>CM048745.1:393799257-395154257 GCA_026315105.1 Locusta migratoria
TAAACCAACCTGTTTGGCATCCCAAACATCAGAGCAGTAATCAAGAATGGGTCACACTAGTGATATGGACGCAACGTCCTTGATATCTGAACTGCATCCTCCAACATTCCCGAGTACACCGGAGTCGAATATCTTCTTTAAGGACTGTTCCTGCGTGTTCGTTCCATTTCATATCGCTCCTCAACGTCACGCCTATACGTTTAATAGACGCGACTGTGTCAAGTAACACACTACTAATACTGCATTCGAACATTCTTTTATTTTTCTTTCGCCCTGCATGTGCAGGTTCGAGGTAATTAATTCCGGATTAGGGCATGGTTAGATTAAGGTTGGGCCAGATGCTCTTCCTGCCAACCCTGCCACCTCCCCCCCCCCCCCATCCCTCCCTCCACCCAACAAAGTCGGATGCCGAGCGGGAGGCGTAACTATTAAGTTTACGCCCTTCTCTCCTGTTGGAAAATATCGTAGATCCGCTACTGGGAAACAACCACAGATAGCTTCTCAGTCACATGGTTTATGTAGACATAGATTAATAAAGGGCCTATCACACTATCCTTGAGCACTCCTATTCTATCACATCTGATGAACACTGTCGACGAGGGCAACGTAGTGGGATATTTTTCTTAAGACGTCTTCGAGACACACATCTGGGAACCTGTTCCAGTCCTGTTTATGAGTCTCAGACGCCTTTCTGTAATACAAGAAGTCTGCCTGTTGCCCTTCATAAATGGTTCGTAAGATATGTGAGAAAAGGGCAAACTGAGCTTCGCACGAGCTATGTTTTTTAACAGTTGCTTTTGCCATGGACAAAAGCCTGTCCGTCTCAAAGAATTCTGTAGCAAAACGATGTTACCTGTATTGGTCTGTAATGTTTGTGAGTCAGTTCCTTCAAATACATTAACCTGTCGTTTGGGATTTTTCTCTGGGCAAGAAATTCGTTGTTTCGCACACATTTGTAGGTAAGGCTTTAGGCAATTTTACCATCAAGAGTTCACATATTTCGCTGAAGTCTTCCGCATCTGGCTGATTTGCGGTCGCTCGTCATGGTTTCCTTTCCTATGCCTTCTCACACGAGGCAATACGCTCGGCCGCGAGGGAATGGCTGTGTGCTCTGGGGCGTCACAAATTCGGATCGCGCGGTCCCTCGCGTTGGAGGTTCGAGTCCTCCTTCGGGCTTGGGTGTATGTGTTTTTCTTACAATTAGTATAAGTTAGTTCACGTAGTTTGTTAGTCTAGGGACCGATGACCAGAGTAGTTTGGTCACTTAGAATTACAAATATTTGAACATGATTTTATACGCCTGACGTCCTCTGTTATTTACGTAATGTATTGAAATCTAAGTTTCCTCGTAAAATTTCGGACCTATAATAGGAAGACCTAGTACCATGAAATTATTCCTTTGTCTTATTTTCCTGGAACAGATAAATTTGCATCAAATGAAATTTACGTTGAACTATCAGTTACTGTAACCAGCCACAATTTACATCGACTACGCGATCTGAAAGTTGAATGTCAGTCATCCTGTGAGGTTACGTCATCATTCTGCACGTCTTTTGGCATCCTATAACGCTACGTCCAGGTTCCTTGTCATTTTTACGTCTCAAGATTACACCTAATTACATTTACTTAATCCCGTTGTCTGTGTCTTCTGTTCCATTTCACCGAAGGTAACAATGACGCACGACCTACGTCACAAACTTCCTTCTTACTCGTGACACTGACTACTTACTACGCCCATCACGGACTCGGTTTCCGGTAGAGCCGGAAGTGTACACCGACCGCAGTTAGCAGGTTTGTATTTGACGTATGATTTAGCCCTGGTCTTTAACGACTGTTTTGGAAGTGATTCCGAGAAGGAAGATGCAGGTATTGTGGAAGGCTGAAAAATAATATAGACCATATAGACTGCAGGGTAACATTAATTTGTCTTAGCTCGATCACGACAGCAGTTTGCCACAGGTGTCAGTATTAACAGGCGGCAGTTTAAAGATGTCCTGCAAGCAAGCTTACCTAGTGATTTGATTATTTGAACCCGGTCAGTGTTTCCGACCTGGTTTGGAAGCAAAGTTAAACCTTGTAAAACTGGGCGGTATTCCCCTCATTAGCAAAACTAACCGACTGGCCGTAGCATATAGTCCACTGGGACGCGTCACGTGGGTACACACGTCATGGGAGGAGATAAAAACAGCACGGTCAGGAACTGTAAACATATGTATTAAATGTTGCCCAAATATTATAGGTATTAACAAAAGACTGTTTACTGGTTTCAATCGCCTTAAAAGTGTGCTTCGAAAAAACAAAATGAATAAAATAATCGTCGCACAATACATAACATATTGAGCGAATGTTACATGTTTTTATTCTGATCATTTACCGCAAACGTTTACATACGAATGGTTATAAAAATACATAATTATGCACAATCATCGGACAGGTGTGAAAAGTAATTGACATATGTCGGAATTGAACTCAGGTCGCCTGCACGACAGCCTCGCATCTTGTCGATTACACCATGCTGTCTCGCTGAGCGGTAGCCGCCATGTATAAGTAGACACGTTACGCGTGGTAATTTGCTGCGAATTTGATTTCGATTTTCTTAGAAATCAAGGCCCATCGGAACAAATCCTTTTAGCTTGATGGTCTGGAGGAATTCCCTCACAACATACCTACGACCCATCAAATTCCGTTGGTACCATACTTGGTGTTCCCTTTGTAAGTGCCCTACCAACACTCTGCATTCATCAGGTCGAGCTAGATGACCCGCCCATCACACCCTACATGATTTAATTCAAATGTTCAAATGTTTGTTAAGCTTATGGGACTTAACTACAGGGTCATCAGTCCCTAAACTTACAAACTACTTATGAACTACTTACGAACTAGGACGGCACAAATATCCATGCCCGAGGGGGGATTCGAACCCCCGACCGCAGTGGCCGTGCAGACCGTGACTGAAGCGCCTCAGTCTCCTCGGCCACCGTGGCCGGCCATGATTTAATAACACTGATTATGTTAGGGCTTGAACAGAGTTCGTGAACCTCTTCGTAATGCAGTTTTCGCCGCTTCCCGCTAATGCCATCTCTTTTTGCTCCGAAAATTATCCTCAAACTTTTGATTTCAGATGCTCTAAACGGTTTTTCATTTTGCAAAGTGAGAGACCAAGTTTCACACCCATACAGCACAACTTGAAGTATAATAGTCTTGTATATTATGATATTTAAATTTATAAACAATATTCGTGATGAGAGTAATCTATTCAGTGAGAAGTAGCAAGCATTTTCAGCCCGTAATCTCTTCCTCAGCTCGGATTCAATCTCATGTAATCTCCACAACAAAATACTTAAATACGTTCACTTTTTTAAACTGAATGTTACTAACTCTTAACATTTCCTGATCTATTGCTGTTGTCATTCTAGTTGTATTCAAGTTTTGTCCTCACTTATCCTCAGACCTACATGTTCACTAGCCTTGATTTACGCATTCGCATTTGATGTTACAGATTCTTTTCTATCGCTAATGATGTTTACATCATTTGCTTACCCCAATATTTTAATATTTTTATTTAACTCCACGCCCTCTGAATCTTCTGCCATTAGCACAATATTTTCTATGACTAAATTAAACATCTCCCTGCTTAAGTCCGTTCTTTATTTCGAATTCTTCAAAATCAAATGTTTGTAAAGCTTATGGGACTTAACTGCAGGGTCATCAGACCGTAATCTTACAAACTACTTACGAACTAACTTATACTAAAGAAAACACAAACATCCATGTCCGAGGGAGGATTCGAAACTCCGACGCGGGAGGCCGCGCTTTTCGCAACGTGGCGTTCCAGACCGCTTGGCTACTCCCGCGCGGCCGAATTCTTCTGACGAACTTTTGTGTTTTCAAACTAGCTTCTATAAGCCTAACATACTTCTTTAATATTCCAAGTTCCAAAAGAATTCTGTACAATTTTGTTCGCAATACTGAATCCTGTGCTTCTGTAAAATCTATGAAAAGATTGTGTATCGGTTTATTATATTCCCATTTCTTCTCCAAAATTTCAAGCAGGGCGAATATTTGGTGTATAGTAGATCTGTTCCCCTGAAAGCCAGATTGTTAATCCTCCACAATTTCATCTGCATATGTCGTATTAAAACTGGTATGTTGTTTGGTGGGATAAATGTAAGGCTGTTCTATTGATTGGAAAAACAGGGTCGCTACAAAGATTTGGCAATAGTGAGCGAGCCAAAGGAGGTCTGTTTCAAAAGCTACTCATTCAAAACTAATCTGGTGTTAAATGCAGCATTAATAATTGTCATCAGCTGGTAGTTAACACTCACAATAACTAACTTTCCAATCAAGCTGATTAAAGATTAGATGAACACAATTTTTTTTTTCATTAACCCTATAATTCTGTTTAGTTATGGGCCTAATATTAATACCTGCACAATTAGGAAACAGCGGGTTTAAACTGGTTGAAAGCGCAACGGGTATTTTGAACAAAGCAAGAACAATACGTAGTCTGCATAAGGCTCACAGACTACAGTATAAATTTGACTGAGAGAGAAATCTGGAAAAACACAAATTTCTTTCTAATAATGCAACTGCAAGAATTTATTTCGCTGACTGATTGCAAAAACTTAGTATTTTGTTCATCTGTGTAGTATTGCACAACAATCAGTATTATAATTAAACGTCACACCAATAAAGAAATACGTTAATCAAACTCAGCTTAGTCAATATTAATCTTTGATATTAGTAGCCAATAACTTTCAATGAAAGGAAGAAGGTTAGCTTTCTAACTACAAAATTGAAGCAGGTAAAGAGGTTCAACTTTCTCAATTATTATTAACAATAATGATTACATTACCTTATGATTGAAGAACAACAAAATCTTCTCAGACTGATACATATATGAATGATACAAAATCTTATAAAGACAGAACTGTGTCTGTGAAAATCAGTTCGTACAAAAGCAGCTAACCAAAGCACGTCCGATCAATACCAGAGCTACATACCGACTCTCTCTTTCTGTTCAGCTATTACTCACATACATAGTCTTTGACAGAGATGTTACACAACAGAGTAAACCATAGACGTAGTTAGTCAAAGAAGTTCATATAACATTTTACATCCAATTAATATGGATTATTAATAATATTAATATATTAATAATATTATTAATGCCTTGTGGATAAGGCATCTTTGTTGTCAACCGCTTGGTTTGTGAGCAAGTGGTAATTAATGTCCAGGCACGAGCGATACCAGTCGTGGGTTTCGAGTAGCGGCGAGAGAAACGTCGGCAGTCAGTTGCGCCCTGCGCAGCGCCACGTGATCGCTGGCGCTCGCAGTGACAATGGAGGGTGACCAGGCGGCAGACGGCGTCGCCTTGGACACGGGTATCGGGTTCGGTGCCTCTTGCACTCGATATCGCCTTACTGCCGCTCCCTTCACACCGGAGGCAGCTACCACTGCCGTTCCAATTAGAAACCACGTCGCTCTCGAGGGGTATCCAGCCAATACGAAAAAGCGTCTTTCACTGCGTACATGGAGTATGAGCCGTATATACACCAGTTTCCCCTTGACCTCCTCTCTCCCTCCTGCCCTTCATCCCTCCTCCGCTTTTTTCTTTCTCTCTCTCTTTCCCTCTCTTTCCTTCCCTCTCTCCCTTGGTCCTTAATTGTATCGATGTTATTTAAAATACAAAATGGTATGGCAAATAAGGCAGACGACAAGGATCAGTAATCCCCGATTATTAAGTAGCGTTTGAGTTAATCTGCCAGGAAGTTTCATATCAGCGCACACTCCGCTGCAGAGTGAAAGTTTCATTCTGGAAACATCCCTTAGGCTGTGGCTAAGCCATGTCTCCACCATATCCTTTCTTTCAGTAGTGCTAGTCTTGCATGTTTCGCAGCAGAGCTTCTGTGAAGTTTGGAAAGTAGGAGGCAAGGTTACTGGCGGAAGTAAAGTTGTGAGGCGACATCGTGAGTCATGTCGGGATAGCTCAGTCGGTAGAGCGCTTGCCCGCGAAAGGCAAAGGTCCCAGGTTCGAGTCCCGTTTCCGGCACACAGGCCGGCCGCGGTGGCCGAGGGGACTACGGCGCGCCAGTCACGGTCTACACGGCCGCTAAGGTCGGCGGTTCGAATCCCTCCCCCCCCCCCCCCCATCGGGCATGGATGTTTGTGTCGTCATTAGTATAAGGTAGTTCATAAGTAGTTTGTAAGTTTAGGGACTGATGACCCCGCAGTTCTGTCTCTTAAGCTACTTACAAACTACTTACGAACTAGCTAATATTAAGGACGGCACAGATATCCATGCCCGAGGGGGGATTCGAACCCCCGACCGTAGTGGCCGTGCAGACCGTGACTGAAGCGCCTCAGTCCCTTCGGCCACCGCAGCCGGCAAACAGTTTTAATCTGCCAGAAAGTTTCATATCAGGGCACACTCCGCATCAGAGTTAAAGTTTCATTCAGCGTTTGAGTTATTCAATTCCCACTACAAACTGACGTTGACTAATACACAGTTTTGTCCAAATGCTATGAGATATGCCTGACGTCCATGCTGCATTGAACGTCGCATCCCCTCAAAGCTACACTATTTGTTCATAAGTAACCGGATACCAGACTGAAAAGACTTACAAGTTCCTGGCATCCTCCATTGGGAATCCAGTATGTTGTTATCCCGCCCTTAGCCTTCACGTCAGCTTCCACTCTCGCAGACTTATGTTCAATCGGTTGCTAGAAGGTTCCTTCGGGAATGGTAAGCCATTCTTCACGGAGTGCTGCACTGAAGAGATGTATCAAGGTAGGTCGGTGAGGCCTAGCACGAAAACGACGCTTCTATAGCAGCGTTTTTTTTTTTTTTTTTTAATTTTTATTTATTTATTTTTCTTTTTTTAAGGTTTGATGTCAGGACTCTGTGCAGGCCAGTCCGCCACACGCCGTGCAGTATGAACAGGTGCTAGATCGTGTTGTAAGATGCAATCGACATCCCCGAATTGCTCCTCAACAGTGGGAAGCAAGAAGGTGTTTAAAACACTAATGTAGGCCTTTGCTGTGATAGTGTCGTGCAAAACAACCAGGCGTGCAAGTCCCTGCCATGAAAAACACGATTACACCGGAACACCACAGCCTCCGAATTTTACTTCTGGCACTACACACGCTTGCAGATGGCGTTCACCGGGCATTAGCCTTACCCTCACCCTGCTATCGGATCACCAGGTTGTGAACCGTGATTCGTCACTCCACAAAACTTCTCTCCACTGTTCAATAGTCCGATGTTTACGCTCCTTAAAGCGAGGCGTCGTTTGGCAGCCGCTCGACCATGAAATCCAAGTTTTCTCACCTCTCGCCTAACTCTCGTAGTACCAGTGGTGAATTCTGCTGCAGTTTGGAATTCCCGTCTGATAGTTTGGATAGATGCCTGCCTATTACACTGTAAGACCCTCTTCAACTGTCGCTGGTCTCTGTCAGTCAATAGACGATGTCGACCTGTTTCGTGCTGTATGTGTCCCTTGACGTTTCCACTTCTCTGTCACATAAGAAGCTGTGGACCTTGGGTTATTCAGGAGTGTGATATCTATCGTACAGACGCCTAGCACTTGATATCCAATCACCTGACAACGTTCGATATCCGTGATTTCCGCGAAGCAGCCCTTCTGCTCTCTCGTGATGTATAATGATTACTGGGGTCGCTGATATGGATTACCGGACAGTAGGTGGCAGCAAAACGCACCTAATATGAGAAACGTATGGTTTTGCTGGTGTCCGTATACCTTGAAGACATCCAGATGCCGCAAAAGTCCTGCCCTCTAAGTCCTTTGCCGATAAAACGGGTGTTTAATAGACAAGCCCGACAGATACTCCCACAGTAAAATAATAATAATAATTGATTGAGTGATAGTGGTGGCCTTGCGATTGTGCAAACGCCACCAGTGCAGCGCCCTGGGAACGTCTCCCTGATTTGTCTGCTGTAATTCGTAGGGGCTATCCGAGCTGAAACGGAATGTAGCGACGAATAGGCGTGGGAACATCATCCAGCATGTCCGGCATAATCTCTCGCAGGAATGAGTTACTTGCTGAAGTCCCTTGTAATAGACCTATTCCTTAACCTCTCCAGATTCTTTTTCTCGCAGATAAACTAGTTAGTAACTGGTGCTCCGCTGCACACTATGGGCAATTTGAAAGGCGGCCATTATTGTGGTAAACAGCGCTCCATTCGTTATATCACATTCTGAGCTAAAATACAAACAGAATATTTAAATATGAAGATAATTTAATATACGAACAAACAGAAAACAGTCCCTCTGTAACGATTTTTATACGCACCACGAGGAATCTGGAACAACTGCTTGCTCACAACTAATTTTTAGTTGTATTGGGCCGCTGAGCAGTAGCCGAGCGGTCTAAGACGCCTCGCTGCGGAGGTTCGAGTCCTCCCTGGGGCATGGGTGTGTGTTTTGTCCTTAGGTTAGTTTACGTTAGTTTAAGTAGTTTGTAAGCTACGGACTGATGACCACGCAGTCTGGTCCGATAGATTTACAAACATTTGAACATTTTGTTGTATTTGACAGCATGTTCCGAGCATCAACATGACTGCCAAAAGAAACAAAAGTTGGATACTCTTAAAGAATGTAAATTCTCTGATTTATCCTCTCAAAATATATATATGCTACGACTTAACCTTTTAATGCATAGAGTAGACGTTCAGCTACGTACCTCATTATTTCCACTATCTCTCAAACTGATCAACATTCTACCAAAATACATTTGTAGCTGCTTGTATACATAGAGTTACATATGCTAGTAGCTCGTCCTAGAAATTATAAATTGCAGAGTATTACTGAATCAATTCGACAGTTAGCTTCATTGAGTTACTCCTAACATGTGCGTTTGTTTACTTTAGTATTCCTCTTTTGCCTTGTGAAAGTAGTCAATCACGTACTGCTGTCGCATTATGAGTTACTTTCTGGAAAGATTAGATGCATAATAGTGAGATTTACTACATCAGGTACATCATGGAAGCACTATATAGCTGACCGGCTACGAACGTTTTGTTGCTATTAGTGCATAATAATTTTACGGATTTTTTCAGTATTTTTCTCAGTGTATACACACTATACATTAATCGTGGTAGTTTTCATAGCTTCAAATAGAAATTCATGCATTAATGTGTTAAAGTCCTTAGTAAAGCAACATTATTTGTACCTTTCCCGAAATTAATTAATTAAACTCTACACGACTCTTCCTTTTTTTTGGTTCACATTCTGGTACCTGTACATTGCTGTGACTGATATACCGTTATGTGTCCTAACTAGTCATAGTACACTTCAAGACTGTTACCATCATAGTGGCTTTCAGGTCCAAACTGTACCGCACCAGCTGCGTCCACGGTAGGTTTAGTTACAAAGTCGGAAATAAAAATTAGTACACCCTCATAAGAGTTGTCCAATCCACTGGAGATTTATTGTTTAAAAAGTATATACGCAGTACATTAAATGAGTACATTTGCAAATTAAAAGCGCAAACGGTACTGAGGAACAAGGTTTTGGCGCGTGCTGAAACACACTGCCTCCACGGGTGGGAACGTAGGCGCTGATTCTGGCATCCATTCGATCATGCAGATGGCGAGTGCAGGCTTGGGACTGGTCATTCCACGCCTACTCGACCTGTTCGCGTGGTTCTGCAGGATTCGTGGCTTGACGAATTGACATGTTTGATATCGCATCGTATGTCACAGGTATTCGACTGGAGATTAAGCCGTAGCTTGTTCTATCAAGGGAAGTTGCTGCACGTCTAGCAGATTTCACACGCAGTGTGCGGGCGAACATGATTTTGTTGGAAGACGCATCACCTTCTTATTGCAAGCGTGGCGAAATAATGAGTCTTACAGTATTCTGCACGTACTTGGTGCTCGACAGCGTTCCCTCCACAAACACCAAATGTGAACCAGAGTTGTAGCTTACCGCACCCCAGACCGTAGCAACTGCAGTGGGTCCAGTTCTCTTGGACGAATGCAATCTACGAGGCAGCGCTCGTTTCATGTACGTCGGACGCGCAAACAACCGTTACTCCTTACTGTTGTTACTATTCTGCTTGTCATTTTTGGAGTAACAAAAGTATCAAAAGGAAGTGTGGTCGCAAAATTGTGTAAAAACTGCGTCACATGGACAATCGCGATTTGGATACAATATTAAATGTAAGTAAACGTGTTTTTGTTCATGTTATCTCGCTATCTGCAATTGGTTTCGCCGTTATTAATACCAAATAATTTGTTTTAAAATAGTGAACTCCACCAAGATGCTACATATGCAAATTCTGAATTTCTTTAGCACCTGAAGATGGGCACAAGCCCGAAACCGGTCGTGTCAGACATAAATAATACGATCTCTAATGTGACTGCCAGCGGTTTTTATTCTCAACCCTCGGACTTTAAACACATCAATCATGGATAAAACACAGTGTGTGAGGGTGACTGGAAATTTGTGACAGGACTACCTCGCTCCTATGTGTTTTGATTTTAATATCTGTTTCGATTGGCTTTCCCGACTTTCATTGTCTGTTGCTTCCCTTTCTGTCCCTTTTTGTAAACCTTTTACCAGTCGCTGAGATACCTAATGCAAGAGACGAAGTCCGATCGCCTGGGACAGAAGATCTGTAGGTGAGTTGCCTGTCAGGGAACAGTGATAGTCGGAGACTCTTTGAAGCGTAATTTTACCATCTTCTCTTTCCTCAGCCACAGCCTAAAGCTTCACCCAAGATGCCCAACACTACAGCACGTTGATGTCACTGCCAATGAAAGGCGATACACAGATGGCACTCTGCGAGCTATGTCAGTACGCTATCTTTTGTCATACGACGTAGAAACCATTATCAGTTCATCTGGTATCCCGCAGGTGGCATCTACCACAGCCAGATCAAAATCCAGGTGAACAAATATTTTCCGCGCGTGTCTTTCGGTGAGATAGTTGGTGTAGTATAGCCTTAGGCGCGGTGTTCTGTGGGAGGCCCCGGAGCTGGTGGAGCTTGGCTCGCCTGTGAAGACCGCGAAGTGCGGCAGCGGCAGCCCATACCGGGCAGACAGGCATCCGCGTGGGACTGTTTGGGCGCGCGCTGCCCCTACCCCCACCCTGCCTCTGCCTCCTCGGGCAACGCTCCAAGGGAAGCGGCGCCGCCCCTCTGACGTCACTTCCTCCTGCCGCGGGCCACGCCTCCACCAAGCAGCCCGTCGCCTCCCGAACGGGCCGCCTCGCCTGCCGCCGCTGCTACTCTCAACTGCACTCACCGACTTAACATTTTTGTTACACTGTTTCATCCATTTGTTTGCAGAAGATTGCCACACAAACACACTTGTTCTTCAGGATGAAACTTCCACTCTGCAGCGCAGTGTGCGCTGATATGAAACTTCCTGGCAGATTATAAAATTGTGTGCCGGAACCGGGACTCGAACCTGGGACCTTTGCCTTTCGCGGGCAAGCGCTCTGCCGACTGAGCTATCCCGACACGACTGAAGGTGCCGCCCCACAACTTTACTTCCGCCAGTACAATTTTAATCTGCCAGGAAGTTTCAGCCGGCCGCGGTGGCCGAGGGGACTGAGGCGCTCCAGTCACGGTCTGCACGGCCACTGCGGTCGGCGGTTCGAATCCCCCCACGGTAATGGATATTTGTTCCGTCCTAGTTCGTAAGTAGTTCATAAGTAGTTTGTAAGTTTAGGGACTGATGATCCCGTAGTTAAGTCCCATAAGCTTAACAAACATTTGAACATTTTGAGGAAGTTTCATATCAGCGCACACTCCGCTGCAGAGTGAAAGTTTCATTCTCTAAACATCCCTTAAGCTGTGGCTAAGCCATGTCTCCACCATATCCTTTCTTCCAGGTGTGCTAGTCTTGCATGGTTCGCAGGAGAGCTTCTATGAAGTTTGGAAAGTAGGAGGCGAGGTACTGGCGGAAGTAAAGTTGTGAGGCGGCATCGTGAGTCGTGTCGGGATAGCACAGTCGGTAGTGCGGTTGCCCGCGAAAGGCAAAGGTCCCAGTTGTGGCACACAATTTTAATCTGCCAGGAAGTTTCAAACTTGTTCTTTTATCCATTTTTTGCTTCCGAAACACCAGATCTGTTTTCCTAATAACACTGTAGTAAATAAATACTGCAACCAGTCACAAGGTTTTTATTTAATACGATCATTTATTTAAGATATCTATATGGTGCAAAAATGGCAATTGATCCTTAATAATGAGAAGTGTGAACTCATTGATATGACCATTAAAAAAGCCCGTTAAACTTCCCTTACACGATAAGTCAGTCAAAACTACAGGCCGTAAATTCAGCTAAATATCTAGAAGTAACAATTACAAATAACTGTAAATGGAAAGAACACATAAAAAATATTGTAGAGAAAGCGAACCAAAGACTACGTTTCGTTGGCTGAACACTTAAAAGATGCAACAATTCCACTAAAGAAACTGCCTACACCTCACTTGTGCGTCCTATTTTGGAGTATTGCTGCGCATTGTGGGATCCCCATAGACGATTTGGAGAAAGAACAGAGAAGAGCAGATCGTTTTGTATTTCGGGATATAGGGGAGAAAGCGTAACGAAATGAAGCAGGAGTTGGGGTGGAAATCATTATAAAAAAGTCGTTACTCGTGGCGACATCTATTTGCGAAATTTCTTTTACCAACTTTCTCTTCCGAACGAGAACAGATTATGTTAGCACCCACCTACATATCAAGACATGATCATCAAAATAAAATAAGAGATATAAATCGAAAACGTAAAGATTTAGGTGTTCCCTTTTTCCGCGAGCTATTAGAGAATAGAACTGTAGAGAATCATCATAAAAGCGGTTCGATAAACCCTCTGCCATGCACTTCAATGTGACTTGCGGAGTATTTATGTAGATGTAGACATTATTGCAGCGTTACTAGTTTCGTGCCTGAGCCCATCACCAGACATGTTGATTCAAGGTCATATTTATATTGGTGTCGTAAAATAACAATTTTTTGTGAATATTACGCTACACGGGAGCAGCCGAGCGGTCTGGTGCGCCACGTTGCGAATCGTGCGGCATCCAGCGTCGGAGGTTCGAATCCTCCCTGTGGAATGGATGTTTCTGTTGTCTTTCTTATAAGTTAGTTCATAAGCAGTTTGTAAGTTCAGGGACTGATGACCCCGCAGTTAATTCCCATAAGCTTCACAATATTTGATCATTTTTGCTTTTGTGAATATAACAAAGTTTTTTTTTTCTTTGCTTGTTTATATATGATTTTATAATGTATTCATGATCCATACATCACACTTACTTCATAGAAAGCTCTAGTTTGCATTGGAGAGTAAAAGGCACAGAACATTTGGGACAACCAGACCCGAAGAAATTGTGTCTAATAAAGAACTGGTAAAGGGGCTCCTTGCACTGTTCAAGGGCATTGGTTGGCTTTACTAGATGTACAGGGAGCAAAACTGCACAATAAACTTAGTTTCGGTGCGAACAGTGGCGGGTTGGAGCAAGACTGTTTTGGCCTCCCTGAAAAAATCAAATCAATGTTTATTTGCCGGTGTAATGAGAAATATTTTATGGTCGTATGATATAAGCTTAATGTCTTGTTGACGTTACAGGTCAAATTACACGGCTGGTATTACAACTTTCGGAAGTTTGATACTATGTTGGGCGGCCCCTATTGAATTGAAACTTGATATGTGGCCCTCACAGTCTGATAATTTGGAGACCCCTGGTTTGGTCCTTCAGAATTACAATCATTTGAACATTGGGCGTCAGTCATCCGTCGCGAAATGTCTGCCCAGCAGCACACTTCGGCTGAGTGGCATAACTCGGACGTTTCTCCGGCAGCAAGGAGTTGTGGAGCAGCGGGTGCGGAGGTAAACGCTGGGCATAAGCGGGCGTATCGGTGGCAGCGCCCTGGCGCTCGCCATTGTCCCGGGCGGCCGCCTCGCCTCGCCTCTCCTTTGTCGCGAGGTGTCGGGGACAAAGCGCGGCTTTTCCTTTTGTGGCCGGGCAGTGGAGTGTGCCAGAAGGACGCAGCCACGCACCACGGGCCTCCTGACGCCGCCCTGTCTCTGCCTGTTGCAGGTGGGTGCGCTGCCAGCCGGTCTGAGGACTCACACCAAGTTGCCGTCCACATAAGCTGCCATCCGTCTGTCTGCTGCATCAGACGAGGTAACTAAGTGCTTAACTACCTGTAAACTAAGCAAACGGCGTGCAAAAGGCAGCTAATGGCTTCTGGGATCGACTACTACCCTGCGACTACAACGAGACGCCATAAAAGTAAGTGTAACTTGCAAGTCCACCGATTCTTTCCTGGACGTAATTGAACAAAATGGTTTGTAGTGCGGCAGCCAATGTCGTTCGTAGATTCAAGATACAAGGTTTCACAACATCCCAAATCAGGTTCAAGTCAGTCAAAAATGTTTGTAAATATAAGGAACGAGATATATACAGGGTGTTTCACTAAGTGTGTTTGCCTCTGTAACTTATAAAATAATAGGTGACGGGAAATTTTAATGCGGTAGGTCAACACAAGAAATGTTACACTTCCTGCGGAGCTATGAAAGTTTATTGTATCATTTTCCAAAGAGTTACAGCACAAAGATATATTTTTTTTAAATCGAACAATAGTTTTTTTCTATCGTGCATTGGAATCGTTGAAACCAGCTGCGTCCAAATCAATTTAAACTACATTCCTATCACTGTTAGTTTGGGAGCTACAACCCTTCAGGGGCAGATACTACACGCTATACATAATACATGCCTGTGTGGTGGGTGATAGATGTTATGGCGCTGATAAGTTGATTTACATGAGATTTTCAAATGTGTGTCCTTGTTCCTCAATGCATAATACAATGCGCCGTCGAAAGGATCTGCGGACGAAATGTAACATCGCCGGTGTAACAGAGCGGCATGAGAAATCGATGCGCCGTTTTAGATCATCTGGGGATGTTGGCTCAGTGACATAAACACTATCCCCACAAAAAGAAATCTACTGGTGTTAAATCGGGCGACCTTGCGGTTTGGGAAATGATACAATAAACTATGTTCATAGCTCCGCAGAAAGTGTAACATTTCTTGTATTGACCTACAGCATTAAAATTTTCCGTCACCTATTATTTTATAAGTTACAGAGGCAAACACACTTAGTGAAACACCCTGTATATACAGGGTGAGTCACCCAACATTACAGCTGGATATATTTCGTAAACCGCACCAAATACTGACGAACCGATTCCTCAGACCGAACGTGAGGAGAGGGGCTTGTATAATTGGTTAATACATATTGTAACGTAAAGTTGACGCTTGAAACCTCCAATGTTCAGTTGCATGTTGTAACAAACACGGTCCACGGTCGGCGAGCAGCATCTGCAGGGACATGTTTACAATGACGACCTCGAAAATGTCCCACTGGAAACGCGTCGATGTATATGGTATCAGCATGATGGTGCACCTGCACATTCCGCAATTAACACTAGGCTGACCCTTGACAGGATGTTCGACGGGTGTTTCATAGGACGTGGAGGACGCATAAATTGGCCAGCCCGTTCTCCTGATCTTACACCTCTGAACTGTACCATGTACCATGATGTGCCTACAACCCCAGAGGATATGAAACAACGTATTGTGGCAGCCTGCGGCGACATTACACCAATGTACTGCGGCGTGTACGACATTCATTACGCCATAGATTGCAATTGTGTGCTGCAAATGATGGCCACCACTTTCAACATCTATTGGTCTGACATGTCGAGACACTCACTATTCCATTCCGTAATTGAAAACGGAAACCACGTGTGTACGTGTACCTCACCCATCATGGTAATGTACATATGCGTCAGTGAAAAACACCAATAAAGGTGTTAGCATATGAACGTATTGTGCTGTTCTAGTCTATTCTGTACCTAAGGTACATCACCGTGCCCTTTGGATCCCTACTTAATTCGGTGCTCTCCGATACACACGATCGAACAGCGGAGGAGTGGTACTCAAGCGTCAACTTCAGGTAACAATATCTCCGGATGTAATTAACATTTTACAATGCAACAAACGGTACTGATTCCGTATTTGTTTATATGTTCAGATGTGCTAACAAAACTAACGCGGTTCCATTTTTTTAAAAAAAACGTAGGTTTGTGTTAAAAAACATACTTCCGTGGGTTTTTTTATGGTTTGTATCAACCAATTACACTAGCCCCTCTCCTCACGTTCGGTCTGTGGAATTGGTTCGTCAGTATTTGATGCGGTTTACGAAATATATCCAGCGGTAATGTTAGGTGACTCACTATATATATCTTTCGAACTTTTTCTCCGCTAGTTATTATCTATTCATATTCACAGAAAGTTTGTCATTAACTGCGGATGGCTAAAGTTGAAAATATGTATCCAGTGGGGACTCGAACCCAGTTCTCCTGCTTTCTAGGCAGTTTCGCTAACCTCTAACCACTTGGGACACAGCGATGAGCACACCTGCACGGTATTACTCAAGTACGCCTCCCGCCAGATACAAATAATAATAAGTTTATTATTTACAACTTGTACGTGATTTGCATTTATAATTAGCGACAACGATTGTCCGATGGGTCAAAACAGATAATTAACAATGTCTCAGAAGATCTCCAGCACAACTGCAGCTGCCATAGTGGACAAGCGATGCACCTGTGCTGTCTGTTTCGGACTAACGTATGACATTTGCTACGTTAGTGTAAGTCGTGCACATAGACGATGATGGTTCAATTGTACCAGCCTAGTTGCACGTGCAAGAGGAGTATGAAAGCTCTTGTTCCTCCCCTTGCCTACTTACACTTCATTTCATCTAAAAGTCTGTAAATATAAATTTCAATTGCACTATCTCCTACTGTCACTTTATTCTTGTGTCAGGAGTACCTGTTACTGGACACATCGTATCTAGATGTATATAGCCAACTATGAATTGCGAGCTGTTTTTTTTTTTTTTTTTTTTTTTTTTTTTTTTTTTTTTTTTTTTTTTTTTTGTCAAACTGATGTAGGCTTTCACATGATACTACATTTTTTTAATCTTAAGAGGTATATCACAACCAGCAACCAAACAATTACTTCATAACAATACAAAATTAAAGGTCTAGTAAATTGTCTACTTAAAATTAGACTTTTTGGCAGCATCGTGAAGTTTGCAACCATTCTTTACAAATTTAAGACATCCTTCACAAGTGTAAGCAAAATGGATAATTACTTCAAATTCAAATGTTCAAATGTTTGTTAAGCTTATGGGACTTAACTACGGGGTCATCAGTCCCTAAACTTACAAACTACTTATGAACTACTTACGAACTAGGACGGCACAAACATCCATGCCCGAGGGGAGATTCGAACCCCCGACCGTAGTGGCCGTGCCGACCGTGACTGGAGCGCCTCAGTCACCTCGGCCACCGCGGCCGGCACATTACAACGGTTGCTCCCATGAGACCATTCACTGTCCATCAAAGAAAGACTACCGGTACAGTGAGAACAAGGCCAAACATCTTATCTCCTCGTCTTTAATACCTTTGCACTGTGCTTTAATCATCACAGATACCGCGTCGCTACTGTCAATGGAATGTTTTGTATTTATTATGTCTTTCATTCTGCCGGTTATACTCGTTTATGACCAGCTGCATTTGATTAAGCATGTTCAGAAGATCATCAAAATTGACAGAATTTCTTAAGGACAGACGAAACTTTGTCAGATTTTTACACTGCGAATTGTACATAACTCAAAATTATTTTTAATCTTTTTTGATTGACAGAATGTAGTTTATTAAAAATTTTCTCGCTATAGGTGAAGATTTCGACGTTCCCGTTTGCCTGTTTATAAGGCTATTGATTCAATTGATATTACTCCTGGTGTTTCAGGGGTTGGAACAACAGCGCAGTCTGAAGTTTTGCATGGTCCAATTACGTTTGTTGGGTCACGTTTCGATTTTACTATTAAGACTACTGAAGTTTTCGGTGGATCTGGGTGGCTTTACTGTTGCCTTTGTTCGCTGTAATGATGCGAAGCAACCTGGCCTTTAGTCTTTCTCCGAGAGGGACATTATTGCTTTTCGGACTTGGAGTATCGGAGAGGTACCTAACAAGTCATATGGTTCTTCGTATATTGTTGCTGATAAACCGTTATGTTTGAGGACAAGGAATAGAAGGCGTGTTGCTGCCAACGAGGGAGTTCATATTTGGGCTAAGGTTGAAGGCCCATTTGAGAAGAAATTTAATATTCAAGGAGATGTTTTGGTGTATTATCATAGTTAAATGTTATGTTACGGCAGTCTTATTAGGCGAAACGATGACTAACACTGCCGCATTAAAACAAGAAAATGTCAACGCGACTCTCTACCGAAGGCGTGCTAAACATTTTTTTTTTTTTTTTTCTGTTCACTACATAAATGTTCAAATGTTTGTTAAGGTTAAGGGCCTCAACTCCGAGGTCATCAGTCCCTAAACTTACAAATTACATATAAAGTACCTAATACTAAAGAAGACACTACATCCACGCTGTAATATCGTTGGATCTCGAGCGAGGTTCCGGATGACGACATGGACGGTGATGGCGCTTCTTCCGAAGTGTTCGTCTTGGGAGGATTTGGGAGGCACAAGATGCGTGCACGGGCAGCACAGACGGTTAAGGCAACCGTTGGCTGGAAGCGGGAGACCGGGTTTCTAATCCCGTCTCGGCACAAATTTTCACTTGCCGCACCGCCATATAGTAGCCAGAATCATTCCTCTCCTTTCTTTCGTCTTCCTTCCTCTCCTCAAATGTGGTCTGCCTGGAACCACTTGTAGGTGCAATCGCCTCTACGCACGTCACTGGACCGCCGAAGTTGCTGCGTTCTGCACTCGGTGACAGGTTTGTGGTGTCGAGTTTCGGTACCACTCTTCACGGGATTGAATTATTTTTGAAAATTGAGCCTTGATACTTAAAACTAACAGTAATTAAACTGGAAATAAATAAACCTGTTTGGATAGAAACCGAGATATAGAAAACCGAGCAAGGTGGCGCAGTGGTTGGTTTACTAGATGGGTATTGGGAAGGACAGCGGTTCAAACCCGTCTCGGGTCATCCACATTTGAGTTCCGTTCTTTTTTATACATGAAGGATTTAGGAGACAATGTGAGCAGCTCGCTTAGATAGTCATTTATAGGTTAGTAGAGTCACTAGACCATCAAAAACAAATGGCACAATGATTTAGATGAGGTATATGCACGGTGGAAAAGTTGTCAATTTGCCGTAAACAATAAAAACTGTAACGTCATCCATATGAGTACTAAAACAAATCCGTTAAAATTCATTTACACTATAAATAAATCAAATATAAATGCCGTAAATTTAATTAAATACCCAGGAATGACAATTTCGAGCAAATGAATTGGATAGAACACACAGAAAATCTTGTAGGGAATGTGAACCAAAGGCTACGTTTCATGGCACAACACATAAAAGAGTCAACAGTGCTACTAAAGAAACTGCGTAGTGCGTCGAATTGTGGAGTACTGCTGCGCGTTATGGGATCCTGCACCAAGAGGGACTGACGGATGATATAGAGAAAGTTCAAAGAAGTGCAGCTCGCCTTGTATTACCACGATAAGTGGGAGACAGTGTCGCGGAAATGCTGCACTGTTTTAAGTGGAAATTATTAAAATAAGGGCGTTACTCGTTGCAGCGAAATTTATTTAACCAACTTTCTCTTCCGAATGTGAACATATTTCGTTAGCACCCACCTTCATAGATAGACATGTTCATCATAATAAGATAAGAGAAATCATATCGAATACGGAAAGATTTATGTGCTCCTTGTATACGGTTTTTCCAAATTCAAATGTTTGTTAAGCTTATGGGACTTAACTACGGGGTCATCAGTCCCTAAACTTACAAACTACTTATCAACTACCTTACACTAAAGACGGCACAAATATCCATGCCCGAGGGGGGGATTCGAACCCCCGACCGTAGTGGCCGTGCAGACCGTGACTGGAGCGCCTCAGTCCCGTCGGACACCGCGGCCGGTTACGGTTTTTCCCGTGTGGTGTTAGAGAATGGAATGGTAAAGAAATATCGAAAAAGTGGTTTGAAGAACTCTCAATTCAGTGTGACTTGCAGAGTATTTATGTATGTGTTGATGTAGATGTAATCTCTAATGCCCTCGTTAACGACAGGACATCAAACCCTAAACTTCCTTTTCGATACAGAAAGAAGAAGGGAATAAATAGACTTCGTTTTGTATCGTTAGTGGCAGTACAGTTCTAATAGAGAGTAGGCTTGGAAGCAATCAGTGTGCGCACGTTAAAGAGGAGAGAAGGAAGAAGCCGTGGGAAAGTCCCGCAGCTTGTTGTTGTTGTTGAAGCGGAAGCACTGCCTGTAACTCTGGGTGACGCGGTGCCTCACCGCAGATAAACTTCCTGCGGAAGTGGCACGTGGTGCAGAAATCTGCAGAAAGCCGGCGGGCTTCCTGCCCGTCTCCAGGCTGGGGGAGCCGCCATACCAGGCAGGATCTGCGAGGCAGTTCTGCCGCCTGTGGATGGCGCAGCTGATACCGACCGCGTAGTCCTCAGCAGACCTTACCGCGGGAACCGCCTGCACTGTTTCTGCCTTCAGCAGCTGGCGTGTACGGCTGACATGTTGCTACTGTTGCACTGTACGATCATCACACCGCACTAATTATTTTTCAACGTTTTTCCTTACCACGAGTAGAGGGTAAGGAAGAAGGAGAAGGAAGAAGACGTAGATTGGGGAAGAAGAGGAGAAGGGCATAGATCTGTGTTGGTAGTAAATTAACATTGAAACAAATGACTACATTTCTTAAGGAAATTATTCGTGCCATGCTCCTTGGTCGTTAAATTAAAATGACTTCCAATCCATGGTGTACATCAATCAGTTAGAATAAATATTCCTTCAAACCGCCATGATTGCAAATTATTTTATTACTTGATGACGCGTTTCGCCCGTTAGCAGGACATCTTCAGATTATCTGCGTGACAAAATTTACACAAAATTACAAGGCGGAATTACAAACGGGTATAATGGTACATGGGCTTATTTTGTGTTAAGAAGGCAGGCCGCGGTGGCCGAGGGAACTAAGGCGCTCCAGTCACGGTCTGCACGGCCACTACGGTCGGGGGTTCGAATCCCCCCTCGGGCATGGATATTTGTGCCGTCCTAGTTCGTAAGTAGTTCATAAGTAGTTTGTAAGTTTAGGGACTGATGACCCCGTAGTTAAGTCCCATAGACTATACAAACATTTGAACATTCGATTTGTGTTAAAAAGACAGTATAAATGGTAAACAAAGCTTACAATGCGCAGTGTTAAGAAGCGGAGAGCGCATTGTAAGCTTTGTTTACCATTTATACTGTCTTTTTAATACAAAATAAGCCCATGTACCATTATACCCGTTTGTAATTCCGCCTTGTAATTTTGTGTAAATTCTGTGACGCAAATAATCTGAAGATGCCCTGCTAAAGGGCGAAACGCGTCATTAACTAATAAAATAATTTGCAATAAAGACGGTTTGAATGAATATTTAGTCGTTAAATTGTCTGTTCTAAATGTTTAACCATAAAACGGAAACATAAAATAATTTGTCAGTTCACTGGCTTCGCAATAAACAGTGATATTTTTTTATTAGTGGGACTACGCTCCAAACTGAACCCTGAAATGCATGATCAGTTTTCAATAATGACGTTGATGACGATGGTGGTGAGTTCTTTTCTTCCACATAGTCACAGTAACGTAAGCCAGTCTTATGGATTTCAATGGCGTGTTTTCTCGGTGAGTCGATATTCCCAAGAATTACGTTGGTAAATTTTCCGTTCTTTCTATATCAGATTGAGCCACATTGTAGCTTGTCCTGATTTACGTGGTCTATATAAATGATTTAGGAGATAACCTGACCAGCGATCTTTTACGCTGTTTGGAGATGTTGCTGTTTTTTATCATCAGGAGGTCAATATTAAGTGCGAAATATATCCATCCGTAAGGTGCGAAAAGTGCAATCGATCCTAAACAAAGAATGGTGTGAGGTCATCCAGCTGAGTACCAAAGGAAATCCGTTAAATTTCTGCTACAAGATAAATCGCCCTAATCTCTCGCCTGTAAATTCAACAAAATACCTATGAATTACAATTACGTATAGTTTTAATTGGATACTTGGGCAGAAAAATGACATATAAAGGTCTCAGTACAGAGGATATTAAATGCAGAATGGCAATGGGAAAATAAATATTTTTGAAAATATTTTTTTTTTTTTTCTAACATTCAATATTAAGTGTAAGGAAGTCTCTTCATTTGTGTGGATTGTTTCCTTGTACGGTGGTGAAACATGGACGATAAACAGTTCGGACAAGAAGAGGATAGATGCTTTTGAAATGTAGTGCTACAGAAGAATGTTGAAGATTACGTAGGTAGACCGCATAGCAAATGAGTAGGTACTGAGCAGAATTGGGAAGAAAAAGAATTTTTGGCATGCCTAGAGTAAAAGAAGGGATCGATTGGAAGGACAAATTCTTAGACTTCGAGGAATCGTAAATTGAGCATCGGAGGGGGATAAACAATGTAGAGGGAAACCACGACCAAGAGATGCATGCAGTAAGCAGATTCATATGGATTCGGGATCCCGTTCTTATGAGGAGATAGAGTATAAGGCAATTTTTACACGATTTTTGAAAACTTCTGAACAAAAATGAACTATTTACGCTGTGTTTGAGTGTCTGAAAATGGTTCAATGAATCATCTGCCAGACATTTAAATATGGATTGCAGAGTTGTCATGTAGATGTACATATCAGAGCCCACACCATTCTCAGCACATAGAAAGGGAGCGCACTTGGTTACCGATAATGTTGAATGTAGCATTCGGACCGTGCTGGCGGTATTCTGAATGACCACGACCCTGTCAATGTACAAAAAAAAAAAAAAAAAAAAAAAAAAAAAAAGTCATAAAACAGTTATTGACCAAAGCGTCACCTCTACAAATTATGGATTATTGCCAAAATCAAATGTTTGTAAATCTATCGGACCAAACTGCATGGCCATCAGTCCGTGGCTTACAAAGTACTTAAACTAAGGTAAACTAACCTAAGGACAACACAAACACCCATGCCCCAGCGACGACTCGAACGTCCGCAGCGAGGCGCTCGAGACCGCTCGGCTAC
Source organism: Locusta migratoria (assembly GCA_026315105.1). Classification (NCBI taxonomy): domain Eukaryota; kingdom Metazoa; phylum Arthropoda; class Insecta; order Orthoptera; family Acrididae; genus Locusta; species Locusta migratoria. The sequence continues at coordinate 393,822,400 of CM048745.1, forward strand.
TCCACCGCGGCATGGATTAGTGATTGACTTCCTTGCCGTCGCGAGTCTATTTTGTACGTTGCAGCACTTTCAGTTCGCACATCTCTTACCCATCACACCATCTGGTGTAGAGAGTAATCTTACTAAATGTAGCGAGACCGCACAGTGGCGCTACTGTGGCTTTCTTATAGAAGGTCGCCATTTGCAGGGAAAAGGTACGTTTGCAATTAGTACATGATGTCAAACAACTGATAAAACGCTTCATACACAATGACTTAAAAGATACAAATAACTTTCATGATTAAGTCTGTATTCTGTTCTAATACAAGTGAGTGAAAATGAAATGGCAGGTTCAAGTTACACCCGAGAATACAATCACTCAGGAGGAAGCTAGATGAAGAGTTGCGATAAAATTATTGTTTGGAAAGAAAGAGAGGTAAAACTAAGCCAGACGAAAATATGTGCTGTAAAATAAACGCCAACTACACACGCGAAGTGTAACATACAATATTAATGTCGCCAAACACGGATATGACCATCATGATGCTGTAAACAGAACTTGGATTCATCCGAAAAAATGACTTTTTGCCATTCGTACACCCAGGTTCGTCGTTGCGTACACCACCGCACGCGCTCCTGTCTGTGATGCATCGTCAAGAGTAACCGTAGCCATGGTCCCCGAGCTGATAGTCCATGCTGCTGCAAACGTCGTCGAACTGTTCGTACAGATGGTTGTTTTCTTGTTAACTTCCCCATTCCTTGACTCAGGGATCGAGACTTGGCTGCACGACCTGTTCCAGCCATGCGGATAAGATGTCTGTCATCTCGACTGCTAGTGATACGAGGCCGTTGGGATCCAGCACGGCGTTCCGTATTGCCCTCCTGAATCCACCGATTCCATATTCTGCTAACAGTCATTGGATCGCGACCAACGCGAGCAGCAATGTCGCGATACGATAAACCGCAATCGCCATAGGCTACACAAGCCGACCTTTAACAAAGGCAGAAACGTGATGGTACGCATTTCTCCCGCTTACACGAAGCATCACGAAAATTTTTCACCAGGCAACGCCGGTCAACTGCTGTTTGTGTATGAGAAATGGGTTGGAAAGTTTCCTCATGTCGGCACGTTGCAGGTATCGCCACCGGCGTCAACCTTGTGTGAATGCTCTGAAAAGCTAATCATTTGCATATCACAGCATCTTCTTCCTGTCGGTTCAATCTCGCGCCTGTAGCTCGTCATCTTCGTGGTACAGAAATTTTAATGGCCAGGAGTGTAGGATCGTTACCATTAACGTCAATTCCTGCGGTGTAACTCCGGTAGTGGAGAGCCTCGGCGACGTTGATACTGTATGTATTTATATAGAGGAACGTGAGTCAGAATAAAAGTTTCTGTAGTGGAGAGAGACGTTCTTTAAGCCAGCCAGTGCAGTCACCGTAGACATTAGATTCGAATGTTCAAATGTCTTTAAATCTATCTGGCTCAACTGCGTGGTTATTCTCTAATAAAAGGGTCCGCTTCAGCTGTTTTACTTTTTTTTAAAAGACGATCGGTTTCGCGACTTGAAGTCGCATCTTCGAGTCACATACAGTTAAAACATAACACTAGGGGTTCGCCAACATCAGGGCGTTGTTTTATGTGAAGTGTACTGACAGCCGGGGTTGTTGTTGATGGTATTGGCGAGCCCCTGGTGTTATGTTTTAACTGTATGTGACCCGAAGATGCGACTTTGAGTCACGAAATCGGTCGTCTTTTTTCAAAAAAAGTAAAACATTTGAAGCGGATCCTTTTATTAGAGTTGTATCATCTTAGCTGTAGATGTTCGTCAACAAAGGTTTTATGCGTGGTTATTAGTCCGTAGTTTGCAAACAACTTAAACTAAGTTAAAGTGAATTGGCAGCACACCAACTGCTGGGATGGAAACTATGCTAGATATGCCCCCATTACACATTTGGGTCAAGATGGAGGCAGCAGCTGGCGCATACAGACTCAAATCTGGCAACAACTGGAACTCTTTGGGATATCCAGAATCACACACTAAAATAGTGAGTGAGGTAAATATAGGAAAGAATGGGGAAATGCCAGCCGACTATATTATAACCCCATACTGCTTCAAGAAGCCTTTCAGTATAACAATTGGAAGTAGGGAGCAGTGGGAGAAAATAGTTCGACACCGTACGGGGGATATTGTCTGGTTCACTGACGGGTCAAAATCGTAACAAGGTGTTGGGGCCGGGGTATATGGGGTGCAGCCAAGACTGGAGGGCGTCATGTCTCTAGGAAAACTGGCCTCAGTATTCCAGGCCGAAATCACTGCCATCAGGGCGTGTGTGGAGGAGAATTTGCATAGGTGCTACAAAGATCGTAGCATCTATATCTATTCAGACAGCCAGGCAGCCCTGAGATCACTGGCTCCTGCAACAAGGTCTAAAATTGTTGCAGAATGTCACAGGGTTCTGGTGGAGCTAGGGGAAAGCAATAGAGTAAACCTATTGTGGGTCCCTGGCTACTCGGGGATAAGTGGCAACGAAAATGCCGACAGATTAGACAGGATGGGGGCAGAGACTCCATTTATTGGACCGGAACCTGTCCTGACAATCACCAAGGCAATGATCAAATTGGAGCTACGTAACTGGCTCAGAAGACAGCACGTTGAATATTGGACCAAAGTCCATCAACAAAAACATGGCAAGGTAATGATGCCAAAGCCATGTTTTAAAAGAAGCTCTGCAATCCTGGGCCTGAACAGGAGAGAGATTAGACTCATGGTTGGATTGCTGACAGGCCATGGGAATTTCAAAAAATACCTGCATACAAGGGGAATAACAGAAGAAGACCCTAAATGTAGGATCTGTGATGACGGTGATGAAACTGCATCACATCTGATCTTCGAATGCATTGCATTGGAGAGTAAAAGGCACAGAACATTTGGGACAACCAGACCCGAAGAAATTGTGTCTAATAAAGAACTGGTAAAGGGACTCCTTGTACTGTTCAAGGGCATTGGTTGGCTTTACTAGATATACAGGGAGCGATACCGCACAATAAACTTAGTTTCGGTGCGGGCAGTGGCGGGTTGGACCAAGACTGTTTTGGCTTCCCTGGAAAAATCAAATCAAAGTTAAAGTAACCTAAGGACAACACATACATCCATGCCGGAGGGAGGATTCGAACCTCCGACGCGGGAGGTCTCGCGATCCGCAACGTGGCGCTCCAGACCGCTCGGCTACTCCCGCGTGACTATCCATTAGGTCGCGGTGGCTCAGTAGTTATAGTAGTTGCCTTATAAGCAGGAGATGTGGGGTTATTATTTGGTGTACATTAGGACATTTGTGTAATGCACTTAGTGGCTTATGTTGGTCCAGAAATGAGTGCCGGGTACCACGTGACGTTCAGCTGACCAATGATGAGGTATATATACATGTGGCGTCTGTTCCGAAAGAATAGACGTCACTTCTGATCCTGCAGCTGTTATTATTTAACATTCATAGAATATATGACATCAACTGCGATTGGGCAAAGCTGAAAATGTGTACCCAGCTGGGATTCGAACCCGGGTCTCCTGCTTTCTAGGCAGTTGCGCTGACCCCTACACCACTGGGGACACAGTGATCACCGCACCTGCAAGGACTACCCATGCATGCCTCCCGTCAGATACAAATTCACAGCTTCGCCCTGCCCATAGTACTCAAACTCGTAGTTTAACTAGTTCCCGTGAGAGTAAGGGCTTCAACTTGCCCACCCCTCCCCACTAACGATAGGACCATTGCCCGTCACCGGCATATTATATATATACATGTGGCGTCTGTTCCGAAAGAATAGACGTCACTTCTGATCCTGCAGCTGTTAATAACAGAAGTGACGTCTATTCTTTCGGAACAGACGCCACATATGCCGGTGACGGGCAATGATCCTATCGTTAGTGGGGAGGGGTGGGCAAGTTTGAAGCCCTTACTCTTACGGGAATTAGTTTCATAACTACGAGTTAGAGTACTGTGGGCAGGGCGAAGCTGGGAATTTGTATCTGACGGGAGGCGTGCATGGGTAGTCCTTGCAGGTGCGGTGATCACTGTGTCCCCAATGGTGTAGGGGTCAGCGCAACTGCCTAGACAGCAGGAGACCCGGGTTCGAATCCCGGCTGGGTACACATTTTCAGCTTTGCCCAATCGCAGTTGATGTTATATATTCTATGAATGTTAATGATGAGGTAGTTGTGAATAGCAGGTAGTGGGTACTTGGTACATGCACGGCCTCATCGGCCTAGAGGTGTCTGCTGTACGAGGCCGGCCGGCCGCGGCGTCAGCTGTCAGCCCAGCAGAGAGAGCGGCGGGGATGCAAATGCGCTCGTCGCGGCCCGGCCGTGCAGGCGGCTGCGGCTGTGGCGCTGGTGCTGGCGAAACGCCGGCGTTGCACCACCGACACAGCGGAACACGCTGCGACGGCCCCAACATCTCTGGCCGGCAAATGCCACGTCGCGGCCCACGCCGCCTTGAGGCCGCCGGCCGCAAAAACGCCAAGTCGCGGTGAGGCATTGTGGTGTCGCACAAGTCTCAAGTGCGCGCCACGAACTTACATCTACATACATACGACACTCTGCGAATCACATTTTAGTGCCTGGCAGAGGGTATAAATTGCTTAGGCCGGTATTACACTATCAAATTATTTGTCAAAGAATTGGACAAACAAAAATTGGACGTAGTGTAATGGGAACAGCGTCCAATATTTCATCCAATCTCGGCCTCGGCCTAGATTTGATCAAAGAAATCGCCCGTCTTCTGTTTCCTGCAGTGAGAAATGTGACCGCTTGGAGCGCTAGTAGTATACAGCTTCCTTGCCACTACAGCTGTTTTATTTGGAGGTTAAATATCTGTCATTACTTGCACATAACGTTCGTATTCGTAAACATGGCAAGTAGTGGAATGTTTGTGTAGTGTTTTCTAGCAACAACAAAATTTTAAAAAAATCAGATGGGGAGTTGTATAACAGGTGACAATGCCTATTCACACTGTCCGTCACGTCAATTCGCGTAGCCCAATACCCCGCGGCAAAAGTGAGGTTGAGTTACAATCCGTGATGTAAAAAAGTCATTATATACTATCGGAATTGAAGAAGTAATACCCCTAAATCTTAATACGGCCGAAGCAGATTTTAGAATGTATGATTTTGGTAACGTGGTGTGCTAAGTTCTTGAAAATGAAACAACTTTCAAAACATCGACATCTGTCTGCAAGCGAATCTATGTACATATAAATACGTCAGCCAATTTTTGTAAGGAAATAAATAGAGCCTATTTACTTTATCAGCGATGTTTCCCCCCTTACATTGTTAATAACGTCATAAACCATTAAGATTATCCTCTTTGTCAGTGCTCACATTTTCCATTTAAAACGTTATTTAATGAAACTTGCTTTATCAACTTAACAATCTTATTCGTATGCACTGTTTGAGTCAGTCTTTTTGTTACTCTATTGTAAACTGTGAAGGATGAAGAGCGACAAAATAATTGGCAGTGAACGGCCTGGCTGTTCTGCCGACGGCATAAAAAAGGAAAATCCTCCTGGTACCGTAACAAATTTTATTTATATCGCTCTGACACCCACGGTTTCATCCAAGTGCGTTTCCTTTTCTTTTTTCCCTCCTTCTCTTCTAAATGCAGACACAACGCAACTGTAGTATAAACAATAGCCGAGCATTACACCGCGATTTTGAAGCAAATTTGACAAAATATTGGATGACAGTGTAATACCCCCTTTTGCGTTTCATCCAATTTCTTTGTCATAAAATATGACCAATATTTCATCCAATTTTTTCGTCCAATTCTTTCTCCAATAATTTGATAGTGTAATACCGGCCTTAGGGACTGATGACATTAGTAGTGAAGACCCGCAAGATTTCATACATATTTGAATATTTTCATAAATTCACAACGCTTATTAAAATTAGCTAGTTATCTTCAGTCAGGTTTGACTCCATTTTTGAGCTAGGGCCCAGCAACTGTTTTGTACGAATCTGTAGAGAATATCAGTCGCAATTTTTGTTTTTACTTCCCAGATCCACATAGACCTCGGGCACAGTGTGGCCATTCTCAATGTTTCACGTTTACATCTATACCGTCATGCTGAACGTAACTGTCAACATGACGGTTTAGATGTAAGCACATATTAAAAGCTTTGAGACTGGCCACCCAGTAGCCGAAATATAGATAGATCTGAAAAGTAAAAAAAAAAAAAAAAAATTGCGATTGCTCAAATGTTTGTATAGCTTATGGGACTCAACTACGGGGTCATCAGACCCCAAACCTACAATATACTTATGAACTGCCTTATGCTAAAGACAGAACAAACTTCATGCCCGAGGGGGGATTCGAACCCCCAACCGCAGCGTCCGTGCAGACCGTGACTGGCATGCCGCAGACCGCTCTGCCACTGCGGCCGGCAATTGCGATTGATTAGTGACATTTCCTACAGACTTGTTTAAATAAATGCACGCAACGCGCGGCGTTCTTACGACGTCGGCCACGAGCGCCCTCTGCTGCAACGCCGCTCGTGGCCACCACTGAACTGCATCGTTCACTTGGGAATCACATAGGCACCAGTTAAGACTTGGCTATCGGATAGGCACTAGAAATCATCAGTAGGCAGGCCTCTATCTAAACTATGTATCAGCATTCTGCAGTCAAGAACTATGTAAAAGTTAAGTATAACCAAGACTCCACGAAATATATATCTTGTGCTAATTTAGTTTATTGTTCTAGTTTCTGCTGCCCCGTTGGCTGGTCACCTCCGTACCTGCACAAGCGTGCATCCTATTTTCCTGTGTCGGTCTCTTTCTACTCGGCCACCGACACCTACGACAACCGGCGGACTCGAGACACAAAAGTGGCGACGAGGATGGGGTAAAAGACATCTCAATCGTGCCAGCCAACCCTGCGTGTCGCTCTTGACGTGGACGCCAAGGGTGCGACAACAATTTGACTGTACCAAAGCTATGGCATGGAGAGCCATAGGAAGGGTTGGAAGCGGGGCAGCCACACAGAGCGGTGGCTGCGGCTATCGGAGTGTCCCAAAGGGTAATCTCCAGGACCTGGTCGAGATGTCAGAAAACGGGATCCATTAAAAGAGGGCAAGGCCAAGGTCTTCCACAGGTAACAACTGTAAGACATGCCGGTTATCTCCGGTTAACAGCCCGTCATGACAGAATGCTGAATACAACTTAGCTGCAACGCATCCTCCACGCAGTAACAGGTCGCGATATATCAACACAAACAGTCAGAAATCGCCTTCGGGAATGTGGCTACAGCCGCGGTGGAGTAGCCGAGCGGTCTGAAGCGTCTCGCTGCGGAGCGCGCGGTTGCTCGCCGTGAAGGTTCGAGTCCTCCCTGGAGCATGGGTGTGTGTGTTGTCCTTAGGTTAGTTTACCTAGGTTTAAGTAGTTTGTAAGCTACGGACTGATGACCACGCAGTTTGGTCCGGTAGATTTACAAACATTTGAATGTGGCTTCTACGCACAGAGGCCAATGGTGTGTGTTCCATTAAAACTACGATCCAGTTTAAGCTCTCAGAAACTAGGCGGAGGAACATCAGGATTAGAATCGTAACGAATGGCCCCGGGTTCTGTTCACAGGTGAGTCAAGCTTTTGCTTTCAGCCAGACAATCGTCGTTCCCTAAACTGGAGAGAACGTGGAACTCGGAACAGTCCTGCGTAAGTGCAAGTAACATCACCAAATCACGGTGCTGGACGAATTGTGTGGGCAGGAGTCACTTTTGCGTGGACGCACAGATCTCTATGTTGTTCAGAATGGCCCATTGACTTCTCAGGGATACAAAGACGAGATCTATATAAGGAACTCATTGTTCGATCTATAATTGTTTAATAACGACTTTGCAGCCATGATCGCATTTTTTATTTATTATGTTACCGGTTTCGGCGTGCTCAACGCCATCTTCAGACCTGTCGTATTTTACATGACTTCACAAAATTTTTTACATTTTTAGTATGTAAAAAATGTTGTGAAGTTATATAAAATACGACAGGTCTGAAGTTGGCGTCGAGCACGCCGAAACCGGTAACATAATAAATCAAAAATGCGATCTTGGCTGCAAAATCATTATTAAAGACGGGATCATTCGACCTTCCATTGTGCTCTAGGCTGGTGCCATATGAGATGGGTTCCTTCTGCCGGACGATATAGCTCGCTTACCTCAGAGCTGCACTGGTGGAAATCATAATTGAAGCTGAGAGAACTGAACGAATGGAGTGGCCAGATTGTTCATCGGACTTAAACCCGATTATGTCTGCGTTGCACTTGGCAGACGAATTTCAGCCAGACCAGCGCTTACCACAACGGTTACAGAGCTAGGTATTGCAATGGAAGAATGGCCAAATATCTCTCAAGAGTTGATTGATAACTTCATACTGTCCATGCCACACAGGTGTACAACAATACTGGTCGTCCGACTTGATCGCACAGCATATTAAACGAGAAAGACTTTTATACCATTATGGTAGTCCGATGGTGCCTCGCTCTAAGAAAACGCCATATAAACCTCAAGTGAAGAGTCGAGTCAGCGAAATATTGCACTGTACCACAAGCATATTAAATTGTAACCAATATCTCAATAAAATACGTCACCATATGTATATTTTTTATCATATCTCACCCGATCGCCCTATTGTTTTGAGCAGTCTATCAGCACACTCTCTTAGAGCTTTCCAGTTCACTCCAGATTTGTTCTCGAAATACTGTATCTGGAATACACGAAATGTTTAGGTCAAGCGGTACTGAGGTGCTAGGTGTCGATTCATGCTGAAAAACCCGTAATATTACATGCTGTTGCCTCCACGGTGGCATCTGGTGAACAAGGTCTCCACTGCATCCGTTCTCTTTCCTAAGCTTCAAGCACGTCCACCGGTGCAGCTCTGAGAGGGCGAGCGTTGTCGTCCACCAGAAGGAACCCATACCATACAACTTTTGTCGTCCTCTGACCAAAATTGACGTCTCGTTTCTATAGTCGGCGCACCTACGGAGGCGGCCCAGTTTTCAACCGTTCTGCGCATGCCCCACCATTACCGCAATGACAGCCAATAATTTTTATTCTTTGGACGAATGGCTGGCCGCGAATTACGGAATGTTTATCCCGCAGGCTCCACTGTTGTAGCTCGGCCGTAGCTCCTCCCCCTACGCTTCCCTTAACGTTCCGCCTCTATGCGCAGAAGCGCCTTTTATATGACGCCAGCTATAGGTGAACATTTTTTTAAAATTCACATATGCTATATTTCTACGCATAACGTAGACTGCCCAAAACAGAAACAGAACTAACCATTATAGATGCACAGAGGCTCTCCACAAATGGAAAAAAAACTGCCTAAATACTGACTGCGACAGCGGAGCTTCCAACTGTTCACTACATTTTAAGTGACTGAGAGCCCCTCACGCGCCTAGCACGGCGGTGAAGAGACTTCCTGCTGGCAACTCCTGAAGCGGCGCGCTGGATTTAAGGACTGGACAGTCAGTTGTGGACTCACTCCAATATTCAAGAAAGGCAATAGCAGTGATCCCCAAAATTACAGGCCAACCTCACCTGACGTCGATTTCCAGTAGGATTTTGGAACATATACTTTGTTCGAACATTATGAACTACCTCGAAGAGAACGACCTATTAAACAATAGTCAACACGGATTCAGAAAGGCCGGCCGCGGTGGCCGAGGAGAATAGGGCGCTCCAGTCACGGTCTCCACGGCCACTACGGTCGGGGGTTCGAATCCCCCCTCGGGCATGGATATTTGTGCCGTCCTAGTTCGTAAGTAGTTCATAAGTTGTTTGTAAGTTTAGGGACTGATGACCCCGTAGTTAAGTCCCATAGACTATACAAACATTTGAACATTTTTTTGATTCAGAAAGTACCACTCTTGCGAAACACAGCTTGCCCTTTATTTCACATGAAGTTATAAGTGCCGTCGACAAGGGATCTCAAATCGATTCCATTTTTCTGGATTTGCGGAAGGCTATTGACACTGTACCTCACAAGTGGCTCCTAATGAAACTGCGTGCTTATAGAATATCGCCCCAATTGTGCGATTGGATTCACGATTTCCTAACATAGAGGACACAGTTCGTAGTAATTGACGGTAAGTCATCGAGTAAAACAGAAGTGATGTCTGGCGCTCCCGAGGGAAGCGTTGTAGGTCCCCTACTTTTCCTTGTGCGTATAAATATTTTAGGAGACAATCTAAATAGCTCCCTTAGACTGTTCGCGGATGATGCTGTCGTTTATCGGTTAGTTAAGTCAACAGAGGATCAAAAGCCACTACAAAGCGATTTAGACAAAATTTCTACATGGTGCTTAAAATGGCAAATAACTCTAAATAATGAAAACTGTGAAATAATACACATAACTAAAAGAAATCTACTGAACTTCAATCACTTATTCAAACCTTAAGATCGTAAATTCTACCAAATACCTAGGATTTAAAATTACGAACAACCTAGACTGGAGAGAACACATAGAAAATATTGTGGGGAAGGCGAACCAAAGGTTAAGTTTCATTGGCAAAAGGCTTCGAAGATGCAGGAGCTCCACCAAAGAGACTGCCTACATCACACTTGTGCGTCCTCTCCTGGAGTACTGTTGCCCCTTGTGGGACCCTCACCAGGTGGGACTGACGGAAGACATTGAGAAGGTTCAGAGAAGAGCAGCTCGTTTAGTTTTATCACGTTACATGGGAGAAAGCGCCACGGCAATGTTGCACGATTTAAGATGGAAATCATTAAAAGAAAGACGCTATTCTTTGCGGTGAGATCTATTTTCGAAATTTCAATCACCGACTTTTACTTCTGAATGTGAAAATATTTTGCTGACACCCACCTCCATAGAGAGACATGACCACCCCAATAAAATAAATCAGATCGAAAACGGAACGATTTAGGTGTTCTTTCTTCCCGCGCGCTATTAAAGAAAGTAACGGTAGAGAAAGGTTATGTAAGTGGTTAATGAACCCTCTGCCAGACACTTAAATGCGGTTGCAGAGTATCTATGTAGATGTAGATGTGGAGATTGTCAGAAACTTTTACTGATTGTGGATACTGATACAGTTGTTTTGCCCAAAATCGGGGATTGGGCCCGGGCCTTGTGCTTACTAGCCAGCTGCTCTATCGACTAAGCCGCTTGGCTCAGGTTCGACATCGCAGCTGCAGGAATTATCCTTGCAAGCTGTCAGCCAGACACAGATTCTCAACTTCTAGCTTACACTGCTATAGTAGAGTCCCTTACCTGTTAGATTCGTTTATACACGGCCATGGTTAGCCGATTCCCGTAAAATCAAGCCTCCTGTACATCCGCACTGATATGTAAGGTGCCTGCAAGCGTAAGCCATTGCAGACAAATAAGCGCTTTAAATCGCGATATTTAGTGGTGACGTAATACCGAGGGCTTCCCCTGCACACTGCCCCCCCCCTACTCAGCCCTCTTTTCTCCTGCTCTTTTCCTTGAGGGTAAGGGAGAGGGGGCGCCACCCTCGAAGCCAGTTTCATTAACTTAGGATTTATAAAAGTTTCCACTTACAGCATCAAACGTCGGTTGCAAGTCACAAAGCACCGCCCATTATGTCCCCACTCGCCACTCATGTATGTTGACGTGGAAGCTTACTACTGCGTCGTGCCAGGTGGACGCTCTGCCGACTTTCGTTTATTCCAGGATCCACAGCTAATAATCGGGCCGCTCGGGAGTGGCCAGGCCCTGTAAGGCGCTTTCTACACAGCCGCGGTGGAGTAGCCGAGCGGTCTAAAGCGTTTCGCTGCGGAGCGCGCGGTTGCTCGCCGTGGAGGTTCGAGTCCTCCCCGGGGCATGTGTGTGTGTGTGTGTGTGTGTGTGTGTGTGTGTGTGTTGTCCTCAGGGTAGTTTACCTTAGTTTAAGTAGAAACTTATAAAATTATACAACATGCTCGCCTGTGTTAGGCTTACAGTGCCGCTCAACAACCGACCGAACGCCATCGGCTGTTGAGCAGCACTGTAAGCCTAACACAGGCGAGCTGCCTTTATTTTATTTTTGACTTGCTAGCCTTTTGCTAGCATGTTGCATAATTTTATAAGTTTGGACTTGAGCACACTGCTCGTAATTGCACGTGTTAGTTTCAGTAGTTCATCAGCTACGGACTGATGATCGCCGGCCGCGGTGGCCGAGAGGACTGAGGCGCTCCAGTCACGGTCTGCACGGCCACTACGGTCGTGGGTTCGAATCCCCCCTCGGGCATGGAAATTTGTGCCGTCCTTAGTCTTAGCTAATCCATAAGTAGTTTGTAAGCTTAGCGACTGATGACGCCATAGTTAACTCCCATAAGTTGTACAAACATTTTTTTTTTTTTTTTTTTTTTTTTTGACTGATGACCAAGCAGTTTATTTCGATAATTTACAAACATTTGAATTTGAATTTTCTACATGGAATACTCTGCAAATCACATTTAAGTGCCTGGCATAGGGTTCATCGAATCACCGTTGTACTATTTATCTCCCATTCCATTCTCGAATAGCGCGCGGGAAGAAAGAACACCTGAATCTCTTCGTTCGAGCTCTGATTTCTCGTATTTTATTCTGATGATCATTTCTACCTATGTAAGTGGGAGTCAACAATATATTTTCGCATTCGGAGGAGAATGTTGGTGATTGGAGTTTCGTAAGTAGACCACGCCGCATCGACCAACGCCGTTATGGTAATGATTCCCATCACAGATCCTGTATCATTTCCGTAACGCTGTCTCCCCTGTATCGTTACAATAGAAAAACGAGATGCCCTTCTTTGGACTCTTTCGATGTCCTCCGTCAAACCCACCTGATAAGGATCCCACACTGCGCAGCAATACTCCAAAAAATGACGGACAAGCGTAGTGTATGCAATCTCTTTATTAGTTCTGTTGCATCTTTTAAAGGTTCTGCCAATAAAACGCAGTCTCTGGTTCGCATTTTCCACGACATTATCTACGTGTTATTTCCAGTTTAAGTCTGAAGTAATAGTAATTCCTAGGTATTTTGTGTAGTTTACAGACTTCACTTTTGATTGATTTATCTTGTAAGCAAAATTTAACGAATTTCTTTTCGAACTCATGTGGACGACTTCACACTTCTCATTATTTAGCTTCAATTGCCAATTTTTACACCATAGTGATATCTTATTTAGATCGTTCTGCAGTTGGTTTTGATCTTCAGATGATTTTACTAGACGGTAAATAACGGCGTCATCTTCAAACAACCTGAGAAAGCTGCCTATATTTTCTCCCATACCGTTTATGTATATAAGGAACAGCAGAGGACCAATAACACTACCCTGTGGAACGCCCGATATCACCTCTGTTTTAGTCGATACCTTACCATCGATTACTATAAACTGTGTCCTCTCTGACAGGAAATCCCCTATCCAGTCTCAAATTTGGGGCGATATACCATAACCAAGCAATTTAATTAAAAGCCGTTTGTGAGGTACTGTGTCAAAAGCCTTCTGGAAATCAAGAAATACGGAATCAATTTGAGTACCCTTGTCGATAGCACTCATCACTTCGTCAGTTGCTACGGAGTCCGCGTCTGCTCCTCATCGGAGGCCCGAGTTCTCCCTCAGGCATGGGTGTGTTTCTTGCCCTTACGGCCGAGTGCACCAACCTCGGTCAAAATTTAATCGCGGTCAAGTCGGCATTTAACCGTGGTCAACTCAAGTTTCTGGTGCACCGACACCGATCAAAGTTAAACGAGGGAGTTGATCGCGGTTAAATTTGATCGCGGCTGACGCCCGGTTTTGTCGAGATGATCAGGGTTATAGGAGTGTGCAGTATCAAGATGGCGGCGCGTTTTGCTGTTTTAGACGGAATTGACAAATATTTATTTTACCTCAATCATTTAAATCGGGATCAAAACCGGAACGTCGTGATTGTGGAAAGGGGGACTCTTTTGAAGATTACAGTGACAAAAAGTACGAAGAAAGATTTTGTTTGTCCAAAGAAAGTGTGGTGGTTGTTAAACCAAGCCGGCCGCGGTGGCCGAGAGGACTGAGACGATCCAGTCACGGTCTGCACGGCCACTACGGTCGGGGGGTTCGAATCCCCCCTCGGGCATGGATATTTGTGCCGTCCTAGTTCTTAAGTAGTTCATAAGTAGTTTGTAAGTTTAGGGACTGATGACCCCGTAGTTAAGTCCCATAGACTATACAAACATTTGAAAACATTTTGTTAAACCAAATCAGTGACAGGTTAGAATTTCCTACCGATAGAAATGACCATATTTCGCCTATGAACAGACTATTGATTACGTTAAGAGCATATGCAACTGGTCCATTTAACATACTTATTGGTGACAACAGTAACATATATCGCGACGACACATTGCCAGGAAGAGCAGTTCGCCGCGCCATAATTAATGAATATTTCCAGTAAGGTAACTATCAAATTCAGAAAAATTTTGAATAAAAAATTACGATAATTCCGTAACTATAATCGTAAAGCTTTCGTGTTATTAAAACATGTTATCTGTATATTTCTGTTACCAGGTGAACATGCGGTGCATGGGAAAGTACGCTGTGAACAATGGCATTTGAGTTGATTTGTTCGAAACAATAAATCATAATTTAAGTAATTATATAAATTTGTCTTAGGGCGTTTTTTTTAATAATCATTTCTCTTCGCAATATGACTGGATTCGGTAATATTTTACGACGCTTCTCGCTGGGCTCCAGTGCTTATGTTGGCAACAGATGAACAATGAAGTGTAGAATTGCGTTAATATTTTTCACAAGCTACAGAGTAAATGTTATTGCTGCTCGTTTCACTCGCAGCAAAATTAATACTGTACCTGCTCTATGGTTGAAAGGTTCTTGTATGTACCCTTGTCTGTTCAGAAGAAAATAATTTTCGTTTTAATTGAAGTTGTCACGAAAAAATATTTAGTTGCCGTCATTACCATTGATGCCAACATAACCACTGCAGCCCGGTGAGAAGCGTCGTACAATTTTACCGTATTTACAATCTTGTACATACAAATCACGTGGTACTGTCGTCATTCACCAAAGATAGTCGAGAATACACATGTAGGTAAGCTCAACTAACACCTTTGCATCACTTGGGTGCCTTCCATTGCGCTACACGGACTTGATCACGATCAAATGTACGATTGGCTGACGACGGTTTGCTGACCGGTGATTAACGTTGGTGCACCGCAGAGACGTTTTAACCGCGGTTAACTTTTGACCGTGTTCTCGGAACCCTTGATTATCGTGCTTTTTGACCGAGGTTGGTGCACTCGGCCGTGAGTGTTACTTAATTAAAGTAGTTCGTGGACTGATTACCACTGCTGTTTGTTCCCATAGCATTACAAACATTTGAACGTTCCAGTAATCAGGGATTCCTTGGACTCTGCACATTGGTAGCGTACGTTGGTCGTGTGTGTTGGCTCTTCTACTTAAACTGCAGTCACGCGGTACGTCGTAACTGCCGGGCACATAGAGTCGTGATTTCAAGGCCATCAAAGTCTCCACACACCAATCACCTTTCATTGCTGTTTTAGGCTTCGTATAGTTTCGAAAGGTGTTATAAACTTTTTTTTTTTTTTACCAGATGCTACGTAAAGCACGCTTTCCCCCATCCCACCAATACTGTTCTTTAAAACGTACGTAGCTACCTTAAAAGGAAGTTACTAACGAGGGAAATTCCGCATCGCACATTCCTCAGATTTAGCGGTAAGACGACGCAGTGGGCTGCCAGACAAACTGCATACTGCAAACGTAGACTTCCGCGGCTGTTGTCACTGTCAATAAAATTCTTCCGAGTACGAGACCGTGTTGTCATTTTATAAATTCCACCGACGTTTCGGCCTGACCCTGATGAAGGCCGCCTGCAACAGTGGCCGAAACGTCAGTGGAATTTATAAAATGACGACGCGGTCTCATACCCGGAAGAATTTTATTGATAAACTGCTTACTGATCAAGCACTAAAGGAGGAAGGAAGTGCATTTAACTGTGAAGATAGAAACAGCGAAGGGCCCAAGATGTGCAAATTAACCACAGCCATGGTATCTTGGTGATGTGGGCACGGCGCTGTGCTGCGATGCGACAAACCCATCTTCAGACGGCCTTCAAGGTTCATATTTTAATGTTTTTGTTTTTCACCAAGTTATGAACTGCCCGTCCGGTTATTGAATTCTCCATTATCTTTTTTTATCCTTGGCAATTATCCTACTATACATTAGTTACCGAGTATGCGATATGTAGAACAGTATATTATCGTCATAAATGTGACGATTGCGTGTGCTGGTGATATGCCTCGTACCCTTTCACATAAATTAAACGAACAGCCGCGCGGGAGTAACCGAGCGGTCTGGAGCGCCACGTTGCGTTTTTCACGGCCTCCCGCGTCGGAGGTTCGATCCTCCCTCGGGCATGGATGTTTGTGTTGTCTTTACTATAAGTTAGTTTATAAGTAGTTTGTAAGTTTAGCGACTTATGACCCTACAGTTAAGTCCCACAAGCTTAACAAACATTTGAACATATTTTTTTGAAAGGCACAAACAAAACCGGAGTGAACTACATAGCCCAACTGTCGTACATAATCAAATTCTTTCTCCGAAATTAGATATCATCTTCATATTTGCTTGGATATATGCAGGATTTTATGGTGTACGCGTGTAGAACTTCAAAATCGTTAAACTTTGGCAGAACATAGTGAAACCTATGTGATTGTGAAAGTGTTGCGTTCATTTGTTTCAGCTTATTTGACAAACTGTAGTGTTTTTTGGGGGAGTAAAGACATTCACACTCATTTGCTCACCTAAGTCAGGCAACGAGGCATTTCTCTCTCATGTACTTGGCGTACAAGTCAGGTGCGTCAGTAAGAGATTTCTATTATATAACGCGCATGCCATCACGTCGTGTATGAGACATCAGACGTGTATTCCAGTGAAGGATTCGGTTGAGTTGTCGTCTTGTCATCAAACGTTGTCTGTTCCAGTTAGAGAGCCACTTCCTTTCGGTTACTAATAGAGTAGCTGTTTGACACTGATGTTACATCGCAACACAGACTCGAAATTGAACATAACAAACAGACATGTTAATGACCATAATTTTGTTAAAAAATGGCTTTCCAAGGAAAATACTCTTATTAGATCAAAAATTGTCTTGGACAATTCATCTTTAGAACAAATCTCTCATATCTCATATTTAGGCTGTGATATAAGTTTCGTTTTTGATTCCGACACTGAAAATAGAATACAAAAATTCCAAGCTGTCTGTAGTACCATTAGCAGAACATTTGGCTATAAAGCACAAAAAGAGACTATTTTTAAATTCTATAAAGTGATGGCAGTTCCTGTACTATCCTATGGAAGCGAAAGCTGGTTTACTACAAAAAGAAAATAAATTCAAAAGTACAGAGACGAGGTTCGTGAGAAAGACGAAGGGCTGCACTAAAAGAGAGATGATCTGGAATGACGACATCATAAAATAATTAAATATTTTCAGCATGAAAGAGAAAATCCAACCATATCGAGAAAACTGGAGGCAACAGCTCCTTAGAATGCCAGAGCACAGAATCCCCTGAAGATCCTGAAATACAAACCGAATGGTAAAAGAGATATTGGAAGACCACGAAAAAGACGGGAATAATTGTTTGTGAGTTCAGAACAGGCAACAGTCTAATCGTCGAAAGGAAGATGATGCCAAAAAATAATATTTGGAACACGATGGAGGTTTGAATACCAATGTTTCAAGTCGCTTTATTCGAGGGTGGGTCACTAAATAAGTCGAAAACTGAGGTAGACTTGCCACTATTGCGTTTACAAGTCTGAAAATTGCTTTACTTTTTAGCTGACTCCATCAGTAAATTTAAACACTCGTTCCATCGTTCGAGAAGGTTTTAAAACCCTGGAGCTTGGAATTTTTGTGTCATCATTTGCATGCTATAAGTGACGCTATTGAGCTGTAACTTTATTTGGTTCCTTAAACTACAGCAACCCACACACAAGACGGATGTGTCACAGTGGCAGAGAAATACCCCTGCACAGCGCGTAATACTGGCGTGTCTACCTCAGATTGCGACTTATTTGCTGACTCACCCTCGTAATACCATGAGTACATCAACCCAGTCAACCTGGCGTGGCCACCATCTCGTTGTTGATGGACCGTTCACTGTTTGTATTTCGCTAATTCTTTCACAGCTCCGTACTCTCTCTCCTCGATTCCGTGCTTAATCTGTGTTCAGTTTTGAAGGCCACATCGCCAACTTGCTACTCAGCCTGTGTGGTATGCGTTGGGCAGTTTCCCGTGTAACACTTATTTGTACTTTCGTTTCGACAACTGGGGCCTCTCTGCTGAACAGTTGATTGCTTACATGAACCACATACAAATATTTTTCCGTGGTCCGCTTCTTAATTCTGAACTAAATCACTGTCACGAAAGATTGGCGTGCAAATTTCTGACGTTTATTGACGAAACGCGGAATCTGTTTGGCTTCTGTAGCTTTGTCGGAAGGAAATATAAATAAATTCTGAATCTTTACGGATGTAGTCGGGTTTTAAATGAAATTTGTTTTCTGTAATGTTGTTGATCTGTCAGTCTGAATCCTCTCTGACTGTTACCAGAATATTACGAGGTTCGGGCGAGGACCATCCGTAAGCTAGAGTGACAAATATCCATCGCCATGCCTGATCTTTAACCGACGCACAACTCCCGTACGCAGAAACAGAGTAGCAACGCGCTGTGGCGCCTGGTGGGATGTTCTGGCAGGATGCCCTTATACACGAGCTGGTGCCTATCGCATACGAATCTGTTACCCAACTTAGGGTTATTATTCGTTTTCGTATTAAAGATCTGCTTTTCATTTCGTCACGTATTTCTATGTATCTTCTTTGTTTTCATTTCCCATTTCCTGTGCCGAGAAGAAAGGTTTGTGTGAAACAAGGAATATAAGCCCTTGAGTCAGCCACAAATTTTATTGTTCTACGAGCAAAGCAGTGGAGTGTGCGAAGTTCTACACCGCGTCATCGCGTCACATTCTTGGATTCTGAGAAGCACACGCTGAGTCACTGACGTAGGCTCACAAGACAGACACACTTCATGGAGACTGGAATTTTTCGCGCAAATTCCCTGGCAGATGCCGTTAATTTTTTTACCTAGTTTCGTGGCTGACGTTCAGCATCTACAATTTAAAGGCATGCAACGATGATCACATTTTCGTCTAGATCTTGATTGCAGTTCGATACAGTAAAGAACTGTTGTCACCTAGAGTACACAGGGGTCCTTGAGAAGTGTTTAATAATGAACGACAGATTGTCTGACATAGAAACCAACTACTTAAGAATGAAATCCTTCAGAAGCATAACACTAAATATGTTAGTAAATACGCAACTTCATCTATGTGTATAAAGTATGTGTCTCAAGTCTAGCTGTTTGTTACACACTGCATCCGTGGAGTAGAAGAAATGTTGTGAAAATTAATATTCTACACACAAGGAAGCCTCTTATATTCATATAATATAAATAATAAGTGTATAAAATATACAAAAATGATCTTAATGTTAATTTTTGTCACAAATGCAACATAAACATTGTCTGCGTTCCCTCCGCAGACACCAAAGGTGAACGTGAGTTCTAGCTTATCGCATCCCAACCATAAGGCCTGAGGTGCGGTCATTGTTTCTTGGACCGCCGCGGTGGACTGGCTGAGCGTTTAAGGCGCATTGCTGCGGATCGGGCGGTTGCTCACCGTCGGGGGTTCGAGTCCTCACTCGGGCATGGGTGTTCATTTTTGTGTTATCCGTAGCATAAGTTACTTTAAGTTAGTTTAAGTAGTCTGTAAACCTAGGGACTGATAACCTCAGTAGTTAAGTCCGATAGATTTACAAACATTTGAATTTGAATTGGCACGTTTCTGAAAGGACCATTTCGCAACAAAGAAGGCCACATATGAAACTTCCTGGCAGATTAAAATTATGTGTCGGAACCGGGACTCGAACCTGAGACCTTTGCCCAGGCAAGGGTCCCAGGTTCAAATCCCAGTTCCGACACACAATTTTAATCTGCCAGGAAGTTTCATATCAGCGCGCACACTCAGCTGCAGAGTGAAAGTTTCATTCAAGAAGGCCACAGTTTGACACGAAATGTCACACTGTTCATTATGGCTGTAACATTCCCTATAAAAGGGGACGTATCACTACGCTTTCTGTTGGCGGACGACATTGACACCATTATCAGTACACATAGTATTCCAAAAGTTGCATCTGTAGTCATCGGATTAAATTCGTTGTCGACTTTTCACGTGGAGTATTTTCTTTTTCCACCGTGTATAACATTACGATGTATGTGGCTTACATACAGTGGTCGTTATCGTAACTTTGTAAGAGGAGAGACAAATGCTAGGTAATCACACTGCTCAAAACAATTAAAGGATCAGGTGAGATATCATTTTAATATACATTTGGTAACGTATTTTATTCAGATATTACTTACAAATGTAATTTGTGTGTGATACAATACGATATTTTGCTATCTCTTTACATGAGGCTTACATGGCGTCTTATTTATAGCTAGGCACCATGGGGCTACAGTAATAGTGAAAACTCATTCTCATTGTCGTGTAATAAGGTACCTCAGACGGCCAGTACAGTTGCACACCTGCGTGGTATACAGTATGAGATTATCAGCCATCTCTTGAGGGATATTTGGCCATTCTTCCATGAGTGCAATATCCAGCCCTGCAACCGTTTAGGGTGGTGCTTGTCTGGTTGCATTGCGTCTGCCAGGTGCAGCCTACAGGTACAGAATCGGATTTGTCCGAAGAACGAGCTGAAAACTCCATTCCTTCAGTTCCCTCAGTTTCAAGCATGTTGTCCTCCAGTGCAGTTATGTGGGGATAACAAAAGGAAGGACCTCTGAGCAGTCAAAGCGCCAGTCTGAACAACATAGAGGTCCGTACGTCCGTCAGTACTGACTTGCACACACCAGTTGTCCACCACCATGAAGAGGCGATGTTTGCTGCACATAAGCAGGATTGTCCCGAGTTTCAAGTTCTTTGCAGATGAGGTAACAGCGACTGTCCCGCGGAAGAAAATATCTTGACTCATTTGTGGACAGAACCCCACGCCATTAGTTACGACTCCAATGCTAAGGTTTCTCAGTCTAGTTTATGCGGGGTAAACGGTGTCGTGATATTAATGGGGCACACACCAGTGCGCAGAAGTGACATTGCCGAAGACGATTTCGGACTGTTTGTGTTGATAGTGCGCGCCCTGTTGCTGCCTGGAGGGTGCGTTCCAGCTGAGTTACATTCAGCCTCATGTCTTGACGGGCTGTTAACGGCAGTTAACGATCATCTCTTTCTGATGTTACCCGTGGAAGACCTTGCCCTTGCCTTCTTGTAACGGTTCCTGTTGTCTGAAATCGCATCTAGACCCTGGAACTTACACTTTGGGACACTCCAGCCGCCGGCCGCGGTGGCCGAGGGGACTGAGGCGCTTCAGTCACGGTCAGCACGGCCACTGCGGTCGGGGGTTCGAATCCCCCCTCGAACATGGATATTTGTGCCGTCCTAGTTCGTAAGTAGTTCATAAGTAGTTTGTAAGTTTAGGGACTGATGACCCCGTAGTTAAGTCCCATAAGCTTAACAAACATTTGAACATTTTTTTGACACTCCAGCCGACCGCGGTGGCCGAGCGGTCTGCGGCGCGCCAGTTACGTTCTGCACGGCCACTACGGTCGTGGGTTCGAATCCCCCCTCGGGCATGGATATTTGTGCCGTCCTTAGTATTAGCTATTTCATAAGTAGAATGAAACTTTCACTCTGCAGCGGAGTGTGCGCTGATATGAAACTTCCTGGCAGATTGAAATTGTGTGCCGGAACCGGGACTCGAACCTGGAGCCTTTGCCTTTCGCGGGGAAGCGCTCTACCGACTGAGCTATCCCGACACGACTCACGATGCCGCCTCACAACTATACTTTCGCCAGTAAGTTTGGAAAGTAGGAGGCGAGGTACTGGCAGAAGTAAAGTTGTAAGGCGGCATCGTGAGTCGTGTCGGGATAGCTCAGTCGGTAGAGCGCTTCCCCGCGAAAGGCAAAGGCTCCAGGTTCGAGTCCCGGTTCCGGCACACAATTTCAATCTGCCAGGAAGTTTCATATCAGCGCACACTCCGCTGCAGAGCTGCAGCTGCAGCTGCAGCTGCAGAGCTATCCCGACACGACTCACGATGCCGCCTCACAACTATACTTCCGCCAGTAAGTTTGGAAAGTAGGAGGCGAGGTACTGGCAGAAGTAAAGTTGTAAGGCGGCATCGTGAGTCGTGTCGGGATAGCTCAGTCAGTAGAGTGCTTGCCCGAGAAAGTCAAAGGTCCCAGGTTCGAGTCCCGGTTCCGGCACACAATTTTAATCTGCCAGGAAGTTTCATTTCATAAGTAGTTTGTAGGTTTTGGGGCTGATGACCCCGTAGTTACGTCTTATAAGTCTACAAACATTTGAACATTTTTTTGAGACACTCCAATAGCTGTATCCACCACCCTGTAAGTCCGTCCCGCCTCCAACCTTGCTATGGCTCTGCATCCCACAGCGTCGTGTAAGCCATGTTGTTGCATTGCACTACCTGCTCAGATCACTATTTGAACCCAACTGCTTGTGTAATTCGTTTGGTAAACACAAGTCAACACCAAACCCCTCTGCAGCAACTTTCTGTTATTACGACTATCTCAGTTGACGTAGCCGCGGTGGAGTAGCCGAGCGGTCTAAAGCGTATCGCTGCGAAGCGCGCGGTTGCTCGCCGTGGAGGTTCGAATCCTCCCTGGGGCATGGGTGTGTGTGTGTGTTTGTCCGTAGGTTAGTTTACCTAGGTTTAAGTAGTTTCTAAGCTACGGACTGATGACCACGCGCCGGCCGCGGTGGCCGAGGGGACTGAGGCGCTTCAGTCACGGTCTGCACGGCCACTACGGTCGGGGGTTCGAATCCCCGATCGGGCATGGATATTTGTGTGCCGTTCTTAGTCTTAGTTAGTTCATAAGTAGTTTGTAAGTTTAGGGACTGATGACCCCATAGTTAAGTCCCATAGACTATATAAACATTTGAACATTTTTTTTATGACCACGCAGTTTGGTCCGATAGATTTACAAACATTTGAACATTTCTGTTGACGTAATGGTGTTCTTTCCACTCCGACAGAAAGACGTCGAACCATTTTAGTTCATTCTGTCGATGACAATACTTTCTTTTTAACTATGCGACTGAACTGTTTGGTTATTAGTCCTTAGCTTACAAACTACTTAAACCGAGTTAAATTAACCTAAGAACAACACACACATCCTTGGGCGAGGGAGGATTTGAACCTCCGACGCGGGACACCTCGCGATTCGCAACATGGCGCTCCAGACCGCGGTGATGACAATACTTGAGAACCCAGATATCTCAACGGATCCCGTAATCGTTTCGACGAGCGTAGTTTCCACGGTTGAGGCGAGTAGCACTCCGTTGGTATGAGCAGCTTCCGGATGACGTGCTCTGAGTGTGAGCAGAGGTGTGTGGCGCCGCGCCAGCCGGCGACGCTTCCAGACGCGTCAAGGCCGCGCCGGTATATGGGCCGAGGGAGAGACAAACGCTTTGTGTGGAAATCAGACACCCGCATGGCGCCCGCCGCGCTGCCGCACACACCTACGCCATTATCTCTGCTCTCCTGGCCACCCACTGCTATGTGCTCGAGGGTGCATAATCTAAACATCCCCCCCCCTCTTCCCTATCGCATTGGCGGGGACAAGAATAATTTGTTGTTACCCCTCAGTACGTGAGCAGACTAATCCTTCTAATTGGACTGTAAACACAACTAAATGCAACTCCACCCTAGACCGGTATCATCACAGCCAAATTTATTTCGGAGATAACAAGCTTTGCAAAGATAACACGTAATGTAAGGAAGGTGATGTCATTCTTGAGTAGTGATGGGACAACCGAGAGTTTTTAACAACCGATTGGTCAATCGGTTGTTTTTTCGATCAGCCGGTTTTTTCAGTCGAATGAAACAACCGAATGAAAATAGTCTCTGTGGCCGAATGAATGTTTTCACTCACTGGCGGGGTTCGAGTGGTTTCAGTCGATGCGCGAGCACCGAATGAAACAAGTCTGTCCTTTATATGAACGTTCTCGGCATTGAGTGGTCTTTGTCGGTTTCTGCAGTTATATGGATGTTTTTATTAATTCATCGAGTTTGTGTGATTTTATTTGCATACTCCTTCAGCCTTTTCTGGTATAAATGAACCGTGATTCAACATGAAACATTCTTAGAAACAAATCTTAAAAATATAGCAGTGTGTCCGTGTGTGTGTTTCTATTGCATGCAAATCTGCAGTTTTGTTCCAATCTTGATGAAATTTTGCACACTTGACCTTCAAAGCAAGAGGAACGTCACTGTCTACATCAAATTTCATTCGGTGCATGGCGGAGGGTACTTTACATACTAACTACGACAAAAACCACAATTTGGCTGCGATCTTGATGAAATTTTGCACACTTGACCTTTAAAACAAGGCGAAGGTAACTGAGTACAATAAATTTCGTAGGTGCATGGCGGAGGGTACTTTACCTACTGACTTCGAAAAATTCCGTTTGTATTCGAATTTTAATGATATATTTCACTCTTCACCTTCAAAGAAAGAGAATGGTTACCGTCTACATCTACTTTAGTTTGAAGCATGAGAGAAGGTATTCCAGACTTCGACGCCAATATAGAGTTTTATTCCGATCTTGATGAAATTTTGCACACTTGACTTTCAAAACAAGTGGCAGTTCACTGTTCATCTAAGATTTTGTATAGTACATGGCGGAGGGATGGAATAAACCTCCACACCGTTTCACCGATAACCACAGAAATATCTGTGACAAGAGTGAATAATTATGAAACTTGAGATGAATGTTTTCATACACTGTTGACGAATACAGACGCGCTGAAGAAACTTTACAGCACTGATAAATGTTGTATGTCTTCTCCTACTCCTTCAAATTAGATGGAATATACAAAAATATTTTTATAAGAAATATTTTTATACAAAATAAAAAGTTGTTTTTTTTACAATATCTAATGTTTTAGTGATCTTCGAATTTGAATCTAGCAAATATGCTCAAAGTTAAAATACTTAACTCTGTCCTACTAGTACCTTAGATATGTATGAACAATAAGCCACAAACCGCACGTTTCTACCTGTTCCCACTTCAGAGATACAGTATGCGAGATTAAACTTGTAGCGATCATTTTGGAACACCCTGTAGTTTCCACGCTTCTTTATTGCGACAGTAAGAAACCGACAACAATCGGCGATGGCACACACCGCCCCTCCCGCCAGACACTGTTGTGTGGTGTTTGGCGCGCGCCTGCTGGCGCTGTCCGCAGTAAAAACGCAAGCGAGGCAGCACCCCTCTCGTGTCCCCGCTCCCCGCAGTACTTCGTGGTCATCGGCCACTTATCTTCTACAGATTGTGGGTGTCTGCGAAAGTAATCTGATCGGGCCCAGATGGTCGGCGTTTTTGAAGTCTGGGGTGGACAATGAAAGTGATCGCAGGCCTGTTCCAGCGATATGACATCTAATTAGTTACTAGTTGTGGCAACTCGAACAATTTAATCTACAACAAAATATGAATCACTGTTACTGTGTATTATAAAACGAAAAGTTACTTCATTCAGTACATAATTAAATGAACATAGTAATACGCATTTTAACTTTGGCATACCCCTTTTACATGGCAGTATAATGTAGCACTGCTGTAGTTATCTGATGTGCATGCCAGTTTCATTCATAGAAATGTAAGCTAAAACACTAATGATTACATGGTTCAACCGACAGAAAAACTTACTGCCTCTTTTCACTTGAAAAGAAAGAATGAGTAATTCAGTCAATGTACAAAACTGCAAAAGTGTCGCATGTTTTCATTCGGTTGTTCCCACAGATTACTTTCATTCGAAAAAAATAAACGAATATTAATCCAACATACACGCAAAACTACGACCGACTGACTGTTTCATTCGGTTGCTCCCACTGACTGGTTTCACTCAAAAGAATGAATGAAGAGGCCAACATACTGTGTCAATTTTTTCATTCGGTTGGCCCCATCGACTGATTTAACTCAAAAGAAAAGAAATGAGTGGTCCAACCGACTGCGTCGATTTTATTCGGTTGCTCCGACCGACTGATTTCACTCAAAAGAAGGAATGAGTAGTCCAACCGACTGCGTCGATTTTTTCATTCGGTTGATCCCACCGACTGGTTTCACTCAAAAGTACGAATGAATAGTCAAACCGACTGAATCGGTTGTTTCATTCGGTTGGTCCCACCGACTGGTTTCACTCAGAAGAATTAATGAATAATTCAACCGATACGAGAAACTACAACCGAATGATCGATTTTTTTCCAACAACCGAATGAATCGATTGTTTTCATTCGATTGTTCCCATCACTAGGGCCGAGGGACAGGGAGGCTTTGTGTGGAAATCAGACACCCGCATGGCACCCGACGCTCTGCCCCACACACCTACGCCATTATCTCTGCTCTCCTGGCCACCCACTGCTATGTGCTCGAGGGTGCATATTCTAAACATTCCCCCCCTCTTCCCTATCGCATTCGCGGATCTCACGCGGAAACAAGAATAATTTGTTGTTACCCCTCAGTACGTGAGCAGACTAATCCTTATAATTGGACTATAAACACACTGATTGCCGTCCAAAATGCAACTCCACGAAAGACCGGTATTATCACAGCCAAATTTATTTCAGAGATAACGAGGTTTGCATAGGTAAACATGTAACGTAAGGAAGGTAATGTCATTCTTGAGTGTTGCCGTCTGTACCATACCTGTGGTGTCGCACAAGTATGAAATGCGCGCCACATACTTTCGCCGCGCGCCGCCATGCACGCACGGCGCGGCGTTCTTACGACGTCAGCCACGAGCGCCCTCTGCTACAACTCCGCTCGTGGCCACGACTACTGCATCGTTCACTTGGAACTGAGATAGGAACCAGTTAACACTTCGGAATCAGATAGGCACCAGTGAAGACTTGGCTATCGGATAGGCACTAGGCAGGCCTCTAGCTCAACTATGTATCAGCATTCTGCAGCACTGAGCTATGTAAAAGTTAAGTATTACTAAGTCTCTAAGAAATATATATCTCGTTCTAATTTACTCTAGTGTTTCTAATTTCTGCTGTCCCACTGGCTGGTCACCTCCTACCTGCACAAGCGTGCATCCTTTATTCCTGTGTCGGTCTTTCTACTCGGCCACCGACACCTACGACGGAAACGAGACACAAAAGCGGCGACGAGGCTGGGACAAAAATTTCTCTACGCTTATCTGTAACAGAAACAACAACAAATGTTCAAGCTCAATCATCTCACACTCAAACTACTCCTTACCTATCAACACACATTTTTTACAATTAT
Organism: Locusta migratoria; assembly: GCA_026315105.1. Classification (NCBI taxonomy): domain Eukaryota; kingdom Metazoa; phylum Arthropoda; class Insecta; order Orthoptera; family Acrididae; genus Locusta; species Locusta migratoria. The sequence continues at coordinate 393,849,804 of CM048745.1, forward strand.
ATATTTTTGACGACGTTACAGCGTTCATTTTAATGAAATAAATCGCATTTACATCTAAACCTAGTACAGTGAAGCCATAAATGATCGCAAAATCCGATTTATTTCATTGAAATGAACGCTGTAACGTCGTCAAAAATATACAATTGTATACAAGCCGAGGCTGGGCTCCTGACGACAATTAATTGTGTCTCGATACTTCACGGTCTGTTCTCCCTGATGCGGGAATACAGTATTGTGGCTGCGAGCATTACAGAATTAAGAGGCTGTGGTAATAGGAAAAAGACAATGTGGCGAATGGAGATTTGGGTGTGGTGGGAGACGTGCAGGGAAGAGTCCTCTGCAGTCGAGCTGGTCACTGTGTCCTCGGTGGCGGAGTGGTAAACGCGTCTGCCTAGTAAGCAGGAGATCCCGGGTTCGAATCCTGGCCGGGTACGAATTTTCATTCGCCGCACATTGGTATTACATCTAAAACTAGTTCAGTGAGGCCATAAGTGATCCCAAAATGCGAAAACAATTTTTAATCTCTTCTAATCATATAACCACCTGATTTTACCTTGCAATTGATTTCATTTTATAACTCCTTCACTCATACTGAATATATAACTATGTTTATTTGCTGTAATTATTTTTCTTGCATTATGTATAAATGTTTGGAATTAGAAAAGAATTTTTTGTGCACTTTCAGCTTTTGTTAATGTTATTAATTTTGTAAAGTGCATGAAGTATTACCCCACCCCCTTAGGTCGCAAACAATTTGGCTGCTGCACACAGGGTTGTAGCCAGAGGGTTGTGTGCACACAGGGTTGACACAAGAAAGGCTAGTCAGGATAGAGCCCTCCTACATTTTCAGCAGCAGCGGTTTTAAAATTTTATGAACCCTCGGCACCCTTCACCAGATCAAAAACGCCCTTGCCTTCTTAAGCACGTGAAATCTGACTTGAAATATACGAAAAAAATTTCTAATTTAATTGCAATAAAAAATTAATACAAAAAATCTTAAAAAAACATAAGACGCCTTTCACAATTAACACTAAAATATTATTACAAGTTTTGACTGTGTAGCAGCCATCTTCTCGTCATTTAATCACAAACTGGCAAAGAAAACATTTTACATGTACATGTATTTGAAGCCGGCCGCGGTGGCCGAGGGGACTGAGGCGCTTCAGTCACGGTCTGCACGGCCATTACGGTCGGGGGTTCGAATCCCCCCTCGGGCATGGATATTTGTGCCGTCCTTAGTTGTAGCTAGTTCATAAGTCGTTTGTAAGTTTAGGGACTGATGACCCCGTAGTCAAGTCCCATAAGCTCTACAAACATTTGAACATTTGAATGTATTTGAATCGCTCGTTGTTTAAAGGCACTAAGTTTACATTTTTGACAATTGCGTTTTAGCGTGATTTTGCGTTCTAATAAGAAAGATGCCCGTTTTGGTGTTAAAGGAATCACGCCCTGGCAGCGGAATGGCCATTAACACAGTCGTCGGGTTACTTACTCCGTGTTGGAAGTAACTTAGTCCTACAGTTAGTGCCTTTCGGCACGAAACGTCTATCAGTGTCACAGATGTCATATGTCAAGTTTGGCGCACTTTTTTGTTTTGTTTGCTTGAATATTCAGTATTGTTGTTTTGCGGATATGTGTTCATAAACGTATTTTCATCGTGGACAATGAAATTATGGTAGGAAATAAACGATAACGCAAAGAAAGACATGGATAAAGAAAAGCACGTACAAGCTGTTTAGGAAAGTCAGAGACTCAGAAAAGTGACCATACAGCAGCTCCAGAATGAAACTTTCACTGTGCAGCGGAGTGTGCGCTGATATGAAACTTCCTGGACCCCGGTTCGAGTCCCGGTTCCGGCACACAATTTTAATCTGTCAGGAAGTTTCATACAGTAGCTGTTTATCAGTAATGGGGTTGTATAAAATACCGCCTAAGAACATAATAAACAATTGTGTGTCTTGTATGGAAAAAATAATAATTTTTGAATTTATGTTATTTTTTATTTTCATACCTGTATTCAGATATTCATTTGTATATAAAGGAAATAAACAAATTATGAATATTATTGCTCATAACAGGTTCTGTTCATTTTGTGTTGAAAGGAACGGACAACAGTTACAAAAGTTACGTGTTTTGTTAACAAAACAGTTGTTAACTTTTTTACGGAACAGAGCTATTTTGGAATTTTTATAACAGTGTATGTGTGTACTTTAAACAACGAGCGTTTCCTTTGTATTAGACAGCGGGTAACTAAGCCAAATGTTTTGTAAATTCAACGAAGGATCAAGTTATTAATCACTGTCTTGCTAAAGACAGGTGCAAAACGGGTGTTTCTCTGGCATCCGGCAAAGGTACGAGGTAAAGTCCCGGTCAGACACACAGAAACTTTTCTCTCCTTGTATGCTGGTACAGAAAGAAACTGAAGTATGTTGTGTTGTGCATAAATGGCTACAATAAAAAAAAAGCTTAATAATTCATTGTAATACCTAGCCAAAGTAAACCTTGGTAATGTTGGACACTGGTTCGGTAAAAAGGCTTGAATGAAAAAATAAATACAGGTATCTATGACTGAAACAGCCTTCATCACATACAGACAAAGTTCCACAACAATCAGGATTCAGTGATTTTATATGTTCTCTTAATCCCTCTGTAACTGTTAGATTACGTTTAAATGTATTCGCTAACCTGTTTGGAGACCACTACACGAAGTTGCCTTCGAATGCCGCGACACGCGAACCAGATTGGCATTGCGGGTTGCCGCTACCGTCGAGTCCGCTAATGTAGGGCTCTGAAACATGACAAGTCTGTAAACGCCCACTCATACATAGGCACATGGAGTGTGTTACGCCAGGCACTGTTTATTATTAATTGGTCATTTCTTTCGTTTTTTTTATTTTGTCTTAATTCATATAATTATTTAAATATTCTCACGTTTTCAGAAATTAAAAAAAAATCTTTTGGCATCATTGTAAGACATCGTTTGCCTATGTTTATTCTTGCAATTCGCGGTAACACAGGGTGGAGCAAAATAAAGGTGGCCCGAAGAACAGGGTTCCATGGTATAAAGAAACACAGTAGAAGAAAGAAAACTCAGTACTGACCTGAGTGCAGCAAATGTTGAAAGTGACCAACAAACATCTCGTGGCACTTCAGGCCGCCGATCAGCGAGTTCCTGAACGCGGACTGACGCTGGACTTCTGGAATGTTCTGTGTCAATCATGACATATTCATAAAAAATAACATTCGCTCACAACAATTGAAGCTGTAGTCTTAGGTTCCTACCTAACCACATCCTTTAATATCATGACATATTCGTAAAAATCATAACATTCGTCTGCACGGCCACTACGGTCGGGGGTTCGAATCCCCCCTCGGGCATGGATATTTGTGCCGTCCTAGTTCGTAAGTAGTTCATAGGTAGTTTGTAAGTTTAGGGACTGATGACCCCGTAGTTAAGTCCCATAGACTTTACAAACATTTGAACCTTCAATTCATAACATTCGCTCACAACAATTTAAGCTGTACCTCTTAGGTTCCTGCCTAACCAAAACCCTTAAAATCATGACATATTTGTAAAAATAATATTCGTCGATGTACCCTTGTCCAGTCAGTAATTGAACTATCGTACAGGCCATAGGCTACTCGAAATGTACTACGTTGCCAACCTAACACTCCTAAGAACGCACTGCGACGCTACCCATGCCGCTGATCGAAACTTTAGGCGATATAATCCATGAAAGGAGGGAGAAGAAGAATTGGGAAGAAGTTGAGGAATTCTATGTTACAAATGGGTGACAGAATTGTAAGGCATAACAAAGCTAATAACATCCCCCCTCTCTCCCGTATCTTTGTGTGTGCATCTTATGTTAACTGACATGCAAAATTCACCCCTAGACCATTGTGTTTATTACTCTGATTATCGCCATATCATGTTTTCTTAATGTGGCGGAAATGGTTATTTCATGTTGAACTGCATGCTATATGTTTCCTTACGTTCAGTATTAATTCTATTACATAAAGTCATTGACGGCTTCATTTGATTTTTTCGATAGATGTTATTGTATTGCCATCATCAGCAGAACAACTATATTCATTGTGTAGTAATCTTTCTTAATATCATTGGAAAACTCAAGTTGGAATGTCAGTAATAAAGAATAGATAATAACCCACCACAAAGATGATCGCTGAGCTGCAGAAAGCCATGGTTCACACAGACACACTCAGATGTAACTATAGCTCACAAGACCGCCACCATCTATGCCACTTCAGCACAACATTCATCTTGACAGCGAGTGAGGAGGGGAGGGGAAAGGATGCCAGGTAAGTATGGGAATAGGATGTTCGCCATTGGATAACTGTTTGTATAAGCTCTGATAGGTTGGAATGTGAGAGGCAGCATGGACTGCTGAGAGCTCGAACGGAGAGATTTAGGTGTTCTTTCTTGCCATGCGCTATTCGAGAATTGAATCGGAGATAAATAGTATAAAGGTGATTCGATGAACCCTCTGCCAGGCACTTAAATGTGATCTGCAGAGTATCCCCTGTAGATGTAGATGCAATTCTTGAAGGCTATGAGGGTTGCTTAGACATGATATTTCCCCAAACGAAGTAGTCGCATACTGACTGTTCACATAGGGCCAGGACTAGAATGAGCTATACTAGCAACTCTGTCAGGCGTGAAGGTTGTGAAACTAGCCTCAAAAGTTCAACCGTCTGTATGGCCAATTGCTACTTCCTTTGTTTAACATTCGTCGAAGATGACATCGTACTGGTTTCTATTATTCGAACCACTGTCAACCTGTCCCGTATGCTCGTACTTTGATTAGCAGCCTGCAGTAGGGCACCGCGTTAAACACTTTTTTGAAATCAATAAAAATGCAGTCTGCCTGTAGCCTTTCATCCATGTCTCGCCCATGAGAGAGGAGGGCAAGCAAAGATTCGCACGAACGTAGCCTTTCAAAACCTTACTGATGACTGAAGAGAAGCTTTTCGGTCTCAAGGAAATGTATTATTTTCAAACTTCATTATACGTAACTTTATCGTCAGTGATGTCTGTGAATGTTACTATTAATTTGTTTGCAAGGTCATTAATACACAATATTGACAGTAATGGGCGCAGCATGTCTCCCTGTGCACCCCGACGAACACCTGAATCCTTCATCCAGCCAGAAATTTCTCTTCGTACTCCATATATTACTAGTTTCGATAATAAACGTGCTTGTGTGAAAGTATCCATGGCTTCGAGGTTGTGCTGCGAGAAAAGCGTGCATCGTATTTGACATGGTCCATGTTCTCAGAATCAATTCTGTCATTGATGAGGTCATTCTGTCAGAAATACCTCCAGGCCGATGTCTACTTTTGGAAGAGACGTAAGCTGCATCATAGTTCTCTCGTTTCTACACTGCACACGATATTAACAATGGAATTTACTAGATATTTCTTCTAGTTTAGTAATATGTTAATGTTCAAAGACAGAAAAGGCACAAGCCATTCATACCGGTGTCTCAACTACAATGTACACAGTGTGTGTGTGTGTGTGTGTGTGTGTGTGTGTGTGTGTTGGAATGTCACGGGAATTTGAAGGTTCAACGACATAAGCAGCAGATACAATCAGAAACGCGCGTAAGAAGCCTGATATGGCCTTGCAAAGCAATTACACATCGATAAAAACAAGTTAATGTAGTAAAAAAAAGACAGGTTCACAAACAATAGATCAGCCAGTTTTAACTTCTGATAAATTGGCGGATACTTCACAGTGCCATTTCTGGCCCATTACATTGAAGATATTTCATTCTCAAAATATTACGGCAATTGTTAGACGCAAGAGTAGGTAGTTACGTTCTTCTGTGGACCAAGAGTGGAGATCGCTGATTGCTGCAGACCCTATTGTAGGAGCTGATTGATTTTTATTGTATATACGATGCGATGAAAAGGATGTAAATCGCAAAGCACTCCACATCCTTGCAGCGCGGGAGTGGCAGTGCGCTCTAAGGCGCCTTGCTGCGGAGTGCCCGGTTGCTCCCCGTCGGAGGATTGAGTCCATCCTTGCGAGCGCACGCGCGCGCGTGTTTGTGTGTGTGTGTGTTTTGTCCTTAGCGTAAGTTAAAGTAGTTTTTAGGTGTAAGTCTAGGGACCGATGGCCACTGCAGTTTGGCCGTATAGCATTACAAACACTTAACCCTTTTTTACATATCCTTCCACTCTAACATTTAGCGTTAGCAGTGAAGGAAACCCCTAAAGACGTGACGTAGTAAGACAATATTTACCAAGTGCACTGACAGAAAGTTCGAGGCAATGATTCGAAGCTCCAGTCTCTTTACGATATAGGAAATTGGCACGTAGTTAGGAAGGTCATGGTCCATAAAAACTGAATCGCTAAAGTATCGGTACACAGGTTTCAGGACCACTTGATTAAGTGAAAACTGTTCCTAGTCAATGACACAAGCTGACTGTCCAGACGTGCAACAGTGGCGACAGTATAGCTGTGAAATGCAGGCAGTTAAGTAACAATGTGAAATAAAACGGTCACAGCTTCTCTGAACGGTCTTCGGTAGGACGTTCAAACTGGACGGGTGGCAGAGGGCCATGGGAGGAATACAGCAAGAATGTGGTTACCACCACATTTTCTTAGTTAAACAGACAAAATTAAAACTCATACAAGTGGAACATTCATTGTTACTTTTCATATTTAGGTGTATTTTCAGATATTAGAAATAGTTACGAGGGTTTAAATGTTACTAAAAGATGAAGTCGTATTTAAGCTTGATTTGCAGAATATGAAATGTTCTTATAATTAACATAAGTGATTGTAAATTTAATATTTGCATGTTTTTAACCATTCCAACAATGCTGACCACTGCTGGGATTGGTATATAGAGGTCGTAGGATCGCAGTTCTGGTTCAGATTTAGAGGCAGACACTGTGCCCGTCAGCACATTGATATTGAATTGTTGGCAGTGATGGTTGTTGTTGCAAGTTTTATTTAAAGTGTGCGATTAAAGTTCTGGTTCTAACTTACCTAATGTTGCTCTTCGAAATTCCAATATAGTGGCGTACACAATAAATGAGTTCAGTTGCTCGTATTCAATGTAATCCTGATGTTACTGCACTATTATTAATCAAGATGCTGAGTTACCAAAGCTACACCCTACCCCAAGATAACAAGGTAATTTTTTTAAAAGATCTGACCACCATTTGACTGAAAGTTTGTTTATTATCACTACCTGGTTTCGGCCTTAGGCCATTTTCAAGTGCTGTGCTATCATTTCAAAAACATTATTAGAATTAACATAAAGTAATATAAAATATAAATATAAAGCACATTACAGTGGTTTAAGCTAGCTGCTTACATAAAAGTTGTCAGATAGGTTTCCTTAGGTCATGGTCTTAATAATAAAAACAATAAAAATATTCGGAGATGAGTCCATGTCGGAAGTATAAAATGGGTGACTCATTTGTACCCGCATCTTAATTTAAAATAATAAAATAGGCATGTGTTCACCATAAGGCAACTGGTTGATGAGGAAAAGGATACATCAAAGATTATCACAAAACCAGCTGCAAAGATATGCCATCACATTGGTATTTGGTGTGGTATCTGTGGGAATGTATTGCTGGATAGATGGATTATTTTTGGGAGATGAGTACAGTGTTGTTGTTTACTGTGAATAGATGGATTATCGTGTCTAGGTTACCTACAAGCTACAAAGTTTTAAGTCATGCTATCACAATACAATCATGGAGATACATCATATGTATACATTGGGAAGCAATACATATTATAAAATACTGTCTAAATGATATTACAGTGCATTATCACAAATTACGTCTATCTGATCAAATATACCAAACAGGACCAATCCCTCAGGTAGAAAAGCAGGGGGGGGGGGGGTCAGGATATGGATATATACATGATTAAGATGGAAAAATAAAACAAAATAAGCCTAAATGAGTATTACCTGGCGGAGGGGGATACCACTCCAAATACGAATGTGATGGCATATCTTTGCAGTTGGTTTTGTGATAATCTTTGATGTACCCTTTGACCTCATCAACCAGTTGCCTTTGTGATCTTATGGTGAACACATGCCTATTTTATTATTTTAAATTAAGATGTGGGGACAAATGTGTCACCCATTTTATAATTCCGACATGGACTCAACTCCGAATATTTATTTGTTTTTATTGTTATGACCATGAGCTAAGGAAAACTATCTGACAACTTTTATGTAAGCAACTAACTTATATCACTGTAATGTTCTTTATATTTATATTTCATATTACTTTATGTTAATTCTAATAATGTTTTTTAAATGACAGCACAGCACTTGAAATGGCCTAAGGCCGAAACCAGGTAGTGATAATAAACAAAACTTGCAGTCAAATGACGGTCAGCTCTTTTAAAAAAATTTATATGACTGAGGCTCCTGATGACTACAAAATCATAACGAGGTAAAGTCAAACAGAACTTTGGGGTAAAGTGATCAAAGTATATTGGCCTGTTTTGTTACAATTTCTGGCACAACAAATTCGTTACGTCGGGTTGCTTGTGCCCGGCAAAGAGAAGCGGAGGTCGCAGTGTGAGTGAAGTGAATGTGGAGCGCGTACCAGAGACACTAATTCATAAGGAGTCCAAATAAATCGGTGCGTCGTGCATTGAGTGTGCTCGTTTCGTTTCGGTTGGTGAAATGAGCCGGCAGGCTAGCCTGTTACGTTGTAGAGGGTTGCTGGGGCCGGTACACTTGCCAGCAGCGGTATGCCCCAGGCAAGTAGGGGCGCCGACTCGCTGCCTAGCGAGCATGAGAGGGTGGGGGGGGGGCTGTCATCTGTCACGGACACGCCCCTGGCCGCGCAATCCCGCCAGGGTAATGGCCCTCTACTCTGACTGCTGCTGGCTGCTGTCTGCGACTGCGAGTCAAAAGGCCCGCGCTCTCGCTCTCGCCACTCCCGGAATGCGAACAACAGGGACACCCCGCCGACTTGAAAATTATTCCGCCTGTGGGGGCGCTGCGCTCCATTCTCTTCCGCCGTCTAATATTCCCCTCTCACGAGAGTCGCAGCGAAACCCTTGTGCGACTTTGCAAAGGACGGAAAATGCTCCGATTACATTCTGAAACCTGAGGACGTTGCCGGTTCGTGTCAACTGTCTACTAGTCTTTATGTGAAAGTTTGAAGTTTAATGGGTGCCCTACGAATAGCAGATATAGAGGCAACAATACAAGACCTCGGTGGAAGAATCAGATACAGCCACTTTTTACGGTAAATGCTTTGTAAAGGGGGAAAACTGGACTTCTTTCGGCGGCAGAAGAAAATATGTCCTGCACATGTGCCTCGCTCTATAACACTTGGTTGCAGCAGGTTACTTACCATGGTTTGTGCTCCATCACTATCATATGTTTGCAATACTCAAACATTTTCAGCTATCAGTCGATCCTTTTTTTTTTTTTTTAATAAAAAAAAATAAAAGAAAAAAAACTCTTTATTAACAGATCATGATTTCGGTCAGTAACTGGCCATTATCAGTCCTAAAAGTACAAGAAAACCACACTGTTACTACATGAAAATGTTACGTAAGTACAACTTATGACATTATGACAGACATAACAATGTTTTAATTAATTATACGTACCATGTGTTTTTTAATGAAGATGTTATTAATATGGGTAACTCACACCACGCCAAGTATGGCAACTGGACATTTTAACCGTTTCAAATCTACACAAACACTATTTCAAAACCAAAGTGAGTGACGTCATAGAATATCATTTGGGGATGTGCTGCCCTCTCCAGCATAACGAATATAACAGTTTTATCAACAGAATAAATAAATTAGAGAAGTCAAAGTAATAAAACAACATAGCTATCATGGCTTTGAAACTATTTTCTAAAACCAAGTGACAATGTGTAGAATGATTACTTTTAACTGTTTTACTTTTTATGACAACCTTTCAGCTTAATTTTATTACAATGTTTTTGTAAACTTCTCATTAATGAATGCCATGTTGTTTTATTACTTTGACTTCTCTAATTTATTTATTCTGTTGATAAAACTGTTATATTCGTTATACTATAGTGGGCAGCACATCCCCCAATGATATTCTATGACGTCACCCACTTTGGTTTTGAAATAGTGTTTGTGTAGATTTGAAACGGTTAAAATGTCCAGTTGTCATACTTGGCGTGGTGTGAGTTATCCATATTAATAACATCTTCATTAAAAAACACATGGTACGTATAATTAATTAAAACATTGTTATGTCTGTCTTAATGTAAGTTGTACTTACGTAATATTTTTAGGTAGTAACAGTGTGGTTATCTTGTACTTTTTAGCATTGATAATGGCCAGTTACTGGCCGAAATCATTGTCTGCTAATAAAGATTTTTTTTTTTTTTTTTTTTTTTTACAAAAAGATCGACTAATAGCTGGATTTGGTTGCACCTCGTTTTTTTAAATAATTTTTTCCAACATTTTACAATGTTCAAGGTCTAGTATATACTTTTTCTAAAATGTACACTGCTCAAAACAATTAGGGGAATAATTAAGATATATAGGCTCTGAAGTAATATCGTCAGCAGAATGAACTAAAATGGTTCGACGTACTTCTGTCGGTGTTATGAAGTGAGAGAATATTACAGCAACCGGGATAGTGCTAATAACAGAAAGCTGCTGCAGAAAGGGCTGCGTCGACTTGTGTTTACCAAATTACTGTAACAAACGAATTACACGAGCAATTGAGCTCAGATAGCGTAGTGAGCAAGCTGTGCAATGCAACAACTTACTCGAAACTATGTTTTAAATCATATTTAACTCGAAGAGTCCAGAAAGTTGAAATAAGCAGTTCATATGATATAGATGAAACAATTAATTCTTATAACTGGGGAGTAATCAAAAATGGTCCCACAAGGCTCGATCTTGGGTCCTTTGCTCTTCATATAAATGACTTGCCATTCTACATTCACAAAGATGCTAAGCTAGTACTTTTTTCCGATGATACAAGTATAGATATCACAAATATGAATTAACTGATTAAATTGTAAATGATATCTTCCAGAAAGTTATTAAGTGGTTCTCTACAAATTGACTCTCATTAAACTATGATAAAACCCAGTATATACAGTTTCATACAGTAAATGGCATGACACCATTAATAAATTTAGACTTTGAACATAAATCTGTAGCTAAGATAGAATATTCAAAAATTTTAGGTGTTTGCATTGACGAGGGACTGAATTGGAAGAAACGTATAGAAGATCACCTGAAACGTTTGAGTGCAGCTACTTATGCTATCAGAGTCATTGCAAAACTTGGTGATAAACATCTCAGTAAATTAGCTTACTACGCCTATTTTCATTCACTGCTTTCATATGGGATTCATATTCTGGGGCAATTCAACATTGAGTAAAAAAGTAAAAAGTAAAAAGGTGTTTTTCTTTGCTTCATTGAGCATACTGATTTAGCAATTGTCAGAATATGCAAATTTGACATTATCATTTATGCTTTTTTCTCCGAAGGACTATGAATTGCTGAGATTCCTGAGCAGTAGACTTTATGAGTGGCGTTCGCAGCGTAACGGCATCCGTCGAGTTGCAGGGGCGGGCGACGTTTTCTGGACTTGCACCTGGCGCGTGACTCATCAGCTCTCAGCTGGCGATCAGGCGGGCCCTGGACAATGCGCCGCTCTCGATCCCACGGCACCAGGCAGCCGAGCGGGCCTCTCGGAGCACTGCCCTTGGTCTGCGTCGCTGGGAACCATCTCTGCTGCGTTATACCTTCTGGCTAACGGCGTGGCACTACAGCTATGCTGCCCCGAGTGCCTTTGTTAACAGCCCATTCCCAAACATAACATTACACTAGCCAAGTAGCAACCAAAAAATGTTCAAATGTTTGTAAATGTATGGCACCAAACTACTGTGGTCGTCAGTCCCTAGGCTTACGAACTACTTAAACTAACTTAAACTTACCTAACCACAACACACAAACCCATCCCCGCTGGAGGACTGCAACGTCCGGTGGGAACAGCAGCCCGGACACCATAACGTATAGTAGTAGAAAGTATACTCAATCTTGCCGGTCGCGGTGGCCGATCGAGGCTCCTCAGGACAGCACTACCAAGATCTTGTTCAATAGATGGAGCCCAGGCCAACTTGAGCCTCCCGTTAATATATCGACAATTCCTCCCACCTTTCTTTACATACAACAGTACTGCTTGAATTCAGCTCTGTTTATAAAGGCTGCTCGTCCCATTCAAGAACCACCAAGCTAACGAACAAGGCAGTCTATGAATTCTTAACAACTACTACAAACCGAAACCCTGTGGAACGGAAATGGCCGAATCACAGTTGGAACATTATCTGGAGAAATATTTTTAGCGACCTTCTCCCCAGCGCGATTCAATCAGCGTGGTATATGGTCGCAAATGACAAGATATCAACAAATGACAAGCTACACAAAATACATCTCGCAAATCGGTCGATCTGTGGTACATGTGGCTTTGTGGATACTTTAATTCACCGCCTCACCTGCGGGCCTGCGAAACAAGTCACCGACCTTCTGTGCAGAAGATTGGCAATCATAGATCGTACCACTGCAATGCACAATGACAAGACCGAACTTCTGTGGCTGCAAAATTTACGCTACCCCAGAAGCAAGAACAACGCAGCGACTTGGATGCTAGGCCATACAATTGGCTATCTAATTCAAAATAGTGTCGCCAGTTATACCGACTACTGTACCTATATTGAAATTGAAAATTTTAAAATTAAATCTGACTTGGACTACCAAAAGAAATATGGAAACATGTTGGACATTATGATATCCCGAATCTGACGGCCTGTATAAGCAATGAAGGTTTCAGTAAGCTCAGAATGGCGGACACACAGAAGAATGAAATCTTTAGTTAAAGCATTTTATATATTTTCTTTATGTTTTTCTTTTCTTTTCTCGGAAAAGGGTATGGAAGGCAGATGTTCATATTTACCTTTTCGTTCACTTTCGTTTCACATTATATTTCGAACAGAATACTGTTCAGGGTATTATGATTTTTCAGTATTTCTAATGGCGATGAAGCCGGCCGAAGAAGGCACCCATGGCGTGAGTAAGGAAGGGCTGAAGCTGAAGGGAAGGCAGGAGGCAAAAAAAAAAAAAAAAAAAAAAAAAAAAAAACGACAGTGCTGTGTGTATGTTAAAAACGGGGACTGAGGCGCTCCAGTCACGGTCTGCACGGCCACTACGGTCGGGGGTTCGAATGCCCCCTCGGGCATGGATATTTGTACCGTCCTTAGTAGTAGCTAGTTCATAAGTAGTTTGTAAGTTTAGGGACTGATGACCCCGTAGTTAAGTCCCATAAGCTATACAAACATCTGAAACACTTTACTCTCTCATCTCCGATAACATGGGCTGAGTGGGTTTAGTGAAGGAATCTCTCACTGCACAGCGGTCCAATCGTTCTGCGCGCTGTTGTGTTCATGTTTACAAACGCCGTATCGTGTGCTTCGTTGCTGATTTATGGATATTTCGGGTTTTATGTGAAGAATTGCGCAGCGGTACGGATTGTTAGTAGTGTTCAATGACGAAACACGTGAAAAGCAAATATTTCGATTGAAACGAATTGTAATGACAGTCTCCTAAACTGAAATGACCAAGCATTAGTGTTCGCCGCGGCGGAGCGTCCGAGCGCATTGAGGCGCTATGCTACGATGCGCGAGACCGTTCCCCGTCGTGGGTTTGAATCCCCCCCCCCCTCGGGCATGGATGTATGTGCCGTCTTTAGTATAGCCTAGTTCATAAGTAGTTTGTAAGTTTAGGGACTGATGAGGGACTGATGACCCCGTAGTTAAGTCCCATAAGCTCTACAAACATTCGAACATTCCTTTGTGCTCTGTGCCTGGTTAAAAGTGACGATAAAGAGCTAAGACGCTCTTTCACGTCACCAAAACTTTAGAAAATTTTAACATATCGAAAAAGTTATTAAAAAAAAAAGACAAGGCGCTAACAAGGAACTCTTACATTAGTGATGCTCACTTTACTGAAAATTTAAGATTGAAAAGTAAGAAACTGACAAATTCCTTATTTGTGGAAACGAAGTACAGCTACCCAGAATTTATTGGCACTTAAACACAAATTCAGTTCCTCACATTTTCCTGAAGTTGCCCGTGTATTTTTCTATCACTTTAAAGCTATGTTGACCACTTCTGATTTAAATAGAATCCAGTTGTCTGTTAGGTTCTTGATCCACTTGGAGTATGTGTATGGAAAGCGCTAGTAAACAAAAATTAAAAAAATAGTTGGTCAGGGCAAAAAATAATCGATAAAGTCAGAGAATGTTGGAGTAATGGTGCTGCTGCAGGCACACTACATTACACTCACTTCTGGGCAAGCAGACTTGTTATACATTTTGACATGTAGTTTGTAAACCAAGTGACTAATAACCGCAGCAGTTAAGTCCCTTATATTTTCGAACATTTGGATTTGTCATGAGAGAAAAGGGCAAGCTGTATTTCGAACGATCGGTGCTTCCTCAGGCCCCTTTTACACGACGAAATATATTGTCTTAGGTGACTTGTCGAGACGAGTGGATGTACTGCAACGGCCCTGGCATGTTATTCTCCTACTGCGTCTTCACCTGTCTCGTGTAGTCGATTTCGTTTAGACGGGCGGCTTAACCAATTAGGCTAAGCAGGCACGCTTCCCTCCCAACCCAAATTCTCAACTTGTAGCCTCCTGCCCATGGATTCCTTTTGCTCGCAGCCTATACTGGATTCCCACAACGGAACGAACGTTAAAATGCGTCCGCACTGAAATTGTCATTGCCTGTTGTGGGCATATTTACAGATTTGGTGACCCAAAGAACAGACATCATTAGTAGCGACCGTAAATTTAGGAAATCGAAGTATTGAAACATGTCGACCGTTTTGGGGGTTGATATAAAATTAACGACGAAGTTGAAAATTTGTAGAGCTCTGTCTGCTGTGTAGTTTTGCAACTGAATGTAGAAGTGAGGTTATGAGGCCTCTTTTTACGTAGGAATAGGGAAAGGATAATTGAATTTATTAATGACGAAAAGGGCCATTCTTAGTTGTTGTTTTCCTGAGTTGTCATGTAGTAAATTTTGCACACAATTGAGAACCTAAATAATAGGGAAAGTGGCAATCAAACTTGAAAACTTTCTGTTGCTTGCTTCTGCGCATGCGCATTCTGCAGGACACTCGAGAATTTAGAGCTCCACGTTAGGCACATTCGCACGCACCCGCGATGGCGTTGGCTGCTGATTTACATACAGGCACGGAAAGGCACACGTACTTAAGAGCATTCAGTTTTCACCACAAAGTCGATCGTGTAAAACGGGCTTGGCCGTTCCATGCATAAAGTACTTGATCAGCTACATACCTTATGTTTTCCCATTATCTTTCAAACTGATCAACATTTTACCACAAATTCATTTGCAGCTGCTTGTACACATAGTATTACATATTTTAGTAGCTCGTCCTACAAACTATAATTTGCACATTGCTACTGAATCATTTCGGCAGTTAGCTGCATTGAGTGACTCCTAACATGTGCGTTTGTTTACATTAGTATTCCACGTTTGCCATGTAAAAGTAGTCAGTCACACACTATTGCTGCATTGTGAGTTACTTTCTGGAAAGGTGAGAGGCATAATACTGACATTTACTACATCGGGTGCATCATGGAAGCACTATATCGCTGATCGGCCATGAACTTTTTGTTGCCAGTAGAGGATAATCATTTTAAGGGCGCTTTTTTTCCTTCAGTATATACGCACTATACAGGGTGAATCACCTAACACTTGCACCGAAAATATTGCGGAATCGGAAAGTGCAACTGATATGCAGTTTTCACAGAATGGATTGGTAGTCAAGGACTCGTATTGTTAGCCAATAAACAGATTGTAAAAATACCTAGAAACTGTATTTTTATGCAAACATACAATTTTTCAAATGGAACAATGGTTGTTTCTATCAAGCACTGGGATTTTTGTCATCAGTTGTATACAAAGATTTTGAATGACATTTTTATCACGTTTAGTATAGCAGCTACAACCATTTAAAGTTTTGGGAGCTGAGGCTACGACAGTGTAGCTAACTGGTTGGTGGTCATGAGACAGTGGGCCGTGCCCCAGGGACTAGCCACTTGACCAGTCACCTACGCTATCGCAGCCTCCGCTCCCGAATCTTTGAACGGTTGTAGCTGCCAAACTAAACGTGATGAGAATTTCATTCAAAATTCTTTGTACACATCTGGTGTTAAAAATTGCAGTGCATGATAGAAACAACCATTGTTCCATTTCAGAAACTGTATGTCTGTATAAAAATAAACTTTCTAAGTAATATAACAATGTGTTTGTTGGGTAACAATACGAGCCCCTGAACACCAATCCATTCGGTGGAAACCGGACATCAGTCGCACTTTCCGGCTTCGCAGTATTTGCGGTGCAAGTGTTAGGTGATTCACCGTGTATATTAATCGTGGTAGTTTTTATAACTTCAAATAAAAAGTAATGCATTAAAGGGTTAAAGCCGTGCTGATGCATGGACAAAAGCTTTTCCGTGTCAAGGAAATTTACTGCATCCATATGGTAGTATCCAAAAAGGTACAGCCAAACTTTCAGGAAACATTCCTCACACACAAAGAAAGAAAATATGTTATGTGGACATGGTCCGGAAACGCTTAATTTCCATGTTAGAGGTCATTTTAGTATTTCTCTTTAAGTGTAAATTGAAATAATTCGTGCAAACAATTGTCAAAATACCCAATTGTTTCGTTAGTATGTACTGTACTTTCTCGTTTCACGTCATCAACACAGATTTTCTGTGATCGTTTGTGCAGGAATTGTTGGTGATGTCATGATTGGGCCTCATGTTCTTCCACCTACGCTCACTGGAGCACGTTATCGTGATTACATACGGGATACTCTACCTGTGCTGCTAGAACATGTGCCTTTACAAGTACGACACAATATGTGGTTCATGCACGATGGAGCTCCTGCACATTTCAGTCGAAGTGTTCGTACGCTTCGCAACAACAGATTCGGTGGCCGATGGATCGGTAGATGCGAACCAATTCCATGGCCTCCACACTCCCCTGATCTCAACCCCTTTGACTTTCATTTATGGGGGCATTTCAAAGCTCTTGTCTACGCAACCCCGGTACCAAATGTAGAGACTCTTCGTGCTCGTATTGTGGACGGCTGTGATACGATACGCCATTCTCCAGGGCTGCATCAGCACATCAGGGATCCCATGCGACGCAGGGTGGATACATGTATCCTCGCTAACGGAAGACATTCTGAACATTTGCTGTAACAAAGTGTTTGAAGTCACGCTGGTACGTTCTGTTGCTGTGCATTTCCATGCCATGATTAATGTGATTTGAAGAGAAGTAATAAAATGAGCTCTAACGTGGATATTACGTGTTTCCGGACACATGTCCACATAACATATTTTCTTTCTTTGTGTGTGAGGAATGTTTCCTGAAAGTTTGGCCGTACCTTTTTGTAACACCCTGTGAATGCTTTCGGTAAGGTTTTGACTGTGGGGAGAGGGGAGAGGGAGGGCGCGTCGCGACCTGCGCCACCCCGTCTCCGCAGCCGGTGAGCCGCGCGTAAATTGAATGGTACTACAGTTCTGCCAAACCCCCTCTAGACGGGTGGAGGAGGCGGAGTCCCTTGAGCACGTCACTGGTCTTCAGTAGCGCATCCAAGCGGCAGACAGCAAAAGATTCGGTCACTTTTGTTTACAGTTTACGTGCGTTATTGCGTGACTTTACGTGTAGGTTAGGTTGTGTGAATTCCATTCCCAGAGCAGACTCGGCAAAGTAACATGAAAATATTGTACAGCAGTCTGAACACAAGAGTGAATTGCTGCCTGCCTTATGTGATTTTAGTAGCCTCAAACGAAACGGGAAGCTTCAATACTTTATTCTTCTATTCGTGATCTAACTACCCGTGAAAAAAAAATTAGTTTTGTAATGAATGTCAATTGAGTGTCGAAGCACCTCTCACGTCTTTCTATCGAAGAAAATATAAATAATGATGCTGACAGCATTCTTATACCGATATCCGAATATTAGAGCCGACGTTTGTAATTTATGCCAAGTTTCTGAAATAAAAAATATATATTTCCCACCATCTGATATAGAATGTCTCATTTGCTGTAAGTGCGTTTTAAATACATAATTTATGAAACATTTATAATTATACGTATCAAAGACATGTGGGCTACAGTCTCTCCCTATAATAATAATTTCGTGTGGCTCGCTGGTCAGGTGCAAGTCTTTAAATTGGACGGCACTTCGGCGACTTGCGTAAAAGAATGTGTTTTGTCACATGCCTTAATTCTCTTTAAACTCGTTGCCAGTAGCGTAGGTGTGATTTTAAGTTTACTGTTTACTAGTAAAAACACCAGTGGCAGTCACTCAGCACAGACAGATAAAGACCATAATTTTTTATTCCTGTAGTGGAGACTATGGTAATTAGAACATAAATCAAATAATATATGAGAAAAAATTTACGGTACTGGTAGGCCTGAGTTAATGTTTACACTTTTCCAATTCTATCATTTTTGTTTGTACCTCAGAACTGTCCCACTACTTCAGGCTTGCAGTTTATGTAGCATATTGTAGGGATAGTAGGGAGAATCGTAGCCTTGGTAGTACCTACTATGAAATTTGACTAAAACGGGAACATTCATGAGCTACAGACGTCAAAAATATAAAAATGAACTTAGAATATAAGACAGCAACAGCCACAGAACACCAAAAATAACAGAAGTGCAAAGACCATGTTATCACACGGAAACACAGAACGACAGCAACGCTACTAGTGGCCTGGTAGTGAACTTTGAATCCGAAAAATATGGCGCGAAAATCCATATGTTTACTTCTAAATACACGAATGAGAAAACGTTATATTGGTGTTAGATGACAATATTTTTAATTTATTCTTTGCGGGTGGACCTCATAGAAAGGTTTTTGAGACCTTGTAAAGTAATATATACGAGAAATTTAAATCAAAAACTAACATTAATTGCTTGCGGCTGTTGTTTACAGTCGGCCAAACTTCGTAAATGATGTCGTGGTAATGACCATAAAATTGTTTGTTTCTAAAACTCGGTACTGCGATTTTGGCCGTGTGGCGTTATCACATTACAATGTATCATCATTACTCTACCTAATATTACGGATGCGGACAAAAATTAAGCAGCAGAACAGCAATATATTTACACTGCGAATTAAAAGAAAATGCACACAGAAGAAACAATTAGGAATACGTTGCTATAGAACCTCAGCACAGAACACCACCTACGAATCAATACAAATATGGAGGACTGTAAAGCGTAAATCATCCAATAGGAAAGCGAGATGAAAAATCGCAACGCTCGCAGCGCTCTGTGCGGCCTGGCAGCGAACCAACAACGTGTTACCGGAAATCCCTATATGAGTTTCACCCAACGAGCTTGAATTTCATAGAGTGGCGATAGGTTGGCCATGTTTGAGGCAAATTGAACTGGCGTCCGCCATGTTATTTGGGGTATCGGCTGACAGCTGGTATGCCACACCCACTACACAGTTTTACTTATTTACACAGTTTTACGTTTTAAATGAAGATTGACTATTGAGTAGAGATGAACATGACGTTCTGATGGTGTGTCCAGACTTTATCAAAGCTGCGAATTGATTGACAGTGTATTTTCTTAAAATGCGGTAATGAAATATCACGAATCTGTGAGTAATACACTTCCAGTTCGAAGTATAACAGCTGAGGTTTGATCCATCAAAGAAAGTGCCACTTTGGAAGTATTTGTGTTAATTTAATGCAAGTTCAAAAGTGCTGCGAAACTTATACAGTAAACAGTAATTGTTATGACAAACAATCATGATCACGGATTTGCATCTGTTGTTAATGTGTTGTAACAACTGCTTTCATAGAGTCGAAGACACAGTTATCTGGTGCTTATTAAACGTATTAAGTCCACATACTCGTAAAATTGCTGTTAAAGGTTTTGTATGTGAAGTTTGGTTGACGAAATTTGAGTACAAAAACGAAAGTAACAACAGAATACTGCAATTAAAAATGCGCCTAGGTCAGCTGCCACAAAGCATTGTACACCGAAATAACATATCGTTAATGACCTACGTTGTTGCCATGCTGATATACGTAAATATTTGCTACACAGAACACAGACATTTAACAAGTGAAAACTTCCGGCTGTTACTATTGCTTCCGCACTTTGCATGATAATAGGTTAACCATGCTTGATCAAGTGTTGTTAATAACAAATGAAAATATTTTTGAAGTAGGAGTGGACACTCAAAAGTGTTTATTTTATTTTATTATTCGACAGATAAGACACTCTTTCATCAACTGCAGCAGCAACAGAAGGAGAAACACACAGACGCTAGGCAGAAAGCTGAGCCATTTTTATGGAGTTTACTTCAAGGGAATTGCAAGATAGGTCATCTGAAGCTTCACTCTTGGGGAAGCTATGTATCATTAGCCAGGAGTTTTGTTTGTTTATAGGCAGACAGAGACCAAAAGAGGCAAAACAACTGGTATGCTTTCGCGAAATATTTGTCGTTTTAACAACTCGATTTGTGTATTTAAATGCTGAACACACTTTAGACATATTGCAGAAGCAAACATTGTACAGAAAATGTACACTAAATACAATATACACTAAATACAGCACTTCAGTTTCAACAACATACGATGGACAGACTCCTGTCAAGTGTACTGACCACCGCCAGTATGGCGGCCGAGTTTACGCAGGTTGCCGCAAAGAGCGCTGTAACTCGTGTGTTAGCCACTCTATGAAATTCTAGCTCGTTGGTTTCACCCCCCTGGCAACAGCTGACAGCGTTGAGCTTTTGCTTTCTGCCACTGGGAAGCGCTACTGCAGGCTAGTCACGTGCACAACACAACATGCCCCGCCTCCTTCTGCCCTTGTGGAGGGGATGGCAGAACTGTAGTACGATTCAATTTACGCGGTGAGCCGCTGCGTTGGAGAGGAGAGGAGGCTGCGAGCGCAGACGTTGGGTGTAGCACGCGGAAGCGCGCAGCGGCGGCCGCGCAGGGTCAAGCCTGGCCTGTCCGGTGGGCGTGCCGGAGGAATGCGACGCCAGCAGCGCGGCGCGCCGCGGGTCACGGCCAGCCGGCCTCCACACTGGGGACACCACACCTGTAACATGTCCCGTCTCTGGTCACCAGGCTGTCGACGGGATGTCAAACCCCAAGCTTCCTTCCTTTATAACATGTTGTATATTACAATCCGATATTACTACAATTTTTCGGGCTACTATGCCTTCGTTTTATGGGTTTACTAGCTGAACTCCGCTGCTTCGCATGCGTAGGCTGGTTGGTCTGCACCAGTTGTTTCTGTTTAATCCTGATGAAGAATCCGTATCTTAAGTTTCGAAGTTATAGCTTGAAATTTGAGTTAACAGCACCATATTTTTGAAAATCAATATTTGCATCTCGTATTTCACCCCATTATTAGTCTGATTTTCAAAAATACCGAAACACGTGTCTTTTAAATTCGAACCTCGAATCCAAATCCGAAAATTAGTAAATTTAACTTAAAAATTGCATAAATAGCAACAGACTTTCGAAAAACACCCCCTCTCCAATTTAACCCCCATGATGGTTGAATTTCCAAAAATACCGAAACACGTATTTTGTAAATCATAACGAACAATACAAATACCAATTTTTGCAACTATAGCTTCAAACTTGTCTTGACAACAAAGTGTTTTCGAAAAGATTTTTTGATCAAAAATACCGAAACTCGTGTCTTTTTAATTCTGATCAAGAGTCCATATCCTTAGTTTCGTAGTTATAGCTTGAAATTTGAGTTATCAGCAACATATTTTTGAAAATCAATTTTTTGCGTCCTCCATTTTACCCCCTTATTGGTTAAATTTCAAAAAATGCCGAAACACGTGTCTTCTAAATTCGAACCCCGAATCCAAATCCGAAAACTTGTAGTTCTAACTACAAAATTGCCTAAATAGCAACATATTTTCGAAAAACACCCCCTCTCCAATTTAACCCCGTTGATAGTTGAATTTCCAAAAATACCGAAACACGTATTTTTTAACCTCTAATCAACTATACAAATATCAATTTTTGCAGCTCTAGCTTCAAAATTGTACCAATAGCAACGTATTTTCAAAAAGAATTTTTGATCCTCTATGTAACGCTTTTACTTGTTGAATTTCCAAAAATACTAAAAATCATGGACTTTTAATCCTGAGCAAGATTCCATATCCGAAGTTTCGTAGTTGTAGCTTAAAATTTGAGATAACAGCAACATATTTTTGAAAATCAATTTTTTGCTGCACCTATTTTACCCCCTTATTTCTGGAATTTCAAAAAGTGCCGCAACACGTGTCTTTTAAATTCGAACCCTGAATTAAAATCCGAAATTTTCTATTTCTAGCTTCAAAATTGTCTAAATAGGTACGTATTTTCAAAAAACCTTTCATCCCCTATTTCACCCCATTCCGGACGGAATATCGCAAAATCGCTTCTTAAATGACGCCTACAGAGTAAGATCAACACCCTCCACAAATTTCAAGTTTCTATCTTCAGTGGTTTGGGCTGGGCGATGATGAGTCAGTCAGTCAATCAGTCAGTCAGTCAATCGGGACGCTTCCTTTTATATATAGAGATTACTCAAACCCAACATTTCTCCCCCAACTTCGGAGGACATTTTCAAGGGGGATCGTGGCACTTTCGTGTGTCCGATGCACACCCTGGCACGCTACTGACTACAGCCAAACTCCGGCATAATAGCCCCGAAACTTTTAGTAATATTGACCTTTCCGGCCGTGAAAGTTTACATTTTACCCCGACCGAAACGTGACTTGCGGCCGAAACCGAAACTTGCGTAATTGAATGGGTAGTCGAGGAAAGCAGACACACAGCTGTTCACAGTCGACAAGAAAAGGCCTCAGGAGATGGTACAAAGGCGTCAAGGTCCGCGCCTAACGGTTGCAACACTGCAGTCACACCAAAAGTAAAGAAACCGAACTGCACATTACTGACGTCGATTCGCAGTAGCGTTTTGGAGCACGTACTGTATTCCGACGTTACGGGTCACTTTGAACGAAACGATATATTTACTAAAAGATAAGTTTACTCGAATAAGGAAAGCAACATCAACAGTTCTTATACATGAGAAAAGTTAATATTATAATGACATACTCAACGAGGCGGAGGATGATCTCAGTCACCATAGAACGAGACAATTCTATCAAAATGTAAAGATAGGTACCTAAAAGTATGTAATGTTGTTGTAATGTTTGTTAAGCTTAAGGGACTTAACTACGGGGTCATCAGTCCCTAAACTTACAAACTACTTATGAACTACCTAAGACTAAGGACGGCACAAATATCCATGCCCGAGGGGGGATTCGAACCGCCGAAGTAGTGGCCGTGCAGACCGTGACTGAAGCGTCTCAGTCCCCTCGGTCACCGCGACCGGCAAAAGTATGTAAAGAAAGAACAATTTATTAAATATCAACAGGGAAGAATACCCTTGAATGAAAAAGAGGGTGGAATATTTCTCCCAGCTCTTCAATTGTGAAGACCCCAAAGAACTTCAACCTTTTGAGTTTCCACAAAATATAAATACATATGTCACTATTCCTACTGAAGACGAAGTAATACAAATACTCAAAAAAATTAAAAAAATTAAAACAACAACAAAGCAGCTGGGCAAAAGTATTAAATGAAAATGGAGGCCCTGCCCTTGTAATAACCACGACAAGCCACATGAAGAATGTCTGCGAGCAAGAAAGTCTTCCAGAAGATTGGAATACGGCTATCATCTGCCCATTGCTGAAAAAGAATATCTCTGCTAGATATCAGCTGGCTGGCTGAAGAAGTCATATGATACTACCAGTGTGGCTTTTGATGTAACCGATCGACAGTGGATCACCTATTTACCCTACGGCAAACAACTGAGAAATGCTGGCAGTACAATACAGACATGCATATTCTCTTCATTGACTTTAAAAAAGCCTATGACAGCATACACAGGGGTACGGTAATCAGACTGCTAAAAGAACACTACAGTTACCATCTAAAATAATCCGCTTGGTCGCAACGTGTCTAGAACAAACATTCTTTAAAGTGAGGACAAATTCCAATCTATCACAACAATTTGAAGTGAAAAATGGCCCTCTCTCCTATATTATTCAACCTTCTGTTAGAAAAAATAGACCGGGAGTTTATGATAACTGAACCCATTGGATTACCTCTAGACAACATGTCACTGACTCTACTGGCTTATGCAGATGATATAATTCACATCAGCGGTAGTAGAGAACAGCTCAGAAGAATGGCAAGCTCGAACTGAAAGATCGCCAGTGGGGCAGATCTGCAACTGAGTGAAGATAAGGCGGATTGCATGGTCCTGTGTTAGGCAGCAAGTGACGGGAACCCGCTCACAGTGGACACTTTCAAAAGAACAAGTACTTTCAAATGCCTTGGTAGCCTTTTCAGTGATCAGAACCACTACGAAACTGAGATAAATGCAAGAATTTCTGGAGCCAATAAAGCATACTTTAGCCTTCTATCTTGACAATGATAATGCGATCACTGTGCTGCTCATAGTAGTTTACCCGCATTTTTATTTTCTTATTCATTATCAGTCCTACTCCTGTGATACCCCCAACTGATTTTGTATTTATAATCCTGTACTCACCTGACCAGAAATGCTGTTCATCCTGCCACCGAACTTCACTAATTCCCACTATATCTAACTTCAACCTATCCATTTCCCTTTTTAAATTTTCTAATTTTCCTACTCGATTAAGGGATCTAACATTCCACGCTCCGACCCGTAGAATGCCACTATTGTCTTTCCTGATGATCACATCCTCCTGAGTAGTCCCCGCCCGGAGATCCGAATGGGGGACTATTTTACCTCCGGAATATTTTACCCGAGAGGATGCCATCATCATATGTTCATACAGTAGAGCTGCATGTCCTCGGGAGAAGTAACGACTGTAGTTTCCCCTTGCTTTCAGCCGTTCGCAGTAGCTGTGTGGCAAAACCACATTAGCTGATGTTACAAGGCCAGCTCAGTCAATCATCCAGACTGTTGCCCCTATAACTACTGAAAAGGCTGCTGCCCCTTTTCAGGAACCACACGTTATAACACATTCTATCTTCACAGAAAAAGGCACTCCACCATTACAACGCGAAGGAAATAGTGAAAAGACTTTAAAACCTTTTGGCTGCCTTGATGGCTGCCTTTTTGATGGAAGTCGCAAAGTACTCTCACTGTCAAACACTGGAAGAGTAAATTCTTGCTAATTGGCGCTCCGTTTTAAGCGAAAGCTAGTTTTTCATCTCTGGTGAAGTATTTGTCACAGAATGATATAGGTACTTTCAGTGGCATACGTGATTACTGCGAGTAGAGACAGTTGTAGAGAAGTAATGAAGTAAAAAGTCTTGTTCGATGCTCGTAAATAACATTGAAATATTATATCTTCTGATCTATGTGTTGTACATCATTCTTACACCTATAGTGACTTTCCTCTTGGTTTGATGGTCAGGTGTGCAGAATTTCATGAATATCAGACCAAAACTGTAGATTTGTATGCAATACAACCGCCCGGACAGTCTATCTTTCTCATATATTAAAAGAATCTACGAAAACTAGTCAGTCGGGAAGACCAAACTACCCGGCCGATTTCCTTCATTTTTGTTTTAAACGAAAGGCATTCATCCCCAGATTTCTCATCAACTATCAGAATTTACATAACTATCGCCTTATTTTTCTACACTGAAACGTGATTTCCTTTGGTATATTTCTTATGGAGATGTCCTTGATGTAAACTAAAGTCAGTCGGCCAGACCGTTCTATCCGACCTATTTCCTTCATTTTTGCTTTAAACGAAAGGTATTCATTCGCAGATTTGTCATCAAGTATCAGAATTAACATAAGTCCCTCTATTCTTTATTTTTATTCAAACGCGTTATCCTTCTTACCTTGCATTGAATATTTTAATCGGTTTGTTTTACGATATCTTCGGTTGTAATTACGGTACACAGTTTTTTGTGACCTAAGAACACTCAGAGGGTCAAGCTCTTTCATTTGCGCTTTTAAACACTTGCATTCATTGATTCTGAAGAAATCTGTGCGTGAACATTCAACTTTACTTCCATTTTTCCCAACTTTTTTGTCATTCCACTAACGGTGCGAAGTATTCGCACGGGTGCTCTAGTTGTTAATTTACATTCAAAAAGAGGATAACAAGGGATGCAGATTGTGTAATAATGACGTGAAAATTAAATTACTATGGGGAAAATGGAAATTTTTTACTAATTTCACACAATGTACACTGTTAGTTGATATCCTGTAAAATAAAATTGAAAAAAAAAAAAAAAATCGAACTATGGGAAGGATCCGAACACGGTACCGCCAGCGTGGTAGCTGCAGACCTTAACCGCTGCTGCGCCACTCTCGCTTGGTTGGAACGTGGCTAATGTTACGCGTCTTATATCGCGCACTAAATTTCAACATCAATTTTCTCGAAAACCAAGGCCAGTCGCTAAGAAAGCGGATATCTTCATAGGGTTGTTGTTGTGGTCTTCAGTCCGCAGACTGGTTTGATGCAGCTCTCCATGCTACCCTGTCCTGTGCAAGTCTCGTCATTTGAGAATACGTTCGGCAACCTACATCCTTTTGAATCTGCTTACTGTATTCGTCCCTCGGTCTTCTTCTACGATTTTTACCCCACACACTTCCTTCTAATGCTAAGTTGACAATTCCTTGATGTCTCAGGATGTGTCCAACCAATCTATTCCTTCTCTTAGTCAGGATATGCCAGAAACTCCTTTTCTCCCCGATTCGGTTAAGCACCTCTTCATTACTTACGTGATCTACCCATCTAATTTTCATCATTCGTCTGTAGCACCTCATTTCAAAAGCTACGTTTCACTCCCATACAATGCTACACTCTAGACAAATGCTTTCAGAAAGGACTTCCTAACATTTAAATTAATATTGGATGTTAATAAGTTTCGCTTCTTTAGAAACGCTTTTCTTTCCAGAGCCATTCTGCATTTTATATCTTCTTTACTTCGGCCATCAAAAGTTGTCTTGCTACCCAAATAACAAAATTCATCTACTACTTTTATAGTCTCATTACCTAATCTAATTCCTTCAGCATCGCCTGATTTGCTGACATTGCATTCCTTCGTTTTACTATTGTTAATGTTCATCTTATATCTTCCTTTCAAGATACTGTCCATCCCATTCAATTGCTCTTTCCAGATCCTTTGCGGTCTCTGACAGAATTACTATGTCATCGGCAAACCGCAATGTTTTTATTTCTTCTCCCTGCACTTTAATGCCCTCTCCAAATTTCTCCTTCCATTCCTTCACTGCCTGCTCAATCCGAAACCTATCAAAGTCCGTTACGTACATTTCTGATGGTCCCCTTGTCAGAGCTACCTACGGTCTTCCTCTGTAGTGATACAAAGACGTCCTACGACACCATACTCGGGCTGAGTAACAGTCCTTGTGGTCGACACGAGCGGAAAAAAGGCTACAGCTCAAAAATTGACGCGAATGATGTCACAGTGTCACTAAATTTCACTTGTCTGACGTGTCACACAGTGGAAAGGTGGTCGCGTTCCCCTTCACGCTTCAGCCATTTCCTTCCTGCTTATGCGACGGATGCCTGGACAGCGACACCCAGCATTGAAATCGCGCCGTTTTCTTGTGAGAAAGCAGTTCAGACACACAGCTGCTCACAGCCGACAAGAAAAGGCCTCAGGAGGTGGTACAAAGGCGTCAAGGTCCGCGCCTAACGGCTGGAACGTTACACAGTCACACCAAAAGTAAAGAACCCGAACTACACATTACTGACGTCGATCTGCAGTAGAGTTTTGGAGCACGTACTGTATTCCGACATTACGGGTCACTTTGAAGGAAACGATATCATTATATAAATACGCTAACACGAAAATTGTGGTACAGATTACTAATTTATTCGTACAAGAAGGCCAATGAAAATTACATAATTCGAAAGATTGTTTGTCGTAGATTTCACGAATATAAATATTATGTGTGGATTTAGGCATTAAAAGTGGTAAAAGGAAGTAGAAATTTTCCTATCTACAGCTTGGATCAAGTTCTACATTCTCCAACAAACAGATCCCTGATTGGCTATTCGCCTCGACCAAATCTGCAGTATTAAAATAACGTATTAAAATAAGTGAATATCGAAACATGGAGTGCTCACAACTTACTTTCTTGTGCCGTTCAAATGCTTCATTTTCGCAGTGATTAAGAGTGGTTAAAGGAAATGGATGTTTTCATATGAATGCCGATATAAAGGACGATGCACCGGGAGAAGCATCTAGCGGTGCTCGGGTGGAACTACGAAGTCGAGAATGCCGATATAAGTGATGCGCCGAAAGAGGCATGTAGCGGTGCACGGGTGGAACTACAAAGTCGACATGTTGTCAGCTCTGGAATTCTGAATATCGCAGTACAATAATAACATTATTTCTTGGCGTTATATAAATATACCAACACTGAAATTGTAGTTCCATTTCAAGTATTAGGCTAATGAAAGTTATATAATTCGAAAATGGCATGAAAAGTATATACTTCCGTTTTTATTTGTTGTTATTGTGTCAGGCATTTTCCTTAACACGTAAAAGATATCGTTTCATACATCCCAGTGCCGGTTAAATTTTACCAAATATCCCAGCGGCCTCCTATGATAATGTTGGCAACAGATGCTGAACAGTGAGAATCCTGTGAGTCTTTATTTTAGCAAATTGTTTGACAAAGCTGATGTTTTCTCGTGGAATCTTCGCTTTAAGAGGGCAATTATTTTTACTAACCGGACGAGGGTACATACAAGAACATGTCAACCATAAAGCAGGAAGAGCATTATTTGCTTACTTCTGGCCTGTACGATACACCAATCGAGTCATTCTATGTGGTTCGAAAAAATGGGCAAAGATTTTCTATCGTGTTGTTGATGTTGCCAACATAACCACGCGACGCCGCCGACATGATACGTAAAATTTTACCCCCAGTGACCATTGTAAACACAATTGGTCGATTTTCGACCACAGGCAATACTAGTATTGACCAATACGGGTTCAGCAAATATCGGTACTCTACAACTGAACTAGTTCTGTATTCTCATGAGGAATGAAGGTTATCAACGGGGAATCTCGAATTGATTCCGTCTTTGCAGATTTCCGAGAGGTTTCCGCTACCGTTTCTTAGAAGCGACTTTTAATCAAATTGCGTGCGCATTAGGATTTTGCGATTGGGTTCGTAATTTTCTGTCAGTAACGTCACAGTTGTTAGCAATAGATAGATAACAGTCGAGTAAGAAAGAAGTGATATGTGGCGTAGCCCAAGCAAGTGTCACAGGCCCTCCTAACCTTTATAATGATCTAGGACGTAACAAGAGCAACTTCTCTTTGGGTCATTACAGGAAATGTTATTTACCGTCTAGTAAAGTCACCATACGATCAATGGCAATTGCAAAATTATCTAGGCATTTTTTCTTCTTCTCTGTCTGTACTCACATGATCTACCAAATAAGCACTTGCGATCTACCGGTAGATCACGATCGACGTGTTGCCGACCCCTGCCTCAAAGGAAACAAATCCTCTTTATTTTCCTTCTGCAATCTTTTAAATTGTTGGACAAACTTTTTTGTGTGCAAATTTTTTTTTGAATGGAAGACATTATCCCATTTTTACATGATTTCCAACTGATAAACATATTTTCATATTTTGCCCTACGCGTGTTTCATATTTCAGGTATGATTCAGAACGAAATAATTGCCATTAAGAAAAGCCGTACTGTACAGACCTTTTTTCCGAATATGAACTTATTGTATCCTGTTCTTTTAAATATTGATTGGTTCATTAAAACAGTTTTCAAGACTTTGCGTCTATTCATTATTAACACACTGCGCTATAAAAGAATCTGTGGTCGATTCAATTCATATTGAATGTTACACAAGAAGCTCCGTAATTGAAAAATTAAATAAATTTCACTAAGGCATACTTCTTGTATGACTGAAGCCGTGGTTATTTTATGGTGCAAGTACTTCCTCCTGTTACAGTGATCCCCCGAGCAAGACTTTGTGCCCTGTCTGGGGGTAGCGACCCACAGGTTGAAAGACATTGGTCTAGGTTTCAGTCCCCCGGTGGGGAGGGGAAGGAGTGAGGATAGCAAAGGAGGGGAAGGGAAAGGAAATGCTGTTCAGGTAGGGAAGAAGGAAGAAAGAATGCACTAGCTCGGAACCCCGTGCTCGCCATTCATGTACTCAGAAAAGAACCGTGAGATTCCTGAAGACTGTAAATGGAAGGACAAATGCTAAGATCGCAAAATTTTTTTAATTCTATTTATCCACGACGATCTGTTTCGACACTCTATGGTGTCATCATCTGGTCTCATTGACAAAAACTGCTTAGAACAATGCTCCTCATACAATCTGGTTAGTATAATGGTTGATATTTACATACGAAATCATGTGGTGGTGAGTAGTGAGAAATAAAATAAGTAGATAGATAAAATATATAGCTGGTTGAAACCGGTCGTCGCGAATGAATAGAATAAAAAAAATTGTTATCTTGGCTTGGCATTTGTCCATCAAGTTATACAATACTATTGCTCACTAAGATAAGTAAATTAATTGATTTTGTACCAGTTGTATTTATGTATACTTTATTTGAACATCTATAAAATAATTGAATAATACGTGTATGTTGGAATCAAGGAGGTTAGAATACAGGGAGACGCCCTTATGCTGAAAAAGTGAAGCCTGCCTCCGCCTTATTGGTCAGTTTTGGAGAAAAGTGTTCGTATTTAATAATGATTTTTCAGCCAAGATCGCATTTTTATTTATTATGTTACCGGTTTCGGCGTGCTCGACGCCATCTTCAGACCTGTCGTAATTTACATAACTTCACGACATTTTTTATATACTAAAAGAGTACATCCAGGTTGAGGCATCACCAAATATAAAATTACTGGATGTACTCTTTTAATATATAAAAAATGTCGTGAAGTTATGTAAATTACGACAGGTCTGAAGATGGCGTCGAGAACGCCGAAGCCGGTAACGTAATAAATGAAAAATGCGATCTTGGCTACAAAATCATTATTAAACAATTATAGATCGCCCCAGAGAACTATGAGTTCAAATGTTCAAATGTTTGTGTAGCTTATGGGATTTAACTACGGAGTCATCAGTCCCTAAACTTACAAACTACTTATGAACTAGCTAATCCTAAGGACGGCACAAATATCCATGCCCGAGGGGGATTCGAACCCCCGACCGTAGTGGCCGTGCAGACCGTGACTGGAGCGCCTGAGTCCCCTCGGCCACCGCGGCCGGCAACTATGAGTTCCTTATATAAGTGTTCGCATTGTAGAAAAATGTTCAAATGTTTGTAGAGCTTATGGGACTTAACTATGGGGTCATCAGTCACTAAACTTACAAACTACTTACGAACTAGCTAATACTAAGGACGGCACAAATATCCATGCCCGAGGGGGGATTCGAACCTCCGACAGTAGTGGCCGTGCAGACCGTGACTGGAGCGCCTCAGTCCCCTCGGCCACCGCGGCCGGCTCGCATTGTAGAGCTCATGTTTTATATCACTTACAACCGGAATAAAACGTCCAACAATTTTGCCGTGATGTACAACGTGTTAAAATAGTGCAAGTTAGCCGTTAAAAATTAAGTTTTCAGATATAGTATAATGAGTATTTATTACTATTTAATCAATAAAGTATATTGTTTGAAAGTACATACTTTGCCGTGACTGTCAGTTCAATGCATTAACAGCAAGAGGGTCGACGAAACTCATAGTTTTAACGGAGAAATAGCTTTCCTGAACTGACCAAGATGGAGGACAGGCTTCAATTAACATATCTGCTAGGCTTCGATAATGCCACCTCCCCGTATTCTAACCTCCTTGGTTGGAATACTTACGTCGGTCCCTCTAATACTCTCGGGCAGCATAGTTAACAGCTCCAAACAGGCTGCTTCCGTGTGTGTTTTTGAGAGTGAGTAGTGTTTTTGTGCGTCTTCCGCAATATGTGTCTGAGTAGCGTGGCAGAGGCTGGCGGCGTATAAAGCACGGAGTAGACTAAACAGAGGTTGCCCCTACTGCGCATGCGCGGCGCCACGCGGCGGCGGCTGCGCCTTGTTTGGGGAAGCGAGGCGGGCGCGCCTCCGGAATGCTGAGCGCCACAGCCGCAGCCGCAGCCGCTGGAACGACGCCAAGCACACTTAACCGCCTTACTCACAGGTACTGGGAAATCAAAGACGCCTGAAACCAACATCACGCGCCAGTTAGCACTATTGTCCTGCAGGACGTCCTCTCTGACAAGGGAGACGGGACATGTGGGTTACCGATTTCGATCCAATTCTGCATGGAAGTTCTATTTAATATACCGGGTGATCAAAAAGTCAGTATAAATTTGAAAACTTGACACACATGCTTGGAGTGACATGGGGTTTTAAAAAGTCTGACAGATGGCGCTTCATCTTATCAAAAAAGCAATGCCGGCCGCGGTGGCCGAGGGGATCCCCCCTCGGGTATGGATATTTGTGCCGTCCTAGTTCGTAAGTAGTTCATAAGTAGTTTGTAAATTTAGGGACTGATGAACCCGTAGTTAAGACCCATAAGGTTAACAAACATTTGAACATTTTGAAAAAAAAGCAATAATTAGCATAACAAATTACGATAAAGCAAAGACGATGTTCTTTACAGGACATGCTCAATATGTTCACCATCATTCCTCACCAATAGCTGTAATCGAGGAATAATGTTGTGAACAGCACTGTAAAGCATATGTGGAGTTATGGAGAGGCATTGGCGTCGGATGTTGTCTTTCAGTATCCTAGAGATGTCAGTCGATCACGATACACTTGCAACTTCAGGTAACCCCAAATCCAATAATCGCACGGACTGAGGTCTGGGGACCTGGGAGGCCAAGCATGACGAAAGTGGCGGCTGAGCACGCGATCATCACCAAACGACGCGCGCAACAATTCTGTCACGCGTCTAGCAAAATGAGGTGGAGAGCCATCCTGCATAAAAGTCGTACGTTCCAGCAGGTGTTTATCAGCCAGGCTGGGGACGATGCGATTGTGTAACATATCAGTGTACCTCTCACCCGTCAGGGTAGCAGTCACTGAGTTTTGTTGTCCAGCACCATCTGTCGGACATTTTTTAATTTTTTATATTTTTACTTTTATTTTTTTAATTTTTATTTATTTATTTATTTATTTTTGTGTAACAAAACCCCATGTCATTTCAAGCATGTGTGTCAATTTTTACCTCTCTATCTACATTATTCCGTGATTTATTAAGTTTATTGTAGTTGCAAAGACGAAGGACAAACACTGTTATTCATAATTATGAAAGCAACTACAGTCATCATAGCCACACAAACGAAGAAGTTTTCAAATTTATACTAACTTTTTGATCACCCGGTATAAAATATTCTGACACAATCACACAACTGTACTATGCATCTAGCCAGTTCTCGCACCAGTTATCAGTTATATAAAATTTTCAGAACGACATGTTCCGGGAACCACCTTACTCCATTCTCAAGTCCTACAAGAAACAAGAAAAGAACGTAAAATACGACTTACTAATAGATATGCGTACACACGAAACAATTATCCTTTCTAGGATAACTTACCTAAGATTTAAAATGAATCAGTCATTAGGCAACATCTATCTAATATACCGGGTGATCAAAAAATCAGTATAAATTTGAAAACTTAATAAATCACGGAATAATGTAGATAGAGAGGTAAGAATTGACACACATGCTTGGAATGACATGGGGTCTTATTAGAAAAAAAAATTCAAAAAATGCCTGACAGATGGCGCTTCATCTGACCAGAAAAGCAATAATTAGCGTAACAAATTAAGACAAAGCAAAGACGATGTTCTTTACAGGACATGCTCAATATGTTCACCATCATTCCTCAACAATAGCCGTAGTCGAGGAATAATGTTGTGAACAACACTGTAAAGCATGTCCGGACTTATGGTGAGGCATTGGCGTCGGATGTTGTCTTTCAGCATCCCTAGAGATGTCGGTCGATCACGATACACTTGCGACTTTAGGTAACCACAAAGCCAATAATCACACGGACTGAGGTCTGGGGACCTGGGAGACCAAGCACGACGAAAGTGGCGTCTGAGCACATAATCGTTACCAAACGACGCGTGCAAGAGATCTTTCACGCGTCTAGCAAAATGATGTGGAGCGCCATCCTGCATAAAAATCGTACGTTCCGGCAGGTGTTTATCATCCAGGCTGGGGATGATGCGATTCTGTAACATATCAGTGTACCTCTCACCCGTCAGGGTAGCAGTCACTGAGTTTTGCTGTCCAGCACCATCTGTCGGACATTTTTTAATTTTTTATATTTTTACTTTTATTTTTTTAATTTTTATTTATTTATTTATTTATTTTTGTGTAACAAAACCCCATGTCATTCCAAGCATGTGTGTCAATTTTTACCTCTCTATTCACATTATTCCGTGATCTCTTAAGTTTATTGTAATTGCAAAGACGGACGAACACTGCTATTCATAATTATGAAAGCAACTACGGACATCATGGCCACAAAGTTTTCAAATTTATACTGACTTTTTGATCACCCGGTATAAAATATTCAGACGCCATCACGCAACTGTACTATGCATCTAGCCAGTTCTCGCACCAGTTATCAGTTATATAAAATTGTCAGAAAGACATTTTTCGGGGCCAAGCGTATCCCATTCTCAAGTCCTACAAGAAACAAGAAAAGAACGTAACATACGACTTACTAATACAGATGCGAACACACGAAACAATTAGCTTTTCTAGGATAACTTACCTAAAAGTTAAAATGAGTCATTCATTAGGCAACGTCCACCTTAAAATATATGCAGCATCGGTGCAATGTCATGCAATAATCTGACATGTTGTCGGTTTGAAGAACCACTATGAGCTGCCGCCGAGCTGCACTGTTGTTTCGGCATAATCTATGAGCAGGTACAAGTCAACGGCTTGACTCTCACGGACGGGGCCAAGTATATAGCAATAAAATTATTGAAGCATGACTGCATAGCTGGACGATCTATACCTGCCATATAAATTTCATTTCACAAATTCAAATTCTATCGGACGAAACTGCGTGGTCATCAATCTGTAGCTTACAGACTACTTAAAAAAAAGTTAAACTAACCTAAGGACACACACACACACACACACACACACACACACACACACACGCGCGCCCCAGGGCCACTCGAACCTCCACGGCGAGCAACCGCGCGCTCCGCAGCGATGCGCCTTAGACCGCTCGGCTACTCCACCGCGGCTTTTGTTATTTCTCCAGAAAGACATTATTAAAATGGGCCCAGGAATTATCTTTGGACAGTTCCGTCTTTTCATTTAATACGTTTTTCGACTCTCTCTATAGAGCGCAGAATATCTCTATCTCTTTTAAATTAGAGAGCAACCATCCTTTATCTTTTTAGTGTAATATCCTCAAACTATCATTGATGTTCCCCAAGGAGTGTTCTTCTTCCTTCAGGTACCTAACCACTGCCGATGAGCCATTTCTATTGTTGTGCTCGTAGTCTTTAGAACAAGGGTATGCCGTTCTCCGTCGGGGGTTCGAATCCGTCCTCGGGCATGGATGTTTGTTCCGTCTTTAGTATAATCCAGTTCATAAGTTGTTTGTAGATTTAGGAACTGATTACCCCGTAGTTAAGTCCTATAAGCTCTACAAACATTTTTGAACAAGGGTTGAAACATAAAATCGACACAGGAGAGAATTGGGTGGGCAAAGCTGGAGTGTACGAAATCAAAACTCCAGATTCCGATATGAAGTCTGCGGGGCAAACCGCGAAATATGTCAAACAATAGTGGGAATGGATCATCGGTGGTGGCTAGGCACCTGAATGGAGAACAACACTCCTTGCAATGCACCAATGCTGCAAATATTTTAAGGTGGACGTTGCCTAATGACTGATTCATTTTAATTTTTAGGTAAGTTATCCTAGAAAGGATGATTGTTTCGTGTGTTAGCATCTTAATTTGTAAGTCCTATTTTACATCATTTCTCTGTTTCTTGAAGGACTTTATAATGGGATAAGGTTGGTCCCGAAACATGGCTTCTGACAACTTTATATAACTGATAACTGGCGCGTAATATATAAAAATTAATGTTTGTTTGTCTTTTTGTTCGTGTTTTATGCACCGCCATACCGTACATCCGACTGCGATAAAACTTTGTCAACTCATTGCTTGCACTCGCGCGAAGCGTTCACGCTGAAATGGCTGGACGGATAAGAATCAAATGTGGAACACAGGTAGCTTATAGCCTGATTAATACATGGGCTACCTTTCGTAAGTCACCGTACGGTGTGTGGCGTAGGCTAACTTAAAATGGGTTAATATGTTTGCTACTCCTTCAAGCTGAAAGGGAAAGATAGATTTGGATGAAATTTGGAATGGAGACAGCTTATACCCTGCATTAACACCTTGGCTACCCTCCGTAAACCACCGTACGGTACGTGGAGGAGTATACCATACAATGGGTTAATACGTTTTTTTTCTCTTCACGTTGAAACAGCTGGACGGATTTCAATGAAACTTGGAATGCATAGCTTATACCCTGAGTTAACGCATGAGCTGCCTTTAGGAAGCCCCCGTACGAAGCATTTTTTTGGGGGGGGGGGGGGCACCTTACAGTTGGTTAACACGTTTTTTACTCCTCACACTGAAACGGCTGGTCGGAATTGAATGAAATGTGGAATGAAGACAGCTTATACCTCGAATTAATAAATGGGCTACCTTTCGTAAGCCTCCATTGGTGCATGGTGGAGGATACGCTACAACAAAAATCCAAATTCTTTGACTGGTCACCATGAAAGTCTGCACATAAATATATGTTTTCATGAAGCAAATTCTTATAATCTGCAAGCTAGTGAATTTAGCATGACGGAGGGTACCTTGCGACTTTGACACCGTTTGACCAGACACCATGAAACTGGGCGCACAAATGTATGTTTTCATATATAGGAGGGAGAGGAGTATTTGGAGGTGAACAGAAAGAAGAGGTAGAAAACGGACAGAGAGAGGGAGTAGAGGAGGAGGTGGACAGAGAGAGAGGAGAGGAGGAGAATGAGAGAGTGGAGATGGTGACAAACAGGTGAAATGAGATGAACAAGCTAACACCTTCAAATTTCAAACGTTGTTTGCACAATTCTTTCTTTCTGTGGTAGCAACGCGCCGGGTACCAGCTATTATTGAATATAGAGAGACACGTGTTTCCGATTTTTGAAAAAAATGAAGGTCAAATTTGATGATGTAAAATTGAGTTTTCAATGCTTTACACCGAAAGATCGTAGGTTGATGGAAATTTGCACTACTTTAGATCAGGTTAAAAAGTTAATGACGTTCGAGTGATAAGCGGTTTTTTTTTTTTTTTAAAGAAAAAGGGCTTCTCTAAAATTTGCTAGAGTTGCTTAGGGGATCGTCCTAGAGTAACCATTTTCGGTCTGTTTTCTTCGTACAGAGTTGTCATAAACTATTGAGTAATCTTTTTCGGATTTCGTTAATTATAAGTATCAAAGAATGACCTTAGAAAACTTTTTGGGCCTGTTTTCTTCAAATGACTATTTTCATTTTTATGTTATCAAAGGAACTGTTAAAGAAATATGTTGCTGACATTTCTTCGCAGATTTTAAAACTAATAACGTTACTCTGTTACTTTACGACCTTCTGCCAGAGCCGAAATAAACATTTTTCGTAAAAACAATCTAGTGGGACTTAACATTATACAGCAATGCTCTTCATCGAGCTGAATATTGAATACTTGTACTACCTAGAAAATATATTTTGATATGTTGCATTGTGTTTTACAATTAGTAACCGATTGTTAAAGTGAAACGTGCAAGCACGTAGTGCCTTGAGCCAGAGCGGGCAAGCGGTCGTTTGGAAACGGGAACAGGCACATACCAGAGCTCCCACTACACCCGATAGCTATCAACTGTTAATGAGAACGCACCCACGGAACGCAGGCGAAGGACGTCAACCAGAGGTTACGTGGCCGACGGTGTGGCGCTCAGTGCACCAACCATTCTGCACCACAGAAACGAGCACCACTTGGTATATCGTCGTCAGCGGTAAACATCCAACACGTCACAGACTCCACGCCATCTCTCTCGCGGACACCCCCCTCTGCCCGAGATGTAATGGGGACCATCTCGATGAACACCGCCTGATCTGCGGCGAGGCGGCGGCCGTATGGTACCTTTACTTCCAGGCGCCAACACACATGATTACCACCAAGATGATACTCCATATGGATGCGACGTATATTCCACCATCGAAGATGTATGCAGTCACTTGGATAAAGGGCATGGCCACCCATTACCTTTTGCGAGATGGACCCAAGGACGTGATAGATTTTTGGTCGTTCTAACTAACACCACACGGTATTATGAGACGGCACTCAAAGTCTGTCTTTACTAACTTCTTAGGAAACATTTTTGCCAGTCGAACGTCCCCGGAGATCGGAACTGAAAGCTGCAGAGACTCGGCGTCCTATAAGCATCTCGAAGGAACGTAACATGTCCCCACTGCTACCTAAGACGTTTCTCTATCACTTTTGACACGGCGTATAAAGAAACACGATCAAATCAATGAAACGAGCAGTTGCAAGGAGAGGACCAATCACCAGACGTTCGAGGATTCCTCCGCAACCGGGTCGACAGGAGTAAGAGATGAAACTAAAGCGAACATTAATTCGAATCAAAATAGAACACGGAGGAAGAATTCTTTACTTGAAAACATACCCGGGTCCCCGTTGCGGAGAGTTGGACCCGAAGAATGTTTATTTTTTGCTACCTCTTCTGTCGTCCGTCCAGAAGCATATATTAAGATCGGTTTATTATGTTTCGTATTGTTTATTTATATTTTTGTTTCTTTTTCAATTTCGCAAAAAAGTAAAAATAAAAGAAAAAACTGAGTCAAGATCTCTTCGATGGATTACGAACAACTACGAACTAAAGTCCGCAACGAATCGAATCACCCAAAGAGAGAGAGAGAGAGATAGAGAAAGCGGCCAAGGGCTTGGACTGGCAAACCGTGGATCCAGGTTCGAACCTCTATCATGGAAATGTATTATTGCATTTCCTTTGGATGTATCTCATAATATTCTCATATTTTTAATACCTCTTCTTGCCTTATTTTCAAGCAGAGCATCGGAAAGTGTGGGCCGCGGTGGAGTGGCCGAGCGTTCTAAGGCGTCTTGCTGCGGAGCGCGCGGTAGCTCGCAGTCGGAGGTTCGAGTTCTCTATAGGGCATAGGTGTGTGTGTTGTCCTTAGGTTAGTCTAGGGACTAAAGTCCATAGCCGTCTGACGCAGTGTGTCGTATGTTTATAGAATGTTTTGGATATGTCGCGTTTTGCAGCTCTTAAATATTGAAGAAAAGACATTTTTAATTATGCACCAAAGCAGCTTTGGTGCATAATTAAAAATGTCTTTTCTTCAGTATGTTTATAGCTTTCTTTTGTCACACACAGTGCAAAATCGATAGAAACAAGAGATAAATAAAATAAAAACTAAAGTATATATTTACACGAGAGCAGAGAAATTCATGATAGAGCAGATGCTATTAAAATCAAGCCCTTGGTCCACAATCAGTTGCCCGCTCCTGTCTTTCAACAAATGTTTCTTCACTCTAGGTGCGCATAGAAATTAATATCTGATAGATCTGTCTTCAGCCATGTAAATCCGGTATGTTTTCCACGAACGATATCTCTGACAACATGGGAATGTGGCAATATGTTGTTCCTGTGTTGTGCAAGGTGTGTGAAATATTTCTTTGTTGTTGTTTTTATGATTACTTTCGCCCTACTGGCTTTTAGAACGCCGACTTATAGACGGTCAGTAATTAGAATTACATAATCATATACTTCAGAAGTGTTTTACTTTATTTTCTCAATTTTTTGCACTTTTTTGCACAGCTGTAAGCAGATAATGCACGTAATTGAATATTAATCACACTTACCGATGCTCTAACTGAAATTAAGGCAAGAAAAGGCATTACAAATATGACGATATGATAAAATATCGAGTGATCAAACGTCAGTATAAATTTGAAAACTTAATAAATCACGGAATAATGTAGATAGAGAGGTAAAAATTGACACACATGCTTGGAATGACATAGGTTTAAAAAAAAGAAAGAAAGAAAGAAAGAAAAACATGACAAATTAAGACGAAGGAAAGGTCATCAGCTGCTGTGGTAGTCTTTGGGCGACCAGACCGAGGTGTCATGATCAGTTTCTGTTCAAATGTTTGTAAATCTGTGGGACTTAACTACTTTGAATATCAGTCGCTAGGCTTACAAACTACTTACACTAAATTAAACTAACCTAAAGACAAACACACACACCCATGCCCCAGGGAGGACTCGATCCTCCGACGGCGAACAACCGCGCGTTTCCGCAGCGAGGCGCCTTAGTAACTCGGCCATTCCAACGCGGCCTCAGTTTCTGTATCTGTGTACCTCCTCCACGTCAAGCTTTGGTTCACTCAGAGACATCTGAGTACTTGATCGGATCCCTTGTAAGACAAAGTAACAATGCGGATACGAGCAAATTTCGGAACTGACCTGCTAGGCATGCCAGCCAGAACTGAAGTCAACTCAAAGTGCGCTTCCTCCCTAGCGTTATGACTGGAACTAATCGGCCGTCTTAGCTGCTTCGTCGCTTTGGCATGGCTCATGCGTGGGTGTTTGCATTCTTCTGCGTCTTAAGTGACTTCTATGTACAATGTAAGTAACTGCGTTCTTTCTGGGATACACACATTCAACAAGATGACCCAACCTTTTTCTTTTATGTGTGCACCATATTCATCATCCCCACCGCCTACTGCTTGGCATTTCATAGATGAATAATGTTCACGGGAAGAGAGACCCACGTCCCGACACTGGAGTACATTGATCCCAGCGCCAGTCGGGTCAGTGACCAAAGTAAAAGAATATTTCCTAGTAATGTTATTCACGCGCAGGGCACTTTTCGAGATTCCGAAACAGATGCCGCGGAACGATACGGGGAGCAGATTCCGCGAACGGCCAGTGAGTGTGTGCGGCG
Source organism: Locusta migratoria (assembly GCA_026315105.1). Taxonomy (NCBI): domain Eukaryota; kingdom Metazoa; phylum Arthropoda; class Insecta; order Orthoptera; family Acrididae; genus Locusta; species Locusta migratoria. The sequence continues at coordinate 393,891,011 of CM048745.1, forward strand.
GCAAGTGCGTGTGCGTGTGTTTGTGGGGTCGATTGTTCGCGACCTGTTGCGGCGCGGCGCGGCGTGTGTGTGGCGCCGCGGCAGGCGGCAGCCTTGGACCGCTAGCCTCGCGTGCCGGCCGTTCTCACGGACAAGCGCCTCCGCAGCCTACGCACGAGGACGGCCCGGCTGCGATGGCCGCAGTACTCTCAGTGGTCACCTCTGACCGGCTGCGATGGCCGCGCACAATACAGTGGCGGCCGACAATAATGAAAGCCACACCTGCCGAGTACAGGCTAATGTTTATCAAATCAAATGTTTGTAGAGCTTATGGGACTTAACTGCGGGGTCATCAGTCCATAAACTTACAAACTGCTTATCAACTACCTTATACTAAGGACGGCACAAATATCCATGCCCGAGGGGGGATTCGAACCCCCGACCGTAGTGGCCGTGCAGACCGTGACTGGAGCGCCTCAGTCCCCTCGGCCACCGCGGCCGGCAGACTAATGTTTACGTAGCATCCAGCATCCCACCCGTGGCGCAGACGTTCCCCATACCTTCGACGATGGCCAGCCGCATGTTAGGCTGTTGCTTCAGATGACTGGGGGTTAAATTGTTCCTGTATTAGATCTTGATAGTGGCGTCCCCCCTCCACCCACTCGGCGTCCAATTTGGCGCACCTCAGCGAGTGGAGGCGGGGGAAAGCGCCCCGGTTGCCCCCCCCCCCCCTTTTTTTACATATATTTTCGTTAAAACATCTGCAGAAAGTGCGGTGGGACAAAGGTAAATGGTGGTCAAGTACGTTAAGTTTTCTAGATAATCTTCCCACATCATGAAATAGTCACAAATATAGCTGAGTCTTATTAAAAACCTTGTTTATAGATCTTCTAATCAATTGCTAAGTAACTATTTACAACCTGAATGTGGCCTAGTAACTCAATTCATCATATAAACCGTGCCGTTGAAATTCTTTCCGAAGTCTATATCCCACCACACAATATAAAAAAAACGAAAAAAATAAATAATAATAATATTCTTCTCTAAGTCAATGTAGTTGAATTAACAGGTCCTTGTACCAGCAGGACAAAATAAATCAACATATAAAATCACTTTAAAAGTTATGTAGCCAGACCTTAATGTTCGATTGAAATGCGCAGCTTTCTAGAATAAAACTTCTCTAACAGAATTTCACAGTCGCAGAATTTCACAGTCGCAGAATTTCACAGTCGCAGAATTTCACTAATGCCTTTCGAAACTTGAGAACGTGCAATAAACTTTTCAAGTAACCATCGTTTTCTTGGCTGTGGAAAAAAGTATAACGTCATAAAATTCTCATGTTTCACTTCCAGTAATAGAATACTTTATAACTGATAATTCTTGATAATATAAAGTTTGAAATCTTCTTTCATGAAAAAAAAAATCACATTAATTGCATGAAATTACACAACAAGCGTTAACATTTGCCAATGATCCAATCAACATTGATATGAGACTGTTTTCAAACGAGAATTGCCGCGGTGGTGTAGCCGATCGGTCTAAGGCGCCTCCCTGCGGAGCGCGCGGTTGCTCGCCGTCGAAGGTTCGAGTCCTCCCTGAGGCATGGGTGTCTGTGTTGTCCTTAATTTCGTTTACCTTAGTTTAAGTAGTTTGTAAGCTACAGACTGATGACCACGCAGTTTGGTCGGATGGATTAACAAACATTTGAACATTTGATGTGCCGCAATAAAGAAGGCGCAGACGTCCGCTGCCCCGTGACTTCACATGATGACCAGCCGGTCGGTGCTGCGGCGACGCTGCTCCTGTTCATTCCAGCACCTCGATGAACCACGAAACAGACAGAACAAACTCAACACACTTTTAAGTATTACATCATAAATAAAATCATAATACATACATTTAATAAATCGTTTTCGTTAAGACTTTTTTTTTTTTTTTTTTTTTTTTTTTTTTTTTTTTTTTTTTTTTAATATTTCCATCTCCTCCAAACAAAGCTGATATGGGAGAGTAGAGCCTCGCAAATCCGTCCCACTAGAAATGTCTTACCTTGGCTTGTTTGCGCTTGCCTCAATTCTAGGTGACGCGTCCGCCTACCAAGCTCATTTATTTCACTCTTTTTTGTTAAAACACAGTAAGTAACTGATTACACAGTTAAGTAACTATAAAATGAATCTGTTACGATGAAGAGACAAGATACTTTCGGGTCACGTAACACTGTAAACAGCACCCTCCTAACCGTACGTATGCACAAAGGGTGCTCTCCCCCACATATTTTTGAAGAGTTAAATATTCGTTACAATGAAGAGTATAATTGTCGTTTACCTCAAAATCGCGACATATTTGCTAAAACGTCCAAAGATATGTGGCAAGTAACAATACAAAAGTCAGTGTTGTTCCCTTATCTGTTAAAAATAATATTTTGTTTAAAAAAATTGCTTGCAGTCGGTCTCGAATAAACTACGTTAGACGGCGTAGCGCAATACCACTAACCACATGACTATTCCTGCCAGGTAGACAGTATAGCCTTCATTACTACTCATCATCGGATCTTCTGACGGCTTTTACGGTTGACGCGTCTTTAATTGATATATTTTACCAAATATGACGTGTTTTTTGATGACTCTTCAGTGCGTCAAAAGCAAATATGAAGGGCGGATGTTGCCTTCATGGAGGATTTGCGCATGCGCAAGGCGAAGTGCGCAGTAGCTCCATTGTCTTACTTCGGGACCGTTCGTGTGCAACCGCCAGTGCTCGAGTAGCCACGAGCTGTCGTCTCTACCAGCTCCAACGCAATATTGAAAGCGTCGTTTCCCCTCGCCCATCCCTGCCGCCGGAGCGCCCATATGCTGCCTCCAGGAGGTTCAGAAGAGAATTTTAAACTCAGCCGCGCATGCGCATTGCAATTCTGCGGCCTCTGCCACCTATTTTAAGCGGCCGCGCTACGACTCGTAAACGTCCTGTCTCCGTGACGTGAAACGTTTCTCATGCGATAAAAAATACTTTGAATGAGCATGTAAAATGATCTGATAGAAAAACGAAACGAAGAATGATACTTAAAAACATTTTTTTTACTTTATTTATTTACTTTTTACTAACGAGGTTTTTTTCCGGGGATTCACTAAACCAGTGAACAAACACAGAAGACGCGCCGCCACTAGTCAAGGCATGCCAATTAGTCACCTATGGGACACTCACCCTCCCAAAGAGCAGAGGAGGCCTCGGTCTCTGTACAGCATCGAGCGTCTGTCCTCTTTTTAAGGACGCATATCAAGTTGTGGCGACCTACCCCGACTTGCCTTTCCAGCCTAATGATGAGGGACGTTGCCCCAAGCTCGCTTGTAGCACCAGTGCAGCTGACTGACGTCCCAGCGCCCTTTTCCTACTTGAGATACCTCTTCCTAGAACACAGCTATCTTCGGACCACGCTTACCTGGTGTACTCCACGATGCCATCGCGACTTCCGCCGAATGTGATTAAACACAAACACCCGCATGTTTCCTGGAAATCAGTGTGAGGATCCTACGCTTGCATCATATGTCCAGCTGGTATCCCACGGTCAACGGGAAGCTGATCTGCCAGACTCGCACCTAGAGGCATCACCATTATGTACCACACGTGGTGTGCAAGATGGCCGTCGACATGTCTGCAGCGAGGCAGACAATGTTTGGCTTTTAGTCAGCCAGATGTTGGCCTTCTTTACATGCACGATCCCTGACAATATCACTGCAGAAATGCTCCTGTTTCCCGATAAGGATATTTCCCGCAAGCGAAGACCCGCACTGTGACATGTATTAGCGGCCTCGCTGTCCACTACCTGTTTGGAAATGGTGACAAATCAGTTCCAGATTCCTGGCAATACGTCAGTGAACGACACTGCGCAGCTGTCAAGAACCTGCAGTACCAACAATACTTTTCCAACTTCCTTCGCCGGCCGCGTTGGCCGAGCGGTCTGCGGCGCGCCAGTCACGGTTCGCACGGCCACTGCGGATGGTGGTTCAATCCCTCCTCGGGCATGGATATTTGTGCCGTCCTTAATATTAGCTAGTTCATAAGTAGTTTGTAAGTTTAGGGACTGATGACCCCGTAGTTGAGTCCCATAAGCTCTACAAACATTTGAAATTGAACATTTTGAACTTCTTTCAGAGTGTCACTTCGTGGGCTTTCCCGGCGTGACAAATCTTCGAAGTCTCTGCGGGTTTTCTGTCGGATAATAAAATCAAACCGATTCAATATTTGGACATTACAACTGTCCGTCATCTTCAGGAACCGTCGCTGATGCTTAGTCCCGTTGAATTCAGCTGGACGCAGCAGCAGCGACGGTTCCTGAAGATGACGGACAGTTGTAACGTCGAAATACTGAATTAGTTTGATTTTATGATCCGGCAAAAAACGCCCAGAGACTTCCTCCAGAATATATTTCGCGACTCCCCTCGCAGTTGAATGACGCATGCAAGGAGCAGCTTATTTACGTTTCCTATTGCCTCTCGTGCTACTAAACAAAACCGATCGCCTGTCTAGTGAGGACGTGTTGGTCCTACGGGGTCATTAATTTGATTAAAAAGAGGTCGCAGATGTTCTTTTGTTAATGCTTGAAGGGCTCCTTCGTGTAAATGTAAATTTTTTCCCTTTTCTTTTCCCTCTTCTTTGTTTAAATAAGGATGAATTAAAAAAAACAGGGTCGTGGCAACCGCTGATAAAACAAATAAAAACTAAAAAATAATGCTCGGTGCTTCGAAATCCGCATCAACATTTTTTTTCGCCTTAACATCTAAAATGTTTTCTGACACTCTTATTAAATAAATGGAGCTATGTCCTGCAATGAGTTGTGCATATGTAAGAGTGCCCTCATAAAAAAAAAAAAAAAAAAAAAAAAAAAAAAAAAAAAAAAAGTAGAAACCGTCACCCAGAAGGCCGATCCATATTATAATACGTCCCAACTCGCGGAATAATATAGACAGGGCGGTACAAAGTGACACACCTGTTTGAAATGATGACAACAATCGCGATCAGGCCCTTCTTCTTCGAAGGAATGCTTGGTGCCGCTTTTCAAAGTGTCAGCGTGACGGTTGCGCCTTACCGGTATGATACTACAGTGTTACAGGATCGCATTATGCCTAGCCAGACAAATAAACACTTTTTGTATAGCATAATTGACTGTCTTTTGCAAATATAAAAATTATTTTTATAAAGACCAGACGCGTTTCGCTTTATTTTAAAGCGTTTTCATTGGTCAAGTTTTCTACGTTGCCCTCTCAAACTTTTCTCTTGTTCTCATTCTGGCAGAAATACTGTCACTACATTTTCTTTTTATGTATCAATCTTCGGTATAAAACCTCCAGCAACTCCCCATGTCCGCGTCTTGTTTGGTCTTGCGCCCCGCAACACGAAACAAGACAGAGAGGCCTCCTCTTCGCAGCTGGTCTTTTTTTTTTTTTTTTTTTTTTTTTTTTTTTTTTTTTTTTTTTTTTTTTTTTCAGAAGTCCCACGTCGTAGATTCGTGACTGTGGGATCGAAAAAGTCTTATTGTAACTTTCTCCTGTGAACGTGCTGGTCACGTCTGCTGCCTCCTGCAGATATCGCGTTGCCGGAAGCGGCGTATCCGTTACTTCCTGAGGTGCCTCGCCGCTGGTTATCCTTTTATCTGATTCACGGGCGTCGCTGCGTTGGTCTCTGCCCTCCAGTTCTGGGAAGGAGGCTGCGGTGACCGACAGATCGGCGCCGACGCGACACTGCGGCTCAGCATTTCCGGAACACCTGCACTGCCACAGCGCTCAGCCCTTACCGTGGACACCTTAGGCATCGAACGCTACGAAACAACACCAAACCAAGCTTACTATAACAATCGATCAGAAAAAAACGCTGCATTGTACAATAGCAACATTTTAATAGCCCAGAGAAAAACATGTGTGCCGGCCGCGGTGGCCGAGGTGACTGAGGCGCCACAGTCACGGTCAGCACGGTCACTACGGTCGGGGGTTCGAATCCCCCCTCGGGCATGGATATTTGTGCCGTCTTTAGTCTTAGCTAGTTCATAAGTAGTTTGTAAGCTTAGGGACTGATGACCACGTAGTTAAGTCCCATAAGTTGTACAAACATTTGATTTTTTTTTTAAAAACATGTCATTACCATAGAAAGGAAATTGTGCGTAATTCAGTAACTTTAATCGAATTTCCAATCAATAGTGTCAAAAGCCCTCTGCTAAGGGTAGCTATAACAGTGCACAACAGCACATACTATACACCTGATAGTGCTAACATCATTAATCAAGGATTAATGAAGGATTTTAATGAAGTAGTTTAAAAAATAGGTGGGGAGGGGGGGGGGAGAAATACACGGTCGATATTTCATAGTCAAACTGAACTCTGTGATATACAAACCAATTTTTTCCCACGAAAGTATACGCTTAGTTTGGAATTGGCTTGGCGAAAGTCAGGTTAAGACAGTGACATATCCGTATCATCATTTGAAAATCTAATTAGTAACCTATTACTTTCAATACCGGACTGCATGACTAAAAAAAAAAGTTTAATAAATGAGAACTACCCAAGTTGCGCCAAACATTTTATTGTTTCGCGACGTCCGTTTCGGCTTGTGCCATTCTCAAGTGAAGCATTACGTCGATAGATGTTTCATATAGCATCTGTTAGTTACGGAAACGTTTATTTTATTTGATATTTCCGTTTTCGTATTTTCGTAAGATTTAATATTTATCTCAGATGGTATAGATGCTATATGTTTACAACCAGATCTAAACATTTAGCATTTATTTTTTAATGAAACTCCAGCTCCAGTTGCATTTATTGGTGCTTTATTTAAGCCCTCACAACCATTTTCGGCCTCTATGTTAGGCCATTTTCAAGTGCGACAGACCACTAGAAGGGCCATGTTTACATCTGATACTGCGGTGAGGAAGACATTACCTGTCGCTTCACTTAAAGATGTATCCTTCCGACAAAACGTAAGTTTGACCAACTTCAGAGTTCTCGCATGGTAGGTAGATAGCTGAACCTCCTTTCTTGCAGGAATGTTTACAAATCTGGTGGCAATCTTAGGTGCATAGAGGAATATCCCAACTCACTTTTTTCACTCTCTTCCGTAGACAGCAGCTTGACCAAATGCAGTACACTAATGAAGAAATATACTCACTAAAGATGAAACTTGTTTCTCTCCTACCATTACTGTTAAAATCTCGCATCCTAAGACTACTTGGTAATTTGGAAGGACCGTTGTATATAAATCGCTTCGGACGGCCTACTATCGATATTTAGCATTTATACCATCTGAGATAAATATTAAATCTTACGAAAACGGAAAAGTCAAATAAAATAACTAAGAGATGCTATATGAAATATCTATGGACGTAATCATCAAATGAGAATGGCATAAGCCGAAACAATAAAATATTTGCAGCAACTTGGATAATTCTCATTTATTAAAATGTCTTATTATGACATACTTAGTGCTACGGGCCCTTCAGTCTGAAAAAAAAGTTATTTTCTTTCAAGCATCAAACACAAATAGAACTACTATAAACATTATCAGGCGTGTAGCCGACCGCGGTGGACGAGCGGTCTGCGGCGCGCTAGTCACGTTCTGCACGGCCACTATAGTCGGGGGTTAGAATCCCCCCTCGGGCATGGATATTTGTACCGATATTTGTGCCGTCCTTAGTATTGCTAGTTCATAAGTAGTTTGTAAGTTTAAGGACTGATGACCCCGTAGTTAAGTCCCTTAAGCTATACAAACATTTGAACATTTGATCAGGTGTGTAGGATGTGTGTGATTTGCAGTATTATAACCACTGACGTCATTAAATTATAATTTAAAAAATGTAAAATTGTAATATTAAAATGTTTGCAACTCGCAGTCATCACATTGCAAGATATGAGGTACCTATCGCGTGGCATTTGTTTGAGTCAGTGTATAATATACGATGAAAGTGTGCCACTGATTAAACCTGAGGCGTGTGTTGCACACTGTCTAGTGAACAAAATACGAGCTTACCCACTAACTGACCAGATATTTTTACTGATTTCAGGACAACACAAATCGTCGTTCTTAACAAAAGAAATTATTGATAGTTGCAAAATTTTCTCAAGTAGCCCAAGGCGTCCTTACTGCAGTCAATATGTATATACATGCTTTACTGAATAATCTTTGTGATGTTTAAGTCGATTTGTTGATAGTGATGATATCTACAGAAGTGTCGAAATGCAAGGAATTGTAGGGAATTGCAGGCAGATTTACAAAGGTTAGACTATAGGTGTAAGAAATAACAGTTGACGTTAATTGCTCGTAAATTGTCTTAGACATCTGTTATTGTACGATTACTTGATGAATCACTGGAAACGGTTTTATCTATGAAATATCTTGGAGTAACCGTCCGAGGAAGTGGAAGAACACTTTATATATATAGCAGATGCTAAGAGAGAGACCTTCATTGGAATAAAGAAAATGCAATTGAATCGCCCTATGCTAAAAGGGTTTGTATCGGGAAAAATCCAAAGCTGATTTAGCTACATTGATGTGTTGCTAAATGGTAATTCCATCTTTTAATGCTAGGATGCACTCAGTATAAATTACGTACCGGAGGAAAAACAAGAAAATTAAGACATGTGGACTATGAACAGAATTCAAACACTACAGATTTGAATGAGAAGAGTATAATGATTATAAAGGAAAAGGTTTTCAACAACAAATAAGTATAACTGTAAAAATACATATCATAATGCCTTTTATGTTTATTTATTACAATTAGTTACGAAATAAGTATTCTTGATCTATAAACACTTACTTATTTATTTAATTAGATAACAATGATATTATTGAACTGAATTTACATAAAAAATTTTGTCACACAGACAGATTAAGAAGAGTTTTAACACTAGACAATTATGTAATGAAATAACGAGGAACAATGGAATAATGTCACTCTTTGTGTTATTACCTAAAGATGCAAGAAGAAGAACTGTTTGCGAACGTTTATGAAGACGACCACGCAGATATTTTGACGCATTTCCATGAACTAGAAACCAAATATCACGAAGACTAATTCCTGCAGTCACTGATTGATGTTCATGATGTGAAACAGCCGCGCGGAAGTAACCGAGCGGTCTGGAGCACCATGTTGCGGATCGCGCGGCCTCCCGCGTCGGAGGTACGAATCCTCCCTAGGGCTTAGATGTTAGTGCTGTCTGTAGTATAAAGTAGTTCATAATTAGTTTGTAAGTTTAGGGACTGATGACCCCGCAGTTAAATCCCATAAGCTTTACAAACATTTATGATATGAAACAGCAGCGGCCACGCAAAGAGGATGGTACACGGAATAACAGGCACTCATTCAAGTTTAGAAGGTTGCTTTGTGTATTAAAGGTACCGAACAACACAGGTCATCACTTTCTTCTCATTCAAGTCTCACATCTTACTTGGTCACCATCGAATTAAAGTTTGTATACGAGCATTTATTTCCTTATACGCCATCACAGAATACGGGAACTGAAGGATTCACGGAAAAGTCCAAATGACAAAAGAGCCCATCCAGCATAAACAAAAGAAGCCATCCGCCAACACATTGAAAGTTTTCCACAAAAGAAAGTCATTATCTTGGCAATAACTTTATTGTATAAGTTGTTTAAAGGAGAAACATCGCCACAGATTCAGCTATAAGTTGTATGCAGCATTTTTCGAGCAAAATTTCAATTTGCATTTCGGACACCCTGAAATAGACAGCTGCTGCACAGGTGAAGAGCTGAAAGTGAAAACGAGAAACTCTCACCTTAATTACGTTGCAAAGCGATGTGTCGTAGCAGATCTAATGATTCACAAGAGGAGGGCCCAAAATTGTGACACCAAGCTTAATGAAGAAGGTAATATCACAGGCCCCTTGTACTTACTAATAGCTTGGAGTACATGCAAAATGTCCAAATTCCACAGATTCCTATCCACGATACATTTTATCTGCGACAGTTGATAGCTCATATATTTTGCATTCATGACAAAACTAATGCACATGTGTGTATATATGTCACGAAGACAGTGGAAAGCCGGCCGCTGTGGCCGAGGGGACTGAGGCGCTCCAGTCACGGTCTGCACGGCCACTACGGTCGGGGGTTCGATCCCCCTTCGGGCATGGATATTTGTGTCGTCCTTAGTATTAGTTAGTTCATAAGTAGTTTGTAAGTTTAGGGACTGATGACCCCGTAGTTAAGTCCCATAAGCTATACAAACATTTGAACAGTTTTGACAGTGGAAAACAAGAGTCCAAAGATGTGTGTACTTTCCTCTACAAGTTTCTGTAGAGCGTTCCTCTGTCGATCACTGAATTACAGTTATATTCCGATAATTGTGGAGGACAGAACAAAAATCATGTTCTATTTAGAATGTTCCTGACAATGACGGACGGTAACCGGTTTGAGAAAATTGAAAACTTTTTTCACGTCAGGGGACATACTTCAGTATAATCAAAAGAGAATTTAGAAAGAGAGCTAACAGAAGGCAAAAAATATTGTTTCATACATTGATGCATGGATATACTGTACTTCAAGACACTGTGACAACGTTTTTACAAGAAGATGTGTTTCAATTAAACTACGAAATTAACCTATCACTCCAGGTGTGATTTTATTTGACGACTTGCTGACCTATTTGCATGTCTTGTGTGCGCTTGTACGGTGACTAATCCGGCATGTCTATTGCTCAGTCTGTAAACTAAAACGGGATTCGTCTCAGAAGACGACATTTCGGCATTCATTCATTGTCCACTCGTCACGTTACTGACTCCACAATAAACTCTCGCCGAAGCCTGGAAATCGCATTTTGATACGCTTAAACAGTCCGTAGCGGAGCGAGGTGTCGCAGTAGTTAGCACATTGGGTGCATTCGGAAGGACGGCGGTTCAAAACCCTAGTTCCACTATCCTCATTGAGGTTTCCCGCTAATAGAGGCCAGATTCCAGAAACACTCGAATTCCCGTGTTCAGAACTGTTAAAAAAGCCTGCCGTACAGGTAGATTCCGAGATATAAGTGGGTAACATGCGCAAAATGAAAATAAGTAATCAGTTCAAACATTGGGACTAATGCTCAAGTTTTAGTGCGTGTTAATGAAAGCAGAAGGTAGTTACTGACGCGTGTAAGGGACTATCACGTGCACGCCATATCTCCTAACCTATGTGGCGGACAATAGTAAGGTTTTGCAGCAGCAAATGACTTCCACCCCAACTCGTGCATCATTCCCGTGACACTCTCTCCCCTGTATCACGATAATACAAAACTAGGTGCCCTTCTCTGAACTTTTTGTAAATCTTCTATCAGTCCCACTTGGTGGGGATCCCACAATGCGCAACTGTACTCCAAACTAGGACGCACAAGTGTAGTGTAGGCAGTTTCTTTAGTAGAACTTTCATCTTTTAAGCGTTCTGCCAATGAAATGTACTGTTTGGTTCGCCTTCCCTACAATATTTTCTATGTGTTCTTTCCCATTTAACCCAGATAGCGCAGAATTATTTTTGGTTTAATTTTTTCTCAGAAGCTATTAATTACCTCCATATGACTGCACAAGATCGTTATAACTGATTTCTTTTTTCACAATCACGCAATTATTTTTGCAATACTGCCCTTATTTTTGGAATGACGTCAAAATGAATGTTTTATAATTTTAATCTGATGAATCATTACTATTAAAACAACATTTAAGATGAAATATATACATATAAATGTATCAAAAATTGAAAAAAGTTCGAGAAATATAAACTACGTGGAAATCGTCAGTATCTTCTGTATGAACCTCAATTTGGCAGCTGTATCCAACCATTTTGCAATCAACAATACAAGCTAAAATTAATCTGCAGTGGTAGCAGGCGATAGAAGAAATAAAATGTGGCACTGTACAAGAATTCTGACAGACTAGGAAAAAAAAGTAAGCTGCCGTTGCCGTTCTTCTGGGACGACGTCAGCTCTTATCTGGGTTAAGTTGTCTGTAATTTTTACTCCTATGTATTTAGTTCAATTGAAGGCCCGTAGGTTTGATTGATTTATCGTATAAATGAAGTTTAACTGGTTTCTTTTATTGGTCATATGGATGACCTCACACATATCACTATAAAGGGTCAATTGCCATTTTTTGCACCATGCTGATATCGTATCTAAATCATTTTGCAGTTGCTTTTGATCTTTACTGGTGACTTTACTAACCTATAAATGACAGAATCATCCGTTGTGATTGTTTCCTAAATCGTTTATAAAATTAAGGACCACTAGAGACCCTATTACACTTTCCTGTGGATTACTTTCCGTCAATTATAGCGTACTGTGCCCATTCTGACAGAAAATCACGAATCCAATCGCACAACTGTGGCCATATTCCATAAGCACGCAGTTTGATTAGAACACGCTTGTGAAGTACAGCCGTCAAATGTACTCCGGTGATTCGCCTGAAAAGGTTTCCGACGTCATTATGTCCGCATGGCGGTAATTAAGACACTGAGCTCGGACTGATAGATGGAGCTAGAGGCATGGGACATTTCGGAAATCGTTCGGGAATTGAATACTCCGGAAATCCTCTGTCGTTGAAGGTGCCGAGAATATCAAATTTCAGACCGTTACCTCTCACCGCGGACAACGCAGCGGCCGATGGACTGCACTTAATCACAGAGTTGTTAGAAAAATCAAATGTTCAAATGTTTTTAGAACTTATGGGACTTAACTACGAAGTCATCAGTCCCTAACCTTACAAACTACTTATGAACTAGCTAATATTAACGACGGCACAAATATCGATGCCAGAGGGGAGATTCAAATCCCCGACCGTAGTGGCCGCACAGACCGTGACTGGCGCGCCGCAGACCGCTCGGCCACCGCGGCCGGCAGAGTTTTAGAACTGACAGACAAGCAACAGTATGTCAAACCAGTGTAGGACATATGACGAGCGTATGCGTTAGGAGAACGTGGCGCTGTTGACATTAATAGGCTGTGGCAGCAAGCGATCCATTACAGTTCGTGCACGACATCGCCTCAGCACCTCTCCTGCGGTCATGATTATTATAGCGATGAACCCTAGACGTCTGCAAGACCGAGTCTTGCTCTGATCACTTCTCCTCAAAGCCATGGCCCCTGGGGCACAGTGGCGGATCTACGACAGTTAACAACCGGGACACAAACTTTACAGTGGCTTGCTTCCCACCCCTCTCCCTCGACAGCCCTCTTTTTGGCGCCCCTCCACCGCTCCTGACGGCCACGTCACCTTTTCTTACGATTTTGGCGCCCCTCTGCGAGTGCCGCCCGGGGTTTCCTGTCCAGGGGACCCCTACCCTTTGTGGTTGTAGGGGTTATTACAAGAACCGTGCAGACTAACAGGGTGTTGGGTGGAGCTGTCTGTATGTTCTCTATGCACCTCCTCCCTCTCCCCCTGCGTGGACAAAATACTGTGCAAGCTGGTGATGACTCCATGATACTGTGTGTTGTTTTTACATGCTCCAGCAGAACAGACTGTTATGCCATTCATGAACTTACTGTTCCTGAAAAAGATTGAAATTTTATGGATGAGAATGCGCCGTGTCACAGGGCCACTATTCTTCGTGGTTCTTTTGAAATAAATTTTTAACACTTTTTTCACTGCTGTCTGCGTAATAAACGGGTCGTGTTTTCCACAACGGAATCTTAGCCGCCACGTTGGTCGTCCAGATGTTCAGGCCTGCAGGACCAGTGGGCCGTTGCCCGTGGCCCACCACGTGGGCCGTGGCGCAGCGCATTGAGCGCTATGCTCCGATGCACGAGGCCGTTACCTGTCGTCCGTTCGAATCCTCCCTCGGACATTGCTGTTTGTGTCGTCTTTAGTAGCAGGTAGTTCATAAGTAGTTTGTAAGTTCAGGGACTGATGAGCCCGCAGTTAAGTCCCTTACGCTTGACAAACATTTGATTCAGTACGTGGAGGTGGACCGTGTATTGTGGGAAGTCGGCAGTATTTATTGAACAGTTATTACATACTTTTAATAAACGAAACAGAAATATACAAGCGTATATTCAAACAGTGGTGTATCCAGGATCGTGGTCTGGGGAGGGGGGCTGAGGTAAGTTGAGGGGCTGCGCCTTTACGCATATAGGGAGGATTGATCCTTTTTTCTTTCCTCTCTAGGGGAGGCTGCAGGCTGGGGGGAGGAAGGGTGTGGCTCCAGGAGAGTCTGAGGGGTGGGGGGGGGTGCAACCCAGCAGCCCCCCCCCCCCTGGATACGCCATTGATTCAAAATGCAATGAAACGCAATTAGATGCACCAGCATAGTCAACAATATAAAATATTATGCAATTAAGTGTACTGAAGTGGTACTACATTTCAGAACAAGAACAAAAACCTATGAAATGTACAAAATTTCAGTTAGGTAGAATAGTGTAGTTATTAATGTAAAAGAATATAACTGTGCATTTAATATTAGTGAAATGAAGTTACACTTGCAAATAAGGATTAAAAAAAAATCATCTTGCGTTGTTCCCTTTGATAAGTACTAGCATAACGGTTATGATGTATTGGAATTCTTGTATAAAAAATTTACAATAATGTAAAATTTGGCCGGTCGCGGTGGCCGAGAGGACTACGGTGCGCCAGTCACGGTCTGCATGGCCACTTACGGTCGGGGGTTCGAATCCCCCCTCGGGCATGGATATTTGTGTCGTCCTTAGTATTAGCCAGTTCATAAGTAGTTTGTAAGTTTAGGGACTGATGATCCCGTTTCTAAGTCCTATAAGCTTTACAAACATGTGGACATGTAAAATTTGGTGTTGACTGTAGCTATGTTCCAATCGCAATTTACAATACTGGAAAGACATTCTGGACAGTTCCAGTGAATGATTTCCGAACACAGATCGTTCGACATGAATCCTATCGAATATTTATGCGACGTAGTCACAAAATCCTGCGCGAACAACACTCCCGCAATTATGGACGCCTATAGAGGCAGCATCGCGTAATATTCCTTCACAGCACCTCCAACGTCTTGCTGAGTCAATGCTTTCTCGTCCTCCGGGATCCAACACGATACTAGGAGGTTCCCCATGATACTGTTTTTACCTGACAGCATACCTACGGCGTTTTTTCGTACATTTTCAACACCCTCCCAACCTCCGAAAATATTTGGAAGGGATCTTTAGAATCAGTACGATTACTATTTACCGCTGTAATTTTTACTCCGGCCGCGGTGGCCGAGGGGACTGAGGCGCTCCAGTCACGGTCTGCACGGCCACTACAGTCGGGGGTTCGAATCCCCCCTCGGGCATGGATATTTGTGCCGTCCGTAGTCTTAGTTAGTTCTAAAGTAGTTTGTAAGTTTAGGGACTGATGACCCCGTACTTAAGTCCCATAAGCTTAACAAATATTTGAACATTTTTTGTAATTTTTACGTTTCAAAACGGTACTCACATTTTCCTGACGTTTCGAATTCAGAGGCTGGTATGCAAGAAAAGAGTCTGCATCGTGATACGACGAAAAGAAGATAACGGCCGTAAAGTGTGCAGACCTGTTAGTTGCTTACGGAAATGGCGTGCGTGGGAAGACAATGGCGTGCGGTTGGCTAGCTGAACTTTCCCAGGAGAGCAGCAGGCGGCCGTTAGGTGTGGCCTGCTACCCTCTGCTCTCCCAGGGCTCCAGCGCGGCCTCGGGTTCGCCAGCCCATAGCGGTACGGCAGGACGCCCGCCCGCCCCTCTAACAACCACGTTGAGGTGGGACCGACACAATCCAACTTCCCACTTCCCTCTTCCCAGTGGTTACGGCGTCTACTACCGTTCATTTTTGCTCTGCTAACGCGTACCCATATACCAGGGAGAAAGACGCTTGCTGAATTACGTTTCCGTTATGTTTTGCTCCTAGTTTGTGTAATTGAGTACGAATGTTTGTCACCGGAGGAAGTCTCACTGTGGATAAAATGTGTCTTATTTCGGGCAACCTAAGTTCAAGCTATCTGTTCACAGTAGGAACTAACCCAGTAGCAACCATTTGTTAGATACCCAGAAACAACTAAAGACAATAGTACAGTACCGTGCCATACAACAAGTGCAACATACTACGTATATACCTGCACTGTCTTGTTCGGAAACGGCGCGTGCAAAAGTACTATTCTTAAGGGTCCAGTTCTCGGCTCCAATTGATCATAGAGATAAGTTAAAAGGATTTTAATTATGTTTGAATCCATAATTGGATTCTTATGCAAAGCGACCGTTGATATAATTACTGGGAATAGCTATCGATCTGTAATTAATAAACAAATTTATTGCGACCGAAAGCTGTTTTATTCCCACGAAGGAAAAGGAATTTCGTTAACCCTCGATCTAGTGATCATTTTTATTTGTTTCAGGAGAATGGTCATACCGTAAGTATCCTACAGAACATGGTAGAAATTTAAACGTCAACATTCGCCTTCTTTAGGCCTACACATTTTCTGCAACCTTGATAAATTGAGCAAATCGTTTGGTTTTTGTACGTACACTACATGAGGTCTAGAGTGGGCTTTTATGACTTTTAAAACCACCAGTTGTTCAACATTACTTTCCGAGAAAAGCACGAAAAACGCCGCGGCGGAGCGGGCGAGCGCATTGGGGCGCTATGATGCGATGCGCGAGGCCGTTCCCAGTCTGGGGTTCGAATCCTCCCTCGGGCATGAATGTTTTTGTCGTCTTTAGTATAGGTAGTTCATAAATAGTTTGTAAGTTTAGTGACTGATGACCCTGTAGTTAAGTCGCATAAGCTTCACAAACATTTGAACCACGAAAAACCATAAATTTTACTTAACAAACCTACAAATTGTCGAAATGTCACTTCAGTACTTCCTAATCTTTGTGAACAATCAAAATTTTTCCCATGTTTTCTTACGACAAACACATTTTTAAATTTTCCGATATCTGGATACGTTACTGAGTTACACAGATTCGAAGAACTGCACTTATGCTTAAAATCAGAAAACAGATTTTTAGTCTCTTTGCGCCATGACTTGAATGTATCTAAATAGCTAACCGTAATAAAAGCTCACATTGTAGTTGTATAAAAGGAGTTTCCGTAAGAGCACGAAAAATGTAACAAGAAAACGAAGGAAATCAGCGGAAAAATGCTCCTGTCAGAGTACAAAATGTTCTCGATAAAAACACTGAATTAAAGCGGGGAACCACCTGCTTCAGTCATACCACTTCCTACACCAAAAGTGGATGCCGATAAGCGATGATTTACCCCAGTCATTTTCACTGCGCCGTGAACAATGCGCCTTAGAGAATAAGCCACCGGAAGTTTCCCCGCTTACCTGACAGAAGAATAAATGCGACGAGTAGCTGCTTGCATAAGAGAATCTCTCTCTCTTTTTCCCCCGGCTGTCGGCACGCACACTCGCACTCGCCGATCGCGTTGATAGTCTGAGCACAGCGGCCGGAAGTAGTTTCTC
Organism: Locusta migratoria; assembly: GCA_026315105.1. Lineage (NCBI taxonomy): Eukaryota > Metazoa > Arthropoda > Insecta > Orthoptera > Acrididae > Locusta > Locusta migratoria. Next base: position 393,908,399 of record CM048745.1, read on the forward strand.
TGGTCGGGAAGCATTGGACGGGCTGGCCGAGGTGGGGAGACAATGGGAAGTGCTGGCAGGCGCGAGGTACCCGTCTGTCCGTGCGTATGCGTTCGCTGTCTGCGGGTAGGCAGGGCGCGGGGCGCTAGCTGTATGGTGGGTGGCCGCGTAAATTGAATCGTACTACAGCCAGAGCCGAACACAAAGAGTCGCGAAACTCCCAGTGATTTTCTGCAACTTCGCGATTACAGCGCTGCCAAGCGGCCGGGTCCTAAAATCACACCGCGAAGCGATTGAGTAATGAATGTGTATTTTGACTGAAGCAGCATTTTCAAAATAACTTCGTATTTACGAGCTTTTGTAGCGCTATAAATTGTAACAACTGTCAAAAATATAATTTGGAAATCTCTCATTTGCAAAGGATGCTCAGAAGTAACAGAATAATGTTATGAATAACAGTTGTTCGTTTACTGTGGTTAGTTATACTTTTAGTCATATAAGTAAATATTTAACAATTCATTCATGTCCAAACTTCTGCTGTTAATGAGAATCACAAATACTTCACCACTATTTCATAATATTACTGCTGAATAAAAGTAATGTGAGAATGACTGCATTTGGTTCGTACCTCAGCTTCACAAAAATGATGACCCTGTTGGTTAGTTTGACAAACTGAATTCGTAGCTGCAAATAAATATGTCCATATATAAGCTGTTCTTGTTAGCACGTCACATTCTTGAAGATATTCAGTTTGATACATGCCAAGTAGGTAAAAAATTATGATAGGTACCGCACACGAAAGGCACAGAAGCAAGGACGAGGTGAAAAGATGGTTTAAACGACGATGAAGAATCTAGTCCCCTATAATGTGAAAATCGTGTGTACTTTTCAAAACATTACAATATCCGAAATTCGCTGAAACAAAACTCGTGCAACATCTCAGTACGCATCGAGAATGCGAACATAATCATAACCAGTTCCTTTTATATACTTCAGCACATCAGGTTGCAATTCATTTCTGCTTTCGAAAGGTTTCAGGCGATATTAATATGACTCGGGTATTGTGAACTGTATGAATTACACTGCACTGACAGTTTCTTAAATTATAGACTGCCTTTTAGAGAAGCAGTGATATTACTTTAATGATGTTTCCGTAATTGTATTAGAAAGTTCACAGCAACGTTCAGTGACCAGGAAATATGAAAGTAACAGCATTAAAAACAGCAACTTCTCAGTTTGCATCATGCCATTCCACTGTTATTCCCTACTGGCCGCTTGGAGCGCTAGTATCGCTTCAGCTGCAATTTTTTTCCTAGAGAGTTTCACGACTGTCTGTGATAGACTGTGCTACAGTTCTGCCAAACCCCCTCCAGACGGGTGGAAGGAGGCGGAGTCTCTTGAGCACGTGACTGGTCTTCAGTAGCGCTGCCAAGCGGCAGACAGCAAAAGCTTCGGTCACTTTTGTTAACAGTTTACGTGCGTTATTGCGTGACTTTACGTGTAGGTTAGGTTGTGTCAATTCCATTCCCAGAGCAGACTCGGCAAAGTAACATGAAAATATTGTACAGCAGTCTGAACACAAGAGTGAATTGCTGCCTGCCTTATGTGATTTTAGTAGCCTCAAACGAAACGGGAAGCTTCAATACTTTATTCTTCTATTCGTGATCTAACTACCCGTGAAAAAAAAATCATTAGTATTGTAATGAATGTCAATTGAGTGTGGAAGCACCTTTCACGTCTTTCCATCGAAGAAAATGTAAAGAATGATGCTGACAACATTCTTATACCGATATCCGAATATTAGAGCCGACGTGTGTAATTTATGCCAAGTTTCTGAAATAAAAAATATATATTTCTCACCATCTGATATAGAATGTCTCATTTGATGTGAGAGCGTTTTAAATACATAATTTATGAAACATTTATAATTATACGTATAAAAGACATGTGGGCTACAGTCATCTCCCTATAATAATAATTTCGTGTGGCTTTTTGGCCAGGTGCAAGTCTTTAAATTGGACGACATTCGGCGACTTGCGTAAAAGAATGTGTGTTGTCACATGCCTTTATTCTCTTTAAACTCGTTGCCAGTAGCGTAGGTGTGATTTTAAGTTTACTGTTTATTAGTAAAAACACCAGTGGCAGTCAGTCGGCATAGACAGATAAAGATCATAATTTTTTATTCCTTTAGTGGAGACTATGGTAATTAGAACATAAATCAAATAATATATGAGATAAAATTTACGGTACCCGTAGGCATGAGTTAATGTTTACAGTTTTCCAATTCTATCATTTTTGTGTGTACCTCAGAACTGTCCCACTCCTTCAGGCTTGCAATTTATGTAGCATATTGTAGGGATAGTAAGGAGAAACGTAACCTTGTTAGTACCTACTATTAAATTTCACTAAAATAGGAACATTCATGAGCTACAGATGTGAAAAATAAAAAAAATTAACTTAGAATATAAGACAGCAACAGCTGAAAGCGTTAAGCTTTTGCTTTCCGCCACTGGGAAGCGCTACTGCAGACTAGTCACGTGCACAACATGCCCCGCCTCCTTCTGCCCTTGTGGAGGGGATGTGGCAGAACTGTAGTACGATTCAATTTAAGCGTGGGTGGCCCCGCGCCTATGGCCAGCACCTGCATCCACACACCGCAGGCCATCTCGCGGTGCATGGCGGAGGGTACTTCGTCTACCATTGTCTCTTCCGACTCCTAATTCGCTTGCTTCGCGGGGAAAACGATTGCCTAAAAATGGAAGCATAGGTGCCAAGCTCGCAAGATTTAATTTTATTTATTCAAGACGATCGGTTTCTACACTCTATGGTGTCATCATCTGGTCTGATTGACATAAAATTGTTCATAATAGTGCTCAACATAAAATCTGGTAGGTGTACTGGCTGATATCTCTATATATAAAAGATAATGTCCCGACTGACTGACTAACTGACTGATTGACTGACTCATCATCGCCCAGCCCAAACCACTGTAGGTAGAAACTTGAAATTTATGGAGGGTGTTGATCTTTGTAGGCGTCATTTAAGAAGCTATTTTCCGATATTCCGTTCATAAGGGGATGAAATTGGGGATGAAACTTTTTTGAAAATACGTTGCTATTTAGGAAATTTTGAAGCTAGACCTTCAAAATTTCGGATTTTAATTCAGGGTTCGACTTTAAAAGACATCTTTTGAAATTCAACCAATAAGGGGGTGAAACAGGGGACGCAAAAAATTATTTTGAAAAATATGTTACTGTTAACTCAAATTTTAAGCTACAGCTACAAAACTTCGGATATGGAATCTTGGTCAGGTTAAAAAAAAAAAAAAAAAAAAAAAAAAAAAAAAAAAAAAAGGTTTTAGTATTTTTGGAAAGTCGACAAGTAAGAAGGTAAAATAGGGGATGAAAAATTCCTTTTGAAAACACGCTGCTATTAAGACAATTTTGAAGCTAGAGCTGCAAAAATTGATATTTGTTAGAATTTAAAAATACGTGTTTCGGTATTTTTGGAAATTCAACCATAAAGGGGGTTAAATTGGAGAGGGGATTTTTTCGAAAATCTGTTACTACTTAGGCAATTTTGAAGTTAGAACTACAAATTTTCGCATTTGGATTTGGGGTTCGAGTTTAAGAGACATGTGTTTCGGTATTTTTGGAAATTCAGCAACTGTATTCATACTATTACTATTATTATATTATCTGCTTGCAAAACGTGTATGTACCTGTATTAGTAATATTATACTATCAACATGTAAAATGAGAAGAAAAAAAAACACGGATCTATGGAACGAACCAACTAATATAATGTAATCTAATCAGGGCTTCCAACTCCTTACGCCGCCAAAAATAGAATCACTCCTCGTTGTTCTTGCTCACTCTCCTGTATGTTCGGTAGTGCACGATAACTCACGTGACTACCTTCTCTTCGGCATCAAACGGTGCACTCGCTCAGTCCCTCTAACAATAGATGGCGCCACCGCATCCGCAGTTGCATGGTGCCACCTTATGTGTAAGGTGAAGTCATATGCACCGACCAGGTTTCATTCGAACTTGTTCCTCCCAAGACTTGGGGCCGCACAGTTTGGGCAGCACCTGCTGGGGGCATGGGGGCAGGCGAGGCCAGCGCCGGCCGATGACTCTGGGTGCGTCTGGGAATCCCGGGCACGCGCCGCCATCAACATACAATGGCGCCAGCGCCAGCGCCTCCTTCTGGGCCCGGCGCCGTCTGCCTGCACAGGCACCGTCTGCTGTCCCCACACACTTTCTCTCTCACTGCACTCGCCTCATCTAGCGAAAAATGACTGACTGCGTTCCTCGATGATACGTCTATTTATCGTATGGTTATACATATCTACATATACAGGTTATTACAAAAAGGTACGGCCAAACTTTCAGGAAACATTTCTCACACAAAAAGAAAGAAAATATGTTATGTAGACATGTGTCCTGAAACGCTTAATTTCCATGTTAGAGCTCATTTTATTACTTCTGTTCAAATCACATTAATCATGGAATGGAAACACACAGCAACAGACCGAAATGTTCAAATGTTTCTTAAGCTTAAGGGACTTAACTACGGGGTCATCAGTCCCTAAACTTACAAACTACTTAGGAACTAGCTACAACTAAGGACGGCACAAATATCCATGCCCAAGGGGAGTTCGAACCCCCGACCGTAGTGGTCCCGGCAACAGAACGTACCAGCGTGACTTCAAACACTTTGTTACAGCAAATGTTCAAAATGTCCTCCGTTAGCGAGGATACATTCATCCACCCTCCGCCGATGCAGCCCTGGAGAATGGCGTATTGTATCACAGCCGTCCACAATACGAGCACGAAGAGTCTCTACATTTGGTACCGGGGTTGCGTAGACAAGAGCTTTCAAATGTCCCCATAAATGAAAGTCAAGGGGGTTCAGGTCAGGAGAGCGTGGAGGCCATGGAATTGGTCCGCCTCTACCAATCCATCGATCACCGAATCTGTTGTTGAGAAGCGTACGAACACGTCGACTGAAATGTACAGAAGTTCCATCGTGCATGAACCACATGTTGTGTCGTACTTGTAAAGGCACATGTTCTAGCAGGTAGAGTATCCCGTATGAAATCATGATAACGTCCTCCAGTGAGCGTAGGTGGAAGAACATGAGCCCCGATCAAGACATCAACAACAATTCATGCCCAAACGTTCACAGAAAATCTGTGTTGATGACGTGAATCGAGGAAGTACATTACATACTAACGAAACAATTAGGTATTTTGACAATTGTCTGCACGAATTATTTCAATTTAAATATAAAGATAAATACTAAAATGAGCTCTAACATGGAAATTAAGCGTTTCCGGACACATGTCCACAACATATTTTCTTTCTTTGTGTGTGAGGAATGTTTTCTGAAAGTTTGGCCGTACCTTTTTGTAAGACCATGTATACTCCACAATATACCGCAAAATGCGTGGCGGAGGGCACATTGTACCAATACTAGACATTTCCTTCCCTATTCCACTTCCAAATAGAATGACGGGAAAAAAAAATATACGCCTCTTAAGAGCCCTAATTTCTCTTGTCTTGGTGATCATTATGCGACATGTAAGTAGGCGGCAGCAAAATCGTTCTACACTCAGCTTCGAATTCCCGCCCCCCTACATTTCCTCAACAAAATTTCTCGAAAAGAACGTCGTATTTCCTCCAGCGATTCCTATTCCAGTTCCCGGAGCATTTTCCCGACACTCGCGCGTTGGTCAAACCTACCAGTAACAAACCTAGCTGCTCACCTCTGAACTGCTTTTACGTATTCCTTTAAACTGATCTGCTGCGGGCCCCAAACACTTGAGCAATACTCAAGACGTGGTCGTACAAACGTGTTTACATATCAAGTACATCTTCCCAAAATTCACCCAATAAACCGAAGTCGGCTGTCTGCCTTACTCACAACTGTCCTTACATCTTCGTTACATTTCATTTTACTCTGCAATGTTACGCCGAACTATTTCGAACGACACGACTACATCAAGACGCTCACTATTAATTCTGTATTCGAAGATTATGAGATTTTTTTCCCTGCTCATGTACATTACCTTACATTTTTCTACATTTATAGCTCGTTGCCTTTCTTCACACCAACTAGAAATTTTATCTAAGCCATCCTGTATGATTACAGTCAATTAAAGACGACATCCTCCTATACACCACAGCATCATCAGCAAACAGTTGCAAATTACAAGTTACTCTGTCCATCAGATCATTTATATAGATAGAAAATAATAGCGGTCTTATCACCCTCCTCTGGTGCACGCCTGACGATACACTCGTCTCTGATGAACACTCGCGTTCTATTACTCAGGAAGTCTTCCAGCCAGTCACAAATCTGTGAACCTATTCCATATGCTCCTATCTGCGTTATCAGTCTGCATAGTGACACCGCCTCAAGTGCCTTTGGGAAACAGAGAAAAACACAATCTGCCTGTCGCCATCCATGGCTCGCAAGATGTCACGTAAAAAAAGGGCAACGTGAGGTGTTAAAAAACCACCTTCATTGTATATACACCAAAATAGTATAGTGAAAGTAACCAGAGAACTATGATATTTTGTGGAAGAATTTCGGGCCCAGTCTGTGCGTTGGTTGGCGCCAGTCAACAGACTTGAAAGCCCCAGCCGCCGCCGCTGTGGTCAGCCACTGTGCACGCCTGCGCCGCTCCACGTGTTGTCGGGACGTGGCTGCCTCATTAGCCGTGATACGCCGCTCGCTCTCCCTCTTTCCCTCTAACACATTGATTTCTAGCCACTGCCGTTAAGGCCCGCGCCCTGGTTTCCTGCCGGAGCTTACGGTCGCTCATCGCTACTTCACTTGACGCCAGTGGAAACCCGTGCGTTATCAGTGACCACTGAGGCCGTATCCGCTTGCCTACTGGCAGTTAGGAGACTTCCAATCGACACTTCTTACACTCAGACAGCTCATGCGACGATAAACACGCTACATAAATAAAGCACTGTAACTCTCGCGAACCCTTAGTTTTTCTTGTGTGCCAGGTCTTCTTTTCCTCGGGAGTTGGGTGCGCCCTCTTGTGACGTCACGCACAGTAGGCCGCGGTCGCGTAGGTGACTGGCTGGCGGCTATGGCACAGCCCAAAATGCCCTGGCAGACAGTCACTCAGCTAGGCGATTACGGCCTATTCCGCGTGATGTCGAAAGTGCGGCCGGCCGCGGTGGCCGAGGGGACTGAGGCGCTCCAGTCACGGTCTGCACGGCCACTACGGTCGTGGGTTCGAATCCCCCCTCGGGCATGGACATTTGTGCCGTCCTTAGTGTTAGCTAGTTCGTAAGTAGTTTGTAAGTTTAGGGACTGATGACCCCGTAATTAAGTCCCATAAGCTATACCAGCACCCCCAGTAGAAGAAGGCCTGCGCACGACGTCACAACATGACGGCGGTCAGAGGCTTAGGGTCCTCTGCAAGATCGTAAACATTAGCAGTGCACGCTGTTTATAGTGCATCCTTTCGTTCAGGAGTGCATTTATTACGTAAATTGGTGTTGTGTACGGTGTGATCACTACGCTGGCGATTTGTGTGTGTGAGAACAACGTGCGATCTCTTTTTTACTGACAAAATGCCGTTTCGCTATTCTGTGCCGAAATGTAGACGACATTACGACTGTGGCCCAAACGTTACCGTCTTTAAATGTCCGGAGAAGAATAAGGTAATGGGGATGGTTACGTACATAAAATGAATCGCAATATCCAACGGTAAACAGTCATGACTTAAAACTCTTTTATAAGGTTAAACAAAAACGAAAATTTACTCATTAACTTGAAGAAGGAGCCAAGTTATCCTGGGAATTCTTGATATCCATTTATTCTTCTCCGGACGTTTAAAGATGGTAACAGTCGTAATTTCCTCTCCATTTCGGAACAGAACAGCGAAACGGCGTTTTGTCAGTAAAAAAGAGATCACACGTTGTTCTCACACACACAAATCGTCCAGCGTAGCGATCACACCGATCACACCGTACACGACACTCCTGAAGGAAAGAATGCCCTATAAACAGCGTGCACTGCTAATGTTTACAATCTTTCAGAGGACCCTAAGCCTCTCACCGCCGCCATGTTGTGACGTCGTGCGCAGGCCTTCTTGCATAGGGGGTGCTGGCTGTACACACATTTGAACATCGAAAGTGCGCTCAGCGACCTTGTCTTTTCCATGGTGTTGGTTGGCCACAGTTACTATTTAGATCGAAGAATTAAATGTTTCCTGAAACAGATCTGGTCTTTATCAATGAAAATGGGTGTAGGCATGTAGGCTGAAGCATAAAATTAAAAGTTGTACAACAGCGGGGATTCGAAAACCTGGGATCTCCTGCTAGATTAGATTACATTAGATTAATACTTGTTCCACCACATTTCGCAATCATGTGGAACGTGTACAGTTTAAAAAATGGTGTCTATACATGACACTCAATATTTTAAGGATTTTTAATTTTCTTAAATTTTGTAAAATTTTTGTGAAGTAGTTATTTTAGCGAAATTTCTGTTTTATCTAAAAATTCATCTAGAATGTAGAAGGAGTTGTCATCCAGAAATTCTTTTAATTTCTTTTTAAATAGTATTTGGCTATCTGTCAGACTTTGATGCTACTTGGTAAGGGACCAAAGACTTTTGTGGCAGCATATTCACCCCTTTCTGTACCAAAGTTAGATTTAACCTTAAATAGTGAATATCACCCTTTCTCCTAGTATTGTAGCTATGCACAGTGCTATTACTTCTATTACTTTTGATTTGGGTTGCATTGTTAATAACAAATTTCATGAGTGAATGTAGTGAAGATCCTTAAATAAATGTCTGCAGTATGATCTCGGGTGGGCCCCAGCAATGATTCTGATTACACGCTTTTTTGCAATGAATATTTTTTACTCATTGTTGAAATGCCCCAGAATACGATCACATATGAAAGCAATGAATGAAAATCGGGATATTAATTTACTCAGATGTATATCACCAAATTTTGCAATGATCTGATAGCATAAGTAGCTAAACTCAAACGAATGTATTTTTTTCCAATTCAATCCCTCGTCAATATAAACACATCAAAATTTGAATATTCTACCTTAGCTACAGATTTCTGTTAAAGTCTATATTTATTAATGGTGTCATGTCATTTACTGTATGAAACTGTATATACTGGGTATTATCAAAGTTTAATGAGAGTCCATTTGTAGAGAACCACTTAATAATTTTCTGAAAGACATCATTTACAATTTTATCAGTTAATTCCTGTTTGTCAGGCGTGGTAGCTATACTTGTATCGTCAGCAAAAAGAACTAGCTTAGCATCTTCGTGAATATAGAATGGCAAATATGGATTAAGAAAAGTAAAGGACCCATAACTGAACCTTGTGGGACCCAATTTTTGATAGTTCCCCATTTAGAGGAATTAATTGTTTCTCCCGTATCATGTGAACTGCTTACAGCTTCTGCACTTTTCAGTTAAGTATTATTTAAACCATTTGTGCATTGTCCCAATGTATCTGCTCACTTGGCAGATACGCTAATCAACTGCACCATTCTAGCTCGTTGTCAAACACAACTGCATGGTATACATAAATACCATTGCCTCCCCAATAAAAATTCTATTTACGCCGCAGGCTAAGGTGTAATTACAGTTTTTATTGTGGCACGATGCAAGACCTGCACTACCCGAACAATATGAGACACTTGGGCGCAGCGTTTGTCTAGCTGTTTCACCGCTGGACCCCACACTATCGTAAGTGGACTTATGAGGTTTCTATCAAAACTGTTCAAATGTTGTTAAGCTTATGAAACTGTGGGATCATCTGTACCTAAACTTACAAACTACCTATAAACTAGCTTATACTAAAGACAGCACAAACATCCAAGCCTGAGAGGGATTCGAACCCCCGACGGGGAATGGCCTCGCGCATCACAGCATAGCGCCTCAATGCGCTCGGCCGCTTCGCCGCGGCACCTAGACACTAAAAGGTAAAGCTGTCAACACTCCGAAGATTGGCCTGAAAACCACAGTGCTTTACTGGGCATGGTCTTGTTTGGAGGTGTATACTGTTGCCTTCCTCCGACTTTCAAACTGACTTACCCAGACAGTTACATGGGTACCTCCAGTTTAACGCGATTTCCGAACCTTGGTACACTTGATATTTTTGACATCAACATTTCCAGAGGTGGAAGAAGTGAAAAGTGACTTATAAAAATCCCAGGACATAAGGGATCTTTGGATTGATATTATGCCACTCTACCACTGTGCTACCAAACCACACAAACCAGAAATATAGATACAATAACGATTAGGGCCACTAATTGCTTTGAGAACTGGTGCAATTCTTCGAGAAATATATTCGTAAAGAGTCTCTATAGTTTCCAACAGAATATTATCCGTTAGTGACATTAGGGATACATGGGGAAGCTGATTGTTTCCATGTGAAAGGCGAGTTTTGCCAGGCTGTTGGGTCCCCCAGCCGGCCGGCTAACACTTTGGACCTAGTGAATGGGATACAGGTAGTCAGGGTTTTCCTAATCTGCTTGGAAACCGGAAATAGTACTCTTGGCTGAGCGATGGCGGCTCTCCCAGATTGCAATTGAAATACAATATAGCCACACTCATTATTATAAAAAATCCAAATAAAATCAGGGAATGATCATATGGCAAATGTAATTATATGAATGGATTCAGGAGACTTGTGAGAATCAAACGCCGTAATTACATTTTCAGTATCCCTTATAGATAAAAAGCCGACAAATTTCAGTACTATAATAATAATTATTGATACGTAGTGTTTATGAGTAACAGTTTAAGAAACAAATGGGCAACATTGCACCACGCTACTACCTATCTTAAAAGACGCACCACGTTATTTCCGTATTCTTTCAAAAAACATTGTTTTATTCTCTTGTTCTGCTTTTCGTTGAGATAGTAATATTCTTGTATCAGAACATAGATTCCACCACAGAAACACAAAACATGAACTCAGCAAAGCGCATTACATTTATATATGTATTTTATCATTTTTAATATTATTCTTAGTAACGTTCGTTTTATGTTGTAGACTGGCACTTAAATATTTCATGTCCGACTAAAAATAGTAGCTATGCAGCAGATAATTGATTTATAAACAATTATATGTATTTGTGGACAAGAACTGAATATATTTGCATAAAAAGCAATGATAAAATAAATATTAATTGTGTAACTATATTTCGAAGGCGGCAGTATATTTGAACAGTGAGACGCCACACTTGATAGCTACCTGAGCAAAGAGCTTCAGTCTCAACCGATTTTAGTATTGTTCAATATGTATTTGTTTGTTAAATGTAAACAACATTTGTAAGGAGGTGGTCAAAGCATTTAATTCTGTGATATTCAAATGTATAATATTTTGGAAGGGAAATTGTATTTTAAAGATGAGGCGTTAGGTAGAGCAGGCTTTCGAACGGTTGGGAAGGGACTCGTAACTTGTACGCGGTGGTTAAAGCTTGAGACGCTGGGTGGTCTAAAGCCGCGTTACGAACTTGTGATTTGAAGAGATAGGCATGTGTGGACTTAGAACATTTACGGGACTGTGACTGCAGAACTTAGTCTCTAGTGCACGGTAGTAGGGCTGTGGAACTGTGATAATTCAGCAATAGTGTACTAGTGTGATGACAAATTGTGTTTTATAACAAATACTGTAATTAATCGCGGATTAATTTGGAACTGCAATGTTCAATGGACTTCACTAATTTACGGGTGATAATTTGGAACTTTTACTCCCGAGTGCGTGTGATACTTATTGTGCCTGTCATGAACAATAGTTCGGGAAATATTCAGTTATTTACCGATGTATAAAGTAGAACCACCTCCGCATTTTCATGTCCAAAATGAGTAATAAATTCAATTTATAAAGAATTACTTCTTTATCTTAGAATCCATTTTGTTTGTTATGCAGAGGTTTAATTTATGTTTATTAAAATATATTTTCGCATCATCATCTGCAGATTGATAGACTGGCTAGACTACAGATTAGTTATTGATCTTGTTTAAACAGATTGGGTAGCTGTTTAGGGCATAGAAGCTGACATACGTAACTCACACCTATGAACAGAGACAACGAGCTATAAACCTTTTACTACCCTGAGTTATGTATTGCCCAATTCTTATTGGTGAGTACCGATAGGAAGGTCGCATGTGGATAATGCGCGTCCTGTTGCTGCTTTGATTGTGCTTTGAGTTGCATTCAGCCGCATGTCTCGAGGGTCTATTAACCGGAGATAACGGTCATCTAATGCTGATGTTACCCGTGGACGACCTTGGCCTTGCCTTCTTTAAATGGCCCTGCTGCCTGAAATCTCGTCCATGTCCTGGAAATTACATTTGGGACACTTCAACAGCTGCAGCCACCTCCCTGTGTGTCTGACCCGCTTCCAACCTTCCTATGGCTTTCCATGCCACAGCTTCGGTTAAGTCATGTTGTTGCTGAATTGGACTACCTGCTCACTACACTATCTGAACCCAACTGCTTGTGTAATTCGTTTGGTGAACACAAGTCAACGCCAAACCCCTCTGCAGCAACATTCTGTAATACTATCTAAGTTGCTGTAATGTTGCCGCGGCGGAGCGGCCGAGCGTATTGAGGCGCTTTGCTAAGATGAGCAAGGCCGTTCCCCGTCAGGGGTTCGAATGCCCCCTCGGATATGGCTGTTTGTGCTGTCTTTAGTATAAGGTAGCTCATAAGTAGTTTGTAAGTTTAGTTACTGATGACCCCGCAGGTAAGTCCCATAGGCAATACAAACATATGAACATATGCTGTAGCGTTGTTATCTCTAACCGGCAGAAAGACGTCGAACGATTTTAATTCATTCTGCCGATGGCAATACTTCAGCACCTAGATACCTCAACTGATGCCCTAGTTATTGTGACCAGAGTACTACAAGGTAACATCAAAGACTTCGTACAACACTATGAACTACGGTTGCGTGTCGGTATTAACACAGACGCGGTGTTGCGAACTTGTAGCAATTAGTGTACTATATGATGTTCATATTATTTTTTTCCACCCCAAGCCCCCTTTAAATTCTGACGCAAGCCTATCCTGCAGCTTGCGCTCTTATATTTCTGATGTCTGCTACTAAATACTTGTGGTATACAGTACGTAGTTTGTTTGTAGATCTATCGGACCAAACTGCGTGGTCATCAGTCCGTAGCTTACAAACTACTTAAACCTAGATAAACTAACCTAAGGCCAAACACACACACCCATGCCCCAGGGAGGACTGGAACCTCCACGGCGAGCAACCGCGCGCTCCGCAGCGAGACGCTTAAGACCGCTCGGCTACTCCACCGTGGCTACACAGTACGAAGCTGACTGTTGCGAGTACATTTATGCCACTAGTCAGTGCTGTTGCAGTGCCTCCTTTCGTCGAGTATTACGCTTTTTAGATGCTAAATTGGCTTTACGCAATGCAGCGTGGGCTTGAAAGGCGGTTCATCTGTGTTGCATGTGTCGCAACTATTAAGATAGCGCTCGGCCTTCTTGGAGAAACAGCGCCACTGATAAGAGAGAAATTCGTCGTTAAATGTCTTCTGTAGGTGCATCGTGGCCCAGATCTGAACGGGAATCACTCTGCTTGTCTATAAAGGCCCTCACATTCACAGTTGCTGCCCTTACAGTCCATGGGCGTGGATTCTTCTCGTATCATTCTCTACAAGTGCAGGAAACGCATTCTAGTGGTAAGCAGTCACGTTAAACCGTATGTATATATGTATTCTTACAAGGTATTCTGACTCAGGTCAAACTTAAAGCTGCATTTCTTGAAGTGACAACAGATTTGCCTGTATCCGATTCAGCGAATCAATTTCCAGCTATCTGTTATTAAATATATGAATAATTCATACAGTTGTACGAAGGGCGTTTCAAAGGGCCGCGCAAAAATAAAAAATTACAGCGTGTTTGGAGAAAACCATTTTTCTATTTTTCGACATAGTCTCCTTTTAGACTTATACATTTCGTCCAACGCTGTTCTGATTTGTTAAACCCTTCGGAATAACAAGAATTGTTCAAGTCTGCAAAATAGCTATTAGTTTCTGCAATCACTTCTTTAATTTGAATGAAATCTTCGTCCTGCCAGCCATTTCTTCAAATTGGGAAACAAATAGTAGTCCGCGGAAGCCAAGTCTGGAGAATAGGGGAGATATGATACGAGTTGGAATCATGTTTCCAATAATTTTGCGACCACAACTGCTGAGGTGTGTGCTGGTGCATCGTCGTGATGGAAAAGGACTTTTATGTGGGCCAATCGCCGGCGTTTCACTTGCACCTCGGTATTCAAATGATCCAATAACGGTGAATAATATGCACCTGTAATAGTTTTACCCTGTTCCAGATAGCCGATGAGCGTTATCCCTTGCGAATCCCAAAAGACTGTCTCCATCCCATCTATAGTCTTATAGACTGGTACGCGGGAACGTCGAAATCTCCTGTAACGAGGCATCTCTGAAGCCGTTCTATGCTGTTGCCAGTGCGACAGCCACACGACGACTGACGCTGTCTTACCGTTCTGCTGTATTTGTTACCAGTTACCAAATTAATTTTCCGCTAATGCCTCAGAAATCGTTCCATTAAGCGAATAATTCTTTTATCCAAGTTGTGGCATAATTTGTTCAGCAGGGAAGGCGAACTAAAGGCTGTGGTTCATTGGCAGAACACTTGTAAGATGGAATAGTTCTACTAAAGAAACTGCCTATACGACACTAGTGCGTCCTATTTTGGAGTACTGCTGCCGCACTGTGCGATCCCCACTAAGCGGGACTGACGGACGATTTAGAGAAACTTGGGCAGCTCATTTTGCATTAACGCGATACAGGCGAGAGAGTGCCACAGAAATGATACACTTTTGGGGGCGTAAATCATTAGAAGAAAGGCGTTATTTTTCGTGGCAAGATTTATTTGTGAAATTCCTGTCATCAACTGTCTCTTCCAAATGCGAAGATATTTTGTTAGGACCCACCTACATAGGGAGACATGATCATCGTAATAAAATAAATCAGATCGAAAACGGAATTATTTAGGTCTTCTTTTCTCCCGCGCACTATTAGAGAAAGGAACGCTTGTGAAATATTAAGAAACCGGTTCGATGGACCCACTGCCACACTCTTCAATGTGATTGGCAGAGCAGTTATGTAGATTTGCCTCTCCATTAGTTACCTGATCTATCCAGCCTATCTTTAGTTTTATCCTGAAGACCGACATTACAAAAGTTTATATTCTCTTCCTGTCTGAAGTGTTCACTTTTGTACAAATTGACTCTCCAGACAAATATCTTCCGAAAAGATTTCACAACACTTACATAGCCATTCGATGTTATTCCTTTCTTTCTACTGCTAGTCTACATTTTATACCTTCCCTGCTTCGTCCATCTTGAGAACAGAACTCATCTACTACTTTTAAGTGCTTATTTTCCTAAACTAATTCCCTCATCATCGCCCGAGAACTCTTGATTTACTTTTGTTGATCTTGTCACTTCTTTTGAAGAGACTACCCATTTGCTCGTTTTGATATTTATTTACTACAGTATTGCATAGTACATGTTCACACATTATAGATTATTCTGTACAGGATACCCGAAGATGAACTGATTTGGGCCGAAATCGATGGTGATAAATAAAATATTTTCGGTATAGCTGTGTATTTTCAATATGCAATTCTTAAGCGGGGACATAGGAGAAAATGGATTTGATTACATAATCTAACACAGGTTTCGTTGTTTGAAAGATAATAGAACCAAATTTTGCACTTGAGGTAATTATGTTATAGGCTACAATGTGAAATTTTTCCAATTTTTTTCTAAAAATTTGATCATGACATTGTAGGAAACACATGCTATCACACAAGGAACATTTTCTCAAAAATTACTTTACTTACAATTTGCATATTATGGTAAGTAATTCTTAGTAATCAGATAAGCAAAAGTGTGGAACAGTTTTTTAATGTCACTTTTAGAGCTCTTACAATTTATTTTTAAAAATTGTGTGTATGAAACAAAGCAATTTCAACTTCACAAAAATGTAAATAATTTTGATAGAAATACACTTAGAAAAAATTTGAACCACAGGAAGTTGTGTTATACTATGAACAAAGTCTGCAGAAAATTTTACTTATCTATCTCCAGTGGTTCAGGAAAAAATGTTCCTTATACACCCAATAAAACAAACAAATTGCAACAGAGTTCTCCACAAAACACTTCAATAGTAACTACCTAAACATGGAATATCGCAAATACACTGTCAACCAAGCTGCAAGATCGAAATAACGTAAGGAGCTAAAAGGCACCAATTGACATCCAGGTGTAAAAAATAAAGGCACCATAGACACAAACGAGGCACCAATCGACATCTAGGTGAAAAATAAAGACAGCAGTGACACATACGATATTCCATGTAAGGTAAGAACTAAGAAATTGTAAACCACTTCCATCAAAAAATGTTCAAATGTTTGTTAAGCGTATGGGACTTTAATACGGGGTCATCAGTCCCTAAACTTACAAACTACTTATCAACTACCTTATACTAAAAACGGCACAAATATCCATGCCCGAGTGGGGATTCGAACCCCCGACCGGTGTGACCGTGCAGACCGTGACTGGAGCGCCTCAGTCCCCTCGGCCACTGCGGCCGGCCCACTTCCATCTATAGTTACAATACATATATGTATATTCATACCATTACAAATGTATTTACAGAGCACCTGATGATGGCTCAAGGCCGAAATGAGCTCATTGCGATTTATAAAAAATAACAGCAAGTATAAAGCAGTATTGTTGGTGTATCATTATAATAATCATGTCATTACAAGACATATTTTACACTGCGGGTTCCAAAGAACGAAAAAAAAGAAGCTTCTTTTATCATTTGTAGTCTGATTTAATCTGTGAAAATTGGAGACAGTATATGTAACATGCTACAAAATTTATTTTTATCATTTCTGACCAATTTTGCCTACCTCCCCCTTAATCTATATAGTTGTAAGTATATATGCTGCACTGTCAGTTCAACGCGTTAACACTAAGAGGGTCGGTTTAATGAAGAATTTTAGTAGAGAAATATCATTATATTACTCCTAAACATGGTGGACAGACTTCAACCAAGCCCCTACCACGCCGTAGCGGAGAAGCGAGGCATCTGTCACCGAATAGAAGCGGCTGATCGCCGCCATTTGCAGGGAAGAATCCTAGTGCTGGGGCTGTGATTTGAAGTACATGAGAGGCAACAAGAGCAAAATGAAGCACAAAATGAACGCATGTTTGTTTAAAAAAAATTACTGATTATTGCTGTCTATTTAAAAATTATTCATAAATGAATGATGTTTCCTAATTTTCGAAATAACGTCTGCATAGAGACACGAAATTTAAGAATGTAATGCAGTTTTCTGTTAAGGTGGAGACATTTGCATAAGATGATTCCATTTAACTTGTAAAGGAGCAGAGAGTGCGATTATTTTTTAATTCACGAAATATTCTCTCAGGTTCTGTTTACGTTTCGCCGACTACGTTTTTCATGATGTAGAAAAATATCATAATTTTGTCTACATTCCTTTCCATATTACACAGAATTTTTCTTTCAACTTCCTCGAATTTGGCTATGAATAATTGTAATAGCTCATAAAATTTTAAATGCGCATTTCATTCGCACGTTAATTTCTAACAGGGATAGTACTTCTCAAAGGGGTTGAGTATGCAACATTTGATCAAGTAATCACCATTTACGAAGTACAATCACCACCTGTTAAGTGTCTAAAAACAATTATTCGACCTACTTCTGCATCTTACTTATATGTGATAAATATCTGTTATACGCCTAGTTATTCATTCAGCTCAAATTAGTATTTTTAGTAATTTATATGCAAATAAAATATAAGTACTTGACATGCACCAAACTACGTTTCTTAGTTTCAGAGAATCATTTGTAAGAGGAAACCTAAACAAAAACAAACACTCATGATTTCTTATTTCTCCATGAAAATACTACACGGTACACAAGTAAGGACTGATCTGTGAAATGTAACATTGTTTTCGTCTTCGTCTTTGCTTCTGTTCTCACTGTTACAATTAAAAGCAGCACACGAACGAACCATGTTTCCCTGCAAATGGCGGCTTCTGTCACGTTCAATGTGGGGACGCGACACTAGCGCCAGCGAGCGGTCTAGTTTTTATTTACTAAGTCTATGACTTCAACCAAAGACCTACATAAACAACATAGACTGACCACAGCGCCACCATAGTTGAAGCCAATTGAAAAGGTTGCCGCCATCTTTGAGAAAGTCAGTGTGTCGCCAGGTGTTTACTGGGCGTCTGCTAACGCTGATTCATAGGTTTTATATTAATCATTGCCAGTTTTGATTTTTCCTTAAATGCTGGGCGACGCAATTCGGAAAGTAATTCCCACTACGAATAGCATTTCTCGTTTCTACAGCGTCCTAAGTATGATGTTTACAATCGTCGAATTGCTGCATTATTTGATGTTACTATAATGTCAATAATCGTTTGTATGTGCCGACATATCTTCCCTATAAATAAAGGCTAATTTCATTAAAGTCTTTAATTACCTTTACTCTGCCTGTGGTTCAAATATTGTTTCATGCTTTGAAGTACATTACGTATTTATCAAGCGCTTCACAATTTGACTCTCCTTACAGCTTTTGGTTTCTGTTGGTGCTCAGGAAACGAAAATAGTGTTGGAATGGCATTTGCAAATAGCCGCTTTCGATCGGTGGTAGCATCCATAACTTTTCTTCAAAATCGTATGTAACTATACTTTGTAGGCTGCCACTATCACGCATAATAATGTTTACCCATTGGGTTAGCAACTCCTTGTTTTTCAAAGGAAATCTGTATAAAGAATAGTTTAATCACAGTTCATATACCTAGGCTACCTACACAATGGTTAATACGCTTTTGTACACTATATAAACAACTCTCATAACATTAAAACACACCAAATGCATCCGACATCTGGCTAGATTTTTGTTGGTCGTAAAGTAAACATAATTTTGATACTTCGTAAATGCGACAGTTAAGTATAACGAATGTTTGTAGACAAAGACGCTGATACTCAACGATCTATATAATTAAATATCTCTTTCTTTATGTATGATATTCCGACAGTTTTATCACTGCGGTTGCTGCAATTGTACGCCGAACACACACTGGGCTTGATTTACCACTAATAATAGCGCTTACACGTCAGTTTAGATTACAAACAGAAGCGTCTGCTCACGCTGCTGCTTCAAACTGACGTTCTCAAATATGGCGCCCAGTGTTGCTTAGTGCTGCCACTCAGAGCGCTGTAACTTGCCTGTAGCCTCTCTATGTTGTTTATATACCTCTCTGACTTCAACTGACATCTCTGCTTGGCACAGGAAACGCCATCTCCCGTTTCTTCTAACCTTGTAGCTTCGTTCACTAACAGAAATATTTTTCACGCTGGTACGGCCCGTTAAGCAGCGCTGCCTTGCGGCGTGTTGCAGATGCTGCAGCAGATCCTGAAGGAGATGTGGGTGGACCCCGAGCTGCTGGCGGAGCTGGACGACAACCAGAAGCAGACGCTGTTCTGCCGCATGCGCGAGGAGCAGGTGCGCCGCTGGAAGCTCTGGGACAGCCAGCAGCCCGCGACGCAGCGGCCTCCCAGGCCCGCAGGTACCACACCACAGAGTAACATATACAGAGACGCAGCCCCCTCTAAACCACTGTCCTACGCTCCCCTCGTAGTTCCGTAAGATGCTAGCAGGTGTCAGGCGGATCGCTGGCTTAGGGTGCCTCTCGCACGTCAGAGGGTAGCCTGGAGGGGAGGCTGAGGGGAGAGCTCGTGCCGACTGCCACGAGGCCACGGCTGTGTCCGGCGTGCAGGCGTTTGAGGGGAGGTGGTGGTGGGGGCAGCCGCTACCTGCCGCCTGCTCTGGACAGTTTAAAGGGCTGCTTCTGACCGCAGCACCATCATGGGACATCTTACGAAACTGCTGGAAACCCTCCCTCCCCGCACCCCGGTGCGAAGGACCGGGCCCTTACGGAGGTTTCCTGTCTGTATATATTTGTCTGTGACATAAGCTAACTTTACTGCACGCGCAAAAAACAGTTTTGCATCACCTGTGTATGCCGCAAACACACTCCTCCTGGACCTACGTTTACACAACACCACCTAGAGACAAGGCCTTACAACAGGCCGTGCTACGTCACACTGACACACAATGAAATTACGTGCCAGATGAAAATGTTGTTGAAAGAATCATGCGGAAATGACAAAGAAAATTAAAAGTATTTCTTTTTTTTTTTCTTAGATGAAACAGAGTTCAATGTTTATACAGCCTCTGACAAAGTCCGGTCAATAGTCCTGTAAAATGAACATAGATGAACTGAGAACTACAGTTATCTTACGCGTCCTTGGAAATAGTCCACCTCCCATAACTATTCACCGCTGAGATCTGGAAACTTTCGGACGATGTTCCAAAGCCTCGTCACTTATCGGTGGATGTCTGGAACATTGTCAAATATCTTTCAAAGCTAGTATGAGTTGATGTAATAAGAAGAAGTGTGGAGTATTG
Organism: Locusta migratoria; assembly: GCA_026315105.1. Classification (NCBI taxonomy): domain Eukaryota; kingdom Metazoa; phylum Arthropoda; class Insecta; order Orthoptera; family Acrididae; genus Locusta; species Locusta migratoria. The sequence goes on from CM048745.1 coordinate 393,928,965, forward strand.
AGATCCGGCGAGTATGGTGGATATTCAAGTTGCAACACCCCCTTTTTTGACAGGAACTGTTTGACGATATTGGCTGCGTGTGGGCGAGCGTTATCGTCCACCATTCTCGCCGGATCTCAGTCCTCCAGACTCCTTCCTGTTCCGTATACTCTAACTCGCTTTGAAAGAAAAGATATTTGGCAATTTTCCCGACGGAATGAGATGAGGCTTTTGAACACCATCCCAAAGGAAGACTTCATGCGATGTTTTCAGAACGTGTATCCCAGAGCTCAGCGGCGCATAGTTATGGGAGAACAGTATGGTAATTGTAATTCATAGTTCGTCTACGTTAATGTCCCACAACTATTCACCGAACTTTGTCGTCAGAGATGCTGTTTTCCTTGTCCTCTTCAAGCATGATCTACTTAAATTAGATTTTATTGTTGTAAGTGCCCAAACTACCAGCTGCCCATAATTGCGTAGTTCGTTCATCAATTGGTGACAGTGCTGGATCAACGACATTTCGTAACTGAGGCTCAAACTTCATAGTGGCGCCCCCTCCCCCTTCCCACTGTATGTCCCTCTTTTCACTACCACTCCCCTCCGACCCCACTCAACGGCCATCATTTTGCTCTTTATGCCGCCTCCCCCGCGTCCCGCTCGTCTGGGATACGTCACCTTCTCTTGGAAACCATTTGTCGCCCCTCTGGGAATACCGCCCAGGGAAGACACCCTGGTTTGCCTCCCAGGGGGCTCACTGTTCTTTTGTAAATACGTGCATGGCGAGCATGGACAACATCTCCTAGATACAAGGCCTCACAACAGCCCATGTCACGTCACACTGACCAGACCGCGTCCGACATCTGACTGGCTGGTCACTACGAGGCAGTGGGCTGTGCCCCAGCGGCCAGCCAGTCAGCTTTCGGTCTCGGCCTGGTCGGTGTGACTTGACATGGGCTGTATCTAGGTGGTGTTGGCATGGGGCCCCAAGCTTGTGCAGTCTTTCTTCCTTCTTTTCTCTCTGGACTGCATTTCCTTCCCCTTCCCCTCCTTTCCTATCCTCATTCCTTCCCACTAGCCACCGGAGGAATGATGAACTCAGCAGTTTGATCGCACCGTCCCAAACAACCAACCAACGCCAGTTTGCTCCCTCCCATTTCTGGGGTTGGTTGGTACTATTATTGAATGAGCGAGGCGCATTGAACGAAAATGGTACTGAATGACTAACTGAGCAGCTTTCATTACTTGATGAACGAACTACTTCATTTGAACTCTTCACAATAGAGTACAAATGAGTGACACAATAAAGAGTACGAATGAGTGAAGCAGTTCGCATTAATGAACTGGTTCGACACATCAGTTGTATGTTGTCCTATAGTCCTTATGTGGCGACTATTGAACTATGCTTCAACCAACAGATTTGACACACCTGATGGTTATCATACGTGTGCGACTCTGACAGGCACCCAGGAGCTGTCAGTGCCAACTATCGGAGTTCCATAACATAGCAACGATCACACTACCATGCCACAGATTCTATCATACAAAGAAATGAATAAACTAACAGTGATTTCTATACAAACTGGATGTGTAACTCTGGTGTCTGAGCAGAGAACTGCAGCGTGCTTGCACATTCATATGTTTTGCGCACGATTTCGCATTGTCCGCCATGTTTAAATTTAGTAAATGATTTTCCATCAGTTATTACGTGACAAATAACAGCTTGCTTACCTCTTGATTTGAAATTCATATAAAATATGAGGTTAATAGGCTAATATGGGAGCGAAATTGAAACGTATTTTCTTTTCGTTTTCTTGTAGTACTTTATAGCAGCCATATTTAAATTTGGCAAGAAACGAAATATTAACATCTATGGTTGGCACGCTCAGACAGCTGAAGTTCAAAATTCAGATAATACAGAGATCAGTGTAAACTAACTATACAGCATTGCTGTAGGATATGTCAATTAAAATGTCAGAAAACGAACCAGTAAATCCACATGACAAACATTAAATTATATAAATAAGATCAAAAGAATAATCAGACTGCAGTTATATGCAGCTGAATAAATAAAATTGACAAGTCTACTACGCAATATGGCCGTAAGTATGTACAAATATGTCACGAACATTGTACCAAAATTGTAAGTAGCTATATTTTAACCGAAAAATTTAATCGGCAGATAACTTGACGATGGAAGCAGAGCCGAAATAGTCCTATTGCTGTTATGTTACAGTAATAAATAACATCTGTTACCTACAGAAGCATTTTGGTATCACGTATATTATCAGTAATTTTTCCAGTTTATTTATTTATTTATTTTTTCCTCTCTCTCTCATTCTAGTGAGCAATTGTAAACCCTCGCACCCAGAAGCTGTCAGTGCCAACTATCGGAGTTCCCGCCGCCGCAACTGCGACGGCAGTCGATAGTAGTGATTTGTTCTCTGGTGCCGCTGACACCGACATTGCACTTTCAGTTCGCTTGTAATCGGGCTTCTCGGACCGTTCACTCTTTCTATTTTTGGTGCTTTTTTCGTGTTTTCATACTTGATGCGTGTTCAGTTTCTGACGGACTAGCCACAAGGTCACTTGAGCGAGGTGTAAGAGCTGGTGCAGAACTGCACGAAGTGTTAGTGGAGGTGAGGAAAGCACGCGAGATCCGCCGCCTGGCGCCTGCTCGTTGTTTCTGCGGCAGTGAGCGTATCTCCGGCAGTGAAAGTATTGCCCAGCGACAACAGGTGCCGCCGTGAACTTGGCCGTCGAGGCAGCACACGCGTGCCAGCACGCCGCCCACCCACGCACACACACACACACACACTTTCACTGCCGCCTGCCCCGCTGACCGCCGTTCCCAAGCGAAACGGCCAACTCCTCGCAGAGACCGCTGGCCTAGTCCCGGGGCCGTTTCTAGACTCGGCGAACCGCGGCGTGGCTCCGATAATCCCTGAGTGCGAGGGGTCACAACTACTCACGAAAAAAAACTGGAAAAAATTATTGGTAACTAGAAAACCCGGCAACGCTTCGCAGTGTATGAAATATACGAGGCGCGTCCAGAAAGTAAGTTCCGTTTCAATTTATCTCCGCTGCAGCACTGCGATTGAAGTTCCGCACATGCGCTGTAGACGATCTGTATCAAGAGAAGAACGTGCGCCATTTGGAGATCGCTGTCAGTTACGTAAGCTTTGTTCTGCTTGTTTGAAATGTCGGCGTCGATTGAAAATCCCGCCGCTTGTGAAATCAGGTCGGTGATTCGGTTTCTGAATGCGAGGAAAGTGCACCGAGTGGAAATTTATCGGCAAATTTTCGATGTTTATGGACCAAATGCTATGAGTGATTCGATGGTGAGAAGATGGGTCCGACAGTTCAATGGCGGGCGTAGTGATGTGCACGATGAAGAACGAAGTGGGCGTCCACCTTTGGTTACAGAAGAACTGGTTCACACAATTGATGACAAGATCCAGGAAAACCGTAGGTTTACAATTAGTGCTCTCACTATGGACTTCCCCCAAATTCCACGATCACTGATGCATGAAATTGCTACCAAACAGCTGAAATTCCGTAAACTTTACTCACGTTGGGTACCAAAGATTCTCACTGAGCAACACAAAACACAACGGATGGGTAGTGCACTTGAGTTTTTGACCCGTTATGCTGAAAGCGGCGAAGAATTTCTGAGACGGATAGTCACAGGAGATGAAACGTGGGTTTCTTACGACACCCCTGAGAGTAAGCGGCAATCAATGGAATGGAGGCACACTTCATCCACACCAAAGGTAAAGCCGAAGCAAATCATGACACCTCGGAAAATGATGTGCACAGTGTTCAGGGGCTGGAAAGGCATTCTACTCATTCACTTCTTACCGCGTGGTCAAACAATCAAAGCAGATGCTTATTGCGAGACACTTCGGAAATTGCGCCCTGCAATTCAGAATAAGCGCTGGGGAATGCTGTCAAAAGGTGTTGTTTTGCTTCACGACAACGCACGACCACAGACGGCAAATGTGATGAAAAACCTCCTACAGGGATTTGGCTGGCACGTGTTTGACCATCCTCCGTACAGAGCCCTGACCTCGCTCCTAGCGACTTTCATCTGTTCTTACATCTCAAGTCTTTCCTTGGCGGTCATCACTTCACCAATGACGACGAGCTGAAAGAAACTGTTTCCAACTGGTTGAAGACACTGGCGGCAGATTTCTATGAAGAAGGTATACAAAACCTGGTGCCACGCTATGACAAATGCCTGCAAAATTTCGGCAGTTATGTGTAAAAGTAGTTTAAGAGTTGTAGAATTTTGTGCAATAAAAATTTCTTCTGTATCTGTGTACAATTTCATTTTATTACCAAACGGAACTTACTCTCCGGACGCGCCTCGTATAATGTGTATGGAATATATAGCTTAATCTCTTCTCCTCGCTATGCCTGTCCCGTCCTCCCTCTTGTACTTCCCCCCTTCGTTTTCCCTCTCCTCCTCCCCCTATCTTCACAACACTCCCTCTCATCCCTCAGCATATCCATCTCCTCCCCCCCTGCTCTCTGCGTCTATATCATCTCCACTTTATAAATCCAATTCATTCTCCCATTCTCTATCTCCTCCTTCCCCTCTTTCTGATCTTACTTATTGTTATTGCAATCGGCACCCTGATTGAAAATAGACGTCAAAATGGATGGGTAAATCAATTGGAAACGGGTTTTTAGAGAGACCTTTCGAGCTGCGCTATCTGTGAGGTTAGTGGCTGTAATAGCTGTACTTTTAATGGTTTTATTGTACGAACAGGTGTAATTATAAATTTAGGCACAAAATAGGGTAACCATATTTTCAGATCCAAAAAGCATGATCTGCCAGTTACGCAACATATCTCGGGTCTACTGAAGCTCAAGATACCACCCGTCGGCTTTTCGTCATAGGTCAAAGCCTACGGGTCGTATCCCATGCTTCAATTATGCCAGTGGGTCAATTGAAGCACGGGATACCACCCGTCGGCTTCGACTAATGGCATCGGCGTGTTGCATAAAGGCTATGTAGTGGCGAGCTGTTCGTTTTACGAGGGCCATTACTTTTACTGAGGAGACAAGGGTACATCAAGAACCTGTCAACCATAGAGCAATTCAGCGTTCAGTGTACATTTTCCTTCCACTTTCGGCATTATAACAACCAACAGATCACTTCACAGCTCACACATTAACGACTTTCTAAAACACACAAAGAGCTACCAAATCGGTAGCCTACTCTGTGACTTGCAGTTTTGCCAACAGCTCGTCGTCGTACTCATCGAGCTTAAATTGTAAATCTTTGTTCGTTGTCAAGGTGGAACCTCCTTTGTTGTCAGCTGTTTCGCATCTCTGGTCGACGCGATCGATGTTTACGTCTGCTATGACTGCAGACGACTCGCACAGCGGACGCTACTGTATCAACGAAACCTTTTCCTCCGTGAAAACTCTTTTCTATAAGGGTTTCATTCTTTTTTAAATGTACAACTACTGATATCCCTCGAATAAGACAATAATCGAATTTCGTAGGATGCTTCGCAGGATTAATATTGAAATGCAAGATATTTTTAAGATTTTCTGACCTCGTCGCTGGTCGCAGGATAAGACCTAAAAAAGCATGAGTATCCTGCGAAAAGCAGGACATCTGGTCACCCTAGCATAAAAACAACTTTCCTGTTTTATGTTAAAATGAGTCTTTTTACAGCAGAGCTTAGCATGTTTTTCTCGTAGCGGGCAGAATAGATATGCATTTTATAAGCCGGGCGCGGTAGCCGAGGGGACTGCGGCGCTCCAGTCACGGTCTGGAGGGCGACTACGGTCGGGGGTTCGAATCCCTCCCCACCCCCTTGCGGGCATGGATATTTGCGCCGTCCTTAGTGTAAGCTACTTCATAAGTAGTTTGTAAGTTTAGGGACGGCCACTACGGTCGGGGGTTCGAACACCCCTCGGGCATGGATATTTGCTCCGTTCTTGGTGTAAGCTAGTTCATAAGTAGTTTGTCATTTTAGGGACTGATGGCCCGTAGTTAAGTCCCATAAGCTATACAAACATTTGCATTTTACAACATGATTACATCTTCTTTAGACTTTAAAGTCGATAACAAAATATATTGTGGCATTATCATACTTTAATGACAGAAATTCCATATGAAACAAAATAATTAATTGAAATACAATACGTGGAATTATGTTTTGGTGCGTAAGCTGCAACTTAGCGAGTCGAACTCGACTGTACCCCCAGGGTCGTAACGGATCACGTTTAAGAATTTCTTTCTAGATTTACCTCCAAGCTCTGTGTACGATCGACTCTTTGAACACGTTGTAGGATTGCCTAGCGCGTATGCCGACCGATATTATGACGCCGCAATGGAGGCATTAAAAAAATTAACTATGATCTGTACTCAATTTGTTTGTAACACTCAAAAATATCACCAACTGACATCCATTCTATTTTTGCAACACTCTAAAGCTATAATGACCACCGATAACACCTTGGAGGTAAGAATAATACGGAGGGGCTTCTAAAGAAACAACGTTTTGTGTTAAATATATCTGGTTGCTTTAACATTGTGTGCATAGGCTTGTCGATAGTTTTAGGAAGGATTATGCACTATAATAGTGAAGAGTCATTTTTACGTCTCGATTCCACCATCTAGAAGCGTACTTTCAGTTTTTCTCATATTTTCCGCTAGATTTTCCAAAAATTTTCTTTCATGCAAACCTTGTTCTTAGAATCATGAACAGAACAAAGAAAAGATCAGCCAAATCAGTGAAACCATTCTGAAACGATACGCTTTCATACATGCGGCAATTCACTTCTATTAATATACACTACTGCTCATTAATTTCAGTACACCATTTTCAAGCCACTTTTAACGCTGATCTCTACCCAAATTATTTAAAATTCCGGATCTGTAAAAATTTCACTCGGTATTATCATTCTTTTTATCAATCTAAACACGCCCCACACGTGTTCAGGCTCTCTCTGCAATGTCTCCTTCAGTGCCATGGTGAAATGGACGTGCGCTCTAAGGCAACTTGCTGCAGATCTCATTGCTCCTCGTCGGAGATTAGAGTCCTCCCTCAGGCATGTGTGTGTGTGTGTGTGTGTGTGTGTGTGTGTGTGTCCTTAGGTTAGTTTAAGTAGTTTGTAAGCCTAGGGACTGATATCCACATTAGTTAACCCTTTCATTCCCAGTGTTGTTCCTAGACAACAAAGCATTAAAAGTTGATATATACCGTATTTTGTGCATCAGTCCTTAAAGTTGCATTTTAGTTGATGAACAACATGCTTCTAGTATGACATTTTGCCGTTTGGTACGGCGTATAGCCACTTCTGAGACATTAATCTGTCCTTGTAGGTTGTGTTCCGTTGCCGTCTGTACGTGACAGAGACTGTGAGCGTGAGTGTGGTTCCTTTTATTTTATTCCAGCAGTGACTTGTCTTGTCTTTGGTGCTGTGGCGAAGATTGTGCTAGCATTATTGATCTGGCAGTTTAGCTATCAACAAAATAACGTCCAAGTAATAAAATACCTCCATACAAACGTCTGTGTTGTGCATGAAATACATGACATAAAAATCAATAGTTCAACCAAAAATTTTAAAACACATATTTTGATGTTTACTGCACTGTATTAATACAGGAAACACTGAATTTTAATTTTTCCAAATCTGTTTCATAATGTGAGACTGAAAGGGTCAACTGTGGACCTCAAAAAGGGCTCAGGTGTATGTTTCTTGTGTGAAAGAATCAGTCGTCAGATTACTTTGGATCATATTCTGACATTGCCCAGGGTACGACCAGTTGCTTTTATCATCCTGACCACAAATAATCGCAATCTTCTTGGAGGCTTCTTATGTGTACCTCCCCTATCACCTGCCAATGACACCTCACTTATACCTCAGAAAACTGGTTTTCGTCCTGGAAAAAATTGTACTAAACAATTCCTAAATCTCACACAGTTTATAGAAAATGGCTTTGTAGCTCATAAGGTGACAGGAGTGTTATTTGTTGACTCATCAACGGTGTATGATATGGTCAGTCACCAGCTACTGCTAGTCAAGGTCTGCAATTTGATCAGGATTTGAGTCTAACCAGACTCATAGCCACTCTTTTGCTGAATCACAGGTTCTTCATCAACTTTCAAAGTTATCATAGTCGATGGAGACTACAGAAGAATGGCCTCCCTCAGGGAAGTGTTTTGGCTTCAATTTGTTTAATATCAAGTGCTCCAGTGATAAAGCAGCCGAGGCTGGCAGCCTGAAGCCCTTCGACTGTGGCCTACACAGCTTCCAGCTGGTAACTAAAATTGGTCCTCCTGAATCAGGCACAGTACCCAGCCACCTCTAGCAAGCGACTTTCTTGAATTTACAAAGTGCAACGCCTAAGTGAGAATAAAGCTCGTAAAAAAACCCACACAAATGAAATTTAAGAAATAAGTGCTAATAAAAACACAGAAAAGTTTAATTACATAACTTGATGGTCTGAAGATGTGAACACAGGCTTATACTGCACTACACTGATTGTCTAAAGCTAAATATTGGACTTCCTGTTGAACTGGCACCATTTGTAAACATTAAGAGACTTTTATAGCACATCTTAAGTGGGGATGCTGATCTCAATGAATATCTTGTACTTGAACAGGACTATTCTCCCACAACTGCTGATGGTACATCAGCAGTCCAAATGTGTTGATTTTCACACCAACTTAATTAGTCATCCAGTTACCACTTTCTACTATGGTTTCAGAAATTCTGTTGGAATTTTATCTCCAGTCATCTAAAGGTCTTATAAATTCTCACTCTAAATACTGAATCACCTATTTGTTTCATATTGACCCAATTTCTAATGCTACCACTTGATCAGACCAGTGTACCCCCTCATAGAGATGTTCAGTTTATTGCACCCACTTATCTGCTCTTTCCTCTACATTTAACGGTGGAATTCACTCTACATTCTTGATATTACCACTCATACTCATAATTTCACCCAGGCTGTTTTGGTTTTCCCATATGCTGAGTCACTCCTTCAGACTATGATTTCCTTTACAATTTCCTTACAGTTTGCCTGCAACCATTTCACTTTGACTTCCATACAATTTCTGTTTATTTAATTCCTAGGGATTTCCTACAGTCAGATAGTTTTGATTAATTGATAACCATATTTCTAACACCTTTAGCAGATTTCACAGTGATTCACAACTGTGAATATGATTAAGCCTGTACAGTTTGTTGATGACATGTGAAAATTTGTGCAGGGTCAGGACACAAACTCAAAGTTACTGCTTTTTGTGAATGGCTGCCTTAACCCTAATGATCCAAACTTCTATATCACTTTCGCTGTGGATGACACTTATAAGCGTCCGTGCTCAGTGTAGGATAGCATCAGCCACAGCGAAAGTGATATGCTACACATAGCTTACAATTGCCACATGGTTCTCACTCATGAACTTCCTGTACTGGGCTAGGCATTTATTTATTGTTGCAGGTCTAGCTTAAGTTTTAAGTAGAATATGCATTTTCCATGCTTAATGCTTTAACCAATGTAATGTCCTGCAGAAAAACATGCATGGGAACAATCCAGGGCAATAGTCAAGTGTGTATGGCATATACAAGTTTTGATTGGTCTGAGAGGTGTGCATCAGAAGACTAATGTTTTATGGTGACCATTTGTGAAAAGTGAAATAGCGGTTTAAATGCCAGCCCAGTAGCAATTTTCATATGGCCCCAACAAGTTGTAGAATTGATGCTTTATCACATTCACAAATGTGAAAATATTTCTTGACAGCTACAGTCAAAAAGTGTTCAAATGTTTGTGAAGCTTAAGGGACTTAACTGTGGGGTCATCAGTCCCTAAACTTACAAACTACTTATGAACTACCTTATACTAAAGACGACATAAACATCCATGCCCGAGGGGGGGATTCAAACCCTCGACAGGCGATGGCCTTGTGCATCAGAACATAGCGTCTCAATATGCTCGGCCACTCCGTCGCAGCCAGCTGGGGTCACCACAGTGAACGTTTCCTTCAGACATGTTGCATGTCTGAAGGATATGCATTGGTTAAATTGTTAAAAAATGGACACAGTGTATTGTATTACCTTTAGCAGATGGCTGGTCTGTCTAGGTTTAAATTTTTTCAGTGATGTAAATACAAACACGGTGGCAAATTATTTGTCAATTCACTGCAAAGATAATCTGATGCTGCAAAGAATATTACCTTATGCAGAACCATCTTTCTACATTTCAGAACAAAACAAAAAGAAGGTTGATTTCTTGCTGGGAGCAGATGGCGAGCCTTGGGTGTGGGTTATGGGGGAGCATCCAGACGACCCGTCGATAGAAGAGATTCTTGAGCGTGAAGCAAGGGAAAAGGCGAGACAACAAGCTGAAAAAGAAGCTGAGCAGCTCAGGTATGTAAAGGCCCATTTAGCTTGATTTTAGTGTCAACTAGTGTAAACAGCTGAGGCAAGATACTGAAACAACCCATTAACTGATTTTGTATGGATGACTTCATTATTGTGCAACTTTGAAATCCAGAACTTGTCATATTATACATAACTTATTTTACTTTTTAGGTTACTGTTAACTTTCATAAATCGAACATGTTCATCACTGATTGGTTGAAATACCACTCATAGCCCACCTATAGATTATTAAGTGGAATTTTTGATAAGCACATGGATTGCAATTGTTCGTTACTAATTTATTAGCCCCCATTTACCAGACCGTTAGAAAGGTGAACTACAGTACATTCATTCTGTCTAGAGAAACATTACCTGAACTGATAGAGGATTTCCTCTTCCACTTCAATGATATCCTGTAATAATGGCATCTTCACCCTGTAGCACACTTGACCTATACATACTCACATGAGTTCAGCTTACCCCGAATTCATTGAGTACTCTGAAATAAGGAAATTAAATGAAAATGCACTTCATTGCAGATTCAAAAAATTTCACCTTATAACAAGAAGAGAAGCTCATGTTCAAAGCAATGATACAATTTTCCAATGCATGCATTACAATGACACACACACAGACACACAGACACACACACACACACACACACACACACACACACACACACACACTGTGATAAGGCAGACATCAAGTTTCTCTTAATTTTTATGGGTAACCTTAGGTAACAGAAGAAATCTTTTGATTAACCAAAGGAGGAAGTAAATAGTGATACGGACAAGACAGTAATAGGAATGAAATAAGTATGCAGTTCAGGAAAGTGAGGTGAAATGGCTGCAGGAAAAATGTGGAGATATAGTTGTCAGGAGTGATTTTGCACATACAAATATCAAAACAACTTCCACTGAAATTAAAAATTGTGGTGCTAACATAAAATGTACAGTGGGAATTAAACTGTTCAGAGCACAGAGGGAAAGTGGATAGGTTGAAAGAGTACAGTATATTGAAGACCTCTGTGAGGGAGAAGACTTGCTTGATAATGTGTTGGAAGAATTGAAGTTGATACAAAAAATAAAGGAGATCTAGGATGAGTCAGCATTTAAGAGTTCTGAAAGACTTGATATAAAGTATGGTAGATGGGGGTGGATAAATGTCCATTGGTATTTCTAAAATCATTAAGGTAAATTGCAATCAAACTACTATTTACATTTATATAATTTATGAGGTCGGCAATGAGGTTGGCACAGTTCGGTATGACGTCAAGAAAAACGTCATTGCCTCCTCAGCGGGAAATTCAGGTAGATACTTCTTCATTTGAGCCTTGAATGTCCACACCATGCATTCGGCTTCCCCATTTGATTGTGGATGAAAGTGGGGTGAGCGAACATGCTGAATGCTAAAGCATGTAGAAAAATCCTGGAAAGACTGTGAAAGAAACTGAGGGCCATTGTCAGATACCAGTGTGACTGGCAGACCTTCCACTGAGAGAATTTTGGATAGTGCTTTAATGGCTATCTTGGAAGTGATTGAAGAGCAGCAAACCACATATGGGAAATGTGAATACATGTCAATAACAATGAGCCAATAACCATTTAGAAATGGGACAGCAAAATCTATGTGAACACGCTCCCACTGCTGGGTTGCAAGGGTCAGGATGCTCTATTTCTCTGTCAATACTGGTCCAGTATACATGCCTGGAAGCCAAGGACTTAGTATGTGAAACACATCATGGGGGACCTCATGTAATAACTGGAGAACTTCCCATCACAAACTTGTGAGACAACCACATGGAGAACTGTATCAGTAGTAAAAAGAAGAACTCCCTCTAGAGGCATTGTCGCAGAACAAAATAATTGTGAAGAGGGCCAGAGGCACGGCCTGGAGGCCAGGAAGACTACCCCTGTTGAACGATGACTTGCTGAAGCACTGGGTCCATCTCTGTTGCCTTTGCAACTCTGGAACTAGTGATCAGGAAGCCATCCACCGCTTGGTGGGAAGCAAGATGTAAATGAAAACACATTACATCTTCCCGATCAAACTGCAGATCTGAGCCCACTAGGAATCTGGAAAGAGCATTAATGTTGGCATATTGGCCAATAGGGCGAAAATAAATGTCATACCGGTACTTAGAGAGGAACAGTGCCCAGCGCTGCAGTTGGTGGCCAGCACAATCCAGAATCTTGGAGGTACTAAACAATGATATTAACGGCTTATGGTCCATGATTAACTGAAACTTTGTGCCATACAGTGTAGACAATGGTCAAGGTCTCCTTATCCACCTGTGAGTAATGGGCCTGAACTGGATTAAGAGTTTAGGTTGCAAATGCCAACGGCTGCTTGGGGCCATCCGTGTTGTGATGGGTGAGGAGCGCCCCCACCCCTTACTGGGAAGAATCTGTAGTCAGGAGCAATGGCTTTGAGGGGTCGTAAGTAGTCAAAGATGGTGCCAACGTGATGCAGTTCTTCAAAGATGCGAAGGCCCACTCGCATGTGGGAGAACAATCAAAAGTGACACCTTTGTGTAGGAGGTGGTGCAGGGAGCGAGGTAAGGTGGAAGCCGTGGGGAAGAACCAGTCGTAATAGGCAATTTAGCCTAAAAATCTTGCAACTCCTGCGGGAAGGTCTGTGATACCTTGGACCAAACTCGCCGTAGGCTGGACACCATGCCTAGACATGAGATGGCCCAAATACTTGAGGCACGATTGAAAGAACTTAGGCTCCGGAGGTTGTGCAAGTGTTCCTTCAAGATATCCTCAATGTAATTAACGCAATGAGGGACTGCCGACGTGACCTGCTCGAGATAACGTTGAAATATTGCCAGTGCACCAGCCATCCCGAAAGCCAGACACAGGTATTGAAAAAGCCCAAATGGGGTGTTGACGACACCCATATATTTGGAGTCCTCATCATGAGGAATCTGGAGGTAAGCCTCCAATAGATCGAACTTAGAAAAAAATTGGCCTCCCGTTAACTGGGCGAACAATTATTCTGAACTAGGCAGTTGGTAGGTCCACCACAGATTGGGAATTGATGGTGGCCTTAAAGTCACCACAAAGGCGCAATTTGCCAGAAGGTTTCCTGACAGTAATTAAGGGAGTGACCACTCACTAGAAGACGTGGGAAGAACCAACCCAAGGGCTGTCAACTGTTCCAGTTCCGCCTTTACCTGATGGCAGAGAGCCAAGGGAATCTACCTAGCATGGAAAAACCGTGGGTGCGCTACTGACTTCAACGTTAAATGGGCTTCAAAGTCGGAAAAACACCCTATGCCTTTCTCAAAGAGATCTCGAAATTCTGAGATCAGACATTCCAGTGAATGATATGGAACGTCTTCTGAGAACAAATGAATGGTGTTAATAATAACGAAACTGAAAGCCTGAAAGGCATCCAATCCATAAAGATTACTGGAACTCACTGAAGATAATAAAGGTAAGAGGCCATGTGACTGATTTGTAAGTGACTTTGATCATGAATTGACCTAGCAGGGAAATGCACTGTTTTCTGTATTCACAAAGACGCCTATGAACTGGGGCCAATGGGACCAACCCCAGGTCTGAGTACGTTTGTGCATTTAAAAGAGACACTGCCATACCTGTGTCTACTTGCAGGTGGAGTCGACAGAATCGAAACCTCGATCGTGTTTGTAGTATTTTTGGGTGCCAGGTGCGATGAAACTTCTTGAATATCTGCGACCATATCCTCTGACCCTCTGTCCTGTCTCAATGAGTGGCATACTCTTGCCAGATGTCCATTTTTATTACGTTTGTAACAAATGGCCCAATGCTGGGGACACTCTGATCGGTCATGTTTTGTATAGCATGACAGGCAGGACGGTAACAGGGGCCAGCAGTCAGAACTCTGTTTATGTGCCTTGTGGAAGTGGCTGGAACAGCTGGCTTGTACCACCCACACATCGGCCTCTCCAGACGCAGTAGACAAGGCCACGCCTTCCTGAACCACTGCCACGTTGCGCCATGCTTCCAACTGTTGACCTGCGGCATGTGAGACTTCATAGGTCTGAGCAATACAAAGGACTTCCTCAAGGAAAGGGTCTTCCAACTGCAGGGCCCTGTGCTGAACGAATTATGATGTCATGAACCATAATGTGAGAATACAACTCAAAATGGCACTTGTGAGTGAGGCCATGCAATGTAGCGGCCCAGGCACAGTACGACTGATGGGGCTGTTTCTTGCACTCATAGAAGTCAACCTGCACAGCTACAACATGCATGCAGTGGACAACAATGAGCACAAAGAGTCAAAAGACAAGGATGAGGGTTCTTTCAACGGTGCTAACTGTTGTAACACACGATAAAGTGAGGGGATTATCCACGACAAGAACAGAGTACAATATACCTCTGCATCATCAACATGACAACATGAAAGGGCCTGGAAGTGCTGCTGCAGATGAAATTCATAGGCATCCCAATCTTCTGCCATCTCATCACACAGGGGAAAGGGGGAAGGATTTGACACTGCAGAAGACTGTTTTGAGAGCAATTCCAGAATTGCCTGCTGCATGGTTGCCATGAGCTCCCTCTGCTGCTCAACCATGCCATACCTAAGGTACAAAACCAGAAGAACAACACAATGCAACACATGAAAGGACGACCCTACTCATCACCAACTGTGTAGTACACAACACATGATTGCCTCTAGCACTGTGTGTGGCTTAGTGGAGTCTGTCGCTGGGTGCAGCTGACTTAGCACTGGCTCTGCCCGGGCCGTGCTGATTGAGAAGATGTTGTTCCACCAGTAGAGCGTGCTGCCAAGAATCCTTGTGCGCGCTCTGGTGGATGGGCCTTACTTGGTGTCTGTTGCCCTTGGCACGCCTTGCCAGTGTGCACACTACGCTATCATTCTGGAGGCTACTGCAACCTCCGTAATACAAGCAAGAGCTGTAGAGGTTTTGAACTGTAGGGGGGGGGGGGGGGGGCAGAGACTGGAATACATTCAACAAATAATTGAGGATGTACCATGAACATTATACTCTGAAATGAAGAGGTTGCAGCAGGAGTGAATTTGGTGGTGTGCCACATCAAATTGATAAAAAAAGAGTATTTTCTAATAATCCTGATAATGTAGTTGTTTGTCCAAGTAAAACACAGGCACAATTCATAATAACTATTTTCCTTTGCTATTGTGTCATTGATCATCCCTAAGTCCTTTCTCCTTCTTGGTGGAATCTGTAGAACTAAATGTTGAGTGGCTTGTATCCTACAAAGAGTAATTTCTGGAATATGGAAAAAACAGTAGTTTACAATCATTTAGTTTAAGTTCAATGCAGTGACAGTGTGTCAGGTGAAAGATAAGTTGTATTAAATGTAGAATTAATATCATTAATTAGTTAACTTATTTGCAGAAGTGGTCACAAATGTTATTCATCACTTACATATCATAGCCATTGTGACAAAGTAAACCTGTAATTATACATAATATGTAAATGGAGCTAAGTTACATGTACTTACAGTTTATCTATTATGATTGCAGAAAGTCAATGGAAGCAGAATTGACTGAGCTGCTAGACTTAAACCAAAAACAGATACAGGCTATGGAGGCCCTCCAACGCAAAGAGGCAGATCCAATGGATATATACTGTTCAGTGGATGAAATCAGAGACAGAATAAAACAACAGTTTCCTAATAACAATGCAAAAAACAATATTAACAATACTATAGAGATCAACTTTACTGATAAACGTGATGCTCTGCAAGAAATCTCACTCAACACAGTAAGTTTTTGTGTAGTCCTTGAATTTTTTGACACAAAGCAAGAGTGAATTAAACTATTAAAAAAGTTACTCTCTTAACTTGCAACATGAAAGAAAAGTCAATAGAAAGTATACAAAATATTTCCTTATATTTGTTCAATGAATCTGCGAGGCAGTCAGTTAGTTAATCATGTTGTTAATAGTATTCTAATACACCGATGCACAATAATTTCAAATACTCATTCAACTATATCCAAAGTGATTTCAATATTTTTTTACAGCCAAAGAAGGTATCTCAGCGTGTTGCACTCTGGGAGAAACGTGTCATGGAAGAAAGGACATCTGAAATATTCAGGCGGATTCAACGTAAACAGAAAGAAGTTGCTAAAGAAGCTGAGGAGGAAGAACATAAGAAGGAACAGCTCTGGAGGGAGCAAGGTCCTACCACTTATACAAATAAGTTATATATATATTAAATGTAATTTTAGAAAATCTTTCAAATGGAAGGAAGTAGTACAGAATTAATTATTTCTCAAATATGATTGCAACAACTAATGTAACATGGAAGTATATTTATTTGATGGGCCAATGGAACTGCATTGCAGGGTTTGGTTATTTACTAGTTCTATAAATCATGATGCAGTGCATTATTTGCACATATGATATAGGAAAAGTCAGTCTAATATAAAATGATGCTTGTTTCTTACTTTAAGCCTAGTGAAATGTAATTTCCCTTTAATACACAGTTGATGATAGTGGTCATTTAAGTAGTAGTGTTTACTATTAAAATTAAGAAAGTAGAGGTTTGAGAGAAGAAAATTAAGAAGTGCTGGTTTCAATTAAAATTCAAGGTTATCAGACCAGAAAAAAAGATTTATATGTATTCATACATGTATCTGTTAGTTTGTGTAAAAACAGATCACTTACAGACAATAACACTAACATTCATTACCCTTGATTTGACACTTTTTATTGGCCCAATATTTTACTTCCACCAACCTTTTGATCCAGAGATTCTAAGCACCACTAGCGAACATACAGCTCAGTTTATTTATGTCATGTTGCAGCAATTTCAAATCATTGGCATGTCACGTGAGGTGTGCAATGAGTCAAACATAAATTAATTTCTGGAGGATTGAAAAAGCTTCCTAATATGCTGAATCAAATATGATGTACCAAGATGGGTCAAAGTAAAAATAAAGACTACATATTGCCACAAGCATTCACTGTAACCTTAAATGTTTTTAATTTTGTTAGTATACTGCTAATACATACAATAGTGCCAATAACTATGCCTAAAATAAACATGCATAATTTCTAAAACAGAATTGACTATTACAGGTAACTAAGAAAGAAATTTGAATTTTTTTTCAGAACGTAAAGCCAAAGAGGCTGAAATGCAAATACGCGAAATAGCACGGCGTGCTCGAGAAGAACATCGCAGAACTTCAGTACTAGATATGGATGTTGATATCCAGGCCACTTCAGCCAAAAATACTCTCTCTGCAGAACCTAGCAGCAGGTAGCTCTCTGTTTTCTTGTTAAGCTCTAAATATTGCCTACTTGTCAGCTACAAAATAAACACACAATTCTTTAGAGAATGATAATGCTTTTTTTTTTTCTTTTAGTTTTAGATACTTACAAACTGACATTATAGTTTGGAGACAACTTGGAGCATAAAGAATATAGTGTATCACAACATTTTGTCTCACAACTGAATCAAATTTTTATCATTTCAGTCAAAACAACCAGCCAATTGTGAGCACAAGTAGTAGCACAACAACTGCAAAGCCAGAAAGTAAAGAAGCTGTGGTAGAATGGTTTCGCTCTAGTGAAATAGCTCGAAGAGCAGGCCTAGAGCCTATGTCTAACCAGATATCTCCTTGGTTCCATGGTAAGTATAACTAAACAACCAATTTCATCCCCTATTTATTATTATAGTTTCTCTCCTTGTATTCTCTAAACCACATATCTGTAGGTAGCAGTGACAATATTCTGTAGAACAATACTTACATTATTTTAGAGTACTGCATTATAACATAAATGATATATGTATATACATATGAAGATTATAGAGGAAATACTCCTAGCAGGAAAATATATATATATAAAAAGTAGATGAGGTTTACTTACCAGGTGAAGGAGCACAGGTATGTGACAGTGACATAAATAAAACACATACACAAATGTTAGCTTTTGCAACCATTTGTTGCTTCTTCAGGCAAAGTGCAGGGAGGGAGAGGGAAAAGAAAAGGATGTGGGTTTAAAGGAGCGGGTGAGGAGTCATTCCAGTCCCAGGAGAGGAGTGTGTGGGGTGTGTATGTGTGTGTAAAAAATAGAGATCATTTAACTTACCCACAGCACAGGCTCGTAGACAGATACACAAATAAAAATACACACAAACACAAAAATTCAAGCTTTTGCAACTGTTTGTTGCCTCATCAGGAAAAGAGGAAAGAAGGAGGGGAAAAAGGGAAGGCAAAGCTGTTATAGAATGCTGGGTGGGAATTAGAATTTAGTGGAGGTTGAGACCAGGAGGACAACGGGAAGAGAGAATATGCTAAAGGGAAAGTTCCCATCTCCGGAGTTCAGTAAGACTGGTGTCAGCGGGTAGTACTCAGATAACCTGGTCGGTGTAACACTGTGCCCAAATTCTAATTATTGTACCATGTTAGCATTTTTATAATGTTTATTAATCACCTGTTATGGGCTCAAAGTTCTACAATTAACATTTGATTTCTATTTGATCCACATCGTATTATCTTTATAACTTAGCTCTTGGAAAATATGTTGCTTCACTTGCTCTTAATCTAGTGGGGCACATAGCTACACATCCATACATCTCAGTCCATAATTTATAGGTATTGTATGCTGAGCTAAGACATGCAGCTTCAAAAATCTACCAAGAACTTCTCAAACCCACACCATGCAGATCACTGATACATTGTGTTTCAGACATGGACGACATACTACAAAGCTGGTAGTCATGAAGTTCAGCCACAACACTGTTTTTATGAATTTTATGGCATGGCGGAATGGCGAAATATTCTAACATGCCTTGCTGCAGAGTGTGCGGATGCTCGCTGTCGGAGGTTAGAGTCCTCCCTCAAGCATGAGTGTGTGTGCTGTTCTTAGCATAAGTTAGTTTAAGTAGTTTGTAAGCCAAGGGACTGATAACTGCAACAGTTAAGTTCCTTAGACTTACAAACATTTGAAATGAATGTTAATGTTTTAACCATAAACTTGTTGGGATAAACACAACATGAAGCTCAATCAGTTGACCACATCACAACTAGTTTTGAATATACTGGCATTCCAGTCAATTTGTTGTTGTTATGGTCTTCAGTCCGGAGACTGGTTTGATGCAGCTCTCCACCCTACTCTATCCTGAGCAAGCCTTTTCATCTCCTCGTAAGAACAGCAACCCACATCCACTTGAATCTGCTTACTATACAGTTCTCTTGGTCTCCCTCTGCGATTTTTACCCCACACACTTCCCTCCAATGCTAAATTTACGATTCCCCGATGTCTAAGAATGTGTCCTACCAAGCGATCCCTTCTTTTAGTCAGGGTATGCCAAAAATTCCTTCGCTCACCAATTCTGTTCAGTACCTCTTCATTAGTTATGCGATCTACCCACCTAATCTTCAGCATTCTTCTGTAGCACCACATTTCAAAAGCCTCTAATTCTCTTCCTGTCAGCACTGCTTATCGTCCATGTTTCACTCCCATACAAGGCAACACTCCACACAAATGCCTTCAGAAAAGACTTCCTTACCCTTAAATTAATATTCGATGTTAGCAAATTTCTCTTTTTCAAAAATGCTTTTCTTCCCATTGCCATTCTGCATTTTATATCCTCTGTACTGCGACCATCGCATGTTATTTTACTACCCAAGTAACAAAACTCATCTACCACCTTCATTGTTTCGTTACCTAATCTAATTCCTTCAGCATCGCCTGATTTTCTAAGACCGCATTCCATTATTTTTGTTTTGCTCTTGTTAATGTTCATTTTATATGCTCTCTTCAACACGCTTTCCATTCCATTCAACTGCTCTTCCAGGTCCTTCGCTGTCTCTGACAGAATTACAATGTCATCAGCAAAACACAATGTTTTTATTTCTTCCCCCTGAACTTTAATCCCTATTCCAAATTTTTCCTTGCTTTCCTTCACTGCCTGCTCGATGTACAAATTGAATAACATTGGAGAAAGGCTACAACCCTGTCTTACTCCCTTCCCAACTGATGCTTCCCTTTCATGCCCTTCGAGTCTAATAACTGCGGTCTGGCTTTTGTACAAGTTGTAAATAACTCTCCTTTCCCTGTATTTTACCCCTGCTGATTTCAGAATTTGGAAGAGTGTATTCCAGTCAACATTGTCAAATGCTTTCTCCAAATCTACAAAAGCTAAAAATGTTGGTTTGCCTTTCCTTAATCTGTCTTCTAAGATTAGACGTAAAGTGAGTATTGCCTCCCGGGTTCCTACGTTCCTCCTGAATCCAAACTGATCTTCCCCGAGGTCAGCTTCTACCAGCTTTTCCAGTCTCCTGTAGACAATTCGTGTTAAAATTTTGCAACCATGACTTATCAAACTGATGGTTCTGTAATTTTCACACCTGTCTGCGCCTGATTTCTTTGGAATGGGGATTATTACATTTTTCTTAAAGTCTGAGGGCATTTCGCCTGTCTCATACATCCTACACACCAGTTCAAATAGTCTTGTCATGGCTGGCTCTCCCAGAGACTTTAGTAGCTCTGAGGGTATTTCATCTACTCCTGGGGCCTTGTTCCGACCTAGGTCTTTTAAGGCTCTGTCAAATTCATCTCTCAGTATAGTATCTCCTATTTCATCTTGATCGACTTCCTCTTCCCTTCCTACAACATCGTCTCTAAGTTCATTTCCTTTGTAGAGCTGCTCTATGTACTCTTTCCACCTTTCAGCTTTCGCTTCTATGCTGAGAACTGGTTTCCCATCTGAGTTCTTGATATTCGTAGAGTTGCTTTTCTTGTCCCCAAATGTCTCTTTTATTTTCCTGTAGGCAGTATCTACTTTTCCCCTTGCTATACATTCTTCTACAGATTTACATTTGGCTTCTAGCCACTCCTGCTTAGCCATTTTGCACTTCCTGTCAATCTCATTTTTTAGACGTCTGTACTCCATTTTGCCTGTTTCATTTACTGCATTTTTATATTTTCTCCTTTCATCAATTAAATTTAGTATTTCCTGTGATATCCAAGGATTTTTTGTAGGTCTTGCCTTTCTACCTATTTTGTCCTCCGCTGCCTTCACTATTTCATCTCTCAATGCTACCCATTCCTCTTCTACTGTTTTATTTCCCCCTGTTTCTGCCAATTGTTGCCTAAATCTCCCTCTGAAATTCTCCAGAACATCAGTTTCCTTCAATCTATCTAAGTCCCATCTCCTTATTTTCCTACCTTTCTGCAGTTTTTTCAGCTTCAGCCTACAGTTCATGACTAACAAGTTATGGTCAGAGTCTATATCTGCCCCTGGGTATGTCCTGCAGTTTGTAACCTGGTTCCGGTACCTATGTCTTACCATTATAAAATCTATCTGATATCTTCCGGTGTCTCCTGGTCTCTTCCATGTATACAACCTTCTTTTGTGATTCTTAAACCACGTGTTTGTTACGATTAAATCATGTTCCGTGCAAAATTCTACCAGGCGACTTCCTCTTTCATTCCTCCTGCCCAGTCCATATTCACCTATTATTTTTCCTTCTCTTCCTTTTCCTACTACCGAATTCCAGTATCCCATCACAATTAAGTTTTCCTCTCCCTTAACTGTCTGAATAATTTCCTTTAGCTCCTCATATATTTCTTCTATCTCCTCATCATCGGCAGAGCTAGTTGGCATATAAACCTGTACTACTGTCGTCGGTGTTGGCTTCGAATCTATCTTGACAATGATAATGCGATCACTGTGCTGCTCATAGTAGTTTACCCGCATTCCTATTTTCTTATTCATTATCAGTCCTACTCCTGTGATACCCCCAACTGATTTTGTATTTATAATCCTGTACTCACCTGACCAGAAATCCTGTTCATCCTGCCACCGAACTGCACTAATCCCCACTATATCTAACTTCAACCTATCCATTTCCCTTTTTAAATTTTCTAATTTTCCTACCCGATTAAGGGATCTAACATTCCACGCTCCGATCCGTAGAATGCCAGTATTGTCTTTCCTGATGACAACATCCTCCTGAGTAGTCCCCGCCCGGAGATCCGAATGGGGGACTATTTTACCTCCGGAATATTTTACCCGAGAGGATGCCATCATCATATGTTCATACAGTAGAGCTGCATGTCCTCGGGAAAAATAACGGCTGTAGTTTCCCCAAGCTTTCAGCCGTTCGCAGTAGCTGTGTGGCAAAGCCGCATTAGCTGATGTTACAAGGCCAGCTCAGTCAATCATTCAGACTGTTGCCCCTGTAACTACTGAAAAGGCTGCTGCCCCTCTTCAGGAACCACACGTTTGTCTGGCCTCTCCACAGATACCCCTCCGCTGTGGTTGCACCTACGGTACGGTTATCTACATCGTTGAGGCACGCAAGCCACCCCACCTCGGCAATGTCTGTGGTTCATGGGGATGTCAATTTATAAAATTATATGTAGTAAGTATGTATCGTCTATCATACAGAACAATGAGTTTTGGAAGCTCTTTGTTCAAGAAAATTGCATATCATGTGATGTTCAGATAAATCCTTTATAAAAAAATAATAAATAAATAAAATGAAAATAAAATATTGGTACCACTGGCATTTACAGTGAGGTGACAAGTCATGAGATACCTACGAATATCATGCTGGACTTTATTTTGTTCACTGAAGTGCAGCAAACTGATGTGGCATGGAATAAACTAGTAGTTGGAAGTCCTCCACATGAATGTTGAGCCATATTGCCTCCATAGCTGTCCATAATGCAAAACTATTAACAGTGCTGGATTTAGTACATTACCTAAGTTCTTGATTATGCCCCATAAATGTTTGTTGACATTTGTGTTAAGTGATCTGGGTGGCCAAATTATTCATTAGAATTGTTCAAATGTTCTTCAAACCAATACAGAAAAATTGTGGTCCAGTGAGATTGCAAACTCTCATGCATAAAAATTCCATCATTGTTTGGCAACATGAAATTCATGAATGTCAGAAAATACTCTTCTTGTAGGTGAACATAACCATTTCCAGTAAAACCATCCCACACCATTAAGTAGCCACTATCTGCTTGTACAGTGCGTTGTAAACAGCTTGGGTCCATAGTTCCATGGTGTCTGCCCCCCACCCCACATTCAATACAAATCACCAGTTCTTACCAACTAAAACTGGGAATTATCTGACCAAGCCATAGTCATGAGTCTGACCGATACAGTCACAAGCTCATGAGAAGTACTGCAAATGATGACTTGCTATTAGCAAAGGTATCAGAGTTAGTAGTCTACACTCATTGTCCATTAACATCACATTGTGCTGCACTTTCCTAACGAAATGTTTGTCATTTGTTTTAAAATTATTTATGGGGTTATGACATGCAATGCTGCTTTTCTGATAGCACTGATAACTCTATGCAAATGCCACTGTTCTAGGTTTTTAAGTGTACGTTCTTGGACACTGTTTGTCCATGGTGAGAGTTAAAGACTGAAATTTGGTATTATGAGCACACCTTTGATTTTGTGGCTGAACTGTGATGTTCCATGCATCTAACTCTAACTACCATTCCACATTCAAAGTCTGTTAATTCCCATTGCATGACCATAATCACAATGGAAACCATTCTGTATCAATCACAGGAAAAGCAATGACAGCTCTGTCAATGGACCACCCTTTGACACCTTTGTACACAATACTACCACCATTTTAGTCCACTTTACACTTTCTGTGTTTTTTAAGTGATTTTGGAGACAAACATTGTACAATTTACTGTTATTTTGTAATTAATTAGTCCTGTTTGTATAATGTTATTTGAAATTTTTCTTAACAAATTTGAAAGAAATGTTAGTATTTCCTAGCGTTTAAGCAACTATTAAATAATAAAGTAATCTTGGCAGAATTATTTTTTATTTTATTTTCGTACTTTATTTTACATTCTGACACTAAAATGTTGTACCGTTTGTAGAGTAATAAATTTATGTAACAAATAACTTGGGAACATCATACAACTAATAAATAGGAACAAAAAATGGCATAAGCTTTAATATTTGTAATGATTTCTATAGGACTCATAACACGCCAGGAAGCTGAAGCACTTCTGCAAGACCAATCTGTGGGGACATTCTTAGTAAGAGTGTCTGAACGTATATGGGGATATGCTATCAGCTATAAGGATACAGACCGATGCAAGCATTACCTGGTTGATGCTTCCAATGGACATTATCAGTTTTTAGGAGCTAATCAACTGAGCCACAACACACTGCGTAAGTGTTTAAACAGTTATCAGATGTTAAAATTGATTTCTACAAAATTTTCCAAATAGGTCTCATCTGTATCCATATTTAAATTAAGATAATAACAATCATAATATAATAATAATAATAATAATAATAATAATAATAATAATTTTATTGTCATCAGGCCCTTACAGCAATAGACTACATCACCTCTATAGTATAATTATTCTAGAGAGACAGGCTAGTTGTCTTTATTATACTTATACATTACAGTTGATAAATTATTTTATATCATAAAATAGGAGTGCAACTAACCAGTCATACAGTTGTGTGTTAAATGAGGGGTTGGAGCCCCAGTAAGACCACTTCTATTTTATCTTGCACTACTTTATTCTTAACACAACAATAAGCATTACAATACTGGTTTAAACATGGCCGGCAGAGCTGAGAGAGGCTGGCTCCTAAAGAAGCCAGTTTGAATATGTTCTACAATTTACTGTTGATGTGAAGGTTGAGAGGTTGCGACTCAGCTCCCCCCCCCCCCAACCAAACCCCATAGTATGAAGTTCATTTTGAGAGGATAAGGGGGTAGGGGGAGGGGGAGACCAAGGCGTTGAGCAGTGCTTGCCTCATCATCCGAGTCACAGTTAACTCTATAGTGTCGGGAGGCAGTGTTATGGTTGAGCAGCTGTGACTTGCACGTGCATTGATGACAGCGGATGCCTCTGGCTGGGCATGACAACAGCTGAACAGAGCCCAGATGAGCGACAATGAGCAACTAGGCAGGGGGTAGGAAGAAGGTGCGAACAGCTGACATGACGACCGTGGCAGGAAGGGAAATGTGTTGTAGAATCTTCCACTCGATACCAGAAGGGGGCGAAGGGGCAGGAGTTGTTGGGCAAAGAAAGAAGACAGAATGATCCTGCAGAATAATGGAAAGATCAGTGGTAAGAGGAGGAGCACAGCAACCATGAATTCCTGGGCAGGGGAAGGAGGGAGGTGGTAGAATAAGAAACTGTGGAAAGGCGACAGGGGCGTGGGAGTAGAGAGAGTGGAGGACAGCAGAGGGGCCACAGGAGTAACAGGAGGAGGGATGAAAGGAGAGGGGGAAGTAGCAGAATCTGACTGAGATGGGGTTGATGTAAGTAGATTTGACATGATGGATTGAAACAGTGATGGTCACATTGTTGATAGGTATGATGACTGTTTGTAGCCTCTCTTCAGGACCTGGTGAGGGCCAGAATAAGGAGGCTGAAGGGGACCAAGGACAGTCTTGTCTCAGAGAAAAACATGTGTACATGTTGCCAGTGTGTTTGGAACGTGAGGAGAGGGACAGGAGTGACTGAACGGGGAAGGGGGAGAAATTTGGATCATTAGAAACAGACATGATCAACGGAGAATGAGAGGTCAGTGGGAGGAGGAGAGGGGTGGGGTGGACAAGCTCGCCAGGGGCCATAGGTTTTGTCCATAGACAAACCCACGATAGTGCCCTTGAGGTTTTGTAAGTGGAGCGAAGACTTATGAGGACCGAGGGAAGAGCCTCTAGCCATATTGAGTCATGGCACATGAGAGCCGCTTTGAGTGTGTGGTTCCAATGTTCGACTAAGCCATTTACTTGAGGGTGATGGGCTGTGGTGTGGATGTGTTTAGTTCTGAACAGGTTGCATAAGATTTGGAACAGAGCAGATTCAAACTGTCATCCCTGGTCAGTGGAGATGACAGCCAGACAACTGAAGTAGCTCTTTGTAGATGAAACACTTGAAAAAAAAATGGTAAACCAAGGCTTGAGTCTGTTAAGTTCCTCACAGCACCACAAGCACTCAGTGTGGTGAACATGTCCTCCAAAAATTCATTCTGAGAATGAAAATGCAAAGCACTAGAAACAGAAAGACACTGAATTTGCGGCAATAAAGTTGATGCAGTGAGAAATTCTGGTGGATCTGGCAATGATGTAGTCATTGTACTGAATGGTGAGACAATGGCTCCCATATTTCACAGCGAAATCCACACGAAAAAAAAAGATGCCATTGCACAACTCATGCAATTTGATAGTGCATTTGACTTTGGGGTCACCAGTGTAGTTTAACTGAGGGGTTGGAGCCCCAATAAGACCACATATACTTTATCTTGCCAACCAACCCAACAAGAAACATTAAAAGCCTGGTTTAAACATGGCCGGTGGAGCTCAGAGAGGCTGGCTCCCAAAGAAGACAGTTATGAAGATGTTCCACACGTTAACTGTTGACGTAAGGTTGAGTGGTCGCCACACAGTGTTTCCTTGACTGCTCTTTCTGTTAAATCTCACATGATTTGTGGAAGCTTATTGAAAAGGTCTGTGGTATGGTGTATAGATGCATTTATTGCTTCTTGTGTTGTAGTGATGTACATTTTCTCTGCCCTTAACTTCCTGTAACTTCTTCTTTGTATAAATTAGAACATAACTGATAAAAATATTATATATTTGCTAAGATGTTTTGTTCACAACACAATGATTTGCAGTGTGCCTTATGTGAAGAACTGGTAATACCCTAATAGCTTTCTTGTGGTGCATTAGTATGTCATGCACATCTCTAGAGTTACCTCACAAGATAATGCCATATGATACTTTGGAAAATAGAAAAATAAGATGTTCTAACATAATTTTAACAATGGAAAATCCGATTGTAATGTCTATAACAGAGGATAGAAAACAACTCACAATAAAGAGGCTTACTGAGCTGCTGCCGGGCGTAAAAATAGGTAATCACATACACACAACTTAAATTTTCAGCCATGGTCTATGCCAGAAAAAATAAATAAATAAAAATAAATTAATTAATTAAAAAAATAAACACACACACATTAATGAAATCACTCAGACAACTATACATATACAACCATGAAATCCAGCCACTCCAGCACCACAAGCATCTACAGATACACCACATGGCGATTGACGTAATTACAAACAAAATACATCCATTTTCAATATTGTTACTATGAATATGTGTCTGTCTGATTAAAGATTACATTATTATAAAATTGAATCTTTTTAAAAGCTATAAAAGCCTACAACTGCACAATTTTTTGTGAATTAATATTTAAAATATTACTGCATGAGGTCTAAAAAATAAAACACGCACCCGTTGTGTTCATAACCATCAGCCTATCCACTCAGCCCAATGAAACATATGTGAGAAGCATTTCATTGTAGTTAATGTACTCATGTGGAATTCTTATACCTCAACTGTTTCTACATTCTCAAATAATGTTTTCCAAAATAAATGATATACGAGTCAAAAGTGCAATGAATCTTGACATATACTGTATCTTAACTATTGTATTGCTTCAATTTGACAATTTAAACAGCAAGCTGAAGCTGCTCGGACTACTGGAATTGGCAACACATACAGACATTGAATGTTTAGATGCAGACATTGAATGTTTAGATGCAGACATTGAATGTTTAGGTTGTGTTTACCCCAACGCCATTGTAAGTTATGTCCTGATAAACATAAATGAACTCTCTAAAAAAAACAGGTGCCCCTGATATAGTGGACTACATCTACATCCATACTTCACAAGCCAGCTGACGGTGTCTGGCAGAGGGTACCTTGAGTATCACTATTGGTTCTCCCTACTATTCCAGTCTCGTATAGTTCGCGGAAAGAAAGATTGTCGGTGTGCCTCTGTGTGGGCTCTAATCACTCTGATTTTATCCTCATGATCTCTTTGCACTTATGTATGACATTGCATGTGCAATGCTCTGTTCTTGGACTTTAAATTATTTGGGTTGGGTAATCTTTTTGTCATGCATTAAAGCATTAAAAACATATTTTGACAAAGTAGAGGTAAAAATGTGTGATTGTGAAACTTAGCATTTATTTGTTGCAGTTTATGAGACAAACTGAATTTCATCACAGATTTAAGATTAATCACATTCACAGGAACACCTAAATTGCGCAAGGAGGTACATCTCAATAACTCATCAGGCACACATGTTAGATTCATTGCTAAGACATACCTATCATATGACACACATACCTTCACCATTGTTGTGTATGATACACCATATTTGTGTCCTGGTGAGGATTCAGTTGAATCATTACCAAATCATCAAACATTTATAGCTCCTGTTCGAAATCTACTTCCTTTCACCTACTAATAAAGTAGATGTGTGGTACAAACATCAACCCTTAACACAAACAGAACAGTGAAGAGACACATCAGTGAACAGATGGTCAGTTCATATTTTTGTGAAAAACAATTCCTTTATATGTGAGGATGTGCTCAACAACCACAAAATTACCAGTGAAATGGGCAGCATTGATAACAAAAACTTGCTTTTTATTATAGCAAATTGTTTTCAGTTACATAGAAACCACATTCAGTGCTGAAGCCGAATGAAATAGAAGACTCAAAATCAAAGCTATGTATAAAAAATAATTGCCACTCACAATGTGCACAAATTTTATAAATGGTTGTTGATACATACCGGAAATGGCACAGCAAGTACTAAATGGCTTACAAAATGACACATATAAGACTACAGATAGCTCGGGTTTCAACATACATTTTGCACTTAGAAAACATTTTAAGGTGTCAGGAACATGTTAAACTGAGCCAGCTGCTTATGGAGGCAGCCACTAGGTCCTCACTATTGTATTAACACGCTATTGAATATTCGTGGTTTATGAAGGTCAAAAAGTTAAGATTGTGATATAGTACTTTAACAAATCTTATTATCAAAATACATTATCCATTTAAAATTTTGGAGAAACAAAAAAAATTGTAATCTCATAGAGCTGAGTGGGTTACAGAACAAACTTTTTTTTTTTTTTTTTTTTTTTTTTTTTTTTTTTTTTTTTTTTTTTTTTTTTTTATAATAATAGTTGTATCACTACTGGAAGTTGTATATTGAAAATTACTAAAAAAAATGCAACATAGTTTAAAACATGGCAAAAGTAACAGTAGAGTCTTTTTCTCTCTTTTTCAACAACTTTTGAGAGACAAATGGATTTGCAAGTACAATCATTTGGTGCATGGAGAATGAAGAAAGTACAATTACTTCCAAAAAACGACAGAAATAATTGTATTACACAGTACAGAAACAACAACATTTGAAAATTCAACCATTCACAATAATCAGGTGTTGATAAACTGTCATGAGCTGACTACAATGCTATTTATGGAGGCAAACTTGGAGATGGTTGGAGGTTGAGCACCCTAAAACACCAATCATCATCATCTAGAGGTGAGGTAATGCAAGCAAGTTGTGTTAGACAGAAAGGATATAGCTGATCGTCCTAATGTCTCCACACATCTGGTATCCATATGGCACAGTGGCCTGGATCTAACTTCACAGTGTAAACTGATAAGGGAGCAAAGGACAGATACTCCATCCCCTTGAAGGGATATAAATATTTTGCCACCAAAAATTGCCAACACTTCCTGCTCAAGGAGCAGACAATGACAAAGAACACCCATTTTTGGAGCTCGTTTCATGGCATCTTTTCCCCCAAAAATAACACAAGACATTTATTCATCTCATTTACATAAGATTATATCAATATTTATATTTTCAGGTATAAAACACTCATGCTATGAGGACATTTCTCATAGTTAATTCATAACTTTTTTTCAAATAAATTTTGACTGTACAATTATTCAATATAAAATTTAACAGCATACTGCAGTGTTATATAATTTTAAATTTCTGCCCGCTGTCAGTAATAAAATGTAACATATTATCATAAAGCACTGTCTCCTATTTCTAACCTCATCGCAACATGTAATATGTTGATGAAAGCTACATGCTTGCTAGCCATTCAACACTGTCTTCAGTATATAAATGTCACATTGGTAATACTTTTTCTATATTTTAGTAATACAATTATTTCTGTCATTTTGTAAAAGTAATTTACTTGTTTTACAAAGAGGGCACTAGTGGCATCTAGATAGTGTGGCTAACTGCAGAGACTCTGTAAGCAGACGGGTCAGTTTAATGTGAGTGTATCTTACACCTTAAAACATTTTCTAAGTGCAAAGTGCACAATAAAACATAAATGTCTCAGACCTATATGTGTCATTTTGTAAATCACTTAACACGGTACCAACCGTTAATAAAATTTGTCCTCACTGTGAATCATTGTTTTACACATAGCTTTGATTTTCTCTCTTCTATTTCATTCAGTTTCAGCACTGAAGATGGTTACCATGTAACTGAAATCAATTTGTTGTAATATAAAGCAAGTTTTTATGGGCAATGCTGACCATATCAATGGTTATAAAAATCTACAGCACAAATGAGACCTGAAAACAGATTTCTTAGCGTACAGTGCAACACTGCAACTATATGACCATGATGGCATGGCTGTGACTGCTTACTCAGTGTGCAGATCTTTCATTTGGACTGTGCAGTGTCATTTTGCTTCTTTTTTTTCACAGTTTCATGTAGTTACTTTTAGTTTTCATTCTTTGTTTGTGTTCAGTTTCTGAAGAGCTGTTCACACCGCCAATGCACTGCTAAATCTGAGGGGATGCATGGGAACTATCCCTTGTCAGAGTCAAGAGTGGGTCACTCATAATTTTGTGAAGAGGAATTGACATCCTTATTAGTAAAACATAAATAAATCTAAATCTAGTTGCAGTGCATAAGTAGTAGAGTGTCCTTGAATTATTATATCAATGGCCCCAGGTATTAAAATTGTTAAGTCCATTAGTTATATTAGATTAGATTAATACTAGGCCATAGATCATGAATATGAGATTTTGGTCAGTTTAATAAAAACTAACAATACACGACACTCTTTTTTTCTTTTTGCTAAAAGTACTAATTTCTATGTAAAAATTCATCTAATAAGTAGAAGGAGTTGTCATTCAGAAATTCTTTCAATTTGTTTTTGAATACTGGTTGGCTATCTGTCAGACATTTTATGTTATCTGGTAAATGACTAGACTTTTGTGGCAGCATAATTTACCCCCTTCTGTGCCAAAGTTGGATTTAATCTTGAACAGTGTAGATAATCCTTTCTCCTAGTGTTGTAGCTATGCACACTGTTATTACTTTTGAATTTGGTTGGGTTATTAACAACGAATTTCATAAGAGAATAGGACTTGAATAGTGTAGATAATCCTTTCTCCTAGTGTTGTAGCTATGCACACTGCTATTACTTTTGAATTTGGTTGGGTTATTAATAACGAATTTCATAAGAGAATATGTATATCGTTAAGTTACTGTGAAGATCACTAGACTCTTAAATAAGTGTCTGCAAGATGATATTGGGTGGGCTGCATATATTATTCTAATTACAAGCTTTTGTGTAATGAATACTTTTGGCTCAATGATAAATTACCCCAAAATATTATGCCACATAAAAGAAGTGAAAGAAAATAGGCATAGTGAGCTAATTTATTAAGAGGTTTGTAACCAAAATTTGCAATAACCTTAATAGCATAATTTGCTGAACTCAAACTTTTCAGTAGACTGCCAATGTGTTGCTTGTAATTCAATTTTTTGTCAATGCAAACACCTAAAAAACTTTGAGTATTATAACTTAGCAACAGAATTCTGTTCACAGCCTATATTTATTAATGGTGACATGCCATTTACTGTATGTATTATGTTCCATCAAACTTTATTAAGTGTTGATTAGCAGAGAACCTGTTAATAATTTTCTGAAAGACATTATTTACAAGTTCATCGGGTTGGGAGTAATTACTATATTTGTATCATCAGCAAAAAGAAATAGCTTTGCATCATCATGAATCCGGAATGGCAAATCAATATATATCTAGAACAGCAAAGGACCCATTAATGAAGCCTGTGGAAGCAGTGGTGAACTAAGGCATGGCGGGAGGGGGGAGGAGAGCAGACCATCGCAGGTCTCTCACCTTGGGAAGCCTCCAAATCTCGAAAGCTTTATTTTCTTTCTTTCTCTCTTTTTTTCAATTCTTTGTCTGTGGCAACTACAGAATTTTTAGTAGTGAATGGACCATTATTACTGTGGAATTATTCTAGACAAAGATAATCTTTCTTGAAAGAAGTTAGTATTGAACAGTAAACTAATACATTTTTTACTTAGCATATTGTTGATAGTTTTATGCCATCAAACGATTATAATATATTTTGTTTGTGGGTGAATTATTTATTTTGTCATTTTGTTCTTAGTTTTAAAAAGATTTTTTTGTGAGAGAATAAATCATCACTAACCTTAGTTTCTCTTTGCCTATTTTGTTACCCTAGGTTGTTAAATGTTGTAAATAAATTTGGTTGTTGATACAATGTTAGTTTCATATTCTTTCCTGCATATTAAGTGTATTGTGAGAAAGGATTCAGAGTAAATTATTTCTTTGCTTCAGCAACTGCTTAACTTCCTTTTTTCTTCCTATATTTTTCCTTTTATAATGATCATATTTTCAACATGACGTTAAGCCCTAATTTTCATTCCTTGCTGTTTTTGTTTCTATTTGAAAAGCTATTTACAAAAGGCAGCTGATCTGATAGATTCAAAAAATTGTTTTGTGTGAATAGATATTGTCCCTTCATCAGAAATATTGTTTTCACTTTTACTTTGTATTATAGCTATACAACAATACAAATTTGTTAGAGATGGATATTGTTGCTGCCGTAAGACATTTGTGATCTATGTTTTACTTTCTCTTTAAAAACAAATTATGTTACACTGTTGAGTATGTTGTACTGACTTCAAATTATCTGCCCATAGTGATTTGTGTTTCCTTTGCCTTATGTTTACTCTGTCCAAGTTGCTTATTAACAAAATAAATAAATAATATAATGAGGACAGTTACAACTCACCGCAAAGACGTGGCGACGAGATGCGACAGGCACATACAAAAGACACACACATACAACACATTCAGCTATCGGCCATGGCCTTCTTCAGAAATAGAGCACTCACGCAATCACACAGGCACACAACACAGTCATACAACCATCACCTCCGACTGCCACACTTCGAATCACGCTCTGCAGCGAATCGGGGACGGGAGGGGAGGGGAGGGGGAGGGGATAGAAAGGTTATGTCACGGTGCTGGGGATGGGTTAGATGGGATCTCGTTATTCCCATCTAACCTATCCCCAGCACCGTGACGTAACCTTTCTATCCCCTCCCCCTCCCCTCCCCTCCCGTCCCCGATTCGCTGCAGAGCGTGATTCGAAGTGTGGCAGTCGGAGGTGATGGT
Source organism: Locusta migratoria (assembly GCA_026315105.1). Taxonomy (NCBI): domain Eukaryota; kingdom Metazoa; phylum Arthropoda; class Insecta; order Orthoptera; family Acrididae; genus Locusta; species Locusta migratoria. The sequence goes on from CM048745.1 coordinate 393,962,651, forward strand.
TGTATGACTGTGTTGTGTGCCTGTGTGATTGCGTGAGTGCTCTATTTCTGAAGAAGGCCATGGCCGATAGCTGAATGTGTTGTATGTGTGTGTCTTTTGTATGTGCCTGTCGCATCTCGTCGCCACGTCTTTGCGGTGAGTTGTAACTGTCCTCATTATATTATTTATTCCAACCTGGACTTTCCATTATTATACAAAATAAATAAATAAAATATACGTTATTTGTGAATGTAAATTTGTATGTTGCAGGTGATATGATACAATATCATGCTGAAAATCCTATCACAATTATGGGAGGAGAGAGATTACTATCCCCTTGCCCAAGGAATGACGTACCTAGTATTTTCAAAGGACTGCTACAAAATAGCTGGTGATTTTCCTCAAAAATTGAAGTGGAAATTCTAAACCAGAAGTAATTGCTTATAACTAGCAATAGCTAAGACTGAACATGTATCCACAGTTCATTCACTTCTAGTACTGTACTAGAAAAATAGAGATAGTGAAGCAGTGGATTATCTGTTTTCAGTGTAGGCACAGGGAAAAAGTTTGTCTTGTATACAAAACAAACTACCTGTTGCAATTTCAGAGAATGTAATCTGTTAATATAAGACATGTACAGAGGATAGTGATTGACTCTTGGTATTTATAAATAGAGAGATTCTGTGAGTTAAATGTTAGTGTTGTAATGTGTTGTCATTCTGTATGTAATTAGTTACAGTATGAAATAATTCATCTTCCTCATATCTTCTTCATTAAACCTGTTGTATTCCTGTGGAGTCAACACAGAGGACATAACAGTATCACAGTGCCATGACTCATTTACTTCCTGTCAATGTAAATGGAGGTTGTCCACATTATGCAAAGAGCACTGTCTTGTGCTTTAAGGTTGTACAGTTTGTAATGTGTATTTGTCAGAAGAAAACTAATTGTATGATTGCTTATAGAACTACCAAATATGCTAAACAGTGAGAGATCCATGTGTTATGTCAGTCATTCAGTTATAGAGTTAGTGTGGTTGCTTCCAGAGCTATACGAAAAAAGAAGAGTAAAAATTTTATGTTGGTCTTCACTCCACTATAAGCATATTCTTGACTGCTTTTCTAATGCACAATTTTAGCACTTTCCTTCATGAAAAATTAATTTTATAATTACAATTTTTTCCTAGTTCAATAATACCTAAAGTTATGATTGATGTACATTATTTGTGTAGACTTTCTCTGATTATAACATTAAGTGGAAGTACCTAAACCAGAAGTAACTGCAATGTGAAGAAGGGTTTGAGATCATTCTTTCAAAAGTTGTAATGATTTTTGTTCATATCAAAATCTGAACAGCTACTTTTCTGAAAGATCATACTGTATGTTGCTCATCTGTGATGAATCAAAACAGCAGTTCCTTGTATTGAGGACAAAATACACAGTTTGGCTATTTTGTATGTGAAACTCATGCAACAGATGAAAACAAAATTATATTATTTACAATTTATTGGAAAACACACATCAAAACAGCAAACAGTAATTATATATACAGTTTTAAAAATATTGTATACAAATATAAGATGACTATTTGTTGTAAAAAATATAATTTTCCCAGCTTGTCTTCCATACATATCAAGAACAAATTTCTTATTATTGCACTCCATCACTCTATATAAAAGAGATCAACAGAATTTCATATTTTCATACATGATCACTCTATGTTTTTGAACTTGGTGCTTTTCTTTGAAAGAATTCTTATTAAATACATCTGTCTAAAAACAGATAGAAATGCTTAACAATAAAAACAAGATTTACAATGTAATTCCTGAGAGAAATTGTAAACATAATAAGTTTAAAGAAATATAAATAAAAATAGATTTTTTTAAATTTTTAATAAATGTTCATTCTGATTTACATTTTCTGCAGTACTATGCAAAACACACCCTGCTGTGTAAGCAACATCTTAAGTCAAAACCAATGCAACTATAATCCTGCGAAGAAAACTGATTAGTGAATGATTTTTCATTCAGAATGTACGAAATTAATGATCATGTACTTAGTAAGAAGATAATGAAAGGAGGCATGTGATAGCCAAATATTGACATTCAGTGATGTTCACGAATATAAAATTGTGAACTAAAATTTGTTGTTAAGATTTTCTTGTCATACTTCAATAACATATCTGTGTTTAGAAATGTTTAATCCTCAAGGCACACACTGTCCTGTTGCTTCTGAATATTCCCATAAATTACTTTCATGTTTTTTGAAAATATAATGATGATTATAGTACAAATATACTGTCTGTCAATCTTGCCTTGTCCCTTATTGTTCATATTTTAAGTACTGAATACTATCATGAATCATTTTTGGAATTTTTTATGCCTTCAGTTCTGCACTTCTAAAATATCCATTCAGTACATTAAGGGTAACCATCATTTTTCTAAATAATACTCAGCTTTGATGATCATTCTGTACTAAAAATTAACAAAGATTTTGACAAATTCCTTGTATTTCTGTCTCATACAAATGGTAAGTTAGATCCAAATCTTGTTTTGGGACTCTGTGATGGTGAACGAGAAGAACTGCCCCTCTGCAAAAAAGGAAAACAGCCACCTCAGTATGAAAATTATAATTGTAATAAAATCTTTATCCCTGTAGAAGATTTGTACTTCATGTTATGCTTAATCTGCGGAATATACATATTTTATTACATCCAGATTTGTCACATTATTTTCAAACACAGCATTTTATTTAAGAAAAACAGAGAAAATGAAACCACATATTCATTGAATTAATGTGCTATATTTACATACAGATAACAAAATTTTTAAACATTGTTAGGCTCAGATGTGACAGAACATTCAATTTCAATATATTTTGCATCTGTTTTTATTTTATTCGTTTATTATTTTTTATATTTTTCTCTTATGTTGTAGACCATCAATCTACATTAATTTAAAAACAGAAAACCCCATTTCACAGTAATGGAAAGTAAAAAATGTTGTAACCTTGCAAATATTATGAATAAGCTTCTAATGACATTAATAACTAACACAGAAAATTTAGAAGTTATATTGTTTATATACTCAAATTATTTCAGTTCAAGGAAACACTCCTGCCTTGCAAATTGCATAAATTAATACACTGGGCACTAACAATGTAAAAAACACACGTGACAAATTTATTTTGCAAAATGTCAAAACAAGTGCATTGAGATGGTTGTTGAGTACCAGATAAACTAAGATAGACCAGTATGTTCTTGTTCTTGTTGTTGTTGGTTTGTGTGTGTGTGTGTGTGTGTATGTGTGTGAGAGAGAGAGAGAGAGAGAGAGAGAGAGAGAGACTTGCAAGACAAACTGATATTCATTAAACATGTAATTTGTAAATTGTGTACTGGATGGGGACTAGTACCAGGAGCTGTGCTTTCCATGGTCAGAGCTCTTTCTGGGGCATATATGCCTAAGTACTCCTCTAGTATCTGTGGGCACATCGACAACAAGCTGTTAGCTGTTTCCAATTTGTTCAGCAAGCTAAACAGAGATTTCATGAGTCAACCACCAGGTACACTGAAACTCAATTTCTCCCCAGTGGTAGTGTGATGGTCTGATTTAATAGAGAAAACTTTACTTAGTTGCTGATTAAGCTCACTGCTGTATTGTTCCATTACTCTCTCTCTCTGATAATAAAACTTGGATTGTTCTATGAGGAAAATCACCTGTTTCACAAATAAAACATGATTTTGTTAAGTACCAGAATTAAAATTTCCCATAATTAGTACCATACCCCCATCCCTATCAAGACTATTCTCAGCTCCACCCACTATCACTACCTGATCCTCTTTTGAGAAATTCCTACATAAATTTCCTTTGTTACAACTAACCTCAGCTAACCTTGCACTAGGCTTCATTATACTGGTGAACTGGTACTCGCTTCCAAGTACTTCCTGCAACTGCTGGCCTACACCTCTGTTATGCAAAATACATAACAGCAGAACCTTCTTCTTCCTCTCTCTACTGATTTCTGTTTCCTAACAGGTCTGCTGCATACTTCCTACACCTACAGCTACAGGAGGTTACTCCCCTTACCTCAGATAGTTGGTCAAATCTGTTTGCAACATGAGAAATGAATCTTTCTGGATATCTCCTCCTTCTTGCCAACTGCCAGTTCCCATTCCCCAGACCCCCTTCCCTGCCTCAGCCTAACTTGTTGTTCCTCAGTGTTTTTCAACTGCACCTGAAGGGCAGATCCTCCCTGGCACTATCTCAATAGCCACAGTGAGACTGATAAGGAGACCACATGGGTATAGGAATTTAGAATTTCTCTATATTTATGGTACATGAAGTTCAGAACTTAAATAAAAATCAGCCAAAGCCATTCGACACAACTCTCAAAAATTCTCGAGTAAACATACTTTGAACTTTTCAAGTACTCTCGAGAAAATTGACTTTGAAGTTTTCAAGTACTGTAAGTACCAATAACTAAAACACTTGCAACATTTGTCAGTGTACCATAAATATCTACAAATTCTAAAATATTATACACATGTGGTCTCCTTGTGAGATGTTTGTGCTCTAGGCTTGCCGCATCTCTCTTGATGTAACCTACTGTGTCACCTCAATGAAACACAGACATTGCCAAGAAGGGGTGGCTTGCATGCCTCAATGATACACATAGGTGCAACCACCGTAGAGGAGTATCTATAAAGAGGCCAGACAAATGTGCAGTTCCTGAAGAGGGACAGCAAACTTTTCAGTAGTTGTATGGGCAACAGTCTGGATGATTGACTTATCTGGCTTTATAATGTCAGCTACTGTGGCTTTGCCATACAGTTTCTGTGAATGGCTGAAAGCAAGGGGAAACTACAGTCATTACTTTTGTTGAAGACATGCAGCTCTACTGTATGAATATATGATGATGGCATCCTCTTGGGTATAATATTCCAGAAGTAAAATTGTTCCCCATTCGGATCTCCGGGTGGGGACTACTCAGGGGGATGTCGTCATCAGGAAAGACAACACTGTTATTCTACAGACTGGAGTGTGGTATATTAGATCCCTTAATCAGGTAAGGAAGTTAGTAAATTTAAAAAAGGGAAATGGATAGGTTGAATTTAGATATAATAGAGATTAGTGAAGTTCGGTGGGGAGAGGAACAGGACTTTTGCTCAGGAGAGTACAGGATTGTAAATATAAAATAAGTGTGGGGTATTACAGGAGTAAGTCTAATAATGAATAAGAAAATAGGAATGGCATATGAAAAGGAACAAACATGTAAGGACAGTTGTGAGTAAGGCAGACAGCCGACTTCGGTTTATTGGGAGAATTTTGGGAAGATGTACTTCATCTGTAAAGGAGACTGTGTATAAAACACTTCTACAACCACGTCTTGAGTATTGCTCAAGTGTTTGGGCCTGCAGCAGATCAGTTTAAAGGAAGACATAGAAGCAGTTCAGAGGCGAGCAGCTAGGTTTGTTACTGGTAGGTTCGACCAATGTGCGAGTGTCACAGAAATGCTCTGGGAACTCAATTGGGGATCGCTGGAGGAAAGACGATGTTCATTTCGTGAATTTCTGTTGATGAAATATAGAGGGCCGGAATTTGAAGCTGAGTGTAGTACGATCTTGCTGCCACCTACTAACATTTCGCATAGTGATCATAAAGACAAGATAAATTAGGGCTCGTACGGAGGCATATAGGCATTCGTTTTTTTCCTCATTCTATTTGGGAGTGGAATAGGAAAGGAAATGCCTAGTAGTGGTTCAGTGTACCCTCCGCCAAGCACCTTATTGTGGATTGCAGAGTATGTATGTATATGTATATGTAGAATGTAGGTAAACTACTATGAGCAGCACAGTGATTGCGTATCGTAGTCAAGACAGATACGAAGCCAAAACCAACCACAGTAGTACAGGTTTATATGCCCACTATCTCTGCCGATGATGAGGTGATAGAAGAAATGTATGGGGAGGTAAAGGAAGTTATTTAGACAGTTAAGGGAGGGGAAAACTTAATTGTGGTTGGGGACTGGAATTCGGTAGTAGGAAAAGAAAGGGAAGGAAAAATACATGGCGAATATGGACTGGGGAAAAAGAAATGAAAGAAGAAGCTGCCTGATAGAATTTTGGGAACTTAATTTGATTATAACAATCACTTGGTTCAAGAATCATGAAAGAAGGTTATATAAGAGGAAAAGACCAGGAGACACCAGAAGAAATCAGGTAGACTTTATAATGTTAAGACAGAGATTTTGCAACCGGGTTTTAAATTTTAAGATATCTCCTGGGACAGATATAGACTGACCACATCTTAATGGTTATGAACCGTAAATTCATTTTGAAGAAACTGCAGAAAATTAGGAATAAAAAGAGATGGGTCCTACGTAAATTGAAGGAAACCTGAAGTTCTTGAGAATTTGAAAGAGGGTTTTAGGCAACAATTGAAAGAAACGTGGGGGGGGGGGGGGGGGGATAAAACAGTAGAAGAGGAATGGGTAGCTTTGAGAGATGGAATAGTCTAGTCAGAAGAGGACCAAATAGGTAGAAAGGCAAGACCTATAAAAAATCTTTGGGTATCACAGGAAATACTAAATTTAATTGACAAAAGGAGAAGATATAAAAATTCAGTAAATGAAGCATCTAAAATGGGATACAGGCTCCTAAGAAAGGAGATTGACAGGAAGTGCAAAATGGCTAAGCAGGAGTGGCTAAAAGCTAAATGCAAGTCTATAGAGGAATGTATAACTACGGGAAAAATACATACTGCGTACAGGAAAATAAAAGAGACATTTGGAGACAAGAAAAATAGCTGTATGAATATCAAGAACTCAGATGGAAAACCAGTTCTGAGTAAAGAAGGAAAGGTTTAAAGGTGGAAAGAGTATATAGAAGGGATATACAAAGGAAATGAACTTACAGACACTATTGTAGGGAGAGAAGAGGATGTAGATGAAGATGAAATAGAAGATACTACTACTGAGAGATGAACTTGACAGAGCACTGAAGACCTAAGTCGAAACAAGGCCCCTGGAGTAGATGACATTTCATCAGAACTACTGAAGTCTCTGGGAGAACCAGCCATGACAAAACATTTCACCTGGTGCATAAATGTACAAAACAGGCTAAATACCCTCAGACTTTAAGAAAAATGTAATAATCCTCATTCCAAAGAGAGCAGATGCAGACAGGTGTGAAAATTACAGAATCATCAGTTTAATAGGTCATGGTTGCAAAATTCTGGCACAAATTATTTACAGAAGGACGGAAAGACTGATAGATGCTGACCTTGGAAAGGATCAGTTCGGATTCAGGAGAAATGTTAGAACAAGGGAGGCAATACTCACCTTACAACTTACGTTACAAGATAGATTAATGAAAGGCAAACCTACTTTTCTAGCTTTTGTAGATTTTGAGAAAGCTTTTGACAATGTAATTGGAATACACTCTTTCAAATTCTGAAGTAAAATATAGGGAACAAAAGGTTATTTACAACTTGTTCAGTGGGGGACAAAAAGATTACCCAGCCCGAATAATTTAGACCAAGAACAGAGCAAAGCACATGTCTTAGTTCCACAGCATGAGTGTTGCCAACTCTAGTGGACTTTGGAGCTCAGATTGGTGTTTACATAATCAAATAGAAGCAATATAATAGTTAGGATACAGTATGAGTCAAGATTCATAGCTGCTTAATTCACATATCATTTATTTTGGAAAATGTTATTCAACCACATACAAGTAGTTGAGGTATAAGAATTCCACGAGGGTAGATTTACTACAACAAACTGTTCTTATATATGTTTCATTGGCTGAGTGGATAGGTCGGTGGTTTATAAACACAAGGGCCACAAGTTCGAGTATCATTGGAGTCAACTATTTTTAGACCTGGGCAGGTAATATTTTTTCACATTAATTCACTAAAAATTGTGCAATTATATGTCCTTTTTTAGAATCCACATTCTTAAACATATTCTACTTCGACGGCCACATGATGAATCTGTACTGTTAAGCTAAGGTAACTGTATCAGCAGATAGGCATAATTTTCCAAGTCCTTATGCGTGGTTTACACGAGTGAGTGGCTGTGCCTCCCATTATCTGTTGTTTCCAGTTTAATATTCGTTCTTCAACTCCAATAGGACTATTCAACCACTACGCTAACCAGAAAAGACAGTGTGTCGGCCTTCCTGGTTAAGTGGTGTGCATTAGATCAGATGCCACCAAAGTCTTTACTTATTTATGTGGTCTTGGGGTAAAGTACTCAACTGGAAACCAATGAATCATGGGTTCAAAACCCGGTCAGACCTCATATTTTTTCAGTCTGTGCTTTAAACCATCCTTCACCTCTCAATGATGTGAGGAGTCGCCAGAAACGACACATGGTTCAGATTCCACGTGAAGCTGTAGATCCCCTTTCCCTGGTTGGATAACTGGGTTAGGCTAGGGACATGCAAGTTGCCAAAGTGGCGCCCAATTGAAAGACTTGCACCAAGACAATTATTACTATTATAATTATTTATTTCTTCTTTTTTTATGTGGTGCAAATGTTTCTTGCTTTAGTTATTTTTTGTTATTAAATTGGTTGTACTTTTTCAGTATTCTCTTTAGTAAATAAATAATTACAGTTTGTTAATTTGATATCTAAAAATAATCTTCTTTGGAAGTAATATATATCACACCCACAACAAAAAAATAAACATCCTTGGAGGATATTTTTCATCTGACATCCCATAAAAATAATCTTCCTTGGAAAGTAATATTTATTTGACCTCCCATATATAATCTTCAGTATTTTGTCCACATGTCATTGTAATCAAGAACAGCCCAGATCCTTTGAGACATAAAATCTTCCCTCCCACGAAGAATAAACCAAATTCCACAAGGCATTCACAGTTCTTGGAGGAGGTTCTGGCCAATTATCCTGCACAGTCTTCTTGAGTTTAGCCCATACATTCTCCATGAGATTGAGATCAGGTGACTCTGGAAGCCATGGTAGGCACTGAACAATATTCTCTCTCCTTTGGAACCAACTCTTAATGCTGGTGTGTGATGGATGATTACCACGTTGGTACATGAAATGTTCTTCAGGGTATCAAAGTCAAGCTCCAGGAATGATTACATTTTCAAGGAAATGTTCATAGCATGGTGAATTGAACTTGTATTGGATCCGTTTTAAGGTTACTAGAGTCATGTAAGACATCCAGCCCCAACATTTCAGACTTATATGTCTGCTTATAGTGCATGTAGCCCCAAAGCAGGCATCATATTCTCGCCTATCTGTGTGGTAAACAAGAACAGAACCCCTGCTTGTGGATTCAATTGTGCACTCACTGGTGACAATGACTTTCCTTCAATCAACATTTTCCTGGGAACTCACAATTGCCAGTCTATGCACGGCTTGATTGACAGGAAATGTTTCTTTAATGAGAGTATGACAGGACCTGATTCCATAGTCATTTAATCGTCTGAGAGCAGTTTTTGACAAACCTGGGAAATGTGAAGCTCTCTCTAGTCCCCGGTTGTTTGAGAAAGGGGCAGTCTGGACTGCTCTGACCAATTCATCAACATTTCTTCAAGCAGGGACACACGGTCTTCCAGGTACTGGACATCTGCTTACCTCACCATTATCTCTGAATCATCGCCTTGCTGTGGAAGCATCAACACCATAAATATGTTTTGCTTCAGATGCACTAACACTGCTTTCAAAGAAAGCAATTATGTATTTGCGAACATTCACATCAGCCATTTTCAAGTAGACCTGTGATATATGCTACTCAGCTGATACATTTCTGGTACCTGAAATCTACAGAGACACCACATAGCGGTAGAAGTAATTACAAACAAAATACATCCATTATCAATATTATTAACCCTTTGAGTACTGCACCTGCATGTCCAACTGGCCAAGTCATCTATCTACCTTTGCTGGCAGCCATCTCCACTGACTATTGTCTGTGCCTGGAGCTGTCCGCTTGGCCATCCCTGCCCTGGCCTGACTACTTCTGCAACCAGGGTAGCCACAACAGTCTCACAGTCAGTGTGCTCGCTGACATTACAATTAAGCACAGTATATCTGGATACTTATTACATAGCTTTGAATCTGGAAATGATTGCTCGGCAGACATATTGTCACTGCAACTGCTTACGCTGCTAACATGTAACTCCTGGATCATTCCATATCAAACTATCTAATTTCAGAACATTTTCCAGCTCGACCATCACGGAAAATTTTATGTGAACATTCTAACATGTCCCCAACGAACATTGGTAAATTTTAAGATTTGTTGAAGCAATACTAACAGAGATAACATCAGTTGTTTAATGCCATGTGCAGGGTGAGGGTGAATTCCTGACAACTTTGAGCCATTATAACTGGGGCAATATTTTGTTGAAAGATTTGAAACTTGTCTGTCATGTACAACTGTATACGTTCTCACAGAAATAATACTGAAAAGAATTTTATGTGGTATATACAGCCAGAAAAAAAAATCAAGTAAAATTGATCAAAAAATTGGAACCAAAAAAATAAATAAATAAATAAATGAAAATAAAAAACTTCCAATGTTTGGAATGTTATATCTCAGAGACTAAAGCTATAACGAATGTGAAACTTGGCATGTGGTAACCTAACAGGACAAGGTTCTGACACATGAAGTTTCATTATTGTGCCACTTTCCACCTACACATTTTTTAACTTGAATCAATTTTATGAAGAAAATTCTCACATAATATTGTGAGGTTAAATTATTCACACATTGTTGCTTTTACATACATGTAATTACTGAAACACAAATATTTTTACTTATAACTGTGTAAACTAAATAGCTCCTCATTCAGATATGAAATTAATATATACTTCCTGAAGCAAGCTTTTCTCATTCATGTAAATGTGTTTAGTCTATTATTACAGGAAAGAAAGAATTGAAGCAAGAAATGTAATTGGTATTATATAGGCACTTCTCTGTTTTTGGTAAACGTTATGTAGTGGGAATCTCCTTGCATTTTCCATAGTTCATGTAAAGTTTAAGGACGTAATTTTCAAAAAAAAATAATCATCAAAGAATGGTCCGTTATCTCAATCTTTTTCTTAATTTATACAAAGATGCAACAATAAAGGAAATGTTCTTGGTCTGTTTGAATACTGGGATACACTGCAAGACAGTCCGAATTGAAAGTGAACTCTTACGTTCTGGAGTTACAAATGAAACTGTTATCTTAAAACTGGATAACAAGTATTTTGTAGAGCCGCCAAGTCTGCATGGACAGAAATTCATGCACCTCCCACATCTGTCCGTCGGACATAACACCCTATATCTCATTCTGTTCTCAACCTTAAATAAAATTTAGATATCTTACCTACATTTCATCCACAGCTTTGCATGTGCTAAAATCAACCATAGGCAAAATCTCCGCAATGCGATTTTTCGTCTGTGAACTCTTCAAAATTTTGCGCATTAGTTTACTTTATTTAATGTAGCACAGTTATTATAAGGAATGACAAATAGCATGTGAGATCATTTTCGAGTGAATATATCACACTATAAGATGTAAGAAAATTAAAATTTTTCATTGAATAGTTTTTACATAGTGGCTGATAAATATTCTAAGTGCTCGGAACGCTGTGTCGGTTAGTATGTAAGCAACAGCCCTGAGCAGCTCTTGACATCTACAGACTCATGGATTGTGGAACCGGCTGTGGCATATGCCATCTTTAGGGCTCAGGTACCTGCCAAGCCATATGGGAAATGCCATCAGCAAGGTCCATGGGAAATACCACTGCCACAGCAAACGATGTCCGCAGGCCCCATGGGAAGTTGGAGTGCCACATAATATCACATCTGCATCACTCAAAGGGTTAATATGAATACATGTCAGTCTCATTAAAGATTAGATTATTATAAACCATAATCTTCTAAAAACCTATAAAAACCTACAACTGCACAATTTTTAGTGGATTGATATTTAAAATATTATCTGCAAAAGGTCTAAAAAATAAAAAATAAATTGACTCCAGTGGGATACGAACGCACGCCTGTTGCGTTCATTAACTGTCAGCCTATCCACTCACCCAATGAAACATATGTGAGAAGCGGTTCATTGTAGAAAATGTAGCCATGTAGGTTTCTTATACCTCAACTATTTCTAAGAGCTCAAATAATGTTTTCCAAAATAAATGATATGAGAGTAAAAGTGCATTAAATCTCGACATATACTGTATCTTAACTATTATATATAGCTTCTATTTGACAATGTAAACAGTAAGCTGAAGCTCTACAGACTGCTGGAGTTGGCAACACTTGTGCTTATGAGCTTGGGAATGCACAGTGCTCTGTTCTTGGACTTTAAATTATTCCAGATGGGTAATCTTTTTGTCCCCTATTGTACATAAACTAAACAGCAGTTATTAGAGTTGAAGGGCATGAAAGGGATGCAGTGATTGGGACGGGAGGAAGACAGGGTTGTAGTCTTTCTCCAATGTTATTCAGTTTGTACATTGAGCAAGCTGTGAAGGAAAGCAATGAGAAATTTGGAGAAGGAATTAAAGTTCAGGGTGAAGAAATAAAAACATGCATTTTGTTGATGACGACGTAATTCTATCAGAGATAGCAAAGGATCTGGAAGAGCAGTTGAGCGGAATGGACTATGTGTTGAGAAAGATCATATAAGACGTACATCAAAGAGCAAAAAAAGGGTAATGGAATGCATTCTTAGAAAATCAGGTGATGCTCAAGAAATTAGATTAGTTAACAAAACAATAAAAGTGTTAGATGAGTTTTGTTACTTGGGCAGTAAAATAACATATGATGATCACAGTACAGAGAATATAAAATGCAGAATGGCAATGGGAAAAAAGCGTTTTTGAAAAAGAGAAATTTGCTAACATGGAATATTAATTTAAGTGTAACAAAGTCTTTTATGAAGTCATTTGTGGGGAGTGTTGCCTTGTATAAGAGTGAAACTTGGGACGATAGATAGTTCAGACAGGAAGAGGATAGAGGCTTTTGAAATGTGGTGCTACAGAAGAATGCTGAAGATTTGGTGGGTAGATTGCAGAACTAATGAAGAGGTACTGAACAGAATTGGGGAGAAAAGTAATTTTTGGCATACCTGGACTAAAATAAGGGAGCAATTGGTAGGAATCGTAAGTTTAGCATTTGAGGGAAGCATATGGGGGTGGGGACGGGGTGGGAATCACAGAGGGAGACCTAGAAACCAACACAGTAAGCAGATTTAAATGGAGTGAGTTGCAGTTCTTATGAGGGGAATGAAGAGGCTTGCTCAGGAAAGAGCACAGTGGAGAGCTGCATCGAACCAGACTCTGGACTGAAGACCACAACAACAACAAAGTACCTGGGTGAATGTGAATTATAAACACTTCAGATTTTGATTGAAAGTGTAACAACTAGTCTTGTGACAGTGGTGATCTTGAAGTGATGCAGCCAGTGAGAACTAAACAACAGTATAGAAATAGATTTATTTCTGTGGTGAATCCAGGGATTTTATTCTGTGAGAAGCTGACCTCATGGAAAGTAAGTACCAGTATTATTCGAATCTGCTCTGATACCAGCCAGTTATATCACATATTGATGTAAATTTCAAAACAATAGGTTATCAAGCAGTCATTTGTCACTTACTAACTGATGGCAATTTGTTTGACTAATTGCAACGTAATGGGTAATCAAATAATTTGCTATATATATGAAAGTGCAGGCATGCTACAATTCTATGCTCAGACATGAGAATTATATATTCAGTTTTTATAGAGATCACTGGACAGACCCCATAATCAGAATCAAGTTCTTGGTGCATTGTTGTCTGCTGACATACATCACCAACACACACTTTGTTGATAGCATCACTCACCGATTGGCTACCGGATTTCGACACTGCATGACACTGATCCAATCCATAGACAGTGAGTACACAGTCACTGGAGCAGTTTCCACATATCTCAAGACCTCCTGTCATTCCACAAAAGTTATGTTAAAATTCTGTGCATTAGATTAATAACGTCCACAGGCCTGCAAATCTCATGAGCCTCATGCCAAATCATTACACGATTGCCAAGGCCTAGCTCAATACAATGTTAAATTACATCATATCCCCTTCCTGGTCATTGCCTCTATGTTTGGGGCCTAAAAAGTTTTGGTTTGTGGTGCCCATGTGGTGATTATCACAACCCAAATGCTAGAAGAATTCTGTCATCAGTCCATAGGCTTACAAATTACTTTAACTTATGCTACGGACAGCACACACACACACACACACAAATCCATGCCTGACTGAGGACTCAAACCCCCAACGGGAGCAACAATGCAGTGTGCAGCAAGGGGCCTTAGAACACTCGTCTAGTGCACCACAGCAGACCACTATCCTTGGTGCTATTATGAGATTACAATTGACTATAATATACGACTACTATCTTTAGCATTTTGAAGTGTTCTGAGGCATATACCCAAATGCCTGAGGCTGAAGATGACATACTGAAGTTAGCTATTATTACACAATTTAGTCTTTTCTAGAGTCTCTTCATGACATATGGATTACAAAACACTGTTCAAAATGGGTGGCAGTTATAAGGCTTGCCAGTGCATTTTGCATAACTTGATGACATCCTCATTTTTTCCTTCTTTTTTATTACTTATTTGTTTATCGCCATGTAGAGGAACACCAACAGCACTTGGATGAAATATTCAGGCACCTAGACAAATAGAGATTTTTACTGAACATTGTCAAGTGTGTCTTTGGGCAACCAGATATAACTTTTCCAGCACACCAAATCTCACCAGCAAATTTGTTGTCACTTACAGAAAAGGTCAAAGCAATAGTAAACATTGAAGGACCCATATCTCAAAACCATGAAGGAAATGGGCCTCTTTTTTTCTTTTTTTGGTCCCCCAGGCAAATTGAATAATTCAGCCACCATCTACCATAATCTGCAAAGATTTAAGAATCTCTTAACTGTGGCATTGTCTCACTCTTATTTTAAGAAAAAAGTTCCACTACTCTGGACAGACATTATGAACACTTCTTTTGAGACAGCCAAGCAAAGTACTGTATAACAAATGTGGCACTCTTGACATATCCTTTATTTGAAGCCAGACAAATCGCAACCAGTGCAGCATTGCAACAATACATAGAAGAGCATGTTGTAACAATGTGAGGTTTCCTTGTCCAAGCTCTCTCAGTCAAAAATAAATAAATAATAATAAAAAAAGAGTAGCATGTTTGACCATCAACTACTTGCTACCTCTGAGGCCATTAAACAGTATTGTATGCATTAGCAGGTGAGAGAGTTAATAATTTTTACAGACCATAGACCACTTCCCTGAATCCATCTCCCTCCTCAACTCAACAACACCCTGACACCTAATTTTTACATGCTCCAAAAATCCATAAACCTAACAATCCTGGATGCCCAATTGTGGCTTGTTACTGTGCTCCCACTGAAAGAATTTCAACCCTAGTTAACCAGCACCTCTAACCAATTGTTTGAAACCTGGTCTCCCACATCCAAGATACCAACCACTTGCTTCAACAACTCTCCATCCTCCTCACCCCTTAAACATCCTGGATCCTTACTTGTCACAGTTGATTCTACTTCCTTATACAGCAATATCTCACATGCCCATGGTCTTGCTGCTCTCGAACACTACCTCTGCAGCATTCTTCAGTCTCCAAGCCTAATACCTCATTCCTTATAACTGTTAATAATTACATCCTAACAAAGAATTAATTATCCTTTGAAGGAAAAGTATAAAATGCACATGCATGAGAATCCATACGGCACCTTCCTATGAAAATCTACTCATGGGCCAGTTAGATTAAATCTTTCTAGACTCCCAAAACCACAAACTCCTGGTCTGGTTCAGGTTCATGGGTGATATTTTTATGAGTTTGACTCAGGACCAGGACACCCTGTCCTCATTCCTTCACAACTTCAACTTCTCCTCTCCCATCAGTTTCATTTGGTCTTTCTCAACCCGGCATCTCACATTTATGAATGTTAACCTCTACCTTACTGTCAGCTCCATCCACACTTCCATCCTACTAATTACCAACAGTACCTGCACTTTGACAGCTGCCACCCATTCCACATAAAAAATCCCTCCCATACAGCCTTGCCACCCATGGACACAAATTTGCAGTGATGAGAAGTCCCTTATCCAATATGCCGAAGGTCTCACAAAGGCCTTCACAGACAGACATTATCTTCCTGACCTTCCCATACCACAGCCCCGTACACCACCAATCCTCCCTTCACCCCCAAAGACCAGTCCCAAAGGAGTGTTCCCCCTTGTCACCCAATACCACCCCAGACTGGAACAATTAAATCATAAACCTTCATCAGGGCTCTGATTATCTTTCATCTTGCCCACTGAAATAAAAGTCAACCTATGCAAGATATTTCTGACCCCTCCTAAAGTGATGTCCCATCACCTACCCAACCTCCACAACATCCTAGTCCATTCCTATTCCACTCCCAATCTCAACCCCTCTGTGGAAGACCCCAAATCAAAAAATGCCCAATCTGTCCACCAAGCACTTCTTATTCCAGTCCAGTCATATCCTACTCCATCAGAAGTCAGGCCACCTGTGGAAGCAACCATGTGATTTACCAACTCCGCTGCAACCATTGCAGAGAGCATTTTACATTGGTATGAAAACAAACCAACTGTCAATCAGGATGAATGGCTACCATCAAACTGTAGCAAAAGCAAAATGGACTACTCAAGCATGTGGATGAACACAACATTCTTCATTTCAATGGCCACTTTAGTACCCAAGCCATCTGGATCCTCTCCTCGACCACCAACTCTTCTGAACTGCACAGATAGGAGATGTCCCTTCAACACATTCTACGATCCCACAACCTAGTAATTAACTTGCCATCCCTACACCCTGTAGAGACAATTAATTTCAAGCTTCCATCACCTGCCTATCAGAGTTTAAGACATAGAGCCAGATGTTAGCAGTTTGACACCTGAAATAATATGTACTGTGGATTACATTCCTTACACTTGTGTATTGCATACCAAATAAACTCCAATCACTAACATGGATAATACTGCAATTATGAATTATTTTTGTAACAGTTATCTACTTAAGGGGCAGGCAGAGAGAAATGACGGTAGATCTTGATCTTGAAAGAAAAAAAATGTAGTTTCTATAAGAAATACTGACAAACACAGCTGCAAAATATAGTTATTTACTATATTGTTACAAAGTGCAACAACAAAACAATTATTTCCATTATTTCCAATTTATCAAATATAAGGCATAGGTGTGTGAAGGATTTATTCTGAAGGATGCTTTCTCCATTGGGTGTGCCTACCAACAACTCAATGCTTTTGATATTTGTGGAGTGGTCTCATTTACTCTATTTACTTTTTTCCTGAACTTTCCAACCATTTTTATAAATCATAAAACTCATATATACAGCAGACAATGAGAGAAAAAATGTCTAACATCTGAAAGATCTGATATCCAATTTATAACAAGAAATTACGTTTTTATTATAAAACTACATACTCTTTGTCAGTAGGAACCACACCAAATACTACAAGAACTGCAGTTGTTTTTGTGCTACAAAGCACCACAGATTAATAACAATATTCTGAGTTGAAGTGATTCCATGTGGACTTCATTTGCGAGGTTTGATCCAAAATTTCAGTTTTTCTGGATTTATTTTCAAAATCCCCTGAAAGTGGTATAACATAGAAAGAGAATCAACGTTTCTACATGTGGATGGAAAGTTTAGTGCTAAAAAGTTTAAAGAGAGGCTAGCTGAAGAAAAGGAACAAATAAATGTTTGCATATATATATATAAAAGAAGTATTGTCATATGTGCAAATAAAATTTTTTATCTTGTGTATTTTACTTCAACTTTAAAAACTGACCAATGTGTACAACTACAAGTGGTTAAACATTTTTACAAAGGAATGTAATAATACTCTTCATTAAACCAGAATAGCAAAAGAAACTGAATAAAGAGTATGCACTAAACCACATTACACAAAAGCAAAGAAAAAGTAAAGACTGAACTCAAAGAATCTAGGTTTCTACAGAAACAAATGAAATTCAACATTAAGGACAAGTAACTGAGGAATTAAAATGCCAAAAATATTGTAATACACTACTATAATGAGATTAGTCTCACTTTGAAAGACAATTATTCAAGATAAAATTTAAACTACAGAAATAAGTGAAAGATAGCAGATGAATACAGTAATACTGGTCAAACAAACATTAGGAAAAGACCACAGAGAAAAAAAGAACATATATCATGCAAATTTCATTAATCATGTTGGACACTTCAGATCATGCACTTAAACGTGGCTCCTGAGCAGAGAATGTCGGGAGCTGAAGCTTGCATTCAGCTCGTAGCGCATTGGCTGTTAGAACAAGCGCCGCCTCTTTCTCCCAGTGCTGCCAGCTTACGGCCTATAGATTACACATTTTAAAAGAGACAACATGTAAGGGGTTAAACCGTCAGATGGAACACAAAATTAAGTATCACTGTAATGTTTGAGTAATACAAAACTGGAACATATATCTACGAAATATTAACATTTTAAAGGGACTTAGCAATGGTTTCTGCCTCTTTTATTGTCGTAACTGAATAACAATTGGAATTAACATTATTCATACGACTTTAAAGGACAGCCTTCCTTTTTCTAAAAGGAGTCGTCGGGGTGTGTAGCTTTATTTCAGCAAATAACAAAGTGGAAGACAGTAATCAATACCAAGAACAAATCAACAATACATTGTCCTTGTCTACATTGTACACTGGTGTTATGAGGTAGGGTTGGTAGAGAACATAAACATTTCGTAGACACACGAACTCAGCCGACTTCTGCCAACCACAGAGAGGCCACGAAAAAGTGCATGCCCTGTACATAATCCTTCATGTCATCATTATTAATGTTTTCAGTGGACCAAAAGTGCTTTATATTATGAGATGAATAATTTTAGTTAACAGTTTATTCAACATAACTTTTACACTGAACAACCAAAGAAACTGGTATAGGCATGCATATGCAAACACAGAATATGTAAACACACCGAGGATGCCTAAGTAAGACGATAGGTGTCTGTCAGCGGTGTTAGATTAGTTATTGATCCTACAATGGCAAGTTATAACAATTTAAGTTGATGATGTAGTCAGCACATGAGAGGTGGGACACTGTATCTCCAAAACAGTGGTGAGGTGGGGATTTTCCCATAAGACCATTTCACGAGAGCACCACGATTATCAGGAATCCGATAAAAGAAATCAAATCTCTGACATTTCTGCAGCCATAAAAAGGTCCAGCAAGAATGGGACAAATGATAACTGGAGAGAATAATTCAGTGTGACAGAAGTACAAATTGCTGTGGATTTCAATGCTGACCATCAGTTGTCACAGTGTTAACAATTGAACAAAACATCATCAATATGGGCTTTAGCCAAAGGCCCACTCGTATACACTTGCTGACTGCACAAAACAAAGCTTTACCCCTCATCAGGTCTCTCAACACCAAATTTGGACTGTTGATAAACTGGAAACATGTTGCCTTGTCTGATAAGTCTTCCTTCCAATTGTATCAAATGGATGGAAGTGTATGGGTATGGGAACAACCTCATGAATCCAATGACCCAGCATGTCAGCAGGATGCTATTAAAGCTGTGGAGGCTCTGTAATGGTGTGGGGTGTGTGCAGTTACAGTGTTATGGGACCCCTGATATATCTAGATACGACTCAATTCATGTCTTTTGTGGATTATGACAGACTTGGAATATTCCAGAAATACATCACTCCATACATCTAAAATTGCTACAGAGTGGCTTCAGGAACACTCTTCCAAGTTTAAACATCTCTGCTAACCACAAAACTCCCGAGACATGATCATTATCGAACATATCTGGGACATCTTGGAACATGCTGTTCAGAAGAGATCTCCACCAGCCTGTACTTGTATTGATTTATGGACAGCCTTGAAGGATGCATGGCTCAAATTCCCTCTAACATTACTTCAGACATTAGTCAAGTCCATGCCAAGTTATGTGGCAGCACTTCTGTGTGTTTGCAGGATCCCTTCACAATATTAGGCAGGTGTACCAGTTTCTTTGGCTGTACAGTGTATTTAAATATGAAAACATGCTGATTGTTTACAGATGAACACATCAAAGAACATACATGATAATTTTATAATAGGAGTAAGAGTGCTACTTTTGCAAATCATAAGCCGCAAGTTTATAAATCACAATTATTTTAAGCAACATAGTGTTGTCCAGAAGAAACTGACTTTTACAAAACTTGCAAATTTTGTTTTGCTAGCTGTCCAGCTATATAGACATTCAAAAAAAGTTCATAAATTTTGGTAATAATGTTACTAAATACTTCCTGGGATGGAGCCCATTCTAGTGAAGAGTTATAATAGAATTTTCCTTGTAAAACTGTAATTATAGGCGTAATATCTGCTGAAAGATAACAGTGTCATTTATTCAGTAAGCAATTTCTGCTTCAAAATTGTAAATGAAATGCATAACTCTATAAATGGGTGGTTAACAGATCACTGTTGGAGAACTGTCATGCTTATCTAGAATTATCTTCTGAATATGAGGCATGTTTTTAAAGTGTCATAGCCATACCATTACAATTACACTATTACTTAATATTTTAGCTCCAGTACTAGGCAGTTCCGTTGTAATGAAAGCTTTAACCACCTACAGGACAGTACGAAAATTTAAAATAAGCAAAATGAAATAGGATACATGGAACCAATTACACAGACATTTCATGTCAATGTGAGGGTTATGGAGACTGTCAAGCCAGCAGCTGACAAATTTAAGAGAAAACCGAGAAATCATCGGTAAGTTTTTGTTCATTTACAACATTAGGGGAAGATTTCAGCTCACAATCTACAGACAGAGAGACCAGGATGATAGGGTGTGTGATAGGGGCAGTGATTCATGTGATATTATTGTAAATGCTGCATTAAAAAAGAACTGGCTCACGAGGGCAATATTTTAAATCTTCAGGTTAACTCTAGTTCAACCTTTGATGGAGTCAGTGATAACAATTCTGTATATAGTCTTCACAAGTTGTAGCCAGATGACATTGTGCAAATACCACAATATTTCCTCAGAGCGCCTGTCTGGCATCTTTAGGAGGTTAAACCATATGCTGATGGCCAAGTACTTGGTTCAGCCACCTAAAAATGTCAGACAGTTGCTCTGAGGAAATATTGTGGGATTTGTAAAATATAATTCAGCACAAATTTGTGAAGACTATGGACAACATATCTGCAAGAAAAGCTTGAAGAGTCAGATAATAATGCTATTGTAGTATTAATTTCTGTCAGCAGTTAACATAGTTTGAACTGAAAATACTGATTATAAATGATAACATTGTACAACATGCCTAAAGCAGGTAAGTACTGTATCTAGGAAAGTTATGAGGGATGGGAAACGCCCACTGTGGTTCAATATTCCAAGTTAGAAAAATACTCCCAAAGAAAAAAAAAAGTAAAATAAAAACAAAAATTAAATGGAGCCATTGGGAGGTAGGTAGAATAGAGTGAACTGTGTAGTCAACATCAAGTTATTTAGTACATGAATGAGAATATCAGAGTCAAGAGATTAAACGAATTTTGAGAAATAAAATGTAACAAAAATGAGGAAAACTGTGTGTGTAATTAAACAGAAGCACTAAAATGAAGGTTTAATCTCAAGATTGAAACAGTGACTAAAAGGAAAAAAGTGCTCAAAGAAGATAAAACAACATAGCAGATGACTGTTAACTGGCTGATAAAAAAAAATGCACTTAGTTAAAAGATGGTGTCAGTTATTTGCATACCATAGACATCACAAAACAGTGGATCTTCTGGATTTACAAGAAATATGTAAATAGACAGTGCCTGATTCAGAAATGTGTTAGGGTGACTTCATCCCATCTGGTGACTGGCAGGAAGATTGCCACCACAGTCAGATAATTGACTTCACTAATCCCAGCTTCATCCATCAGTGCCAAGCATTCTTCCTCCCACAACTGTATGAACGAAGACAACTTCCTGAAGGGGAACAGTGCAGAGTGTCACATCATATTCCCTGCAGATTTGGTTAGCAATCTCAAATATCCACGTGCACTGGCACCCATTAGAATGACACCTGCCTTCCCCACCAATGGAGGAAGTAAAATTGGTCAGGTATCTACCGTGTCAACTTTTCAGCTTGTTACTGGTTCTTAAATGATTGTAGTTCACTAAGGAAATTGGAGCACATGGGAAACCATTTGCCCAAAACAAGCCACATCTGCCCCAGCACCTTCAGCATTGTGTGAAGCTTTGCTAAAACAACAGTATATTCATTGAGAATGCAAATTCTTATGACACAGTCAAGGAAAATTACAGAAAATTATGACAGAGTCCCTCTGTTTGAAACCATCAGTGTACACCACTGTAAATTGTAATGCCTATCTAAAATGGCAAATACACATACTGAAATGTAAAATCTGAGGGGTGATTTTTCTTAAAAATTGTAACTCTAAGACAAGTTTAGGCCTTTGGAGGAGTCAAGGTGAAAATCTGCTCCAAACTCAATGTAAAAAGTTATAACCAGCCAAACCCATCTCTAAAATGGAGTCCTTCACATAAATCCTGTAAGGCCTCATTTATTAATTGCCAATTACAAAAAATCCTTTCCACTGGAGGTTGGGCAATGGTATGGAAAACATAGAATTTTATTTCTTTGGCTTATGAAGCAGTTGCTCAAACGTGTAAGTGCAGGCTCATTATGGGGCTTGCTCTGAATTCCAATGTAAGGCAAAAAGGCCATAGATTTAGGTGCCACTTCATTACTATCATCACTCACCCGTTGCACAGAAAGCTAATAGTGCAACACATGTTTCATATGTCTCTCACTATAACGATTCTGACGAAAGGTGACCTCGAGTTGGGACAACTCAGCTGACAAACTTTCAGGGTCTGAAATGACAATGGGCTCTATGAACCAAGGTATGAAGTATTCCTTCACGCTGAGCTGGATGGTGACAATTATCAGCTCACAGATACAAATCAGTGAGAGTAGATTTCCTCTAAACAGAATGTCCCAATGTACCATCAACCTTCCTTCTCACCAACACATCAAGGAAAGGAAGACAGCCATCTTTTCCACCTCCACAGTGAACTGAATATTCAGGTGTATTGAATTTAGGTGTTCCAAAAAAAAAAAAAAAAAAAAACATTTAAATTCTCACTACCATGAGGCCAAACGACAAAAGTGTTGTCTACATATCAGAAAAAACAAGGAGGTTTCAGAGTCGGTGACTCTAAAGCACGTTCCTCAAAATCCTCCATAAACAAATTGACCACAATAGGTGACAACAGGCTTCACATTGCAATTCCATCAGTTTGTTCATAGTATTGACCATTGAATAAAATGTAAGTGGAAGTCAGCATACATTGAAAAAGATTTGTTAACTCAACACCAAACTTAACCTTAATTAGCTGCAACTAATTTGACAGAGGAACACAAATTGCACTTGGGTGGATGGGCCCCAGTCAACTGAATCATAAAGTAGACATTGCATCTTTTGAATGTAATTGTCCTTATTCAAAACTGTGGCGTTTACCTTGTCCGCAGGCAAGATGACAGTATCAGGATCCCTACTGAGAGAATGTAAAGCAGTCTCCTCAGCTGCTCTTAATTGCACTTGGGTGGACGGGCCCCAGTCAACACATGACAAGCTTCCCTCCTAGCCTCTTCTGCAGTATCGGAAGGTAGTTTAGAAACAGCTTGTTCAATAGAACTCATGAAATCAACAACCAGTAAATGCTTAGACGTTGCTGCGAAATTCCAACCTTTTGCCAACACAGATAAAGCTGTGTTGTCATAACTTTTCTCTGTGAGACTGATCACAGGCTGTTGCGAAATAAAATCTGTAACTGCTTGGCATTTGGCAAAATTCAAACATTTCCTTGGCTTGGAGTCTGATTTTAATTTTATTTCATGACAGTCTGTGATCAATCTCACAAAGAAAAATTATGATGACGCAGCTTATTTATGTTGGGGAAAGGTTTGAATTTCGCACTGATGCCTAAGTGTTTACTGGTCATCGATATCATAAGTTCTATTGAACAGGCTGTTTCTAAACTACCTTCCGATACTGCAGAAGAGGCTAGGATGGAAGCTTGTCATGTGTTGACTGGGGCCCGTCCACCCAAGTGCAATTAAGAGCAGCTGAGGTGACTGCTTTACGTTCTCTCAGTACTGATACTGTCATCTTGCCTGCGGACAAGGTAAACGCCACAGTTTTGAATAAGGACAATTACATTCAACAGATGCAATGTCTACTTTCTGATTCAGCTGACTGGGGCCCATCCACCCAAGTGCAATTCGTGTTCCTCTGTCAAATTAGTTGCAGCTAATTAAGGTTAAGTTTGGTGTTGAGTTAACAAATCTTTTTCAATGTATGCTGACTTCCACTTACATTTTATTCAATGGTCAATACTACGAACAAACTGATGGAATTGCAATGTGAAGCCTGTTGTCACCTATTGTGGTCAATTTGTTTATGGAGGGTTTTGAGAAACGTGCTTTAGAGTCAGCGACTCTGAAATCTCCTTGTTTTTTCTGATATGTAGACAAACACTTTTATCATTTGGCCTCATAGTAGTGAGAATTTAAACGGTTTTTTGGAACACCTAAATTCAATACACCCAAATATTCAGTTCACCTTGGAGGTGGAAAAGAATGGCTGTGTTCCTTTCCTTGATGTGTTGGTCAGAAGGAAGGTTGATGGTACATTGGGACAATCTCATTAGAGGAAACCTACTCACACTGATTTGTATCTGCGAGCTGATAGTTGTCACCATCCAGCTCAGTATGAAGGAATACTTCGTACCTCGGTTCACAGGGCCCATTGTCATATCAGACCCTGAAAGTTTGTCAGCTGAGTTGTCCCATCTCGAAGTCACCTTTCATCAGAATGGTTATAGTGAGAGACATAAAAATCATGTGTTGCACTATTATCTTACTGTGCAATGGGTGAGTGACAACAGTAATGAAATGGAATCTAAATCTATGGCCTTTTTGCCTTACACAAGAAGCATTTCCAACAAGATTGGTGATATTTTGGTGAAATATGATGTGAAATGTGTTCTTTGACCACCTTTTAAGATAAAGGCCCTGGTGGGGTCCGTAAAGGATGATCTTGGTTTGAGTAATGCAGGTGTATATTGTATTCCTTGCAGTTGTGGTATGTCATATATTGGTCAGACAATCAGGACTGTGGAAGACCAGTGTATTGAACACAAACATTACATATGCTTACAACAGCCAAACAAATCCCCAGTTGCGGAACACTGTCTTGGCACCGGTCATCCTATGGAATACAACAAGGAGATTCTAGCATGCACTTCCACCTATTGGGATAGTGTTATTAAGGAAGCTGTTGAAATTAAACTAGCAAATGGCTTTATAGACAGAGATGGTGGTTTTTGTTTAAATTCTGCTTGGAATCCAGCCAGCACTGTCTCTTGTGAAAAAATAGAGGGACAGAATTAATGCTGCCTCACCTGTTGATTAATAGTCACTATCAATATTTTGGATGTTTGGTTACCTTTGGTGGTGTTTACTTTGCAGTGCCGTGTACTGTGTGTGTTATCTTCCTTGTTTACCCTTTGCAAACTGAGGTATTAAATATACTTGCACATTGCTTCCTTGAGAGCAGTTGTGCCTTGAGAATGGCAGGGTGTCCTCCTGTCAAAATATCGACAGTTGTCGATGACATCACCCGATAGCACACCCATAAGTTGTTTGAACGTACATTACATCGGGAAAAGTTAAGGTTTCACAGTTCAGTGATTGTGGCAAACGTGACGAGAAATGCTTGACAAATCAGGAAATCGGATGTTTAAGAACTCATTTAAGACTATTCATACTTACTGGTGATATGAACGCATCTGTTGGTGTTTGATGAGTTGGGTTCTGTTTTTTCTTTGCCTTATTTGGACTGCCAGTAGCTGTAACACAAACCACAAGTCATCAATAATACATAAAAAAGTACAAATATATCTTTACATACATCAAGCAGCACTGCATTAAGAGAGAACTGCTATACTTCAGAGAAAATAAAGGAGTGCTTTCCTCACTTTATACTACTAAGATTCTCCTGCATTCTACAAACTCTCAAAATCAAATTCAGTTTGAAAATATGGTATCAGATACATTCGTTCCAGCACCAATTCAGCATCTCAGAAAGAAATTTGGTTATGATAGTGGTTGTACTGTGTAAGAATGTAGCTTCTAACAGTAGGTGTAGTATAGTGTGAATCGCAGACTGAAAATGATGCCTTCAGAAGACATTTGAAAACTATAAACAATGCCATAGCTACAGGTTTCCTAATGAACTTGGTAAAAGACAAAATTTCAGATGTCAGTGCAAAAATTTGAGCTTCCAAATGTGAAAAGGGCTGGCTGGATTCTGTGGCAGTGCTAGACGAAAACTGGACATTGGCAACAGAAACCTTTGTGGGGCCTCTTTCATTTTTCAGTCAGCGAAAAAATGTTAAATTAAAGTAGCTGGACTACAACAATATCCATTATACTCAAATTTTATTAGCATACACTGACAAAAATTACAATCAATAAACAAAAATTAAATGGAGATGTCAATAATGGAGTATAGATAACAACACACCTAAAGAGGATCACTGAGCTGCTGACAAGCATGAAAAATAGACAATCACATTCACACAACTTAAATTTTCGGCCATGGCAATGGCGTTCATCAGAAGAAGAAACACAGTCACTCAATCACTAAGACAACTATACACACAACCACTCCATTACTGACATTCCAATCAAATTTTCCATTGTTAAGGTTTTGCAAAACAGAAATTAAAACAGATGAACTTTGTAGTTTTTTGTTTCACTGAGTTTTTGTAAGATTATGTCATTATTAATATTAGATGCTATTTCTGCTGCAACTGATAGTACTGAAAATCTCTTTCTTAGTTCATTGTGCTTCTCACATAGGTATTAATCAATTTTAACTTTGAGAAGATTCTTCCAGTCAAAGCTGTAGGACTAGTGACTGCAACTGTTAGCATGATTATGACTGTTAAATAAACATCTGGATATATTTCTCCCAAATTATTTTCTAAAATCTATTGAATACATTGTTTAATGTCTTTGAGTGAGTTTAGTGGATTGGACTTTAAAAACTAGAGTGCCTCATAAAGTTCGACAGTCGGTATGTCACTAGGCCTATTTTTGTCCTTTCAAGTACTGTACCTAAACCATAAATCCTCTTTGGATACAATCGATATCACAAATAAAACCAAAGCATTCAAAATATTCGTTGAGTGCTTTAAACCAACATTCAATGTGGACTACTACAGCATTTATCTTTGCTTTAAAAAAAAAGTTAAGTCAGGTCAGTACTGAGATACAGCGGATTGTATAGGTTTATCAATTTCTTCATAATTGCATAGGCTACTTATTTTTTCTGTGGTGTTCTTTTTGTTTTGAACTGAAACTCAGTTTTGTAAATAATTTTTCTCAATCTATCAAGCTTCTGCAACTCATGTTGCAAGTCCTATATTATGGAAATCTTGAATCAAGTCATGAAGTGAATGTGAAATATCAATAATGACATTCATAGTTACTTATATTGTTCAAACATAGTGTACTGCAACAATAAACTTAAAAGTTAACATTTATGGTTTGGAATCATCAGCTGTATTTTTCCAGTCATTCTTGCTTTAGATGATACCATCAAACTTGAAAATATCACTTTTACTGCTTCATTTCTGGTTTCCAATTGTGTTTTTATAAGTTCCCTGTAAGAGTACATAAACTTTATTGTATGCTAAGAACCACAGACATGTTTCAGCTGTTGTTGCAGAGTCATGGGTAGCTGCATTTACCAACAGCAAATTCCATGAATAGCATCTGTGTGACTTGAAAATTGTTCATAGATTACTATTGAGTATTCTTGTTCTGATACCGTTAACAATCCCAACCATCTTGGTGCAATTATCATGTATTTAACAGCTTCAAATACCTAGGTCATTATTTTCTTGTTTCTTTAAAATTGCATTTCTTAAATATTCCCATGGTTTTTGCAACAGCAATAGATGCAATGAAATGTTCTACTCTCTCTCTCTCTCTCTCTCTCTCTCTCTCTCTCTCTCTCTCTCTCTTTCTGGCTGAGGAATTTCAGAATTATGCCCAGGAGGAATTGTTCAATATTATCCCATGTAAGTATACATGCATACCACTGATGTGTAAATAAATTATTGCTTTTGCACAGCTCTGTAATGTGAAGAATGCCTACCATAGTGCATTCAAGGTGTCACCACTGTGTTGTTTTGAAGTTGGTTCCAGTCAACTGAAATGAGTCAGACAGTGAAGCAAGACATTATGTGCAGTAATGAAATGGAAGTCAATAGCACAAACAGCTAGGAAACAGACAAATCACATTCTTTGCCATATTTCAAGAGATATGAAAAGAACATGATGGCAACATAAGAAAACGTGAAAGATCAATATGGTCTCTGAAGATCGTAACACATGGAAAAGTCTAAATGTGGCCTTTTAGGTAATGTTAATGTCAAAGTAAAGAACCAGTTGGAAGTAATGCTGGAGAAGGCCTGATAATGAATAAGAAAATATGAATGTAGGTAAGTTATTATGAACAGCTTAGTGAATACAATGTCATAGCAAAGGTAGACACAAAGCCAAAACCGGCCATAGTAGTACAAGTTTATCTGCTGATGATGAGTATATGGAAGAAATGTGTGAGGAGATAAAAGAAATTATTCAAAATGTTAAGGAAGATAAAAAATTGATTGTGATGGAGGATTGGAACTTGGCAGTAGGAAAGGAAAGGTAAGGAAATGTAGGAGGTGAATATGGACTGGGGAAAAGAAACACAACAGGAGATTCTCTGGTAGAATTTTGTGCTGAGCACAATTTAATCATCAGGAACACTTAATTTAATCATCATGATCAAAGCCAGATTAACAAAATTCGTCATAAAATCCAAATCCAATGTGTAGATAAACTCAGAGTATGCATTATTCTTTCCACTCAATCTTATTAAAGAACTGAAAATACTCTAGAATCATAGTTCCCCAAATGTTAGGAACAGTTTCCTTAATATTTTTCAAGTTACAAAAACCAACACAAATTTACAGTGGCTATGTGTTTACTGGTTCAGTGAACCCCAGAAAAAATTGCACCCTAGGAAAAAAAAAGTAAATAAATAAATAAAATAAACAGTGTTTATAAATTATAGTTCTTCATTTTGTTCTTTTATCAGATCATTTTATATACACATTCAAAGTATTTTTACAACTTGAGAAACCTTTTACATTGTGGAGACAAGCACCTACATGAGTCGTAATATAGGCAGCAGTGGCTGCAGTGTTGCTATGTGCATGTGCAGCTGAGGTTCAAATTATCATCTGAACCCCCTGGAGGCAGCATATGGGCATTCCCATGGCAGGGGAAACCTGCTTTTAACACTGGCGTTGGAGCTGGTAGAGACACCAGCTCCTGGCTACTTGAGCTCTGGCGGTTAAGCACGAATGGTCCTAAAGCAAGACAATGAAGCTACTGTGCACCTCGCCTTGCACATGTGCAAATCCTCCATGAAGGCAACATCCATCCTTCACATTTGTTTTTTATGCATTGAAGATTCATCACAAAACATGTCATAGTTAGCGAAATATCTTATAAATTAAAGATGCATCAACTGTAAAAGCCTTCAAAAGATCCGGTCATGAATAATATTGAAGTCACTACTCTCCACTTAGCAAGAACAGCCATGTGGTTAGTGGCATCACTCTGACATCATTGGTGACTGACTGCAAGCAATTTTCTTAAACCCAATCTTCTGTTTAACAGATACAGGAACAACAGTGACTTTTTATTGTTACTTGGCACATATACTTTAGACATTTGGGTAAGTTACATTTCTACTCTTCGATGTAAATATATTTAACTGTTTGAAAGGATGTGGAGAAGTGCAGCCTTTGAGCATGCATAAGGTTAGGAAGGGGTACTGCTTACAGTTGAAGCAAGTGCAAACAAGCTGAAGTAAGACATTCTGCAATTCATATAATGAAAATATATCTAAAGGGGGGGGGGGGAGGGGACCGGGGCATTTTTCCCTGGCACCACTCACAGAAGTGTGACACATTGTCTCTTTGGACGCTGAGGGGGAGACGCGCCGAAAAATTGACACGTTGAGTGGGGGGAAGGGGGGTTGAGGTGGAGCCATTATCAGGATCCGGCACTGAAAGTAATGAACCCCCAGTTATCTGAAGTACCAACTGCCAATGTACATTTGACACTTTCCACATCATTACACATACAGTATTTGCCACAGGATCATTTTCAGTTTCCAACATGCAATCTAAAAATCTATGCCAATGTGTATGCTATGTGTACAATAAAACAGAGGGCAGTAACATATTTAACATGGAGCCTGGTTCACTGACACTATTGCTCTTTACTCTTTTGCTGGAAAAGTGCTAGAACATATTAATTAATACAGTGAAGACAATTTCACAATTTGATATTGTTCTTTGTATTAATAACCATAATGATTTTGTAACTGCAGCTTAGATATGTATACAAAATGTATAATATATTAATGTCAAAATGCTGGAATTGTAAAACTTGACATGTCACCTTTACACAAATTGAATGATTTTAAAATTGCATTTGTTCTTCCATGTATTTTAATGGTTCTAGATCTCTGAAGCACATGGAATAGCATACATCATTTGTTTTTCATTACTGTAAATACTTAAAATTACTTTTTCAAAATTTACATTTCCACAGACATACTCACCACCAGGTAAGTTGGGCAGGGAGAAATCATCAATAGCCTGTTGTTTCTGTGGCTTTGACAGGAGTCTTTTGCTGGTAGTGATCCATCCATCACCTTGAGGAGACTCATTAGGCTGGTGGCTATCTGGTGTACACAAATCAAGCACTAGACCACGATCCAAACGACGTATGAAGGTAGTACGTGGTGCCACATGTAGCATGGGTGTTGCATTTATTGAAGTAGTTGTTGGAAGAGGACGATTTACTTTCCCACCAGGAACAAGTGGTGACTTTTTCAATGGTTCTGGAACCCTGTCAAACAAAACATTGTTAATTTTATTTCAATGACATTTATATTGTAATCTTTTTATTTGCATTCACTTAAAACCCAATAACACTGGGCTTCTCAGAAATGGTCTCAGTTATATAACAGGCTTAAATGGTCTTCTTAAAAGAACTATGCAAGTATTTACCAGTGATGTTTCAAGAAAGCAACAGAAACTCACAATCTAGACAATAGTGTAGTGAGGTGTAACCACAGTCTTCCTCAGTAGTGTAACTACAATTAACTATTCACAAATTTTCATTCATCCATTAATAATACACAAATATAAATTATCTGTACATTTAAGAGAAGTGAGTTCAGTGAAGATACAATTTGACAAACGAAGCAGCTGATGCAAAATAAGTGTCAATTATGATTTTAAATGACACTTAATTGTTAGATTACTGTATCATTTGAAGATAAAGCTAGAAGGCTTTATAGTAATAACAATATTGTGTGTACTACGTACACTTGATATAAAAGTTTTAATTAAAACAATGTACTTAAACTACTAGATTGAAAAAAAATCTTTGAAATTATGAAGTCAGCAGAGGTAAAATATAGTGAACAGAAGGTTATTTACAACTTACACAAAAACCAGACAGCAGTTATCACAGTCGAAGGGCATGAAAGGAAAGCATTGGCTGGGAAGACTGTAAGACAGGGCTTTAACCTGTTCCTAATGTTATTCAGTTTGTACATTGAGCAAGCTGTGAAGGTAAACAAAGAGAAAATTGGGAGAAGGAATTAAAGTTCAGGGTGATGAAATAAAAACTTTGTGTTTTGCTGATGACATTGTAATTCTGTCAGAGACAACAAAGGACCTGGAAGAGCAACTGGACAGAATAGCCAGTGTCTTGAAAGGGACATACACCATTTTTGCACCATTATAGGCTGCGTGTGAATACAGGCCACACCTAAACTTTTGACATGAGATTATAGAAAAAAAAGGTCTAATACAGGCCATAAATTTATTTTTTTATTGTGATTCTTCTGTTTCTCCCGGCGTATTTGATAATCAAAACATCCACGGGTGTACTGCCGGTCTATAGCGTCCAACGGGCACAATATTTTGGCGATCATACATGTCGCCATCATCAGGTGAACTGACGGACTGAGCTCCTGGAAACGCATCGGTACGGAGATCCGCACACTACGGCTGCTTGAAGGGAACTGGGTTCTAGCCCAGTACTGGGCGATTTAAATACCCTCGGCCCGCAGAGTGACCCCTTCGCTGTTCGCGCCCTGCGCCGCAGCCGGGCAGTGGAACCAATTGCGCCGGCGTCTGAGATGACGTCGATGTGAGGGCTCTGTCCGCTGTGGTCATCACTTCATTACGTTTGCTAGATTTACTCTTAATTAACTCAATTGCTGGTTCCCAAGCTTTGCTATGATTATAGCCACAGTCATGGTTTATGAGGTCGTCACTTGTGTGGATTTCAATGGCCTCTCTAACGACGCAGTCCCAGTATCTCGACATCTGTACCAGAATCCTAGTGTGTTCATACTCCATCGCATCATTCTCCGACAAACAATGTTCAGCGACCACCAACTTGCTCGGATACATCAATCGTGTGTGCCTCTGGTGTTCAACGCATCGATCCTCGACTGTACGCATCGTCTGTCCAATATATGACTTTCCACACTGACATGGAATCCAGTACACACCGGCCTTCCTCAAACTGAGATCATCTTTGGTGCTCCCCACCAGTGCACGAATTTTATTTGGCGAACAAAAAACAGTTCCAACCTGGTGTTTTTTCAAAATGCGGGCGACCTTTCCCGAGAGTGAGCCGGTATATGGAACGAACGCAGTGCCTACATCCTCCCTCGTGTTATCATCCGTTTCCACAGGTTGTGATATCGTGGTTGGGTGGAGAGCCCGCTTGGGAACCAGCGATTGGGTTAATTAAGAGTAAATCTAGCAAACGTAATTAAGTGACGACCACGGCGGGCAGAGCCCTCACATCGACGTCATCTCAGACACCGGTGCAATCGGTTCCACTGCCCGGCCGCGGCGCTTGGCGCGAAGGGGTCACTCCACGGGCCGAGGGTATTTAAATCGCCCGGTACCAGGCTAGAACCCAGTTCCCTTCAAGCAGCCGTAGCGTGCGGATCTCCGTGCCGGCGCATTTCCAGGAGCTCAGTCCGTCAGTTCACCTGATGATGGCGACATGTATGATCGCCGAAATATTGTGCCCGTTGGACACTATAGACCGGCAGTACACCCGTGGATATTTTGATTATTTTTTTATTATTTATTTTTTACAAATTGAACCTTATTGTAATCAGAAAAAAATCTTATGAACCTAAAAAAACCAACAAAATCAGAACAACTGTGGACAAGTCAACCAATAAGAGATCAAGACGAGAGGTCGATAGTCTTGCAGCAGTTCAAGTGAGGGGAGGATGAACTAAGACCTGATTCCGGGAGTTTCTTATGCTCTATACTCTATAATGTAGATGTGTGCTGCAGAAATACCGAGTTTTTTCAGAGTATAGAATGTGAGAATATATCTATTTCTGTGTGTGTGTTTTACAATTTTTTGGCCTGTGAGTGATAATGGTAAAAGAAGTACCAATTACACTGCCAAATTTAAGCTTCAGATTCCCTTGTATGATAAGGAATGTGGAAAGTGGAAAGGAGGAAGCTGGATATAATTTGACATCGATGAAAAAAAAAAAAAAGTTCTTCGCTAGTGTGCAAGTAATGACAGACTATTTAAGTGTGTCGTTGTGCATTTTGAGGACAAAAACGTAAATATCATGTCGTAGAAAAGGCTTGTTTGGTTTTGTAATTCAAAACAGAAAATGTAATTTTGCTGTTACAGCACAAATGATTCAGATGCAAGGCTGCAAAATAGTCTCGAGTTCAATGTACATTGCTTCTTGGAAATTACCCTCAACAAATGTGAAAGCAGTGAATCTGGTCACAGTAAAATGTGTCACTTAAAACATACTGGTAGCATTTGAACTTGACATCGGTATTAGCTGTACAAATCAGCTGTTTCGTCTCTTAACCTCCCATCACCACTTTCACTGGCATTACCAACATAAACATCATGGTAAAAACTCGTGCGATGCAAAGATTAACTTCATTGACCACTCAAATTAAAATTATTGCCATGCTTAGGAACTCTATGAGTTATGTATTGGTATTGTTCTTGACTGTACAGGTGTATTAAAAACACTGTCATCTGCTACGTTTGACAGCAGTATAAAATAAGACCATTCGATTTATATCGAAACATCAATGTTTTATCAATTGCTGCGCAGTTTTTGTAAACTTGTATAAAAACGTAGATGCAGTATTATGACATAGTTACCGTTTTTAAAGACTATCCACTTTATTATGTTTCCCAAACCACAATAAACGTGAGCATATAATTTTTGAATCTAATGACTGTTTATAAGGGGTGGGGGAGGGTGGAGGATAGAATCTCAATTATAGGCCACACCTTGAATTTGCAAGCCAAAATTTGGAGAAAAATGTGCAGCCCATATTCACACAAATACAATAAGAAAACAAGGATAATGGAACAATGTCTTAAAAAATCAGGTGATGCTGAAGGAAATAGTAGGCATTGAAATCATTTGGTGGCAGATGAGTTTTGTTACTTGGGCAGTAGAATAAAATATTATGGTCACAGAACAGAGAATGCAGAATGGCAATGGGAAGAAAAGCATTTGTGAAAAAGAGAAATTTGTTAACGTTGCATAATAATTTGTTACGAAGTCTTTTCTAAAGGCATTAATGTGTACAGCAGTGGCATGGATGATAAATAGTTCAGACAGGAAGAGGAAAGAAGCATCTGAAATGTGGCACTACAGAGAAATGGTGAAGATTAGGTTGGTAGATCGTGTAACTAATGAAGAGGTGCTGAACAGAATTTGGGGAGAAAAGGATTGTCTGATGAACCTTGACAAAAAGAAAGGCCGCAACGAACAAACTATAATATCTTTACAATTGTCTTTGGGAGAGCCGCATCTCGGCCGCCACCTACAATCATTTACTCAGTTTGTGTTAAGCTTAGAAACGGTCAGTTCAATAAAGTGTTGCTGCACAGAAAAGTGTGTTTTCTGGGGCTCAGACCACATGAAAAACCCACATTGGTGACCCTGCACTGTTTCTTGTGCTACGGTGCATGTTTCATTAGCAATTATTAGAGTCAAACGTCATGAAAGGGTAGCAGTGATTGGGAAGGGATTAAGACAGGGTTGTAGCCTTCCCCAAATGTTGTTCAATATGTACATTGAGAAAGCTGTGAAGGAATGCAAGGAGAAATTTGGAAAGGGAATCAAAGTCCAGGGAGGGGGAATAAAAACCTCGTGGTTTGCTGCTGAAATAGTAATTCTGTCAGAGACAGCAAAGGACCTGGAAGAACGATTAAATGCAATGGACAGTGTCTTGAAAAGAAGATATAAGATGTACATTAACAAGAGTAAAAGTATGGTAATGGAATGCAGTGTCAGAAAATCAGACAATGCTGAAGGAATTAGATTAGGTAATGAGGCGATAAAAGTAGTAGACGAGTTTTGTTGTTTTGGTAGCAAAAATAACTTCTAATAGCCGTAGTAAAGAAGATATAAAATGCAGAATGGCTATGGGAAGAAAAGCATTTCTGAAGAAGTGAAATTTGTTGACATACAGTATTAGTTTAAATGTCAGGAAGTCGTTTCTGAAAGCATTTATCTGGAGTGTAGCATTGTACGGAAGTGAAATGTGGACGATAAGGAGTTCAGACAAAAAGATGATAAAAGCTTTTGAAATGTGGTGTTACAGACGAATGATGAAAATTAGATGGGTAGATCAGGTAACTAAAGAGAAGGTGGTCAAACGAATTGGGGAGAAAAGGACTTTCTGGCATATCCTGACTAAGAGAAGGGATAGATTCGTGGGACACATCCTGAGAAATCAAGGAATCGTCAACTTAGCATTAGAGGAATGAGTGTGGGGTCAAAATTGTAGAGGGAGACCGAGGGACAAATACAATAAGCAGATTGAAAAGGATGTAGGTTGCCGAACTTATTCTCAGATGAAGAGCCTTGCACAGGACACGGAAGCATGGAGAACTGCATCAAACCAATCTGTGGACTGAAAACAAAATACAACATTAGGAAAAAGGATGATCTTCACTATTTGAGGTTAATTTCAACTTTGACAAAGAAAGGGGTGAATTAAGCTGCCACAAAAGTCTGGTCACTTACCAAATACCATCAAAGGTCTGACAGAAAGCCAACTATCATTTAAAATGAATTTAAAAGAATTTTTGAATGCCAACTTCTTCTAATCAGAAAATGAATTTTTACATAAAAATTATTAATTTTATAATAAATAAATAATTGAATTTCTTGTCATATCATGTAAAGATAGCTTTTATAAAATGGACATCTTGTAAATTACATGAATTTGGTATCAATGATCTATGGAGCAAGTATAAATATAATATAATCTAAGAATATTCTTATGTATTGCATCATCCATACAATATATCTGAGGCAGTCTGATGTTAAAATTGTTTTTTCAAACAGTAAAATTGATAGAGATATATATGTAGCAGCCAGGGGGCTTTGCGGATGGTATCAAAATGTTATGCAAGTTGAAGAAAATTATCCGCATACACAAATAAGCATCTATATCATGTAATAAATAACCTCACAGTTTGGTAAACAAATTCAGTCTGACAGCAAGCAGATCCCCACAAATGACAAGGATGTTCTCTTGACCATCTTAGTTACTCATATCAGTGACGGACTGCTTGCCTCAGAGTCTAGAGAAGTCATCAGGCTATTTATGAATTATTTAGAGCAGGGATCTGATGTAACTATGAGAAATGCTAATTGTTATCTCACTCTGTAAATAGAACATTTCTAGACCACTCTGGTTCCTTAAACGGGTGGATATACATGTGCTGTGATGTAGCAGTACAGCATAAGAGACTGCCTATGCTGTAGCAATTCTAACTGATTGCAGACAAATGAACACTGAGCAGAAACTAAAAAATTATCAATGGTCCATACCATCAAGCTTTTTGGTAGCGTGATCTGTTTGTCAGTGGGGATGGATACAGCATGGCCTTAGGGACTACCTATGTTCTACATGGGTGGAACGAGATGTAGCTTAGGAATGGAGTGGGGAGGTGGAGGAGGGTAGAAAAGCAAAACAAACAGTTATACATGAACACATGCACCCCCGCCCTCCTACACACACCAAACGGAAAAAGTGTAGTACAGATGCAATGTGCAATCCAACCTACAAAATTCCATCTCTCAGATCATATCCATTGCTCTCCAGCAACTGGAGGAGCTCTCCAAACATTACCTCCACAAGTTATCCAACTTGCCAACACTCCATTGTCACCTTAGAGCATCAGTATGAAATACTTATTCAACCCACAGTGTTCTTCCTTGTGAACCCCCCAAAGCACCCAGACCTTGCCTAGCTGACCTCTTGAACAAACTTCAACCCTACAAACTCCCTACCAGCACTCCAAAACAACCCCACAACACCGTGGACAGATTAGATTGGTTATTTGTTCCATAGATCATATATATATGGATTTCTACAAATGTCTGCGTTTGCGTGTGTATGTGTATGGGTGTGCTGGTTTGCCTTTCCTTTTGTCCCCTTAAGGTAAGTCCTTCCACTCCTGGGATTGGAATGACTCCTTTTCCACTTCCTTAAAACCCGCATCCTTCCCTTTATCCCCTCCTTTCTTCATCTTTTCCTGAAGAAGCTACCAGCGGTGGCAAAAGCTTCTATGTGTGTTTGTGTGTTTTTTTATTTGTATCTGTTGACGAACCTGTGCTTTGGGTAAGTTATCCGATTTCTATTTTTTATATAAATTTATCCCACCAGGAAAGTTTCCTTCTATATAAGGAGACTTTCCAGGTGGGAAAATAGGTATAAAATAAAGATTTTTGACTTACCTAAAGTACAGGCTCGTCGACAGAAACACCAAACACACACAAAAACACACAAACATTCGAGCTTTCGCCAGCAGTGGTGGCTTCTTCGGGAAAAAGAGGAAGGAGGGAGAGGAGAAAGGGAAGGATACGGGTTTTAAGGAAGTGGAAAAGGAGCCATCCAATCCCAGGAGTGGAAGAACTTACCTTAGGGGACCAAAAGGAAGATAAACAAATACACACACAATCACACATATCCACATGCAAACACATGCAAGTTGTAATCATCAACTTCCACAGGATCTACTGTAGACTCTGATACTCTGATAAATCTGTTGACTTCAATGGTGGTTCCTCTCATTGTGATTAGATGCACATATAATCATGGATTCTATAAATTTCATTCCAATCAGGTAGTAACTGCCTACATACTCCAAATGTACAAATCACCTTAGTCTGTATTTTCCCTTCCTTCAGAGCTTCTATTAAAGCTCCCCTCAATTCTGTGGAATATTTTTCTGAATATTTGAGTGATGGCCTAAATCTATATTACTGTTTTTGGATTTGTCTAGAAATTGTCAAATAATAAAAAACTTTTAAACTTTTTTGTCAATAATCTTTTGACCTGCAGTTATATTTTTGTCTTGTACTGTACACACTTACCTGCCTATGGTAACTCAGCTGTGCCAGTAACAAACACTGAATCATATGTGGTCTTATATATCCTCAAATTGACCACATACTGTCAACTTTTTTGTACAAAACTGGTCAAAATGCTAAAGATTGTCACTGCAAGCCAATGTTATTGTAGGTAATTCATATTAATGATATGAGTCATATCAAGTGGTTAATTGTAAACTTACCTTGTTGGCAGTGTTGTCGACTGTTCTCTGGTCACATTGAAACTCAAATTATTAATGGATGGGTGTAAAACTTGCATACTGTTATGTCCTTGAGGAGGAGGAATTGACAGTTCACTTTGAGTCTGAGTATTTGAGTTAAATGCATGCAGCTGCAAAGACTGGAAAGGTGCTGGGGAGGGTGATGAAGTTTGTTCATCTCCAAAATTTGTACTCAACTGAATGTCATGCACAGACACTTTCACACGAGATACATCACTTTTGGAGAGCATTCCAGGAGTCTTTGCTGGCTCTTCCTTATTTTCACGGTCCTCTTCAGCTATATCCATAATGTTATTACCATCACTCAGTTTTCTTCTTGAAGCAGGTTTATTAAGATCTACAAGAAATCTACGGCTGTCACCACCAGCATTCTGCTCAGCTGGAATGAGGTTCACCCTCCATCTTGGTGGATCAGCAAAACTTCTTCGCAAGCTTGTTCCTGAAATACATAAACATCTCAAAGTAAGTGATAGCAAATCAGATGGCATGCAGTGGAAGTATATTTTATTCTAAGTAAACCAGTAACATTAACAACATGAAGTTTAGGATGTTTTGAGAGCATTAGTGAAGAAAATCATTTTATGATGTAAGTAAGAGCCTTAAAAAACAGTGAGTTAGATTATGTGTCTAAATTTCAGAAGGTGCTACAACAGCAATACATGAACCAGATTCTATGAAGGAAGGTACTAAGATTGGTCTCATGCAGCTCTGCATATTACTCTGTTCTGTGCAAGCCTCTTCATCAGTGAATAAGAATGGCAACCCTTACCATTTTTATCCTGATATTTGACTTCCACCTATCACCCTTAACTCCATCTTTACTCCATGGCTCAGGTTGTCAGAAACCTTCCTCTCTATCCCCTTTGTCCTACCTCCTACCTGAAAAAGGTGATTTAATTTCTATTGGTGGTGCTGAGTCACAATAAGTACTAACCAACGACTCTATCTCTTTTGATTAATTTTAACAATGGAAAATCCAATTGCAGTGATTGTGTGAATGTATATTTCTTTTTCTGATGAAGGCCAGGGCTGAAACTTTAAGTTGTAAATAGGTGATCAACTATTTTCTTGCCTGTCAGCAGCTGAGCAAGCCTCTTTACGGTGAGTTGTTATCTGTCTTTTGATTAATTTCTTCACATCACATTGTAGAATTTCTGTCGGATTAATCATATACTCACTAGTCATTCACGCACGACAATACAGTCTCAGCAAGTGCATTATGTGATGCAGAAATTGTCCATTGTTGTAAAATTGATCCAAAATGGTGACTTAGATTATCAAGAATGGTCATACGTATATAATAAACAGTTTATTTACCAAATGTATTAATGTCTTGGCATATTGACCTACAATACACGAAGGTCGAATTATTTATTATCTGATTTAGATTGCTCTCCTCCCCTAACAATATTGGCAATATCAAGTAGTTACATGAAAAATATAACTGCCCACTGATATAAGACTCTTGTTGATGTTAACTTTTCACATGTGTACAACAATTATCCATGCTGACATCTGGATAATAGGGAAAAACAAAAGTCAGGTGTCCTAAAGTGCAGGTTCTAGAACTAAGGAATACTACATGTAGAGGGTGCTAAATGTGCATGACATGTACCTTAAATGTATTGAACAGCTTGTCTATATTTAAATAATGTTTGTTCTCTAATAGTGAGGCTGTGATCCTAGATGACAGGGCCCCTGTTTAAACAGCACAAATCAACCAGGATGTGTTTTGAGCATGATGTTGACCTCTCATATCTGCCTTGATTATCATAGTGATCAGATCACAATATTATTGAGCCCTATAGTTAGCCACAATAAACAGTTGGTTAGTGGTCATGCCAATATAGATATAGACAGTGATTGCAGCACAGTTGGTAAGTTACATGGCTGCTTTTACAGGTGGCCCAGCCTCTGAGTAGGATAAGCCTGTGGCAGGACTGGAATAGGAAGTGTTTAGTGTGTGGATTGGACAGGTCTTACAGTGGGGTCTCCCACAGGGATATGATCCCTGTGGCAGTGTGTTGGGTTTTGGGGTGACATAGTGATGCAGTAGGATGTTATAGAGGTTGGGAGGGCACCAGAACAACACGTTAGGAGGGGTGGGAAGGATCTTTGGCAGGATGTCACTCATCTCTGGGCATGAGGACAGAAAATCAAAACCTTGCCTAAGGATGCAGTTTAGTTGTTCGAGTCCAGGGCAGTACTGGGTGGCAAGGGGAGTGCTTTTTTGTGGATGTTTACTGGTGGTAGAGGTTGGATTTGGGGTGTGTGGGTATATGGCATGGAAGATCTGTTTGTGGACTTGGTCTGTGGGATAGTTCTGTCTGTGAAGGCATTTGTGAGACCATCAGCATATTGACAAAGGGAGTTCTTGTCACTGCAGATATGCCACCCACAGGTTGCCAGGCTATAAAAGAGGGACTTTTTGTTGTGGAAGCGATGACAACTGTAAAATTGTAGGTACTGTTGGTGCTTGGTAGGTTTCAAATTGACAGAAGGTGGAGGTTCACATCCAGGAACGTGGCGTGGAGGGTTGAAGAAGACCAGGTGAAGTCGATGGGGTAGAAGGAGTTGAAATTTTGAAAGAAGGAGAATAAGGTGTCCTGGCCTTATGTTATACTATAGTCTTTAGTGGTCCGTAGTTTCTCTTGATAACACGTTCAATTGTCTTTGTGTCTTCTGTCTCTATGTCTGTGTCTTACGGATTGATATTCGATGATATTTGTAAAAGGTTGCCATTGTGGCTATGAAAAATTGTTATTTTATGAATACTTATATTAAATAGCAGAAACATCCCTACATTACTTATTTACTAATTAGAAACATAGTCCATATCAATTGTTTTAAATTGTAATGTTTCTTTTTACAGCTTACATTACATAAACAACTTCTGTACGATGCAGTGCAACTTTGCGTCACCATACATTATCTATATTTCCTTGTTATTTTGCAACAGTAATTCATACCTGTGATTGTCTTTGGATAGAAGTCTGATTTCCGTAACATAAAAACCTGCACACCTTTTATTAAAATTGTTTGCAGGAGCACTATATCGGACAATGCATGGTCACAACGTCTGCAGCTGCCATTTGCTGATCTAGTAAACCCGGTAATTCTCAATCACTGCAGTCAGTTTTCCCTTTTAAAGTCAATTTCTCAACAAAATTTAATAACTTCTGAAGCCCCCCCCCCTTGGACGAAATAATTAAATAATTACAACGCACAGAGGGTATACAATCATCGCCACACAGTGGCAACGCATTTTCAGCAATGATTTTCCGTAAATGTGTGGGCAGTTATGCTCGATGATTACATTATTGGGCCTTATGTTTTACCTGCACATTTTACTGGTTAACTATTACTGAATATTTTTAGAGGAAACATTGCAACCAACGTTGTTAGAAGACATTCCATTAGGCATACGTCATAACATGTGGTTCCTCCACGATGGTGCTCCACCCTATATTGGTCACAGAGTACTCAGATTTTAGAATATACAATTTCCAGGATGATGGATTGAGCATTTGTGTCCACATTGATGGCACACAGCCCTGATTTAAATCTATGGAATTTTTACTTCTGGCGCCAATGAAGGAAATTGTTTATGCTTAGCAAGTTAAGAATGTGCACATGAGACATTTTTATAAAAGTGAGTACCATCTTAAAATAAAGCAAAAATACTTTTCTTATCAATTTTTGCATTAAAGCCTAAACTTTAATGTACTTTTCTGCACAATTCCCACCAATATTAATTCACTTATGGCATCATATGGTCAGAATTTGAATACCATCCTCAAATAAATTTGCCAGTTAGATAGGCAATCTTTGCAACACAGCTGTTTTGACATCTTCAGCATCACTGTGGCAATGATCACCCAAGTGCTTTTTCAGTCAGTACATGGTAGTCCGTGGGCACTAAGCCAGAGATGTAGAAAGGCTGGTCATGTTGTTTCCAGCCAAGTGATTGGACCAGCTCCTGAGTTTAATTGGCAGCAAGTGTTTGGGACTGCCATTGAGAAAATCAGTACCCTAACTCAGCCTGCCACGCCTTTTGTTTTTCAATGTCTCACAACAAATGATAGAATTTGTGGTATCACCAAATGACAAAAATCCACAAGCAACATTTCATTCATGTCTCAAAAACAGTACATGTGATTTTCCTGGTTGAAACTGTTTGCCTGAACTTCACTTTCTTAGATGCTGAATGCCATCATTCCATGGGTGGTTGTTTTGATTCATTCGTAACATATGTCACCCATATTTCATCTTCTGTGAAAGTTTGGATTAAGTAGTTGTCACCTTTTCAACTTTATCATTCTAGAAAAATTAAGAACTAGCTCAAAGTTTGCTTTTGTACGCCTCAATACCCAGTGTGAGCAGTTCTTGACTCTTTAGATAAATACCCACACAACATTCAAATAATAAAACAGCTGTTTTCTCTCACTTTTTTCACAAATTATTCAATAATGACTGACAGTTACCCACTTCATCCTCACCATGTATGTTCATACAGCACAGCCATCTTTAAAAAGCTCTCACCCATTTTCATACCATCTAATCACTCATGTTTTCTCTGCACACTTCATTGACTTGATGATACATTTAAGCTACTTTCACACCTTTAGTACTATGTAAATGAATCATAATGTGTATTTCACAGTTGACAGGACTCTGAATTAGAGTGGTCATTTCAAATAATCACAAACAAATGTATCCCACACCAAACAACTCTACAATGGTGTCAGTAGATTTCCAAGAGAGTGTGGACAAGACATGCATTGGCCATGGATCTGCAGCAGTGGGATTTAAAACTGGAATTTGTTTTAAAAACATGTCTCTTATTTTCCAATTATTAACATAGTACAGTATTAGATGAGAAAAATTACCTTGCCAAATAAGGTATAGGGAAACCATTTGCATTAATTCTCAAAAAGGCTAACTATAGGGCTCAATAATATTGTGATCTGATCACTATGATAATCAAGGCAGATATGAGAGGTCAACCTCATGCTCCAAACACATCCTGGTTGATTTGTGCTGTTTAAACAGGGGCCCTGTTATCTAGGATCACAGCCTCACTATTAGAGAACAAACATTGTAACTTGGCATGGCCCTGATCAGCCAAATTGGTCACAGAATACTTGGCAGTAATACAGTCTTACAAAGTAGCCATGGATATGACAGAATACCATGGTAAGGCAGCCCAAAATCATCACATTTCACTCATCAGTGCAAGCAATCTGCATCATAGGCTTGGGAAGATATTCCAGATATGAATTCAGACTGAAGTTAGAAACAGTGTGAAGTAGATATGGTTTTGGCACCATTTATTCTGTTAAGAGCATCTGCATCACAGATGTGAATTTTTGCATTCTAGCTCATCCAACAATTCCCAGTTAATGATATTCCATTTGTGTTCTTTGGTGCTAACTAGAATGAATGACTGACAATCAATTCTCCAGTAACTTGAGAAGCTGTCAGGCATTTAGTTTTAGTCACAATTCTTCTGAATGACTGTTTGTCCCACAATCACTCAAAATTCACTTTTGTCTATGTCGTATCACGAGGATGACAATTTTCAAGTTTTCCTGCATATGTTCAATATGG
The DNA here is from genome assembly GCA_026315105.1 of Locusta migratoria. NCBI lineage: Eukaryota > Metazoa > Arthropoda > Insecta > Orthoptera > Acrididae > Locusta > Locusta migratoria. The sequence goes on from CM048745.1 coordinate 394,007,191, forward strand.
TACCTATTGAAATACCAAACAAATTTGGTATGAATGCACCCACCGTACGAGCACCAACAAGTTGTTCACATTCAGATTCACTTAGCTCTCACATAATACACCCTACTACACTGACTGAAATTTCCAACACACCGAGACCATCACACAAGTGCCATTCATGATCACAACACCATCAGCAGGCATAGCTACAATTTGAATTGATATTCTCTGTTAGACATTTCCAGCAATTTGTTGTCATCTTCTTAAGATCTTTACAACACAATTTGCAACACTGTAACTTAACTTTGAGAATTTATAGCATCAAAATATCATGCTGCAAAGATCCACAACACTAACAGAACAGCTCATCTCAATGAGATGACATTTGAATTTATGTTCAAGTATGTATTTATTGTGGCGAACCCATATTTTAATCTAACCTCTGTATGTACTTGAAATTTGTTAAAGTCGAATTGACCTAAAGCAATTTTCTTTTTCTTATCATTTTTACCAATCTGAAGATGGTTATTTGGCAACCCAAACTTATATAATTTTCTCAATTAATCAAAATATTTTGATAAAATAAAAGTTTTGAAATTAAATTCTTGTGTAACATATTAATTAAGCACACCATGGTTTATCACATATCATTTTCACAAGTCTAGTTTAAGACCCAAGTTATCCCAAATGTCACTCCTGCTGGCAGTTTGAGGTATGTCAGAAGGTCAACTGAAGCACATGATACTCGAAACGTTCATCACTTTCCTTTTGTTATGAATGTCTCATTACTTTTTACAATAGACATTGATCAGTTTACAGTAACCCATCCACCTACCAAAGCCCCAAGTTTAAAGTTAAAAACAACCGTATTACAAAAGAAAAGTTATCTGTTCAAAATGGAAGTTTTATTTTATGAGTATTGTTTTGTTTCAGAATGTTGTTTTCCGGGTCTTTTTTCTCTTTTAATATGTCCCCACCAATGAGAGTCAAAACAGACAGGTGCTATTGGGTTCTTCAATATTGTCATGTCGGAGGCTTCAGAACTGTAAGGTTTCTATACAGAGTATATCATAATTATTAGTGGCCACTTGGGGCACCAAGAAGACTTTAATGCAAGATATATGTACTATGCCGTGGGTGAAATTGTTCAGACAAAAAGACGAAAGGGAGGAGGTGGTGGCTTCAAATGATTAGTTATTTGTGTAGAAAAACATTCTGAAATTTGCTGTGTAGGCCTATTTTAAAAATTTGGTAAACCTTACACATTATGTCAATGAACACAATTAATATAATTGATATCATGTTCTTTTTATTTCATATAACTTTTAATTAAAATTTAGTTTATGTTAATTGAACAACAGAAAATACAAAATATATTAACAACATATAACAATAAAATACAATATTAACCGCTATTGACATTGCATTTTCATTAGAGTCGCACAGCCGTGATAAAATTAGCAATCCCTGGAGTGGAAAAGCAGGAAAGGGGAGCAGGCTGATGTATGCCTCAAACTGAGGATAAAAGGTGGCCAAAATTTGTTAGAGTCAATTAAAAATAAACAATGAAGAATGTAAGTTTCTGGATGTTTGATAGAAACTGCAGTACCAAAGGAAGAACTACACTCGGAATTTCATATACATTGAAAGTAATTAAAGAAACTGAATCCGCAAAATATGACAGAAAATTGCAATCATGTTGTAACAGGTCTGATTATCCAGAACTTGTAGAAATTCAATGAAGCTTATACTATATTTCTTGAACATCTCATTGAAGCTGTAGGGAAATCCATAGTTAATTATTTATATTTAAAAAATACATCAGCTCAAAGAAATACGTCAAATTAATGATTAAAACTCTATATACAAATTAAGTGAAACGGGAGACAATTAAAAACCGCATGGCTGTAGCCAGAGAAATGGCACTCATGTGCATCAGTTATGCCTGAGTGATTGTACCGGTATGTATGTTCTTTTTCTAATAGAGGTGGTGCCCGAAAATTTGATTTGTGAAAATGTTATTATTATTATTTAACATGCCTATCTGCAGCGCTGTAATCAGCTTTACTGTGAGTTGCAACCTATTCTCATTGACGTTTCAATCTCGTTTTTCAAATGTTTGTAGAGCTTTTGGGTCTTAACTACAGGGTCATCTGTCCCTAAACTTACTTATGAACTAGCTTATACTAAAGACGACACAAACATCCATGCCCGATGGAGGATTCGAACCCCCTACGGGGAACGGCCTCGCGCATCACAGCATAGCGCCTCAATGCGCTCGGCCGCGGCTCGTTTTGAGTTATGATTTTCTTTAAGATTTTTTCTAGATCACCTGCAGCCTGAACTGTAGTGGTACAGCACCTTGAGATCATCATAACTAAATGTCATGCTGAGGTATGACTGGAGATTTCATTTTCCCGTCTCAAGAATCATAATGATTACGAGAATGAAAGTCTTCTCTTTGAAAATCTACTATATATATGACTGTGAAATCGATATGTCTGTGAAATCGATATGGATTCCGTATCCAGAGATCATAAAGAAAGTCAGCTTAATCTATTCATCTATGAGATCCAGTATGTGTAGAAGAGATCCACGTCAAAAATCTCTTAGAAAAAAAGTTTTTACATGTAAAATACGAACAGCTCGCATAAAAACGGTACCAACAGTTGAACATTAATTTTGGCGGAATCGACATGGTTTTGCAAAAGAAATTAATGGACTCATATAATTTGCCTCAGCACCTGATTTGGTTTATCGTTTTAACATTGCTTATACAATGTAACGTAGCGACAGTAAGAGATATTGCAACGTACAAATGGGCGCTTGTGACAGCTAAACCAGTTATTCTTTTTCACGCTATTCTGCTTGCTTCAATAGAGCCCGAAATCGTGATTCAAACATATTTATTGGAGCGTTACTGCAAGATAATGATACAGACATTTATGGGGATTCATTTTTGCCTAGTATTCCGCAATTCTCGGATTATTTTTATTATTTTATTTTCGTAGCACTGACTACGTATGTCTGACTCTCTTCTTCGTCTAAGACCCGTGTGTGTGTGTGTGTGTGTGTGTGTGTGTGTGTGTGTGTGTGCGTGCGTGTGTGTGTTTGAGGTTTTTTTTTCTGTCATTTCAGTCCTGTAGGTCCTAATTGTTTGGGTCTTTTTTCTGTGTCGACCAGTTCTGGCTAGTAGTTTTTTCCTTAGGAATTAATTAATTTTGTCCATTGACCTAAATAGGTCCATTCTTTGTAAACGACCTACGAATTGGATGCTCCGCATGTGCGTTCTGCATGTAATTTTGGAAATCCTTTGAGATAATTCTGCGTTAATATACACTATCTTAAGTTCTTGTTGCAAGGCTCTTAATTAGTCTCTAATACGTAGAGTGTTTCGAGTTTAATTACTGTTGCGTGGTATCGGATTATGCAGACTGACTCTACTGTCTGTTCATTTTGTAAAGAACCATGGCGGCCGCGGCGGAGTGACCGAGCGCATTGAGGCGCTATGCTCCGATGCACGAGGCTGTTCCCCACCGGAGGTTCGAATCCTTCCTGGAGCATGGATGTTTGTGTTGTCTTTAGTATAAGTTATTTTATAAGTAGTTTGTAAGTTTAGGGACTGTTGACCCCACAGTTCAGTCCCACAAGCTTCACATAAATTTGAACTTCTTATTTATTTATTCATTTTTTATTTTATTTATTTATTTATTTATTTATTTTTTTTTTTTTTTTTTTTTTTTTTTTTTTTTTTTTTTTTTTTTTTTTTTAACCATGGCGTTGCGATCTTTGCTCTCGTGTGAACAGCGGGTAATTTGAAAGGTGGCTATTGTGGTGGTAAGCCACACTCCCAGTTACGTCACAAACATAATGTTCCATTTAAAAATTTATCTACAAGAAAGTAATTTAATATACGAAGAAACAGCGCTCGGTCCCACGTTAACGATTTTGTTACGCACGACAGTAAATTTGCTTGTTGACTAATAAGTGTCGATTATTACGTTATCATGAGCGCAGACTGTAGCATTCAAGTTTCTAGCTTTCAAAATCCTTGACGGGAAGCATCACATGCAGCATGAATACCGAAACTAGATGCTAGGTACAGTGGCGGACTAAGACTGTCGGGGGTCCGGGGCGGCGGCAAAAGAAAATAAGGCTCCCTCCCACTTAGAAATACGTGTATCACTATAGAAAAGTAACTTTTGAGATTTGGATGCCCCCAGGACGCTCCCGAAACTGCAATGTCATTGCACTGTGCAGTTTGAAAGAATTTTTTTGTTGTTACACACAATATTAATAATTATTATTATTACTATTAGGCCTACTTCTAACAGGAAGTTTACTAAGCTCTGACTCCAGTCACCACATAATGTACTTCAAGCCACAGTGTTTAATTTTCCTCTTCATCCTGTAGTTGGGTAGTTTCACTCTTGCATGTCCTCTGCCGAAGTACTGAGTCTGGCTTAAGAAATGTCTGTCGCGTATGCTGTCATGGTGCTGCTATCTCTGAGAACATTCGCGGCAGTTCGTAATCCCGACAGCTTTTACCAACAAGCTCTTATTGTTATAATGGCGTTCACCTTAGTAGTTGTTAATCTGTTCAGAAGGGACGTCAATTTAGTTGGATAAAGGGTGTCCGGACACTTGCCACGCCGGACATTTGCCACAATTTTACCTGTTCTGAAGGGTCGAGTGCCCCTGTCAATACGAATATAAAACTGTTGTTTTACGGTCAAACAACGCAGTAATATGTTCACAAAATAACGGAACATTGGCTTATATATAACATAGCAAAACTGTAGGCCTTATGTTACTACCGAATAAGTAAAGTGAACTCGTAATATGTTTGATATTAATACATTCTTCTACAGAAAATCGTACTAAATTAAAATAAAACTTGTTTTGCCATTGAATAACTCGAGTTTGACGTATAGCTGATAAAATACATTTGCTGTTAATACACTATTCCACACTAAAGCCGAAGGAATTAAAATGAAATAGATTTATTGGTGTACGATCTAACAACTAAGAAGAAGGGGTCTCTTACTGGCAGGATCGACGTTTCGAAGGATATATTATACAATGGTGTAGGTTGGTCATTCACCCTGATGAGCACTTGAAAAAAAAAAGGTGAAATGTTTCTAAATCTATGGCACTTAACTACTGCGGGTCGCGGTGGAGTGGCCGAGCGTTCTAAGGCGCCTAGCTGCGGAGCGCGCCGCTGCTCGCCGTCGGAGGTTCGAGTCCTCCCTCGGGCATGGGTGTATTTCTTGTCTTTAGTATAAGTTAGTTTAAGTAGTTTGTAAGCGTAAGGATTGATGACCAGAGTAGTTAAGTCCCAAAGATTTACAAACATTTGTACAACTACTGCGGTTATCGGTCCCTAGGCTTACAAACTTCTTTAACTAATGTGACTTCTAAAATTTTCTCGGCGTATTTCTTCTTCCAGCAATTTTCGGGTATGCAGCCGGATCCCATTAGCATTCTGCAACGATATTTCGGCCCAGAGACGTCCGGCCATCTTCAGGTGAGTAGGCAACTACTGAAGAGCGCAGGTTTATAGTCAGGGTTCCAATTTTTATCCAGCTGAAAGCCGTTGTCATGATTTATTACATTATCAGCAAGGCGTATTTCAACCGCTTCTTTGATGACTGAGTTCCAAAAGCCGGAAACTGGAGCAAAAATTGTCGTTTTGTTGTACTCCATGGAGTATCCCATGGAAAGACAGTGTTCTGCTACTGCTGATTTCGACGGTTGCAGAAGACGGGTGTGTCTTTCGTGCTCCGTACAGCTCTCTTGAACTGTTCGAGTCGTCTGACCTATGTAAGCAGAACCACACTCACAGGGAATTTTATAAACGCCCGCTTTTTTCAGTAGCAAATCGTCTTTTACAGATCCGACTAGGGCTAAATTCTTCGCTGGTGGACAGAAGATGACCTGGATTTTGTGTTTCCTTGGCAATCTGCCTATTTTAGAGAACACATTGCCAGCATAAGGAAGGAATGCAACTGATTTGTAATCTTCTTCATTGTCCTGGGTGCGTTGCTTCTTGTTGTTATAGTTACGTATAGCCTTCCTTATTTGGCGTGGAGTGTAGCCATTCTCTTTGAACACTTTCTCCAAGTGTTCCAGTCCTGCAGGAAGATTTTCTTTGTCCGATATCAAGTGTGCTCGATGTATAAGCGTACTAAGGACACTAGCGGTTTGTGCGATGGCAGCTGGACGCCTGGAGGTATAGATCTGTGCGTGTGGGTTTTCTGTACACAGAGTGACCCAAAGAGCCATCATCCTTGCGTCGTACCAGCTCGTCAAGAAATGATAAAGCTCCATCTTTTTCATTCTCCATGGTGAACTTGATATTCTCATGTATTGAGTTTAAGTGACGGTGGAATTTCTCCAGTTCCTCTCTACCATGAGGCCATACAACGAAAGTGTCGTCTACGTAGCGCCAGAACACAGTGCGCTTTAAAACAGCAGACTCAAGTGCCTTCTCCTCAAAGTCCTCCATAAAAAGATTAACCACCACAGGGGACAAGGGGCTCCCCATGGCGACACTGTCAGTTTGTTAAAAAAATCGTTATTAAATAAAAAGTAGATTGAGGAGAGAATATGCTCAAACTAACTTAACCTGACCTAGAGATAACAGACACACTAACAGACAGACAGACCGCGCGCTCCGCAGCAAGGGGCCTTAGAGCGCCCGGTCATCCCACCGCGACGTCGAGCCCTCATTTATGACACTTGGCTAAAACTGAATAACTTTTCGTTGTGAACTCACTCTTTGATTATATACATTTGAACGATGTTTTTCCATTTCAGTAGACGCTAAGAATACGCAGCCGCACTACGACAATAACCTAGTGGCGTAACTATGGGGGGGGGGGGGGATGTGGGGGATAGAACCCTCCCCCCGAAACCCGAAAAAAACGAAAAGAAACAAAAGAAAAGAAAAGAAATCGTATAACAGCAACCTGGTAAAGGTAAAGATTTAAACTTGGAGTGTTTTACCATAATCTTTCATTGGATGGGAGTGAATTAGTTTCTTCAACGGGAGTAGTAGATGGTAGGTAGTCTGTCTGGAAACTGACTAAAATTTTGCTCGTCAAGCAGATACATTCCCCCCCCCCCCCCCAAAGCTAAGTTCTAGTTACGCCACTGACAATAACGTGACTGTGCAATGCGGAGCCACGTACGTCGATCGTGTACTATTGGGTATTGTTGGACGCCTTCTGCCCCATCTGGCCGTAAACAATGTATATTCTCCATAATTGTTGCTTCAGCTGAATCACAAATGGCAAGAATCATGTAAACATTGACTTTTTAATCTAAAGTAAATACACTCAAAAGTGTATGCGCGTATAAGAAACACAAATGAGATATAAAAATGTACGAATCATTAGACTCTATCCCGAATTGAAACACGTCAAAAACTGCCTATCACAGTAAGGACACACCACAATAGAAATGTATCATTCTCTTATATTTATATACTACGTACTTTTAGCGGAATAGGCTGGAAATAGTCACATATTCCTAAGTATTTGTTCATGACGACATTATTTTTACACAACTGAATCAGTTAAATTCGGCTGTTTCTACATTAATTTCCGTGTTATGCACGTCTCTTGATATTTTACTAATATTCTGACTCAAAAATTATACTATTTAGTTAATTACGTACAAAAATAATTCTAAAAAAACATCACTCCGATTATTACGTTATCATGAGCGCAGATTGTAGCATTCAAGTTTCTAGCTTTCAAAATCCTTGACGGGAAGCATCATATGCAGCATGAATACCAAAACTAGATGCTAGGTACAGTGGCGGACTAAGACTGTCGGGGGTCCGGGGCGGCGGCAAAAGAAAATAAGGCTCCCTCCCACTTAGAAATACGTGTATCACTATAGAAAAGTAACTTTTGAGATTTGGAGGCCCCCCAGCACGCTCCCGAAACTGCAATGTCATTGCACTGTGCAGTTTGAAAGAATTTTTTTGTTATTACACACAATAATAATAATAATTACTATTAGGCCTACTTCTAACAGGAAGTTTACTAAGCTCGACTCCAGTCACCACATAATGTACTTCAAGCCACAGTGTTTAACTTTCCTCTTCATCCTGTAGTTGGGTTGCTTCACTCTTGCATGTCCTCTGCCGAAGTACTGAGTTTGGCTTAAGAAATGTCTGTCGCGTATGCTGTCATGGTGCTGATATCTCTGAGAACATTCGCGGCAGCTCGTAATCGTGACAGCTTTTACCAACCAGCTCTTATTGTTATAATGGCGTTCACCTTAGTAGTAGTTAATCGGTTCAGAAGGGAGGTCAATTTAGTTGGATAAAGGGTGTCCGGACACTTGCCACGCTGGACGTTTGCCACACTTTTACCTGTTCTGAAGGGTTGGGTGCCCCTGTCAATATGAATACAAAACTGTTGTTTTACGGTCAAACAATGCAGTAATGTTTTCACAAAATAACGGAACACTGGCTATTATAAAAACTGTAGGCCTAATGTTACTACCGAATAAGTAAAGTGAACTCGTAATATGTTTGATATTAATACATTCTTCTACAGAAAATCGTACTAAATTAAAATAAAACTTGTTTTGCTGTTGAATAACTCGATTTTGACGGGTAGCTGATAAAAATACATTTGCTGTTAATACATTATTCTACACTAAAGACAAAGGAATTGAAATGAAATAGATTTATTGGTGTACGATCTAACAACTAAGAAGAAGGGGTCTCTTACTGGCAGGATCGACGTTTCGAAGGATATATTATACAATGGTGTAGGTTGGTCATTCACCCTGATGAGCACTTGAAAAAAAAAAGGTGAAATGTTTCTAAATCTATGGCACTTAACTACTGCGGGTCGCGGTGGAGTGGCCGAGCGTTCTAAGGCGCCTAGCTGCGGAGCGCGCCGCTGCACGCCGTCGGAGGTTCGAGTCCTCCCTCGGGCATGCGTGTATTTCTTGTCCTTAGCATAAGTTAGTTTAAGTAGTTTGTAAGCGTAAGGAATGATGACCAGAGTAATTAAGTCCCAAAGATTTACAAACATTTGTACAACTACTACGAATATCGGCTCCTGCGGTTATCGGTCCCTAGGCTTACAAACTTCATAAACTAACTTAACTTAACCTAAAGATAACAGACACACACACACACACACACACACACACACACACACACACACACACACACAGCCACCCCCCCCCCCACACACACACAGACCCACACACTCACAGGCCCATACCTGCTCCGCAGCAGGGGCCTTAGAGCGCTCGGCCATACCACGGCGGCGCTGAGCCCTCATTTATGACAATTGACTAAAACTGAATAACTTTTCCTTGTGAACTCACTCTTGGAATATATACATTTTCTCGATGCCATTCCACTTCAGCAGACGCTAAGAATACGCAGCCGCACTACCACAATGACGTGACTGTGCAATGCGGAGCCACGTGCGTCGATCGTGTACTGGCGAGTATTGTTGGACGCCTCCTGCCCCATCTGGCCGTAAACATTGTTTATTCTCCATAATTGTTGCTTCAGCTGAACGACAAATGGCACGAATCATGAAAACATTGGCTTTTTAATCTAAAGTAAATACACTCAAAAGTGTATGTGCGTGTAAGAAACACAAATGAGGTATAAAAATGTGCGAATCATTAGACTCTATACCGAATTGATACACGTCAGAAACCACATATCACAGTAAGGACAGACCACAATAGAAATATATCAATCTCTTATATTTATATTCTACCTACTTTTAGCGGAATAGGCTGGAAATATTCACATATTCCTAAGTATTTGCTCATGACGAATTTATTCTTCACACCACTGAATCAGTTAAATTCGCCTGTTTTTACATTAATTATCCTGATATTTTACTAATATATGTTACGCAAAGATTATACTAACGATTTCGTTAATTACGTACAAAACTAATTCAAAACAAACATCACTACTTCAGCGGCTTGCCCACCACTAGGAGCGCTAGTGTCGTTGCAACTGTCAGTTGGCAACAATTTTCACAGCAGTGAGTTTCTACATCTACATCGATACTCTGCAAATCACATTTAAGTGTCTGGCAGAGGGTTCATTAACCACTTACATAACCTTTCTCTGCCGTTCCATTCTCTAATAGCGCGCGTGAAGAAAGAACACCTAAGTCGTTTTGTTTTCGATATGATTTCTCTTATTTTATTGGGCTGGTCATGTCTCCCTATTTAGGTGGGTGCTAGCAAAATATTTTCACATTCAGAAGTAAAAGTCGGTGATTGAAATTTCGCAAATAGATCTCGCCGCAACGAATAGCGTCGTTCTTTTAATGATTTCCACCTCAAATCGTGCAACATTTCCGTGACGCTTTCCCTCCTGTAACGTGATAAAACAAAACGAGCTGCCCTTCTCTGAACCTTCTCAATGTCCTCCGTCAGTGTGATGTACGCAGTCTCTTCGATGGAGCTGTTCCATCTTCGAAGCGTTCTGCCAATGAAACGTAACCTTTGGTTCGCCCTCCGCACAATATTTTCTGTGTGTTCTTTCCAATTTAAGTTGTTCGTAATTGTAACTCCTAGGTATTTTGAAGAAATTACGACCTTAATGTTTGACTGATTTATCGTGTAATTGAAGTTCAACGGATTTCTTTTAGTGGTCATGTGTATTACTTCACACCTTTCATTATTTAATGTTAATTGCCAATTTTCGCGCCATTTAGAAATTTAGTCTAAATCACTTTGCAGTTGCTTTTGATCCTCAATTGACTTCACCAAGCGATAAACGACAGCATCATCTGAGAACAGTCTAAGGGAGCTTCAGATTGTGTCCTAAACCGTTTATAAACACAAGGAAGAGTAGGGGACCTATAACGCTTGCCTGGGGAACGCCAGATATCGCTTCTGTTTTACTCGATGACTTACCGTCTATTACTACGAAATGTGTCCTTTCTGATAGGAAATCGTGAATCCAGTCACACAATTGGGGCGATATTCCATAAGCACGCAATTGCACAAATACAACGCAGTGGCCGGCCGCGGTGGCCGAGGGGACTGAGGCGCTCCAGTCACGGTCTTCACGGCCACTACGGTCGGGGGTTCGAATCCCCCCTCGGGCGTGGATATTTGTGCCGTCCTTAGTATTAGTTAGTTCATAAGTAGTTTGTAAGTTTAAAAAAATGCCGGCCGCGGTGGCCGAGTGGACTAAGGCGCTCCAGCCACGGTCAGCACGGCCATTACGGTCGGGGGTTCGAATCCCCCCTCGGGCATGGATATTTGTGCCGTCCTAGTTCGTAAGTAGTTTATAAGTAGTTTGTAAGTTTAGGGACTGATGACCCCGTAGTTAAGTCCCATAGACGATACAAACATTTGAACAACGCAGTGATCCTATTGGCGATATATTCATCAAGAAGAGAAACGTCTATTCGGTGCGATGTGCTCTAGCGCCACCTTCCATGAACCACTGTGTGGCTGGTCGATCCACTAACGCTAGCTGTGTGGCGAAAAATTGTTCAAAAATACCAATGTAACGTTCACTAGGTATCGTTTCTTGATGAAAAAGGTTCCGATAATGCCTCTTCTGCATTTTACAGATTACACAGAAACTTTTGCTTCACACGAATGGGGATTTTCAGGTCCCATAATCGCCAGTTTTGCTTCCTCGCCGGCCGCGGTGGCCGAGGGGACTGAGGCGCTCCAGTCACGGTCTGCACGGCCACTACGGTCGGGGGTTCGAATCCCCCCTCGGGCATGGATATTTGTGCCGTCCTTTAGAGTTAGCTAGTTCATGAATAGTTTGTAAGTTTAGGGACTGATGACCCCGTAGTTAAGTTCCATAAGCTATACAAACATTTGAGCTTCCTCAGACTCCATTCAGGTGGAAGTGTGCTTCATATGTGAACCAGATGCAGCCAACATCAAATCCTTCATTATCAACCATTGTGCGAATCTGGTTCGCGAAGCCAGCCCTTGAGTGGGACAGATGTAGGCCCTGTCTCTCTATTTTTTGCGTGCTGCAACGTTACAAACCAGCCACTGCTGCAATTCTTCGGACGGATTTCCTTGCATTTTGCCGATTTAATACCAGCAATCGTGGCGACAGTTTGCCCGGAACCAACATTCGTTGCTAGATCATCAGCATCGCTCCCTGTCCGTTGTAATTTGGCGAAGAGGTTACGAATTATTTTCGCACCGGGTCCTTTTTAATCGTTAAACCATGTCGCCGTAAGACTATGTTGTAACGCGGGACGCCGACTATGAAAATCAGTGTGGGTACTCGTGGTTTCATTTTCCATTACCTCTTGCGTCACAAGGTTCAAACATTGAGCCAAGCAGTGCATGTACAGAACTCCTGCCACAATTTCTCTGATTGTTACGTGCAACCTAGAAAAAGCACCTGTCATATTTGTCGTTACGTCAGTAGCAATAACTTTGCATGACTTGATGTCTAGAAAAAACGAGATAGAACATATTTTACAGTTGTTAACAGTACTTAAGCGGTGGTAGATTCAATATTATATAAACCAAAGAATAATTAATTAAAACACCGCAGAGGAAGACCAAGAGATGGATACAATAAGCAGATTCAAACAGATGTAGGTGCCGTTCTTATGTGGAGTTGAAGAGGCTTGCTCAGGATAGGGTATTGTGGAGAGCTGCATCAAACCAGTCTCCGGACTGAAGACCACAACACACATGAAAATTATAACCACTGATACGTTCAGGGAATTTTAACGAAGTTTTACAAGTCAAGACGACTGAAGATTTTTAAAATGCCATTACTCATTTGGCTCTGATACAGATATTCAAATATTTGTTAAGCTTATGGGACTTTACTGCGGGGTCATCAGTCCTTAAACTTAAAAACTACTTATGAACTAACATATACTAAAGACAACACAAACATCCATGCCCGAGGGAGGATTCGAACCTCCTACGCGATCCGCAACGTGGCGCTCCAGACCGCTCGGCTACTCCTGCGCGGCCTCTGATACAAACAAAACTCTTCCCTTAACACTTTTTGGTCGTGTATGCCTACTGTTAGATGCTCTTCGGCTGCGCTGGAATGTGGTGTGGTCTGGAGCGTCGCGTTACGGATCGCGCGGCCGCTCGTCGTGGAGGTTCGAGTGTGTGTTTGTGTGTTTTGTGTGTGTGTGTGTGTGTGTGTGTGTGTGTGTGTGTGTGTGTGTGTGTTTTGTCCTTAGTATAAGATAGTTTAAGTAATTTATAAGTGTTTTCAGATCCCTTAGAAATCCCAAAATTTGAACATTTAATTCGCTTTGTCCTGCCAGCGATAAATGTAAGGTATTTGTATACATTTCGGGAAGTCTTTGAAGTGGTGATTATTTATACCGTGACTCAGCACAAACCTCACACATTTTACAATATCTTTCATTACAGCACCTACTTGCACTTCCTCAGCAGACAGGGAGCAATGAATGAATAGTGGAAACGTCTTTACCGAATTCGCTTTGAGTTCATTTCTGTGGGTGTGTCATTATTAAGTCCGGCTAGTAGCTATTAGCATGCTTCACTTTATACGTGCACGTGAGTTTAGCGTGAAGAAGTATGTAATGACACTTTATGTTATACCCCTAAGGTAATTAAGTACTTTGACATACACGAGAACGCGGATGTCCATCCATCTCAATGAATAGAATTAGTGGAATTTCCATAATCAACCATGGCAGTTACAGAAGTCTGATTGTTGCGACAGTCACGACTTGATCCGTGAGTTGCCAGGTTTTTCCATTTTCTGTCGCAAAATTTTTAACCAAAAATAGCCAAAATATCGCCATCTTTTTATCAATAAAATGTCAAAATATAGCCACTTTGTCGTCAGTAAAATGCCTAGTATCGCAATTTTATTGAGTTAACTTTATTGTACTGTGGTAATTATGTCATGTGACTCGACAATAATAATCCTGGCCGGCCGCGGTGGCCGAGGGGACTGAGGCGCTCCAGTCACGGTCTGCACGGCCACTACGGTCGGGGGTTCGAATCCCCCCTCGGGCATGGATATTTGTGCCGTCCTAGTTCGTAAGTAGTTCATAAGTAGTTTGTAAGTTTAGGGACTGATGACCCTGTAGTTACGTCCCATAAACTATACAAACATTTGAACATTTTTTTAATAATCCTGCATTTCAGGGAGTAAGCTGATTACCGAGTAAAAAGTGACACAAACTGTGGCACTCTCACATTCAGACACCAGACAGGACATTCGAAAGAATCTCGTTAGTCACTTAAACATGTTTTCCAAATAACCTCGTCCTTCACGGAAACATCTGAGTCCAGCCAGGAACTGACTCAGACACTAATCAAAATATGGTCATATTGTAAATGTAATAGAGAGACTCGGGAGATACAGTGAATAGCAAATTTAAACACATTTACATTCAACTATTGTATTTTTTAATTTCAGAACTAATTATAACAATCTGCTCAAGAATCAATTGACCAAACTTACACAAGGGATGTTCTCAAGCATAGCTTCGATTACCAATCACTTTCATGTTCTGCAATACTGACATTTACATATGTTAAATAAAGCTATTGAATGTTTCAGCCATTTCTTTGATACATACAAATTCATTACGACATTTTGAGCTGATGTGGATTGTAATTCATAATAATGCAGTAAGCATTTCATACTTTAAGGGTAGATAAACTTTAATTCGTATTCATGTGTCATGAAACACCGTCAAATCATCTATTAGAGCGACAGGGAAATTATCGTGTGTTCTACATCCACTTTTATATTCTGCAAACCACTGTGTAGTATGTAGTAAAGGGTTCGTCTCACAGTAGCAGTTATTAGGCATTTCTATGTGTTAACATGTGGAGCACAGAAAAATTACTGTGTAAATGCCTCTGTGGATGATGTAATCAGCAAAATCTTTTCCTCGTGATCTCTACCGGAGTAATACATACTGGGTTGTGGTATATTTCAGGCGTCATCATTTAAAGCCTGTCTTTGATTCGTTGTAAGTCGGCTCATTGAGGTAATTTACGTCTATCTTCATGAGTCTGCATGTTCAGTTTATTTACACGTCTGTTACACACTCCCATAGATCAAAGACAGCGTACATGCATTTGTGCTAACTTCTGTGGTCAATAATACTAAAATTTTCCGGGCTACTATGTCGTGATCTTATGGATTTGTTACTGAAACCCAACGTGTCGTCCCCATCTGAGGAGGACATTCTCAAGGGAGATCGTGGCACCTTTCTACGTCCGATACACACCCTGGCTCGTTACTGACTGCAGCCGAATTCAGTAAAGAGCCAGGGTGTGTATAGGACGTGAGAATGACCTGCACATATGACGACGAAATGTTGGGTTTCAGTAAGAAATCCATAAGACGACGGAATAATAGCCCTGAAAATTTTAGTATTATCGATCTTTCAGGCCGTGAAAATTTACATTTTATAAATAATTTCTGCGGTACATTTCCCCAGCATTCTACCGATTTTTAGTCTGTGTCATTGACGAAATGTCTCGAGAGGCACTGATTTACATTCGTTTTATTTGAAGAAGACTGAAATAGCCATTAAGTCGCCAACTATTCTTTTACTAGTCAAATTTAGTAGCCAGAAAGCTAGAATGGCTACTATCGTAAGAAAAAGATAGCCAAGAATGCGAAAACTCGCCACACCCGTCAGCTCTGGATGCATCAAGGAGGCAGCGAGTTTGCCACCTCCCCTCCCCCCTCCCTCATCCCCGGCAGATGGGCACCAAGCCGCAGTTAAGCGCCCCGCGGGGAACTGTTGGAACAGCCTGTCAGATAGGTCATGCTTGTAGACCGCTACGTCAAGATGTGCATAATTTACAGCTTTTATTATTATTATTATTATTTATTCTATTTATTAACCCTCCTCATTTTGAGTGGGTACTGAGCAACCCAAATTCTTCGTGGCGGGTGCGCGAGCACCGGAGCACCCACGGAATCGGTGGCCCCGTGCTACTCCACTACCAGAGAAACAAGTTGTTCGATGGAATACATAACTGCAATCTCCTCCTCCTTCGGTAACTAACCACCTTCCATGTTGCAGCGGTAGATCTGATCGCTCGGAGCTGCAGCGCACTGTTTATAGCAGCGAGCTTAAATTTCATAGAGTGACTAACACACTTGTTACAGCGCTTCTTGCGGCAACCGGCGTAAAATTGCTTGCTATATTAGCAGTGGACAAATAACTGAGACTAAACTGTCTATGGAAATTGACTTGCTTTATTTGGTAAAACACTTATATGGTGCCCTGCAGTTTGTTTGTCGAAATGTAAAAATTGAACGGCCGCGATGGAGTAGCCGAGCGGTCTAAAGCACCTCGCTGCGGAGCGCTCGGTTGCTCGCCGTGGAGGTTCGAGTCCTTCCTCGGGCATGGGTGTGTGTGTTTGTCCGTAGGTTAGTTTACCTAGGTTTAAGTAGTTTGTAATCTACGGACTGATGAACACGCAGTTTGGTCCGATAGATTTACAGACATTTGAACATTAAAAAAAAAAAAAAAATTAAACATGCCTAAATGTGTTTAGCTTTCATTTGAAATAACTGAACTAACAAAACACTGAATATTATTTATTACAAGGCAAATGTGAAGAACTCTAAAAGATTCTCGCGAAAAGCAGGAAACCCGTATCGAGTCCCGGTCCGTCACAAATTTTCATTTGTCAGCAAATATCAGAGAGCATCTTTAGTAATGTAGCTGTTGGCAGAATTCGGAAATAGCGAATAACTAATTGCTTATTTAATATCAGTATACGGCTGCGGTACCATAAAAAATGGAGAGTATCTTGAAAGGAGATTATAAGATGTATATTAACGAGAGCAAAACAAGGTTAATGGAATGTAGTCTAAGAAAATCAGGCGATGCCGAAGGAACTAGATTAGGTAATGAAACAATAAAAGTTAGTAGATGAGTTTTGTTACTTGGGCAGTAAAATAACATACGATGGTCGTAGTGCATAGGACATAATGCGGAATGGCAATGGGAAGAAACGTGTTCCTGAAAAAGAGAAATTAGTATTGGTTATTAAAGTTTTAAGAAGTCTTTTCTGAAAGAATTTATGTTGGTTATAGTACTGTTGTTGTAGTCTTCAATCCAAAGGCTGCTTTGATGCAGCTCTCAGTGCTACCTCGTTCTGCGCAAGGCTCATCATCTCTGAATAAGAACGGCAACCTACATCCTTTTGAAACTGCTTCCTGTTTTCGTCTCTCGGACTTCCTCTGCGATTGTTACCCCATATACTTGGTTCCAATGTTAAGTTGACGATTTCTTGATGTCTCAGAATGTGTGCCACCAATTTATCCCTTCTTTGAGACGAGGTATGTCAGAAATCCCGTTTCTCCCGAATTGTGTTCAGCACTTCCTCATTAGTTACGCCATCTACGGATTCGATTATCAGAGTCTGTGTGTAACACAACATTTCAAATGCTTGTATCATCTTTTTGTCTGATCTCCTTATCGTCAACATTACAATCCCGTACAGTGCTACAATTTGTCTGGAGTGCAGCATTATACGACAGCGAAACGTGAACGGTACAGAGTTCAGATAGAAAGATGATAGGAGCTTTTGAAATGTGGTGCTACAGATGGATTCTGATGATTAGATGGTTAGATCGCGTTAAGTAACGAGGTGGTGGTGAACAGAACTGGGAAGAAAAGAAATTTCTGGCATATCTTGACTAGGAGATGGGATCGATTGGTAGGACACATTCTTAGACATCAAGGAATCGTCAATTTAGCGTTGGAGTTAAATGTGTGAGGCAAAAACCACACAGGGAGACCCAGAGATAAGTACAGTAAGCAGGCGCAAAATGATGTACGTTGCCGTTCTCATTCAGAGATGAAGAGGCTCGGCCAGGACAGGGTAGTGCGGAGAGTTGCATCAAATCATTGTTTTGATTGGAGAAATGACAACAAAAGACAGGTCTTATAGCTTTCACAAAACAAATGCTTTTCGATGCGGGCTCTATACACTGTCATACATTCATTTTTACCTCTATCTACTTGGGATTGGAACAGAAAAAGAAATGTGCCCCTTGGTGTGGACTGCGGAGCTTGTACGTAGATGTAGAATCCTGATGTGGAGCATAGACAGTAGACTGTTGGTAGGTGTGGTTGTTTATCAAGTGCAGATTAGATTAGTTGTCCGTTCCATAGATTCATGTTGAGGAGATGATCATAGATGTGGAACATGTAATTTATTTTTACGAGCTCATAATATCATCGTATGAATATAGATACATACATCTTTCGGTTCTATTTGAAAATTCGTCAGTCGAGTAAATGGAATTGGCAACTAGGAAGTCTTTTAGGATCCTCTTAAACTAATCTTTATTTGTAGCTAATTTTTTTATGGTTGCTGGTAAATTATTGCAGATGTTTCTTCCTGAATAGTGGATCCCTTTTCGAGTTAAAGTAAGTGCTGTTACGTCTTTATGTAGATCGTTTTTGTTCCTAGTATTGTGTGTATGAACTTAGCTGTTTGTTGGGAAAAGTTGATATGTTATTTATGACGAATTTTTACGCAATAAATATATTAGGAGGCAGTCGTTAGTATATCCTATTCTTTGAAGAGGATTCTACTGGATGTCCGCGAATTAATTCCACAAATAATACATATTACACGCTTTTGGACTCTGAAAATTTTTGTTCGATTTGAAGAGTTACTCCAAAATATTATACCATATGACAGCGTGGAATGAAAGTAAGCAAACTATGCAAGCTTTTTATTTATTTATTTTTTATTATTTTTATGTTTGCTGCGTCTGATAACACTCGTACACAAAATACAGATTTTTAAGTCGTTTCTGCAGTTCTGCGGTGTGCTCCCCCCAACTGAATTTATTATGAAGCTGTAGTCCCATGAATTTAATACTGTCAATCTCTTCCAGCTGCTCTTCTTCACACTTTACGCATATGCTGGATGGATATCTCTTCGTTGTTCTGAAGTACATGTAGTGAGTCTCTTCAAAGTTTAATGTCAATGAGTTGGCTTTAAACCACTTATAAATGTTGATGAAAATATGATTAGCAGACGTTTCTAGAACTATGTTCGACATGCTATTTATTGCAATACTTGTTGTTGTTGTTGTGGTCTTCAGTCCGAAGACTGGTTCGATGCAGCTCTCCACCATACCCTATCCTGAGCAAGCCTCTTCATCTCCACATAAGAACGGCAACCTACAACTGTCTGAATCTGCTTACTGTATCCATCTCTTGGTTTTCCTCTGCGGTTTTTACCTCTCACACTTCCCTCAAACGCTAAATTCATAATTCCTTGATGTCTAAGAATGTGCCCTACCAATCTATCCCTTCTTTTAGTTAAGGTATGCCAGAAATTTCTTTTCTCCCCAATTCTGTTCAGTACCTCCTCATAAGTTACGCGATCCACCCACCTAATCTTCAGCATTCTTCTGTAGTACCACATTTCAAAAGCCTCAATCCTCTTGCTGTCCACACTGTTTATCGTCCATGTTTCACTCCCATACAAGGCAACACTAAATACAAATGCCTTCAGAAAGCACTTCCTTAGGCATAAATCAATTTTCGATGTTTACAAATTTCTCTTTTTAAAGAACGCTTTTCTACCCATTGCCATTCTGCATTTTATATCCTCTGTACTGCGACCATCATTTGTTATTTTACTGCCCAAGTAAAAAAACTCATCTACCTCCTTTATTGCTTCGTTACCTAATCTAATTCCTTCAGCATCGCCGGATTTTCTTAGACTGCACTCCATTACCCTAGTTTTGCTCTTGTTAATGTTCATCTTATATGCACCTTTCAGCACACTGTCCATTCCATTCAATTGCTCTTCCAGGTCCTTTGCTGTATCTGACAGAATTACTATGTCGTCGTCAAAACGCAATGTTTTTAATTCTTGCCCCTGAACTTTTATTCCTTCACCAAATTTCTCCTTGCTTTCCTTTATAGCTTGCTCAATGTACAAATTGAATAACATTGGAGAAAGGCTACAACCCTGTCGTACTCCCTTTCCAACCACTGCATCCCTTTCATGCCCTTCAACTCTGACAAACGCTGTCTGGTTTTTGTACAAGTTGGAAATAACCTTACGCTCCACATATTTTACTCCTGCTTGCTTCAGAACTTGAAAGAGTTTATTCCAATCAACATCGTCAAAAGCCTTCTCCAAATCTACAAAAGCTGGAAATGTAGGTTTGCCTTTTCTTAATCTATCTTCTAGGATAATCCGTAAAGTGAGTATTGCCTCCCGGGTTCCTATATTTCTCCTGAACCCAAAATGATCTTCCCCGAGGTCGGCTTCTACCTTCTTTTCCATCCTTCTGTAAATAATACGTGTTAATATTTTGCAACCATGACTTATTAAACTGAGGCTCTGTAGTTTTCACACCTGAATGCTTCTGCTTTCTTTGGAATGGGGATTATAACATTTTTCTTAAAGTCTGAGGGTAGTTCACCTGTCTCATACATCTTACACACCAGGTGAAACAATTTTGTCATGGCTGGTTCTCCCAGAGACTTCAGTTGCTCTGAGAGAATATCATCTAATCCGGGAGCCTTGTTTTGACTTACGTCTTTCAGTGCTCTGTCAAATTCATCTCTCAGTATAGTATCTCCTATTTCAGCCTCATCTACTTCTCCCCTTTCTACAATATTGCCGCTAAGTTCATTTCCTTCATAGAGCCTCTCTATAGACTCTTTCCACCTTTCAGCTTTCCCTTCTTTGCTGAGAACTGGTTTTCCATCAGAGTCCTTGATATTAATAGAGCTGTTTTTCTTATGTCCAAATGTTTCTTTTATTTTACTGTAGGCTGTATCTATTTTTCCCCTATTTATACATTCTTCTACATCCTTGCATTTGCCTTCTAGCCACTCCTGCTTAGCCATTTTGCACTTCCTGTCAATCTCACTTCTTAGTCGTCTGTACTCCATTTTGCCTGTTTCATTTACTGCATTTTTATATTTTCTCCTTTCATCAATTAAATTTAGTATCTCCTGTGATATCCAAGGATTTTTTGTAGTTCTTGCCTTCCTACCTATTTTGTCCTCTGCTGTCTTCACTATTTCATCTCTCAATGCTACCCATCCCTCTTCTACTGTTTTATTTTCCTCCGTTTCCGTCAATTGTTGCCTAAAGCTCCCTCTGAATTTCTTAAGAACTTCAGGTTCCTTCAATTTATCCAGGTCCCATCTCCTTATTTTCCTACCTTTTTGTAGTTTCTTCAGTTTCAACCTACAGTTCATAACCAACAAGTTATGGTCAGAGTCTATATCTGCCCCTGGGTATGTCTTACACTGTAAAACCTGGTTCCGAAATCTATGTCTTACCATTATAAAATCTATCTGGTATCTCCCGGAGTCTCCTGGTCTCTTCCACGTATACAACATTCTTTTGTGATTTTTAAACCAGGTGTTTGTTATAACTAAATTATGTTCTGTGCAAAATTCTACCAGGCGGCTTCCTCTTTCATTCCTTTTGCACAGACCATATTCACCTACTATCCTCCCTTCCCTTCCTTGTCCTACTACCGAATTCCAGTCTCCCAAAACAATTAAGTTTTCCTCTCCCTTAATTGTTTGAATAATTTCCTTTAGCTCCTCGTATATATCTTCGATCTCCTCATCATCGGCAGAGCTAGTTGGCATATAAACCTGTACTACTGTGGTCGGTGTTGGCTTCGTATCTATCTTGACTACGATAATGCGATCACTGTGTTGCTCATAGTAGTTTATCCGCATTCCTATTTTCTTATTCATTATCAGACCTACTGCTGTAATGCCCCCAACTGATTATTTATAATCCTGTACTCGCCTGACCAAAAATCCTGTTCATACTGCCACCGAATTTCACTAATCCCCACTATATCTAACTTCAACCTATCCATTTTTCTTTTTAAATTTTCTAATTTTCCTACCCGATTAAGGGATCTAACATTCCACGCTCCGATCCGTAGAATGCCAGTGTTGTCTTTTCTGGTGATCACATCCTCCTGAGTAGTCCCCGCCCGGAGATTCGAATGAGGGACTATTTTACCTCCGGAATATTTTACCCGAGAGGATGCCATCATCATATGTTCATACAGTAGGGCTGCATGTCTTCGGGAAAAGTAACGGCTGTAGTTTCCCCTTGCTTTCAGCCGTTCGCAGTAGCTGTGTGGCAAAGCCACGTTAGCTGATGTTACAAGGCCAGCTCAGTCAATCATCCAGACTGTTGCCCCTGTAACTACTGAAAAGGCTGCTGCCCCTCTTCAGGAACCACACGTTTGTCTGGCCTCTCCACAGATACCCTTCCGCTGTGGTTGCACCTACGGTACGGCTATCTGCATCGTTGAGGGACGCAAGCCACCCCACCTCGGCAATGTCTGTGGTTCATGGGAGTGGGCTGATAATATAAGAATACTAATAGTATGAATATAGATACATACATCATTTGGTTCTATTCAAAAATTCGCCAGTGGAGTAGGTGGAGTTGACGACTAGGAAGTTTTTTAGGCTCCTTTTAAACTGAGCTTCATCTGTAGTTAAACTTTTTATGGTTGCTTCCTGAGTAGTGGATCCCTTTGTGAACTAAAGTAAGTGCTTTTAAGTCCTTGTGTAGATCATTGTTGTTCCTAGTATTGTATGTCTGAACTGACCTGTTTGTTGGGAAAACAGATATGCTATTTATGACGAATTTCATTAAGCAATAATTATATTAGGAGGCAGTCGTTAGTATATCCAATTCTTTGAAGAGGCTTCTACAGGATGTTCGCAAATTTACTCCACAAATGACACATATTACACGCTTTTGGACTCTGAAAACTTTTGCTCGACTTGAAGACTTACCCCAAAATATTATACCATATGACATCATGGAATGAAAGTAAGCAAAGTATGCAAGCTTTTATTTCTATTTTTATGTTTGCTACCTCTGACAACACTCGTACAGCGAATACAGATTTTGAAGCCGCTTCTGCAGTTCTGTGGTGTGCTCCTCCCAACTGAATTTATTATCAAGCTGTAATCCCAGGAATTTAATACTGACAACCTCTTCCAGCTGCTCATCTTCATACTTTACGCATATGCAGGATGGAAATCTCTTGCATGTGCTGAACTGTTGTTGTTGTTGGGTTTTGGTAGGGACTAAACAGCGACGGTTATCAGTCCCTTGTTCCAGTCAAAGAGATAAAACATTTTGTTAAGCGTACCTAAGGAAATGCGTTAACAAGTCGAAGATTAAAACTCACAGACTAATATAAAGAAAGGATACGATTAAAAACGAAGAAGGGATAAAGCAGCTGAAACAGTACAAGAGTGTTTTTGCTGGGTGGTCACAGGGATATAAGGAACACACCCAGCCACTCTGGGACACGTTAAAACCACCTACCTAACGGACTTAAGCAGTTGGAGGACAGAGTAATGACAGACAAACACAAACTTTAAATTGACTTTCAAAATCCACACTCACGCATAAAGTTTAAAACAGAGTCAACCGTGGATGTGTTGTCAGCTAATGCAAGCTGCAAAGCGCCAGGGAGATTAAAATATCGTCGCGCTGCGGCTAAATTGTGGCATTCAATTAAGATGTGTGCGACTGTCAAAGGCGCACCACATCGAGACTGAGGAGGGTCCTCGCGACGCAAAAGGTGACCGTGCGTGAGCCAAGTATGGCCTATACGGAGACGGCAAAGGACAACCGACTCCCTGCGAGAACCCCTCAGGGAGGTCTTCCACACAGCGTAGAGGGTTTGACAACACGGAGGTTATTGGGTTCGGTCGAGTCTGCCCATTCAGAATTCCAAACCCGAAGGACCTTGCGGGTCAACTGGGTTTGGAGGTCCGTGTCTGGGAGGCCAATATCCAGGGACCGTGAAGTAGTGGCCTGCTTGGGCAGCTGATCGACGCGTTCATTGCCCGGTATGCCTATGTGGCCCGGGGTCCAGACAAAGGTGACAGAACGTCCTGACTCGCCAAGGGGAAGACAGCATCTCGAATGGCTCGCACCACAGTGTGTTTCGGTAGAAACTGGTCGAGGGCCTGTAAACCACTCAGGGAGTCGCTGCAGATGACGAATGACCCCCTGGGGCGAGCTCTGAGGTGTTCAAGAGCTCTCAAAATACCGACCAGTTCTGCAGTGAAGATGCTGCTTCCACAAGGCAATGACCGCTGTTCGATGTGGTCACCATAGATAAAGGCATATCCATGCTGAACTGCCTGTAGTGAGTCTTTTCAAAGTTTAATGTCAATGAGTTGGCTTTTAACCATTTAAAAATGTTCATGAAAATATGATTAGCAGGCCTTTCTAGAACTATGTTCGACATACTACTTATTGCAACACTAGTATCACCTGCAAATAAGACAAACTCTAGCAGTATAAGTGATGAGAGGTCATTAATGTAAAAAAGAAAAAGCAGTGGAGCAAGATGGATCCTTGTGGGACACCACATGTGATTTCTTCCTAATCCGATGATGACTGATGGCTTAATTGACTAGTTGCTTTGTTCCCTTTTAGGGAACCATTTTGCAGCAATGTAATTGTAATGTAGTGAGAAGAACGTGTGTGAGACTGACCGCGGGCGTCGCGGCGGGAGGCGGAGGAGAGAGCGTTGGCGGCCTGCCTGCGCAGCAGCGGGTTGGCCTGGCTCTCCTGCGCGACGCGCGCCAGCAGCTCGGGCAGGAAGCGCTCTGGGAAGTGGTCGTGCGTGAAGTAGGGCTGGCCCAGCAGCTCGGCGGCGGCGGGCCGGTCGGCGGGCTCGGCGGCCAGGCACAGCGCCAGCAGGTCGACGGCGAACGCCGGCCACGCGGGGAACGAGCGCGCCAGCGTCTGCGCCGGCTCCTCCGCCGCGCGCCGCAGCCCGCGCAGCAGCGGGTTGCGCGCCACCAGCTGCTGATGCCGCGGCGACAGCTTGCCTGCGACCACACACCACCATCTAACACCTAGGCTTTTCACCAAACAACAAGTACATCGGAACTTCCTGGCAGATTAAAATTGTGTGCCGGAACCGGGACTCAACCTGGGACCTCTGCCTTTCGCAGGCAAGCGCACTACCGACTGTGCTATCCCGACACGACACACGATGCCGCCTCACAACTTTACTTCCGCCAGTACCTCAACTCCTACTTAATCTGCCAGGAGGTTTCATATCAGCGCACACTCCGCTGCAGAGTGAAAGTTTCATTCTGGAAACAAGTACATTATTTGCACAAATGAATATATATCAGGATGCAAAATTTCAGTTCTGAAACCACCAGCCAGTGTAACAACTTTGGTCCTCACAACCCCTTTATTTGAATATGAAATTATTCCCCTTCCTCCCCTGTAACTGTTAGAACAATATCTTTACAAACAATATCATATAAAGTTGTTCAATACAAAAATATATACCATTACCATAGTCTAGCGATCTAGCACTTCATTGTTGTGTAACATTGTCTTTCTCCTCAAAAGTACCACTTATCAGTAGCCCTTTGCGTCAAATTCAGACAGAGGAGGTCCATTCACAGATATTACCAGCAAATCCTCCAATGTACCATTAAAATTGCTACACAAGAAGAAATTGGACAAATATACTAGAATTCACGCAATTTGTGTGCATAGGTACTGAGAAATCAGTACCAAGAACAACCACCCCTGGCCGTAATAACGACCTTGATACGCCTGGGAATTGAGTCAAACAGAGCTTGGATGGCGTGTACAGGTACAGATGGCCATGCAGCTTCAACACAGTACCACAGTTCATCAAGAGTAGTGACTGGGCATTGTAACTAGCCAGTTGCTCGGCCATCATTGACCAGACGTTTTCAATTGGTGAGAGGTATGGAGAACGTGCTGGCCAGAGCATCAGTCGACCACTTTCCGTATCCAGAAAGGCTCGTACAGGACCTGCAACATGCGGTCGTGTATTATCTTGTTGAAATGTAGGGTTTCGCAGGGATCGAATGAAGGCTACAGCCACGGGTCGTAACACATCTGAAACGGCCACTGTTCAAACTGCGAACGAGAGGTGACCGAGACGTGTAACCAATGGCACCCCATACCATCACGTCGGGTGATAACGACACTATCGCGATGACGAATACACGCTTCCAATCTGCGTTAACCGCGATGTCGCCCAACACGGATGCGACCATATGATGCTGTAAACAGAACCTGGATTCATCCTAAAACATAACGTTTTGCTATTCTTGCACACAGGTTTCTCGTTGCGTACACCATCGCAGGCACTCTTGTCTGTGATGCAGCGTCTAGGGTAACCGCAGCCATGGTCTCCAAGCTGATAGTCCATGCTGCTGCAAACGTCGTCGAACTGTTCGTACAGATTGTTGTTGTCTTGCAAACGTCCCCATCTGTTGACTCTGGGATCGAGACGTGGCTGCACGATCCGTTACAGCCATGTGCATAAGATGCCTCATCTCGACTGCTAGTGATACGAGGCCGTTGGGATCCAGCACGGCGTTTCGTATTGGCCTCATGAACCCACCGATTCCATATTCTGCTAACAGTCATTGGATCGTGAGCAGCAATGTCGCGATACGATAAACCGTAATCGCGATAGGCTACAATCTGACCTTTATCAAAGTCGGAAACGTGATGGTACGCATTTCTCAATCTTACACAAGGCATCACTACAACGTTTCACCAGGTAACGCTGGTCATCTGCTGTTTGTGTATGAGAAATCGTTTGGAAATATTCCTCATGTCAGCACGTTGTAGGTGTCGCCACCGGTCCAACCTTGTGTCAATGCTCTGAAAAGTTAATCATTTGCATATCACAGCATCTTCTTCCTGTCGGTTAAATTTCGCGTCTGTGGCACGACATCTTCGTGGTGTAGCAATTTTAATGGCCTGGAGTGCACTTCTTCAACCAAGTCCTGTATGCTGCCTTTGCTTGCTTTGCATATACTTTTTCGCGCCATTTCTGTTTGAATTCTCGCGTGTGACTATCAAAGATAAACGTGAAATATTCGAATGCACGAACTGCAACAGCTTTCAAGATTTAACCCGCCACAAATAAAAACACGAATCACTTGAGACTAACCCCAATCCAACTCAGACAGTTCTGCGTATCCACGAATCTGGCAGCTTGGAAGCGTCAGAAATAAATTTCCTAGAGATTCTACCAACCAGGTTGCTAATCAACCCTTGTGTGTACAGAAAACAACCACGTATCGAGTAAAGCAGGAAAAGGTCCAGCTTATACACAGCACTGCACATGCAAGTGAACCCGCTGACAGCTGCCTGAACAAAACTAAAGTGTACGGAAAAGATACGGTAGCCGTGATGTCGAAACAAAACTGGCGTTGAGTGAGATCTGTTGTTTGCACTAATACTAAGAAATGATGTTAGAAAATTAAAAATACTGATAAAACTACCTGTAAATGTATACCTTCCTCGTTCATCAATATAATTATCGCTTACCTCTTCAAGCTTGTGCAATTTTTAACCTAGCTCCAGTGTTTTCAGAAAATAAAATTTTTATTGCCAGCTGGCAATTTTCGATCGACAATGACGAGTTGCTGCATCAGAATAAATAATTATGCAAGTAAAGTTTTGCTCCATCTCCTTCTCTACCTACTCTCTGTCAGTCTCCTCCCTGGGTGCACGAATGGCAAAACGCCTTTTTTCGGATGAATCCAGGTTCTGTTTACAGCTTCATGATGGTCGCATCCGTGTTTGGCCACATCGCGGTGAACGCACATTGGAAGCATGTATTCGTCATCGCCATACTGGCGTATCACCCGACGTGATGGTATGGGGTGCCATTGGTTACACATCTCGGTCACCTCTTGTCCACATCGACGGCACTTTGAACAGTGGCCATTACATTTCAGATGTGTTACGACCCGTGGCTCTACCCTTCATTCGTTCCCTACGAAACCATACATTTCAGCAGGACAATACACTACCGCATATTCAAGGTCCTCTACGGGACTTTCTGGATACAGAAAATGGGCAGCACATTCTCCAGATCTCTCACCAATTGAAAACGTCTGGTCAATGGTAGCTGAGCAACTGGCTCGTCACAATACGCCAGTCACTACTCCTGATGAACTGTGGTATGTTGTTGAAGCTGTATGGGCATCTGTACCTGTAGACGCCATCCAAGCTCTGTTTGACTCAATGCCCAGGCGTATCAAGGGCGTTATTACGGCCAAAGGTGGTTGTTCTGGGTACTGATTTCTCAGGATCTATGCACCCAAATTGGGTGAAAATGTAATCAAATATCAGGTCTAGTATAATATATTTATCCAATAAATACCCATTTATCATCTCCATTTCTTCTTGGTGTAGCAATTTTAATACCCAGTAGTGTAATTATATTTTAACAGGAAATTCATCTTTTAAAAATTAGATCGCTAATAATATTAAATACTGAAAATCAAATTTTTGTTGCGCCTGGAAGTCGAAGTTAGAACTCGAACTGTGCGCCGTGTACTGGGTGAGTTTTTTAATAATACAGATTATTCTTACTTAAGCCGACTGGATCATTGATAGCCATCGTTTTCGTAAAATCAAACACATAAATATATTTTCTTAACTTTAAATTAAATACACAAAGTGACGAATCGGAAGTAAGGACGATTTCATCCTACTTTGAAATGCAAACTGTAATTTCTAGATGTGAAACGTGGTAAATTCTACAGACTCGCAAACCTTTCGCTCTGTTCTGACACAGCATCGGTTTGGACGCCCCTATGCCCTAAAGACTACAGTTGACAATCTACTAGCACAACACAACAGCGCGGTGATACATACCGAGCATCTTCACGATCTGGAAGAGTTGGTCGATGTCAGAATCTCCAGGGAACAGCGGATCGCCCGTCATCATCTCGGCGAACAGGCAGCCCACTGCCCAAATGTCAACTTCCCTGCAATCCACAAATGCAACTGTCATATTTAAAACTTGTCACGAACAGTTCCAAGTACCAAATACATTTGTGCTCAACGAAACATTTTATAAAATCCTTAAAGACGCGCGAATAAGAGATCAATGGAAAAAGTATGCATGACTACGCTCTACTGCAGTAGACGGTAAACTCGTTTTCCACAGAATACTAAGCTCCTTTTCTATTCATAATGTCTTTTTTCATCTCTGTGCATTAATGTGTGTGAATATAATACACAACAGGGACTGACATAAGCGGTATCCGGAATTTTATACTGTTTCGGTTGTTTTGTGTCATAAGGTTGTGTTTCCTGCAGAATTTGTAAATATTAAGAGTTCTACTACTGTATTTAAGTCTTATATAATACAACAGGCCTATTCTGAGGATAGCGTTGTGCTGATTCTTGAGTTTCAGAATTTTATTGTGGGTAAAATTCTGCATATTTTTGAAAGTGCCTATATAATGTCTGGGCGGTAAGCCAAATTTCATCAGCTATGCGTAATCTTGTATCTTCAGACAGAAGGCAGTCTACCAAGTGATATTTGCAAATTGACATTTTTTTTTTCTTGAAAATGGATTTTTTTCGTAGTCAACAGCTGCTATTTGAAAATGTTTTAACTTGTAATTACTTTTTGATTATACATCCTTTTAATTTTATTTCACTTATTCATTATTAGTTTCTATCAGAGTAACAATGTTAACAATGTAACCAAGGTGTTCTCGATGCCAACACTTTTAAATTTGAATGGAATATTTATTCATTGCTGTGTGACCTTGTACCGTGGAACAGACCTTCAAACTTGAAAAAAAAATCCTTAATGTCACGAAGTAAATGTTGTCATATCAGAGAAGAGCTGCAGCACACGTAAAATGAATGCTATCACATCAAAACGGACTAAAAAAAAATATGAAACGTCTGTCTGAATGCTGATTCGAAACGAAAGTCTGTAAGCCTTTCAAGGTACAGATAACCCTTCTCCACCCCTGAAATTCTGTTTAAGTTTTACATAGTCATTACGGTACCGGAGGGAAATGATTAATTAGACAGTTTTACTCATCGCCCCTGTCCGCCCAAATAGGGCACTCTGAATCATATGTAAGAGAAAAATTACGTCCTTTTGTACTTAGTTGGAGTGAACAGGAATATACTGCCAAGAGGCTAATAGATGGGACGAAAACGGAAAATAAACCTTTCTTATACACGTATTGACCCAAAACACAAACCTTTGTCTTGGATACAGAGGATAGAGTCAGCGTTTGCTTCCCGTCTCCAATGAAATCAACAAACGAATGCTGTCTGATCTCTCCACGCACGAGTGCAGTTGAATACCCAACTTCAGCTCTCTATGATTAGCAACTTTTTTACCTAATTTGTTTTAAAACTTTACAACACCTCAATACGGGATACTAATGATAACGCCAAATTTTTGCACACATTAGCTGTTTTTAACGCTGCGTGAATGTTTCTCGAACGGACATTCTGATAGTATTGTCGCTACGACGTGATCCGACGCTTTCAAGCAGTTGTTATTTTATTAACACCTGAAAAGAGCATTTTAATAAGTTTAGTGTGCATCAAATACTTTGAATTTAAGCATCGATTCAAAACTTTCATAATGCAAACGCTGAACTTTAGCATATGTACATCATTACACCTTACAATAGTTCCGACAACTGCAACCTGTAGCTATAAATTATACATTTCACATTTTGCCTTATTTTTTACGTGTGCTAGCCGTGTATATTTTTTTTTTAATGTTTTAAACATACAATCATTTAGTCCACTTACGAGGTGAATTAGCCATTATTAGTTTGAAGTTAATTATAGTCGTAAAATAACTATTTACGAGGTAAATTTGCCATTATAGTTTGAAGTTAATCATAGTCGTAAAATAACTTAATACCAAGTGTCAACAGTTAACGATTGTCAATAACCGCGTTTGCATGAGTTCCAAAAACCAGATTCCGTAAACCGATATCCCATTTCCGCCTTTGGTAAACACTCCAAAATGGGTTTTGCAAATTCGCTTACATAAAACGGTTTTCCACTTACACAGTCGAGTTTCGTGTCCTTGTAAATGCATATTATTCGGAAACGTGCTAGGGTTGTCAAGATGCGTATCTTACTTAAACAGTTTCAGCGACTGAATTTTTCTGTGTCGAATGAGGAGACTTCTACGCTCGCCATTCTCCTCTAGTGGTCGTTTAGAGAACATTGAACAGTGCACGGTACACTGTAACCATCATTTAACTCGCCTTGCTGCCACCTATGCACCCACAAGGTGGTGATATGCTTTTCCAACAGCACAGTGCAGTTCTATATGTGTTCTGTGCCAGCCAACGTACTCTTCAAGGTGTACGTCAACTACCCTGGTCAGCACGATTCCCAGATCTATCCCCCATTTAGCATATTTGGGACCGCATGAAACGAAATGTTAGGCGGTTTGTATGAGTGGACGAAATCTGGCCCAAATGAGCCAACAGGTGCAAATTGCATGGCAGGCCATTCCACATAACCACATTAGGAACATTTACGATCGTCTCCATGAAAGGATTACAGCTTGCATTGCTGCAAAAGGAGGGTATACACGGCACTAACGCCAACATTGCGGACACTCTGGTGACTGTACTCAGCCGGCCGCAGTGGACGAGCGGTCTGCGGCGTGCCAGTCACACTGCCGTTACGATCGGGGGTTACAATTCCCCTTGGGCATGAATGTTTGTGTCGTCTTTAGTATAAGGTAGTTCATAAGTAGTTTGTAAGTTTAGGGACTGATGACCCCGCAGTTAAGTCCCTCAAGCTTAACAAACATTTGGTTTTGACTGTACTCAGGTGCGAATGGCTCTGTCTATGTGATCGTGTGTTGTATACATTCTCAAGAATGTGTCAATAAAATTTCCGTCTGCTGGGTCGACGAACTCATGGTGTCCTGTTTTCATTTTCCAGGAGTGTAGATAAATAGCTCTAACGGAACTGAGGTAATGAGGAATTGTAGCTCATAGCACCTCAGAATATAAAGGCTGAGGTGGGGCCAGTGTGTCTCAGAAGAATGCATTCTACGAGACAGCGCTCGCCAGGTCTCCGTCGCACGCACGCACTTGTGTGCAGGCAGTGTCAGCTTTTATCGCTGAAACACAGCCCGGCATTACAGCTTCCAGGTGATCCTCTGACGGCACAAGTCGATCCGTGCCTGTCGATGCTGTGGCATGAGTGGAAGAGTGGCTGGCGTGTGTGTGCATGCAGTCCCACTGCGAGTAACCGTTAGCAACAGCTGGTGTTGACACTTCTGGGATGACAAACCCTCTGGTAGCTGTGCGATCTGCCACTGCTGCCCTTACAGTACGGCGATCTTGGCGAACGTCTGTGCTGTGTGCATAACCAGAACCTCATCTGCGGGTGTGAAAATCTTCGCGTAAGCATTGCAACTAGCATCGTTGCAGGGAGCTTTTCTCGCTCACGTTTACATATTAAGACCTGGAGCGAAGTTAGTCGACAGTCAATTATGGCATCTGGCAAGCAGCTGTTTGAGTTCCTTTTTTAATCGCTGTTTATTTTTACTTAAACATACAGATTCAAAAATGTTCAAATGTTTGTACAGCTTATGGGACTTAACTATGGGGTCATCAGTCCCTAAACTTACAAACTACTTATGAACTACTTACGAACTAGGACGGCACAAATATCCATGCCCGAGGGGGGATTCGAGCCCCCGACCGTAGTGGCCGTGCAGACCGTGCTGGAGCGCCTCAGTCTCCTCGGCCACCGCGGCCGGCTATACAGATTCATGTTCGGTCTAATATGTATAATTCAGTGCGCAATGATGCATGATCATGTGTGCCGTTAGAGTGTCCTCCACTGACGCCCCAACATCGTTGAGCCCGCCTCCAATGATATCGTGGTAGACGCTTATAAAGGGAAAAATGAGACGTCGTCATCAGTGATGAGATTCGTCGCTGCCTCGGTGCCAATGATGGTCGTACGTGTATATGGTGTCGTGCTGG
This sequence comes from Locusta migratoria, assembly GCA_026315105.1. Lineage (NCBI taxonomy): Eukaryota > Metazoa > Arthropoda > Insecta > Orthoptera > Acrididae > Locusta > Locusta migratoria. The sequence goes on from CM048745.1 coordinate 394,040,022, forward strand.
GGAGTGCAAAATTCTGGAGTGAAAGCGATAGAGGCAAATGAGGCAGACACTGGCATCATGGTGTGGGGAGCCATATTCTACACTGGTCGTTCTCTCTGGTATTCGTCGTGGGAAAATTTAACAGTACACGGTACACTGAAACCTTCATTCCACCCATGTTACCACCGTTCGTGCACCAACAAGGCGATATGCTTTTCCAACAGGACAATGCACGTCCATACGTATCCAGTACAACCCAACATTCTCTTCTAGGTGTACGTCAAGTACCCTGCCCATAATTATCCCCAGATCTGTCCCCTATTAAGAATGTTTCGGACCGGAGGGAACGGCATGTTGGGCGGTATGGATGAGCGGCACGAGACCTGGTCCAACTGAGTCATCAGACAGAACTTGCATGGCAGGCTATACCGTACGACTTCATTCGGCAGCTATACAATCGTCTTCGTGAGAAAGTTACACCCTGCATTGCTGCAAAAGAACGGTATACACGATACTAGCGTCGACATTGTGCACACGCTGGTGACTGTAATGACATGCGTATGGTTCTGACTGCGTGATCGTGTGTTTTATACATCCTCAAGAATGTGTCAATAAAATTTCGCTCTGCTGGACTGACGAATTCATGGTGTTCTTTTTCATCATCCAGGGGTGTATAATCATTTGATGTTATTGTTGTTTTTATTTTGGGATTTTCAAGGGAACTAAATTGCAGGGTCATCAGTCCACTGTTTCAAACTTAAACACATCAGTAGAAGAGGGGAAATCCCCAAGGTGTACAGAGCAGCAACAAACGTCACAGTGACAACACAGGAAAAGGAAAGCACAGAACGCGCAGAGCAAGTGGATGACTTAACTAAAACATTATCGAAGGATACCGTGGCTGGCTGATCACAAGGAGAATGAAGGATAAACCAGCCACTTTGAACACGCTAATAACCTCCAGTAAGAAGCAGAAGAGACAACACAAAAGTGGGGGACAGATTAAAATTGCTGGAGGGGTGAGAACCTAAGAAATCCTGCGGGGATAAAACGTAAAAGACAGTCAGGCACTGAGGAATCGTCACCAATAATTGAAGGGTGTGCTGCCACAAGGAGAATAAAAGAGGAAAGTTAACTAGGATGTGCATTACTGTCAAGAGAGCGGCACAGTAAAACTTGGATGGGTCCTCACGGTGAAGAAGATGGCTATTTGTTAACAAGTTATGGCCAATACGTAGGCAACGAGAGAACTACTGAGTCCTTCAGTGAGGGCTTCCATGTGCCTGCAGACAGCTTGACCACACGGACCATGTCGGTGTATTCGAGTAAGGCCATTTAGAACTTCAAGCCCCAAAGACCTTGTGGCCCCGGTGGAGTGGTCCAGCATTCTAAGGCGCCTTGCTGCGGAGCACGCAGTTGCTCGAAGTCGGAGGTTCGAGTTCTATTTTGGGCATGGGTGCTTCTGTTGTTCTTAGCATAAGTTACTTTAAGATAGTTTAAATTAGTTTGTAGGCCTAGGGACTGACGACCAAAGTAGTTAAGTCCTTTAGATTTACAAACACTTGAACAGTTTTGAATTTGGAAACACTGTTCGAGGGCTTGGAAGCCATTCAGGGAGTCACTACAGATAACAAACGATTCCCTGGGGGTGGCCTGAAAATGTTCAAGAGCAAGGGAAATAGCGAGTAGTTCCGCAGTAAAACCTCTACTACCACTAGGCAAGGAACCCTCTTCGATACGGTTGCCGTGGGCACAGGAATATCCAACTCTGCCATTTACCAGAGAATCATCAGTGTAGACAATTTCTGATCCACAGAACGAGTCTATAAGAGCCAGAAACTTGTAACGAACATTTATTGGTGAAACACAGGCCTTAGAGTCACTGGACAAATCCACATCAAACCACAAGCGAGGAATGGACCAAAGAGCGGCATGGGAAGGGTACTGGAATGTGGGAGGGATGGGAAGGGACTCGAGTGACGCAAGAGAGGTGTGCAATGGCTGAAAAAAAAAGCCTGAAAGTAGAGTGGGGGACGAGCATGAACACGGGTAACGTATGTAGCAACCAACTGTCGCCAGTGGAAACCCCTGGGGAGGGACTCCAGCTTGAACAAGGAAGATACTCACTGGGCTTGTGCGAGAAGCACCCTTTACTAAATATACAATATTGTGTAGAACTGGACCGAGGACCTGCAATGCTCAAGGTGCAGCCGAATTGTACACCAATCTCCTATAGTCGAGGTAGAGTTGTATTAAGGCGTTATCGAGCTGCAGGAGAGTAGAACTTGCTCTCCCTCAAATGGTGTCGTTGAGTCAGTGAAGGATTTTCACATATTGCCAATACCATTATCTAAGGTGACGAAGGTGGGGAATCCAAGTAAGCTGGGCCTCGAAGAGTATGCCTAAGAAGTGATGCGTCTTTCGAAGTGAAGGAGTTCGTCAGCCAGGTATAGCTCTGGATCCATGTGGACCGTGCTAAGGAGACAGAAGGGCATAACTCGGGTTTTAGAGGCAAGGAACTGGAACCATGAGCAATGGATGCACTATTTTGATAGCTCCTAACAGCTACTCTTCAGAGACACTGATGCTAGTTGTACCGAAATACATGTAAAAGTCATCGGTAAACAAGGAGGAAGAGACCAATGAGCCCAACGCAGCATCAAAACAGCTAATTTCGACTATAAAGAAGGGAACGGTACGGTCAGACCCCTGTGGGACATTGTTCTCCTGAACATGGGATGATGTACCAACCTTAACCCAAAAGGAGCGAAGCTAGAGGAAGTTCTGGAGAAAGTGGACCCCACAGGTCCTATTGGAATAGAACAGCAAAGATATTATATCCAACTCCCGTGATGAGATTGTCGATTGCAAAGCTGCCCTGACAGACCCCAAGTTTCTAGAATCCACATGAACCACCAACTCACCATATGATCGAAGAGCTTACACAAAATATTGGTAAGGCTGACCGGGCGGTAACTATCAACTGACAGCGGATCTGCGCCAGGTTTCAGTTCTAGAATGATACTACTGCCCCGCCATTGGGCGATTGAACATAGCGACCAGTTGACATTGAAAGTCCGCTGAGAGATTGAGGATGAATCGGCTGTGAAAGCGATCCATTCCTGGAGAGATATTTTGACATGCGTTAAGGGAAGTTTGAAACTCAAAATCACTGAATTGAGCGTTGTACGTTTCTCGATGATGCGTGCAAAACGACTACCGCTTACGTTTGATCCCTTCTTTAAAGGAACGGAAATCCAGGCTGTAGGCTGCAGCTGCAGATTTACGAACATAATGATCTGCGGTTGGGCCGGTAAAAAGGGTACACTGAAAGGAGAGAGAGCGGGGGGCTTCCTGCCGGTGGGTGGAAGCCGAAAAGACGTCTAGCTTGGTCTAGCTTGCGAGAAGGGGAAGGGTAGAAACTGATGGTGGTAACGTACCTCTCCCAACAGTTCTGCTTACTCTGCCGGATTAGTAGCCGAGCTCGGGCCCAGACTTCTTTGAAATCAATCAGATGTTGTGTGGAATGATCGCCAGTGTCCACCAGAACGACTTACTCTGGAGGGAGTCAGGAGCAGACGGAACAACTACCTCGGCGACGGAAATAATGGCCGCAGTGACTTAGTGTACTGTAAAATGAATCATGGTCCATGTCCAAAATACGACTCGAATCTTCGACTGCGAGCAACCGCGCGCTCTGCAGCAAGGTGCCTTAGAATGCTAGACCACTCCAATGCTGCCCAGATTCTTTGGTACCTTCTATTAATGACTCTGTCTTCACCCTTAGCAAATCTCGCCATTCAGTGATCTTCATTTGGACCCTAGGTCACTTTGCCATCCTGCTGAATGAAGACATCCATCAGCTGGTCAAGTAGGCCACCAACTCATGGTCCTTGGATATTGGTCTCCTAAGGAAGTGATCTCCGATTGGCGTTGAACCACAAGGTGAGCGGTAAGCATAGCAGCAACCATTGAAGGCAAGGTGGAAGCCCTCCAATCAGCCCTGTGAAGCGACCATGGGGCAGCTGGATCTGCAGGTCTATAGGAGTGACATGAGGATAGGAAAGTGGTGGCTACCACAAAGGTCGTCGCGGACCCTCCAACTGAGATTCGGAACAAGGCTCGGTCTACAATGAGAAAGGAGAATAATGGCTGACTATGTGCTACGCTAAAACGCGCCGCTGTGCTGGGTTGTGAGCAGCAGCTGGCGACTGACCTGCCGTACTTGACGTCGCCGACGAGCAGCTCGGGCGCGCGGTACCAGCGCGTCGCCACGTAGTCCGTGTACGGCTCGCCGGGGGCGGCCAGCAGCCGCGCGAACCCAAAGTCGCACAGCTTCACCACGCCCAGCCGCGACACCAGCACGTTCTCCGGCTTCACGTCGCGGTGCACGATCTGCCACACAATCACAACCCTGGTAACCACATGACATCACAAGAAAATATTCATGCGGCAATAAGACCGCTCTTCAAGTGCTGAAGACTACCATTAGGCTATAAAGAATAAACATTACATTATAATTTTACGTACCTTCCTATTAATTATTTGTTATTATTTGTAAGGTAGCAAGAACACTAAGTAATGGCATTCGTGCAAAGAAATTACTAAGGCATAGTAAAGCTCGCAACATGTTCGTCGTAGCCTGTTACTTGATTGTGTTTCTCACTATTAGGTTTGCAAATACCATCTGCGTCCCGCACTGAGGTGAGCCATATCGAACCCTCGCGCCGGATGAACGTCGCTGGTGCGCCACTCACCGTGAGCATAGCTAGTAGAAGTACTGACTCCGCACAGGTTAACACAGGCAGCATAGGACCGGTGGCGTTCCCGCCAACTACGAGCAGCACTGTCGCTTGAGACCTTGTATTTTTTACTGTCTTAAGGCTAGTTTACACGACGACAATACCTTTCATGAAACTGCGCTACTGACCAGTGCGCATGCGCGGCAGGCGTTCGCGCAACTCGTTTGCGAAACTAAACAGTTTCGGCACCTTCCAGCTTTGGCGAAACAGTTTGCGCGTGTTTTTAGGTTAGGTGATAACCAATACAGAACGAAACACAACATAAAGGGGGGAAAGGAAGCAATAATTCGGTTTTTGAACATATATGCGATGCATAGGTGTTTGTTCCATTTTAACGATGAAAATTTCAGGAATAAGCAGCTGCGTGTTATTGCTCTTGAAGTAATTATTCGTGAATTAGATAATTGATGGGTTGACGATCAGTGAATTGGAGACTAAAGTGTATTCAATTCCATACCTATACAAACGAACTATGGAAATTGTGGATTTGGGAACACGGTACAGGAACTGTAGAGACGAATATCTATTTGACAAGAAAAGTAATGCAATTTTTAATTTCAGTTCTGGTAACAATGCTTTACGCATAACATTATCTTGTTTCTTTATTGCATTACTAACTCTGTAAAGGAACGTAAACTGCTCTGGTGACATTTTGAGTTCATTAAAATAACTTCTAGGGTCTTCGATCACAATTTCTTTCAGCAAGGTCGCTAAGCAACTGAGCTGACTTCTTTTTTTAATCCGGTCACAAACCCAAACACGTTTCTTATTCTTTTTATGTTTAGTCTTATGCAGCGACTTCACATAGAGAAGCAATAGCTTCGCCACAACTTTTACAGCTACCAAAACTTTCATTATACGGCGACTACGGCACATACAACACAACGAAACTGAAGTGTATAGTATTGACGCCGTGTCTACAGACACACACGAAAGCAGTTGCGCCCAACTCATTCAATGAAACGAGTGTCGCAACCTAGTGTCGTCGTGTAGACTAGCCTTTACAGTGCAAACGATTTCGTGAAACCTGAATGTACCCACTAGCTTGTGGATGATCTTTGGAATTTAGAGGTCTTTGTTTTCATGTGCATACGTGCGCCCCACTCGTGTTGTTGACTCCGTGCATTTCGCTAGTGTTATGCGCTGCCAGTGCTGGGGTCTGATTTGAATCAAAACTGTTCAAATGTTTGTATAGCTTATGGACTTAACTACGGGGTCATCAGTCCCAAAACTTACAAACTACTTATGAACTAACTAAGACTAAGGACGGCACAAATATCCATGCCCGAGGGGGGATTCGAACCCCCGACCGTAGTGGCCGTGCAGACCGTGACTGGAGCGCCTCAGTCCTCTCGGCCACCGCGGCCGGCGAGCAGAGTCGAGGTATCTCCACTGTTTCAGAAATTGCCCATATTAAGAGACGCCTTAATTTTAGAAACGCTCTGTGCGAGAAAGTCAACACACAACTCAAAAAAGAAGTCATACAACTTGAGTCAAACCAAGAGATGCATGATAGATTTATCGAATTAGACTCATCTCTCGTAACCATATTACCAAGGGATGCAGAACATATCCCTAGTACTATTCGAAGCCGCCCTATTGTCCTAAAAAAATCACCCAGACGAGAACCTATTGAATGCTAGCAGCAACTAGGAGAGAGAAATGGTGTCATATAGTGACACAACTAGAAATGAAACAGAACAGCAGAAAGGCGTGAAAGTTTCTGAAGAAATTTAACAGTTACCCAATAAGTGGTACTTCAAGCCTAATATCAAACAGCTCATCAACTGCTGTTAAATGGGGAAAAAAACTATGGAAAAAAAATTCAAAGAAAACTGACGAGGAAGATTATTTTGGTACTGCTTTAACTTTGGAATAACTGAAAGTAACTATTAACTCTTTGAATAGTAACCAAGTTTCAGGCCTAAAAATCTAAGATCAGGGAAAGTAAAATGTTTGAGCCTGTAACAAAGTATTAGATTCTTAAATATAATGAACATCTGCATATCACAATTACAAATCCCCAAAGCCATAACTGCACCGCTTCTGAAGCCTTTAAAAAACAACTTGATCATGAATATTTACGACCAGTTATTCTTCTTGCAAGTTGTATAAAATTGGTAAGGCTGATCCTCAATCACATCTCTCAACATGCTGATAAAATCTTACAAATGAGAAGTCAGGTTTCCGCCCGGAAAAGGTCATGCTGTGGTCATAACCTTAATTTCAGTCCGTACATAGAAGATGGATACAAAGCAGGACGTTCACTATTGGCATTCTTAAAACTGTCAGCAAGGCATGACACTGTCAACCACAAAAACTTGATAAAGGTGTGTTCCGTCACAAAATACGTCTAACACAGTTTATTCACTAAGTAATGTAGCATTGGAGAGTTTTTTGGTCACACTGTATAATAAGAAGAGCCGTTGGAGGACCCTGAAGAATTATCAAAATCAAAATGTTCAGATTTTTGTAAATCTATCGTACCAAACTGCGTGGTCATCAGTCCGCAGCTTACAAACTACTTAAACTAAGGTAAACTAACCTAAGGAGAACACATACACCCATGCCCTAGGAAGAACTCGAACCTCCGCAGCGAGGCGCCTTAGACTGCTCAGCCACTCTACCGCGGCGGAGAATTATCTTCCTCTTGTTAGTGTACTGGCACCCCCGCCCAACAGCGTCTACACTGACAACCAATGAACCCTTAAGCAGATTATAAACGAACTGCTGATTAAGTCAAAAACTCTGAGGATAAATAGATATCAGCCCTATATTTTATATTTATAGTTTCACAAACACCAGGGCTGAGGTGGCCTATAGTAAATTTCGGCTAGTGATGTACGAAACACAATAGGTGGGTCTCGAGAAATCATCATGTTGCACACAGAAAAATTGAATACCTGAAAATGAGCTGGTAAATTCCAACATATAACATGATATATTTATATTACACAAACTTGAACTGAAATAATAGTGTTCAAATATTAGATATTTTGCCACTTTGCACAAATTTGACCAGTTTACATTTCTTATGCACTTAGCGCCTTAGGTAATGGGAGTAGAAAAAAATGTTAATCTATTTTGTAGAGAATTTTGTGCTCTTTAAAAAAGAACTTAAACGTTAAAGCAGTAGGATCAGAAAAGTCGGAGATATTTTGAAAAAACTGAGAAAAGTTAGAAATTTTCGAAGTTTTTTGACCGCAGAACGTTTTCTCATGAGAAATTTTGTTGGCAAAACTTGGTTTCTAATCTTTCCAGCCATGTGAACGAGTTAAAAAAATGAAATCTTCTACCCCATCTTTTGCAAGGTACAGCTACTATTTGACTGGCCTACCGGGGCGCATGGCCAAATGTGCTCTTTACCTCTGCCTTGGTACTACGCTACTCCGTATCAGAGCATGCAGCGCCAATCTGGCGAAACTCTACACATGTGAAACAGATGGACACGAGATTGAATGAGGCTGGGTGGATTGTGACAGTCTGTCTAAGGAAGTCGATCCCCGGACACCCTCTGTTCGGACATGAAACAAAATCAGACTGAAGTGCAAGAGCAGCTTGATGCATGCATCAGCAATTTCATCAACGTGGAACTGGCCGAACAAAGCTAAGGCAAAATTCCTTAATCGGAATTCCTGGGGATAGAGGGGGAGCATCATCTTGTATTTCATCTGCCCTATCTGATATGGAAGGTATTATACCTAATGCGATCATGAGTGTCACGATGCAAGACGAATCTCAGAAGTGGGGTTTCATGGCTGAAGACTAGTCCGGTATGCCGCGGTGGAGTGGCCGAGTGTTCTAATACGACGTACTGTGGAACGCACGATTGCTCGCCGTCGGAGGTTGGATTTTCTCTCCCCCCCCCCCCCCCCCCCCCTCTGTCACGGGTGTGTGTGTTGCCCTTCGGTTAGTTTAACTTAGTTTAAGTCCCCTGCATTTAGAAAGATTTGAATTTGAAGTAGTCCGGTATTTGTGGGGAATTGAGCGACCAACAACATTTCTTGGTCTGCAAAAACCTGCCGGAGCCCTGCAACGAACAAAGTCTGCAATAAAAAATGGTACTAATCCAGTAGAATTCTGGAACTTGTGGTCAATTTAGCTGAAAATCAGCAGTGTCTTGTTTAATTTTATTGTTTTTATAATTGTGTATTACTCTGTTGTGTTTCCATTTCTCTTGTAATGGCATGGCTGCAGTCTACGATTCTACGATTACTTGATTGTCAGTTGCAACGGAACCGAATTTTGTTCGGTATTACGCATTTACAGATTTAAAATCAACTACATTACATGAGCCACGACGACCTTCGGAAATTTTACGTTTATTACAATATTGTAATTGGATTTTTAAAAACCTCAAAGTCGATTTTCTCGAGAGGTTTTTGAGTTTCATCCAATGGCTTTGGCCTATAGCTTTTTGAGTTCCCAACTGAACATACCACAAATATAAAAAATTAAAAAAATATGATAGCCAAGTGGCGTCTTTGTAAATGCTGCATATATAAAATAAATAATTAAGTCTGCAAATGGTTTGAAGATAGTGTGTTTTGACCGATGTACTAACAAGCGCCAAACCAGGTGCGTACTGACATTTTGATTACACGGAATGAGTATATGATAAGTAAACAACAGTTCAAATGTCTAAGCGTTCAGATAGATAGTAAGCTGTCGTGGAAAGCCCATGTTCGGGATCTCGTTCAAGAACTAAAGGCTCCGGTATTTACCATTACAACAGTGTTTGGAAGAACTCATAGTTCAACAGGTAAAATAGTCTTATTATTTTCATTCGCCTATTATGTATGGTATTATTTTTGGAGGTACCTGCTCTGATTCAGAAAGGGTATTTATTGCGCAGGAACGGGTGGTTCGAGCAACATGTGGTGTAACTTCGCGAATCTCTTGTCTACCGACCCCTGTTCAGTAGTCTGGGAACTCTTAACATTGGCCTCTCAATAAATATTTTCTTTAATGCCGTTTGTTGTTAACAAGAGCTATAAGCTTTCTCTCAGTCAATTCTAGGAAGAAATTGAATCTGCATTTGACTCACACCTGCATGACCCTTCTGGAGAAAGGCGTGCATTTTCTGTCGCATCGATTTTCAGTCAGCTACTACAAGAATTCATGAAACTTAGTAGTAATCCATGCACTTTCAAATCTAACTGAAGAGTTTTCTCATGACTCTCTCTATTCTATCGATGAAATCATGGAAATAAAAAAAATAAAAAATAAAAAATAAAACTAATTTTGGGTTACAATGTTGATTTTATTTACTGACTAGCTGAAAACCCGACGTTGTCCGGGTATTTATTTATTTATTTATTACTGCCATTTTTAATATACATATATATTCATTTGTATGAGGGGTGTACGTTTGTGAAATCTCTTGAGAATACGATTAGTAGCAAAGAAGTAATAGATTAAAACTTGGTGCGTGATGGGGCGGTTTTCCATGAACGTTATATTTAAGTGCTCATATCTCATTAACTACGTGTCGTACTGTGATACAATTTAGAAGGTATATTCCACTACACGTGTGCATAGCGTCTGTAAAATTTCCTGCGGCTACAATTTGTAATGTACAAATTATAAATTGTAACGTCGTACCGAATGCCGTATTTTTACTCGATAAACAGCGGAAAAGTAGTAGCGAGAAACTTTTATTCCTTTCATTATATTGATATGGGTGTCAGCGAGAAAAAGTTTAATAAGGGTTTGAAATTATATTTAAAGTTTTTTGCAAGTCGCGTAGTACTCTCATTCTCATATAGCGTATTTATAAAGTCTCGCCGCATTATGTGGCAGTTTCTTGCATGAGCTCGTACCTCATGCCACGTAAGCAAGGTAGTTCCGAGCCGGCGCGATCGCTAGCCGATTGGCCGGCCGCTGGGGCACACCCCACTGCGTCATAGCGGGCAGCCACTGAGCTAGCGATCGCTCCGGCTCGGAACTACCTTGCTCACGTGGCATGAGGTGCGCGCGCAGGCCTGTCTTTCCCGTTTGTCACGCTATATTGTTTATGACGTCATATCTTCTGAACCATTTGTTGTAAGTTATTCTTAACACTGCAGCAATTGTTACCTCACTGTAAGAAATGTGTGTACCAAATTTGGTTTAAATCTGTCCAGCGGTTTAGGAGAAAATGAACATCATTGTCTGTAAATGCAGCAGTTTTCGCACATCTCATTGTTTATGACGTCAAATCTCGTGAACTATGTATCCTACGTGATTCTTACATTTACGGCGACCGTCCTCGTGGATTGAATCTTACGTTTACAAAATTTCATAAAGATTGGAACAAAACTGTAGATTTGTATGAACCACGTACACACAAACATATGGACACTGTGCTTTATATACTAGAAGATGTGCGTAGGACTGCTATAACTTTCAGTTTCATGTCCTGACTCTTGGTCTCGCGGAACGCCACAGATAAGCTAGAGCAGTGGCAGCAGGCAGCTGGTAGGTGTACTGACGTTGTTGGAGTGGCAGTAGTGGACGGCGCGCAGCACTTGGAAGGTGTGGCAGCGCGTCACCAGCTCGCCCAGCCCGCCCGGCTTCTCCTCCAGCTCGTCCAGCACCGTGTGGTCCACGAACTCGAACACCAGGTAGAAGCGACGCTTCCGCCGGAACACCTCGATCAGGTTCACCAGGTTCTCGTGGCGCAGCTTCTGCAACGGCACACTAACACCGTCCAGAAACAGAGAACAAAGTTGTGTGGTATTGTTGGCTGGAGGACCCCCTAGGGTAATTCAGCTGCATAATTGCGTGCACAATTACACTTTTCCTTCATGTCGCGTGAAAAAGTTGAATCGCGCATGCAAGGTGCGTTTGAAAAAAAATCGGTGACTGGTCCCATATTTTACACAATGCGCTGGAAAGGATGACGTGCCCGCTCAAATACATTGACGGACATGTCAACAAGCGCCCCCTATCATGTAAAGCACTGTCGTGAAGTGGAGGTAAACTCTGCGACCGGCTAATGGGGTCAGCGTGAAAACTCTTGTCATGGAGCGCAAAGTGGAGCAACGCGTTAACATCAAGTTTTGTTTGAAACCAGGCAAAACGGCGACGGAGACCCATGAGATGTTACTGCAAGTGTTTGGTGTAGAAGCAGTGAGTAAAATGTGTGTCTCTGAGACTCACTGGCGGATATTAGGATATATTTTCTGGAGGGGCCAGGATTAATGTAAAGACAAGTAATTTTAAGCAGACACCCCATAATATTTTGCATCAGTTTTGCTGCTCATATTCAGAGAATAATTTGCGATGAAGTCCCCTTTACTTTACTGACATCAGCCTTTTTTATCGTTCACATTAAATCATAAACATGTAGCACGAAAGTCACACTACTAACTCCCCACTCCCTTCACCAATAGGGGGAAGCACGACTGTCTACCACGGCGATACCTTCACGCATCATCAGTTAAAATAATTCAGATACCGTGCTATTTGTTCTCTATATTGATTGTCTCTGAGGGGGCCCAGGCCCCCTGGGTCCCTCCCTTACATGCGCCACAGTTGAGTGGTTACGGAGATACAACAACGCGTATGTCCATAACCACTCAACAGTGGCGTTAAGCAAAGGAGAGCTCCAGGGGTCCTGGGCCTCATCCGACAACAACGCGTAGTCGGGCGCGGTGGTCTCCGGGAGCCGTGGCTCAGCGCGCCCGATCAGAAGGCTGAACTCACTTTGAAACAAAAAAGCTGACCCAACCATTCAACGAAGAACTACCAACAAACTGAACGAACGACCGCGAACCATAGATCAAACAGATGGGAAAAAAAAAAAAAAAAAAAAAAAAAAAAAAAAAAAAAAAAGTGGCACTGGGGTAAAGTTCTCGACTGGAAACCGAAGGGTCGCGGGTTCGAAACCCGGTCGGACCTCTGATTTCTTCAGTCCGCGTTTTAACCCATCCTTTACCTCTCAACGACGTGAGGAGTCGCCAGAAACGACACGTGGTTCGAATTCCACGCTAAGCTGTAGGTCCCCTTTCCCCGATTGGATAACTGTGTTAGTCCAGGGACACGTAAGTCGCCGAAGTGCTGTCCAATTGAAAGACTTGCACCAGGCCAATGAGCCACACGAAATTATTATTTATTATTAACAACGCATAACCTCAGTGTTTCGAGCGACTCCACAAGAAGCGTTTGCTGACAGTTTCCAGCAGTTGTACAACCGATATCAGAAGTGTTTTGAAGCCAGAGGCGATTACTTTGAAGGCCAGACAAGGCATTTTATTTGTAACTCTTGCTTCCTATACTTCCTGAGACCATTCACCGAACTTTTCAAAGTCACCTTACAGTTCTGTTGAGTGGAAGTGTCTCTGAAGGGTGTCCGTTTATTGCAGTGTTTGGGATGTACGGTGCAAAAGACGTTCTTCACTTCAGACCTCCCTAGTCCTACGTGGGAGTTATTCTTTTTGTTAGAAAACTCTTGAATCAATTTGAACACAGAGCCTGCTCGTACCTGTGCAAATGTACTTTGTTTCTTTTCTGTCAAAATTATCGCAGCGGTGTTCAAAACCGCTCGCTGCCGCTTCATGTTCGCAGCTTTGACACAGCCAAATTTATTAGAACGCTGTGCAAAGATCTTATATTTGAAAATACAGATCAATGTCAAGTGAGGAAGCTGCAAAATTAAGTATCGAGTATAGCTGCACTGCTGGCTGTATCGCTCAGCATTGAATCACAGAGGTTGTTGACGTGTGGTTGGTATATAGCAGTCCACGCTGCTTGACATAATGACGAAGTTATTTAGTGTAGCAGCGGATAGTGTATTCTGAGGCCCGCAGTCATTGACCAGAACAGAAGTTTCCCACAGGCGAGATATTGGGACAAGAGAGAGGCCAAGGCAGCAATGCAATCCGATGGGTGACGAAGCTGTCTTTAAGACTGCGTGCCGCATGTGCTCCCGCATTATCCTGTTGCATTGCGGCAGTCGACCAGTTCCAACGGTATGGGAGGGGAATAGACCCCAACATTTGTAAATTGGCTAATTACTGTCCCGACAATGTATATCCACCAGGGGAGGGGGAGATGTGAATGAAATCCAGCACCACCCCAAACTATAATAACACCGGGACCACAGTTCAACAGTCTCTCACCACTGTGTCTGTAGACTATAATTCGACCATCACAGTGGTGTAGGCAGAACCGGTATTTTTTATTTTTATGATTTTAAGCGAATCGCAGTTCCGTGTACACCACTACGACGGGCGGCTTAGAGTCTGAGATATCGAAGTGAGAGACAGCTGAAACGTTGCCTTATCCATCGCCATACTGGCCCTGCACACTTTATTATTGTATGGGGTGGTACTAGATTCCCTGCCCCCTCCCCCTAGTACGTATTTCTGGACCAGTAACGAGACAGCGTCACATATCTGATATTTTCAAGCATGTTGGCCGGCCGCAATGGCCGAGCGGTCTTCTGCACGCTAGTCAGTCTGCACGGCCACTACGGTCGGGGGTTTGAATCCCCCCTTGGGCATGGATGTTTGTGTTGTCTTTAGTGTAAGGTAGTTCATAAGTAGTTTGTAAGTTTAGGGACTGATGACCCCGCAGTTAAGTCCTTTAAGCTTAACAAACATTTGATCAAGCGTGTTGTCCTCCCATACCCTTGAAACTTACCGACGGGCGCATTGCAACATGGCACAGTGAAGTGGGATAACTTTGAACAATCATTTAGCGTCTTTTTTAAGTGAATTTTGTACTCCAGTGTTTAAATAGGGAACCTCTTTAGAAGCCTGTAGTCGATACTTTCAGATGATGTGACAATCAATATGTAATATCTTCAAAAAATAAATATCTGGAAATGAAAAGTTTTTTAACACCAAATACATTTGCCTGTTATGAAAAGCATTCTATATTTCAGAATTCGAAAGGAGTCTTTACTGTTAACACTTCAATGAACCATTACAGAAATCATAACATGCTGTATTTATTCTTTGGTGACGAGATATAATAAAATATGAAGCCATGTATTTCAAGGGGTGTCTTTGAACTGAGGTGTGATTTTTAACACTGATAGAATACCCGAGTGGAAATAGCTGACGATGCAAAATATTATGTTGCAGAACTTATCATTGAGGATGAAACAATATTTTTAAGGAAATGGCATCCCAAGCTGGAAAAAATTAATTTTATTATGGCCTAATATTTCTGATGTATCAAGTTTTGACAAGGATTATATTTGTAACATTATACCTGATCCTAAGGTAGACAGAAGGGGAAGGATTCATTTTGATTTTACATTTGATGCCTATGACATCCCCTAAGATGAACAGTATTTGTCATTGTATTCATATGCTGTAAAGTATTTACAACTGTATTTCTGTAAACTGCTATACCTTTTTCATTATTGGCTTCATTCAAGCTACACAAACTGTTACCAAAAGATCTGTTTTAAATAATTTTCTTATGTCATAGACTGGTTTATACCCATTTCTATTATTATACAAATTAAGCAACCGTCCCGGATTCTGCGGGACAGTCCCGCATTTGGATTCGTTGTCCTACATTGGGATGATTACTGAAAATGTCCCGCAAAACGGCGAAAGCGTCCCGCATTCCAGTAATTTTGAAATTGTTGGTCTAAGAACACACGCCGAAACTATTTTTTTACGGTACGCTATGTCATGCTGCTTACAAGTCAACTTCACGATGCATCAACTACGAATAAATGACAGTTTTCTTACATTAAATACAAAAGGAGAAAAATACGATACACAT
Source organism: Locusta migratoria (assembly GCA_026315105.1). NCBI lineage: Eukaryota > Metazoa > Arthropoda > Insecta > Orthoptera > Acrididae > Locusta > Locusta migratoria. The sequence goes on from CM048745.1 coordinate 394,055,531, forward strand.
CGTCTATTTACAAATGACAAATTCGCTACCAGTGGATGTTGTATTTGTTTTAAGCTGGTACTGCTTTTGGTGATAGGATGACTTATTAAAAAGTTCTGTTTTTGACATATTTTCTGTGTCTTCTTAAGTACATTTCAATAAGTGTAATGTAATATTTTTTGGTGCTCAAGGTGGCAAACATGATGTAATATTACCATAGACTATATAAACTTTTTGTTTTAGATCCGACATGCAATTACATCAGCAGCTTTCATCTTACTTCCTCGAGGAATAAAAAGGTGGTTAAATTCTGAAAATGCAACAACGATAGTGAGTGAGCATTGCATGTAGTAAGGCACAATTAAACTCTGCACTTCATCGAACTAACTACTATAATAGAGTAGTTCAAATTGTATTAAAAAGTAGTTTTTATCAAATTTTAAATTTAGGTTATTGCAAAACATAATTCTTTGAGCGGAGTAAGCTACTTATCACAATGTGTGGAGCACGATGCTCCTAAGAGCTAGAACAAATAAAAGTAGTAAAGGCAACAAAGGTGATCGGAAAACGTAACGCAGAAAGAATATGGAAAAATTGTCAGAGTCTAAAATTCAAAATAAGAGCATGAAAAATATTTATGAACTGTAAATACAGATTGAAAATTAAGAATAAAATGACACTCAGATACATTACTTTAAAAGTAAATGAGTAGGCCTACTGTGCTCGCCTAAATTTCTTTCCTAGTTTCATAATAACTGCCACAATTAGTCACGTGATCCTGGTCGTCCTTCACATCCTCGAAATGTCCCGCATTGAGTTTTGAAAACGTTGGCCGCCTTAAGCAACAATCAATTGGAAAAGTTTCATATTACTAAAAGAAACTCATAAATAATACCGCTCTACTGAAAATTTACTACTTTCGAAACTACATTATATAAAAATGACATGCTTTTTCATATTATATGGGTACTGTTGGACAAAAAGTGGTATGCCTTGCATATAATAAGAAAATGTGTAATTGTTCAATGTGACCCCGACCCAAGGGACGAGATTGAATGAAACTTTTTTTAATAATCATAAAGAACACCTGATGAAATATATATAAATTGCTTTGTCACATTCAGTAAGACCTCTTGCAACTCCCCGAACATTTCTTCTCAATATCTGGAGGAGTTGTAGTTTAATGTGCAAAATAAATAAAAAATGTTTTACGGCGCGCAGTGTTGAAGACATCTTGGGTGCCCTTTGTATTTACTTGCTGCTTTGACATATCTGTTCTCCGGTCTCTCGCCTAGGACATGAGAGGGGCTGCCAGCCGCGGTGGCCGAGGTGACTGAGGCGCTCCAGTCACGGTCAGCACGGCCACTACGGTCGGGGGTTCGAATCCCCCCTCGGGCATGGATATTTGTGCCGTCCTAGTTCGTAAGTAGTTCATAAGTAGTTTGTAAGTTTAGGGACTGATGACCCCGTAGTTAAGTCCCATAAGCTTAACAAACATACTGAGAGGGGCTACTAGCCCAGTATACACCACTAGGTCAACATTGTCACTGTGTGGAATCAGTGTGGACTACTGTACCCCAAAAACATATCCAGAGCTTCCTTGATGCAATGCAGATGCGTGAGGAGCGGTTGTAGCCAGCAATTACAGCAAAACTCAATACCGATAGCTGTACTTACAATCATATGATCTTTGTACAAAGTGTTATCTCCGACATAGATCTGTCTGTGATATCTCAGGATGACCAGTTGTGTATGAGAGCAAAGAAACTGCATGTTTTGCAGGCTGCTAATTATTGAGGCTATTGCAAGAAGACCCCACTGGCTGTGGCGCACCTTGAGCATGCGGATCTCGCGCAGCGCCATCTTGCGCACGTTCTGGTCCTCCTCGGTCTCGATGAACTTCTTGATGGCGACCAGCTGCCCCGTCTCTCGGTGGCGGCACTTCATCACCAGCCCGTACGAGCCCTCGCCCACCACGGAGATGTTCTCGTACTTGTCCATCGCGCTGCCCTGTCGCTCTCATCCCAGACTCCGGTCCGACGTCGTTCTCATGCTGCCAACAAAACGCAAAAACTTAAGTAAAATGGAAGCATAAAACACTACAATAAAAGTATCTTTCTTCCAGAACAGTTGTTTACATCCTTAAGCTATTTACAAAATGAAATATTCAAATATATGTAAATTTATAGGACTTAACCCAGATAGCGCAGACGTCCTTCCAGAAGGACGAGAACGGCAGCTTACTTGTTTTATTCTTGTCTGTGAGCATTCGTGTACAGTGTCATATTTTATTTCTTTGATTCGCCTGCTCCCACTACTCATAAATTTTAGCTTGTATTGTCGACTGTAAAGTAGTTGGATACAGCTGCAAAGTTGAGGTTCATACAGAAGATACTCAAGACTACCTCGTAGTTGGATTTATATTTCTTGAACTTTCTTCTATATATATATATATATATATATATATGTGTGTGTGTGTGTGTGTGTGTGTGTGTGTGTGTGTGTGTGTGCGCGCGCGCGTTAAATGTTGTTTTAATAAAAATGATTCATCAGATTAAAATTATAAAAAATTAATTTTGAATCACTCCAGAAAGAAAGGCAGTATTGCAAAACTAATGGCGTGATTGTGAAAAAAAAAAATCAGTTATAACGATCTTGTGCAGTCATGTGAAGGTAATTCATAGCTTCTAGAAAAAAATAAAACCAAAGATAATTCCGCGATATCTGGGTTAACTAATCAGGTTATCAGTCCCTACGCTTACAAACTACTTACACTAACGTAAGGACAACGCACACATGCCCGAAGGACGACTCGAACCTCCGACGATAAGCAAAAGCGCGCTCCGCAGCAAGGCGCCTTAGAGTGTTCGGCCAGTCCAGGGCGGCAGCTATTTACAACTAAACATAAAACAGTGATGAATACAAAGATTGGTTTGAACACCGCGGTGCTTGACAAGGCATGGTCATGATGTAGGTGGTGTGTCGTATGACCCTTTTGTTGTTGTTGGGTTTTATAGGGGACTAGACGTCTTTCACCGCTCTCAATACCGTAGATGTATAGAATGCCGAGTTTCACCGTGTTTCGGAACCCACGTTAAACTGCGGGTCGCCTTAGAACTGGCTGGATAAGTCAATTCAAAGGTCAGAGGAAGCCAACGGTATACCAGCTTCAACAGAACCATACCTAGTAGACTAAAGCACTGGGATGTACTGGTTTTATGATTGATAACTGATTCACGTAACTTATTTAAAACTATATCACCCGATATATAACGTCCACACTAAAAGAATCGTACTGCTGATGTCACAAAAAATGAGAAGGAGTTGCAGATGCAAGGCATAATGCAGAAGAACGCAAATAACTTTCTGTCCAAAATCAAAATTTTAAAAAAAGTTTCAAGCGGATCTTGTTTAGCTACCATGGAGACATTAGCCAAAATGATTACTTTTCTTCCATCTTTGTTTGTTACGTTTTATTCGGTAATCAGCCTACTCTCCTGATGACCTGTTCATAAACTTAGATCAGTGTATCATTCACGTACACATTACTTTATTGAAAAAGTAGCACAAACTCATTTTGACTCTCCTGTTTGATGACCCAGTTTAGGTATCTGGATACTGTAACACGTACGCTTACTTCAGGAACGGTAATCGAAAGGAAACACGAGAAAAAGATCGTCGCTGTAGCCGTTTCCCCTAAATACTTTCAGTAAGCAGTGCCTTCTGTAGATTTTCAGTGCCTGAGACTACTTCCGCTCGGTGCCCCAAGATCCTGAGATCGTTTCTACGATGTATGTTTAGCGGGAACCCGCCCACGTGGACCGGTATATGCACGCCGCAAACCACCACCACCCACTGCAGAAATTATCTGAGCTAAGGACATTGGTGCACTGAGTGGATGTAGTCTCAGACAGTTAAAATCTAAAGAAGGCACTGAGCCACTTACTGAAACTATTTAAGACAGGTAGAGCAATCGCTAAATGTCCCAAGTTGTCTTTCTGAAGACACGCAAGCAGTAGACCCCCAGATAACACAAGTCGTTTGTGTTTCTGCCTTTCTGTGGATCATAATCAGTAGCAGGAAAAATTGACATAACATCGACTCGGTCTTCAGGCCTCCTACGAAAATAGGACAGCTGAAGAGACCCGTGAACGACGTTTTAGACTTTAGGACGTCTGTTGTACATTGCACGTTGACAGTTATAAAATGTTCAAATGTTTGTAAAGTCTATGGGACTTAACTACAGGGTTATCAGTCCCTAAACTTACAAAGTACTTATGAACTAACTAAGACTAAGGACGGCACAAATATCCATGCCCGAGGGGGGATTCTAATCCCCGACCGCAGTGGCCGTGCAGACCGTGACTGAAGCGCCTCAGTCCCCTCGGCCACCGCGGCCGGCTGACAGTTATATACTGGGCAGGCAGGGCGTACAATTCAATGAAGCTGTGTAGCACGTGAAAGATGTTCTCGTTTACGTAATCCCGAAAAATCAGCAGTTGCCGAGCATGCTCCGGAAAACGGAGATAATATCGCGAGGAGAAATCCGTCATCACAAGAACAAATAGTTACTGACATAGCCTAATAAAAAGAGTAAATCGAGATGTTGTTGTTGTGGTCTTCAGTCCGGAGACTGGTTTGATGCAGCTCTCCACAATACCCTATCCTGAGCAAGCCTCTTCATCTCCACATAAGAACGACAACCTACATCTGTCTGAATCTGCTTACTGTATCCATCTCTTGGTCTTCCTCTGCGATTTTTTCCCCACACACTTCCCTCCAACGCTAAATTAACAATTCCTTGATGTCTAAGAATGTGTCCTACCAATCTATCCCTTCTTTTAGTCAAGGTATGCCAGAAATTCCTTTTCTCCCCAATTCTGTTCAGTACCTCCTCATTAGTTACGCGATCCACCCACCTAATCTTCAGCATTCTTCTGTAGCACCATATTTCAAAAGCCTCGATTCTCTTCCTGTCCGCACTGTTTATCGTCCATGTCTCACTCCCATACAAGGCAACACTCCATACAAATGCCCTCAGAAAGGACTTCCTTAGGCCTAAATCAATATTCGATGTGAACAAATTTCTCTTTTTCAAAAACGCTTTTCTACCCATTGCCATTCTGCATTTTATATCCTCTGTACTGCGCCCATCATTTGTTATTTTACTGCCCAAGTAACAAAACTCATCTACCTCCTTTATTGCTTCGTTTCCCAATCTAATTCCTTCAGCATCACCTGATTTTCTTACACTGCACTCCAATACCCTAGTTTTGCTCTTGTTAATGTTCATCTTATATGCACCTTTCAGCACACTGTCCATTCCATTCAATTGCTCTTCCAGGTCCTTTGCTGTATCTGACAGAATTACTATGTCATCGGCAAAACGCAATGTTTTTAATTCTTCCCCCTGAACTTTTATTCCTTCACCAAATTTCTCCTTGTTTTCCTTTATAGCTTGTTCAATGTACAAATTGAATAACATTGGAGAAAGGCTACAAACCTGTCTCACTCCCTTCCCAACCACTGCATCCCTTTCATGCCCTTCAACTCTGACAACCGCTGTCTGGTTTTTGTACAAGTTGTAAATAACCTTACGCTCCCTATAATTTACTCCTGCTTTTTTCAGAACTTTAAAGAGTTTATTCCAATCAACATTGTCAAAAGCCTTCTCCAAATCTACAAAAGCTAGAAATGTAGATTTGCCTTTTCTTAATCTATCTTCTAGGATAAGCCGTAAAGTGAGTATTGCCTCCCGTGTTCCTACATTTCTCCTGAACCCAAACTGATCTTCCCCGAGGTCGGCTTCTACCAGCTTTTCCATCCTTCTGTATATAATTCGCGTTAATATTTTGCAGCCATGACTTATTAAACTGATGGTTCTGTAGTTTTCACACCTGTCTGCACCTGCTTTCTTAGGGATGGGGATTATAACATTTTTCTTAAAGTCTGAGGGTACTTCACCTGTCTCATACATCTTACACACCAGGTGAAACAATTTTGTCATGGCTGGTTCTCCCAGAGACTTCAGTAGCTCTGAGGGAATATCATCTATTCCAGGGGCCTTGTTTCGACTTAGGTCTTTCAGGGCTCTGTCAAATTCTTCTCTCAGTACAGTATCTCCTATTTCATCATCATCTACATCCTCTTCCCTTCCTACAATGTTGTCTCGAAGTTCATTTCCTTTGTAGAGCCCCTCTATATACTCTTTCCACCTTTCAGCTTTCCCTTCTTTGCTGAGAACTGGTTTTCCATCAGTGTCCTTGATATTCATAGAGCTGTTTTTCTTATCTCCAAATGTTTCTTTTATTCTCCTGTAGGCTGTATCTATTTTTCCCCTATTTATACATTCTTCTACATCCTTGCATTTGCCTTCTAGCCACTCCTGCTTAGCCATTTTGCACTTCCTGACAATCTCATTTCTTAGTCGTCTGTACTCCATTTTGCCTGTTTCATTTACTGCATTTTTATATTTTCTTCTTTCATCGATTAAATTTAGTATCTTCTGTGATATCCAAGGATTATTTGTAGGTCTTTCCTTCCTACCTATTTTGTCCTCTGCTACCTTCACTATTTCATCTCTCAATTTTACCCATTCCTCCTCTACTGTTTTATTTCCCCCCGTTTCTGTCAATTGTTGCCTAAAGCTCCCTTTGAAATTTTTAAGAACCTCAGGTTCCTTCAATTTATCCAGGTCCCATCTCCTTATTTTCCTACCTTTTTGTAGTTTCTTTAGTTTCAGCCTACAGTTCATAACCAACAAGTTATGGTCAGAGTCTATATATGCCCCTGGGTATGTCTTACACTGTAGAACCTGATTCCGAAATATATGTCTTACGATTATAAAATCTATCTGATATCTTCCGGTGTCTCCTGGTCTCTTCCACGTATACAACCTTCTTTTGTGATTCTTGAACCAGGTGTTTGTTATAACTAAATTATGTTCTGTGCAAAATTCTACCAGGCGGCTTCCTCTTTCATTCCTTTTACCCAGACCATATTCACCTACTATCTTCCCTTCGCTTCCTTGTCCTACTACCGAATTCCAGTCTCCCATAACAATTAAATTTTCCTCTCCCTTAATTGTCTGAATAATTTCCTTTAGCTCCTCATATATTTCTTCGATTTCCTCATCATCGGCAGAGCTAGTTGGCATATAAACCTGTACTACTGTTGTCGGTGTTGGCTTCGTATCTATCTTGACAAAGATAATCCGATCACTGTGGTGCTCATAGTAGTTTACCCGCATTCCTATTTTCTTATTCATTATCAATCCTACTCCTGTGATACCCCCAACTGATTTTGTATTTATAATCCTGTACTCACCTGACCAGAAATCCTGTTCATTCTGCCACCGAACTTCACTAATCCCCACTATATCTAACTTCAACCTATCCATTTCCCTTTTTAAATTTTCTAATTTTCCTACTCGATTAAGGGATCTAACATTCCACGCTCCGACCCGTAGAATGCCAGTATTGTCTTTCCTGATGATGACATCCTCCTGAGTAGTCCCCGCCCGGAGATCCGAATGGGGGACTATTTTACCTCCGGAATATTTTACCCGAGAGGATGCCATCATCATATGTTCATACAGTAGAGCTGCATGTCCTCGGGAAAGGTAACAGCTGTAGTTTCCCCTTGCTTTCAGCCGTTCGCAGTAGCTGTGTGGCAAAGCCACATTAGCTGATGTTACAAGGCCAGCTCAGTCAATCATCCAGACTGTTGCCCCTGTAACTACTGAAGAGGCTGCTGCCCCTCTTCAGGAACCACACGTTTGTCTGGCCTCTCCACAGATACCCCTCCGCTGTGGTTGCACCTACGGTACGGCTATCTGTATCGTTGAGGCACGCAAGCCACCCCACCTCGGCAATGTCTGTGGTTCATGGGAGTGGAAATCGAGATAATACGCAATAAAGGCGGCGGTTTGAGATGGAGCTAAGCACAGCACGCGACCCGGTCATCGGAAGGTTGAAGCTGACGCGCCAGGCACATGACTAAACATTACCATATATATACTGACGTCACAGGAAGCTTACCGTTTATGGTCCCGTTGACAGCTTGGTCATTAGAGGCGGAGCTCACGCTCTGATTTTTGGTTAAGGATGAGGAAGAAAATCGGCCTTGCACTGTCAAAGGAACCATCCCGGCATTTACGTGGATTCATTTAGGGAAATCACAGAAAACCTAAATCGGGATGGCCCGACATGAATTTGAACCAACGTCCTTACAAATGCGAATCCAGTGTGTTACCCGTCACAGAAAGTGGAGCAGCTGTTTAAGGATGACAGCAGCAAACAATCATCACTTGACAAAGGCCGAGAAGATCTCAACCGAGAACTTGTGAATTCCAAACAACTTGACGCGGCTGGAAGCCCGAGGGAATTTGAATGGTAAATCTCATTGCGAAACCCATGCATTCATATGTCTGAATACAAATATCGGCATTCGGGTTCCTTTTTATGACTGTCAATCGCGTACTCTGTAATATCAACAAATGTATAAACATTAACTTTTATGCCGCTTTACAGTTTTATCTTACGAAAAAACGAGAACGATTTGATTACTATATTGTAAAGTACAATAGGAAGAAACATTAGCAAGTTGAGTGATTTGCAGAGTACCGATGTAAATGTAAGCACTTTATTGAGGAGATTCGAATCCCCGACCGCAGTGGCTAAAAAAGGAAGAACACCGTAATATGGCTGGTGCAGAGGCCAGACTTATTTCTCCCATAGTAGACTGCGTGTTTTTCATAGCCACGCATTTAATTAGCTAACTGACCCATACAATTACAGGCCAATATCGTTGACATCAGTTTCATGTAGAATTTCGGAGCATATTCTCAGTTCGAATATAGTAAATTTCCTTGAAACGGAACAGCTTCTTTCCATGAATCAGTACGGGTTTAGGAAACAGCGTTCATGTGAAACTCAGCTTGCCCTTTTCTCACATGACATCTTGCGAGCCATGGACGAAGGGCAACAGGCGGATTGTGTTTTTCTCGACTTCAAAAAGCGTTTGACGCGGTGCCACACTGCAGACTGCTAACGAAGATACGAGCTTACGGAATAGGTTCACAGATTTGTGACTGGCTGGAAGACTTCCTAAGTAATAGAACGCAGTACGTTGTTCTCGACGGCGAGTGTTCATCAGAGACGAGTGTATCGTCAGGCGTGCCCGAGGGGAGTGTGATAGGACCGCTATTATTTTCTATCTATATAAATGATCTGATGGACAGAGTAAGTTGTAATATGCGGCTGTTTGCTGATGATGCTGTGATGTATGGGAGGGTGTCGCCTGTAACTGACTGTAATAGCATACAGGATGACTTAGACAAAATTTCTAGTTGGTGCGAAGATTGGCAGCTAGCTCTCAGTGTGGAAAAATATAAGGTGATGCGCATGAGTAGAAAAAACAATCCCATAATGTTCTAATACAGCATTAGTAGTGAGCTTCTTGATGCTGTCGCGTCGTTCAAATATCTAGGCGTAACATTGCACGAGCATGTAAGGACAGTTGTGAGTAAGGCGGACAGCCGACTTCGGTTTATTGGGAGAATTTTGGGAAGATGTACTTCACCTGTAAAGGAAACCGCGTATAAAACGCTTGTACGACCACGTCTTGAGTTTTGCTCAAGTGTTTGGGACCCGCAGCAGATCAGTTTAAAGGAAGACATAGAGGCGGTTCAGAGGCGAGCAGCTAGATTTGTTACCGGTAGGTTCGACCAATGCGCGAGTGTCACGGAAATGCTCCGGCAACTCAATTGGGGATCGCTGGAAGAAATACCACGTTATTTTCGTGACTTTCTGTTGAGTAAATTTAGAGGGCCGGAATTTGAAGCTGAGTGTAGTATGATCTTGCTGCCGCCTACTTACATTTCGCGTAAAGATCACAAAGACAAGATAAGAGAAATTAGGGCTCGTACGGAGGCATAAAGGCATTCTTTTTTCCCTCGTTCTATTTGGGAGTGGAATAGGAAAGGAAATGCCTAGTAGTGGTACAGTGTACCCTCCGCCACGCACCTTACGGTGAATTGCGGAGTATGTATGTAGATGTAGATGAAGTATATATGTAGCTCCCCCCCCCTCCGCCTCCACCCGCCCAGCGCCCTCCTCCGCCGACTGAGAGACAAGCAACAGCTGCCGCTGCCTCCTAGCGGCTGTAGTCGGCGAGCAGTGGCAGCTAGGTAGCGCTTGCGCATCTGCCGCCTCAGGGAAAGCTGACTCACTCCAGAGGTCGTTGACACCGATGTCTAGCTTACGCAGTCGATATGCTGTAACGGAACAACAAGATTTATTACCCATTTTCGTACGTGCAGCCTACGAATAAATACCCAAAACACTCTCGTGTATCACTCGTTCATATGTGTGGGCCACAAAAAATGATGCATCGGCCGGGAATCGAACCCGGGCCGCCCGCGTGGCAGGCGAGCATTCTACCACTTTTTTTTTTTTTTTTTTTTTTTTTTTTCCCTCTCTCTATGTGCAGTTCTGTTTGTTGCGGACGTTGATCAAGTTTGTTCGTTTTTGTTCGATTTGTTTTTGGCTCAGCTTTTTTATTACAGAGGAAGTTCAGCCCTCTGACCGGGCGCGCTGAGCCACGGCGCCCGGCAATCGTTCAAATATCTAGGCGTAACATTGCACGAGCATGTAAGGACAGTTGTGAGTAAGGCGGACAGCCGACTTCGGTTTATTGGGAGAATTTTGGGAAGATGTACTTCACCTGTAAAGGAAACCGCGTATAAAACGCTTGTACGACCACGTCTTGAGTTTTGCTCAAGTGTTTGGGACCCGCAGCAGATCAGTTTAAAGGAAGACATAGAGGCGGTTCAGAGGCGAGCAGCTAGATTTGTTACCGGTAGGTTCGACCAATGCGCGAGTGTCACGGAAATGCTCCGGCAACTCAATTGGGGATCGCTGGAAGAAATACCACGTTATTTTCGTGACTTTCTGTTGAGTAAATTTAGAGGGCCGGAATTTGAAGCTGAGTGTAGTATGATCTTGCTGCCGCCTACTTACATTTCGCGTAAAGATCACAAAGACAAGATAAGAGAAATTAGGGCTCGTACGGAGGCATAAAGGCATTCTTTTTTCCCTCGTTCTATTTGGGAGTGGAATAGGAAAGGAAATGCCTAGTAGTGGTACAGTGTACCCTCCGCCACGCACCTTACGGTGAATTGCGGAGTATGTATGTAGATGTAGATGAAGTATATATGTAGCTCCCCCCCCCCCCTCCGCCTCCACCCGCCCAGCGCCCTCCTCCGCCGACTGAGAGACAAGCAACAGCTGCCGCTGCCTCCTAGCGGCTGTAGTCGGCGAGCAGTGGCAGCTAGGTAGCGCTTGCGCATCTGCCGCCTCAGGGAAAGCTGACTCACTCCAGAGGTCGTTGACACCGATGTCTAGCTTACGCAGTCGATATGCTGTAACGGAACAACAAGATTTATTACCCATTTTCGTACGTGCAGCCTACGAATAAATACCCAAAACACTCTCGTGTATCACTCGTTCATATGTGTGGGCCACAAAAAATGATGCATCGGCCGGGAATCGAACCCGGGCCGCCCGCGTGGCAGGCGAGCATTCTACCACTGAACCACCGATGCTTGTAACACAAATTGTATTGAACTCATATTATGACAGCGTAGCCGGTGGTTTACGTTAGTTTGGAGGGAGATAACATAGTCGTGAGTTGGTGAAGCCAATGAATTTGAATTTCTAATAAGGTAATAATCTGGTTGCCTTTGGTGAAGACAATGCGAACTTCATATAAAGATTACGGGGTATTCTTCGATATTTATTCATTCGTTTTTTTTTTTTTTTTTTTTTTTTTTTTTTTTTTTTTTTTTTTTTTTTTTTGACTGATATTCCGTAGGCCTACACTTTTCGAATTCAATCCGAATTTTCCTCACTTTTACCTTAATAAATTACTATAAATAAAGAAACGAATACTTTTAAAAGTTATAGTACCCCAAAAATCAGGAAATGAAATCCTGGGCCGCGGTGGAGCAGCCGAGCGGTCTAAGACGTCGCGCTGCGGAGCGCACGGTTGCTCGCCGTCGGGGGTTCGAGTCCTCCCTTGGGCATGTGTGTGTGTGTGTGTGTGTTGTCCTTAGGTTAGTTTAACTTAGTTTAAGCAGTTTGTAAGCTACGGACTGATGACCACGCAGTTTGACGCGATAGATTTACAAACATTTGAACATTTGAAGTCCCGGAAAATAATTTCACTACGGCATTCAACAGAAAATGGCTTCTCACCGGGAAAATGGCTTCTAAGTATACAAACCACGGTATTCATTTATGGGATTTTGAGCAAAGAAATGAGATAAAATTATTAAATATCGTTCATCCCAAAAATCATATTATTTGCAAACTGCAAATCATATGTTTCGATTTTCTTTTTCTTTTATGTCTAAGCGAAGTATGTACAACGGAAATCATATAAAAGACTGCACAAATTTTACGTTTCTCTCTAGAAATAAGTGCAAATGTTTGTAAAGCTATGGTACCAAAATGCAGTGGTCGTCAGTCCCCAGACATACAAATTACTTAAACTAATTTATACTAAGGGCAGCACACACTCTCATGCCCGAGGGAGGAAATGGAAGCGACGAGGAGCAGCCGTACACTGCGCAGTATGGCGCTTTGGAGCGCACGGCGGTTCTATCTCTAGAATTCCGTGTAGTTTGCTTAGAGGGTGGGAAGAGAGGAAGTGTCAAAATAATTCTCTCTATTCATACGAACACTACCTGTGACATAGTTTTAAGTGTTGCATTTTTATTGGTGGGTAGCAGAACAGCGCCGACCCCACGCCTGTTTACCACAAAGGTATATAAGCCAAATCGACCAGTTATATGTCATTCTTCAGCCATGCTCTACTTTACACGCGGATGCACGACAATGAGACTTATGCTTTGAGGTTTGTTAGGTGTAAAAACTCTGTCAACCAAAAATGTTGACGTTTTCTGTTGCATAAAATTTACCATCCACATCATCAGTTTCGTTCATCTATTCATCAGTGTCAGTTAGTGTGTTGTTCCTGTTTTTTCTAAGTGATGGCGGCAGTATAAACTGGTTACATATGCATCTCTTCTCTGTAAATCACTGAACGAGTTGTAGGTTCTTGCTATTGTACTTTACATTAAGATTTCCAAATAAAATTTTGGTCGTAATTTGGAGAAGCAGACATCAGTTCACATACATTAATTTGATATTTGCGACTTTACCAAGAACGGTGGAATATCTGAGGCGTTTATAGAAGAGCCGCTGGGACCGGTCGTGCAAGGAGGGGAAGGGGGGGGGGCAAATTCTGCTAAAATCCAAAACTTCTGCCGGTTCCAACAACTTTAAAGTCCGTACTTGCGAAAGGGACTTCCACGTGTTCCTACGTTCAAAAAAAGAAAGCAGCAGATAAATGTCAGTTCACTGCATTGATGAATACCCTCGTGCGACGCCTTGTTCATATTTTGACTACTCTGGTTTTCTTATCAATAGATTGTACGATGCATAAATCGTATACTGGCGTTTTTTATTCGATCTTTACTCTATTTTATAACTATGTTACAAAATCAGAATTTTAGTGTTTACGTAACTAAGGATAAAACACAAAAATTGCGTCAAGAGCATGGTTGTCAACAAGTAACACAATATTTCAAGACAAATAACAATATTAGCAGAATTTATACTGATTATAGAATGTTGTGCTCAGATTTGTAGTAATAAAATCATGTAATTATATAAAATCAAAGATTATTTAAACAATCAATTTTTAACGAAAATTATACTGAAATGAACTAATTATTTAAAAAGAAAACTGAATCTCTCAGAATTGGAATCAAATCATAAGCAGAGAATTTAACATTATAATCTGATACTCGAAAACAAATTCCACTTCTCTCATGATAAATTAACGACATACTTCTTCAAAATGTCTGTAATTCTGTGGGACCAAACTAGGTTGGTCATCAGTCCCTAGACTTACAAACTATTTACACTATGGTAAAGTAACCTAAGGCCAACAATTACACCCATGTCCGAGGGAGTATTCGAACCTCCGACGCGGCAGGCGCGCAACGTGGCGCTCCAGACCGCTCCGCTACTCCCGCGCGGCGACATACTTCTTATAAAGTTAACACAAAAATTGTCGTTATACGGCAGTGCCGACATCAAAAATGTCTGAATAATCTCGCAGATTCAGTTATAATGGTGACAGTTTCAGGCTGGTGGAGATAAAGAGGGTAAGGGTAGAAACCCGAGGCCTGGCCATGATGCACCCCTCCGCGTCACCTGTTACTGAGCTGCTCCCTCTCACATAACACCAAGATGCAGCACCTGTTGCCAGAATTATCCAGTTCCTTCTTTGTTAGAGATGAGATGCAGCATGTAATACAACAGTTCACGCAATTGTGACATTTGTGAGCAGCACCAGAAAGTCGTAAACATAAACTGGCAAAAGGCCGTATGATCATCACCTTCCTCACCAGCAACATCGTAGTGTACAAAGTGACCAATCAACAACATGATGGTATTAGTCTTTGTTTTCAGAAAGTCCAAGTGGTTGGCCGCAGAATATCAGTGGAAAATGCAGATTCATCCGAAGGAGTGAGAATGGCCAATTGCTTCTTCAGCCAGGACCATTTAACCTCATGACCACAACAAGTAAATCGGTGCTTGCAGCGTTTCTACGAAAGCACACTTATTGCCTTTATATGTGACACTAATCCCGACTGCATATAACCGTTCGTTGATGGAAATCAAATTGTTTACAACCTTGTACCAGGATAAGGCCATTCCCATTCATAAAATCGGGAGATTGATGTTAGTTCACACAACTCTCCAGGCTGATCGTGGTGCTAATAGTTCTACGGGATTGGGGCAGGGAATATTTTTTTTTTTAATATTTTATTTTTTTATAATGCTTATGGGACTTAACTACGGGCTCACCAGTCCCTAAACTTACTAACTACTTATGAACTACCTTATACTAAAGACGACACAAACAACCATGCCCGAGAGGGGATTCGAACCCCCGACGGGGAACGGCCTCGCGCTTCGCAGCGTAGCGTCTCACTGCGCTCGGCCCCTGGGACAGGTAATCCACAGTGAGTCAACAAAAACTTGGTCGTGATCCCCGGCCGTTGCAAAGTGCCAATCTCCAGATAAAACTCTCGAATGTGTCTTAATTTATAATTTAGATGACAACACAACAGGGGAATCAAGACTCACTGGACGGACTAAAGCGAATAGCCGAGAAATGAAGGTATATAGTTCCTTATAAGTCGTCAATGTGGTCTGCCGAACATATAAGACAGATGATTTCTTCCTAATGTCAGTAAGGCCCAAACCGCCGAGGGAACGTGGCTTTGGCACAACCCTATATCGCAACCGGAAGATATGACCCTGCCATAAAAAGCGACCGGATAACTGATCCGTTTCTTAGCCATCATGGAGGGAAGTGGGAAAAGGTGTACAACGTAATACAATTTGCAAAACACATACGTATCCAAACTCGTACCTCCTGAAAAAGGGCAAGATAACGTCGTTCATGTTATAGCATTGTCTCCTGGATATTATAAGAAACCGATTTCCAATTGTCAGTCGCCATTCGGAGTGGACAACGATCAATAATAACTCCGAGAGTCGTATGTCGATCCACAGGAGTAACCCACGTGATTACTGCTCCTTCAAAACCTTGTAAATTAAGAAGTTTACTTTTGGCCTCATTAATTAGCGCACCCCGAAGTATGGAAAGATTCATCGATTATCGTTATTGCCTTTAGCTGAGGTATCTCAGAACCTTGACGGAGTAAACCCATCACATCATCATCGTAGGTGGAAACTACAATGGTCCTTCCTGTAAGTGTCCAACCCTGAAGCAGAGACGCAACCTTCCGCACAAATGGCTCCAGAGACAGGACAGAGACACTAAGAGTGGACTCCCCTACGGCACTCCCTGACTGATGGTAATCGGAGGTGTCAGCTGCCCATTGACAACTACCACAACCACAATGCCCATGATCAAGTTCAATACAACACGACGTGTCTTGACACTGAACCCAGTTACCTCCAAGATCCTAAGTAAGTAAGCAAGATTTACACAATCAAAAGCCTTACCAGAATCCAAAAAGGCAAATACACAAAAAATGGTAGTAACGATAGCAACTAAAACCACATTCGGCCACAGAGGTAACACTAGAACGACCAGAAAGCCCGCTTTGATATTCGCCAAGAACATAACTCAACAAGACAGACAACCTGCAATGTATCGTCCTTGAAATGTTTGTAAACCTATTGGACCAAACTACTATGGTCATCACTTAAAACTACTTAAACTATATTACACTAAGGACAACACACAAACACACACACACACACACACACGCTCGAGCGAGGGCTCGAACCTCCTGGGGGAACGGCCGCCCTTTCCGTATAGCATGTCGCCTTATCGTCCTTGCCACTGTCTTATAATCAAAATTCACTAACTAAAACGACAAAATTTACCAACAGTAATACGATTTGCAAAACATGTTTTGGTACCCAAAATTTTTCCCACTTCGAATGGAGTGGGTACAATTGCACCCTGTATCATCTCGTTTAATATGGACGTAAATGTGGCACCTAAGAGGGGCCAAAAATTAACATCAAATTTCTTTGAAGCCCATTCATATCTTGTGACTTACGAGAAGGTTAAGAATAAGATCATATACTTCATCTGAATGAAAGTCAGTCAAGAATTTGGAGTTTTGCTCGGATGTGAACAGTCTACCTAGGATCTCAATAGCCGGATCATTAAGTGTATCTACCCCTAAAGATCTACATAATGCTGATATATGGACTACGTCAACTTGTGTTGCAACTGACGGATGTCACCTAATGGAAAGTAATACAAGAGCGGCGACGTCGAACGTGATGCCCAAGGACACGGTATATGGAAGTCAGTTCTTCTGCCACTAGTGATCGTGGTCACCCGCAACCCTTCCGTTTGCGCCACTTGAACTGTAACATTTGCGCTTTAATATTTCGTACTTCTGCAATTCGCAGGGGAGGAGCGGTCTGCACTGTCATAAAAATGTTCAAATGTTTGTTAAGCTCATGGTACTTAAACTTACAAACTACTTATAAAGATGGCTGACGCGTTTGGATGAGTGTGCCTGAGTGATTCTGTCGATGAATGTTCTCTGTCTGAAGAAGGCCGCGGCCGAAAATTTAGAATTATGTGTGTGTGTTTGTGTGTCTTTTATTTGCGTCTGTCGGCGGCTCTACGTTCGTCTTTACGGTGAGTTGTTCCCTATCTGCATATTATTATTAAACTACTTAGAAGCATCCTTATACTAAAGACAGCACAAACATCCATGCCCGAGGGAGGATTCGATTCCGAACGGAGAACGGCCTCGCGCATCGGAGCATAGCGCCTCAATGCGCTCGGCCACTCCGCCGCGGCACACTGTAATACAAGTCACGTATGGTACTTACCCCCGCAGAGGGATTAGCTATGACAGTCCACCAGTCTCTCAATTACACGAAGACTACGCTCCCACATGTCGTGTACCACATCATCGAGAGAAAGGTCTAGCAAGTGAGTGGCATCCACGGAGAACGATAGTTTCACTGGCTGCTTATCAAGTACGGTACAGTGACTAGAAAAACTGACAGGGATGCGATCGCGCATACAATCCAGGGAGAAAGAAACTTCTTGGAGAAACACAATATCTTCTAAGGAGTCATATAAACTGACGTAGGGAAGGTAGGCGCAACTCTGATGTCACTCTGTTTACATTTATCGTAACAATTATATATACTGGACCATCGGTCACGATAAACACTGAAATCCCAACAAAGTATCACGACAAGTCTATCAGTCCGCCACCACAGTCCATCTCGGATTACCACGTTTTGATAGGAACTTGTCTACCTGAAGAGGATCCACAAATTTCACAAAAAACACAGAAATCCTGGTGTCGAATGTTCGCATGTTTGTAGACCTACTGGACAACACTGGTATGGTCATCAGTCCTTAGATTTACATAGTACTCAAACTAACTTACAGTAAGGACAGCACACATACACCCACTTCTGAGGGAGGACTCAAACCTCCGGTGGGAGCAGCCACCCAGTCCGCAGCATGATGCCTCAGCTCACGCGGCTATCCCGTGCGTCAAAATAAGCAGTAGGTACTTGGTACGAGGTAACGCAAAACGCATCAACTAACTAGTCACGGATCTGTAAGGATCCGAAGTGTACATTATGCGTTGAATTTTCAACCGAAAAACTGAAATACTTTTACGTGTGACAATCCTGTATGCCACGATAACCAAACAGCCTCGGCGGAACAGGCGTGCGCACTAAGGCGCCTTGCTGCAGTGCGCGAGGCCGTTCACCGGGGGAGGTTCGAGTCCTTCCTCGGGCATGGGGGTGTGTGTTGTTCTTAGAATAAGTTAGTTTAAGTAGGTTTTACAAACGTAAGCGGCTAAGCCGCTGTCAGACGCAGATCCAACGAAAGACGAGACGAGGGAATAGCAAATGCCACACACACGAAAGCAGAAACACTATTGAAGTTACAAACTCCCAAACACTTTAAGTGGAGCGGATGAGTAAACAACAAGACGGAAATGGTTTCGATCGTTTATGGGTTCAAATTTTGTAAGCTTATGGGACTTAACTGCGCGGTAATCAGCCCCTAAACTTACAAACTACCCATGAACTACCTTATACTAAAGACGACACAAACGTCAATGCCCGTAGGGGGAATTCAACCCCCGACGGCGGACTGTCGCGCGCGTCGCAACACGGCGCTTCAGCACGCGCGGCTAATCAGCCGCGGCTCGTTTATGGGTACGAGCTATTCCAATTAATAAGGAAGTAGTAACTTGATTTTCAGCGAGTCACTACTATATTTCTTTGAGTTAGTTAATTAATTATCCGACGGTCCAGCTCTCATGGTAACATTTATTTTCATAAAAGTTGCATTGAGCGCAATCGCGGTCGTAGCGAGTTGTTTGCAAGGTCTGTGGGCCAAGCTACGGTCTAGACACGTCCCATCGGCGCAAACAAAGTGTGCGGAAAATCTACCTCTTTACGAACAAAAGCAGCGAAACCTGACCGTCATGGCATGGAAAATTTCTGGCTCTTCCGAGCGACAGCGTAGCTGCAAAACCGTTTCAAAATGGCGTCTGTGCAAGGTGAATGAAGCACCTGCTGTCGACAAGAGTAGTCAGTGGCTGGGCACAGGGTGAAGACATCACAAGGCGGTTGGGCAGAGCTACAAGATGTGGAATAGTCTGGGAGACCATCCGCATTTCAGTACCGGATCCAAGATGGTATTTGCTAATCTGGGCAAAAACTTAATAGTGCTCCCCGGCCCCCGATCCTTCGGGGAGAACATGTGGCGCCCCTCTCGGAGTGCCGCCGGGGGTATATACCCCAAATTGCCCACGGAACTCTCACGTACACGTGACATGCTGCAGAGAGCTGATGTCACTTGGCGGTTGGCGCTGAATCCGTCAATCAGCAAAGGCAGTGTGTCGTATTGTGATACGCTATCACAATACGAGATAGCTGTGCAGTCATCAGAAGCATCGGTGGTACAGTGATGCCGGGCGCCGTGGCTCAGCGCGCCCGGTCAGAGGGCTCAACGCCCTCTGTAATAAAAAAAAAGCTGAGCCAACAACACACCGAACAACAACGAACACAAACGATCAGCGTCCGCAACGAAGAGAACTACCCATAGAACAAAAAAAAAAAAAAAAAAAAAAGTGGTAGAATGCTCGCCTGCCACGCGGGCGGCCCGGGTTCGATTCCCGGCCGATGCATCGTTTTTTAGGTCCCACACAAAAGAACATCACTTATTCAAGAGTAGTCAGGGGATATTTATTCGTAAGATGCAGGTACGGAACAGTAAATAGGACCTTGTTATTACATTGTAGCCTATTGGCTCAGCTGAGCTACAGACGTGTGGAGTAAACGACCGCTCGAGTGAGGCAGCTTTCCCTCGGGCGGCAGACGGCACGCAAGCGCTATCTAGCTGCCGCTGTTCGCTACGAGTCCGTCTCGTTATAGCCGACGTGAGCCGCTAGAAGGCAGCGTGTTGTCGGATAAAGGAGTAGGAGGCTGAGGTAGGGAGGGGGGGGGGGACGAGGGAGCTACATGTATACCTATCCATTTACATCTCTGGCAGTAGGAAACAGGAACTCCACAACACGAAATCTGTTACATCATATACATATGCCTTAACGTTCACATACTTTCCTCATGAGAGGCGTTTATAAGGGGCCTGTCCCCGCTCCCCCTCCCCCCCCCCAACCCCGAAACAATGAATATAAAAAAATACTATATTTTTATGATTTAACGTGAACAATAAAATATCTTAATCTCGGTAAAGTAAAAGGGACTCCGGCGCAATTATCCTCTCAATATGAGCAGAAAAACGGATATAAAATAACATTGGGTGTCTACTTAAAATTACTTTACTTACCTTCACATTAATCTTGCCCCTCCCTCCCCCTACAAAATGTATGCTATATTCTCAACTGTTCGTCATCATACAGAGTGTGTGACTTGCGGCTTGATTGAGTCTTACGACAATATCCGTATAACTATAATTCCCCGTGTAAATGTGGTGCTACAGACGAATGATGATAATTAGATGGGTAGATCACTTGACTAATGAGGAGGTGCTTAACCCAATTGGGGAGAAAAGGAGTTTCTGGCATATCCTGTCTAAGAGAAGGGATAGATTGGTAGGACACATTCTGAGACATCAAGGAATTTTAAACTTAGCATTAGAAGGAAGCGTGTCGGGTGAAAATCGTAGAGGGACACCGAGGGACGAATGTAGTAAGCAGATTCAAAAGGATGTAGGTCGCCGAACATATTCTCAGATGAAGAGACTTGCACAGGACAGAGTAGCGTGGAGAGCTGCATCAAACAAGTCTACGGACTGAAGACCACAACAACAACAACTTTTCTCTTAATATAATTAAATTCACAGTCAAAAAAGGAAAGTGATAACGATCAGAGCAGGGCTTATTATTACTAATCTTTTTTCAGGAATTTCGTTCAAATTAGTTACAGGCAATACGTAATGAAATGTCCTCCTAACAGAAATCTTGACAGTAAATTATTTGATTATGAAAAGTGTTTTTGGCTTATTTACATACATTTAAACTAAACAATGAAAACTGGGAGAGGCAGTTGAAGGAAATCAAGAAAAATAAAATAAATTAGAAAAAATAAGAAGGAACAGCAAGGCAAGTAGTAAATGAGAAACAGCAAAGACGATACAGATATCCTATAGTGCCTATTATGTAATCAAACGTGGATTGAAGCAGATGAATCAAGGGAATTAATTGCTGAATTGCTCATGATAAGACACGACCCAGACCAGGAGCTACTGAGAGATCTCTTGTATAGGACATTAGGAGTCGTGTGACTGAGCCAATTGTTATTATACATAAAACGTTGAGGATGTTGTTGTTGTTGTTCTTCTTCTTCAGTCCGCAGACTGGTTTGCTGCAGCTCTCCACGCTACCTTGTCCTGTGCAAGTCTCTTCATCTGAAAGTACGTTCGGCAACCTACATCCTTACTGTATTCGTCCATCGGTGTAGCTCTACGATTTTTACTCTACACACTCTAGCATAATCTGATCGGCTCGCGGGAGCCAAAGTGGCTCGTTTTCTAAACATGCTCTGGAGTACAGTGGCGGACTAAGGCTGTCGGAGGCCCGGGGCGGCGGCAGAACAAAATGAGGTCCCCCGTCCACTTGGAAATCCATGTTTTACTATAAGAAATGTATCTTTTCAGATTTGGAGGCCCCCGGGACAAGAGGCACGCGACAGTCTAAAAAAAATAGCTTTCGAGATTTGGAGCCCCCATAACGGGAGGCCAAAGATGCTAAAAAAAAGAAAAAAAAAAACCCTTGCTTTCGAACACATTTGGAGCCCCCCCCCGCCCCCCCGGACGAGTGGCTCGGGGCGGTCCGCCTCCTCCGCCCCCCCCCCCCCCCCCACGCTAGTCCGCCACGGCTGGAGTAAACACTGTGCGGGATTGCGGAATCATGTGTAGACCTACTGTTATTAATTCAGATATTTTATTAATTGTTGTTGTCTCTGTGTTCCTCTCTTGCAACATTGATAAATTAAAATTTATTTTAAGGCAGAGGACTTACAACTACATTATCTCCCATAAATCTAACGTAAACCCCGGCTACGCTATCACAATACGAGAGAGCTGTGCACTTATCACAAGCATCGGTGGTTCAGTGGTAGAATGCTCGCCTGCCACGCGGGCGGCCCGGGTTCGATTCCCGGCCGATGCATCATAATTTTTTAGGGCGCAGACAAAAGAACATCACTTAATTCTTGAGTAGTTTGGATATTTAATTGTAAGATGCATGAACGGAACAGTAAATTGCAACTTGTTATTAGATTGTAGCCTATTGACTCAGCTGAGCTACAGACGTATGGAGTCAACGACCGCTCGAGTGAGGCAGCTTTCCCTCGGGCGGCAGACGGCACGCAAGCGCTATCTAGCCGCCGCTGCCCGCTACGAGTCCGTCTCGTTAGAGCCTGCGTGAGCCGCTAGAAGGCAGCGTGTTGTCGGATAAACGAGTAGGAGGTTGAGGTGGGGAGCTACGCGTATACCTATCCATTTACATCTCTGTCAGTACGAAACAGAAACTCCTTAACGTTCACATACTTTCCTCATCAGGGGTGTTTATAAGGGGCCTGTACCCGCTCCTCCCCCCCACCTCCCACCCCCGAAACAACGAATAAAAAAAAATTGCTATATTTTTATGATTTAATGTCAACAATAAAAAATCTTAATCTCGGTAAAGTAAAAGAGACTCCAGCGCAATTATCCTCTCAATATGAGCAGTAAAACCTATACAAAGTAACATGGAGTGTCTACTTAAAATTTCTTTCCTTACCTTCACATTAACCTTGCCCCCCCTCTCCCCCTCCAAAATGTATGCTACATTCCCAACTGTTCGTCGTCATATAGCGTGTGTGACTTGCGGATTGATTGAGTCTTACGACAGTATCCGTATGACTATATTCTCCGTGTAAATGTGGTGCTACAGACGAATTATGAAAATGGGTAGATCACATAACTAATGAGGAGATGCTTAACCGAATTGGGGAGAAAAGGAGTTTCTGCCATATCCTGACTAAGAGAATGGATAGATTGGTGGGACACATTCTGAGACATCAAGGAATTATCAACGTAGAATTAGAAGGAAGTGTGTGGAGTAAAAATCGTAGAGCTAGACCGAGGTACGAAATTGTCAACGTAGAATTAGAAAGAAGTGTGTAAAGTAAAAATCGTAGAGCTACACCGATGGACGAATACAGTAAGGATGTAGGTTGCCGAACGTACTTTCAGATGAAGAGACTTGCACAGGACAAGGTAGCGTGGAGAGGTGCAGCAAACCAGTCTGCGGACTGAAGAAGAACAACAACAACAACAACATCCTCAACGTTTTATGTATAATAACAATTGGCTCAGTCACACGACTCCTAATGTCGTATACAAGAGATCTCTCAGTAGCTCCTGGTCTGGGTCGTGTCTTATCATGAGCAATTCAGCAATTAATTCCCTTGATTCATCTGCTTCAATCCACGTTTGATTACATAATAGGAACAATAGGATATCTGTATCGTCTTTGCTGTTTCTCATTTACTACTTGCCTTGCTGTTCCTTCTTATTTTTTCTAATTTATTTTATTTTTCTTGATTTCCTTCATTTATTCATTGGCCCAGGAGATGGACGAATTTTGCTTTCTGTGTAGTGGAACCATATTCACATATAAACCGTATTAGATTAAAGGTATTAGAGAACAGTTCTGTGTTGGTGTGAAACGTCGACAGTGAGACAGACAGAAATGTATCTGTGAAAATCAGGTGGGCTGATGGAGTAAGGAATGAATACGTTCCGCAACTAGTCAACAAGAAATTATCATTAACAGAGAATGTAATGAATCGAAGACATGGGCCGACTTGTAGACCTGTTACAGCAAGTTACATTTTCAACTGCAAGCTTGCGTAGTATAGATGAGGACGTAGACGGAGATAGATCGAAGTGCCGGTAACGAATCGCAACTGCAGGTCTTGAAACAGGATAGTTGATACTACGGGATGCAATTATGTTGAAACTGTTACCTGCCAGCGACAAGAATGGAGATCTACATCGAGTCAACCTTAGGAGCGGTGACGAAAACAATAAAAAACTTTTCTCTCTTCGGTATTGCCGACGATGTAATGACATCTTGGGTTGTCGGATATCAGTGTCACAAGTACGGCTCTTATATCCGGCAAGACACTCGACAAACCGAAATATTCTTTGAATAACTATATGATTACCTACTATCAATAAACTTCTATTTTATTATTTCCTTGGTACAAACTGGCAAACAACTGTATTTTGTAAGATTAAGAATTCAGTTATCCCAAAACTGAATGTTAACATTAATTTGAAACGGCGTTAGTAACAATAAATTAAGTATTATATGAGTTGTGTCATAGTGAGTATATCCAAATCGATCTCATGATAATATAAACAAGAAGTAAAGACTTTTTTCAGTTTGTCTGAAATCCTCTACACGAAATTATCCTCGACTTTAGAGAAAAAAAAGGCGAAGCACGACTGGAACATTCATGAATACTATCCTATACCAAACAAAATTTGGGCGTAATATCAGTTTTATACGATACATGTTCAAACACTTGATATTGTAATGCCTGCAGAAAATGTATTGTGAGGTTGAGTTGGGTTGTTTGGTTGGGGTAGGGGGACTAAACTACTGAGGTTATCAGTCCCCTGGTGTGGAGGGGAAGGAGTGAGGATAGGAAAGGAGGGGAGGGGGATGGAAATGTAGTCCGGGGAGTAAAGAAGGAAGGAAGATTGCATTAGCTCGGGGCCCCGTGCTCGCCACGCACGTACTCACGAAAGAACCAGGCACTAGGAATGTATTGTGAGCCTAGTGCCTGGGGCAAGTATTGCAGTCGAACTGTAAATTTCTATACGGAGCATCGATTTTAGTCTAAGCTCAGGATACCTGTCGAGTTCCGTAACTGTAAATTTGCGGTTCAGAACAGAGCACTGTGCACAACGAAGATTATCGTTGATGAGAGACACAATGCGCTCTTCTGAAAATTTCCTGCTCCCAATGCGGTGCATTTTCCTTCTGATAACTTATGCGACGATGAATAATTTTGATCGGCGATATGTGAGTTGATCATAAAGCAAGTCTCAAAAATCTTCAAATGATTGGAAACCTAAGCGATCAAATTACTGAGGTCTTAGCTTGCTTGACTTACAAACTATTTAAATTAAACTTACTTATGATAAAGATAACACACACACACACACACACAGAGCCGAGGGAGGACTCGAACCTCTAACGGGGAGCGGCCGCGCATTCCATGGGATGGCGCTTTGACTCCAAGGCAATTCCCGCGCGGCGAAGCAAATCTCATAGAGTCAGGGAGAAGGAACCGCAACCGCTAATTTCATTCATTCTGTCGGCGATACTTGAAGCAATCGTGAAGCGCACGATAACTGCGTTCTGCATCTTTCATAGGTCTACATTTGTTTTTCGCCATCTGTGATTTATCATCTTTGAACGCTGTAAGAAACCTACAATCCAGGAAATCATTACATACTATTCTTAACTGGCAAGGAGTGGAGCGCAGTGGCAAGTTCTTTAATTTAACTTTCACTGTAGACAAGTTGCTATAAATCCATGTAGTGCATTATAAGTACTAGCTCATTAGAAACCTTAACATCTACAGGCAGATGACTAACTGAAGATATACATACGAAAACAAGAAAGAGCCTGAAAAAAGTCTCAGCCGTCTGCTTCACCGGAATTTGGATGACGAGGAAATTTCACGAAATAGAGGCGATGAAAACGTTTCCGTTCAAAAGCCGAACAATGAGAAGTCCGTTAGTGCCTACTGCACATCTTAGTCCTACAGGCCTGCCTTTAGTTTAGAATCAAACGAGGTGGCGCAGTGGACTTGCATTTGGGAGGGTGATGGTTCATATCCAGCCATCCAAATGGGGTTTTCCGTGATTTCCCTAAATCACTCCAGGCGAATGTCAGGATGGTTCCCTTCAAAACGCACGGCCGATATCTTTACAACATCCTTAACCAAGATTTTGAGCGTGCCGTCTCACGCCCCATGGAAAGCTGCTTCGCTTGAGCGGTCGTTGACTCCACATCTCTGTAGCTCAGCTCAGTCAATACAGTACAACTTAATAACATGTTCCTGTTTACTGTTCCGTACTTGCAACTTACGATAAATATCCAGACTACTCTTGGTTTAAGTGATGTTCTTTGGTTTGAGCCATTAAAAAAATTATGCATCGGCCGGGAATCGAACCCGGGCCGCCCGCGTGGCAGGCGAGCATTCTACCACTGAACCACCGATGCTTGTGATAAGTGCACAGCTATCTCGTATTGTGATAGCGTAGCCGGGGTTTACGTTTGATTGAAGGTTGATGACATAGTCGTTAAGTCCTCTTCCTCAAAAAAAAAAAAAAAAAAAAAAAAAAAAAAAAAAAAAAAAAAAAAAAAAAAAAATGAATGTTCTTCAGGCCAGATTATGCTGTCTCTAATGACCACACTGTCCACGGGACGTTAAACCCTGAGCTTCCTTCCTTCTTCATTTTTGAGACGGAAGCCGTGATATTGGGGGAAAATTGTATGTATCTGTATTTATATTATCAGTATTATCTATTATTCAGCTTGCAAATTTTGTTTCTTGACGTGTTCGACATCCACGAGGATCTCCTCAAAATGGATCTACGGAACGAAAAACTCATCTAATCTAATTTGGGGGTTTTGCGATATATGCCAGTCGTCGTAGACAAAAAAAATGGCCTTAGGTCCAAAAAAAATTGCAGGAAGCTGAATTTTTGGTATGTTGTTAGGACATATTAGAGTAGTATTAAACCAAGTTTACAGCTTCGAAATCCTTTTGCGTAACTTTTAAGAGCCAAAAAACCTCGAAATTTTCGGATTTTTTTTTTCTGGTTTTGGCTTATAACTCGTGAAGGATGATTTTTTGACGAAAAGTCACTCACACCTCTATTAATGTAGGTAAGCTATTCTAAAATTTGAGTCCAACCGCAGCTCTGTAAGTCCAATAGTTCCCGAGATATTGGACTTCAAATATTGACTTATTCCTCCAGAAAGTTCAAATTTTCGATTTTAGTCATCTTTCAGGAATTCTAATGATCATCCCACGGGGAAAGTCATACAAATAAGTTATAGAGCAGTTATTTAACTTTAATCTAAGTACTGAACGAAGTCCATAGGCCCAACAAATTTCTAGTTATCGTTAAAAAACGAAAACTTGGAAAAATTGGAGTAGTCAATAAATTGACCCAGACGAATTGCAGTCCTCTTCTCCTGTGTATGTTAAAGAAAAAGGAAGAATTACTCATTGACGATGATTATTAACGCCTCGTATATAAAAAGGATCTTTTCAACACTGTTTTCCGCAAATATTGAACAGAGAAGTTCCTTGAGTCACTTCCTACCATTATGGCACCGACGGCCCCCATGAATAACATGAGGTGGTGAAAACCTCTAAGTCTCACCCCTATGTTAACAAGCTGAGGATGCTGGTGGCTCTCCACAATGTCTCGGGTTTTCAAGTACAGTGGTTGATCGTAGGTCGCAAAACATGTTTCCTGACCGTAAATGCTTGTTATTTAACTGGCTTCTAAAAGTGACGTTAAAACAGTGTCGTAGTCAGTTGGAGGAGCATGGATACTTTGTACGTTTTTAAGGAAGATCTTCTGTCACTTGCTCCATGAATCCATTCCATCGTGGAATGCCTGGCATGTTAGTTGCTTTTCCAAACAACCACAGCAAGTCTGGGGATTTGGGCTAAATGACTTCAGCGATTTTCACTTCGTTAACTGAAAAAACTGACAAGCCAAATTTCTTTCTAATAGAAGAATGTTTAATGTGGGTGGCAGTGTGTGAACCTGATAGACTCGGCACATACAGACTTCAAACGTGGTTTGTTTATGTCTGGCTGAACGGATGGGTGAAAAAAATCAAATGTTTGTAAATCTATCGGACCAAACTGCGTGGTCATCAGTCCGTAGCTTACAAACTACTTAAACCTAGGTAAACTAACCTAAGGACAAACACACACACACCCATGCCCCAGGGAGGACTCGAACCTCCACGGCGAGCAACCGCGCGCTCCGCAGCGAGACGCTTTAGACCGCACGGCTACTCCACCGCGGCGATGGGTGAGGGGTCGTGATCATTGTACCACCCATTTCATGGAAACGTATTTTCTCCATCAATTGTGTTAACGTTCACATCTGCATTGTCGAATACAAAATGCATAAAAGCTCCTTTGTCGAGTGGTTGGGCCACTTCTCCACGGAGGATAGCGGAACTTCCAAATGCATAGCCTCCGTACATGTATAAGAAATTCCCATACAGTGGCAAAGTTCAACAAGGTGCTTTGATTTAAATTTTCTATACAAATAGGTCCAAAGCTTATCTGAATTGAGGATAGGAAAGATTAGGGCCTCGTTGCAGCCATGATTGCATGAGCAAATCCTATTCACTTCTTTTTCCACTGTTCAAGAGAAGGATTCCTCTGCGTCTTTTAAAAAATGCATCTGACGGGGGATATTGAGTAGTATCAAATGTTTAGGAAAACTAATGTCTTGCAGGATAATCTCTGCTGCAGCTTTGACAACTCTAAGCCGCTCTTCAGCAGGATCGCTAAGTCTTTGATTGTACCACTTTTCATAAAGAATGTTTTGTCCCATGTCTATGAACATCAAGACTGGCCTGTGATATGGACCAACCTGCGCAAAAGTAATTTTTCCTTAATTCCGCTTTTTTAGTTGAGCTTGAACACTTGCAACTGCTGGTTTGTAATCACATGTGAAGGTCCCTGCAAACAAGTCACTTATGGAAAATTGGTTTTCCTGTCTTGTTTCTGCAGTTTATGCATATATACGCTCCATACCTTCGATAAGGAAGGGATGTTCAGGACGGCCTTGTTTTCCTCCTGCACTAGTAGATCGCGACAAGGAGTGCAGTTTTACGTAGCAATGTTTGTGGTACTTACCCTCAGTAGCAACAAGTTCACTTATACATGAAAGACGCTGAAGAATTTGTTGTCCCCATTCACTAGCTTGTCTAGCTTTTTCCACAATCGATTCTTTCACTTCCAGTGTTTCCCTTTGATGGAGTTCATCCTGTAGATATTTGGGCAATCTTATCTGCTTCTCGAAATATTAAAAAAAAATGTTTGTAGAGCTTATGGGACTTAACTACGGGGTCATCAGTCCCTAAACTTACAAACTACTTATGAACTAGCTACAACTAAGAACGGCACAAATATCCATGCCCGAGGGGGGATTCGAACCACCGACCGTAGTGGCCGTGCAGACCGTGACAGGAGCGCCTTAGTCTCCTCGGCCACCGCGGCCGGCTCGAAATATTCCTTGGAGAATTTTTCACCACAAAGGAAACAATAATATCCAATGATGTGACGCCTTGAATCCCACGCATTTTTCAGCCTTTCCCCACACGAAGACGATAGTTGAGCAAATCAAACATTTCCTTCTCGCTGGGCAAATGCTTACACAATACTTTCCATAGTGTACCTCTTCCTGCATGCGTCATGTACGGTCACTTCGTTTAAACTGCACAAAAAATCTCATGTTCCTTTCAAGTCCACGTTTCTGACTCATTTTTACCAGCGTCTAAATTCCGCGTTTTTTCACTGTCACTGTTCCCTCTGCAAGCACTTACCGACGACCCCGAAACAAACAAGCGACGGGGGTAGCTCCGACATATTGTAAAACAGAAAGTACTTAAAACGCCACAAAGATCAAGATTTAGACGATTTTTGTTTGAAACGTTCTTCACGGATCCGAATACGGCTGTTTCTAAGGGCAGCCTGGGTGTAGTGGGGAAGGCCTCGGAGGCAAGAAGTTTGGGAGGGAGGACAGAACACCCGCTAAGTCACGACTCTGAGTAAGGGGGACGAGAGGGGGATTGATACCTTCCCACAACAAAAGGCCTCGCTACGAACGAAAGATCCAATCCCTTAATGGCTGACCAATACCCAAAAACGGAGAGGCTTTCGTCTTTTTTTCTTACAGCAATACCTACTTTCACAAATATATTTGTATGCACTAACACATAATTACACCTATTTATATACAATACGTTAATAATCATCGTCAATGAGTAATTCCTCCTTTTTCTTTAACTTACACAGGAGAAGAGGACTGCAATTCTTCTGGTTCAGTTTATTGAATACTCCGATTTTTCAAGTTATCGTTTTTTAAAGATAACTAGAAATCTATTGGGCCTATGGACTTCGTTCAGTACTTCGATTAAAGATAAATAACTGCTCTATTACCTTTTTGTTGACATTCCCCGTGGAATGATCATTAGAGCCAAAATTCTAGCAGAAAGATGACTAAAACCGAAAATTTGAAATTTTTGGAGAAATAAGTCAATTTTTGAAGTCCAATATCTCGGGAACTATTGGACTTACAGAGCTGCGGTTGGGCTTACATTTTAGAATATTTTATCTACATCAATAGAGGTGTGAGTGACTTTTCGTCAAAAAAGCACCCTTCATGAGTTATAAGCCAAAACCAGGAAAAAGTCCGAAAATTTCGAGTTTTTTTGGCTCTTAAAAGTTACGCAAAAGGATTTCGAAGCTGCAAACTTGGTTTAATACTACTCTAATATATCCTAACAACATGCCAAAAATTCAGCTTCCTGCAATTATTTTGGACCTAAACATACCTGACGAATGGCCTAATATGGGGACGTGCGTTGCCGTGATGCAGCAGCACGTTGGTTTTCGACAGTTCTGCAACTCCGCACTCATTCTTCAGCCTCCGATAGACGGCCGTCGGTGTTTATCCATCGGCACCCACGAATAGCAACACGTGGGTCCCCTGTTTGCACGCATTTGGTAATGTTGGCGCCATAGATCACGTTTCCGCGTTTACCGCACGCATGACGGGTATACAGAGATGCCTTGTCGTTGTCCTTGTCCTTGTCGTTGCTTATACAAGGTGTTTCCTTAGGAGCGCGCAAAAATTTAACACTGAACAGTATGAGGTAGGGGTCGGAAACGACAGGTTAAAGAGGCAATAGGAATACAATCACATTACTGTTTACTTTCTTATTTTCATTAGTTGCAGCCAGTTGTAAATACCACTAATGACACAATAAACGTACCATTTGTACTGGTCTAAAACTGATGGCCACCAATCTCAACACAAGCATGGCAACGACGTACAAGATTATGATACACACTCACAAATATCCCTGGTGTGTTTGGAATCATACCGGAAGCAGCTACAAGTCAGGCTCTAAATCCAACATCGATCCACTGGAGTATACACAAGTGACTTTAGGTATCCCCATGGGAAAAAAGAAGGGGATTCATGGAAGACCGCTTAGAAGACAAGGCCTCACAACTGGCCATGCCTATGTCACACGCAGAGGTCGCCAACGCAAGCTGACTGGTCGGCCGCTACGAGGCCGTGTGCATGCCCCAGCGCCTAGCCTGTCAGCTTGTGTACGCGGTCTCTCGGTTTGACGTAGGCACGGTCAGTTGTGAGGCCTTGTCTTCTAGGCACTGTTCATTCAGGTCAATTAACTTCGCAGGCGATGCAATATGTTTCATTTTGATCACTGAAATGCACCACATGAGGTAAAATATCGATAGTACATTGCTTACACAATTAGTAGTAAGTACCTTTGACATTACAAATGATAGTTATGAATATATTCGAAATAGATGAGTAATATTAGTCTCCTGATGACTATGAATGGCACTGAACAGATATGATGGAAAAGTTTGATTCAGTTTTGTGAAATATAAAGATTAAAACTTTAAATAGTCTTGGAAGTTATTCGGGAGCCCTATCATAACTAATTTCGTCATCAGGTCTTAAAAGTCTAACAAGTCCAGCCAATTTGCTACAGTTATGTGAAGCACTGTTTTATATTTTAGCAGCCGGGTACAATATCAGCTAAATGCAATAGGTTGGGAGAATCACTCTGAACTGACATCATAACTTTAAATACTGACCACCATACTCTTTTTGTAATGATTCTCTTTAAAATTAGTTTAATTTTTGTAAGATTGTCATTACATGTAGAACAGATGCCTCACCACCTACGCAGGGTGATTAAATAAACGTTTACAAACTGCATTGCATATCGGGCATACCGATATTGAGCGCCCTGAAACACCAATCATCATCATCAGGGAGCATACTAAAATGATCAGTAATCACGCAGGAACCGGTGGTAGCAAGCGCGACCAGAGGGAGCTACATTCACGCTTGAAGTGTAGGGCGGCATCGTCAGATACTTTTTAATTAGGACGTAAATGGAAATGAGCGTCTTGGCCGGGAGAACCCTTGCGGGTTTGTTCGGCCGCCTTAGTGTAAGTCTTTTTATTTGACGCCGCGTGGGCGATGACGAGATGATGATGATTAGGACAACACACACCCAGTCCCCTGCCGGGAATCGAACCCGGGTCTCCTGCGTGGTAGTCAGCGACGCTACCGCTGAGCTACGGAGGCGGACAATTCGGACGTAGATTCCCCCGGACGGACTTGACGATCGCGACTATCTCGTATTGCTGCGAGAGGTTCTGTCGGACATGCTGAATTAAATTCTCGAGCTTATTCGTCGCCGCATCGGATTTCAGTGCGACGTATAACCCGCACGGTTCGGCAGACAAGCGAGGGCACATCCGTAGGCAAACATTCCTGGCCGCTCGATTGGTCTCGGAGGGCCAGTGCTAAGACCACCACCATTACCCCACCGGTCGCAATAGATTTTTCCCTTTTAGGATATATGAAAAACCTTCAGTATGAAATATCTGCTATTACATCACCGGAGGTCCTAATGAGCTCTAAAATAAATGTGTTAAACTGCATTTACACGATGAATCAGTCAAATATGAATTCCGTAAATTAAACTAAATACTTAGGAATTACAATTACAAACCACTTTAATTGGAGAGAGCACATAGAAGATAACGTGGAAAAGCAAGTCGTACACATTGGCAGACATTTAGAACAGCGGTGTACAACATTCCAACTTACATACGCCGCAATGGAAGAACGCGAGGATTTTTGGGTCGCACTATATTTAGCAAACAACAGACTTTTATTTCTACGACCTATTTTTATTGTAATTGTAGAAATCTCTGTTTCGCAGTTGCAACTGAAGTAGAAGTAATATAATAGGCCAGCGCGTCTAGCGGAAAGTATGAAAATTAAAATATTCATTTAATCGTAACTTTTTTTTTTTTTTTTTTTTACCGATCTTATGGTAGATATCTTGCCGGACCGCACTGGTTGGAGGCCCCTGACTCAGGAGATGCAATAGTTCGACTAAAGAAACTGCCTACACTATACGACACTTTCTGTCCTAATTTGGAGTATTTATGCTATTATAGGATCTTGACCGTAATATAGAAAAGGTTCAGAGAAGAGCAGCTCCTTTCTTATTATCACGAAACAGTAGGAGAGCATCACAGAAATGATGCGCGAGTTGGGGTGGAAATCTTTAAAAGAAAGGAGGTATTTTCTGCGGCGAGATCTGTTTGCGAAATTTCTTTCACCAATTTTCTCCTCAAAATGCGAACATATTAGTACCCAACTACACAGGGGGGGGGGGGGGAAGCTCATCATAATAAAATAAGAGAAATCAGATCTAAAACGGACCCCCCAGGGGGCTCGCGGTTTTTTGTGAGTACGTGCGTGGCGAGCACGGGGCCCCGAGCTAATGCAGTCTTCCTTCCTTCTCTACTTCCCGGACTGCATTTCCTTTCCCCCTCCGCTCCTTTCCAATCCTCACCGGAGGACTGATAACCTCAGTAGTTTATTCTCCCTATCCCAAACAAACAACCCAACCAACTCTAAAACGGAAAAATTTAGGTATTCCTTTTTCCCTCTGGCTACTGGCGAATGTAACGGTACAGATTTTACGAAACCTGTTCCATAAATTCTCTTAAATGTGCAATACCTCTGTAGATGTTGACTGCAGGATTTTGCCGCAGGTATTTTTTGGGATGGTGCTCCGCCCAATGCAGCGTCTATGTCAGATTATCTCGAGGTGTCAGAACAAAACTGAGCGTATCTTGTTGTGGTGTCGCACAAGTATAAAGTGCGCGCCACCTACTTTCGCCGCGCGCCGCCATGCACGCGCGGCGCGGCGTTCTTACGACGTCAGCCACGAGCGCCCTCTGTTGCAACTCCGCTCGTGGCCACGACTGCTGCATCGTTCACTTGGGAATGAGATAGGAACCAGTTAACCCTTGGGAATCAGATAGACACCAGTTAAGACTTGGCTATCGAATAGGCACTAGGAATCCTCAGTAGGCAGGCCTTTATCTAAACTATTTATCAGCATTCTGCAGTCAAGAACTATGTAAAAGTTAAGTATTACTAAGTCTCTATGAAATATATATCTCGTTCTAATTTACTCTAGTGTTTCTAGTTTCTGCTGTCCCACTGGCTGGTCACCTCCGTATCTAAACACGCGTGCATCTTTTATTCCTGTGTCGGTCTGTTTCTACTCGGCCACCAACACCTACAACCGGCGGAAACGAGACACAAAAGTGGCGACGAGGCTGGGACACAAAACTTGTAGTGGGCGTCTTGTTTTTGTTTGTAGAACTTATGGGAGTTAACTACGGGGTCATCAGTCCCTAAGCTTACAAACTACTTATGAACTAGCTAACACTAAGGACGGCACAAATATCCATGCCCGAGGGGGGATTCGAACCCCCGACAGTAGTGGCCGTGCAGACCGCGACTGGAGCGCCTCAGTCTCCTCGACCACCGCGGCCGGCTGGGCGTGTTGTAGCACGACTAAGTAACTGCAGCACCATTTTGAGGCCCCAGATGGCCGTTCCAATCCGTGGTTCATATGTCGCTGCTGATGCTTGTTTCAAGCCCGATGTGCCATTTTATTTTGAAAATGTTTTTGAATCTTCCTGTAAGAGGCCACAGGTGCGCTACTACCGTTGCGTGCGACTTGTACGAATTGGGGGCGGACAGGAAATGTGTTCGAACAGCTTAATGGTCGATGCGAGCATTGAACGGAAACGACAAATATTGGTTCGTGTCCCGGTCAGCACAAATTTTCCCTTGTAGCCAATGAATTATTTCTGTGCTCTAGTATAGCCATAATCATTCCCTTCCTTCCTTCCTCCACTTTAAGTACATTTTCCTGTGTATCCATAGTTGTCGGGCAGTGTTCCTCTCAAAGCCTGCATATGTTTTTAAATATGTAGAGCAGATGGTAGCAGTTTTAGACTTAACCTGTTATCTCGACAATATCCTGCGAGATTTGTGGTAACAGGAAGGCAGGTGCTTATCTCCTGTAGGAAATGAATGTTGGGCCGCCACGAATAGCCTCTCGTGGGGGCGATAGAGGGGCGCGGCGACGCGGAAGTGCAGCGCCCCGCTGTTGGGGCGGTCAGCGCGTCACGCGACGCCAGTGGTCAGCGCACTGGCGCCAGTCCAGCCCGCCCTACTGTATCGGCCGCATCGCCGGCGCTGGCGCCACTTCCGCCGCCTCGCATGCAGCACGGAGCCCGCATGCAAGTCAAATGAGCGCCGCCCCACTTCTCCTGATAACGCTATCTGGGCCGACGCGGAAGGCGAGCCGTTTATCTCGCCAGGTCACTGGCCGTCTTAATGGCCAGCCATACAACGCCCTCGCCTTACCTTGCCAAGCGTTCACTTATAAACATCAACTGTATCACTCATTACGAAATTAATTTAACTGTTTTCTTTATACTGAAGAAATAACTAATTTTTTCATACAGCTGACGAGGCAGGATGTCCCATGTCATCGGAAAAGTCTGCAACACACTTCTGCTCGTAACAAGCTTAAAGAGCAAATGAAACGTATTACGAGCCACTGCTTTAAAAATATCAAAAATTTACACGTACTATCGCGGACAGAATATTTCACTATATTGGTAGCCGGCCGCGGTGGCCGAGGGGACTGAGGCGCTCCAGTCACGGTCTGCACGGCCACTACGGTCGGGGGTTCGAATCCCCCCTCGGGCATGGATATTTGTGCCGTCTTAATCCGTAAATAGTTCATAAGTAGTTTGTAAGTTTAGGGATTGATGACCCCGTAGGTAAGTCCCAAAAAAAAAAAAAAAAAAAAAAAAAAAAAAAAAAAAAAAAAAAAAAAAAGACTATATTGGTACATTGTACGACTTTGCTTAAACACATAAGAGGGCAGGTTAATGCCAATAACGAAATAAATAAATACAAACCAACAGTGTTTGTTAATCAGCAAGGGTACGGGGTTGAGGAAGTGAAGTATAAGTGAACAGACCGATTCTGTCTTCCTTTAATCTGGAAACGAGTCCCGTTCTGTCGACAAATAATTACATTGTAATAATTACAACGGTACCACAACTTATAACTGTTAGAATCCAGTGGGCGATGAACAGCAGAATCGAAATAACACTCGGCTGTGCATCGGAGAAACGTAATAGTATAGTTGACGTGATCCATAGACGTGTCCAATTCATTGTAGAAGGTGGTCAGAAACGTTCTGAAAAAAATATTGAATTTCAGGAGAGGCACTCAGTTAAAATTTGTGCCGCGGCCGGGATTCGAACTCGAGACCTGCAGCTTACTAGGAAAGCGCTTTAACCACAAAGCCACCGCAGTGTCGTGGGTTGTTGTTTGTTTGGCTTTCGAAGAGTTTTCAGAACGTTTCTCACCACCTTCTGCAACGAATCTGACACGTCTATGGATCATGTCAACGATACTATTACGTTTCTCCGAGGCACAGCCGAGTGTTATTTTGATTCTGCTGTGCATCCAGAGAAAATATGTCTCTGGCCATTGATTTATATTTTGTGTGTGTGTGTGTGTGTGTGTGTGTGTGTGTGTGTGTGTGTGTGTACACTCGGAAGGAAATCAGTCACATTTTTGGTTAGTCACATAGTTGTCAACAATTAACTTATCCTAAGTTCACAGCACAACACACACACACCAGACGTGTTGTGTTGTGAACTTAGGATAAGTTAATTGTTGACAACTATGTGACTAACCAAAACTTATGCAATACCCTAACCCTATATGAGAGACAAAAAATATATATTTACTGAATCCTGACGCCGCCATCTTGCCTCACGGAACCCACGTAGTTTATGTACAGCACTACTATGATGTTATTTAAATGAAAAAAAAACCTTGTTTTCTCCTGTATAATTCATTAGGGGCCGATAAATGATTCAGACAGGAAGAGGATGATAAGGCTTGCCAGGATAGAGTAGGGTGGAGAGCTGCATCAAAACAGTCTCAGGACTGAAGACCACAACAACAACAACAAAAAAATGTTCAAATGTTTGTAAATCTTATGGGACTTAACTACGGGGTCATCAGTCCCTAAGCTTACAAACTACTTATGAACTACTTACGAACTAGGACGGCACAAATATCCATGCCCGAGGGGGGATTCGAACCCCCGACCGCAGTGGCCGTGCAGACCGTGACTGAAGCGCCTCAGTCCCCTCGGCCACCGCGGCCGGCAACAACAACAACAATTCATTTTGTTCTTATGAATACATTATGTTCTTATGAATATAGTACTGAGTCTAGTTGGTTTAGTGGTGTTACTGTGCTTATTGACCTGTAACTTATTTCGACCAAATTTGGCTTTTCTTCAAATAATATGATATATATGCTCCTATAGATAGCAGATGTCAAATGAATCTATTCATTTGAACGTCTTTGCGAAAACTATCGTATGTACACATATCTTGTTGTTTTTCTCGTAAAACAATTCTGCAATGTATGTATTACACGGAAATATCATCTTCGGGTCTTGTTTGGACCCTTTCGTAAAGCTAGAACGTCATTGCGTTTCATAAAATCATAGCAGTATCGCAGATAAAATTATTGACCTTTGGTGAGGTAAGAACGTGACATATGGCTTTAATTACAGATGTATCTATCCCAGTCTGTGTAGTAGGCTCTCCCTAAATGGCAGTGAGTGAACCCAACTCAAGATAAACATGCCCTTAAAGATACGACCAGTCCACATGCTGGTAAATATACTGTAGTTGTAAACGGAATAGACAAGGATCAAAAGAGCTGACACAGAGAACTATCCACAGGCAACATGGGGTTAAACCGAGGTAGACAAAAATGTACATTTATCTTAGAAGAAGTTAAAAACATTTGTTATAACTTTACATGCAATTAACTATCAGACGAAAGTCTGGTATCAGGTTTCATTATAACAGAAATAAAAACCGTTTGGTGTAAAAAAAAATGTGGTGGGGTCATCAGTCCTAAACTTACAAATTACTTATGAAAT
The DNA here is from genome assembly GCA_026315105.1 of Locusta migratoria. NCBI lineage: Eukaryota > Metazoa > Arthropoda > Insecta > Orthoptera > Acrididae > Locusta > Locusta migratoria. The sequence continues at coordinate 394,093,902 of CM048745.1, forward strand.
ACCTTATACTGAAGACGACACAAACATCCATACCCGAGGGGGGAATCTAACACCCGACGGGGTACGGCTTCGCGCATCGTTGCGTAGCGCCTCAATGCGCTCGGCCGCTCCGCCGCGGCCCGTTTGGTGTACATAATCTAAATTATTTCCAAGACAACAAATGATGATAGTTGAAAGCGTTATCAATCATATTACGTCAAGAAATAGTATATCTGTGCTAATGCAAAACTGTGGTTTCGTCGTAAAAACTCCGGAAGCTTGCGAAGAGAGGGTGCAATAAAAAGGTAAGGCCCGGCTGATTACTAACGGATTACGCTTGTGCGTGCCAGGCTACACGAAACAAAAGGCGGAGAAAAAGCGATGGAAGAAAAAAGTTTGTTTGCACGAACAGAAGAGGTCGATAGAAACCCTGCCGGCGCTTTCACTGTCGACTGTGATGTGGGCAATACACGTGCAGCCCGCATGTTTCAAATAAAGGCTATTACGTGCAGAGACGGTAACGTACTCTAATTTTCGTTGTAAACTATTAACACTATAAGTCAATTCGCTACCACTGTAATGCAATTCGCATACATTTAGATAATATTAAAATGCAATATGCTTTAAATAGCGTTTTTAATGCTGTATTTTTATAGCATAAATTGACGGCAACTGAAAGAAAATTATGGCTATCAAGACATCGTGGTCTTGCGGTGGTGTAAATGGCGTCAATGCCTCGTAAAGCCGTAGAAGCCTGCCTGGTTTTGGGCGTGTAGTAATACGCCCAAGAGTCCTCGCCAGTGACGAAGCCTTTCAAAAAGTCATACGCTTCTGCGAAGTAACGCGTTAAGTATTCCAAATTTATCATCATTTGTGGTCATCAGTCCGTAGCTTACAAACTACTTAAACCTAGGTAAAGTAACCTAAGGACAACACACACACCCATGCCCCAGGGAGGACTCGAACCTCTACGGCGAGCAACCGCGCGCTCCACAGCGAGGTGCTTTAGACCGCTCGGCTACCTCACCGCGGCACTCAGCACTATGACGGTGAAAACAAAGTAATAGAAAGTGCTAAAATTTATCACTTTGAACGTTCATTGCCGTTGAATTAGTCTCTTGCGTATTGAATGTGCTAGTACCAGATGTCACTACAGATTAGCTTAAGAACAAAACAATTGTTATATCAGTTGTCTTTATTTATCAATACTATGAAAACAAATTGTGCATCGTTTAGCGAAAATTCACCTGAGGGAAAATAGGACATTGATACTTTGAAAGTTTTAAGTTTTTTCAACTTATTGTGTACATTTGTGATGATTTTTACGACTTATTGTTCATTATGCAGATATTTATCCATAATATTTGTCACCGTTTTGAGCTTCCGATAAATTATCTTATTTACAAATATTTCCGAACTATAAGGCAGCACCCACGTATATTACATGTATATGCGACTGTTTAACATTTCTAAGTACTAGAGTGTCGTGCGCCCTGATACCATCTTCATCATCTAACTACTAGACATCACAGTAATTATAACTATAAAAACGTTAACTTTATATTCACTTGATTGAAGAAGTAAATAAAAGGGCGATCTTCAGAAGCGTTTCCTTTCGACGTAATTTCTTTAATGGCCTAAAAAGAGCACCTATTAGTTTCATGATTGTAATATACAAGAAACAAACTGATGATACTGTTTAAACAGCAAAGGAAACGACAGATTTTTCTGGAAGATCTTCGAAATGAGAATGAAATAGTTGATATTATCATACTTTGTCCAAGGGCCGATCGCAGCGGCCGAGCGGTCTGCGGCGTGCCAGTCACGGTCTGCACGGCCGCTGCGGTCGGGGTACGAATCCCCCCTCGGGCATGGATGTTTGTGCCGTCTAGTTTGTAAGTCCCATAAGCTTAACAACCATTTCAATGACTTATTCTAGTTATGTTCCGAAGACCAATTCAAAGAGACGTTTAGGTGTCATGGTAATAATGCCTTATTTAATTACTATTCTGATACTAATATATTATCTCAATATATAAATAACATTGAATAGAAGGCGGGGCATCGAATTAAAATTTGTGCCGCGGACGGGGTTCGAACCCGGGACCAACCGAAGATTATTTGATATTATACCTGCGCCTGAGGCGTAACGCAGGATTCTTTCCATTTAAATTCAATCCTGTGGTATTGGACTGCCTCGGCAACATTGATACGAGTTACATAGGAGAACATCAAGGCAGAATTGGAGTTTGTGTCATGAAGGAGACGCGCTTAAGATGTTCGTGCTTTCGCGTTATCCATAATGAGGCAGTGTCTGAGTGGACAAAGCGATTGCCTAGCAGGCAGGAGGCCCGCCCGTGGCACAAACTTTAATTCAACGCCTCGCCTTCTGTTCAATGCCTTTCTCAATTGCTATTCTCACACTAGGTGCTACATATTCGCAGTTGCTGAATCAGATACTGATTCACGTCACAATTGTGGAAAATATTGGAAGTCTCTAATTTTGTAGGTGATCAATTTTATTGTGACTTTGATTCGTTTTAATCTGGCCTCTAATTGGTTATTCTCGGCAGTCAAGGAGAGTAAAACAAAGTTAAATATTCACGTTTACATTCTCCCGTGGTAGTGATATTGTGTACGACTGTAAAATTATTCGTTTTTGGAAATGAAACCGCAGTTATACTGCTGCATTTTTTTAAATTTTAACCATACTCTTTTCGACCTGTTCTATTTCAGGGCACCATCAGTGAATTGGTTTATGGTTTATAGTCTGGCGACTTTCTTCCTTGTTGTTCTTCCCACTTGGTCACAGGTCGAAGTCGCACAGCTCCAAAATTTACACAAGTAAAATGTTCAAATGTTTGTTAAGCTTATGGGACTTAACTACGTGGTCATCAGTCCCTAAACTTACAAATTACTTATGAACTAGCTAATCCTAAGGACAGCACAAATATCTATGCCCGAGGGGGGATTCGAACCCCCGACCGTAGTGACCGTGCAGACCGTGACTGAAGCACCTCAGTCCTCTCGGCCACCGCGGCCGGCTTTACACAAGATTGGTTGGTTATTTTGGATAGGGGGACCAAACTGCTAAAGTAACCAGCCCTCCTGTGGGGAGGGGAAGAAGTGAGGATAGGAAAGGAGGGGAAAGGCAATGCAGACCAGGGAGGAAAGAAGGAAGAATCACTGAATTAGCGCCGGCCGCGGTGGCCGAGGAGACTGAGGCGCTCCAGTCACGGTCTGCACGGCCACTACGGTCAGGGGTTCGAATCCCCCCTCGGGCATGGATATTTGTGCCGTCCTAGTTCGTAAGTAGTTCAGAAGAAGTTTGTAAGTTTAGGGACTGATGACCCCGTAGTTAAGTTCCATATACTATACAAACATTTGAACAACATTTGAACTGAATTAGCTCGACACCCCGTGCTGACCACGCACGTACTTACGAAAGAACCGTGAACCCCTGGGGAGAAAACAGACAAGTGTAACACGTCTAAATACTGAAGAAATGAGCAATAAATTGTAGAGTTCTGCAACTTCGATCTGTGACCAGTGGGGAGGAACAACAAAGAAGCCGCGCGGGATTGCCGGCATGGTGTAAAGCGTCATGCTACGCTAGGGACTGGGCGGTTGCTACCGCCGGAGATTCGAGTCCTCCCTCGGATATGGGTGTGTGTGGTGTCCTTAGTGTAAGTTAGTTTAAATAATTTTAAGTCTAGCAACGGACGACCATAGCTGTTTGGTCCTATAGGTTAACAAACATTTGAACATCTGATTAGGGTGACACAAAAAGCAGGATTTACTCGTTATGCAACACAGCAATATCATATGTACGTCACTTTTTGTAACCGTTTAACGGAAAATGCATGAAGTTCAATAGTCATCCACTCAGCATCTTTAAATATAGTGAAACAAATGATAATGGTGAAACACAATTATAGTGAATACTATGATCTCACTATGTGAAATAATTACGTGTATTCTCAATGTAATGAAGTGTTTCCAAAATATTAAAATTTCTCATAATTGTATCACAGAACTATACACAGTTTGGATTAAAATTACATTTTGTAATAATAAAATTTTTCTAGCTGAATTGTAGAGTTTCCACGGCTCCATGTATTGCTCATTACTAAAAGTACTGCTCTGTTGACGCATTTGTAGCTGAAAGGCAAAGAAAAATTTAAGAATGTTACCAACAGCATGATGATCAGTATTTACCTCATCAAATTTTACAAATATTTCAACCCATCTCTAATGAATTGGTTTATTGCTTGCATTCCATTCGTTTACTGTACTCAAATATTTGAAATTTTATCAAAACATTTTGTGTCATTCGTTTCCTTTCCAGTGTATTTAAGTACAGAATCCAATAATCTCAACATCAAACCAATCAAATACAGAATTCAGATTGGCACATCACTGTACTTCTACTTCAAACTTTCAAATGTTTGTAGTCCTATGGGGCGAAACTACGTTGGTTTGGTCATGAGTCCCTAGTTTACAAACTACTTAAACTAAGTTAAACTAACCTAAGAATACCACACACATCCATGCCCAAGGAGAGGATTCGAACCTCCGACGCTGGAGGCCGTGCGATCCGTAACGTGAAGCTACAGACCGCTCGGCTACTCCCACGTGGCGCTTCTACTTCAGAGAAATTCAATTTATCTTTTAGAGCTACAATAAATCGATACAAAAATCACAATTCAGCATGACTAAAACATAATCATTATTCGACAGCTCACGCACTAACGACCTTCACCCACTTTCAAACCACACAAAGAGCTACAAAATAAGTTGAATAATCTGTGACTTTCGGTTTTGCCAATAGCTGCTCGTAATATTACTGTTGTCATATTTATGTGTCTGATCGGTGAGAGCGATAGTTACGTCTGCAATGTCTGCAAAAAAAGTCTGGTGTATATGTAGCCCATTCTTCATTAACTGATTAATTACATTTTTCTCTTGAATAAGACGATATTTGGATTTCGCAGGATAATACTGAAATGAAGGGTATTTTTAAGATTTTCTAATACCGTGGCGGGCCGCAGAATAAGGCTTTTTTTAAAAAAAAAAGAGTATCCAACGAAATGCAGGACTTGTGATTGAACAACTAAGAAGAAACTCGCAAGACTATAAACCAATCCACTATACCTGGCGTCATGTAAGAAGGCGCTTCCTTCCTATGTGACGCCGACTATAATGGTGTCCTAAAATACAAGAAGGTGAAAAGTGTATGGTCAAAATAAAGAAATTGCAGCAGAAAAACGCTGGTTTCATTTCCAGAAACGAACTAATTCGATACTTGTTGCGGAAGATGGACACGTAAACAAGAGTGTAAAGGTAATTTCAGACTGGCAACGTAAGTTTCTCTTTACGTTACTCACATATTTTTCTTGCCGATACACTTGCTATGCAGTTATTTCTGTCCTGATTGCCTCACATAAAATTACACTTAACCACGAGTGGAAGAAGTGCGTGACAGGTTTTGACCGCTCTAGCTCAGAGCCGCCGCCGTCCGTGGGTTTCCGACAACTTGCATGTCTTTTTCTCGCACTGTCTCGCTTACCGTCACAGAAGACTGCGATCAAAGGTAAGGTCTGAAAACCGAGCGGCGACGGTGTTTCTTAGGGCGGAGGAAATGCACTGAGCATTTGTTCTCATGTCTGGCGCGGGCTATTTTGAGAGAGATCGGAATCGGATTAACTGGATTGTAGGCGGAGTTGGGCAACTATTACGTGCCACGTCGCATTGGCCGGCCGACCCCGTTTCTCTGGAAGAGCTGCCGAAGCTCGCGTGCGTCCCAGTCGATATCGGCGCGCGCCCTCGTACGCGCACCCTGCGGCGGCTCTCCCGCCGTTACTGCGTGACACACGTCGACAACCGAAAATATTCAGGCCAGCGCGCTCTAATTAAGGAGCCACTGAAAGCACTGCGCGAAAGGAACGAAAGTTCCAGGTCATCGCAGGCGGAGCATCTAACTGCAATAGACGAAGCAAGAGGTACGTTCAAAACATTTTGAAACTCTCGTAATTTCGCACCAATGGAGCGTTGGAGCGAAATGTCACTGACATCTCTCCATATGTCGAATGTATATCTGTAGAAAGTGTCATTATTATATGTCTGATAGCTACTGTTTGGCAACAGCTATTCAGCTGTGGCTGCACCGGTTCCCAATAGGTTACCCAAGTGAGGCACTGTTGTGCTTGGCTAGCACTCGGATCGGTAACCGTCTGGGTCTCCCGCGGTCTGTTGACAAACAGGGTGCACTCAGCCATTGTGAGGCCAAGTGAGGAGCTACTTGACTGAGAAGGAGCGGTCAAGGTATGTAAAACCGGCACAACGGCCGGGAGAGTTGGGCGCTGACCACGTCCTCCTCCATGCCGCATCCAGTGACTCCTTTAGGCGTAGGATGATACGGCGACCGGCCGATACCCATTGGGTCGTCGAGGCCTGTGTGGTGCGGGGATTAGTTAAGGTTTATTTACTGTTCAGTGCTGTAATGAATAGGTCGTATCGCACAGTTTGCGAACTTACAGATGGTAGATGAGAGCAGCAAAATATCTGCGTTAAATATTAGGGGAAACCCAAAGAAACCTTTACAGAGACACACTAAATGAAGAAGGAAGCCTACGATGATGAGTGCTTAAGTCGTACTCGTTATACCGAATGGCTCACACAGCCACGCTCGTTCAGGACGCACTTCGACGCTCATGTCAGGAACGTCAACTAAACTGTGCGTGGCCAATCCAAGACTGACTGTCAGATTGAAGAAGAATGTTCGATTGTGTCATGCAATCCAGACACACCATGTTGGAATGCTCTAAGTTCGCCCCACGGCTCAGGAGTCAAGACTAGAAAGACCGTATTCTTGCGATCTGTGAACATTGTTAGATCGTGCAAATGATACCAAGATATTCCATAAGAGAATCATAACAGGTGATGACACGTCCGTCTACCGTTATGACGTTGAGATCGAGGTTCAAACTACACAGAGTGTCGGGAAAAGTTCTCTCAAAGATCAAAAGAAGCTCGTCAGTAAACGCCTCGCTGATAGTGTTTTTTTACTTTGAAGGGTTAGTTAATTATGAATTCGTGCCACAGGGAGAAGCTGTTAATCGATGGTACTGTCAGGACGTGATGCGACGCCTACGAGCCACGGCCTGAAATGTGACTCTTGCATCTGTTGGTGCGCGACTACCGGTATTACACAAAGAACGGAATCAGTGCGCTGCCTCATCCGTAGCAATCTCCAGACCTGGACCCTGCGCACTTTTTATTTCCGAAATTCTAAACCCCGTTGAAAAGACGAAGATTTGCAACTACGGACGAGATGAAAGAAAACACGCAGCGCTGCATCGCGCTGTCTAGCAAAACGTGTATCGAGTGTGCTTACGGAAGTGGAAACGCCGTTGGGAACATGTATCACTTGTGGAGGAGGCTATTTCGGAAGAAACGATGTTCAATAAGTAAGAGGGAGGGAGGGAGGCGAAGAAAAAGTCAGTGGACGAAGTTCCGGGAATTTTTGGTCAGCCTTCGTACGGCATTTTATGTAGCTTTGTTGAAGAAACTACCGAAACAATCGCCTTTGCTTTTAGAGAGAAACAGTGGAAATCCAGATAGCGCAAGAAAGGAGGAGTTAATAAAGTCATTTGTTTCGTTGTTTAAATTTGCAGCTACTTCCCTCAGTTACTTATTCAAATAGGTATGTTTTTTATAAAAGTATGATTTTTTTTTAATTCATCAGCAGTATACATGTTTCGCTTATTCAGTGATGGGTATCTTCAGTCGTCTATGAAAAATAAAGAAATTAAATTATGTAACTATGTAGGTATAGATTTAGATATTTAGTGGTTCTATTTGTCAGTTTTTAACTGATTATTTCTATTTACTGTATGTAGTTACATTTAAATTCGATCTAAATTGTTATTTGTTGAGAATATATATGCCAAGATCGCTTGTTGAATATTTTATTTCAGATAACTGGTTTCGACAAACTTAGCTGTAATCTTCAAATCTGCAACCGTTAATTAATATTTTGTACTATGATTCTACATTTTAAAAAACAGCATCCTTTATGACATGGTGTTTGATGTTTATGCCATATTTTAAAATATGTATGTAGCTTTTATAACACAGATATGAAGCACCATGTCATATGAGGTGCTATTTTTAAAAATGTAGAGTGATAGTACAAACGGTTGCAGATCTGAAATGACAACTAAGTTTGTCGAAACGGGTTATCTGAAATAAAATATTCAACAAGCGATCTTGACATATATATTCTCAACGGATCTAAATTTTGTATTCGGTTTATGCTCTTCTAAAATTGTTAAATCCACATGATACACTCGTAGCTATTCTTACAGCAACTATGTCCCTTTCCATATAGGCACATAGCCTGTTCTGTTTAGTGCATATAGTTTTAATGCTTTTGCCAGATGCTTTCAAGTTGGTTGAGGATGATGGGAGCTGACAGAGATCATGGGATAACGGAGATGTGGATCTGGGTGTTTTAGTGTGTATTTGGAATAGTGGTACGTAATGGGCTTTGTGTATGTGTGAGTGTGAATGATTTAATTTTTCAAGATTTACCTTTATTCATTACTACTTTTTTTAAAGCATGTACTGATCGCGTGGAGTATTGTTTCACTGAAGCTCTTGCACTATATCAGTTCAAATTTATAATTGTAAAAACATTAATTAAGCACTGTAACATGAAAGACATGTATACTTTACGATCAATAGAAAATATTTCATGTTTCTTATTTTTAGGCATAAACGTGTCCGACAAAACCGTTGGTTGTCACTTTACGATTAGTAATGGGAAAGAACGCGTGGCGTACGGTGGAGTCGAGGGATGTAGCTGCGGAAACGAGCTCTTACATACAGCACCTTATGGTGATATTGATCAGCTAAATACGTCTTTATCGATTAATGTTAAAGAAACTGTACTACGCAGCTGTGGAAACATTCAGAAGATGGAGACTCTCCAATACTTAGCTCAGTACCGCCGATAGTAACAGAAAAAAGACGAAAATACATGTATCGAGCTTTCGGGATAAAATTCCTTCTCCAGGCAGGAGAGGGAGGAGAAGAGCAAGTGGATTTACCTGACTCACAACTTAAGGCATGACGTATAAGGAGAGTGAAGGGTGTTGAGTGGAGGTCAAAGCACTGCGACAAGCCAACTGCAAATCCTCTGTCGCTCAACAGTAACACATACTAAAAGTCAAAAAATTATGTGTTTTTTTAGAAAAAGCGACATAAGTAGTTATCTTGAGGTGGTACTTAGTTGGCTTGAAACGAAATGAGAAAAGAAGAGTAATGACGGCGATCTCGACACCAGAAGTAACACATATATATATGGCAAGATGAGATTGATATTAATGGACATTAGTGTAGAGAGACAGAGAGGAACGTAAGAAACACAAGTGAAATTAACGAGACGAAGCGAGGTAAGAACCTTGGGAAAAAAATGAACTTTTACACATTACTGACCAAAAGAAACGGCTGCAATCTTAGTTTTTGAGTGAGAAGTTTATAAAAAGTTAAATAAAGTGCTATATGACTAGAAGTACACAAAGAATGAAAGTAAGTTTGTTCCACAGACGCGTAGCAGCAACAGACGTGTAGTTTTTACTTTATGGATTGATAGAAACTGCATATTAGAGGTTGTGGTGTAAGGTGAAACATTTAGCATTAATCCCTTCTCCAATCGTCATCGATACTTTCAGTTCAGAAAAAACCAAGATGATGTTACTACAAAGGCCGCGGAGAAATTACTGCAACATTTCAGTCCCTTTCATTACGCCTCTAATCATACCTTTCTTGACATAACTTTGAACCCGAAACTTCATCTGCCGACGTTCCTTCAAATGAAAGTTCAAGAATTCTGATTCGCATGTCTTGTCTCACCAGGGAAGTTGATTCTTCTCGTACAACTTGACTCAAATCGATGACACCTTTCCCGGGATGTAATTACTATGTCTAAAGATTGGACAATTTTGTGTCAGTATACCTGAGATTGTCACACAGTAAAAACTAAACTGCTGTCGCACGATAAAGAGCTCCACACGCAGGTAGCTAGTATTTAATAGCTGACATTTGGTAACTTCTTCACTAGGCCTACGCTACAGAGATAGTACGCATTCGCGGAAGTGGCGGGGATTCCGTGACTAGGTGTTGGGCCGTCGACCTGTCCCACTTGAGACAATAGCGCAGGTCGTTCGTTAAAGCCAGGTTCGTGACGGCGCGGGGTGGCGACGGCTGCTGTCACGAATGTGGGCGGAATATGAGAACACCTCCCTGTTCTAGCGGGGTTTCCGCATGACTGTTTCATAGCTCAGAACAAGGGGCGTACTATACTACGCAACTTGTCCCTATAAGAGGCTTCCTGATCTATGTCGTGTAAATTAGAGTGTCTACATCCACTAACAATTGGATACAAAAACATTTAAAAAATATCGTGATTACTTAATGCTACAAACTCCAAAAAGTCAGCAACAATCTCATAATTAGAACCTCTTAAGCATAAGACATATTCCGAAATAGAGCAATATAGAGTGAAGCGACAATTTAATTCCAAATTACGTGTAACTTATAAAATACATGTATTTACCATCTCTCTTCACCTACATTTATATTGTGACCAGATAGCAACATCATTGCAAAAAATCACGTAAGTAATGTATTTCACTTTGTCATTTCGCACAAAACTACAAAACGGAAAACCCACCAAATTTGTCTCCTATAGGTCTACTGTTACGGGACCTCCGGCCGCGGTGGCCGAGGGGACTGAGGCGCTCCAGTCACGGACTGCACGGCCACTACGGTCGGGGTTCGAATCCCCCCTCGGGCATGGATATTTGTGTTGTCCTTAGTATTAGTTAGTTCATAAGTAGTTTGTAAGTTTAGGGACTGATGACCCCGTCGTTAAGTCCCATAAGCTATACAAACATTTGAAACATTTTTTGTTACGGGACCAAACATATAAAAACTGTGCCTAAACGTCGGTAATATGTTGGGAAGACCTGGTGTCTTCGTTTCAGCAACTCCTAGATATTATTCGCCCGTATGAAAAGAAAAACTTTTTAACGAGTCAACAGTTAGTTGAGGTGAAAATCGGACGCCTGTCCTGGGTAAACAAACTGAAATGAAACTGTAAACACTGTTGTCGCAGGCACCGATGCCACAACAGTAGCAAGTACACCACTATGATAACGACACTCAAGGCCACGGGCACAGACACCTGGCACTATTACTTGCTGGATTCTCGTTAGAGGCCGCCATCTATTAACAATACCACGTGTTTCAAAACAGACTGCCCGAAGCACATATAAATAATCACCTTGATGTTTAAGCCCTTTTGAGCCGTGTTTGCTTTATAAATATTTTGCTTATTCTCTATGAGGATCTGCCTTGAAAAAAACACTGGTTTTTATTTTCGTACCCCTACAGGTTTCGCTACAGTTTGAACATCATCAGTGGGTCTTCTTATTGTTTTAAAAAATGTTTGTAAATCTAAGGTACCAAACTACGGTCGCCATTAGTCCCTACGCTTACAAACTACTTCCACTAACTTATAATAACTTCAGCACAAACACCCATGCCGGAGGGAGGACTCGAACCCCCGACGGCGAACGGCCGCGCGCACCACAGCTGGCCACCTTAGTGAGCACGGCTATTCTGCCGCGGCTTTATTGTTTTAATTGAACAACGGAAACATTTTAGTTTTACAGGGTATATAAGTTCGTATTGCTGATTGTCAATATTCTCAAGTTGGATCGCAGCAGAAGGTGCTAAGGCGCCTCGCTGTGGTGCGCGCGGCCGTTCGCCGTCGGGGGTTTGAGTCCTCCCTCCGGCAAGGGTATTCGTGTTGTCCTTAGCATTAGTTACTTTAAGTTAGTGTAAATAGTATGTAAGCCCAGGGACTGATGACCAACGTATTTAAGTCCCTTGGATTTACAAACATTTGAACATTTACATGTTGCAGTGTTTACAGATTTTCTACATTATCTGTGTAGGTCCTTTCTGATAGCTTGTCATCTGCAAGCACTCATGTACGAATCTGTTTTATATGGAAATATTTTATATGCTTTATTATTTTATTTTTATGTTGCGGTCTAGTACTATTTAATTTTATGTGAATAGTATCTCTGTGTGTGTGTTTATTCGTTTGCTTATCAACTATTTTCAGCTTACAAGTCTCGGTGTCTTCATTGGTGGAATGGCGAAGGAAACGAAAAAGTACCGTTTTCCTTCTCAGTTACACGTCAGATATAAACAAATTAACTTATGATTCCTTCAATATTATGTCGTCAGTTTCTGAGGATAGTCAAACGAAACATCTTTGCACAACACTCGTGCCTTTCTTCACTAGCGCCTTTTAAGTGCAGATTGCGTTTAGTTCCTTTGCTTTCCGCAATAACTCGTAAGTGTCAATTCAGAGGCAATGTTCTGCGCAGTGTGACAATGTGACTTCAGACGTAGACTCTTATGTCGTAGCACTGCTGACTCTTAAGCACATACTTGACGAACACGCAGTGTCCAGATGACCACGTTGCACAGGCCAAAAAAAAAAAAAAAAAAAAAAAAAAAAAATAGTTCAAATGTTTTTTAAGCTCAAAAGGGCTTCAGGGATATTCGACATTGTAGAATTACACGTCACTACGAAATACAAATAAGTAGGAAGTGTAGGGAGGTCAAGGCGAATAGGCTGTAGAAAAAATATAAAGAAACCGAAAAGGAAAGGATCGTCGGTAGAAAAATCAAAACTATCTTCGATGAAATTAAAAGCAAGAGTGGTAACATTAAGAGTGGAATGGGAACACCAGTGTTAAATGCAGAGGAGACAGCGGATAGGTAAACAGTGGCGGACGTACTCAGGACACACGAAATAATTCATACATAATGTTTCGCATTCGCAACATTGTTTTCGCCTGAGAAAAGGAATGCCGTGGATTACTTTGTAGGCAAACCTTGTACAACGTACAACGCTTTTTTTGGTCTGATAAAATTAATTTTAACAATGAATCAGTCAAGCTTCTTATTGTTGAATTATATATAAACGACTAGGGGAGAAGGATCGGGAGGTCAGTTTTCGATGAGTTTTCGGAAGTAATGTCTGTAACATCTTGTGCAATAAACCTGATTATAACGCAAAAGTTGCTTCGTTTACAAGGCGCAGTATCAGGACTGCTCTCTATTGCCTTTACATGTTCTAAAGCCAACTGATAGTCACCTAACAATTTTATTTTCCATTCTTCTGTATATTATTGTAGTCAGTAGCTAGGATGCATGAGCTGTTAAACAGATTGTGCGTTAGTTCTCACACTAATCTGCTCTTACTATATTCGGAAATGTGTGGAACATTTTTTTTTCAACGTCTGAAGGTAGATTCTACTCACCAACTTGAGTAGTTGTTTCGTTGCCACTTCCCCCAATGATTTTAGAAATTACTTTGTAATATTATCTATGGCATGTTCATTTGATCCTACCACGAGGTCTTGCTCCTCACAAGGGTCTTCTGTTCCTTCTTAGCTCGAAATTTTTCAATTTTTGCCTGTGCGCAAGCTTCTTCTCCTCTGTCCTCTTCGGTCTGTTGGTCCCTAAGCTCTCGTTACAAAGAATACCTCCTGCAGAATAATGTACCGGAATTTGGAATAGTCCTGTATAGTTTCCAGTGGAATTTTAATTTGATCCAGGTCTGATTTCACTGTCGTGATCATCTATCTGTTGTGAAGATCCTGTCATTTAGTCTCCAGGGGTTCATGTGGGTCAAGGCCAGTCACCTTTTTATCATATACGTTATTATAACATCTTGGAAATGGTATATGTCACCGAACTGATAGTGTAGATGTCATCCTCTTCCCCAATGTCCCTGTTATTCTCCTTAGGATTTTCCGTTTCTTGAGTTCTAGTTTCCTAGGTGGACCCCTCCGGTTCATTAATGGGAAATGAAAAGCATATAGTTCGGATGGTCTTGATACTAGTTGTAAAATCTGAGTTTATGGTTCTTGGAATGCTGCTTGGTAGACACTCTCCAACTTGGCACATCTGATGTCTATTGCCAAATTCTCACTATCAGTTGCGAAATCTACTCTCCTAAATACCTGACTGCAGATGTGGCTCCGTTTGCGTTGGTAGAGAACACTTTCTTTTGTACAGTGACCTCAAACCAATTTCAGTTGATACGCTGTAGAAACTCTTTAGTCGACGAGCAGCCTCCTCTGTATTGTCGGCTAATAAGACAAGCTCATCCGCAGAAGCTAGAAAGGGTGAAACGAGGTTACATTTTTTTTTAATTTTTATTTTTTATTTATTTTTTTTTTTTTTTTTTATATCCAGATATCATTCCAGTTCATGATCGAAGTATGTTGGTACATTGTATGATAACATTCTTCATTCCGCAATTATAAAGAATACGCTAGAGGCGAATCACCTTATAGAGATCTGTTCAAAATATTCCGAAACATTCGCAATTCTGAGCCAATGCAGTGGTGGAGCGAAATGCAGTTGGCATCACTGCAAACGCCCTGCTGATTGAGTATTGTTGTTGTTGTTGTTGGTTGTTTTAAGGGGACTAAACAGCTAGGTTATCAGTCCCCTGTTCCTAGCTGAGAGTCAACTGTCAAAGATAAAACAACGCCCTGAAAATGACACTGCACAAAAGGGCAAGTTAATAATAGACAAGTCACGGACAATACAAAACGGAGACACACAATTAGTAAAAGAATGTCACGAATAAAACTGCATAGCAGAGGTCATTGGCTGGCTGATCACAAAGAAAAAACAGGATGAGCCAGCCACACTGCAGACACTAAGAACTCCAAAGGACGTGAAAAGTTAAAAAGCTGGGTTGGTGGCAGCCTAAGATGTCAGGCCACAGCACCTACCGTTAGATCGAGTCATAAAAACCAGCAGCGCGGATAAAACGTAAAACTTTGTTAGCCGTAGAGGCGTCGTCACCTAAAACTAAGGGTAGTGCGTCAGGAAGATTAAAATAATGCCGCAGGTCGGCTAAAAGCGAACAGTCCATCAAAAGATGGGCCACTGTCAACACAGTGCCACATCGACACACGGGTGGAGCCTCGCGCCGAAGGAGATACCCGTGGGTGAGCCACGTATGTCCAATCCGGAGGCGACAGAGGACAACTGACTCTCGGCGGGTCGGCCGCAGTGAAGATTTCCACAAAACTGTGGAGAGCTTCACTGCCCGAAGCTTATTCGGTGCAGTCGCCGTAGCCCACTCGGTACTCCAAGCTTCGCGTACCTTCCGGTGCAACACCAGTTTAAAATCGTGTTCCGTGACACCAATTGTCAGAGGTGGTCCCATAGTGGCCTGCTTGGCCAATCGATCTACATGCTCACTCCCTGGTATGCCAACATGACCTGGGGTCCACACAAAGACCACAGAACGGCCTGATTGGCATAGGGAGTGAACAGTGTCCTGGATCGACCGCACTATTGGGTGCCGAGAGAAACACTGGTCGATCGCTTGTAAGCCACTCAGGGAGTCAGTACAGATGACGAATGACCCCCTGGGGCAGGCTTTAAGATGTTGTAGAGCTCTGAGAATAGCGATCAGCTCGGCGGAGAATATGCTACTCTCACCGGGCAGAGAATGCTGTTCTACGTGGTTGTGATGTAGAAACGTATACCCAGCATGGCCATCTACTACGGAACCATCTGTGTAAATGGCGTCTGCGGCACGGAACGGCTCGAGCACTTGCAGAAACTGGTAACGGAGATGTACGGGAGAAACAGAGGCCTTCGACGCATGGGACAGGTCCAGACGGAGCTGCAAACGAGGAATGGACCAAGGAGGGGTGTGAAGGGAATAGTGGAAAGTGGTTGGAAGTGGATAGGATGTGAGAGACGAAAGAAGGATACGAACACGGACCGAGATCGGGTATCCCGACCTTGGCCGTCGTGGAGGGATAGGGAGTGCAGCGTCTGGAAATAGGAGCCGGCGGTTCGGGTGGAAGGGCGAGGCCTGAACACGAGCAATATAGGATGCCAGCAGGTGTTGCCTACGGAACCGCAGCGGGAGGACTCCAGCTTCTACAAGGAGGCTTGTCACCGGGCTCGTGCCGAAAGCCCCCGAAGCTAAACGGACACCACAGTGTAAAATTGGGTCCAACGCCTGCAGTGCTGATGGCGCAGCCGAATCGTAGACTATGCAGCCATAGTCTAGGCGCGACTGGATGAGCGCCTTATAAAGTTGCAGGAGCGTTGGGCGTGACGCTCCCCAAACTGTATGGCTTAGACAACGTAGAATATTAAGGTGTCGCCAGCACTTTTGTTTGAGCTGGCGAAGGTGTGGCACCCAGGTGAGACGGTTGTCGAATAACATGCCTAAGAAACGGTGCGTCTCTTCGACACGCAGCAGGTCATCAGCGAGATACAGTTCGGGGTCAGGATGGACCGCCCGACGCCGACAGAAATGCATCACCCGGGTTTTCGTAGCGGAAAATTTAAAACCATGAGTAAACGCCCACGACTGCGCCTTTCGAATAGCTATCTGCAACCGTCGTTCAGCAACGCCGATGCTAGTGGAGCTGAAATACATGCAGAAGTCATCGGCATACAACGAGGTGGAAACCGATGACCCCACAGCAGTAGCAAGACCATTGATAGCGACCAAAAATAAAGGGACGCTTAGAACGGATCCCTGTGGGACACCGTTTTCTTGATAGTAAGGGGAGCTGAAACAGGAACCAATACGAACTCGAAAAGAACGTTGCGCGAGAAAATTCTGTATGAATACAGGAAGCGGACCGCGTAAGCCCCAGTCATACAGCGTAGACAGTATGTGGTGGCGCCAGGTGGTGTCGTATGCCTTTCGCAGGTCAAAGAACACAGCAACCAGATGTTCGCGGCGTGTAAAGGCTGTACGGATGGCCGACTCCAGTGACACGAGATTATCGATAGCGGAGCGGCCACGACGGAACCCACTCTGTTGTGGGGACAGGAGTCCCCGGTCCTCAAGGATCCACATAAGCCTCCGACTCACCATCCGTTCGAGGAGTTTACACGGAACGTTGGTGAGGCTGACTGGCCGGTAACTATCAGCCACCTGTGGATCAGCCCCAGGCTTCATCACTGGGATGATGATGCTATCCCGCCATTGGGACGGGAAGACACCCTCAACCCAGAGACGATTCAGCAAGGAGAGAAGTTGGCGTTTAGAGTCTGCTGACAGGTGTCGGAGGAACTGACTATGGATGCGGTCGGGTCCAGGGGACGTGGCTGGGCATGCGGCAAGTGCACTTTCGAACTCCCATTCGGTGAAAGGGATGTTGTAGATTTCCTGGCGTCGCGTTCGAAAGGATATCTGCTTTCGCTCTGTGCGCTCCTTAAGGGCGCGGAAATCCGCATCATATGCAGCGGTCGCTGAGGTGCGAGCATAGTGGTGTGCCAAATGCTCTGCTATTGTGTGAGGGTCAGTGCAAAATGTACCCTGAATGCTCAGGCACGGAATTCCCACTGGTGGGCGGTGGCCAAAGAGGCGTCGAACTTGCGACCATACCCGTGAAGGCGATGCTCGGGAGCCAATGGAGGCGACATAGCGCTCCCAGGAGGCCCTCTTGCTTTGCTGGATCAATCGCCGCGCCCGTGCACGGAGACGCTTGAAGGCAACGAGATGTTCAACACAAGGGTGGCGTCGGTGGCGCTGTAGTGCTCGCCGACGTTCCCGGATGGCCTCAGCTATCTCCGGCGTCCACCAGGGCACTGACTTACGGTGGAGTGATCCAAGTGAGACGGGTACGGTGTTCTCGGCAGCAGAAATGATGGCACGTGTGACCTGCTGGACAGCGGTATCGATATCAGCCAGAAGAGGAGAGGGAAGCACAGCGGCTATGGAATATGCTGGCCAGTCGGCCCTACGGAGGGACCAGCGAGGCAGACGGTCAGCAGGTGGACACTGTGGGAGCGACAGGAAGATAGGAAAATGGTCGCTGCCACACAGGTCATCGTGGACCCTCCAAGTGAAGTGCGGAAGTAGGCTTGGGCTACAGACAGACAGGTCTATGGTGGAGAATGTACCGTGTGCCACGCTAAAGTGCGTAGCAGCACCAGTGTTCAGGAGGCAGATGTTCAGCTGGTTCAGTAGTGTCTCAACATCCCTACCCCGTGCCGAGGTCTGCATGCCACCCCACAAAGTGTGGTGGGCATTGAAATCCCCCAAAAGAAGGAAGGGTGGGGGAAGTTGGGCGACCAAGGCAGCGAGGTCCACAGGAGAGACAGCCTCATCTGGTGGGAGATAGATTGAACAGATTGTAACATCTTGCACTGCCCGGAGCCGAACAGCAACCGCCTCTAGGGGCGTTTGAAGAGGCACGGCAGCGCTCGGGACAGTGGCTAGAACATAGATGCAAACTCCACCAGAAACTCTGTCATACATAGGCCGATTATTAAAATAGCCCCTGTAGCCTCGAAGGGCAGGGGACCGCGTCGCTGGGAGCCAGGTCTCTTGAAGAGCGATACAAAAGGCAGGTGTTTGGCTGAGAAGTTGTCGTAGCTCAGGCAGGTGATGGAAAAAGCCGCTACAATTCCACTGGATGATGTTTCCTTTTGGCTGTACCGCCATGACGAATAAAAAGCAGATCACTCCATCGGATCGTCTGCTACCATGTGCTTGGAATCCACGGAACCAGAGATCTTATTTTCCGGGGAATCGGTAATTGCAAGATCCTCAGGAGATGCGAGGATCTCGACCTCATCCTCCGAAGAAGAGGATGTCGGTGGTTGTGGCTTTGAAGCCACTGAACATTCTTTCTTCTTATGTCTCTTCTTCTTGTCCTCTCGCTGGCCCTTTGATTTGCAGGGCCGAGGGGGCTTCCCAGAAGTGGCATCCGGGACGGAGGAAGAGCAGGAAGCTCTTCGACCGGCAGGTTGGAGATCCTGAAGACTGCGGCCAGGATCCTCCGGAGCACTCTGGGAAGCTGCAGAAGGGGTTGTCTCTAAGGACCCCTTCCGAGCGAGAGGGGCCGGAGAAGGCTTCTCCTTCCCCGGCTTAGAGGTGGGGACTGGAGTCCCCGGTGTTGTAGCAGGTGATGCTCCCACTGTGAAAAGAGTGGGAGCCACCGAAGATGAGGTGCCCCCTGCAGGTAGGGGGGCTGGGTCAGTCGATTGGGCCGGGGGGCGCGCTATCGTTGACGGAACAGGTGGAACAGCAGGCACAGTGGACGAGGACGATGAGGCTGCCGCAGCATAGGTAGTTACCAGGCGGACAGGATGGAGCTTCTGATATTTCCGTTTGGCCTCTGAATAAGTCAGTCGATCTCTGGTCTTGTATTCCATGATTTTCTTCTCTTGCTGCAGGACTGTACACATAGGCGAGCAAGGGGAGTGATTCTGGCCGCAGTTGACACATACTGGAGGCGGCGTGCAAGGGACGTTCGGATGAACTGCACGTCCACACTCCCGACATGTTGGGTTGGCATCACATCGGGAGCTCATATGGCCAAACTTCCAGCATTTAAAACAGCGCATAGGGGGAGGAACGTAGGGCTTTACGTCGATCCGGTAAACCATCACCTTGACCTTCTCGGGCAATGAATCACCCTCAAAAGCCAAGATGAAGGCACCGGTGGCGACCCTATTGTCCTTCGGACCCCTATGGACTCGCCGAATAAAATGTACTCCCCGCCGTTCTAGGTTGGCACGCAATTCGTCATCTGACTGCAGCAAGAGGTCTTTGTGAAAGATGATACCCTGCACCATATTTAGGGTCTTGTGCGGCGTAATGGTAACGGAAACATCACCTAGCTTGTCACAGGCAAGCAGTGCCCGTGATTGAGCCGGGGATGACGTCGTTATTAATACTGATCCCGACCGCATTTTCGACATGCCTTCCACCTCTCCATACTTGTCCTCAAGGTTCTCAACAAAAAATAGTGGTTTAGTATTCTTAAAAGATTCCCCATCACTACGGCTACAGACCAGATACTTAGGGGCATAAGCCTCACCCTTCTGTCTTCCCTGACGTTCTTCCCAAGGTGTAGCCAGAGAAGGAAACGTTTGGGGATCATAATCTGCAGCATTGTAGTCCCTTTTACCACGCTTAGAGACGGTGGTTGTACGTCCACCAACGTGTTCTTTTGCTCGTTTCATTGTGGTCCCACGAGCAGCTAGGGATCTAAACGTCCACCCAGGCAGAGCCCCGCTTGCCTGGGTAAGCCTTGTACAACTGAGGTGCGGCAGGTTCCTCAGAGGTTGCTCGCTAGCGGCTGTTCAACCTCAACAGCCATGCATCTCCTCGGCACGT
Source organism: Locusta migratoria (assembly GCA_026315105.1). Taxonomy (NCBI): domain Eukaryota; kingdom Metazoa; phylum Arthropoda; class Insecta; order Orthoptera; family Acrididae; genus Locusta; species Locusta migratoria. The sequence goes on from CM048745.1 coordinate 394,114,156, forward strand.
AGCACACCTTGAGATTGAGGTTTTTTTTATAGAGGTTTGTACCATCCTCGCGACCCAGGCGATTAAGCCAAGATCCCCGGACTCTGAAACGTACAACGTTCCACCGTCGCGCCGAACGATGGTCGTTGAAGCACGCACAGAGCTTACGGTGTAGCGGACTGTTGGCGCGACACAGCCCACAGCTCAGGACCCCGGGTTCGCCAAGCCCGTACTCAGCAAATTAATGCTGAGCCCCTGAGGGGGCTGGTTGAGTAACTGTTGGAAGTTTCAATATTGAATGTCTGTTAGTTGTTATTCAGTGCTGTATTGAGTTGAACGTTGTGCCTTACTGTTTATGAATTTAGAGTTGGACAGAGTCACAGGAGCAATGCGTCTGCATTAAATTTTGCGATAAACTTTGGAAAACCTTGTAGACACACCAAATGATGCAGGAAGCCAACGGCGATGAATGCTTAAACTGTACTCGTTGTTACGAATAGTTCACGCTGTTTAAAAATGGCCGGACGGAAGCTGAAGATGACCCTTGTTGAGGAAGTCCTTCGACGTCCACCGATGAAGCTCATGTCAGGAACGTATACTAAATTGTGTGTGCCAATTGAGGATTGGCCCCCTGGGAGATTGCAGGAGAATGTAAGATTTCAATTAGATAATAAAATGAAAATTCTGACACAGTATCTTGAAATATAAATGCATCATGTTGCCGTCACGCTCGTGAGTCAAGGCAACAACCTATTTCGAGGGCTTGGCTGGTGCATATGAGAACGAGATGCTGCTTAAGTGAATTATAACGTGTTATGAGACGTGAGTCTACGGTTATGATCTTGAGGTTCACTCTTCTTAGTGTGTCGGCAAAAGGTTCTCCAAAACAAAATAAAAGCTGATCATGTCAGGTCAGTTTGGGTCAAAAATCAAAGCCAAGTCAAGTTATCACCAAGAAGCAAACTGTAAATCGATGGTACAGTACTATCGGGATGTTTTGCGACGCCTGAGAGAATATGTAAGAAGGAAATAGCCTACAATGCGTTGAGACAATTCATGACTCTTTTTATCACAATAACGCACACACACTTTCATCCCTGGGCTGCCTCGTTCTCCAAACTCTTCAGACCTGGCCACTGCAAACTTTTATTTTCAGAGTTGAAAACCTCGTTGAAAGGACGAAGATTTGCAACGATAGACTGGATTTACAAAAAATCGTAGACGGCGCTTCGCGAGATCCAGCAAACCACGTACCAAGACTGATTCCGGATGTGGATACGGCGTTGGGAGCGGTGTATGAAGTGTGAAGCAAAATAATTCGAAAGAGACCATGCACATTAAGATAAACGTAGAAAACATCGTATAACTCCAGTTTGACTGATAAAACTCTCCAAGATTTCATTTGTATTTACTTTGGAGGTCGTGTTCGTCAGAGACTCCTATTTTTTGGTCTCATATAATCTCAGTTCTAACAGATAAGCTATTTTTAACTGATTAGTATTAATATTTATGTCTCATCAATAATTATTTCAGCGTTAAGAAAACTGTCGTTATATCATACGAATCATTTAAGAAACAGTGCATGTTACATTTTATTGCACAGAAAAAAATTTACACAAAGACCTGGAAAAGAACTCGCAAATCCCAGTGGTCTTTTGCAAAACTAATCATGGCGCTAACTGGGCAGTACAAATACGCAACAGAAATCTTGAGACAGATAAGCTTTTGGTCCATGCATCAGCACGGTTTTAGGGAGCATCGATCGTGCGAAACCCAGCATGCCCTATTCCCTCATGGCATCTTGCGAGCTATGGATGAAAATTATGTTAGATAATCTGAATTAAGAGTTTTCGATTATGGGTAAATTGAAGATAAAAAAAAAGTACTACTACTTCTGTAATATAATTTTTGGACTACCATCCTGAAGGTCACGCGTGATTATGTTGGCACCGTTGACAACACGGTAGAATATCTTTGCCAAGATGTTAATATTCTTAGAAATCCACGTATAATAACATAATTAGTTACGTACACACCATGAAGTAAATAAATACTACTGTTTCTGCTCTACGGTTGACAGGTTTTTATATGAACCCTTCTCCGATCAGTGAAGGTATTGCCCTCGTAAAACGAAGATTTTATAACAAAACATTTGCGGGTAATTTGGAAGAATCATTGCATTTCGCGATCGTGGCCTACTATCGATATATATGGTGCACGCAAAATTTTCTCTATTAAAAAACAACTGTGACATCCACGTAGTGAGTGGTTCTCCATGTACTTCTCTTAAAAGTCACTACCTGGGTGCAACAGATTTTCAATTTCGCATGGCTTTTACACAAACTTCTCTCCAATTAAAAAAAAAAAATCTTTTAAATTCATATAGTGACTTGTTCTCACTATACTTTTTTGAAAAGTACACCGAAAACCAGTCACTACCTGGAAGTAACAGTTTTTGTATTACAGGAAATTTATCACATACAATGACAGGCTATCGAAATACTACTCTCAAGATCTCCTTCTGCAGCAAATACCACAAAAAATGTATTCTTTACTGCTGTATATATTTATATGGAAACGAAGCTCATGTGTTCGATATATATCGATAGTAGGCAGCGATTGCCATATGCATCGCGTCTTCCAAATTATCCACTTACGTTGTCACGTGATTGGCTAATGCCATTGTCACATGACTGCCAACATTATCAATCGAGGCCCCTCAGTACGGTAAGTTAAATTTAAAATTTAACCAGAGAACCGGTTCTTTCTCGGCAATTCCGCTCCCCATAGAAATAAACACTAATTCCCGTCCAGCTTTTCATTCTAGCTCAAGGTGTGCTTTATGTCGTTCTGCAAAAAGGTAGTAGCAACTATGGTCAAACTTTTACATTCAAGAATGAAGTAAAATGTGTTGTAGCTTTCACGAGAGAGATTTGTCACGTATGATTCATTTAATGTTCTTTGTTTCCAATGATATATATCGGTATCACACTGCTTGGCTCTGTAGCAGGGAAAAAACTGTAGCGAAAACGACTTGTTTTTAAGAGCAGTCGTAAATATTATATTCCATATAACATGTGTACAATTTTTATTGAGTACATAGATATAGCTGTTTATATATTCACACAAACTTAGAGAAAATGTAAATAAAGATATTTTCAATGATTTTGCATCGGTTCCTGGTAGAACAGCATCATACTGACTATAAGTACAATTTTTGTGTGGTCTACAAATTCACTGCCACTTCTTTAACCCGCGAGGATTCGCGCGTAAGCATTTTTCTCACAGTGATTTTCAAACAAACACGATCGATCGCATAACTTTTAAAGGCGTCAGTTCTCGCGGGTTAACCGATTCTCGTATTACAAGGTCGAAGTCGAAGACCGGTTATTAAAATAAAAGTCAATATGATGATCTAACAAGAAGCGACGAAAGAATTAGTCAATATATCCAAGTTTGCATTTGATTTAATTTTGTTTGGTTTACATACTAGAACTACATCTCTCTACCCAATAAAAATTGTACACATGTTATATGGACTTGTTGGAAACACTTTATATGGCTTTATTTTTTATTATCTTCTAAAGTATTTGCTGTTTCTCCTGAAACATGTTGAAGGTGAAAGGTTTGTTTTTAGTGAGCATTATTTGAAACTTTATCTCAGTGAAACGTCTATGTATATACAGACTTTCATAGACACCTGAGTTTGTTCATCATATGCATAGGCGCCTCAAACCGCGAAGCCTGAATGTATTTATGCCATTTTATAAATGAGGACGTTTACACATGTGAGCGACGTTGTTTCGCATGAACGCACGGAACAATTACATAGTTTCACAGTGGCAGTCTAAATCACAAATAAATGTTATAATTAAGATTACCTGACAGCCGGGTATGGAGGCGATCTGATCGTTTTATAGTTTTCAAAATGGAATTGCCAAGAACGCACATTAATAATTTATTCAATGATGACCTGTTTCGGTGAACTGTGTCACCATCAGTCACATACATATTACAAGCTGGTCATCTGTCAAAAATATAAAAGACATACAAGAAATAACGTAAAAACATAAAAAATAACATACATTTGGTATTAAGAGGCACTTGTCCTACCTTTTTAAAAAATTGGGTATAAAATAACAAGTGCAACATTGCACTTAGTCACTATATAAAATATTTTGTTATAAAATAGTGTTTATTTATTTATTATTTTACTTATTTATAAAATATTTATTTATAGTGACTAAGTGCAATGTTGCACTTGTTATTTTATTCACAATTTTTAACAAGGTAGGATAAGTGCCTCTTAATCCCAAATATATGTTATTTTTTATGTTTTTACGTTATTTCTTGCATGTCTTTTATATTTTTGACAGATGACTAGCTTGTAATATGTATGTGACCAGATGATGGTGACACAGTTCACCGAAACTGGACGTCATTGAATAAATTATTAATCTTGGCAATTCATTTTGAAAACTATAAAATATTTTAATAATTACAATAATCAAAATATATCTGACAGTGTGGAAAAGTGATGTTAACTCGGCGATTCATTTGCTCTAAGTTAACAACAAACCAAGTAGACACGTGAAGCAGACGACACGACCAAAGCGTAGCGTGTAATCGCTTCTTTGTAGTTCGACGGTCTATCGCAAGGAGCGAGGCAGCTGACAACGACCTAGATCCCTGTATAGAGCCCTGTATTGGGAGAGTAGCGCCAACCTTTTATGTGTGGCTTGCCGACAACCGCAGGCTGCTATTGGTCAGTTGAGTGCGGGTGGGGCACGTCCGCCATTTAAGGCCTAAGCAATCCATCGGCGTAAATGGCATATTTCACTTAACTCGCTGTTATTTTAGCATTTAGAGGTGTTGGAAATGTGTAGACTCATTGTGTATTAAATTAAGAGCTTAATATAGCATATTCCATTTTTACATGGTGAAAATGCCGCAGTGTTGGCAGTGAATTGTTGTACTAAGACAGTCCGAGGTGGCAAGTTTTACGAATTCCACAGGGCGAAAGAGATGAGAAAAGACGCGAATTATGGGTACACCGCATTGGAAGAAAAACTGCATTTCCAGACGAGAATACAAAATTTTGCGAAGTAAGTAAATTTGTTTTGAAATATCGAGTAAAAAAACATGTAAGAGAAAAGATATTTTTAAAAGATATAAAAACATGAAAATCTAAAAGAATGTGCCGTATTTGACGAATTCGTATTTATACTTAGCCTGCATATTACGAAAGTTTTGAAGGTAAATGAAACCTCCCATTAAAGAAATCTCCAAAACTCGAATTTCAAGATAAAGTTTATTTTACTGAAGTACGCAGCAGTGCGATAACAATGTGTAAAAACTTAAACCCGCCCAAAATGTTAGCTCAGTTAATGTTATGTGATATCATATGTATGTTAGCACACAACACCTATCAACATTAGGCACTAGATTAATGGAAAGTAACATGTATCAAATTACATCTACTTTGATAAAAACCAATATATTAGAGATAAAAAACGTCAGTCCTTAGCTAATTTTAAAGCAGAAACGTCACGAATTGCGCAAGCAGTGCATTTGATACAGGGTTTAAATTTAACTTATCGTCCTGGCGGCCTCGCGTGATAATGTTGGAAATCATGTGTCGTTGGCATTAGCCAATCGCGTTACAATGCAATGTTTTGTCATGACATCTTCGTTGTACGAGGACAAGTACTTTCACTGAGCGAACAAGGGTGCTTACAAGAACCTGTCAACCACAGAGCAGGAACGGAATTATTTACGTCACGAACTGTACTGTATACAAATCAAGTCATTCTATTCGGATTTCTAAGAATATAAACATCCTGGCAATGATTTTCTATCGTGTTGTTGTTGTTGACAACATGACACCGCCGGAGTGGTAGGTAAAATTTTGCCGGTGTAGGAAATAACTGCCGCACATCTGAATAAAAGTTTAATTTTTTCTCCCACAATTGCTGGCCTCGAATTATATGGTTCTGTAGGAATAATCATACAGTATACATTGACGATGTTACCAGTACAGTAGTCAGGCCCATACTATTACAAAATATACACTTGTTTCACGGTTTTAAAACAGTGTTTCGAAACCTCACACTGTACGGTTTCATTTGTCCCGAAACCGTCAGATGTTTAAGTTTTCCCATCTCTATTACATTTTTAGATTTACGCCTGAACAGTTTTAAACAAACCGCAAGGATGGCGTTAAGAAAATAAAACCTAATGCGGTACCTACTATAGTCATAGTCCTCAAATTAAGGAACGGAAGCCACCAAAAGACAGGGGTGTGCAAAGTGAATCTGACTGCACAGGTACCGTTTACAGATATTGTTTGTATATAAAGATTCGTATCTTACTCATTTTACGTAAATTTATCGCAATGTATTTCGACAAAACGTTTCCAGATAGTGAACAATCCTGCTTGCACATAAATCAATCAATGAACGTGTTCAAAATATTCCGTCGTGTCAGTGCTGTGGAAAAAGTTGTGCGCGTATTTTTAACCACTATAATATTATATTATTCTGAGAAAACATAACCGTCAGGCAGAGAAGAATTCCTCAGCAAAACGCGTTAGTAATAGTAGTGGCTTGATGAATGCAGTGGAGGTGTATTAAGACGCAAATTTTTAGACAAATAAATTAATTTGTAATTTTGTAATTTTATTCTCTTCCTTAGCGATCTAAATGACTACAGTACACATTTGTATTTTAATAAGTACCAGTACTTAAAATCAAACGACTTGAAGTCTCTTATCATTAAAGCAAAACTCAGCACAAAAAAATTTTACAACTAGTTTGCTCAAAAATAGTCTTGATCTCAGATCACCAATTTTTCCTTAATTTTCGTTGTAGATGTGATGAAACGATTAAAAACTTAAGTTGATTGTTTACTAAACGTACTGTCATACCAAGTCGATGAACAGATCGGCTCCCTTCATCATAAATGGCAATTTAACAGCGCCGTGCATAGCGCCGCTATTGCGAGATATAACAGGCCTACAATGGCGGCGCTCGCCCGGTTGGCGGTACTCTCCCAATACAGGGCTCTACAACGACCTACTCGTGCGTGTCGCATGTCCCGTATAGAAAGGGCTTAATATATTACATTAGACTGTGCTGTTGCTAACATTAGTCTCCACGACACAGCGTCGTTCGTGTGTTCGATACACGACACGGTGATGCTTGCGTGTTCGATACATATCGACAGTATACTGTCAATGCGATGTGCAACGCTTCTTCCAAATTACCGAGATCTTCATTACGATGTAACTTGTGAAAGAAATTTTTCATAATGCTAAAGTGTAATACGAAATGTTAGAAATACGGTACGATAGCTTTGCGAAGTGTGAAATGGAAGTTGCGCTGCGTGAAGTGCTTTTGTCCGTCCGTCATCCAATGAAAGCACTGGGCATGTGATCGTGGTAACCAGAGGCCAGAGTTCGAGTACAGCGCATCAGCTGTAGTGAGCTAACCACAACGCCACAATAATTACGTGAGAAACATTTCAGCATGAAGCAGGAATCGAATAGAAAATGTTATTGTTCTAAAAAATGGTTGACGAGTCCTTAGGGTACCGTTGTCCACTCAATAAATTAATTAGGTATCGTCGAAAAAGCATATCCTTTAACATGATAACATCTCAGAAAAAATACTACCTCTGAGAAGCAAGACTGTAAATAAGATTGGTGCACATTTCAGTGGTAACATTTAGGTTCTCAGCTTCCTTCAAAACCAGATTAAAATGGAGTAACAGTCGAAAGAAACACTCAAATATATGTGCCGCATGGCACGTGAAGGTACAGCTTTTACCGTGCCGGAGTAGCCGAGCGGTCTGGAATGGATTGTTGTCCTTGGGTTAGTTTAACTTAGTTTAAGTAATTTGTAAGACCAAAATAGTTATTCCCATAGAATTGCGAACATTTGAACATTTGGTACAGATTTACCTCTTACTGTACAATATGCATGTTAATTTTGAACGTTAACCATTCCTATTAGCATGCTGCAGCTGCAAGAAAGTGAAGTTACCAGTGTATGACTAATATGCTCTTACTCTGTGCTGAGGTTGTGTGCCGAGGTCATACAGCACACATCGCAGCGTAAGATTCAGATCAATGGAATGTGTCGTATTTGTCGGAGTTCGTATTTACACTAGCATATTATTAAAGTTTGCAGGGTAAATGAAACGACACATTAAAGATATACACAAAAATCGTATTTTAAGGTAGTTATATTAGAGTAACGTGCGATACCGATGTATAAAAATTTTACCACTTTATTGTTTCTAATATCCACCAGTTGTGTTACACCACCACCTTCCCTTTAACAATTAAATCATACTCAGCACAGCCAACGTTTGAAAAATAAATTATGCAGTAACCACAATTAAAAAAGTAAAAGTACCAATGATACTGTATAGGAAATCCAAATAGTGACATTCAGTGAAATTTAATTTTTGTAATAAAATGATGTATATTTCTTTACTTTGGACGGATTGAAGTCCAGAAGGCATTACGTCGACCCCTGAGACTAACGTTCATGTAAAACACCTTTCGTTGCTATGTCGCTGTCCGCTGTTGTGTTACGCGATATGAGAGTTCACAATGCTTAATATATGCCACAGTTATACAGTAAAATGTAACGTTCCGGAACCATAGAAAAGTATTTTTGTTTACTTGACAACGTATAGGCATGTTAACCAGAAAGTGGAGGTTTAAACTTGGTCGATGTGAACTTGGGATGAGCGCTAGTCAGGCAAAATTGACGGGAACTTTCCGTGACATATCTTTCGTGGAAGACCGCTTCCACAGAACCATCCGTTTAAACCGTTCACCTCTGCCGGGCGACTACGAGGACTATGACAATTAACCTTGTCCCCAACCCAAGTTTACTATTATTTTTGCCTGTTAACAGGTTCTCCCAAATAAGAACACTACGGAAGAACAAACTTTTAGTGTCTTTCAAGCGGCCTTGTACGGTGCAGATTTATTACTTATCGATTGCCAGAGACCCTGAATTGCCATCAAGACGAATGCACGCAATGTAGACGCGCATACATAACGCTGGCTGTCTTTCTCCCGTCCGTAATTCTTCGTTCTCGCCTCTCCACTCTTACAATAAGTTCTGGCTTTTCATACAATAATTACTATGAAATAGCCAAATGAAACATTGGAGTACATTACGTGAATAGAAAAAAGACGTTACCTCTTACAGTCATCATAGGTTTTTAATTCAATAATTCCAAATGATGTCATTACGGAAAAATTAAAGGTGCTGAATATCAATAAGATTTGATTTTCGGGTATCTACCAACAATGGAATGACTAAGTTGGAATGTCAACAATATGATAGCAACTCACCGTGCAGATGATCACTGAACCGCTAACAGGCACGTAGAAAGACAATCACTTTCACACAAATTAAATTTTCGGACAATCCTTCATTTTGCCTTATTGATTATCGGAATGTACCTATGCTCTTTTTCTGATGAAGACCGTGAATGTTATTGTCTTTTCTACATGCCTGTCTGCGGTTCAGCCAGAAGTTGTTCCGTATCTTCAAATTATTAATTTTAAGCATACGTTAGGCCTATATAAAGTATCTGATGATATTCTTAAAAGCTAAAGAGACACAAAAATGCTGTTCATGGCGAATTTAAAAGTGATGTAATGAAACAGGGGGGACGAATCCACTCTTGAACTTGATGAAGCGATAACACAGCAATGTAACGATTTTTCGATCTTTTCACAGAAGCTATCGGACGTGACAATTCTTTTAACAATTAAACGGGAAATTCTCGAGTGCTAATATCTCCGATTACTTGAATGAAATTTAAAGAAAATGGATTTAAAACATGAGAAACCTCTTGAAAGATATTTCACAGCGATCTTGGCAGCAAAGAGTTCCTGTTTTGCCCATAAAGTCTACGTGTAACTCGCTGGAGTGGTAACCTGTTAGACAGGTTTGAATAATGGCATTGTCAATGAAAATCAGCAGTTACCTTTATTTCTTATAGGGGCAGATTTCGGTAGACAGGCAACATTTTGGCACTAAACAGTGACCGACAGTTAATTTCGTTTAGAAAGAGCACATTAGAAACATGGATAAAATTTTACGACGCTTCTCGCCAGGCTCCAGTGCTTATGTTGGCAAAAGATGAACAATGAAGTGTAGAATTGCGTTAATATTTTTCACGTGCTACAGAGTAAATGTTATTGCTGCTCGTTTCACTCGCAGCAAAATTAATACTGTACCTGCTCTATGGTTGACAGTTTCTTGTATGTACCCTTGTCCGTTCAGAAAAAAATATTTTTCGTTTCAATTGAAGTTGTCACAAAAAACATTTATTGGTCATCTGAGTTGCCGTCATTACCATTGGTGCCAACATAACCACTGCAGCCCGGCGAGAAGCGTCGTACAATTTAACCAAAACATGTGAAATATAAATTGATTCTAAGTCTTCCTGGAGTAAAATATTTGTTACGTTTTGTTCTTTCAGAGCCTGTTCCCTGTATACTTCACACACAATACAGTCTGGCACCTCCCTAATTGTATTAACCCAAGGCAGTAAAGCTACCACGGTTATTAGTCTATTCATACGCGACACTCTGTGCCAAAGTAGTACAAGTTATACAGAAAGCAGACACCGACTTAAAAATATAGTTACTCGACACCGAACGGAATGATTACAAATATTAGTGCAAAGTTCACAAAATATTTACCTCAGTACGATTATCTGAATAAAATCACCAACACGTACACTTCATGTCACAAATATCACAAGTGGCGACTCTGTAATCTGATCTTCCGTGTAAAGATTACAAAAAATGTGATAAAACCAAAGAAAGGAAAAGAAAGTACTCGTCTAACAGCTGAACCTGTAGACGTTCCACATAGTTTAAATGTTATCTATGGTAGCTCTATTTATTGATCGATACGATTTACAAAGAAGCATACATTCCCAAACATCTCGAAATCCGAAAGACTGCACGATGCAGTCACTGTAAAGCGCTGCCATATTCATTTTTATAAAGCAAACGTTAGACCTTTAAAGCAAGCAAACAGAAATGTTCACTAAAAATTGTAACGAATGTAAAGAATAAATCAGTGCAAGAAGCAGCGTCATCGTCAAATTTGAAGAATACCTGTTTTGAACGCTAATATAACAATAGTAACAAGAGACTTAACAACAACGATCACCAGTTTTTGCTCCAAGCTGTTCCAAAAACAGGAAACGCTTGCGGTGACGTCATGAATAACAGCCGTAGTGTGCAGCGGCACTGACTGATGGTATTCAAAATTTATTATCTCGAGATCATCCTGGCTGCGCTTTAAACGCGATCCTCCTCGCTACAAATCAAACGAATCGATGGCTTCAGAAAACTTATGAGCCAGGAACAGGAACTCAGCAGCGCTGTAGTCAACTCGCTGATCGTGTTATTATTAACATAGAGATACATTTTTATACCTAATTTGAGACTCTTACTTTACTGTAAAATGTTACCTTCAAGGCCGGAAATTTAAATATTGTAAAAATTTTCCGTTGGGTTTTATTAACAAATTCACAACCCCACGGCATAATAGCCCGAAAAAGTTTTTAACAATATCATACATTATTAAAAATACGCGTTGCTATCCGTTGAGTTGATCGTACAACGACAAAATGTGTATGAAAATTGATGAGCGAATGGTAAGAAAATATAAAAAAAGACGCAATACAAAAATTTAATTTGTGCTCCACACACACACAAACAGACATATTTACATTTACTTTTTATGCAGGGAGAGAAGATTATCAAAAACATTACATAGGATGACGCAGTTTTGAATTTCAGGTAACCAGGTAGAAACTTTTCATTACTGAAACTTCAGTAAGCTACCACAAGAGTTATGAAAATACACGATATTGAATGAATGCGCCATCTGAGCTATAAAGAACTTGGGTAATAGGAAACAAGGCTGTACATGAAATGTAACTATACACTACGTATAGTCCCTGTAGTCGTTCCTCCTGTGTTAAGGATTGTGTTTTTAGTATTATCGATGACGTGGACGGTGTAATGTTATGGATGTAGAGCCGAACCGCATCTATGAGAGTGCCTCGGGAGTTATCAACATACTGTTTTATTACGTCAAAGTATTTTCTACCCATTAGCATCATACATCACAACTGGCGTAGGTAGTTTTGTGTCTATGTGTGTGTGTGTGTGTGTGTGTGTGTGTGTGTGTGTGTGTGTGGAGGGGGGGGGGAGAAAATGCTCATTCATGACGTCCCACCTTCGTATTTACGGCGATTAAATTTTACTAACGGCAGCGAAGGCGTATTGCTCTAATGTTAATAGCGAAATATTCGCTTTACAAGAATAATTCATATACTAACCAGACAATGGTTAACCACAGAGCAGGAACAGCATTGATTAATTATTTCGTTATCAACACGAAAGATGATTCCTCTCATTCTATGTGTCTGGATTTTCAAAGAACGTTCAACAGTCGTCAATTCAACACACAACATCGGTGCTGCCCCATGTAAAATCGTGGGTCTACGCGCCTGGCTTTCTGCGTTATGTAATATCCGTAACCATCTGAGAGGTGGCCAAAATAACTGTTCATTCATGTGAGATCTGTACATATTATTGTTGCGTCTCGTATTCACTAATAACTGTAATTAATTTGACCAGCTAACCCGAAAGAGCACGGTTCCGCATTTCGTATCGCCACCTGCTCCCTCACCCCACCTCAGCTGTCGCACTTCGTACTTTTCTGCATCGAACCTGCTGATGGTTTGTTCTTTTTATTCCCGCACTTAAGCCGCGCGGCTATCCGGGCAGATTTTACTAATAATGTACATAAATTCTGTCGTGGTTGGGGAGAGAAGACAATTCATTGAAGAATAGTGTAATGGAAGAGAGTTACGTAAGCTGTTTTAATCTAAAAGTAAGAAAATATTTTACGAGTATGCATAATTGTTCACTTTGTACAATTGTAAATAATAGACCATTAGAACCGCGTTGTTCGTAGTTTTAGATGGTTAAAAGAAACAGCTGTTATAATGTTTTGTACTACAAATTGACACGAACATTTTATTTATATAATGCGTTTCAATAACCTCTGTTGTGAAACTAGATGACCCGGTGAACTTTGTATCACTTACCTCTTAATATAAATCATATTAATTTAAATCATATTTTAGACAAAGTAGTTTTATAAAGGCATCATCAGATAGTCTAAGTAGCCTCTCGGCTCTATAATGGTCGGAAAGAGTGGGCAAATCACGCATATATGTCCAGGATAATTTTCATGTCACATTCGTGGAACTTCAGGGAAGGTTTAAACGGTCATAAAATATGGAAAAATTGCGAGGAAAATTTAGATGTAAAACATGTAAAATAATGGCTTGGTTGTTGTGTTGGGTGCGTTCAGAAATATACTTTAAAAGAGTAAAGATCGTTTTACACAATCTGAACCCGTATATGAACTGTCAAAGATAAAAATGAATTGCCTTTCGTCACTCTTGCTAAAACTCGAGCACGGCTCAACCGATTTGGCTACATTTCATTACATAAACCACTGAATCTGTTGTGATGAAATCTGGTGCTGAGATAGCTTGAGCGCTGAAGTACCGGATAAGATACTTTAGAAAGTGTGCCATTCGAGATATTTTTTATTTGAAGTATATAAAACGAAATATCGAACAATAATTACTCTCTGGAAAAGCTATTTACTCTTTGACTTCTTAATTACTTTTCAGAAGTTATAATTAACTTTTAAAAATACATTGTCCCTTTTGTAAAAAGTTGATAGAACGACAGAACAACAGAACAAGTCCTAGTTGCGCAAAAAAATTGTTAAGATGCGACGAATGTTATACAATAAACGCTGATACCTACAAGTTTTGCATCAAATCTATTTCTATTTTTTCTGAATTTTCCGGGAAACTTTTCCAAATTTTTATTTCATAAGAACGTTAATCTTGCTTTGGACATCTAAAGTAAAATTTTATCGCAATCAGACGAATGACATTGATCCCATTGAAAAAAGGCCCTTTCAGTTTCTCGCGAAATTTCAAATTTTCCAGGTTACTTTCCGAAAGTTTTTGTTCATAAGAACGTTCATCTTTCGTTTAACGTCAAATGATCAAAATTTTATCGCAATCGGATGAACGGTTCTCAACTTATAGTGTTGACCACATTTAGAAATTTTGCAACTTTCCTTTTTAACTGTCCCTAATTTTACTGAAAACTTTTTCAAGACTATAATGAACAAAAAAGAAAAAAAAAAAGAAAAAAAATTAAATAAAAAACATTGAAAAACGCACTTTCAGTCTTTCTCAAATTTTTTTAATTTTCCGTTAGATTTTCCAAAAAAAAAATTTTCATACAAACCTTGTTCTGTCAAACCGTACTCAAGTGATGCTCTTACAAACATTTGGAAATTGATTTTTATTCATAGAAAAAATTGCTTTTCGTTTTTCCTAACTTTTCCTACTTTACAGGCGACTTTTCCAAATTTTTATTTCATGCTAACCTTCTTTTTGCATTCAACATGAAATGTACAAAATTTTATCGCAATTGGAGGAACGGTATTGATAGCTCACTGAAAAAGCTGTTTCAGTTTTTTTTCGATTTTTCCACTTTTCCGGACAACTTTTCCATATTTTATCACCGTTTAGACCCTCCCTGGACTTACACGAATATTTCAAGACCAGAATTAACCAAATCGGTTCAACCGTTCTCGAGTTTTAGCGGGACTAACGAACAGCAATTCATATATATATATATATATTCTCTGAATATATTCAACGGAGATTTTTTTTCTTTGCGTTACTAACAAAGGTAGTATAAAATAATCTGTTGCTATTATGTCAATCGTACTAATTTAATTGGACATCAAAGTGAATAGGACAACTAGAAGCCGGCCCGGTCGCGGTGGCCGAGGGACATAAGTAGTTTGTAAGTTTAGGGACTGATGACCCCGTAGTTAAGTCCCATAGACTATACAAACATTTGAACATTTTGACAACTAGAATTTGTCAAGATTCCTTGCACATATTCTGCTTCATCACTCTTTATGTATAGTTGGTGTTGGTTTTTGGGTTATGGTTGAGGACCATCATCTTGTGGCAGTGTCAGACGTAAAACAATCAAGGAGTAAAAATATATTTCAAAATATACAGAATGGACTCCATACCGTACAATATCACTTACCATGAGGTCGATGGAAACCGGTAGTGAACAATAAAGAGTTTTGAAGCAAAAAATGTGCAATGAGTTTCATGTAATATTTACATACTGCTGATAATTCTTTGAAAAATGTATTCACAATTTGTCACAGGTAGTGGTGTTTTTGCGTTTATTGTTCTTTTTTCAATTTTTAAATTATTTTACAGCACATTCGCATACTGTAACCGGTTTCGAACAACCAGTGGGCAGATTCAGATTATCAGTAGATAAAAAGTGGAGACAGATATTTGGCACAGAATCTGAAAAATCTACTAGTAACGTTATAGGTAGTGTTAAAAAGAACTGAAATATTTTTGAGAAAACTGTAAAGGTGCTTTTAAAAATAATTTAATTACGTTTGTGTGTATGGATAAAGAGTGGAGAAGACTGACTGAAGCCACTGATCAGTATCGCCTATCAAATGACTAATGGTGACGACGACGACGAGGATGAAGATAATGATGATGGTGATGATGAATCATAACCAGATAAACTTTTAATTATATGTAATTTTGTTACATTGACAAGAAAAATGTTGTTGTAAAAACGACGTTTCGATTAATAATCAAAGATATAACTAACCAGGGATCATTCGCAAGGGAATAATAAAGAATGGAATTTGCTCATATTTCGTACAGCGTGAATCATTACAGTGCGAAGATTTGTCTTGTGAGAGGCAATAAGTTAACCAATGTCGCGGCCGTGTTCACCGGGTATGTAACTTCGTATCAGTAGATGAGCTGATGATAGATGGCGCGCCCCTTGACATTATCCGGCGCCAGCAGTACAGAGCGCAGGCAGAACATGGCGAGGGCGGCCCGCCGCCGAGTCCTTGCAGGCTTATCTTGAGATAGGAGCCAGCGGCGGTCTCTTTCGGTCACATCCGGCGCATCTCAGGTCCGGACGGCCTTCAGTCAACGCTGCGGGCTACGCCAAGGCGACGCCAACTGGAGCGATCCTTGTCTTATCTGGCGACTCGTCAGGGACAAACAGCGCCCGCTCTCTAGGTGTCGTCGTTGACTGCGCTGCAAATCAATCACACGACTGACAGTACATCAATTCTCACTGGGCAGAAGTATTCCATGAAAAGTCTCGCCTTTTAAGGGGAGCTGGAGGTGCACCACAAATTTTAATTCAATGCTTCAGATCTATCAATAATGAAATGAAACTATTGAACATATTGCTAAATGACTGTGAGTACCGCCAGAATTTGTTTTCCAACTAAATCACTAGCTATACCATTTGACGAACTGTGTTATTGGATACTGAATGTACTGCAGCCCATCACGGAGGAGATGCTACACTGCATATAGGAAGAATTTTCACACGTATAACACTAGCCGCCACCCCCATGAACCACAGACATTGCCGAGGTGGGGTGGCTTGCGTGCCTCAACGATGCAGATAGCCGTACCGTAGGTGCAACCACAACGGAGGGGTATCTGTGGAGAGGCCAGACAAACGTGTGGTTCCTGAAGAGGGGCAGCAGCCTTTTCAGTAGTTACAGGGGCAACAGTCTGGATGATTGACTGAGCTGGCCTTGTAACATCAGCTAATGTGGCTTTGCCACACGGTTACTACGAACGGCTGAAAGCAAGGGGAAACTACAGCCGTTACTTTTCCCGAGGACATGCAGCTCTACTGTATGAAAATATGATGATGGCATCCTCTCGGGTAAAATATTCCGGAGGTAAAATAGTCCCCCATTCGGATCTCCGGGCGGGGACTACTCAGGAGGATGTGATCATCAGGAAAGACAATACTGGCATTCTACGGGTCGGAGCGTGGAATGTTAGATCCCTTAATCGAGTAGGAAAATTAGAAAATTTAAAAAGAGAAATGGATAGGTTGAAGTTGGATATAGTGGGGATTAGTGAAGTTCGGTGGCAGGATGAACAGGATTTCTGGTCAGGTGAGTACAGGATTATAAATACAAAATCAGTTGGGGGTATCACAGGAGTAGGACTGATAATGAATAAGAAAATAGGAATAAGGGTAAACTACTACGAGCAGCACAGTGATCGCATTATCATTGTCAAGATAGATACGAAGCCAACACCGACAACAGTAGTACAGGTTTATATGCCAACTAGCTCTGCCGATGATGAGGAAATCGAAGAAATATATGAGGAGCTAAAAGAAATTATTCAGACAATTAAGGGAGAGGAAAACTTAATTGTGATGGGAGACTGGAATTCGGTAGTAGGAAAAGGAAGAGAAGGAAAAATAGTAGGTGAATATGGACTGGGCAGAAGGAATGAAAGAGGAAGTCGCCTGGTAGAATTTCGCACGGAACATAATTTAATCATAACAAACACGTGGTTTAAGAATCACAAAAGAAGGTTGTATACTTGGAAGAGACCAGGAG
Source organism: Locusta migratoria (assembly GCA_026315105.1). Classification (NCBI taxonomy): domain Eukaryota; kingdom Metazoa; phylum Arthropoda; class Insecta; order Orthoptera; family Acrididae; genus Locusta; species Locusta migratoria. The sequence goes on from CM048745.1 coordinate 394,131,738, forward strand.
ACACTGGAAGGTATCAGATAGATTTTATAATGGTAAAATATAGATTCCGGAATCAGGTTATAAACTGCAAGACATACCCAGGGGCAGATATAGACTCTGACCATAACTTGTTAGTCATGAACTGTAGGCTGAAACTGAAAAAACTGCAGAAAGGTGGGAAAATAAGGAGACGGGACCTGGATAAATTGAAGGAACGTGATGTTCTGGTGAATTTCAGAGGGAGATTTAGGCAACAATTGACAGAAACAGGGGGAAATAAAACAGTAGAAGAGGAATGGGTAGCATTGAGAGATGAAATAGTGAAGGCAGCAGAGGACAAAATAGGTAGAAAGGCAAGACCTGCCAAAAATCCTTGGATAACACAGGAGATACTAAATTTAATTGATGAAAGGAGAAAATATAAAAATGCAGTAAATGAAACAGGCAAAATGGAGTACAGACGACTAAGAAATGAGATTGATAGGAAATGCAAAATGGCTAAGCAGGAGTGGCTAGAAGCCAAATGCAAACCTGTAGAAGAATGTATAAGAAGGGGAAAAGTAGATACCGCCTACAGGAAAATCAAAGTGACATTTGGGGACAAGAAAAGCAATTCTACGAATATCAAGGACTCAGATGGGAAACCAGTTCTCAGCAAAGAAGGGAAAGCTGAAAGGTGGAAAGAGTACATAGAGCAGCTCTACAAAGGAAATGAACTTAGAGACGATGTTGTAGGAAGGGAAGAGGAAGTAGATCAAGATGAAATAGGAGATACTATACTCAGAGATGAATTTGACAGAGCCTTGAAAGACCTAGGCCGGAACAAGGCCCCAGGAGTAGATGATATACCCTCAGAGCTACTAAAGTCTCTGGGAGAGCCAGTCATGACAAGACTATTTGAACTGGTGTGTAGGATATATGAGACAGGCGAAATGCCCTCAGACTTTAAGAAAAATGTAATAATCCCCATTCCAAAGAAATCAGGTGCAGACAGGTGTGAAAATTACAGAACCATCAGTGTGATAAGTCATGGTTGCAAAATTTTAACACGAATTATCTACAGGAGAATGGAAAAGCTGGTAGAAGCTGACCTAGGGGAAGATCAGTTTGGATTCAGGAGGAACGTAGGAACCCGGGAGGCAATACTCACTTTACGTCTTATCTTAGAAGATAGATTAAGGAAAGGCAAATCTACATTTTTAGCCTTTGTAGATTTGGAGAAAGCGTTTGACAATGTTGACTGGACTACACTCTTTCAAATTCTGAAGTCAGCAGGGGTACAATACAGGGAAAGGAGAGTTATCTACAACTTGTACAAAAGCCAGACCGCAGTTATTAGACTCGAAGGGCATGAAAGGGAAGCATCAGTTAGGAAGGGAGTAAGACAGGGTTGTAGCCTTTCTCCGATGTTATTCAATTTTTACATTGAGCAGGCGATGAAGGAAAGCAAGGAAAATTTTGGAATAGGGATTAAAGTTCAGGGGGAAGAAATAAAAACATTGCGTTTTGCTGATGACATTGTAATTCTGTCAGAGACAGCGAACGACCTGGAAGAGCAGTTGAATGGAATGGACAGTGTGTTGAAGAGAGCGTACAAAATGAACATTAACAAGAGCAAAACAAAAATAATGGAATGCGGTCTTAGAAAATCAGGCGATGCTGAAGGAATTAGATTAGGTAACGAAACAATGAAGGTGGTAGATGAGTTTTGTTACTTGGGTAGTAAAATAACATGCGATGGTCGCAGTACAGAGGATATAAAATGCAGAATGGCAATGGGAAGAAAAGCATTTTTGAAAAAGAGAAATTTGCTAACATCGAATATTAATTTAAGTGTAAGGAAGTCTTTTCTGAAGGCATTTGTGTGGAGTGTTGCCTTGTATGGGAGTGAGACATGGACGATAAACAATGCGGACAGGAAGAGAATAGAGGCTTTTGAAATGTGGTGCTACAGAAGAATGCTGAAGATTAGGTGGGTAGATCGCATAACTAATGAAGAGGTACTGAACAGAATTGGCGAGAAAAGGAATTTTTGGCATACCCTAACTAAAAGAAGGGATCGCTTGGTAGGACACATTCTTAGACATCGAGGAATCGTAAATTTAGCATTGGAGGGAAGTGTGTGGGGTAAAAATCGCAGAGGGAGGCCAAGAGACGCGTATAGTAAGCAGATTCAAGTGGATATGGGTTGCCGTTCTTATGAGGAGATGAAAAGGCTTGCTCAGGATAGAGTAGGGTGGAGTGCTGCATCAAACCAGTCTCCGGACTGAAGACCATAACAACAACAACACTAGCCGCGGTGGGGTGGACGAGCGTTCTAAGACGCCTTGTTGTGGAGCGGCCGGCTGTTCGCCGTCGGAGGTTCGAGTTCTCCCTCGGGAATGGGTGTATCTGTTGTCCTTAGATTAGTTTAAGTAGTTTGTAAGTCTAGGGCTGATGACCGAAGCAGTCAACTCCTATAGATTTACAAATATTTGAATTTGTACAACACTGTAGGAAGACAGTCCGGCCGGCCGCGGTGGCCGAGGTGACTGAGGCGCTTCAGTCGCGGTCAGTACGGCCACTACGGTCGGGGGTTCGAATCCCCCCTCGGGCATGGATATTTGTGCCGTCCTAGTTCGTAAGTAGTTCATGAGTAGTTTGTAAGTTTAGGGACTGATGACCCCGTAGTTAAGTCCCTTAAGCTTAACAAACATTTGAACATTTGATATTTGAAGACAGTCGGGGCATACACATTTCCTCCCGTGTGGCAGGGGAAGGGGCAAGGGTTGGCTACAGGAAGGGTATTTAGCAAATTCTTAAAACTAGCTACTCCGAATCAACCACGTCGACCCTGCGAATGCTGGACAAAGGCGCAAGAATTATTTTGTTGCACAGTTCGCGTAATGTTGTAGTGCCACTAATTTTGTATCACTGAGTCATCTTCCCAAAGATTAATATTTTGTTTCCACCAAAAGAGTACATCATCTACAACCAAAATTTAATACAAAAAAACTGGATGTTTGTTTGTTCGTTTTATGCGCAGTCGTACCGTTCATTTGGGTGCAATGAAATTTATTTTCAAAACAAGAAGAAAGTCACTGCCTATGTAAAATTTTGTATGGTGCATGGGAGAGGGTACTTCGCCTGCGAACTTCGACAAAATGTACTTTTTTGTTATTTTATTCATTTATTTATTTTTCGCACACTTAACCTTCAAAATATGAGAAATATCAGCTCTACGTAAGATTTCATACGGCTCTCTGAATATCATTAAAATTAACAGAGTTATATAATTTTAACACCAATTATTTACAGTAGAATGTATATCTGGTAGAAACTTACTTCGGGTAGGATCAGTTGGAATTTAGGAGAAATGTAGGAACATGGGAAGCAATATTCACATTACCAGGTAACTTAGAAGATAGATAAAGGAACAGCAAAGTTACATTTCTATCTTTTAACAGTGTTGACTGGAATACACTGCTTCAAATTCTAATGTCAGCAGGGGTAAAATATAGGAAACGGAAGGTTATTTACAACTTGAAAGAAAAATAAAATAAACAAAATAGATAGCAGTTATTAGAGTCGAAAGGCACGAAACGGAACTATTTGTTGGGAAGGAAGTAAGGACATTGAGCAAGCTGTGAAGAAAAGCAAGGAAAAATTAGGTATACGGATTTAAAGTTCAGGGTGAAGAAATAAATACTTTTTTTTCCTTGATGACATTGTAATTCTGTCGGAGACAACAAAGTACCTGGAAGAGCAAATGAACAGAATGGACAGCGTATTGAAAGGGGGCATATAAGAAGAACATTAACAAGAACAAAACAAGGGTAATGGAACATAGTCCAAGAAAATCAGGCGATGTTGAAGGAAATAGTAGGTAATGAAACAAAGGTTGTAGATGAGGTTTGTGATTTGGCAAGTAAAATAAGATACGATGGCCGTAGTTCAGAGGATATAAAAAGCACAGTGACAAGAAGAAGAAAAGCATTTTTGAAAAAGAGAAATTAGCTAACGTCGAATATTCATTTAAGTGTTAGGAAGTCATTTGTGGAGGGATTTGTGTGGAGTGTTGCCTTGTACGAGAGTGAAACATGGGGTATAGACCGGAACTGTGGGGCTACAGAAGAATGCTGAAGATTAGGTAACTAAAGAGGAGTTGCACAGAATTGGGGAGAAGAGGAATTTCTGTCATACCTATATTAAAAGAAGAGATCGATTGATAGGACACATTCTTAGACAACAAAGAATTGTGAATTTAGCATTGTAGGGAAGTGTGTGGGGTAAAAATCGCAGAGGGAGACCAAGAAATGAATACAGTAAGCACATTCAGATGGATTTAGGTTGCCGTTCTTATGAGGAGACAAAGAAGCTTGCTCAGGATAGAGTAGGATGGAGAGCTGCATGAAACCAGTCTCCGGACTGAAGACAACCACAACAACGACATATAATTTTTCACAGATGGAGAAGGTAATAGACTAAGGAGATGGAGGAGTAGCGAAACAGAGAGACGAGGAGTAGACTGGCAAAGAAAGGTGGAGACGAGCAGAGAGAGGGGAAATGAACAGAGAAGGAGGAGAGGAGGGTATGGATAGAGGGAGAAGAAAAAGTCTACAGAGAGAGAAAGGGGTAGGAGAGGTATAATAACTGAAGACTGGAATAAATGACTACCCGGGCGAAAGATGATAGACCTAAATCACGCTCTCTCTATTTCTATCTCTCTTCCAATAAGTGAAGATAAACAGATGGAAAGAGACAAAGAGAGAGAGAGAGAGAGAGAGAGAGAGTGTGTGTGTACTGAGACTGGATCAGATATAGGAGAATTGTAAAATATGAAACTCAACAGACTGCAAGCTTTTTCTACGATTCATGGGCTCTCTGCCTGCCGTGCAGTATAAACGCGGGCAGAAGACCCGCGCTGAAGAGCTCCAGGTAATTAGGCTATTAAGTGCACGGCCACCTCGCACCCTGCCCCTCGGCAGTCTGTCTTATCTGGAAGAAATCTCTGCCTCCCCCTGTAATTCTCTCCTCGCGCAGCTTATCTCGCATCTCTGTCACCCTTTTGTTTCCAGCGCACGATTATTGCGTTGCCGATAATTACAAGCTGTTGCTTTGCTTCCGTGATGCGTCCAGAGCACAACTAACTTTACACAATGTTTTCACGCCGCATGCCTTTCGCTTATTTTCAGATAAGCATCTCCTGTGAACAAATCGTTTCCTTGCTCCACTAAAAACATGCGTGTTAACATTTAATGCTTCAATGAGAGATGCTTCACAGCACTTACACGGAAAATGAATATTATATGTGAAACGGTGACGAAATACTTCGTTACTGACGTATTCTGAATACAGGGAAAACCAACAGCAGGCAAAAGTGCCTAATTTCGCATAAATTAGTGCTGCCGAATTTCACGTTAAGAAATTCACAAATTTTCAAGATTTTTAAATTTCGTATTTTGATCTCAAAAATTAAAGGGGGCGGCTGTACTATAGGCACTGGAGTACTGCAACCGAGTAAATACGGTAAATTAAAGAAACATTTCTCTTCTTTGAAACAGATCTAACTAATTAACACAAAAGCTTTCAAATGAATTGTGACGTTTAGAAACACATCATCAGATTTAAAGAAAGTCATCATTTTACATTCAACACACCTATACTGCACTTCATCATAAAGGTTCGTTGCACATGGACTTTGACAAGCTCCAAGAAGTCGTCAGAACTCGTTTAAATATTAATGTAAATACTGAAACTCATTCACCACTCATTTGCGTAATTTCAAAAGCTATTTCTTGGAACTTCAGAAGTGCGAGCCACTCGCGAATACCGCTGGCAAGTCACTCAAGTACTTCACGAACGCCGCGCGGGATTTGTTGAGCGGTATGAAGCGCCATGTTACGGAAGGCGCGGTCTCCCGCGTCGGAGGTTAGAATCCTCCCTCGGGCGTGGATGTTCAAATGTTTGTATAGCTTATGGGACCCAACTACGGGGTCATCAGTCCCTAAACTTACAAACTACTTAAGAACTAGCTAACACTAAGGACGGCACAAATATCCATGCCCAAGGGGGGATTCGAACCCCCGACCGTAGTGGCCGTGCAGACCGTGACTGCAGCGCCTCAGTCCCCTCGGCCACCGTGGCCGGCGTGGCGTGGATGTTTGTGTTGTCTTTAGTATTAGATCATAAGTAGTTTGTAAGTTTTAAGTCCCTTAAGCTTAACAAACATTTGAATTTGACGGTTCTGCGGAGTGGAGACAACAACATTACGGCAAGCAAGATAGAAGCACTAACAGAAAGTTGCTGCTGAGGGTGTTGGTGTAGACTTGTGTTCACTCTACCAAACGAATTACACAAGCAGTTGGGTTCAGATAGTGTAGAGAGCAGGTAGTGCAATGCAACAACGACGCGACTAACTCGAAGCTAATGACATGGACATGGAAGGTTGGAAGCGGGACAGACACAGAAGGAGGTGGCTACAGCTATTTGAGTGTCCCAAAGTGTTTCCAGGACCTGGACGCGCTTTGAGACAACAGGAACAGTTATCTCCAGTTAAGGGACCGTCGAAACAGGAAGCTGAAAGCAACTCAGCTGCAAAGCTCCCTCCAGGGTACAACAGGACGCGCAAAAACAACACAGTCCGAAATAGCTTTCGAAAATGTGGCCCGTACGCAGGGAGGCCTGTGGTATGAGTCCATTTAAAATCATGACACCGTTTAGTCAGCTGAAACTGGGCGGGGGAAATTCATTATTGGAATCGGAACGAATGGCGACGGGTTCCGTTCACAGAAGAGTCAAGCTTTTGTGTTCTGGCAGACAATCGTTGTTCCCTCGTCTGCAGAGATCGTGTAACTCGGAACAATCTTGCTTGTCCATATCATGATGGTGGACGAATGGTGTGGGCAGGAGTCAGTGTTAGCGGACGTACGGACCTCTATGTCGTTGAGAACGGTGCTTTTACTGCTCAGAGGCATAGAGACGAGATCCTTCGACTTTTTTTGTGTGCCCTACGCTGATGCCATAGGAGATGTGTTCTGTTGGTGGACGATAACGCTCGTCCCCACAGAGCTGCACTGGAGGACAACATGCTTGAAGCTGAGGGAAGTGAAAGAATGGAGTGGCCAGCATGTCTGAGATGCACTTAGCAGACGAACTGCAACCAGACCAGCATATCCCACAATGGTTGTAGAGGTGGATATTGAACTCATGAAAGAATTGTCAAATATCGCTCAAGAGATGATTGATAAGCTCATACCATCCATTCCATGCAAGTGTGCAACTGTATTGGCTTTCTGAGGTGATGACACACAACATTAGAGGGAAATAAGAATGCATTTTTCACTATTATGGTAGCAGCATGGTGCCTCGCTCTAAGAAAACGCCATGTAAACCTCAAATAAAGAGATGAGACAGAAAAATATCGTCCTGTATCACACACAAATCACAGTTGTAACTAATGTATGAGTAAGATACTTTACCATATGTGTATTGTGTATGATATGTAATCTAATTCGCTAATTGTATTGAACCCTAATTGTATGATATTTGCTTTGCGGAAATCTATAGCAAAGCATCTTTCAAATTTCGTTCCCTTTCCCGTTCAATTGATGTAAAGATTTGTCACTTCAATTTTAATTTTGACACATCAATATAATGATTTGAATCGTCCCTGGATTATGAGATTTGTCTGTTGTGTTGTACTGTTCAGAGAGTTTCTGCGGATCCCAAGATAGAAGTTCTTCAGGTAGGTTTTTTTATTCTTTTTTTTTTGTTTTTTATTTTGCTTCGACACTCGTTGGTTTGCTTAGGTCGGTCGTGCGAGAGTAGCTGAGCGGGCTGGAGCGCCACGTTACGGATCAAGCGGCCTCCCGCGTCGGGGGTTCGAATCCTCCCTCAGGTATGGATGTGTGTGTTGTCCTTAGGTTAGTTTAACTTATTTTAAGTAGTTTGTAAGTCTAGGGACTGATGAGCAACGTAGTTCGTCCCAAACGTATACCTTTGACTAATGTGTGGATGAGCCAGTTCCCACATATGCCTGCACTAGGTCGCTTGCCCCTCAGCTCCAGACTCCAATATTGCAGAGACAAGGTCTCACAACTGCCTGTGCCACGTCACACTGACCAGTAAGGCTGGGCCAACATTACTTGCGTTCGAACATGCTCGAGTTTTCCCGATATAGTGGAGAACTGGATACAGTATCGAACTGTTCAAACACTCAGATAACAAAACAAATGACTCGCGCTGCGTATATGCAAATGATACGCGGGAAATTTTGAAGTTATCGTGCTATCGCTTTACTCAGAAGTAATTTCATAGGAAGTGCATGTAAAAGAAAAGAAGGGCATCACTATGAAAAACTGTATATTTCGTTTAAAACAGTGCATACGTGAGGCCGCGGTGGAGTAGCCGAGCGGTCTAAATCACCTTGCTGCGGAGCGCGCGGTTGCTCGCCGTAGAGGTTCGCGTCCTCCCTGGGGCATGGGTGTGTGTGTTTGTCCGTAGGTTAGTTTACTTAGGTTTAAGTAGTTTGTAAGCTACGGACTGATGACCACGCAGTTTGGTCCGATAGATTTACAGACAACTGGACCTTTTTTTTTTTTTTTTTTTTTTTTTTTTTTTTTTTTTTTTTTTTTTTTTTTTTTTTTTTTTTTGTGCGTACGTGAGCTGTCTCGTATTACTACAAAACGTGACCCATTGATAAAATATCTGCTACTACAAGAGAACTACTGCATCAAATTACAAAGCTAACACTTAAAGGAAAAAATGTAATTTTTGGAAGTGTGTTACATGACGGTAAATTCTTCGTAAGTAAGTAGAAATTAAGTTTAATGTGATTGTAAGATATAGGTTGCAAATGACCATTCCATTCCCTGTTCATAGGGTACAGTAACAAATAAAAATGTTACTACATTTTAATCGCCTTGAAAACATCACAAATGTAATACCCAATAACGTTCAAAAATGTTCAAATGTTTGTTAAGCTTATGGGACTTAACTACGGGGTCATCAGTCCCTAAACTTACGAACTACTTACGAACTAGGACGGCACAAATATCCATGCCCGAGGGGGGATTCGAACCCCCGACCGTAGTGGCCGTGCTGACCCAATAACGTGAATAAGTCATAAAAATAAACTGTAATAGCGATTACAGAATTAACAGTCCACGAATTGCTGTGTACGTAGAACCAACAGGCGTCGCTAGATCGTACCACTAAAAGTTGTAATCGCGGTTGCTATTGTTTACGTGTAGCCCATATTCGTTACTGTTTTTACTTATGACCTGCACCCTAGAAGCAACTACAGTCTTAATATCACAATTACTAATCCCCACGGTACATTTATGACAATAAATAGTTTACTACACACTGCAAGGAAAAATAAATCTATATCTATAAATGTGAATTTCTGTTCGGTGTACGTTTATCACGTCTGAACCACAAGTACAGTTACTAATGTCTACACGGGGAAGGCTTTAGGCACGGTTTTATAGCGATCGGATAGATATATATGTGTGTGTGTGTGTGTGTGTGTGTGTTCGGTGTACGCTTATATCACGACCGAACGACAAGACGCAGAGACTTAAATATTTGTAGTCACTAATTTATACCTGAGGAAGGTTTTATAGCGATCTGATAGAAATATAGTAATTTGAAGAATATAACGCGAAATGCGGAACAATAATTACTCTTGAAAATTATATTTACTCTTTGAAAATGGTTTTATTGGTTGCATTGCTGCTTGAGGGTTGATAATGATAAAATGGTGGAGTACGGTATATTGGGATTGAAAGATAATCGCTGTATATAAAATTCTACGTGCGTGTGTTAATATTTCGCTCTGCAGCGAAATCCCCAGAACGCCAAAGAATGTTTAAAAAAAAAAAAAAAAGTTTGTAAATCTATCGGACCAAACTGCGTGGTCATCAGTCCGTAGCTTACAAACTACTTAAACCTAGGTAAACTAACCTAAGGATAAACACACACACCCATGCCCCAGGGAAGACTCGAACCTCCACGGCGAGCAACCGCGCGCTCCGCGTCGAGACGTTTTAGACCGCTCGGCTACTCCACCACGGCCGTCTATTGCAGTCTGATGCTCCGTCTGCGGCTGCAAAAGAATGGTCTGTATCTAATTGTTGTCCGAAGTCTCCCGTTGTTATACAACACAGTAGTTCCATGCCGATAGCTATAAAGGCGGTGGAATATATGGTGGTTGAAAGTCGTCAAATTATAAAAAAAATTCTGACTGAAGGCCAGCGATGACGTTTGCGACTCTATAGCAACGAGGTTACATACAGCGAAACGTGATGACACAGACCATATCTTTGGTCTATGCGGGCTACAATGTCTTCAGCTCTTTCTCTGTAAGGATAAGCAAACGAATAAGGAAATATAAGAATAAATAAAGCAGTAAAAACCATCAAGAGAACAGCTATGATGACGGTATACTATGCCTTCCACATAGCTTCAACGGGTTCTGCACACCTCTATAGTTCTGTTCCGATATTAATGAAATTTTGCAAACTCTACCTGAAAAACAAGAGGAATGTCACCCACCAAAATTACTGAAAATTTCCGGGCTGTTATGCCGTGGTCTAGTGGATTTATTATTAAAACCCAACGTTTCGTCCCCGACTGCGGAGGACATTCTCAAGGGGGATCGTGGCACTTTTGGATGTCCGATTCACACCCTGGCTCGCTACTGACTGAAGCCAAATTCCGTTTACGAAGGCTCGCGCGCAGTGGTGTGACGTCAAATGTTTTTGACATGCGCGCGCAATTCGTCGTTGCCGCTTGCCTCCAAATGTTCAAATGTTTGTCAAGCTTATGGGACTTAACTACGGGGTCAGCAGTCCCTAGACTTACAAACTATTTATCAACTACCTTATACTAAAGACGGCACAAACATCCATGCCCGAGGGGGGATTCGAACCCCCGACCGTAGTGGCCGTGCAGACCGTGACTGGAGCGCCTCAGTCTCCTCGGCCACCGCGGCCGTCGGGGGTCATTCCGTACCGCCCTGTGCCTAGCCTCCTTGCCGAAGCTGGCATCCCTCCCTTGAGGTACCGCCGGCAATAGTTGCTGGCCTCCTACATTGCCCATGTCCACGCTATCCACGCCACGCCTCACCATCCAAATCGCAGGTTATTGTTTCCAAATACCGACCTTCCCTCTCCACAACGTCGACCCAGATCGGGTCTTCCAGTCACGGTCCGGGTATTTTCTCTTCTTTCTTCACTAGAGTCCTTTCCGTCCCGCATTCTCAGGATCACCTGAAATCGGCAAAGGATGCTCGCAAACCGCTGGAAAAATCAGGAATTTACAGGATTCCGTGTAGGTGTGGGGAAGTATACGTCGGTACCACAAAAAGAACAGTCAAAAAACGACTAGATGAGCACAAGGAGAACTGTAGAATGGGAGAGATTGACAGATCAGCTGTTGCTGAACATGGTTTTCAACCAGGGGACCACCTTATTCAATTTGATAAGACTCAGGTTTTAGCAGCTACATATGGATACCACGAAAGACTGTACAGAGAGGCTATACAAATTGTAAAACACCCCAATAATTTCAATAGGAAGGAGAAGGGCGTGAAACTAAATGATATCTGGATTCCGGTTTTGAAGAAGAAATGTAACAGTCTTCCACCATGGGACGATATTAACGGACGGACGCAATCGGCCGGCCGCGGTGGCCGAGGAGACTGAGGCGCTCCAGTCACGGTCTGCACGGCCACTACGGTCGGGGGTTCGAATCCCCCCTCGGGCATGGATATTTGTGCCGTCTTTAGTATAAGGTAGTTGATAAATAGTTTGTAAGTCTAGGGACTGCTGACCCCGTAGTTAAGTCCCATAAGCTTGACAAACATTTGAACATTTGGAGGCAAGCGGCAACGACGATTTTGCGCGCGCATGTCAAAAACATCTGACGTCACACCACTGCGCGCGAGCCCTCGTAAACGGAATTTGGCTTCAGTCAGAAGCGAGCCAGGGTGTGAATCGGACATCCAAAAGTGCCACGATCCCCCTTGAGAATGTCCTCCGCAGTCGGGGACGAAACGTTGGGTTTTAATAATAAATACACTAGACCACGGCATAACAGCCCGGAAATTTTTAGTAATTTTGACCATTCCGGCCGTGAAATTTTACATTTTACAATTGGAATGTCACCATCTGTATAAAATTTCGTTCGGTGCATGATGGAGGCTACTTAACTTACGGAATTTTACAAAATGTATATTTTTGCTCCAATCTTTATGAATTTTTGCACACATGACCTTTGAACCAAGAGGAAGATCACTGGGTACATAAATGTTTGTATGGTACATGACATAGGTTACCATTCAGAAAACTTTGCCGAGAGAGGTACAGGTGGAAACGAAGAAAGAGATGGGGGAGAAAGAGGTGGATGCAGAGAGAGGACGGAAAGGGATGTGGACTACGAGAGTGTGGGATAAATAAAACACCCGGCAATGCCGGGTTTACAGCTAGTAAATAAGTAAAAGAATATCAACGCTGGAAATTGTAGATGTGGTGTCGCAGAAGTCTAAAGTGCGCGCCACCTACTTTCGCCGCACGCTGCCATATACGCACGGCGCAGCGTTCTTACGACTTCAGACACGAGCGCCCTCTGCTGCAACTCTGCTCGTGGCCACCACTGAACGGCATCAGCCACTTGGGAATCAGATAGGCACCAGTTAAGACTTGGCTATCGGATAGGCACTAGGAATCATCATTAGGCAGGCTTCTCTCTAGTTTAACTATGTATCAGCATTCTGCAGTCTTGAACTTTGTAAAAGATACGTATTATCTTATTTTTACGAAATAGACAACTTGTTATAATTTAGCCTAGTGTTCTAGTTTCTGCTGTCCCACTGGCTGGTCACCTCTGTACCTGCACACGCATGCATCCTTTATTCCTGTGTTGGTCTCTGTCTTCTCGACCACCGACACCTACGACAACCGGCGGAAGTGAGACACAAAAGTGGCGACGAGGATGGGATACAAAAGTAGAGATAGTACCTCATTCCATTGCTAGATAGCGTCGTGATCGAATGTGCGAACGTATCCCAAGATTTCCTGAACTGTGGCGTAAATTGTTCGAACAGTTCGAGTCGTGTTCAAACGCAGCTCTAGTGACCAGGCCGCGGCCGCCACTTACTGGCTGCCCGCTACAAGGCAGTTGGCTGTGTCCCAGTGGCCAGCCATTCAGCTGGCGGCCGCGGCCTGGTCAGTGGCAGTGTGACGTGGCTCGGGCTGTTGTGGCACAGAGTAACATATAAAGAGAAGCAGCCCCCCCTAAACCACTGTCCTACGCTGCCCTCTTAGTTCCGTAAGATGCTAGCAGGTGTCAGGCGGTTCCCTGGCTTAGTACCGGTAGACCACACTAAAGGCACTTCTGAGGGTGCCTCTCGCATGTCAGAGGGTAGCGTGGAGGGGAGGCTGAGGGGAGAGCTGTGTCCGGCTTGCTGGCGTTTGAGGGGAGGTGGTGGTGGGGACAGCCGCTACCTGCCGCCTGCTCTGGCCAGTTTAAAGTGCCGCTTCTGACCTCAGCGCCATCATGGGACATCTTACGGAACTGGTTCAGCACCCCCCGCCCCGCAACCCTGAGCGTGGGCCCGGGGCCTTACGGAGGTTTCCCGTCTGTATATATTTATATTTGTCTGTGGTTGTGGGCCTCGTCTCCAGGTGGTGTCGGTGGGACCTCGCGTCGCACGCCGTGCGTATCTGGCAGGCAGGAATGCGGCCGCCACGTGCGATCGATCTGTCGTCGCTGCGCCGGCAGCCGGCAGTGACAAGCACAGCCCCGCCGTGCGCCCACACGATTAAGGAAGGCCTCGTGCGTTAATGCGCCAGGCGGACTACTTAATGCACCAATGGATCTTCATAGTTTTCTCCTTCACCTCACATGGAGACCACATGGGTATCGGATTTTAGAATTCAAATGTTCAAATGTTTGTATAGTCTATGGGACTTAACTACGGGGTCATCAGTCCCTAAACTTACAAACTACTTATGAACTACTTACGAACTAGGACGGCACAAATATCCATGCCCGAGGGGGGATTCGAAACCCCGACCGTAGTGGCCGTGGAGACCGTGACTGGAGCGCCTTAGTCCCCTCGGCCACCGCATTTTAGAATTTCTTTATGTTTAGCGCGGTGATAGACTGTTATGTATCGTGTGTAGCTCTGCCTCCCGAATTCAGGATTAAATTTTTCATATCGATTTGAACAGTTACAGCTATCGGAAACAATATTTGGACGGCGAAAATTCCTTTAGAGAGAAGGATAATAGGAACTGATTAGATATGGATTACGGACTGTAAATAGAATTTGAGATTTATGTATAAAAGAAGGTAATGAATGTGAAGAATTTATTTTCGAGATTATTAAATAACATAATTAACAGTGTTTAAGGTGTTCAAGAATCAAATGTTCAAATGTTTGTTAAGCTTATGGGACTTAACTACGGGGTTATCAGTCCCTAAACTTACAAACTACTTATCAACTAGCTTATCCTAAGGACGGCACAAATATCCATGCCCGAGGGGGGATTCGAACCCCCGACCGTAGTGGCCGTGCAGACCGTGACTGAAGCGCCTCAGTCTCCTCGGCGACCGCGGCCGGCTGTTTAAGGTGTAATATATGTGACTAAGTAATGTGGAAATACATTCAAGATACATATAAAACGGATTTTTAAGATATTCATTCAATAGTTAGAAACTTTATTATCTTCTGTGAAATATTTTGGAAGTAAGTGAACTAAAAATAATATCTGTGACGCTCAGAATCTTATGATTGGCCAGAAGAGGTTAGATTCGAGGTTTCAGTGGACAGAATATTATTTGATTTAATTAACTGCGACAGCAATATCAGACTAGAGACTGTAGAATAAACTGTTTTGTAATAGACTTTCGTTCCAATAGAACTAACCGGGAAGATATACCAACATCCAGCATTTTGTGTAATAATTAAATCAAGCCCCTGTGAGAAAAGAATATTCATGCCCATTATTAACATCACGAACCTTAGGAAGACAAATGCATAAAAATGGAAGATACAAGAACTGACCAAAATAAAGAAATAAATAATCCGCAGAACACCATGCTAATAAATAAGACTCCAATATCTTACATAAGAAGACAAGAGTACCAACCTTCCAAATAACAAGCCAGAAACCTGTTACAACCGCAACCAAAACCCCTCTCAGTACAGGAAGCGGACGCTTTTAATACGTTCACGAAAGTGCGCCAGTCCCGAAATCAGCCCCTATCCCCATTGTTTATTCTGTTGCAGTATTTCTTCCCGGAATTCAATCATTATCACTTCCTCGAACACTCCGTGCAAAGACTTTCTACGACACCCTACAACTGCACCAGTCTCCCAATCCTGTGGAATACAGATTTCCCATACGTGTTCGCTATGGTGTGGACGGCACAGACGCCCACCGATCCTCATGTGGTCCGTCGTCCGACTTCTGGAATCCCGCGCAACGGTTTTCCTTACCCGACAGACAGCCGCTCAGGCCCCAAGCGCTATTTTTTCCCCGACGCAATTTTTTACTCTGCAACGAAAACTGACGCTGTGAATAGGATATGCGGCCATTCTGTATGCTTTCTTTCCGATCCAGACGAGAAATCGGAACTGGGTTATTGGACATCGACATTGCACAATCGTTCACAACCTCGGATAAAAGCAATTCTTTCAGATTTTTTATGAAGCATCTTTCAAGACTGGAACGTCCAAATTACGAGACACCGATATGATAATCTTCCTGATAACGAGTTCTGAACGAACTACGAACGGATCCTCTAAAATTGTTCGAGGAAAGATCTTGGGATGTTCTACCATCGGAAGACGCGAGATACTTTGAAAAAAAAAAAAAAAAAAAAAAAAAAAAAAAAAAAAAAAAAAAAAACTTCATTTCATGATTTCCTGTGTTGTTTTCCTTCCCACAATTTCCTCCTTCCCCATTTCTTTTGTTACAGGTTAGTGTATTTTAGGATGGGTGTAGATAGGGGGGAGCGCCTGAAGTGGTAGATTTATTTATTTTTATAGAGCACCAGTTCCGGTGTTCCCTACTTGTTTGGTAGTTCCCTACAGCTCTGCTGTATGACTATATGATGATAACATAAAAGTTTTCTGGGTATGGTACCGCGTCATGATGTAAGGCTATTACTTAAATAACCAACGTTTCGGCCAACGTTACAGTGGCCTTCATCTGGGTAACTGGTGTGAGCTGGTTGTTACTAAACTTTATATTACTTTCATTTAGACATTACGTCATAATATTTTAAAATAAGCGATGTTATTGGTGAATGTATTACGGAAGAGTGGAACTTTATTTTGATAGGATGCTGAGGTGGAAGGGGTGGGGGTTAGCCGTTGCCTATTGCTTCTTGCATAGCGAGACATGGTTGGTGTTCATCGGCGAATAGGGTGAGGGCTTCCGTTTCTCTCCTGCTGGCCGTGGGCCGCGCGGCGGCAGTAGCTTACTGGTGACGCTCGCGTGTTGTGATGTCAGTGCGGCCTATTTCGCTGTGATGGCCGGTAGCCAAGAGGGGGCAAGCCTGAGTCCATCTTCTCTATTCATGTTATTGGGGTGTTTAACAATTTCGATGTCTATGTTGTCCTTTGTGGAACCAAGAGCATCCTTGACCTTGCGACTGCTGTAGAAGAAAGGCTGGATTCCTACCCGGCGAAGATGTTTGGCAATGCGATCTGTGACGTTTTTTACATAAGGTAAGCGTGCTGCTGGCTGCTTTTTGTTGACTTCCTGCCTACTGATGTTTCTTTTATTTGTGTCCATGGCTGTGTGGATCACTCTATGCCTGTAGCCATTTGCCAGAAATGTTGTTTCTAGTTTGTTGAGCTCAGCTGTTTTGTTGTCTTCATCACTTAGTCGTTGCGCGCGAATCGTCAGTGAGCGGATAACAGAGTTCCTCTGTGCTGGATGGTGGTTTGATTGAGCGTGCAAATACCTGTCGGTGTGTGTAGGCTTCCGATATACCCTGTGCCCAAGTGTGCCTTGCCTAGTTCTATAAATTTCCACATCTAGGAATGGAATAGCGCCATCCTTTTCGATCTCTAATGTAAATTGGATCTTCTTGTGCAATTTGTTTAGATGTTCATGAAACTTGTGTAGTTCCATCTCACCGTGGGGCCATATTGCGAAAGTATCGTCCACGTATCTAAACCAGCATCTTGGGCGTAAAGGGGCGGAACAAAGTGCTGTTGCTTCGAAGGCCTCCATGAAAATGTCGGCTGCCAACGGGGATAAGGGAGACCCCATTGCTACGCCGTCTGTTTGCTCGTAGAATCTTTCTTGCCACTTGAAGTAGGTCGAAGATAAACACAACTGAACCAGGTCGCATATATCTGGCGGAATATGTTCTTGTAGGATGCGAACAGTTTCGTCTACTGGCACATTGGTGAATAATGACTTTATGTCGAAGCTGACCATGATGTCCGTGGGTAAAATTGTTGCTTCCTTAATGCGTTCTATAAAGTGTGTCGAGTTCTTGACGTACGAGTCAGTTTTCCCAACTAGAGGTCTTAGTTTGGAGGCTAGGAACTTTGCCAAATTGTATGTCGGCGAGTTAATTCCATCCACGATCGGTCGTAGAGGCTGGCCACTCTTGTGTAGCTTTGGCACTCCATAAATTCTAGGGGGAACTGGAACGCTAGGAATTAGTCCCTTGGCCGTGTCGACGTCAATTCTTGAGTCCTTAATTGCACTCTGCGTCTTTCGAATGATCTTAGCCGTGGGGTCCGTCTTCAGTTCTTTGTAGATGGGATCGTTTAATAATTCTTTCATCTTGTCCTCGTACTGCACTGTGTCCAAGATGACAGTGGCGTTCCCTTTATCTGCCTGAAGTATAACTATTTCTTTGTTGTTCTTTAATTCTGTGATGGCTGCCATTTCCTCGCGTCTGAGATTATGCTTCGGTGGCTTGGCACGTGTTAATATTCGGACAGTTTCCTGCCGAATTTTCAACAGCACTTTGTTCCGCCCCTTTACGCCCAAGATGCTGGTTTAGATACGTGGACGATACTTTCGCAATATGGCCCCACGGTAAGATGGAACTACACAAGTTTCATGAACATCTAAACAAATTGCATAAGAAGATCCAATTTACATTAGAGATCGAAAAGGATGGCGCTATTCCATTCCTAGATGTGGAAATTTATAGAACTAGGCAAGGCACACTTGGGCACAGGGTATATCGGAAGCCTACACATACCGACAGGTATTTGCACGCTCAATCAAACCACCATCCAGCACAGAGGAACTCTGTTATCCGCTCACTGACGATTCGCGCGCAGCGACTAAGTGATGAAGACAACAAAACAGCTGAGCTCAACAAACTAGAAACAACATTTCTGGCAAATGGCTACAAGCATAGAGTGATCCACACCGCCATGGACACAAATAAAAGAAACATCAGTAGGCAGGAAGTCAACAAAAAGCAGCCAGCAGCACGCTTACCTTATGTAAAAAACGTCACAGATCGCATTGCCAAACATCTTCGCCGGGTAGGAATCCAGCCTTTCTTCTACAGCAGTCGCAAGGTCAAGGATGCTCTCGGTTCCACAAAGGACAACATAGACGCACTACATGCATCAGGAGTATACAAGGTGGAATGCGAGTGTGGGGAAGTGTACATAGGTGAGACAGGGAGGGCAGTGGCAACACGCATACGCGAACATGAACGCTACATTCGATTAGGCCAACACAATAAATCTGCAGTAGCCGAACACCAGCAAGATTGCAGCAGGAAGATAAAATTTAACGATGCCAGAATACTCGCCAAGCAACCAGGGATGTTCAAACGCAAGATAAGGGAAGCCATCGAAATTGTTAAACACCCCAATAACATGAATAGAGAAGATGGACTCAGGCTTGCCCCCTCTTGGCTACCGGCCATCACAGCGAAATAGGCCGCACTGACATCACAACACGCGAGCGTCACCAGTAAGCTACTGCCGCCGCGCGGCCCACGGCCAGCAGGAGAGAAACGGAAGCCCTCACCCCATTCGCCGATGAACACCAACCATGTCTCGCTATGCAAGAAGCAATAGGCAACGGCTAACCCCCACCCCTTCCACCTTAGTATCCTATCAAAATAAAGTTCCACTCTTCCGCAATACATTCACCAATAACATCGCTTATTTTAAAATATTATGACGTAATGTCTAAATGAAAGTAATATAAAGTGTAGTAACAACCAGCTCACACCAGTTACCCAGATGAAGGCCACTGTAACGTTGGCCGAAACGTTGGTTATTTAAGTAATAGCCTTACATCATGACGCGGTACCATACCCAGAAAACTTTTATGTCATCTGACTCTGGCCGCGGAAGCCTACGTAATTATATATGATGATAGCATCTTCTTGGGTAAAATATTCCGGAGGTAAAATAGTCCCCCATTCGGATCTCCGGGCGGGTACTCAGGAAGATGTCGTCATCAAGAAAAACAAAACAGGCATTCTACGGATCGGAGCGTGGAATGTTCTAAACTTTTAATCGAGTAGGTAAGCTAAAAAATTTGAAAAGAGAAATGGATAGGTTAATGTTAGATATGGTAGGGATCAGTGAAGTTCGGTGGCAGGATGAACAGGATTTCTGGTCAGGTGAGTACAGGGTTATCAATACAAAATCAGTTGGTGGTAACGCAGGAGTAGGTCTGATAATGAATAAGAAACTACGAATGAGGGTAAGTTACTATGAACAGCATAGTGAACGCATTATCGTAGTAAAGATAGACACGAAGCCAACACCGAACACAGTAGTGCAAGTTTATATGGCAGCTAGCACGGCCGATGATGAGGATATCGAAAAAATGTATGAGGGAGATAAAAGAAATCATTCAGAAAGTCAAGGGAGA
Organism: Locusta migratoria; assembly: GCA_026315105.1. Taxonomy (NCBI): domain Eukaryota; kingdom Metazoa; phylum Arthropoda; class Insecta; order Orthoptera; family Acrididae; genus Locusta; species Locusta migratoria. The sequence continues at coordinate 394,151,591 of CM048745.1, forward strand.
CGAAAACTTGATTATGATGGGGGACTGGAACTCGGTAGTAGGAAAGGGAAGAGAAGGAAATGTAGTAGGTGAATATGGTCTGGGAAAAAAGAATGAAAGAGGAGATCGCTTGGTAGAATTTTGCGCAGAGTACAATTTAATGATCACCAACACTTGGTGTAATCATCATGAAAGAAGGATGTATACGTGGAAGAGACCAGGAGACACTGGAAGGTACCAGATTGACTTTATAATGGTAAGGAATAGATTTAGAAACCAGGTTCTAAACTATAAGATATATCCAGGGGCAGATAGATACTCTGACCATAACGTATTGGTTATGCACTGTAGATTAAAACTTAAAGAGACTGCAGAAAGGTAGAAAGGTTAGGAGATGGAACCTGGACAGATTGAAGGAACTAGAGGTGGTTGAAAGTTTCAGAGGGAGCATTAGGCATGGATTGGCTGAAACGGAAGAAAGTAATACAGTAGAAGAAGAATGGGTAGCTCTGACAGATAGGGTAGTAGGTAGCAGAGGATCATATAGGCAGAAGGACAAGGCTTAATGGAAATCTCTGGATGACACAGGATATACTGATCTTAATTGATGAGAGAAGAAAATATAAAAATTCAGCAAGTGAAACAGGAAAAAAGGAGTACAAACGTCTGAAAAATGAGATTGACAGGAAGTGCAGACTGGCTAAGCAGGGATGGCTACAGGACAAATGCAGAACCGTAGAAGAATGCATAACTAGGAAAAAGATAGATACCGCCTACAGGAAAATAAAGGAGATATTTGGAGACAAGAAAAGCAGCTGTATGAATATCAAGAACTCGGACGGAAAACCAATTCTAAGCAAAGAGGGGAAAGTTGAACTGTGGAAGGTATATACAGAGGGCCTATACAAAGGAAAAAATCTTGAAGGCAGTATTCTAGAAAGGGAAGACGAAGTAGAGGAAGATGAGATAGGAGATAGGATACTGCAAGAAGAATTTGACAGGGCGCTGAAGGACTTGAGTCGAAACAAGGCCCCTGTAGTAGATGATATTCCGTCTGAACTGCTGATGTCGTTAGGAGAGCCAGCCGTGAAAAATTGTACCACCAGGTATGAAAGATGTATGAGACAGGGGAAATACCCTCCAAGAAGAATATCGTAATTCCAATTCCAAAGAAAGCAGGTGCAGACGAATGTGAAAATTACAGAACTATCAGTTTAATAAGTCATGGTTGCAAAATACTAACACGAATTATTTACAGACGAATGGAAAGACTTGTGGAATCCGACCTCGGGGAAGATCAGGTGGATTTAAGAGAAATGTAGGAACACGGGAGGCAATACTCACATTACAACTTATCTTAGAAGATAGGCTAAGGAAAGGGAAACCTACGTTTTTAGCGTTTGTCGATTTGGAGAAAGTTTTTGACAATGTCAACTGGAATACACTATTCCAAATTCTGAAGGTATCAGGGGTAAAATATAGGGAGCGAAGAGTTATATTCAACCTATACAAAAACCAGGCAGCGGTTGTTAGAGTCGAAGGGCAAGATAGGGACGCAGAGGTTGGGAAGGGAGTAAGACAGGGTTGTAGCCATTCCATGATGTTGATCAATCTGTACATTGAGCAGGCAGTGAAGGAATGGAAAGAGAAATTTGGAGAGGGTATTAAAGTGCAGGGAGAAGAAATAAAAACAATGCGGTTTGCTGATGTCAGAGACCGCAAAAGATCTGGAAGAGCAATTGAATGGAATGGACACTGTCTTGAAAGCAAGATATAAGATGAACATTAACAAGAGTAAAACGAAGGTAATGGAATGCAATGGCAAAAAATCAGGCGATGCTGAAGGAATTAGATTAAGTAATGAGACAATAAAAATAGTAGATGAAATTTGTTATTTGGGTAGCAAGATAACTTCTGATGGCCGAAGTAAAGGAGATATAAAATGCAGAATGGCTTTGGGAAGAAAAGCGTTTTTAAAGAAGCGAAACATGTTAACGTCCAATATTAATTTAAATGTTAGGAAGTCCTTTCTGAAAGCATTTGTCTGGAGTGTAGCCTTGTATGGGAGTGAAAAGTGGACGATAAGGAGTTCAGATAAAAAGATGATAGAAGCTTTTGAAATGTGGTGATACAGACGAATGATGAAAATTAGATGGGTAGCTCACGTAACTAATGAGGAGGTGCTTAACCGAATCGGGGAGAAAAGGAGTTTCTGGCATATCCTGACTAAGAGAAGGGATAGATTGGTTGGACACATTCTGAGACATTAAAGAATTGTTAACTTAGCATTAGAAGGAAGCGTGTGGGGTAAAAATCGTAGAGGGAGACCGAGGGACGAATATAGTAAGCAGATTCAAAAGGATGTAGGTTGCCGAACGTATTCTCAGATGACGAGACTTGCACAGGACAGGGTAGCGTGGAGAGCTGCATCAAAGCAGTCTGTGGACTGAAGACTACAACAACAACAACAACAAATAAAAAAAAACTGACGATGAAAATAAAAAGGAAATTCAAACAAAGAAAGAAAAGAAAACTGAAACCTTAAAGTAAAAAGTAAGAGAAGAAACAAAACGGGAATAAAAAATGTGCTTTGTCCAGCATTGGCGCATCGGATATTCCTGCCGGTATCACCATTGCATCCCCTCTATATACATGTCCTCCCTGATGGTTTCGTCGGGCTTGCATCACCAAGACCTAGAAAGTTCAACACGTAGATATAAGAGAAGTTGTAAAATTTATACACTTTTTACCAACGTCCACCCGTGTGTGGTATCGGGATCCCCCACAGCTTATGTATAGTATCCAATCATCTCTCTTTTTCACTTTCCACTGCCTCCTCTCTCTTGCGTCCACAGAGTGCGTGCAACTACTCCCAATGCTACTAGCCGGTTGCCAACAGTTCGTTTTGACAATTACGAGCTCCCAAACCCTCTTATCTGTGCTGTGGTAGCTGTGAGATACGCCACTTCTGCCCTTACCATACGACGATCTTTGGTGCGGACTGTGCTGCATGGACGTCCAGAACCTACTCCAAGGTTGTGAGAATGTTCACGTGACCATTGCAACCAGCAACTGACGCAACAGTTCCAACTTGTGTGGTATTTCTCAGAAACGACAGTTCCGCCACTTGCAAGGCCATAATTTCAAATTCGCTCAGTTGGCTGTAGGAAGGACGAGTTCGCCTCCGTGGCACGGGCCGTGTTTGCTGCACATGCACTACGTTTACATGCAACACATCTTCCGGAAGCCGAAAACCTATTTTCGTAAACCGTTTTTCGCTGTCGTGTTTACATGGCATAGCCTGAATCGGATTTCCTAGCCGACTTAATATGGCGACTGATAAACAGCTGATTCATTTCCTGATTTAGCCAGCACAATCGCTATTTTTCTTTACTTAAAGACACATATTCATGCTCACTCTAATGTTTATATTTTTATTTCATGGTAGAAAATGTCATTCTGTCCAAATGTGTCGAAAACTCATAACTAGAAAACACAATCTAACAAGCCAAGAACGCTTCAAAATCGGTTGCGTTTACATGGGCACGAAAATCGATTGTGGAACTGGAAAACCGCTTTACAGAAGTGGATTTCCAGAATCGATTTTGGAGTGTTTACATGACAAACCAAAAGCGGAATTGGGAAATCGGTTTACGAAATCCGGTTTTGGGTGCCCATGTAAACGGGGTGATGTTGATATACAGCCTTAAACATTCCCTATGAAAGAGCACTCATAGGTGGCGCTGTGTCTACGCTGTCTTCTAACGGCCGACTTTGAAATCAATATGAATACACCTGCTATCTCCTGCGCGGCATCGTGATTGGCTCCAAATCGCGTCGTCCTTTCAGGAGTATTTATTATTTTTTCGGGCAGAGTATTTATTGTACATCACATTTCTTAGAGATACACGTTACGTCTCTTTCACGCCGTGGACTGCACAGCGTTCTCAATCGTAACGACGTTGCGAATTTACAATTCTTCCCCATTTTAGGGTATATTCCTATCTCAAAAAAAAGAAAATGCTCTGAAAAAAAAAGTCTTTCAGGTTCTCCATCGCTTTGAGAAGGCTGCTGCCATAATGAGAATTATCTTTTCCGCCAGAAGTCTATCTTCGTAACGTATAGTCAAAATTAAGAGACCCGAATCTTAGGTTTAAAAGTCTCTTTGGCATCCACGTCCTTAGAAGCGAATGCTAATTCAGAATATGTTAACCAACTTAGAATATTCAGGCAACTGCCTGGAGATTTGACCATCCGAATACAAACGTGGTGCTTCACGAGCTGTTCCATCTCTCTCTCTTTTGTATTATAGTCATAGCATGAGGGAGAAGTGTGTTCAAAAATTATTATCTAAAAACAAAAAATATAAGCGTATAGGAAAATAAATTACAAACAGAGTTTCTATCTAATGAAACTCGAATGGAGATGGCGAAATTTGCAAAATTGCAAAAAACGGTTTTTCTTAAATGAATAAAAAACGATAAGTCCGCTGTAAAATTAGAAAGTTTGGGCCTTTAGATATTCTATCGATTGGTTTTTTGTACTTATCGATTGCTTTGTAAATTTTCGAGATATTTCGAAAAAACACTACAAACATTTAAAAACTAGATTCCTTATAACTCGTCAACATGCACCTTTCCATACTTATTATTTGCCGTAAGCATGGCTCTAAATAATTAAAAAAATACTTTTTCCAAGAAATTAAAAATATTCATTATTTTTCGAGATATTTAGATTATTATTATTATTATTATTATTTTAAAAGGCCTTTTAGAAAATTGCCTAGAGTTGCTCAGGAGATCGACCTAGAATAACGTTATTTGGTCTCTTTTCTTCTCTTATTTTTTTATTTTAATGCTTTCAGTTTTCTTTTCCTTCTTTATTTATATTTTCTTTTCTTTTTTTATTCTCTCCAGTTTTTTTATTTACATTTATATTTTTGTTTTTCAACTTTGTACTCTTTTACTTTCTGCGTTATTATCGCCCCTGGACAGGACATGATAGGGAACTAAAAAAAAGTGTATACCACGCTAATGATTTTTATTTTAATTAATTAATTAATTTTTTGTAGATTTGGTTAATTATAAGCATCATAGAATGGCTTTGAAAAACTTGCAAATTTTTGGGTCTGTTTCCTTCAAGATATTTTCATTTTTATGTTATGAAAGGAGCTGTTAAAGAAATATATTACAGACGTTTTGTCACAGAATTTAAAACAAATAATGTTGGTCTACGACTTTCTGGAACCGAGATAAATATTATTCCATTCACATGTTCAAATGTTTGTCAAGCTTAACGGACTTAACTGCGCGGTCATCAGTCCCTAAACTTACAAACTACTTATCAACTACCTTATACTAAAGACAACACAAACATCCATGACCGAGGTGGAATTCGAATCCCCGACGAGGAACGGACTCGCGCAGCGGAACAGAGCGCCTCAATGCGCTCTGCCGCTCCGCCGCGGCAAATAGTTCTGTTAGAAAAATTCTAGAGGACGTAATTGAACATTTAACATTACGCCGTCACAGAAGTCTTGGAATACCTCTCCCGTTCCCCTATCCCAACGGCTGTTCGCCCGTTCACCCGCTCGCCCGCTCTAGCTCAAGGCTCGAGTTTCATTAAATAGAAACCCTACTTGAAATGTAATTTCCTATACACTCATATTTTTGTTTTCGGGTAATAATGTTTGCAAATTTAATGCGTAATATAAGCACACAATATTGTGCGCGACACGTTATTAAAAGAGAGGAACACATTGACAGAGTTCTAGAGAGGATAAGGACGTTAAAAACGCAGGTTCCAGGATGGTGTCTGAAAGTTGCGTGTAAACGATCCAGCATAAGAAAATCACAAAGTTTCAGAGTCCAGCGCAGAAGCGGTGCACCGGTTCGTGTCTTCATCTTTCACGTATGGCTGTGTAATGTCGATACTTGCATGTCTGATTGTATGATTGTAATCGACAATGGTCGAGGATGCGACGTCAGCACGCATTTCTACGGAAACTTCGCTCAGCATTGTAGTACACCTATGTAAGGAATGACGCTGTGACATTTAGGCAGTGTTTCAGAGACAGTCGCTACAAAGGTAAGGCGTGTTGCACAAGGCAAATGCATCTGGACGAGGACGCCGCCGCGTGTTAAGTGGCTGCGAGTGCAACAGCCGAGGAGGCGGCGGCATCGAAGCTATTAGCGAATGACTGAAAGCTGAGCGTTAACAACCTTGTGCAAGCGCCGGTGTTTGAGCAGTTACGAGCTCTGCACGAGTCGTACTACACTTTTCTTCATTTAGTAATATTTTTGTTTCAGAGTCCCACCCGCCGTCGTGTGACAACACGCTTCAAGTGCAAAAGCTGAGAAGATGAATGCATGAAGCTTTTTTATTAACGACTGAAAAGTGCAATGTGATGTGATTCTACTACACGAGTGCTGCGAATACAACCGACAACAACAACGTCACACTATGACAACGTCTAAAGTTCGCGGAAAGGATAAAAGTTGGGAAGGTGGTAGCTGTTGTTATGAACGACGGAAAAGTGTACTGTGATGTGATTTGAGTACTACGATTACAACGGCAGAGACGACGAAGTTTACGACACCGTGTAATACTTGCTGAAAGAATATAAGCTGAGGAGGTGGTGGTGGCGTCGAAGTTGGCAGCGAACTACTGAAAGGTAAGCCTTGGATTTTTTAAGCAGGTACAAATCTTCACTACTGCAAGTGAACTCATATAACTCATTTGTATTTCAGGATCCAGGTTTTTGAGAAATAAGATGACGGAACGACGCCGCCGCCATCGCTGAAATGGCGAAAGTTGAGGAAGCGACGGCACCGAAGCTGTTGCTCAACGAGTGAACTGGTTTTACTGGTGTTTAAGCACGTACTATTTTCATAGGAATTGCTGTTAACTCTTGCCCATTTCACTTGTTTGTTCCAGGGTCTGTTATCGGAGTAAGAAAGATACTGCCGTGGAATGCGCTCTGAATGCGCAAAAGCAGACGCGGCGGCGGCCTCGAAGCTGGCTCTGAACTACTGAAAGGTATGTCCTGGTGCTTGAACTCTCACAAATTCTCATGACGTGTCCTCAGGGGCACGTCATGGAGAGCGGATAGTACCGTCCTGCTTCACCTTTACCGGGCCACTGTTCAGTCGAAGCTCGACTACGGAAGCCTTGTATACTCTTCTGCACGGCCGTCGATTCTCCACCGTCTCAACTCTATTCACCTTCGGGGATTACGTCTGGCGACCGGTGCATTTTATACCAGCCCTGTTGAAAGTCTGTATGCCGAGGCTGCTGTATTACCCTTGACCACTCGACGTGACATACTCTTGTGTCGGTACGCATGCCGCCTGTGGTCGATGCCCAACCATCCATCTTACCGATTATTTTTTGACGACTCACTCGATCGTCAATATCAGTTGTCTGCGACTGCCTTGCTTCCACCTGGAGTTCGGTTTAGCCGCCTGCTACAGCGGCTCGATTTTATCCTTCCTTCCACCTTTCGGTTGAGCGAAAGCCCATTGCCACCGTGGCATCAGGCCCAGGTTCACACTCACCTTGAACTTAGTTCGCTCCCCAAGAAGAGCACTCCGGATTTTGTATACCGCTCGAGGCTTGTCGAACTTCGTTCGCGGTTCGGTAATGCCATATTTATTTACACTGATGGTTCCAATAGCACTGCCGGTGTCGGATCTGCCTTCGTCGTCGGGGACAACCGTTTCCAATACAAGCTCCCTGACCGGTGCTCGAATTTCACGGCTGAGCTTTTTGCCCTCCACCAGGCCGTTTTGTATACCTGCCGCCACCGCCAACCTTTCTATGCCATATGTTCGGACTCCCTTAGTGCCCTGCAGAGTCTTAAGGACTCTTTCTCGAACCATCCTCTCGTGTATCGGATCCAACGCTCCCTCCAGTTGCTAGTAGATGACAGCTGTCACGTTTCTTTCCTGTGGGTCCCTGGCCACGTGGGTGTTCCCGGGAATGAGACCGCCGACATAGCAGCCAAGGCCGCAGCTCTTTTGCCTCGCATGGCTACCTTTTGCGTCCCATCGGACGACGTTCAACTGGCTCTTCGCCGCAGTATCGTGTCGTCATGGCACAGTGCTTGGTTTTCACTGTACAACAATAAATTGAGGACTGTAAAACCGATCCCGACCGCTTGGAGGACCTCCTCACGCCCCTCTCGGCGGGAGGAGGTCATCCTGGCCCGGTTGCGGATCGGTCACAGCCGTTTCAGCCACCGTCACTTGCTATCCGCTGACCCTGCACCGCTGTGCTCCTGCGGTGAACTGCTGACAGTGCGACATGTTTTACTGTCTTGTGTTAATTTTAATCATCTCCGTGTAGCCCTTCACTTTCCGTCTACTCTGGAGGAAATTTTAGCTGATGACACACGAGCATCTGCTCGAGTTTTGCGTTTTATCAACTTGGCCAACTTATCGAAGGATATTTAACCCTTTTAATTGTCTTTTATCTTTCGTTTCTAGCCTCTTCTTGATGTTCTGACAGTCACCAATTTTTTTTTATTTTTATTTTTTTATTTTTTATTTTTTTTATTTTTATTTATTTATTTTTTTTTTTTATATCTAGCGAATCTATGTTCTTGTCTGGGCGCTAATGACCGTAGAAGTTGTGCGCCCTAAAACCACAAAAAAAAGAACCCTTACCTCTTTATTCATTTTTATTTTTCTGGTCCAGCGCCGATAGCGTGTAAAAAAACACGCTTAAAGCGAAAGAGCAGAGGAAGTTGTGTCGTCGAGGCTTTTGTGGTCGACTGAAAGGTAGGCCCCGGGGTTTGAGTACTTACTTACTCTCGCGATTAGCAGTGAACTGTTATTCATTCACTATTTTTATATTTTTCAGACAGTTCGCGAAATATGATGCCGCCGCCGTATAACTCTCGCCGTAAGCGCAAAAGTTGAGACCACAGCATCGAATCTGTTTGCGAGCGATTAACCGGGTTTAGCTAGTGTTTGAGTACGTAACTTCTATTTTGAGGCCTGGAGTTTTTCTAATTTACATTCGTTTTGTTTCAGAATACGTCACTTGGCGGTGAATGACGACGATACCGCTCTGAAAGAGTCTCTGAAAATTCTAAAAGATGGTGTCGAAGCTGTTTGCGAACGACACGAAAGTACGCCGTGATACCTAAGAACTAAAGGTCTTCCAGACCCTCTAGTGAAGTGCGCTCTGTTCCTAACTACGTGTTCTCATTTCAGATGCTGCTGCTGAGGCCGTTACACACGCAAGGGAACTGCGGTGTTGCTACCGAACCTCAAGAACAGAGAAGATAGCGTGGGAGCCCTGATGTGCTGGACGTCTTGATTGAAGTATTAAAAGACGTTGGAATATAATGAAATTGAAATAAAACTGCAATACTAAAGCTGACCTTGTTCTAACTCTTTATCACAGTAGAAGTATGGGATAGTAATACAAATGAAAGAAGCAAACCCCTCTCGTTCAAATTCGTATCTTAGTTGACATAGGGAAGGTTAATAAAACTGAAATATGAAAAGAAATCATGTTCAAACTCGTACCGCAGTAAATATATGAGCCGGCCGCGGTGGCCGAGGGGACTGAGGTGCTCCAGTAACGGTCTGCACGGCCACTACGGTCGGGGGTTCGAATCTCCCCTCGGGCATGGATATTTGTGCCGTCCTTATTATAAGGTAGTTGATAAGTAGTTTGAAAGTTTAGGGACTAATGACCCCGTAGTTAAGTCCCATAAGCTTAACAAACATTTGAACATTTTTTGAAATATAAGGGAAATGAATAAAGTGGAATAAGACAAAAAATAGTAAAACTGACTCTAAAAATGCCTCTTTGTCGCAGAAAAAATATCATAGCTGTAATTGGAGGCTAAGAAAACTCATCTTCCAAATCTCAGTAGTAGACGAGCGGTTAAAAAAAACTAAAAGAAAAAAGTATTAGAGATTAATGAAACCAGAGATATTGGATGTACACTGGTGTAACATATTGACTGCTGTACGTTTTGTGTTTTGGTAGTGTTGTTAGGGAGTGTTATTTAGTAATAACCAAAAGAAATTTATTCCACCCAAATTTCCGTCCGCAATAACGTCCAAGTATTAATACAGCGATAAGTGTGGAGACATGGTTTGACCTAAGGAAATCATACAATCATAAAACTGTATCACCTTGATCGTACCACTGCTGACTCTATAAGCACTTGATGAACACATTGCAATGTCTGTATGAACACCACGCACACACTGTCTAGAGACCGTATACCGCCACTATTTAACTGTGCTTCAACCTTTCAGACGTCACTCTTCGTTCGTAATGGGCGGCCTCTTTTGTAGGAACTCTTGTTGCTATCTGTGTGAGTTTCCTTGAACGGATCGATATTTGTGTAGTAGTCTTTGGTTGCCTGACTATACGCGTTGCGGTAAACCATACCAACTTTGTGACATTTTTAATGTTTTTTAAATAATGCAAATGCATTTTCAAATATCTCCGTTCTTTTATGTTTTATTTTTCCTCAATTTATCAAATGCAGTGTTACTTCAGAATTTATATCCGTGGGAGCCAGAATTCCAATCCACCAAATAGGTCGTCCAAAGTGGAGCCTATTTGTAGTGTAACTGTTTGACAGTAGTATTTCTTCTTAACCAGCTTATAAAAATGTTCAAATGTTTATGGATCTATGGGACTTACCTACTCTGGACATCAGTCCCTAGTTTTTTTTCCCCTTTATTGTGTTTTATACCAGCAGTACACCGGTAGGCTGGCAGCAGCACTATGGGCTGCTCTTCAGCCGAGAGGAAAAATACATATATGAGTGGAGAATTAAAATACATAACAGGAGATAAAACAACAGAGATAAAGTGACATAGACAAGGCGACAGTTTGGCGTACATGACAATAGACAGATGATTAAAACCACATTTAGTTAGTTAAAAATGATGAGCCACGGTGACCTAAAAAAAGAGCAATGTAGGACGACAATAACACAGGACGGCGAGTACACGGAGACACTATTTAAAATACACGGTGTGACGCTTGTCTGGTTGCGGTGGACGCAGTTAAAAAACACACACTTCACTGTAGCACAACACACAACACTTGACGTAGCACTTGTAAAACTGTCGGTCCAGGACCCCCAGAAAGGGGGGGGGGGGGAGGGAAGCGTGGGGGCGGCAGGGAGGAGCCGTAGGGACTCCAGGGCAGGGAGGGGGGTAGCCAAGCGGGGGAGCGGAAGGGGAGGGGGGCACTTTATCTATGGGTGGGGGCTAGGATTACAAACTACTTAAATCGATCGAAAACTAAACAAAATCTCAGCCAACCAGTTGCATAAAAACGGTTTATATACATAAACCTTGACCCAGGTTTCGGCAGAAGTAATTTTGCCTTCTTCAGGAGAATTTCCTAACATAACAATCATATGGATAATAGTAAAATACATAAAAGTTTCTAAAATAAATAAGAAATGCAATTCACAACATCTTGGCGCCACCTAGTGCGGGCGCACGTCCCTAGTGCTCCTACGCCTCTACCACTACGCAGCGCTCACTCGACCTGTGTGTGGACGCGCTCCACAATTTTATGATGTGACATTGTTTTAAATTTTTATTTTTATTCCATGACATGGAGTCAGCCACATTTGCCCAAATGATTTTATTTAACAACTATTTTAATGTGAGCTAAATGTAAGTACCTTCTCATCCAATGCTGTAATTTTAATTTCTTACTTATTTGAAACTTGTATGTATTTTGCTATTATCCATATGATTGTTCTATTTTGTTAGGAAATTCTTCTGAAGAAGGTAAAATTACTTTTGACGAAACCTGGGTCAAGGTTTATGTATATAAACCATTTTTATGCAACTGGTTGGCTGAGATTTTGTTCAGTTTTGGATCGTGTTCCACCGTTGCTGAACAGCAGCCATATTTAAAATTAAAAAAAAAATATTTTTTTAATTTAAATTGACTTATGCTAAGGAAAAACAAATACGCCCATGCCCGAGGGAGGACTCGAACCTCCGACGGCGAGTAGCAGCGCGCTCCGCAGCTAGGCGCCTTGGGACGCTCGGCCACTCCACCGTGGCTAACCAGCTTATGTACGCTGGTCAAACCAATTAGGGGATTTTTTAAAATTATTTATCTGACATGCCTCATTGCATAGTAATATTACAAGTTTGAAGGTTAAATTCATTCGGTTACATCAGTTAGTTTTAACAAACACAAACATATTTCATAAGACTGAAGGATTTACAGAAGAAGACATTTTAGCTGTACAAGACCAAAACAAATATTTTCCCCTAATGTTACTTTTTCCTACGAGGAGTATTTAAACCGGTGGAGGCCGTACTAAATGGCAGGCACCATTACAATTTTCTCGCCAGAGAATTGCCAGAATTGCTGGAAGACGTCCCGCTTCCTACAAAACAATGCATGTGGTTCCAACATGACGGGGCGCCGGCACATTTCATTCGTCGTGTGCGTCGATTCCTGGACCGACGGTTCCCAGAAACGTGGATTGGCAGAGGTGGTCCCGTACCATGACATGCTCGATCCCCAGCTATGTCCCCTCTGGACTTTTTTGTGTGGGAGAGACGCACAACCTTGTTTACGCAACTCCTGTTGCATCAGAAGAGGATCTGGTTGTCCGGATAGTAGCAGCAGCACGAACAATTCAGGATACTCCTGGAGCTATCGCCCGTGTCAGACACAACATGATCCGACGGTGTAACCTTTGTTTACGTGTCAATGGAGTCATTTTTGAAAATCTACTGTAATTTAGATTGGGTTGTGTTAATGTATTGTCTCCTGGTAATAAAAAAATAGAAAAGTGTTTGTTGCTATAATTAGCCACCAGACAAATCTTCTTCTACATGTTTAAATACTTCTCATATGAAAATATGACATTAGCGAAAAATATTTGTTTTGATGTTCCCTACAGAATCCTAGAGTTTGTCGGTTTAAATACTTTTCACCCTGTAGAGCTTCTGAGAATCCTTACATTCCACCTTGTAAACACTTGAGAAGGTATCTTAAAGAGTTATGGGCACGAGGCCTGATAAAACTGTTTCACTGGATATCATTCTGTACAATTTCACCGTCGCTAAATATAAGAACACGCCGCATCGGCAGAATTACTCCACCGACGTGCGTTTCGTACCTGTTTCAATGGAAAAAAGAAAAGGAAAAAAGGTCTGCAATGATATTCGACCGGACACATACTACAGATAAAAGTATAGTTGTCAGTCATGCTACGAAGGAGCTACCGCTCTTATCTTCGTAGCGTAACGGTTGTTAAGTCCTACCGTAATTAAAGAACAAATATTAAACTGGAAACAACAGATACTGCAAGAAACGTACAATCTCGCTTGTGCCAACAGCACGTAAGTACTTACAAAAATATACCAATCAGATGATGCGTTTCACAAAGCTGAAAACTAGAGAGACACCAGGTGGCAGTGGAAATATGTACATACATCTTCAATATTTTTACTATGACCGTTTGTTTAACGATTAGACTGTTACTAAATGGAATTCTTAAAAAATGTGGAACCTATAAAAACCTAGAGGTGCACAATTTGTAGCGAATTAAGTTTAATATGTTACACGCACAGGTCTAAATAAAATAAAAAAGGACAAATGACTGTAGTTATTGGAACGTTTGTTATTTAACGCTTGTCGTTGTAGTAATACTGCAGACGTGTTCTTATATTTCAAACGTTCCTACGCGCACCATTAATGATTTTCAAAAGAAATGATACGATGAGTTAAACTGCAGTGAATCTCTAAATATACTGTATGTTATGTATTACATTACTTCTAATTGACTATGTAAACACGTAGTTGAAGCTCCACAGACCGCCTCTGGGAACTCTGGCACTTCTGATCTTGGCCATGTGCAATGCTCTAAATCAGGGGTTTCCAAATTATTAGAGTGTGAGGGCCACATATCAAGTTTCGGTTTTCAATGGAGGCCGGCCGACATCATTTGGGACTACCGAAAATTGTAATACCTGCCGTATAATTTCACCTGTAGCGTCAACAAGACGTTAAGCGTATATCATATGCCATGAAATACCTATCATTACACCTTCAAACAAACATTAATAACATGCGAATTATTTAACTCACGCAAATACTTTTTGAACACGATCTGCGGCAACGCAACATTTAGTTGACCACACGTTTTCTCATAGGGAGAAAACTACAACAGAGTTTAATATTATTTAACACAGGCACAATATTCAGTGAAAACTTCAAGTAATCTTTATTACTCTTGCAGATGGCGCCGTCATTTACCGTCCAGTAAAATCATCTAACGATCAAAACCAACTGAAGAACGATCTGAATAAGATATCACTATGGTGTAAAAATTGGCAATTCACTCTAAATAATGAGAAGTGTGAAGTCGTCCACTCGAGTACGAAAATAAATACGTTAAACTTTGTTTACAAGATAAATCAATCAAAAGTGAAGGCCGTAAAGTCCACTAAATACCAAGGAATTACTATTACTTCAGACTTAAACTAGGAAGAACACGTAGATAATATCATGGGAAAGGCGAACCAGAGACTGCTTTTTATTGGCAGAACCCTTAAGAGATGCAACAGAACTACTAAAGAAACTGCATACACTACGCTTCTCCGTCTTTTTTTTTGAGTATTGCTGCCCAGTGTGGGATCCTTATCAGGTAGGTTTGACGGCGGATATTGAAAGAGTCCACAGAAGGGCAGCTCGTTTCGTATTGTCACGATATAGGGGAGACAGCGTTACGGAAATGGTACAGGATCTGGGATGGGAATTATTACAACAACTGCGGTTATCGCTGCGGCGTAGTCTACTTACGAAACTCCAATCGCCATCATTCTCCTTCGAATGCAAAAATTTGTTGTTGACTCCCACTTACATAGGTAGAGAAATGATCATCAGAATAAAATACGAGAAATCAGAGCTCGCAAAGAGAGATTCAGATGTCCTTTCTTCCCGCAAGCTATTAGAGAATGGACTGGGAGATAAATAGTATAAAGGTGGTTCGATGAACCCACTGCCAGGCACTTACATGTGATTTCCAGAGTAAACCATGTAGATAAAGATGTAGTACACTTATTGTGACGTATGAAATTTGTACCACAAATCGAGAAAATTTGCAATTAAGAAGACAAATATGGACGAGTATAACATTTTCTAAGTCTTCGACAGTGAAATTACTTTTCTGTTTATATTTCGTAAATATCAGCAAAGAAATGTTTTCACACCTGTAGGTTGTGCCAAATCGTTGTAACAAAGTTTGTGCAAAACCCAACACCATGCTCTTCATGTAAACAGTGTGTGGCTTTCCTCATTTTGAAATTTCATGGCCAGTTCTTACATTCACTTTTGTAACTTCAGTTTTTCGAAACAGTTTTCTTAAGATTTATTGTTTAAAATATAGGCCAGATTTTAATGTTTCGAATATATATTAACGTACATAGTCACTGAATTGATCAAACCATGCGTTTTTCATAATGACGACGCTTATTATATTCCTTGAAGACAGCAATAGCTTCATTACGAAACAAACACGTTGTTTTGTTGTCTTTGTCTAAAACAGGGCATTTCGCGTTCATGTTTGACTGAATATATGACTCTCAGTGTCGACTGTTCTCTTTTTAGGTTCATCCGACATGATACTCTGCATACCCGCTAGGTTAACCGTGAGGTCTAACGCACCGCTTTCCAAGGTGGGGAGGCGTACCGCCCCCCCCCCCCCCCGGTTCGAATTCGCCCGGCGGATTAACGAAGAGGGTCGGAGTGCCGGCCAGCCTGGATGTGGTTTTTAGTCGGTTTTCCACATCCACCTAGGTGAATACCGGGCTGCTCCCCAAGTCCCGCCTCAGTTACACGATTCGCAAACATTTCGTAACACTTTACACACTTTCACACATATAAAAGTATAGGCAGACATTTGGGGTACATATTTCCTCCCGGGGGGCAGGGGGTGGCGGCAGGAGGGCATCCGGCCACCCCGTCAGTACTAACATGTCAAATCCGAATAACCAAAGCCGACCCTGCATGTGCGGGAAAAGGGCTGAAGAGAAAGAAGAAGAAGAAAGACATAATACTCTGAATAAGGATCTCATCTGAAGCACTCTGAATAAAGAACGTACACGTATTCCCAACACAGAAATTATGAGTTAAATGACTATAAGAAGAAGATGAACGTAGAAAAATCACCAAGGAACAAGAAATCACAGTCACCTAGAGATGTGGCGATGCCAGAGCGGTCTCTTATTTACGAGGAAGTGGAGGCCATTCTGACGTGCTCTGAGTGCTGCAATGATTCTAAGAAACTTCTAGCAGAGTTATACGAATGGAAATTCCACGCAAAATTAATACAAATTAAAAATAAAAAAAATAAAAAAAAAATAAAAAAAAATAAAAACTTTCGTCCCATCGCAGGCCGGATTCAATCCCTTCGTGGGCCGTATTTTGTAGACCCTGCTCTAAATCAATCGAGCGGGTTGTATTTTTGCCTCTCATTGCACAAGTATTCAGACAGTGATAAAAAATGTTCAAAATGTTTGTATACCTTATGGGACTTAACTACGGGGTCATCAGTCTCCCCAATTGTGCGATTGGATTCACGATTTCCTATCAGAAAGAACATAGTTTGTTGTAATTGACGGTAAGTCATCGAGTAAACCAGAAGTGATATCTGGCGTTCCACAGGGAAGCGTTATAGGTCCCCTACTCTTCCTCGTGTTTAAAAAAGATTTAGGAGACAATCTGAATAGTTCCCTTAGACTATTCGCGGATGATGATGTCGTTTATCGGTTAGTGAAGTCAACTGAGGATCAAAAGCAACTGCAAAGCGATTTAGACAAAATTTCTGCATGGTGCGAAAATTGGCAATTGACACTAAATAAAGAAAAGTGTGAAGTAATACACATGACCACTAAAAGAAATCCGCTGAACTTTAATTACGCGATAAATCAGGCAAAACTTAAGGTCGTAGAATCTACCAAATACCTAGGTGTTACAATTACGAACAACTTTGACTGGAGGGAACACATAGAAAATATTGTGGGGAAGGCGAACCAAAGGTTACGTTTCATCGGCAGAACGCTTCGAAGACGCACCAGCTCTATCAAAGAGACTGCCTACATCACACTTGTGCGTCCTCTCCTGGAGCACTGTTGCCCCTTGTGGGACACTCACCAGGTGGGACTGACGGAAGATATTGAGAAGGTTCAGAGAAGGGCAGCTCGTTTTGTTTTATCGCGTTAAGGGGGGGGGAAGCACCACGGAAATGTTGCAAGAATTGGGGTGGAAATCATTAAAAGAAAGACGTTATTCATTGCGCCGTGATCAGTTAGCGAAGTTTCAATCACAGACTTTTAGTTCAGAATGTGAAAATATTTTGCTAGCACCCACCTACTTAGGGAGACATGGCCACCCCAATAAAATAAGAGAAATCAGATCGAAAACGGAAAGATTTAGGTGTTCTTTCTTCCCGCGCGCTATTAGAGAATGGAACGGTAGAGAAAAGTTATGAAAGTGGTTAATGAACCCTCTGCCAGGCACTTGAATGTGATTTGCAGAGTATCTATGTAGATTTAGATGTAGAAACTTACAAACTACTTATGAACTAGCTGAACCTAAGGACGGCACAAATTTCCATGCCCGAGGGGAGATTCGAACCCCCGACTGTAGTGGCCGTGCAGACCGTGACTGGAGCGCCTCAGTCCTCTCGGCCACCGCTGCCGGCAGTGATAAAAATTATAACTACATTGTATTTCACTTAATCGGTGTAGCTTTACTTTCGCGCACTACTGTGGAAACAGTCAATAGACACGCGGTGGGGGAGACAAATCAGTGGGCGGGTGACGTCTGTCGTTGGCGAAATGCCGCCGGCTGTCGACCTTGCTATCGACCACGTGGGCGGCAGGTGGGGGTGGGGTGGGCGCGAGCGCGCATCAGCGACCATCGACCGGCGCGGCTCTCGTCCCAGGCGGGGTTAATTGGTTGCCGGTCGTCGCTATTTCCGTCCGCTGCCCGGACCTCGAGTCCAGTCGCCGGCTGACTCCAGGGACGTCGCCCACGCAGACTGCTGTCGCCTCCGTTCACCTCGTCTATACATAGGACCACGGCTAAACATAGTCTCCAGTCAGCACGAGCAATTGGCGGTCCCAGTCGGCTCACTGGACTGATTCGACGACAAATTTGAGAAAATATAAGCCTAGTAAAAGAATGCCAGGACATTCAATGGTGTGCAGACTTAAAGGACGAAAGTTACTTTGTCGTGATGTGTGATTACCATCGTTAGTTGGCGTGCTGTTACTACCTGTTGTGGGGCGGTTTGACCAACAGCGCCTAGAGAGAAGGCCGCGTCGCTCCCTTGTGACGTCACGCAGCGTAGCTGAATGGCTGGCTGCTACCACAGACAAATATATACAGACGGGAAACCTCCGTAAGGGCCCGGTCCTACGCTCTGGGGTGCGGGGAGGGAGGGTTTCCAGCAGTTCCGTAATATGTCCCATAATGGCGCTGCGGTCAGAAGCAGCTCTTTAAACTGGCCAGAGCAGGCGGCAGGTAGCGGCTGACCCCACCACCACCTCCGCTCAAACGCCCGCACGCCGGACACAGCCGTGGCCTCGTGGCAGGCGGCACGAGCTCTCCCCTCAGCCTCCCCTCCACGCTACCCTCTGACGTGCGAGAGGCACCCTAAGCCAGCGAACCGCCTGACACCTGCTAGCATCTTACGGAACTATGAGGGGAGCGTAGGACAGTGGTTTAGGGTGGGCTGCTTCTCTGTATATGATACTCTGTGCTGCTACGGCACAGTGGGCCATGCCCCAACAGCCACTCAGTCAGCTACGCAATCGCGACCTACTCTGCGGGACTTCACACGGGAGCGCCGCGGCCTTCTCTCTTGGTGGTGTTTGTTTGACACGGTGACGTACGCCAACTCCAGCAAAAACGGTTCCTCCATTTTAATAACCCGTGGTATTTATTAAAAAAACTAAATAGTTTTTGGCAATGTAGGAAGAAAACAGTAATTCCAGACTAAAACTGTTCTACACAACGCTATTTAAAAGTCCTCTTGAGACAGCTGGTCCGTAAACAAAAAATGTCTAATCGGAGTCTGTAGTGATGGGTTTTCACGCACTGTGGAACACTGAAGCGATACATTTCCCTGACAATGGCGGCTATCAATTATAGTTCAGCCAGAGTCGAACTTAGGAGTCACGAATCTCTCAGTAAACTTCGCTACTGAAGCGGCGCCAAGCATCTGGGTCGTATAAACATATCACGAAACGATTGACTATGAATGTGTATTCCGAGTGAAGCTGCACATGCAAAATACTTCGAATTTATGAGCTTTTGTGGCGCTATAAATTGTAGCAACTATCAAATACATAATTTGAAAATCTCTCATTTGCAAATGATGCTCAGTAGTAACATATTAATGTTATCAATAACAAATGTTCGTTTACGGTGGTTAGTTATACTGTTAGGCATACGTGTAAATCTTTAACAATTTATTCACTTCTGTTCTTAATCAGAATCGCAAATACTGGACCACTATTTCATAATATTACTTCCGTATAAAGTAACGTGAGAATGCTTCTAGTAGCAGTTAATTAACTATTTGAGTAAAGCCTGCTTAGTTTCGTACCTCAGTTTCACAAAAATGATAAGCCTGTATACTGGCATACACTCCTGGCCATTAAAACTGCTACACCACGAAGATGACGTGCTACAGACGCGAAATTTAACCGACAGGATGAAGAAGCTGTAATATGCAAATGATAAGCTTTTCAGAGCATTCACACAAGGTTGGCGCCGGTAGCGACACCTACAACGTGCTGACATGAGGAAACTTTCAACCGATTTCTCATACACAAACAGCAATTGACCGGCGATGTCTGGAGAAACGTTGTTGTGATGCCTCGTGTAAGGAGGAGAAATGTGTACCATCACGTTTCCGATTTTGATAAAGGTGGGATTACAGCCTATCACGATTGCGGTATATCGTATCGCGACATTGCTGCTCGCGTTGGTCGCGATCCAATGACTGTTAGCAGAACATGGAGTCAGTGGGTTCAGGAGGGCAATACGGAACGCCGTGTTGGATCCGAATGGCCTCGTATCACTAGCAGTCGACATGACAGGCATCTTATCCGCATGGCTGTAACGGATCGTGCAGCCCTGAGTTCAGCAGATGGGGACTTACGCAAGACGACAACCATCTGCACGAACAGCTCGACGACGTTCGCAGCAGCATGGACTATCAGCTCGGGGACCATGGCTGTGGTTACCCTTGACGCTCCATCGCAGAGTGCCTGCTATGGTGTAGGCAAAGACGAACCTGGGTACAAGAATGGCAAAACATTTTTTCGGATGAATCCAGGTTTTGTTTACAGCATCATGTAGTCGCATCCGTGTCTGGCGACATCGCAGCGAGCGCACATTGGAAGCGTGTATTTTTGAAGAAATTTCTCCATTGTTGAATGTATTCTTCTTTAAAATATAAAATTAATAAAAGTAAAATTAATAATGTAACACTGATTGATTAATTCTTTAAAATGTAGCAAATTCTGTTTCAACACTTGCAGCTACATACACACATTTTATGGCATATTCACTTTAAATACTGATGTAAGTAGTTTATCTTAGCTTTTAAGGATGTTTGTACAGGAACCATCAAATACAAAATGTCTCCATGTGCTGCTGTATATGTAACTGTGTTCTTGTGTTGTGTGTGCCAGACAACAAGATTATCAAGATTATCAAAATTGTAAGTAACTACAACACTACAATAATCCAAAAAGTATAATGATGAAACATAATACTAAAAACAGCTGTGTCTTCCTGAACATGTTAAAATGTCCAAACATAAACTCACTGGCATCTACAACACAAAACATAATAAGTCCATAATGAACCAGTAACTGTAAAAACGCTCCCGGTGATGGCAGCTTGCTCCCGATAATGGCAGCTTGCTGCCTAAACGCGTGGTGCCAATAAAAATATTAGTAAAAAGTGACTGCTGCAGCATTAATTATTCCAAAAAAGTTTATAATACAATTGCAGACCTCAAAACAATCCAAATAACGTGGATAAATTAATGTTTATATAATAATTTTACTTTGGGCGACCATTTGTTTATTACCTTTACTACTAAAACTAATATTACATAAAAGATGTTTTGTAATTCGATCAGTCTTCCTTGAGCAAAACAATGTATTTCTTCTTTTTATTACCGATACATGTTTCATTGCAGCTGCAGCATCTTCAGTGAATTTTTATTTATTTCTTGTCATTACATGTTCAAATATTACTGAATTTGTAATTTTTTATATTTATATTTTTATTGGGTTCCGAGGAAAACTTGGAAAAACTGAAATTACTGAATATGTAATACGAATAAATACATAAAGACCTACTCAAGTAGCTGCAACTGCAATGAAGAAATAAAGTGGTTTGCTCAAGGCAGATGAATCAAATTTGCAACTTTTGTTTAAGCAAACACAGACCACAGGAATCTGAACCTGAATATGACGTCACCTAGTTGTTTTCACTTCACTTAATCTTATAATACGTTGCAGAAAACGTATCTTCAAGTAATGACTAGCTTCTCTTCAGGTTAAGTTAGCTGCTTTACAAAGTTAGCGAAATTCAGTTGAATAAGTGGTGCAATCTATTTCAAGATGTACTGAAATGTGCTGTAATTCATCCTTATATATTGAAAAAAAATTTAAAGAAAAACGGTCAAGAAACTTCTTTAGCCGGAGGAATAAACAGTAATATTAGCCGAATTCTTTACATTCATGATTTACAGGGTGGAGAGCATAGTGGGGGTTGTTTGTTTGGGATAGGGGGAGTAATCTACAGAAGTTATCAGTCCCCGGTGGGGAGGGCAAGGAGTGAGGATAGGAAAGGAGGGGAGGGGGAAAGGAAATGCAGTCCGGGAAGTAAAGACGGAAGGAAGACTGCATTAGCTCGGGGTCCCGTGCTCGCCACGCACGTACTCGCGAAAGAACCGTGAGTCCCCTGGGGAGACAGCATAGTTCCTCATCCCTAAAGCCAATAGCACTTTAAGTCCCCTGCACTCGTACAACACATGGTCTTCGCTGTCTGACAACGTTTCTCTGACTCACATAGCGAGCCTCACCGCTCCACTATGTCACAGACAAATATATACAGACGGGAAACATCCGTAAGGGTCCGGTCCTACGCTCAGGGGTGCGGGGAGGGAGGGTTTCCAGCAGTTCTGTAACATGTCCCATGATGGCGCTGAGGTCAGAAGCAGCTCTTTAAACTGGCCAGAGCAGGCGGCAGGTAGCAGCTGCCCCCACCACCACCTCCCCTCAAACACCAGCAAGCCTGACACAGCCGTGGCCTCGTGGCAGGCGGCATGAAATCTCCCCTCACCCTCCCCTCCACGCTACCCTCTGACGTGTGAGAGGCACCCTAAGCCAGCGAACCGCCTGACACCTGCTAGCATCTTATGGAACTATGAGGGGAGCGTAGGACAGTGGTTTAGGGGTGGCTGCTTCTCTGTGTATGTTACTCTGTGACTATGTGCACGTGCAGCTTCGCTACAATCTCGACAAAAAACGCGCTGCTTGCATCTCGACTCGCCGCTCCACTATGTTTTCACCCGAGTGCTCGGCCGCTCCACCGCGGAACGAACTTCTGCAAACCAGATGCTGTGCACAGAGGCGTTTGGAGGCGAACCTAGTCGGGGCAGCACGGCACCTGCAGTAAGCACTCTCGTTGTGAATGGCATGTCGCAGTTTCCGCACTGTTTCACAGCAAGATCTGAAGTAGATTTCCACACGTCGGTTCCATTCACCAAGCGGGGGACTTCTGCGACACCGGTACAAGTGTCTCATTTATTTTGGTGACTACGTCGAAAATTATAGCAAACATAGCTGTAGGATTGGTAGCCAATAAAGATTTTAATGTAAGTATGTCGTTGTTAAAAAAAAGGAAGGTAATTGCGCTTGTGATTACTGCGGACACCGTGCTCTGCAGCGGGCTCCCATCTTTTTCACAAGGTTTGTTTGGAGCGATGTTGACAGCTGCTGGTCGTTGGGGCATGGGGACGTGTTGCAGAACGCCTCCACAATGAATGTATTGCAAACACATTGCTGTTACGAATGATTTACGGCAGCAGTGGGTGCGTGAGCTGCCTGCGCAGGTTCACTGAATTCTGGGACCAGTGAATTCTTGGCCCAACCAGAAATGTGTGCATTCTGGGCCCAGTTTCCTGGAAAATGCCTGTGCGAGGGCAGAGCCACAGAGTAACATATACAGAGGAGAAGCCTCCTCTAAACCACTGTCCTACGCTCCCCTCGTAGTTCTGTAAGATGCTAGCAGGTGTCAGGCGGTTCCCTGGCTTAGGGTGCCTCTTCCACGTCAGAGGGTAGCGTGGAGGGGAGGCTGAGGGGAGAGCTCGTGCCGCCTGCCACGAGGCCACGGCTGTGTCTGGCTTGCTGCCGTTTGAGGGGAAGTGATGGTGGGGGCAGCCGCTACCTGCCACCTGCTCTGGCCAGTTAAAGAGCTGCTTCTGACCGCAGCGTCATCATAGGAAATCTTACGGAACTGCTGGAAACCCTCCCTCCCCGCACCCCAGAGTGCAGGACCGGGCCCTTACGGAGGTTTCCCGTCTGTATATATTTGTCTGTGGCAGAGCCTCCCTGAGCCCTGGGAGTCCCCGTCCAGTGCAGTGGCAGACCGCTTAGACAGTCACTGCTAGTACGACTCTAACTTGCGTGGTATTCAGTTCATGCATCTTGTCTCCCAATGTGCTTTAAGTTCGAAATGGAAGTGTCAACGACCATCCGTGGTAAGCCATGTGCGCACTATGACGGCTACTCGTATACCATAAGGAGAACCAACGCACATGGGACTGTGATTTGCCGCTGTTCAAAGCAAAGAACAAATTATTGCCGAGGAATGCTTGAGACGAAAGACTGTGAGGTTCTTAGTTCAAACGAGCATCAATGTGGAGCACCAGATGACGCTCGCATAGAAATACAGAAATCCGTTATTGATTTTCCTACTCGGGTAGTAAAGGACAGCAGTACATTGATAGATAACTTTTTTGTAGACCACGATAAGTTTAACAACATAAATGCTTGTCCCATTGAGAATGGTCTTTCGGATCATGGTGCACAGCTAGTAACAGTATATGAAATAGCTCCGTTCAGTAATTCGAAACTGTGCACCAGAATAGTGCGCTCGATTAATGACTTAACAACTAAAAATTTCAAAGAAAGTCTACAGCAGTTAGACTGGGATGAGGTTTACAAGGAACCTGATGTTAATTTAAAATATAATTTATTTCACGATACATTTGTAAGGGTATTTGATAACTGTTTCCCCAAGAAATTAGTAAAATTTAATTCTAAGAAACCATGCAAAAAACCATGGCTTACTAAAGGTATAAAAATATCGTGTAACCGAAAAAGGGAACTATATCTGTCCGCAAGAAAGAGTAATAACCAAGAAACAATAAAATATTATAAAAGCTACTGTGCTACATTAAGAAAAGTTATTAAAAAATCAAGAAGCATGTGCATCATGCCTGAGATTAGCTCCTCTGATAATAAAATTAAAACAATTTGGAATATTATTAAAAGGGAGACAGGGCAACCAAGAGCAGAGGAAGAGGGTATTACCATCAAAACAAATGAAAACTTTATCAACAAAAAGTCAGAAGTTGAAAACATTTTTAATGATTACTTTTTAAATGTTGTGGAGAAAATAGGATCTAAATGTTCATTAGAAGGAGCAAGGCAATTAATGGAAGAGGCCATACCCACACAATTTAATACAATTGAAATTCCACCCACCTCACCTTCAGAAATTAGGAAAATAATAAACTCTCTCAAGAGTAAACGGTCATATGGAATTGATGGCATTTCCAGCAGGGTATTAAAAACTTGTTCCCATGAGATAAGTAGGATTCTCAGTCATATTTGTAATAACTCATTAAAGCAGGGTATTTTCCCAGATAGACTGAAATATGCTATAGTTAAACCTTTGCATAAAAAAGGGGATACATACGATGTCAACAACTACCGGCTCATCTCACTTCTGACAGCTTTATCAAAGATTTTTGAAAAAGTTATGTATTCTCGAATTGCTTCACATATTAGTATAAATAATGTTCTAACAAAATGTCAGTTTGGTTTTCAAAAAAGCTTTTCAACTGAAAATGCTATATACACCTTCACTGATGAAATATTAAATGCTTTGAATAACCGGACATCACCAGTAGGGATTTTTTGTGATCTTTCAAAGGCGTTTGATTGTGTAAATCATGGGATTCTTCTAGATAAGCTTAAGTATTGTGGTATGAATGGGACAGTGCACAAATGGTTTAAATCATACTTAACTGGAAGAGTGCAGAAAGTTGAAATAAGCAGTTCACATGATGTAGATGACACAATTAATTCTTCTAACTGGGGAGTTATTAAAAATGGGGTCCCACAAGGTTCGGTCTTGGGTCCTTTGCTGTTCTTAATATATATTAATGACTTGCCATTCTACATACATGAAAAATGCTAAGCTAGTACTTTTTGCTGATGATACAAGTATAGCTATCACACCTGACAAACAGGAATTAACTGATGAAATTGTAAATGATATCTTCCAGAAAGTCATTAAGTGGTTCTCTACAAATGGACTCTCATTAAACTTTGATAAAACCCAGTATATACAGTTTCATACAGTAAATGGCATGACACCATTAATAAATTTAGACTTTGAACATAAATCTGTAGCTAAGGTAGAATATTCAAAATTTTTAGGTGTTTGCATTGACGAGGGACTGAATTGGAAGAAACATATTGAAGATCTCCTGAAACGTCTGAGTTCAGCTACTTATGCTATCAGAGTCATTGCAAAATTTGGTGATATAAATCTCAGTAAATTAGCTTACTACGCCTATTTTCATTCACTGCTTTCATATGGGATCATATTCTGGGGCAATTCAACATTGAGTAAAAAAGTATTCATTGCACAAAAGCGTGTAATCAGAATAATTGCTGGAGCCCACCCAAGAGCATCCTGCAGACATTTATTTAGGGATCTAGGGATACTCACTGTAGCTTCACAATATATATATTCACTCATGAAATTTGTTATTAACAATCCGACTCAATTCAAAAGTAATAGCAGTGTGCTACGACACTAGGAGAAAGGATGATATTCACTATTCAAGGTTAAATCTAACTTTGGCTCAAAAAGGGGTGAATTATGCTGCCACAAAAGTCTTTGGTCACTTACCAAGTAGCATCAAAAGTCTGACAGATAGCCAACTAGTATTTAAAAAGAAATTAAAGGAATTTCTGAATGGCAATTCCTTCTACAGTGTAGATGAATTTTTAGATAAAACATAAAAAAATATATAAAAAAAAATAAAATAATAAAAAAAATTTAAAAAAAATTTACAAAAAAAAATTCTTAAAATATAGATTGTCAAGTATAGACATAATTTACTAAACTGACACGTTCCACATCATTACGAAATGTCGTATACATGATCTAAGGAACATGTATTAATCTAATCTAATCTAAGTAAATCGGGCTAAGAAGAGATCAAGAGACGAAGAGACTTCGATTTCTAAAATATATACTGAAGAATTGGGTGACCTCCACAATCGAGGGTATCATTTTGTGTCTGAAATGCCAGAAGAGCTATCAACGAAGCGGATATTATACAGGCATCGGTCCAAAGCACGCGGAGATCAGAAAGAGCCAGAGACGAGACAACAAGTCGATCTTTCGCCTGAGCTTCTAAATATGAATGACGGTAGCAGTTTTCTCTTGAGCGATGACAACATTGGAGATAGGGTGATAGTCTTTAGTGGAAAAGCAGGAAGAGAGGCTTTAAAGACTAAAGAGACTTTTTTATGGATGGGACCTTCAAATGTTGTAGCTAGCAGTTTGCTCAAATATATACGATAGATGCAGACTTTGGAAGTTCAAAGTATGAAACAAATATCTATCCGATGGCCTTTGCATTGGTACCCAACAAAAGAAAAGAGACATATATTCGTCTTTTCAGCAATATTAAAAATAATATAAAAGAATGGAATCCTCAAAATGTCACCGTTGATTTTGAAATAGCTGCTATTTCTGCATTAAAAGTTGTGCTCCCGTCGGTTCAAGTTCATGGCTGCCATTTCCGCACGAAGAAATCTCTCTGGAGGAAAGTTCAAGACTTGGGACTTGCTTCCGAATACAGAGAAAATGAAGAAGTAAGGTTGCAAATTCAGATGTGAGCTTCTCTGGCACTCCTTCGACCGGAAGATGTCTGCGATGGCTGGCTCGAACCATTCACAATCACCAGATATCCCCAAGCTGTCTCAGTTTTTCGACTATTTCGTAGACAGGTGGTTAGAAAACGATGATGTCCCGATCAGAGTTTGGAGCTGCTACAGGCTGCGCCATCGTACCACCAACGCTGTAGAAGGTTGGCACAACAAGATTAATAATTTGCTTGGGAAATCGAATCCTAATATTAAAGACGTAATCAAGTGCATGAAGACGGAAGCAGAGAACTCGGCACGTGCTTTAATGAGATCAGAGTTAGGTATGGAGGGAAAACGAAAGAGAAAACATATGTGAAACTCGATGAAAGGATGGCAAAAATAGTACAAAAGTACGAAGAGGGTGGTGACATCAGGGCCTGTTGAAAGCGATCTCTTACCTTCAAACATTTGAATAAATTCATTGGCCTAGTTTGAGACAACGTATGTGAAAAAATGTACAAAGAAATAATAATTTAAAAGTTAATAAAATAAAATAAATGATTTTAAACACGCCTGAATGACAATGTATTCTTGTCATTTAGCCAGTCCAAAGCTTAGATAAAGTGTGATGGGAGTCTGTTTTTTACGAAAATTCCGTAAACATAACATGATCACTTCCTGGAAAAAGCGAATTTCTTATATGGAGCACTGTGACGTTTTGTAATATATTCTCTCTCTGACGCAATCATTTAGATCTAAATCTTCAAAAAGGTTTTACTTATGACCAGTTTCAGCCAATGTCAACTACCTCCAAAAACAATGGAAAACTTAAAAACCTAATTACAAAAATGTAATTTAAAAATGGTATCTATTCTTCTTCACAAAACTTTATATTAAAATAAATTAAAATAATATGCTCCTCTTACCTCTGGATGGTATATGTAATGTAAAGAACATAATATATGATGGCGTACGAAAAAAGGGTAGGATTATGCATATAATTAAAGATCATTGGATATAACTCACATACAGTGCATAGGTGACATAAGTTGTACATGGCTTCTTCTCCCGCTCCTACCACTACATGCGCATATCCCCTGTACGTGATTTCAAAACAAAATAACAACTGACAAGCCGTCAGAAAAACTAAAACATACATTTTTGGAAGCAAAGAGTTAAAACTGCGTTCAGAACGACACATAATCTTAAAGTGCGATTGCGTGATAATATACCACAAACGAAGACAAATATGCAAATTAAGGGGTTTATGAATGTTCTGTCGCTGAGAAGCCCTCCACTGGCCAGACTCGAAGGTCCTTCATACGTGGCGATTTGAAGAAAATACTTATGGCAGCAAGGAAATTGCATTAGGTTTGCATTTTGACAAGGAGAAATTTAGCATAGATAATAATGAAGATCAAATGGAAATGGTGCACAAAAGCGACTCTACGTTGGAGATACAGATTGCAAAAATAAATGAGCAAAATTAATTTTCTCCTAATGCCTACTTTAAGATTTATGATGTTATGCCGTCCTGTTAACGCCGCCGCGTTAACAACGCCCTTCAAATGACCACCAACGGAAACAAAATGTCCTGCTGCCGGAAGAACAACGTTGAATGTTGACATAATGTTCAACGATATTCCCTCTTTTAAACGCGTATAGCAATGGCTCTAATTTTTTCCTGTTTTCCCTTTTTTACGATGCACTCTCTGTCATGGTATGGAAAATCATGTCATTCATTGTAGCCGTAAACACGCACTCTTATTATGTAAATTATTTTATGGTTCACACACTCTCGTTTTAATGTATGTCTTAATACGCGTGTTCATATTGCTGATTCTATATATTTTACATTTGGCAATACTAATAACGTTATGCAGGATTATAATTACGAAATATGCCTCGAAGTCATATGCAGGGGCCGTGCACATTTAGCGCTATGAGTGAGATGGGAAGCAATACGCAGATTATTTTACCTATACGTGCACACTCCTGGTTCATGTATTACATGCAGGTCTAACATTCGCAGGTCGATGGGTTTGGAACAGATTTTATTTTACGTTAATTTAAATGTTCTTTGTCAAACAGACGTGATTTTAAAATTCTGTATTTTTAATTTTGTTTCCAGGTTTTCCATTGTAACTTCTGAATATCCAATCATAAGTAAAAGTTGTCAAACAGAAATTACGTGAACACTTCCAACTGTATCACTTTTGGTTCTTCTTTGATCATTTCCACACCTCTTTCATCAGTACAGCACGTAAAGCTACGTTTGCAAGGGCCATAAAAATTGTTATTGCCGACAACACTGGCCCACAATGCTTTCTGGCAACATTGGAAGCACTCGAATTGAAGCCACATGTACTATAACAATGCCGGTCACTGTTGCCTTGTAAAGTTTGTAGAAAAGTATTTCAGGGCCGAGTGTGTTTAACGAACCAAGCTACCGGCGCAAAATAATGAAGTCGGCTCGCCTACCTGGCGGCCGGCACCACAGAGTAACATATTTGTCTGTGCCGGCACCCATCCCAGCGTGAGGGAGGGGGGAGGGGGGGAAGGAGAATTAGTGACCCGACCTTTCCGGGCCCAGAATTCAGTGGGCCCAGAATTCGCGACACCGCCTGCGGGCACAGCGTGAGAAGCAGCTCCCGATCTCTTCAAAAATGTTCAAATGTTTGTTAAGCTTATGGGACTTAACTACGGGGTCATCAGTCCCTAAACTTTCAAACTACTTATGAACTAGCTAATCGTAAGGACGGCACAAATATCCATGCCCGAGGGGGGATTCGAACTCCCGACCGTAGTGGCCGTGCAGACCTGACTGGAGCGCCTCAGTCCCCTCGACCACCGCCGCCGGCTCCCGATCTCTTACTGCCGTACAGTGCCGAAGACTGCCGATAAAACACGATCAGCAGCTGACGAGGGAGTCTGTAGTCGCGTTAGAGGTATTCTATGCACTGTCATAATTACTACAGTATGACAATGCAAAATAACATATGCATAATATTTGATGAAGAATTTCCTCAAAGACCAGTGTTGTCTTGTACAAAGGTGCCATGCAATGAATAAGTAATTTCAGCTAATAACAATACACAACACAATATCAAGGGAAGAAAAAAAGAAAATGTTTTCTTTAGGTGATGCTGTAATGAATCCGGCAGCGTAGCAAAATAAAACGTTGCATATGTTGACAGAAGTTACGTTCGAGCTTGTGTTTCAAATGTTTGTATAGGTTATGGGACTTAACTACAGGGTCATCAGTCCCTAAACTTACAAACTACTTATGAACTAGCTAATCCTAGCCGGCCGCGGTGGCCGAGGTGACTGAGGCGCTCCAGTCACGGTCAGCACGGCCACTACGGTCGGGGGTTCGAATCCCCCCTCGCGCATGGATATTTGTGCCGTCCTAGTTCGTAAGTAGTTCGTAAGTAGTTCATAAGTAGTTTGTAAGTTTAGGGACTGATGACCCCGTAGTTAAGTCCCATAACCTTAACAAACATTTGAACATTTTGAGCTAATCCTAAGGACGGCACAAATAGCCATGCCCGAGGGGGGATTCGAACCCACGACCGTAGTGGCCGTGCGGACCGTGGCCGGCGAACTTGTGTGTCAGGTCATTTGTGAGCAGGGAGAGGGACAATTACCAATCAATATTGTAGCATAAAATATAATTTTCGTCCACTTAATTTTCTGGTCACAAATACAACTCAGACATAAAATAAGAAACAAAGAATATATGAATTACTTATGAAACAATTATTAACATTTCTCAGAAACATTATATGTATAAATTTCAGAACTGACCTAGTACTTATAAAAAAAGAGGTGTGTTTTCATATCTGTCTGTAATTCTGTTTAAATATATATTTTTTTAGTTTTCATTTTTATACGCAGCAGCGATTCATGCTGGATGGATGGTTTGATTTTTAAAAGGGACTAAACGACTACGGTTATCAGTCCCTTGGGCCAACCGTAGAGATCAGAATAAAAAGCACTACAATGTAGCATAAAACAATGTGTTAAGACTCACCAAGCAAAGGGGTGTAACAAGTCAAGAAGGAAAAGAAGGAAAGTAAAAAAGGATAAAAGAAGAGAAAGGTGGAAAGACGATAAAAGAGTGTCCTGGCCAGGTGACCACAGACATGGTAGTAGGGTATCTGGCCGCTTTTGCACATTAAAACCACCTGCCTAAAACGGTAGGCGAGCGGAGAAGAAATATGTAATAAACATAGTACTAAAAATCAAATGGATCGGTACAACCCACTCACACGAATAAAATTTAAAACAGCTTCAGCCATAGAGGCATTGTCAGCTAAAACTAGTTGCAAATCGTCAGGTAGATTAAAATTCCTCCTCTGAGCGGCTAAATCCGGGCATTACAAGACGATGTGGGCGACTGTCAGACGCGCACTACATCGACACACGGGGGATCTTCGCGACGGAGAAGGTGGCCGTGCGTAAGCCAAGTATGGCCGATACGCAGCCGGCAGAGAACAACAGAGTCTCTGCGAGGGGCCCGCAGAGAGGTCCTCCACACGTTTGTTGTCTCCTTTATACTCCTCACTTTGTTGGGCACCTGTAGAGAGCGCCATTCACTACTCCACAAACCGAGAACTTTACGGCGTAGTGTAGAACGGAGATCAGCAGATGGGATGCCTTTATTGAGGACAGGCTTGTGGGTGGCCTCTTTGGCCAGCCTGTCAGCCAGCCCATTGCCGTCTATCCCGACGTGTCCCGGAGTCCAAAGGAATGCCACCGACTGCCCATGTTGTCCAATGGTGTACAAGGACTCGCGTATGGTAACAAACAAAAGATTGCGCGGAAAACACTGGTCGATGGCCTGTAAACCACTCAGGGAGTCGCTACAAATGACGAAGGACTCCCCAGGGCAGGAACGGATATGTTGAAGCGCGCGGTGGATGGCTAGCAGCTCTGC
Organism: Locusta migratoria; assembly: GCA_026315105.1. Taxonomy (NCBI): domain Eukaryota; kingdom Metazoa; phylum Arthropoda; class Insecta; order Orthoptera; family Acrididae; genus Locusta; species Locusta migratoria. The sequence continues at coordinate 394,183,739 of CM048745.1, forward strand.
AGTGAATACACTGCAGCCATCTGGCAGAGAGCGCAACTCATTGTGTCCTGCAAGCATGTAAGCAAATCCGACATGACCACCCACCATGGAGCCCCTTGAACACTGTTCGGATGCGATCTGACCGAGCCGGCCGCGGTGGCCGAGGTGACTAAGGCGCTCCAGTTACGGTCAGCACGGCCACTATGGTCGGGGGTTCGAATCCCCCTTCGGGTATGGATATTTGTGCCGTCCTAGTGCGTAAGTAGTTCATAAGTAGTTTGTAAGTTTAGGGACTGATGACTCCGTAGTTAAGTCCCATAAGCTTAACAAACATTTGAACATTTGAACATTTCGATCTGACCGATGTGAACGTGTGAAGCAGAATATACTACGAGGCATACTCCGATGCTTTAAGGCACATGGAAACAATTTTTAACACACACAGTAACTGTGACTGCATGGTACACCGCGTATTACACCGCAGTCTCTGTAACAAAGCATGAATGGCCGCGGTGAAGTAACCGAGCGGTAAGGCGCCTCGCTGCGGAGCACGCGGTTGCTCGCCGTCGGAGGTTCGAGTCCTCCCTGGGGCATGGGTGTGTGTGTGTGTGTGTGTTTTCCTTAGGTTAGTTTACCTTAGTTTAAGTAGTTTGTAAGCTACGGACTGATGACCACGCAGTTTGGTCCGATAGATTTACAAACATTTGAACATTTTGAAAGCATGAAAGAATAAATGGTATCTATCGTGTGTAATGTCCTTCCGATTTGATTACTTTGTGAGAATAAAACTGTGTGTGTAATGAAATACTGTTTCAAATGCTCCACTAGTGTAAACAGGAGATGACACCAAAGACATTTATATTCATTAACACGCAACGACTATATTGTAATTATATTAAAATATTAATATGCTGTAAAATGGGTATATAAATGTATGATGCCCAGAAATTGTTCTCTTTGTTCTTGTTCTTCTTGTCTGATTTCGATGTTGTAGGACATATGAGAGAAAGTATAATTTTACATTTGAATATTTATAAAAATGTGAGTAGGCCAACATAAACGGTACAAAATATAGATATTAAAAATAATACGGGTGATAATTTCAATTAGTGATGGAACATTTTAACCCACTTTCAAGAGATTTCTTCTAGAAACAATGTTAGCAGTTAAAAAAAAAAAAAAAAAAAAAAATGTTCAAATGTTTGTTAAGCTTAAGGGACTTAACTACGGGGTTATCAGTCCCTAAACTTACAAACTACTTATGAACTACCTACAACTAAGGACGGCACAAATATCCATGCCCGAGGGGGGATTCGAACCCCCGACCGTAGTGGCCGCGCAGACCGTGACTGAAGCGCCTCAGTCTCCTCGGCCACCGCGGCCGGCTTAGCAGTTTTCGCAGCGAACAGCCATCCACCTGGATTGCAGCATCCTGCCGCCATTACATGGCAGATATCAAAACAGTAATTCATGTAAATCAGGGTCGGGTGGTAACCATACTAGTAAGTATTTACAAATTTTATTTCAGCTCATCTGGACGTGACAGTGAACTTACATGCCTCTTATAAAAATAGTGGTAAAGATAATTTTACGATGAAGGTATGGTATGAAGAAATGCATATTATGACGTGTTATTAGCCTTAACAGTGACTTATATTTCAGAATAGATGGGAAGGATGAAATACTTATCTCACTTAATGATTTTCTGAATGGGCAGATTTTAGAAAGCAATTATAGTGAATCAGTTTTCACGTCGGGGGTCTTCCATTTATTTTTCATTGTGGTGTGTAGATATCAAACCGTGGACAGTGAAATAAAATTTTTAAGGTGATTAAACAAAAATACCTTAGTTTCGTTGCAGGTGTTTGGTTCCACGTAGCATTACAAATAACTACTAACAAACGTCAATGGAAAGATATTTTACTATTAGTTATGTAGAACTGTATTGTAAAAATACTCGTTCAAATCAGAGACCTTAAGTAAAATATAACCCATACTGAGCTATCCAAGAATCAAAAAGGAATAAAATAAAATACATAATAACATATTTAAACCAAATAATAATCAAATATTATGTATTAACTAGTATTCCTACACGTGGATACTATACATTTCCGGACACAATAACTTAATGAGAAATTTTTGTTCCGTATCCTCTTCTTGACATCCGTGGAGTTTGTTCACAACGGCAGAAATCATCATGTGTTTTCATTACTTCATAAAACAACATCGCAAATGTTTTTATTTAGATTACCAGTTTCGACAGGCTATCGGATCTTGTTGTTGTTGTTTAGAGGTGACTAGACTGCGTGGTCATCAGTCCCCTGTTGCGAGCAAAGTCGATACGGCGTAATGCATCTTGCAAAACCAAGTATGACTCACACAGAAGACGAACGCATAATGGGTACGCAATGATGGACAATGAGGTCAGGATACTAAAAGAAGAAAACCCAAAGAGGAAAGAAACATAAAAAGAAGAAAACACAAGGAGGAAAGAAACGTAAAAAGAAGAAAACTCAAAGAGGAAAGAAACATAACTGTACTAAAAGATTACTGCAGAAAATCGTGGCTGGCTGATCGCGAGGATAATAAAGGATGAGCCAGCCACTCCGTACATTCTAAAACATACGAGTAAAAGCAGGGAGACAGCACAAAATAAGAAGAGTAAAGATGTGTGAAAGATGTGTGCCTGAGAGATCAGGCTAAAATACCCACCTTTAGATCAAATGATAAAATCCAGCTGCACGGATAAAACGTAAAAAACAATCTGCTGTAGCAGCATCGTCACCGAGAATAAAAGGAAGTGCAGCTGGCAGGTCAAAGGACTGTCTATCTGATGAGAGTTGTCTGTTGAAGAAAGATCCGACGATGTTCAAATATTCGACCAAATTGCTATGATCTTCAGTTCCTAGACTTACAAACTACTTAAACATAGACTAGGGACAATACACACACCAATTCCCGGGGGAGGATTCGGTCCTCCGGCTGGAACGGCTGCCCAGTCCGCAGCAGGACGCCTTAAACAACGCGGCCATTCCGTGCGGCGATTCGATGATTCCAAACGTTTGTAAAGCTTATGGGACTTAACTACGGGGTCATCAGTCCCTAAACCTACAAACTACTTATCAACTACCTTATACTAAAGACGGCACAAACATCCATGCCCGAGGGGGATTCGAACCCCCGACGGGGAACGGCCTCGCGCATCGTAGCACAGCGCCTCAAGGCGCTCGGCCGCTTCGCCGTGTCTCAACCGGTAATTAAATAATTGTATACACGAGATCGCACACAAGTCACAATGATAAACTTTCCTGGATCTATCTTCTTCAATCAGTTGGTTCTACTGTCAAAGAAAATGGACAGGGCGGGGATCGCTAAAATTAACTCTTTTTTTACCTTATTCTGAACTTAACAGAATTGCAAAATGATTTAGACATGATAGCTTCATGGTGCAAAAAGTGGTAATTGGCCTCAAATAATGAAAAGCACGAGGTCATCCACAGGATTACCAAATAGAATCCGTTAAATACTAGTTACCGGTTGAAGCGGGACAGAATGATTCTGTCGGGTTTCAGGGCTTTCGCCAATGAGATAGCCGCAGCATCTTATGTTTCAAACTAAAGATTATCAGAAGAATCATATTACATGGTAAACATTTTTTCCACTATTTGGTATTTAGACGCTGTGACTAATGTTTCATGTAAATACGTCGCTTGGGCGAGCGGCAGTGGCAGCTGGTCAGCGCAAGATGGCGTCCACTCCACTGGTCGACCTGATATGGTGAAGGCACAGAATAGATGACGTTCCTTCGAACCAGACTATGACCAGAGAAAATTTTTTTAGATTGTTGTAGGGTAAAAGAGTTGAATATGGTTCAACCTTACGAGGTTTTTTTGGCTAGAAAGAATTCGTGTAATGCGCTAAAAATACTATATGTGAGCTATATGTATAGAAATCAGCCACATTCATATAATGGAAAGGAAGGCGCGATTGTATGACTGATTTCGGAGTGCAGGAATTTATAGCACGTGAGTTAAAAAAATATATACTGTAGCTATACACAAGGTATTGATGGGTCTTAATTTTTATTTCTGGAATAAGTTGGTTTCCAAGTATATGGTAATTTTTTCGAGTTTATTTCTCGTACATATGTGTTGATAGTGATCTGGTCATGAAGGGAAGAGTTTTTTCTTACGAAAATAGAGAACTTGTAGTGTGCTGTTTAATTACATTCAGCCTGATGGAAAAATTACACACATATTGTCGGACTCTGTGGGAGATCTGAGGTATCCGGGAGTGTGACTGGGGGTCCACTCTTTTATTGCGATTGGTGTTGGTATAGTAGAGACTGACCTGTGCTATGTACCTTTTAATTTTGAAGGTAGAAATGGTAAATATCCCACAGGCGTGCTAATTAATCCAGTGACGTTGAAAGAGAATAATTATTGAATTACCTTCATGACCGGATTGCAATATCTTGTGCAGAAGGTTGCTTAATAAAATTACCGTGTGTTCGCTACTCTAGAAGAATTTCTTTGAAGGTGAAGTCGGTATGAAACAATTGAGGTGGCTGTAAAAAAAAAAAAAAAAAAAAAAACAACTTCGTATGGGAGTTACTAAATTCAATTCTTACCCTAGGCTATTCTCGTATTGGCAAGACTCTTAGTTAAAAGGGGATTTAATAATATGTGGATAGATAGGTTAGAAGCTAATACTTGAAATGCGGCCTCACTTTATTTTTATATAAAATTATTCATAGAGGTGACAGCCAAGTGGTGGCAGCAACAGTAGATATATTTTTTTTAATTTTTTTAAATTCAAGAGATAGTTTTCTGGGGAGTATAATTTATCTGATAGGACGAGTCTACCTTAAATCTTTTTGTTGATTGCGATACTTATTGAGTATATAAATAAATAGGACCCACGAGCCCTGGATAAAAAAAAACTAATTTGACTAACCTTTTCATTTGTAGTTTGCGGTAACTTTTGAATCACGACCGCTCATGATATAGCAAATAACATTAGCGATCGTATAATCTAAAGGCTGAGAGACTTGAATTTGCGGCAGTTATCACGATCGATTACTTTCAATCGATAGTGATAGCTTCCGATATATTTCATATTTACTCTAAATTGGAGAAAGTAATTTACTACAGATTTTTTTTCATCACGAGTGGGAAAGTGTTATTGAGACCTCAGACTTGCAGCGAAAGGTTTACTCACATTTAATAACTTTTTGTTTTCAAATGCTAAAGCATAAAGTAAACTGACAAATGCTGTGTTTATTCAAGATGTGAAATCTTTGGCCAGCTACGATGCTTTACCAGAACAGGAACTTACTGATAGCAGACGCAGTCAGATTTTTTCGCTAATGTTGTTGTATCCAGGTGTCGTAGTAAATTATATCTCTGCGGTTACTCATTCTGATTAAGGGAGAAGCGACTGCAGGACTACAAATTACTGGCTATAGACTGGAGTATTACTGAGAGTACCAGGCAAAACCGCCAATTAAAGTTACCGGGGGTAGATATTATAGTAATAGTGATTTTATACCTGGTAATAATAATAAAAAAAAATATTGTATATCATCTTCTCCCGGTCGAGCAGAACAACTCAGAGATATTACAACAGTTCCCGACTGGTATAGGTGTCGTAGGCTACCCACAATTAAAGTACTTCACGATACGCTGACTGACCTGTTTCACGAGTTTGTGACACTTGCGGGGAGTAACACTTGCGGGGAAAGGGAATGAGTAGACACCTGCGGGGAGACCCGGACGCTGCAGGTAGTGAACAGGATGTTCCACAAGTAGGGATACACCACCCTTACTGCACGCCCTCCACCTGCTACCTGTGCGGGAAAGGCCCACCGAGCGAGGTGGAGCAGTAGAAACGGGACGTTCGCTAAAAACAGCGTATATTACAATATTCACGTCTCTCGCATTCCGGCCCAAAATTACCATGGGCTTATATTTCGTATTCATTGAAAAATGCGAATTTTTCCGGTACCTACTGTTTACTTTGTACATATTTAAGGGCAGAAAATAAAGTTATCTCGCAATATTTCTGATTAAATAGTGTTTCACACCATAATACCATTTATGACAATTTCGGATTTACTGCATTTTGAGTCAGAATTCGCATCTATATTCGAATTTATCTCAAATGCGAATTTTTCCTGTCCCTAGTAATACCTCTAAAAATAAACAGCTGATCAAGGCACTAAAAGCAAGGGCAGATCTTTGCGTGTATTTCTACAAATAACTAAAACACAATTTGACCGTGGAATTATATACAATCTCATTATAAAGGTTTTTTGCAGGTGGTTTTGAGCAGATTTTAAATATGTTAGAAATTGCATTATGAAATATAGACAGCTACACCTTATGTTTACTATGAGATATCGATTTCGGCTAATTTCAGGTTATCTTCAAGTCTCAAACAACAGGTGTTACTTATGAATTTTTCCAGTGGCACTCATAACAAAAAAATGTTCAAATGTTTGTTAAGCTTATGGGACTCAACTACGGGGTCATCAGTCCCTAGCACTCATAACCTTTAACTGTTTACACACGAGGTCTAACGTTGTTAATCGCGTTAGCGATGAAAACAGAACCCAGAATCTTTGCGTCTAAATGATACATATATTGGTGTGATGTCTTATTTCGAAAGAACAGACATCACACCAATACATATATAGCTCTCGGTAAAATGAAAAGGTATGATGTCGTTACGTAGCACAGCACGGCCGACTAGAAACGCAGGGCCGGCGCGGTGGCCGAGGTGACAGCCGGGCGCCGTGGCTCAGCGCGCCCGGTCAGAGGGCTCAACGCCCTCTGTAATAAAAAAGCTGAGCCAACAACACACCGAACAACAACGAACAAAAACGATCAGCGTCCGCAACGAAGAGAACTACCCATAGAACAAAAAAAAAAAAAAAAAAAAAAAAAAAAAAAAAAAAAAAAAAGTGACTGAGGCGCTCCAGTCACGGTCAGCACGGCCACTACGGTCGGGGGTTCGAATCCCCCTTCGGGCATGGATATTTATGCCGTCCTAGTTCGTAAGTAGTTCATGAGTAGTTTGTAAGTTTAGGGACTGATGACCTCGTAGTTAAGTTCCATAAGCTTAACAAACATTTGAATTTGAGAAACGCAGGAGAAGTGCAAACAACGTTCTGTCCTCAGAGGTAAGATTATAATTGGGTTCGGCATAGATTTCTACAACATACAGTCTACACGGCGAAGATTACACCAAAAATTTAACTTTTCGTTTACTTTGGCGATAGCAACCAAATTTTAGAATCGTGTCTACTATGTAAAGATTTAGCAACACAAAACGCTTCAAGTCCATAACTTCACTGGTTTTCGAGTTCTGAATTTTTAATATGTTTTTAATGTTATTATAGAAAAAACAAATTTGGGACTCACACTAAAATTTTCATATGGCAGATTTTGTAGGTACATTCACAAGACATAATTCAACGGTTCTGTGCAGTTCGTTCTGTGTTGACAGTGTGCAAACTTGACAACAGCAGTCCTAGATTTCTTGGTGTGCCTGTACCCAGGAAAAGCCATAAGCAGCCCTAAGGGCCCCGGGTTCCCCGCAAGTGTCACTCCCCGCAAGTGTTCCAACCCCCTGTATCACGGTCCGCGATAAATCACATCACAGCCGCGGTGGAGTAGCCGAGCGGTCTAAGGCGCCTCGCTGCGGAGCGAGCAGTTGCTCCCCGTCGGAGGTTCGAGTCCTCGGGGCATGCATATATATATATATATATGTGTGTGTGTGTGTGTGTGTGTGTGTGTGTGTGTGTGTGTGTTTTGTCCTTAGGTTAGTTTACCTTAGTTTAAGTAGTTCGTAAGTTACGGACTGATGACCACGCAGTTTGGTCCGATAGATTTACAAATATTTGAACATTTGTTAATCACATCATCAATCACGCAGTCACGGACAGTTTTAAGTGGAACGTTCACACGTGGCGTTTTGTTGGTGGAAAACTTACAAGATGCATTAAATCCATAAAAAAGCCCTATGTTAGATAACTGCTGCGCGCTATGGGTTATTACCAGACAGATTTGACGGAGGACATCGAACATATTCTTTTATAATCTATCTTATATTTTCCTTTAATCACAGGTCCATTCAAGTTACTTAATTTTTTTCTTAGGGCTCGTCGATGACGCAGTCAAGAAATGGTTGTGGGGAGAAACTGATAAGCTTTCGGCATGAGCGCAGCGGCTACTTCTGGGCGGCGGCGGACTAAATGCGTCCTCTCTGATATATCGTTCTGAAGTCGGGCGCCATCATTCGTTGTGTACAGTGAACGAGAAAGCGCAGTTGCCTGTCAGCGGGCAAATCGACAATCGAGCGGCACAATCGATAGCATGCGACCCGCCAGCTTCGCACTGTTTCCCGTCTCAAAGGAGATAGCTTTCGCTGATTGCAGAATGCAGGCGATAGTTCTTGCGGCAGACGTAAATTACGTCAGTAACAAAGCTGCGAATAAAGCTGTTTTCCCGTCAATTCATCAGTCTGACCTGTTTCTATCTCGTGACAATCAATTATCTCTATGTCAATTATTTCACCCATCATTTTATAAAAACATTTTCGCATAATCTATTTTCTTCTCTACGTCTAATCCGAGCGGCATCAGTTCCTCACTTCCGTTTCATAGGAAGGATATCGCACATATACCTTTCCGCCGCACGGGGATGTACTAGAGCTCTAAGGCGTCTTGCTGCGAAGTGCGCGGTCGTTTCCCGTCGGGGGTTCGAGTCCTCCCTCGGGCATGTGTGCGTGTGTGTGTGTGTGTGTGTGTGTGTGTGTGTGTGTGTGTGCGTGTGTTTTGTTCTTAGCATAAATTAGGTTAAGTAATCATATAATGTAGGCTTTCACGGCAGACTCACATATATGCCCAACGGAGGACTGGAACATCCGCCAGTCCGTAGCATTACGCCTTAGACCACACGGCCATTCCGCGTAGCCCATTGCGGTTAGCACCCATAGCTTTACAAACGTTTGAACGTTTTTGAGGCACCTTTCTCATTTTTTGGCATTTCATTTCATGCTTTATCCATCTACTTCATTTTTAATAATCTCAACATAGTCATTGCTTGACTGCACTAACAATCATAGGACGGAATTGTCATTCGGTAGAACTTCTATTTTTATGCAGTAGTGTAGCATTGGAACTGTGTATTCGGCCACTTGGATCTACATCCATACTCAGCAATCCATCTCACGGTGTGTGTGGCGGAGGGTACTTCGCGTACCATTCTCACTTCCTCCTATTCCTGTCGTATATAGTTCGCAGGAAAAATGATCGGCGGTATACCTCTGTGGGGCCATAATCTCTCTAATTCTATCCTTATGGTTGCTTGGCGAGATGTACGTAGGAGAAAGCAATACATTGGTTGCCTTTTCAAGAAACGTTTGATAAGATCTGAAATGTCTATGAGATCGTTAAATATTCGGATACATAAGTTTTATATGGACAACATAATCCCTTTGGGATCGCAGTGATGTTAAATAATGAAATCATATTATGAGACAATCATTCATTACTCGACATTTAACTTGCAATAAGTACACATATGAACTTTACATCGTAAAACAGAAATTAATTTGATGCGCGCATTTGTTTTTCAATTAAACGTTTTCTATTAGCCGGCCGCGGTGGCCGAGGTGACTGAGGCGCTCCAGTCACGGTCAGCACGGCCACTACGGTCGGGGGTTCGAATCCCCCCTCGGGCATGGATATTTGTGCCGTACTAGTTCGTAAGTAGTTTGTAAGTTTAGGGACTGATGACCCCGTAGTTAAGTCCCATAAGCTTAACAAACATTTGAACATTTTTTGTTTTCTATTACCTGGACATCATTATATAAATACACGAACAAGAAAATTGGAGTACCGATTTTTAATATTAATTACACAAGGAGACCAAAGTAACTTATATAATTCGAAAGAGTATTTGCCAGAGACGTACAAAAATTAAACTCATGTATGTGCGTAGTCGTTAAGAGTACTTAAAGGAAGTAGTTTTTCAAAGGTAAAGGGGGTATTAGACGAATATTCGCCACAAGAGCTACAGGTCTGGCGTGAGAGCCATCTAGTTGTAGAAGAGTGAAGCTACCAGGTTCAAAAATGTTCAAAATGTTTGTAGAGCTTATGAGACTTAACTACGGGGTCATCAGTCCCTAAACTTACAAACTACTTACGAACTACTTATCAACTAGCTACAACTAAGGACGGCACAAATATCCATGCCCGAGGGGGGATTCGAACCCCCGACCGTAGTGGCCGTGCAAACCGTGACTGAAGCGCCGCAGTCCCCTCGGCCTCCGCGGCCGGCAAACTACCAGTTCAGCAGTGGAAATCAAAATATCGCAGTAACAAAATAACGTTATTTCCTCGCATTTTATAAATCACGAAAATTAAAGTATCAATTTTCAACAATATTTAAACGATGAGGCTAATGAAACTTATATAATTCAAGAGGGGCTTTGTGATACAAGTCCACAAAACAAAAATCATGTGTATGTAAAACAACTTAAGTAACTAAACAAAAACAAATCTTCCGGGCCAGATTGTATACCAACTAGATTCCTCTCAGAGTATGCTGATGCAATAGCTCCGTACTTAGCTATAATTTACAACCGATTACTCAGCGAAAGATCCGTACCCAAAGACTGGAAAGTTGCCCAAGTTACTCCAATATTCAAGAAAGGCAATAGGAGTGATCCCCAAAATTACAAACCAATCTCATTGACGTAGGATTTTGGAACACATTCTTTGTTCGAATATTATGAACTAACTCGAAGAGAACGACGACCTATTAACTAATAGTCAACACGGATTCAGAAAGTATCGCTCTTGCGAAACACAACTTGCCCTTTATTAACATGAAGTGTTAAGTGCCATCGACAAGAGATCTCAAATCGATTCCATATTTCTGGATTTTCGGAAGGCTCTTGACACTGTACCCCACAAGCGGCTTCTAATGAAATTGCGTGCTTATGGAACATCTCCCCGATTGTGCGATTGGATTCACGATTTCCTATCAGAAAGAACACAGTTCGTTGTAATTGACGGTAAGTCATCGAGTAAAACAGAAGTGATATCTGGCGTTCCACAGGGAAGCGTTATAGGTCCCCTACTCTTCCTCGTGTTTATAAACGATTTAGGAGACAATCTGAATAGCTCCCTTAGACTGTTCACGGATGATGCTGTCGTTTATCGGTTAGTGAAGCCAACAGAGAATCAAAAACAACTGCAAAGCGATTTAGACAAAATTTCTGCATGGTGCGAAAATTGGCAATTGACACTAAATAAAGAAAAGTGTGAAGTAATACACATGGCCACTAAAAGAAATCCGCTGAACTTCAATTACGCGATAAATCAGTCAAACCTTAAGGTCGTAAATTCTACCAAATACCTAGGAGTTACAATTACAAACAACTTAGCCTGGAGAGAACGCAGAGAAAATATTGTGGGGAAGGCGAACTAAAGGTTACGTTTCATTGGCAGAAGGCTTCGAAGATGCACCAGCTCCACCAAAGAGACTGCCTACATTACACTTGTGCGTCCTCTCCTGGAGTACTGTTGCCCCTTGTGGGACCCTCACCAGGTGGGACTGACGGAAGACATTGAGAAGGTTCAGAGAAGGGCAGCTCGTTTTGTTTTATCACGTTACAGGGGGGAAAGCGTCACGGAAATGTAGCACGAATTGGGGTGGAAATCATTAAAAGAAAGACGTTATTCATTGCTGCGTGATCTGTTTGCGAAGTTTCAATCACCGACTTTTACTTCTGAATGTGAAAATATTTTGCTAGCACCCACCTACTTAGGGAGGCATGACCATCCCAATAAAATAAGAGAAATCAGATCGAAAACGGAACGATTTAGGTGTTCTTTCTTCCCGCGCGCTATTAGAGAATGGAACGGTAGAGAAAAGTTACGAAGGTGGTTAATGAACCGTCTGCGATGCACTTAAATGTGATTTGCAGAGTATCTATGTAGATGTAGATACGGAGCCGTTAAGAGTGTCTAAAGGAAGTTGATATTTTCAACTCTAAAGGGGGGGGGGGGGGCACTACACGATGATACGTCACGAAAGGTATAGGTCGAGCATAACGGCCATCTAGCGGTACAATGGTTGGAACTACGAAGTCGAACGTGTCAGGAGTGGAAATTAAAATTTCGCGGTAACAAAATAACGTTATTTCTTGGTGTCGCTATTTCGCATATTGAAACAACACTGCCTAGAAGACAAAAGTCTGAGAACTGGCCGTGACTACGTCACACCGAGAGGCGGCGGATGCAAGCTGACTGGCCGGCAGCTGCGAGGTGGTGGGCGTGCTCCAGTGGCAGCTAGTCAACTGGCAGCGCCCGCTTCTCGGTGTGACGTAGGCACAGCCAGTTGTCAGGCCTCGTCTTCTAGGCGGTGTTGCCTGAAATCATGACGCACTGCTGCTACCAGAGAAGTCAAGTAAGTTCATAATTTTTAATAATTTATTTTGAATAGCTACGACTCTCTGCTTCCCTTATTATATGTAAATGCAAGGTTCAGGTCGGAATTAAGATTCTGCATACTAATAAATTCCAATTACATTTGTAAGAATATTTTCGTCACATTGTAAACAGAATTGGTCTAATTTTGATCACGGGCAATACTGGAATGTTAGTAATGCACGAGATAAAAATCATAATTTAAATAACTGGTCTTGTGTAAGTTATCTTTTACCAACGGATTGACTAGATACAGATGACTCATTTCGTTTCTTCACAAATTGATCCTTTTCATAAGAATTTTTTTTTTTTTTTTTTTTTTTTTTTTTTTTTTTTTTTTTTTAAAGTTAACTTGACACAGTTAACCGCACACTGAACTAAAATCGCCAGGCGCACACTTCGCATCCAAAACTTAGCAAGCGTCGTATTCGGAAGGATGCTGGTTCAAATCCACCTCCGGCCATCCAGATTTAGGTTTTCCGTGATTTCCCTAAATCAGTCCAAGCAAATGCCGGGATGGTCCCTTTCAAAGGGCACGGCCGATTTCCTTCCTCATCCTTGCCCAAAAATCCGAGCCTAAGCTCCGTCTCTAATGACCATGCAGTCGACGGGAGCCGGCCGCGGTGGCCGCGGGGACTGAGGCGCTTCAGTCACGATCTGCACGGCCACTACGGTCGGGGGTTCGAATCCCCCTTCGGGTATGGATATTTGTGCCGTCCTAGTGCGTAAGTAGTTCATAAGTAGTTTGTAAGTTTAGGGACTGATGACCCCTTAGTTAAGTCCCATAAGCTTAACAAACATTTGAAATTTTGAATTTAAGTCGACGGGACGTTAAACCCTAAGATTCCTTCATCCTTCCTTAGCAAGCGACTTTTGATAGTTCTTACAGAAAAGCTGGTTCAAATGAATCCATATATATCTTCAAACAAGACCTCTCAGTGAATATCATAGGAGAACACTAAATTATCAACAGCAACTACACATTAAGCTGGAACCAGAAAATTACACATATATGCAGACGTCATACATGCATCTTTATATCCGACGGTGTAAATGAAGCGACGTTAAATAATAAGGAAAGCCGATTACATTTTACACTATCAGAATTTTCGTAAATATACAATTAATGCAATGTGATTATACAATATCAAAAAATTATTTATATTTATAATTAAAGGCAAAAATCAAATAGCAGTACCATCAGTAGTAGTAAAGATTAGTGTCTTAATGTTAGTACACCTTTGGCTCCTTTTTTTTTTTTTTTTTTTTTTTTTTTTTTTTGTATTTGGGTATGGCAGAACTGCAACATCAACTACATACTTATTTAATGGTTGATATTGCGGAAAGAAGTAACATTAAATTATTACTTTCTTCGCTACTCTGTCCTGAGAAAGCCTCTTCTATCTCTGAATAAAAACGAGAACCCACATCCATTTGAACCTGATTACTGTATTCATCTCCCTTTGTGGTTTACCACCCCCCTTTCCACACACACACACACACACACACACACTGTGAGGTGACTTGCGGCGTATGACTGTTGATGTAGGTTTAGAAGTTGAAGTTAATAGAAACGTAAGTGGTAAAAAATAATAATATTCAACTGGATTTAAAAGTGTGGCATCGAATGAGGTCATGAAAAAGTGGGCATTTCAGAAATTAAAAAATAAATAAATAAATAAAATAAAAAAGACTGATACATGATAACGTTTATATGCTTTTGTTTGAAGCGAGCAATACTTACGAAACACGGTGTAAGGAACACACAGAGCTGCAGCAGATTGGCCAAGTTCATTGAGGCGCTAAGCTCCGATGCGCGAGGCCGCTCCCCGTCGAGGGTTCGTATCCCCCCTTGCGCATGTTCAAATGTTTGTATAGCTTATGGGGTCATCGGTCCCGAAACTTACAAACTACTTATGAACTAGCTAACACTAAGGACGGCACAAATGTCCATGCCCGAGGGGGGATTCGAACCCTCGACCGTACTGGCGGTGCAGACCGTGACTGGCGCGCCGCAGTCCCCTCGGCAACCGCGGCCGACCCTTTGGCATGTATGTTTGTGTCGTCTTTAGTATAAGCTAGTTCATAATTAGTGTATAAGTTTAGAGACTGATGACCGCGCAATTAAGTCCCATAAGCTTAACAAACATTTTTTCCTCTGTCCTCCTCCTTCCCTCGCCACTCTTTCAAACTGGTCTTCTCCGTTCTCTGTTCACGGTCTGTCTCCTTGCTCCTCTCTCTCTCTCTCTCTCTCTCTCTCCCTCTTCCCCTGTACATAAAAAATCAATGTCTCACAAATGGTGTCGAACTTAGTTGTTCAGTTGTTTAGAAAATCTATGGAACCAAACTACTGCGGTCATCAGTCCATAGGGTTACAACTACTTAAACTGAGGACAACAGGCACACCATGCCGGAGGGAGGATTCGAACCTCCGACGTGGAGCAGCCGCGGGATCTGCAGCAACGCGCCTTAGAGCGCACGGCCATTCCGCCGCGGCTATCTTAATTGCAAGGTACCCTCTACCATGCACCATACGGTGGCTTGCGAAAAACTTCTCCCTGAAAACATACAGACATATGACTAATTTTATTCAAACCGGTAAAACATTGCAATGCCTACTGGACTGTCCCACAATGATCTTGGATGTTCCCGTACATTCTGCACCTCTCCCAAAAGTTCCAGACTATTTCCTATCATCCAGAACATCCCGTATCATTGTGGAAAATTCCGGAATGTTGTGGAATGCTCTTTTTTTTTTTTTTTTTTTTTAGAGAGCGAAACTTCCCAATCCTTATACAAGGGTTGGAAATATTCCAACAGTGGGAAATATTTATTTACAACCGATACAAAAGCGTTACATGTTTGCACTTGTTACTATCCTTCAAAGAAGTCACTAGCGTTGTACAGAACCCGTTGTCTTTGATGGGGAAGGCGTAGTATACCGTTGGCAGAACCTGTTCTGTTGATGGTGCGAATGGAGCAGTCTACTGCCTGTTGAATGTCTGGAACGAAGTGGTTCCTTCATCTTCGGAATCAAACCCAAGGCACAAGGAATTAAGTCCGGAGAGTATGATGTATGGTACAGAATGCGCTGTATGCTTCCGAGCATTGTCGTGCAAAGTGATGGGTGGGTTGTACGGAAAGTGTTGCCGCTTTTTTTGCAAAGCTGGTCGCAGGTGATGCTCCAAAATGAACGGTAATACTGTGCATTGACGATCTGCCGTGGAGGAACATCTAACACAGGGACCTTCGTTGAAGGCTTTTACCCAACGTGCCACTGTTCTGCACGGCAATGCCGATTCCCCACACGCCTCTTGAAGACCTTGATGACACTGTCGTGCTGTACGATCTCTGGCACATTCAACGGAAGGTCCGTGGTTGCCATGTTGCGGGTGAAAATGTCAACAAGGCACATGCAATCTTGATCCAATTCCGTTGTTCACAGAAGTGGCGTGTTTCCCGCGATTGTGCGCACGCCGGTGACGTGGGAAGAGCGAGTCCATTTGCTCGGAGGTAAGGCAGGTATGTCAACAACGTGTGCTATGAACGACGATAGTAGATTCCATTGTATAGTGTCTCCGCAGCAGTGTTGCCACTATTTAAGCTCCAACCCTCGTTTATTGAAAACTACCCCCTCAGCCAAAAACGGAAACTTTCTTCATGGATGTAAGTACAGGGCTACAACACAATATAACTCCCTTGACCGCACCGGGATTCGTTTCGAGTTTCAGCAGCAAACATTATAATATATATTCATTACTTTACACGAATCATGTTATGTATTAATAAGTAATTTCAGACACACTGGAAAATCATCTGAAATATAGGACGAAAGCGAACCTGTGAGATTCAATAAATTTTCGAATTAAAGCATCTGAGAGGACTTTTATTAACTGGACCAAATTTCCTGAAGCGGGACCATCCAGCCGTGGTAAAACTAATAACCTTTGGTAACTGTACGAATATTTAGTGTACAGCACACCATATAAAACATGCACAGTGAAAATGCAGTTTGAGTCAGGCCAGCAATATATATGGAAAAAAAAGGAAGTGATCGACTTTCCGCCTCCCCCAGAGCTGGTGAGCAGGAAGTGGCTATGCGTCATGTCCGCCGGCAGGAGCTGGTGGCGGAGGGCTACCTGATTTACGATTCATTAAGCCGTGACTCACACGGCAGGGAGCGACCGAGTGAGAAGCGCCGTCACGACAGGTCCAGCCGCGTTGCCAGGGCAACGCCTGTTTATATTGGCCGCTATAGATCGGTTAGTGGGCCGGCACACACAATTAAGGAGGCACCCGCGAATGGGGAAGCTGAGGAAGCAAAAGGCACACGCCGTCTACCTCACTGAGCTCTCAGTATTATGAGCGGTCTTATTTTTATTTATTTATTTATTTTGTGAAATAACGTTACTTTTGTACGCGCCCATTTATAAAATAGATGTTAAGGCACTGTCTTCCTTATAATCTCTTATAAGGTTCCTACACTCCGTTCACAGATTAAGTTACATAAATTGAACCATCCAATCCGGCCAATTGCGGCTAGATACTGTGAGATTACCACCCAATAGAAATATTGGTAATTAATAGCATTTGATAATTAAACAGTATGAAGTTCACTGCAAACATTGACCATGCCAATGCACTAAATGTTATTTATCGTAGCAATGTATGTACGCAGTTGGGTGACAACATTTATAGTTAGGCCAAAGGTAGAAATTCTCCACGTTGAGATTTGCTGTGTGCTTGTAGCTGACAGGAGGCCAGCGAGCAGGCCGACGTTGGTGGCTTGTTTCAGCTTAGGATTTTCCAGTTTCGTTTCCGGTGAGGGGAGAGAGGGACAATGGCGAGTGCCAGGTGCAGTGCAGTGCACAGCGTGAAATAAAATATTCTAATACTACTTGCATTTGAAGTAATACGATACAGTTAGGAACCTTTAAGGCCCTCATTACAAATGACAAATAAACAAAACATTAGCTGATATAGTCACATCTGGCGTAACATGTTCAATTGACAATGAAAAGTAATAAATTACCAATGTATACAAGACAGTTACACAACTAGCATGGCAATGTTTGTTTACAAAAGTAATATATTAACTATTTCTCATTTTATTTTCAATTAATCTTGTGTATTTTATCTTGAATTATTCAGTTAAATCACTTATCTGTGATATAAGAAATTGCACGATTGTAATAAATAGTGCAAAGGATGTGTATACCAATATAAAAACATAAGAAATTTTTTTAATGTGTAGTGTAATTATTTTGATTTTAAGTAAAGTTTTAGAAATGTATTGGCTGAGCGCTGTACGTTGGAAGTCGGTTAGAACAGCTGACATGGGGAAGTTGAGGACGTAGGGAAAAAACCTGGGCAGTTGGGCTTTTGGCGCGCACGCGAGGGCAGGAAGTGACGAGTCGGGAGCAAGTGGGGTAGCTGGCAGGGCGGCGTCGCTTGGCATCAGTCGGCATGTGGATGTCCAGGTGAAGTCTTTAGTTTGTGTGTGGCAATCGCCACGTGTGGTTGCTCGTCATAGACTGCACGAAGTTGAATTGAGTGCTACTGTGTGTTTGTGAATATTTAGCCGGTGGAACAAGGTGTGCATCGCATTGAATTAAAGTGACTGTGATTTGTTAATGTAACACGTGTCGTCGCATAGGCACGAACATAAACGGTGTTTGAGACAGCCACATGGTGTGAAAACAATTTGCGTCAAATATTCATTTTTGTCTGGGGGCTCACGAGCTATAACTATATTTGATAAATGTGTCGACGTACAGACGTATCAGCCACAGGGTTCTAATATTGTGAAATAAACAACAAAAAGTGAAATTTCAGGTGTTTTCAAAAATAGTAGTTAGTACACCCTTTTCTCTCATGAACTTGATTTTATTATGAATTTGTTTTGTTAATCATATGCAGGGAAGGAAAGCTGCGAACGTGTGATATCATCCCCTAGAAAACGAGTCAAACATTCGCAATCAAAGTTCCAGGGTTTTTGCATGTTTAGGAATTTGGTTCGCAGTTGGTGGTTGTGAGTTTTAAAAATTAATCTTTCCCTTTTTTAAACTCTCACCCCGACCTTCACTCTCGCAATACACAGCTCCCAACTCTCTGGTCAATGGTTTTTGCTATGAGAAGTTGAAAAATGCATTCACTTTTACTGACAGTTGGACAATAAAGCACATTTATGAAATGGCAATGCTTCTTAGGGACACGAGCGTACCACCATGGCATCACTAGACATCGTAAATCTTTACACCAATGTTGTTGTTCTGGTCTTCAGTCCGGAGACTGGTTTGATGCAGCTCTCCACAATACCCTATCCTGAGCAAGCCTCTTCATCTCCACATAAGAACGGCAACCTACATCTGTCTGAATCTGCTTACTGTATCCATCTCTTGGTCTCCCTCTGCGATTCTTACCCCACACACTTCCCTCCAACGCTAATTTCACAATTCCTTGATGTTTAAGAATGTGTCCTATCAATCTATCCCTTCTTTTAGTCAAGGTATGCCAGAAATTTCTTTTCTCCTCAATTCTGTTCAGTACGTCCTCATTAATTACGCGATCCACGCACCTAATCTTCAGCATTCTTCTGTAGCACCACATTTCAAAAGCCTCAATCCTCTTCCTGTGCGCGCTGTTTATCGTCCATGTCTCACTCCCATACAAGGCAACACTCCATACAAATGCCTTCAGAAAGGACTTCCTTAGGCTTAAATCAATATTCGATGTTAACAAATTTCTCTTTTTCAAGAACGCTTTTCTACCCATTGTCATTCTGCATTTTATATCCTCTGTACTGCGACCATCATTTGTTATTTTACTGCCCAAGTAATAAAACTCATCTACCTCCTTTATTGCTTCCTTTCCCAATCTAATTCCTTCAGCATCGCCTGATTTTCTTACGCTGCACTCCATTACCCTAGTTTTGCTCTTGTTAATGTTCATCTTATATGCACCTTTCAGCACACTGTCCATTCCGTTAAATTGCTCTTCCAGGTCCTTTGCTGTATCTGACAGAATTACTATATCATCGGCAAAACGCAATGTTTTGAATTCTTCACCCTGAACTTCAATTCCTTCTCCAAATTTCTCCTTGCTTTCCTTTATAGCTTGCTCAATGTACAAATTGAATAACATTGGAGAAAGGCTACAACCTTGTCTTACTCCCTTCCCAACCACTGCATCCCTTTCATGCCCTTCAACTCTGACAACCGCTGTCTGGTTTTTGTACAAGTTGTAAATAAACTTACGGTCCCTATATTTTGCTCCTGCTTGCTTCAAACTTGAAAGAGTTTTTCCAGTCAACATTGTCAAAAGCCTTCTCCAAATCTACAAAAGCTAGAAATGTTGGTTTGCCTTTCCTTAATCTATCTTCTAGGATAAGCCTTAAAGTGAGTATTGCCTCCTGTGTTCCTACATTTCTCCTGAACCCAAACTGATCTTCCCCGAGGTCGGCTTCTACCAGCTTTTCCATCCTTATGTATATAATTCGTGTTAATATTTTGCAACCATGACTTATTAAACTGATGGTTCTGTAGTTTTCACACCTGTCTGCACCTGCTTTCTTTGGAATGGGCCGGCCGCGGTGGCCGAGGGGACTGAGTCACTCTAGTCACGGACTGTACGGCCACTACGGTCGGGGGTTCGAATCCCCCCTCTGGCATGGATATTTGTGCCGTCCTAGTTTGTAAGTAGTTCATAACTAGTTTGTAAGTTTAGGGACTGATGACCCCGTAGTTAAGTCCCATAAGCTTAACAAACATTTGAACATTTTTTTTTGGAATGGGGATTATAACATTTTTATTAAAGTCTGAGGGTACTTCGCCTGTCTCATACATCTTACACACCAGGTGAAACAGGTTTGTCATGGCTGGTTCTCCCAGACACTTCAGTAGCTCTGAGGGAATATCATCTACTCCAGGGGCCTTGTTTCGACTTAGGTCTTTCAGGGCTCTGTCAAATTCTTCTCTCAGTACAGTATCTCCTATTTCATCTTCATCTACATCCTCTTCCCTTCTTACAATATTGTCCCGAAGTTCATTTCCTTTGTAGAGCCCCTCTATATACTCTTTCCACCTTGTACCTTTCCCTTCTTTCCTGAGAACTGGTTTTCCATCAGTGTCCTTGATATTCATATAGCTGTTTTTCTTATCTCCAAATGTTTCTTTTATTTTCCTGTAGGCTGTATCTATTTTTCCCCTATTTATACATTCTTCTACATCCTTGCATTTGCCTTCTAGCCACTCCTGCTTAGCCATTTTGCACTTCCTGTCAATTTCATTTCTTAGTCGTCTGTACTCCATTTTGCTTGTTTCATTTACTGCATTTTTATATTTTCTCCTTTCATCGATTAAATTTAGTATCTCCTGTGATGTCCAAGGATTTTTTGTAGGTCTTGCCTTCCTACCTATTTTGTCCTCTGCTACCTTAGCTATTTCATCTCTCAATTTTACCCATTCCTCCTCTACTGTTTTATTGTCCCCTGTTTCTGTCAATTGTTGCCTAAAGCTCCCTCTGAAATTCTTAAGAACCCCAGGTTCCTTCAATTTATCCAGGTCCCATCTCCTTATTTTCCTACCTTTTTGTAGTTTCTTCAGTTTCAACCTACAGTTCATAACCAACAAGTTATGGTCAGAGTCTATATCTGCCCCTGGGTATGTCTTACACTGTAAAACCTGGTTCCGAAATCTATGTCTTACCATTATAAAATCTATCTGGTATCTCCCGGTGTCTCCTGGTCTCTTCCACGTATACAACCTTCTTTCGTGATTCTTGAACCAGGTGTTTGTTACAACTAAATTATGTTCTGTGCAAAATTCTACCAGGCGGCTTCCTCTTTCATTCCTTTTGCCCAGACCATATTCACCTACTATCTTCCCTTCCCTTCCTTGTCCTACTACAGATTTCCAATCTACCATAACAATTAAGTTTTCCTCTCCCTTAATTGTCTGAATAATTTCCTTTAGCTCCTCATATATTTCTTCGATTTCCTCATCATCGGCAGAGCTAGTTGGCATATAAGCCTGTACTACTGTTGTCAGTGTTGACTTCGTATCTATCTTGACAATAGTAATGCGATCACTGTGCTGGTCATAGTAGTTTACCCGCATTCCTATTTTCTTATTCATTATCAATCCTACTCCTGTGATACCCCCAATTGATTTTGTATTTATAATCCTGTACTCACCTGACCAGAAATCCTGTTCATCCTGCCACCGAACTTCACTAATCCCCACTATATCTAACTTCATCCTATCTATTTCCCTTTTTAAATTTTCTAATTTTCCTACTCGATTAAGGGCTTACACCAATATACCAGTCGAAGAGACCCTGAGAATTGTGCATACAAATGTTCACATGTACAATAAGTTGAGCACTGGCAAAGCTCTGGAGTTAGTCGATTTCATATCACTCTCCCTCTCGTTTAACTATTTTGTCTTTAATGGCAAAACATATTTTCAGAAGGATGGCCTGGCCATTGGGCGTAGCTTAAAAAATGTTCAAATGTTTGTTAAGCTTATGGGACCCAACTACGGGGTCATCAGTCCCTAAACTTACAAACTACTTATCAACTACCTTATACAAAGGCGGCACAAACATCCATGCCCGAGGGGGGATTCGAACCCCCGACCGTAGTGGCTGCGCAGACCGCGACTGGAGCGCCTCAGTCTCCTCGGCCACCGCGGCCGGCAGGGCGTAGCTTATCGGGCATTCTAGCTGACATATTTATAAATGATTTAGAGAAATAAATTTTCAACTGAATGGGACTACTTCCAACAACATTCTTATCTACCTTAGATATGTTCATAATATTTTCCTTTTGTACCACAGTAGTGAACAGTGTCTAATGAATCTGACGGACGAGCTCAATCAGATGCATTCAAATATACAGTTTACAGTTGAGATGGAAATCAACGATTCTCTCAATTATCTTGATCTAAAGGTTATGAAAGAAGACACATTTTTTAGTCTAGACATCTTTCGCAAACCCACCACCACCAATGTAATTACTGGCGCTGATTCATGCCACCCCGTACGCACAAAAGAGCATTCTTTCTATCTATGTGTAATAGACTTGCAAAGTTGAATCTTGATAGTGACTGTATCGAAAGGGAAACAGACATTATTATGCAAATTGGTTTACACAATGGTTACTCTGAAAAGTTCGTTCGAAACATAGGTAAAACCATGTTTGATTAACATCCAATCAGATCGGCAACCATAATGACGTCAAATATGCTTCCATCACATAATCTGGTCCGTTTTGCGAACCCATTGCTATGGATTTTCGCAAAGCAAAAGTACAGATAGGATCTCGCACGCGTATATAACTTAGATCTGTATTACGTACTTCCATTGAACAAAAAATAGACAAATTTTCAAAGCCACAGGTCTATAGAATAACATGTAGTTCTTATATATATATATATATATATATATATATATATATATATATATATATATATATATATATATATATATGAGGCAGGCCGGTCATGACTTTAAGACGCGATTTAAAGAACATAACTATAAAAATACAACTGCTCTTGGCTGCCACCTGACTACTAAACAACATGCCTTAGGACAGACTGAAAGTGGGTTGTTCATCTTACACTTTGAGCAGAAGGGAATAAAATTAAATTTGTTTGAAGTCATTGAAATTTATGAACATCATAAGAACAACTCACAAATGATTCTGAATGAACAAATAAACTCAAACCACAAGTGGTTTTTTTGATATGTTTAGCGATATTTGGAATACATACGTTCACTTGCACTTTGCATTAAAAGTTTCCCGCTAGTTCGGCGTCTGTCTCTCTGATATATTTCCAGTACCACTTACTATTTGTCCTGTCTCACCTAATTGGTAAACTTTATTTTCTATATGGCCTCGTTTATCCATTTTGTTGGTTGAATGATGAGGTCATACTCAATCTTCATTTAACCATTAGCTATACCCAGCCACTAATAATTTTCATTGCCATATTTTTGACACGTGGTCACGATCATAGTGTATGCAACCATATCCAGATGTTATTGACCCTTTCCCCACTCACATTTTCAGGATACGCAAACCTTGCTTTTTGCCATGAACCCACTCACATCATCTATAACGTTGTAGACGCGGGCATAATGCTACTTACCAATCTCCACTATTGTTTATTATGCTATAACTCTATTATCATAAACAGCAATTTTATTCCATCCCTTTTATTTTTATCTCCGATCTTTTTCATTATAGTAACTCCAGTTTTGATAATCATTACTACAAGGTTGTAAACACTTGTCATTAAGGTTGAAACGTGTCCATAAAAAATATTTTTGTAAGAAAATGTCTAATATTGTACCTCCTGTTTTGTGTCGAGTAACTTGCTTGCAAGAAAATGTATAATATCGCTTCTACTGTGTGTATCGATATGTGTACTTATCTCTGTGAAGTTTCATCTTTGGCAAAGATCATTTATTGCATAGCATTGTAGCTCGCGCTGAGAGAGAGAAGCTCTTGTGGTTCAGCTCGCTTAGAGAGCGGTTGAGTTGTGTGTATGGCTCCGATGTAGAGCAGAGGCTGCTGTGCCAGCAAGTCGATTTGATTGTATTTGGAATATATATTGTATTGTAACACCGCTGGAATGAAGGTAATTGCATTTGATGTCTTTAGGAAGAAGTTGTATTATGTAGGTAATGTAATGCTGATTATTAATAATAAGTAACAAAGTTGACCTTTCTTTCCTGTTTCATTTACGTAGTTAGAATATTAACTTACTTCCTTCATTTGATAATTAGTTATTAGTGGATTTAAAGTGCAGTATTGATTTTGATAATATTGTTGAACAGATTTCGTTATTGGTGCCATAGTAAATGATAGTTAATTGACTATGATACTAACTTTGAATAATCAGAAACTGATCTGCATAAAATTCTCACAGTCAAACATTAAGAAAGTGGTTTGTGGTTTTTAATATCTTCTCGCAGTCAAAATTTTTTAGTATAGTCAGTGTCTGTTTCAAATGGTGACTTGTCACAGTTGTTTTGTGTTTAAAATATCCGTTGCGCACATAATCAGTTTAATGCACTGTTTCTCATTTAATAGTATATACATCAACATCAGGGCCATAATTAAACCAAATTAATGAACAATTTGTTATCTGATTTAACGATAGTTTCAACATCCACAACACACACACAGCTTTTAAGGTGTAGTAATACAGTCCTGGCCATTAAAATTGCTACACCATGAAGATGTGCTACAGACGCGAAATTTAACAAAAATTCAAATGTTTGTAAATCTATCGGACTAAACTACGTGGTCATCAGTCCGTAGCTTAGAAACTACTTAAACCTAGATAAACTAACCTAAGGACAACACACACACACACACACACACACACACACACCCGTGCCCCAGGGAGGACTCGAACCTCCACAGCGAGCAACCGTGGGCTCCGCAGCGAGACGCTTTAGACCGCTCGGCTACTCCATCGCGGCCGAAATTTAATCGACAGCTGTCATATGCAAATCATTAGATTTTCAGAGGATTCACACAAGGTTGTCGCCGGCGGCGACATCTACAACGTGCTCACATGAGGACAGTTTTCAACCGATTTCACAGACACAAACAGCAGTTGACCGGCGTTGTCTGGTGAAACGTTGTTGTGATGTCTCGTGTAAGGAGCAGAAATGCGTACCATCACGTTTCCGACTTAGGCAAAGGTCGTATTGTAGCCTATCGCGATTGCGGTTTATCGTATCGCGTAACTGCTGCTCGCGTTGGTCGCGATCCAATGACTGTTAGCAGAATATGGAATAGGTGGGTTCAGGAGGGCAATACGGAACGCTGTGTTGGATCCCAACGGCCTCGTATCACTAGCAGTCGAGATGACAGGCATCTTATCCGCGTGGCTGTAACAGATCATGCAATCACGTCTCGATCCCTAACAGTTGGGGACGTTTGCAAGACAACAACCATCTGCACGAACAGTTCGACGACGTTTGTAGCAGCATGGACTATCAGCTCGGAGACCATGGCTGCGCTTACCCTTGACAGTCAGGAGCGCCTGCGATGGTGCACGCAACGACGAACCTGGGTGCGCGAATGGCAAAACGTATTTTTTCGGATGAATCCAGATTATGTTTACAACATCATGATAGTCGCATCCGTGTTTGGCGACATCGCTGTGAACGCACATTGGAAGCGTGTATTCGTCATCGCCATGTATCCCCCAACTTGACGGTATGGAGTGCCTGCCGCGGTGGCCGAGGGGACTGAGGCGCTCCACTCACGGTCTGCACCGCCACTACGGTCGGGGGTTCGAATCCCCCCTCGGGCATGGATATTTGTGCCGTCCTTAGTCTCAGCTAGTTCATAAGTAGTTTGTAAGCTTAGGGACTGATGACCCCGTAGTTAAGTCCCGTAAGTTCTACAAACATATATGAATACGGTATGGAGTGCCATTGGTTACACGTCTCGGTCATCTCTTGTTCGCATCGACGGCACTTTGAACAGTGGCCGTTACATTTCAGTTGTTTTACGAGCTGTGGCTCTGCTCTTCATTCTACACCTGCGAAACCCTACATTTCAGCAGGATAATACACGGTCGCCCGTTTCAGGTCGCCGGCCGAGGGGACTGAGGCGCTTCAGTCACGGTCTGCACGGCCACTGCGGTCGGGGGTTCGAATCCCCCCTCGGACATGGATATTTGTGCCGTCCTTAGTCTTAGTTAGTTCATAAGTAGTTTGTAAGTTTAAGGACTGATAACCCCGTAGTTAAGTCCCATAGACTTTACAAACATTTGAACATTTGATTTTTTTCGTTGTAGGTCCTGTACGGGTCTTTCTGGATACGGAAAATTTTCGACTGCTGCCCTGGCCAGCACATTCTCCAGATCTCAAAAGTCTGGTCAATAGTCAGATCGTTGTAGGTGTCGCCATCGGCGCCCACCTTGTGTGAATGCTCTGAAAAGCTAATCATTTGCGTATCACAGTATCTTCTTTATGTCGGTTAAATTTCGTAGCACGTCATCTTCGTGGTGTAGCAATTTTAATGGCCAAAAGTGTAGAAAACCGCCGTCGCGTGGACTAACCGTTCACCTCCGTTGAAAGTGCGTAAGGCTGCACAGTGTTGATCCCCTGTGCGTTGAGACACAGCGATCTGTCATGCGAGACCTCCTCGGCATACAGTATGGCGACCAGCGCCCCCGCGGCCCTCCATAACATATATATACGGGGCTCAGCCGTACGCACGCGATGCCACGCACCAGTTGGCGTCATCTACATGTCGCACCACGCTTTAAAGGCCGCTTAAGTTTCTTACCTCTTGCGTGTTTCGTTCGTGACAAGGCAGTATTGACAAACTGTTGCGCCATTTCATTTTAATAGGGTATTTCTATGCAATTGGTAACAATCATATTTCCTGACTGACAACTGGCTGGTTTAGATTGAGGCAGATTAGCGATACAAATTTTGTGAGCTACAAGCAATGGTACGTGTGTTTTAATTGTCAAAAGAGTTGCAAAAACTCCTGATTATAATAGTGCTACATAGCGATATTGTTGTAATGCAGTTATACCGCCTTCAAGCAAACAGATCCGCTATCGATAATGTTTTCAAACGAGAACTGCCGCGGTGGAGTAACCCAGCGGTCTAAGGCGCCTTGCTGCGGTGCGCGTGGTTGCTCGCCGTCAGAGGTTCGAGTCCTTCCTGGGGCATGGGTGTGTGTGTGTGTTTTGTTCTTAGGTTAGTTTACCTAGGTTTAAGTTGGGTGTAAGCTACGGACTGATGACCACGCAGTTTGGTCCGATAGATTTACAAACATTTGATTCAAACAAGAATTCAGAAAATATAAAAATAAAGGGCTTAGAAAAGTAATCCAGAAAAAAATTTGCGAGCGATGAAGGATTTGATAAAAATAACTACAACTGGAGAAAAAAATTACTGATAGCGCGTCAGATTCCATTCAGAGAGCAAGAAAAGTACTATCAAATTAAGAAAGTACTACTGATAATCTCATAAACACGTCACCAAAACGCATACTGAATGATACATGTAAAGTGATACACGTAAAAAGCGATAGTCTGAAACTAGAAGTTGTACAGATGACTGTGAATTACATTGATCGTTTCTAGGTTAACAATTAATTATTAATCATATATTAATTACTAGCGAGAAAAAGAAGGGTAGCTTTCTATAGCCATGTTACAAGATTGCTTCCGAACAGATTGGCCAGTAGTGTGTTCACCTTCTGGCAAAGGAAGAAGGTTCGTACCACTTGCCTGACAGAAACCGAGAAGGGTATTAAAGAACTGGGAATAACTGATTTCAGGACAGAAAGTCTGTGAGACGCACCCTGAAGGTACTCTGAGGATTTCAGGAACAGCCCCGAAGGAAAGGTACCTCTGAACAGAAGAAAGGGGATGCAACAGTACTGGGCAAAGGTCAAAGACCGACAGTTGAATAAAAGTGATCCAAAGTAGGCCCATTCGAAACAAGAAGAAGAATTACTAGCGAACCCGGCAATTCTTTGCAATTGCTAATATGTATGGTAATTGATAGACAGTTCACCCCAATCTCGTTCTCCTATCCTCTACCCCTCTCCTCCTCCCACTCGCCTTATCAATCTCCTCCTCTTCCTCCTCCCACGTCTTACATCTTCAGCCCACTCACTGCACATCTCTTATCCCACAATATATCCGTCTCCTCATCTTTGCTTCTGTATCCTCCCTCCCTTTCTTTGTACCCATTTCCTTACTTCTACTCCTTTCTGTCCCTCACCCTTCTACCTCTGCCTTTCAGTCACCCATACATCCCCCTGTCTTACATTCAACCTTTCTCTGCCAGTCTCCTCCCTCCGCCGCATATAAAAAATAAAAAATTAGCCTATATATATATATATATATATATATATATATATATATATATATATATATATATATATATGCCAAATTTTATGGCGATGGTACGGTGAAACAATGTCGGAGTGTGTAGTAAGGTAGCCTTCACCATGCACCACACGAAATTTTATGTAGAAAATTATGTTTTCATTTTTTTAATGTCAAGTGTGGAAAATTTAGCAATATTGGAACAAAACTCTAGATTGGAAGTTTATTGTAGCATCTCCCATGCGCTGTACGAATTATTATGTAGAAAGTGCCATTCCTCTTGCTTTGTACGTGAAATGTACTTACACTGCACTTACATTTAGCTTAAGAATCGCAAAGATGCGATAAGAGAGATTAGATCTCGTGTGGAGGCACAGAAGCAGTCTTTTTCCGTCGCTCCATCTGGGAATGTAACAGAAGAGGAAATGTCTAGTGGTGGTACGAGGCAGACACGACGGTTCATATTTTTTAAGAGTGGGTAGTGGTCCAAAGTTGCCCCACCCCCCTCGTCTAATCCAGCTCCCCCGGGTCAGTAATCTTTATACATAAAAATGTTCTATTGGTTTGTGTATAGCCGTTGATCTCCGAAAGTTCTTGGCCAATTACAGGAAGGTTTCTAGGTAAATATTTCTTGAATATATTGTACAAAACATATAAGTATATTACTTCTGCGAGTTTTCGTATCAACTTTTCCCCTTTATAGAAGTCATATAAGTTCATATATTTCATATACTGAAAAATTATGTGTATCAAACATGGGCATATTCCAATATAACGTGGTGTTAAAATTTCAAAACATTCGGTCAAAAAGTTTCGAAAAGATTTGGAACATAACACTAAACATGGCTCTAGGTTAGATATAGTTCTAAGAGGAGACAGAGAAGGCGGAGGAAATTGATGGAGAGAGTGGGGAAAGGGGACAAACAGTTAAAGAGTGATGATGAGATGGCTATTAACACGCAATTCCTCGTTATACGAGAAAGGTTCATTACGTCAACCGTTTCAGAAACTTTCCTGTACATTTAGTTCTATTTCACTCGTTGTAATGTATGTTCTAAAATGCATCAAACAGTAAGCTACCCGCTATAGAACTTTTTGAATAAATTACGTACTCATACTTGACACAGAGTGTCATTTAAGAAAAGTTTAATGTTTTATTAGAAAGCTAAGATGCTATACTACCACGTTGCAAAAAATCAGATCTTCGTATACTTTCTTCAAAATAGAGTGAGAATCGTTATGAAACTAAAAACTCACGCAAAATTAAAATTAGGCAGTTTCAATTTACACAAGCAACGGAAAACATGTAAGAAAAAAAATCGCACTGACATGTTTTACGGGCCACTTTAAATTCGTAGTTTTACAATTTTTTGCAAACATTTCGGACAAAAATAATAAAAGATTATAGTCATATGATTACGACTTTACTATTGTGATAATATCTATGCACCCAACACGTAATCCTTTTAGGGAAAAAGGAGAAAAAAAATTTTTGGTAGAGGGCGGGTCCCGAACAACGGATCATGTGCATCATAATCCAACACGCTGCCTGCAAAAATAAGCTACCGTGTTGTTGTTGTGGTCTTCAGTCCGGAGACTGGTTTGATGCAGCTCTCCAACACTACGACGAACAATTACGAAATTCGCCCTTAATTTTCGTACTATTGATGGCAGTTGTTAACTGACGCAAATGTGACATTTTTAGACACTAGATTATCATTTTTCGTACGAAGAACGACGTGTTTTTGTTAATTCTTCAGTGCGCCGATGCTTTGAAATAACAACGCGTAAGTTATAATAAGAAAATCATCAAATACGCAACACAAGATGGCGTATGCCAGAGACAGTTCTAGGCGTGGAATGTCACGTGACATCTGCGAACCGCTGGTTTTCGTAAAATCAACGGAGGGTGTCAAATCTCCGTTATTTTTGCAAATATCTCTGCAACGATGCAAGATATGAGAAAAAAAAAACACCATAGAGCGAAATTGTAGAGAATTTTCCCCTCTACCAATTAGGCTATTCAATTTTCGTGTCAGATGAACGGTTCGTTTGAAATTACAATTATATTACAAACGGCCTTTTTTGATATTACTGCCGTATTTTTTGTCCGAAAAATTTGAAAGAGGGAGGTTCTGGTCTCTGGCGGCCTACAGTTACGTCTGTAAAATTTGGTGCTGATTGGTTGAACAGTTCGTCTTAAAAAGTGGGAACACGTTACGGACAGGCAGACAGACATACATCCCAAAATCGCCATTATTTTTGCAAACATCTGTGAAACGATATATATATATATATATATAAACATAAGAGAGCAAAGTTGTAGAGAATTTTCTCCTCTACAAAATCGGTTATTCAATTTTCGTGTCAGATGAATGGTTTAGCAGGCCGCGGTGGCCGAGGGGACTGAGGAGCGCCAGTCACGGTCTGCACGGCCACTACGGTTATGGGTTCGAATCCCTCCTCGGGAATGTATATTTGTGCCGTACTTAGGATAAGCTAGTTTGTAAGTTCAGGGACTGATGACGCCGTAGTTAAGTCCCATAAGCCATACAAACATTTGAATGTAACCGTAAGCTAAAGTGGGCCGAAAAAGTTGATAAAACGATGTGGGGTGGTCCTATATCCCGTCAACAGTTTTTACAGCATGAAAATAGGAAAAGTGACTTCCCCCTTTTTCCGGCCAGACCGGGAGTGGTGATACCCTCGCCACTCAGTGTAAATAAATATTCCTTCAAGTCAAGAGTGGGTGTTTTACCCAATTTCAATTTTTGAGTGGGTACATCTAATGCGCTACCCACTTCAGCCGCCGGGCCTGGTACGAGGTAGTTTCCGCAACGCATTGTGTGGTTGGTTGCTTAGTATGTACAGGATGACAATTAGTGAAGTACATGAAACAAAACTTAATTTAGTTACAAACTGCGACGTGCACACCTTTTATTTGACATGTAAACGTAGCTTGATTTAGTTTATGACGTGTTCGATGTGCCTGCCGTCCGTGGTGATGATGATGATGTGGCGCAGACGAACAGCGAAATTACGCAGGCTTGCTGAGGTATTGAGGCGTCGATGCGTTCGATGGACTCCTGATTGGCTGTTTCCAGCTCAGCAGTGGTTCTGAGGTATTGCTGTACACCTTGTCTTTAATGTAGTTCCACAAAAAGGAGTCGCATCTATTCAGATACGAAAACTGTGGCGGCCAATCGTGGTCCATGCCGGTGGTTTCTGGGCACTTCAGAAACAGTGATCCTCCAGGACATGAAACACTCTCTTGCTTCGATGGTATCGAGTTTTGTCTTGCTCCAATCACACCTTGTCGAAATCAGTGTCACTATGGATAATGGGAATGAAATCATCTTCTACCACCTTCACGTACCTTTCGGTAGTCACCGTGCCATCTAGGAATACCGCAGCGATTATTACGTGACTGAACATTGCACACCACACAGCAAGCCGTTGAGAGTGAAAATGACTTCCAGATCGCGAAATCCGCCATGAAAATGGAAGTTGGTCTCGTCACATGACAAACCAAATTCACATCAAAGTCAACATACTACGTGGGATGTTGAAATGTTACGAAACGACACTATGAGTATAATTTAAGTCCTTATTCAGAAGTAATCACAAGAGGCCTGAGCACAACTATCCCATTGTATTAGGGAGCCGAAGGATTCCCTGTTCCTAAAATGCCTGAGGATGTGACAAGAACCAGTCATTTACTGTGCGTATGAGTCCCTTTTTATCGAACCAAACAAATGGCAGTCACAGGCCGACATGTCCGGGTTGTATGAAGGATGCTCGGGCTGCTTCCACTTGAACCCTCCAGACGTGTGAACGCGCGTCATCATGGAGCAGAATCACTCCCTCCGTGAGCAGCCCAGGCTGTTTGCTCTTGATGGACTTGCGTAGACTACGGAGTGTCTCACAGGACGTCACTGTTAATCGTTTTTCCGTGCTCGAGGAATTCGATGAGAGTCGGACCTCAGACGTTGAAAAATACGGCGAGCATCACCTTGCCTGCTGAGGGCAAAACTTTGAACTTTTTTTGGGAGAGGGGACGATGCACGCTTCGCATCGCTAGACGTCGCACTAAGATATCCCAAAGCGGCATGTTCAGATTTCAACCGGTTTGATTGCTAAAACGTTTCGTAAGTTTTCATTTGAACACCCCTCGTAATTCCCACCATGCCCCGTGAGTTTGAATGTCCTAACGTAAACTGTTCAAAAGCTATGATGATTCTATTTCTTATACTTCAATAATAGTCACTCTTTAGCTGTAATGTAACAGAATGTCTCTTTTGTTTACTTCGATTATTCTGGTGTTTATTTTAAACAAGTTTCTAGTGTTAACCATAATTTTTGTGAGCGAGTAATGAAACACACTCTAGATTGGATTTTTTTATGCTCGCAGAAGCCTTTATTTGAAAACCACAAAAAATCCGGCGTTGCCCGGGTATTTATTTATTTATTCCTGCCTTGAGTTAGTACTTCTACAATCCCTTCTCTCTTTGTACATCTTCTTTTTTCTATAAATATATTTATCGGAGAATATATAAGAAATAAGGCTGGCTTACATAATGTACAAAATTATACGTGCAGTATCCAAACTAAGAAAGATAGCAATCAAAATACCAATGGCACATAAAATTCGCACGATCTCATATTTATTGAGTTATATGTTGTACAATTGTATAATTTTTCAGGTATATATTCATTTGTATAAGAGCTGAGCTGTATATCTGTAAAATCTGTTGCGAATACAATTAGTAGTAAAGAAGTAATATATTAAAACTTGGTGCGTGATAGGGAGTTTTTCTATGAACGTTACTGTTTATGTGCTCATATCTTATGAACGTGTCGTAATGTGATACAATTTCGAAGGTACATTCAGCTATATGTGCGTATACTGTCTGTGTAATTTCCTGTGGCTTCATTTGTAGTGTAGAAATTATAAATTGTAACGTCATACAAAATGCCGTACTTTTAGTCCATGAACAGCGGAAAAGTAGTTAACGAGAAACTTTTTTCCTTTCATAATTTTTCTGGGGTTGTCAGCGAGAAAACTTGAATTAAGGTTTCAAATTATGTTTAAAGTTGGATGCAATTCGCCAAGTACTGTGATTCTCATACAGTGTGTGAATAAAGTCTCGTAGCATTATGTATCAGTTTCTTGCTACTATAGTGTTTATGATGTCTTATCTTCTGAACCATGTGTCGTATGTGGTTCTTACCTTTACATAATTGGTATCTCACGGTAAGGAATATGTGGACCAAATTTGGTTGAAATCGGTCCAGTACTTTAGGAAAAAATGTGCAACACTATCGTTTGATGCAGCAGTTTTTAGCGCATTTCATAGTTTATGAGGTCATATCTCGTTAACTATGTGTTGTACGTGATCCTAACACTTACGACGAGTGTCGTCATGGATTGAAGCTTATGTATGCAAAATGTCATAAAAATGGGAAGAAAACAGTAGATTTGTATGTATACGTACACACAAACATACGGACACTCCGCTTTATATAAACAGATCACGCACTTTTTCGCGTCCCGTGAGCAGAGAATGTTGGGAGCTAAAGCTTGCATTCAGCTGGTAGTGCATTGGCTGTTAGAATAAGCCCCGCCTCTTTCTCCCAGTGCCGCCAGCTTACGGCCTATAGATTACAGGTTTTAAAAGAAACAACATGTAAGGGGTTAAAGCGTCACAGATGGAACGTAATGTACGAAATACGAATATTTTTAAGGGACTTATTATTGTCGTAGAACTAAATAAAAATCGGAATAAATATCCCTCACAATACTTTCAAGGAAAGCCCTCCTTTTTCAAAAGAAGTCGTCGGGGTATGTGTAATTATTTTAGCAAATAACAAAGTGGAAGACAATAATCGATACCAAGCACAAATCAACAATACATTGACGATGTCTACGATGTACGATGCTGTTACGAGGTAAGGTTGGTAGAGAGCATAACCATTCCCTCCGACTTCCGCCGGTCACAGAGGGGTCATGAAAAGGTGCGTGACCTTTTAAGACAAGCTTGTAGTGTTAACCGTAAGTTTCATGAGCAAGTAATAAAACACACTGTAGATTGGATTTTTATAGTTGCAGAATCCTTTATTTAAAAACGAGTGAGAAAATTGAGGGACGCAATGGATAAGAGAATCAGTGTATGAATCACTGGCAGTTTGCGTCATTGCGCGTCTATTGTTCTCGTTGATCGATCCAATGGGCGCACGGAAATGCGTGTTGTCGTGTATAAGCCTGAGGCCCACGTCAGACGCATGCAAATTAGGCGGCTTGTTGCGGGCTGAACCGAGGGCAAGCAGGCGGCGCGCTGACCTTTCAGGGCTGACCCCAGCCTATTAATAGGCGAGGCACAGCCCTGCAAGCTCACGGGCCATCATTCACTATCGCCCTCGGAGTGCGGACAGCGTTTATTTACACTGTTTATTAGCGGACACAACTTCCGTGTTTCGAAATGCAGATTTTAAAAAAAATTGTTAATCATAAATCAGCTTTGTCATCGATCGGAATGTGGTTTAGCTCACAGATAGACAGAGAGAGAGAGAGAGAGAGAGAGAGAGAGAGAGAGAGAGAGAGAGAGGAAAGGATATAAAACAATATTTCATAACGGAAGTACAATTTCTCTAAACAGACTCCATTATTCTATAACGTATTCAATTACGTCTGCAACTCGGCGTCCTTCATATCTATTTACACTGGTCAAAACAATTTAGGAATCAGTTCAGCTGTCTAGTTTCTATAGTATTATCATCGACAGATTGAACTAAAATGGTTCGATGTCTTTCTGTCGCTTCTACGTAGTGGAGACAACAACATTACGACAATCCAGATAGAGGTAAGAACTGAAAGTTGCTGTAGAGAGGGTTGGTGGTAATTTGTGTTTACTCTACCAAACTAATTACATAAGCTGTTGGGTTCAGATAGTATAGCGAACAGGTAGTGGCAACAAGAACGTGACTTACCCGAAGCTATGGCATAGAGAGCCATAGGAAGGCTGGAAGCGCGACAGACACACACGGAGGTGGCTGCAGGTATTGGAGTGTCCCAAAGTTCAATGGCCCGGACCTGGACACGATTTCCGCCAACAAGAACTTTTAAAATAAGGCAAGCCAAGGTCGTTCACGGACAACATCAGCAAGAGATGGCCGTTATCTTCGGTTAATAGTCCGTCGAGACAGGAGGCTGAATGCAATTCAGCTGCAACGCACCCTCCAGGCAGCAACAGCACGCGCAATATCAACACGAACGATACGAAATCGCCTTCGGGAATGTGTCCTCTACGCACGGAGGCCTATGGTGTGTCTGTGTCCCAACATGACACCCATGGAAACTGGGCGGAGGACATCAGAATTGGAGTCGTAACGAATAGCGCCAGATTCTGTTCACAGGTGAGTCGAGGTTTTGTGTTCAGCCGTACAATCGTCGTTCCCTCATCTCGAGAGAACATGGAACAATTCTGCTTATGTGCAGGAAACATCACCATATCATGGTGATGAACGAATAAAGTAGGCAGGAGTCATTGGCGAAAGTACGGACTTCGGCTGCTGAGACGCATAGAGACGAGATCCTTCGACCTTGCGCTGTGCCCTACGCTGGTGCCATAGGAGATGGGTTCCTTCTCGTGGACGATAACGCTTGTACCCACAGTGGTGGATAACATGCTTGAAGATGAGGGAACTGATTGGAGTGGCCAGCTTGTTCACCGGACTTAAACCCCATTGAGCATGTCTGGGATCACTTGACAGACGCATTGCAGGCAGACCAGCACCTCACAACGGTTGCAGAGCTGGATATTGAACTCATGGAAGAAAGGCCAAAATCCCTCAAGAGCTGATTGATAACCTCATACTGTCCATGCCTCGCAGGTGTGCAACTGTACTGGCCGTTAGAGGTGGTCACACACCACATTAGAGGGCAAAGAGGATGACTTTTTCACAATTATCGTAGCCCTATGGTACCTCGCTCTAAATAAACGCCATTTAAATCTCAAGTATGTAGTTGAGACAGCAAAATATCGTACTGTAAGACATACAAATTACCATTGTACCTAATATCGGGATAAAATACGTTACCATTGTATATGTATCTCTCCTGATCCCCTAATTGTTTTGAGCAATGTACATAGTTTTTAATTAACCCTACACATTTGAAAAAACTCGGCGTTGCTCGAATCTATATATTTGTTTCAATCTTCAGTTAATCCATTGCCTATTGCCTCCTCTCCCTGTCCAACTGCTCCTACCCTACTTTGATATAAACGATGGTACATGTAATTCCCAGTAACATTTCCTACATTACGTATTTATTCTCACTATCTTTGGCTGTGATCGAAGTTGTGCTTACAAAGAAACGAAATTCAAGATGTTTTACAAATTAATGACAGTATGTTCTCTATATGGATCTCAAACCTGGGTTCCCACGAAAAATGATTCAAACTGTGGAAGTGAGATTTATCCGTAGTGTTATTGGTCGCTCCATAGATCACTTTAGAACGCAATAGAAATGAATAACATTAGATTCAGTGCGAAAGAAAACAGACCTAAACACAAAAAAATGGTTGTAACAAGTAGACAAAACGCATGAAATACATTTCAAAAATCCGCAGGGGAGTGGCCGCGAGGTCTAAGGCGTCTTGCCACAGATTGCGCGGCTACTTCCTGTGGGATGTACGAGTCCTCCCTCGGTCCTGTGTGTTTGTGTTGTTCTTAGCATCAGTTAGTTTAAGTAGTTTGTAAGTCTGTAGACCGGTGACCTCAGTGGTTTGGACCATTTTGTTTACGAACATTTTATATGAACATTTCCAAAACAAATTCTTGGCTATATATCTAGAGAGAGATAACTTGCTACAGAAATGGCTGAACATTGTTGACCGGTTGACCTAATCCACGAACGGAGAAGAACAAAAGAAGAAAAGAACGTCGTAAATTCATACTACACTATTCCACACTCTCTATAACATATTAAAATTACGCTCGTTTCTAGCGATAATGTTCGTGGCGTGTTTGTAATTTAGTCGTATGTTCACAAATACACAACACAACGAATTTAGGAATTTGGAATATCACAATAATAGTATATACCACCACTTTGCAGTCTGATAATATTCACATACGGTATATTATTTATTACATAGTAGCGAAACAGATCCAAAATTAAGTTTTTGTAGGGTAAATTGGTTTCAACATTAATGTAACTAAGGAATGTACTAATATGATTCATAGCAACATCTGCTGACTACATAATCAACAAGACTGACACAGCTGTACATAAAAGTCTCTTTTAATTATTTCCAAAGCACAGTCCAACATCAAGTCGCAAATTTAGCTATTCACGCATATCAATGTTGATGGTGTCTCAACTTCTTAACAATGATAATTTTGGAGATACGTTCAATGGTATACTTAGCTAAAGTCTGCAATTTTTATCAAGGTAGTAAACAAGCAATAAGTTAAAACGTCCCACGTGATGCTGAAGTTGATTGCATGGACAGTGGAAATTTAATAATCAACAAACTTTTTTCCTTTCATCATTTTATGGAGTGTGTAAGCGGAGAAAATATCGTTAAGAAGCCACTAAGTATTTTCATTGTTCAATACTAAACCAATAAACTTCCGCGCGGGATTGGCTGTGCACTCTAAAGCGCCTTGCTATGCAGTGCGGGGCTGCTTCCCGTCACAGGTTCGAGTCCTCTCTCGGGCATGTTGTCCTTAGCATAAGTTAGTTTACTTATTTTGTAAGTCTAGGGACTGAAGACCACTTCAGTTTGTTCGAACAGCTTTAAAACCGTTTGAATCAATAACTTACCCGTATTTGCGCATCAAGAAATAATCATACTTATTAATATAATATAAGTCTTATTGTATTAAAATTCCAACTTAATTATACTTTTTAATAGGTAAATGTGACAACATTTTGAATTCAGCCAATGGTTACGCAAAATATTGAATACAAGTTATTTTTTCGTCTTAGATGGTGGAGAGCAACTGATGGGAACCGAGTTTGGGGTAAGCAAAGACAAAAGCGACGAAGAGGGGTACAAAGAAAAGCGATATCTCAAATAGCACTAGGTACAACAGAAGGGATGAAAAATTGTCCTACGAGAATGTAAGATGCTGTATTACCCACCAGAACCAGACTGTCTCAAGTGATAAAAGGTTTCTTCAAGTAATGACCTTTGTATACAATTTCATGAAAGTCAGTCTTTAGACATTTTTGGCGCTGTCCACCCCGCCACAACCGACATCTTGTGTAATCTGTTTTACTTGTTTTATTCTTTTCTTGTGCTCTCCGACGTTCCTTCAACCTACAAATTAACGATTCCTACAATCTGTAGCAAATTACCTATTAAGCTGTTTCTTCTTCTGGTAACAGTCTTCCATAGTCTTCTTTATACTCATTTTCTTTTCTTAGTATTCCTTCATTTCTTACCTTGTACATGGCAACGAATGCTGGAATGTAATTGAGAAAGACGTTTCTTGAAATAATCATTTTTAAGTTCAGTGTTGCATCTATTTTGATTTTTGTTGGTTCCGTAGTTATACACTATCTGATCGCCTGTTACATTAATACGAGTGTGTCTACTATTCACCTTTCTGACGGCTTTCGTCTTATTGCGAATACGAGGGTAATTTGGAAAGTAAAGGGTATATTACACGGAGCGAATTTGGTCGCTAGTCGCTGGCGTCTGTTGTCGCTCGGCGAATAGGCGAATAGCAAATGAATACGCTCACGCAATGACACGCAGCGACTTCAGACGCTAGGATCTTTGTAAAAACAATTGAAACAGGACGTACCGTAAGACGTATTGTTTTGGAGGTTAGGTGATAGCAAGTAGTTCTGTTATCCACCAAAAGAAGTATGAAGTGGAACTGTAATCAAATTTCCAAATTTCTAGAAATTTATCAAAACTTTCCAGTGATATGGGACATTAAAAATGTGTTATTTAAATACAAAACTCAAAGACACTCAGTTTAACCAACTGTTTGACAAACTGAAGGCTGATGATCTCTGGGGGGATATGGATGCCATACAGCTGAAAAGCAAAATCAAAACAATAAAAGATGTTTACCGCAAGGAACTTGCAAAAATGGTTCGTTCCAAGAAAAGTGGTCAAGGAACAAACTATGTTTATGTACCGAAACTTGCTTGGTTTGGAAATGGAGTATTCCTCAGAGAGGTGATATGTACTCGGGATACACAATCAAATCTGGTGAATTATTTATAAGCACAACTGATTTATGTTTCTGTAATTTTCAGTAGTTTTATTCATAAGCAAATTATGTTAAAGTAATAACAATAAAAGAATCAACATTATAGGACTCAATAAGATACATAGTTTGGAGAGTTCAGTTGGCCACAAAATTTCAGATCTTATGTAATATTTGTTCCTCAACTGCACCCCCTGTCATGTCAATGTGTAGTCCCACGTTATTAAAGTGGTTCGTTTATTCCAACTTTTTTCCACTGCCAAGGGAGAGATCCTTCTTTCATGAAGTAGTCGGCATATGCCCGTCGCACATTTTCATCTTCTCTTTGGTAGTTGTTGCTTCCCAAATGAGCCACTGACTTGAGACCAACTGTAAACTCGCGCCATGATCCTGGAATATCCGCAGCTGTATTTAAATCTTCTTGGTCAACATGTCGTGTTTGGAAGTAGTTTGGTGATGTCATTCTTAACCAATTGTGTAGACTGCAAGCAGCCCATATAAATTTATCAACTGTGGAAAGTTTTAGTTCAATTGGCCTAAGAAATATTCTGAACCTCCACACAAGTATGCCAAAAGCCTTCTCTACTACACGTCTTGCTCTCAATAGTCTGTAATTAAATTTTTTTTTCTGCAATTGATAATGCAGTTCTGCTGTACGGTTTCATTAATTTTTTTCGCAAGGGAAAGGCGTCATCGCCTATTATCACTGATTTTTCTGGCATGTCAAGTAGATTGTTCTGCATGGCTATATTTAGAGTTGAGTCACGGAAAATGGCACTGTCACTTGCACGTCCATTTCCTCCCACATCTGTATATCGGAAACAATAATCAGCATCAACCAAGGCAAATAAAAGAACACTAAATGTTCCCTTATAGTTGCAAAATGTAGACCCACATCGTGGGGGGACTTTATTTGGACATGCTTCCCGTCAATTGCTCCACGGCATCCTGGGAAGTTCCACCGACGCTGGAAACCATTTGTTATTTCAATCCATTCATCTCTTTTTTGTGGCACCTGAAAATAGTAATAATAATAGTAATAATAATAATAATAATAATAATGTTACATTTGCTTCAGAAGATAATCCAGTCAAGCGAGGAATCGCTAGAATTCGATGAATTATGTTCTAGTAGTAATGATTCACAATTGGACTCTTTTGAAGCAGCAAGTACTTCAACTAAGAGGTCACCTGAAAACTGAAGCCCGTGGCAACACCAGCACGCAAAAAGAAAAACCAATCACCATCTCCAATTGACCAGTCATTAGAGACGATTAGTAAAATTGTTGAGAAAGTGCAAACAGAGCTCTCATTTGACCATTTCGGAAGATATGTAGGAGCAGAATTGAGACAACTACCGCAGCGTTCCGCTATAAAACTGCAATTTGAAATCCAAAAATTAATTATGGAAACCAAATCTGTGTACATCTCATCCTCTCCATCAACTGATGGCCCTGAATCAGAATCGTCGAATGTCCACTATTATTTCACAACTTCAGCCGACTGTAGAACACTTGATATTTTGAAAGAAGTCGTCAGTGTTTTCATTTATAGAAAAAGACGATTAGAGTAATTTACTCAAGTAACTACAGAAAATGCTACCTCTAACCATATTTTCAATTAATTTTTTTTCTCCATTGATTGCTACAAAATGAAATTGTTCCTATCAAACTGTTTCATAATATTTATATAAATAAGTACACATACCAGTATACACAGTTTTAAAACCTCTACAATTGCCTCCAGGACTTGTGGAATAATCTTGGAGATAGAACATTGTAGTATTCGAAAAAGGTATTCAAGTGTTTTGAAGCTATCACCGGTTGCCAAATAACGCAGTGTAACTTACAATTTTGTCCTTGGCGAGATCGCAATCCTCATGACGGTATTCTGTTTCGTTATTTTATCCTGTACCATTTCCAGTAACGTATCAAAACTTTCTGATGTCATCCTCATTATGTTTCTGTAGGCAGAAGGATCTTCACATGATAATTCTTTCAAAAGATTTGCAGAAGCACCATATTTATCCCTCCTCGCAATCCACCTCCTAATCCATTTTCTTTTATTCTTTTCTACTTTTCCGTTTTGCTTTTGGTTCACTAATTGTTCTTTTAAAACTGTTGGAGAAACAAAACGCCAGCATGTATTATTTCCTTCGACATTTTGACTCGACTGGTGGCTACTTTAGACGCTCCCGTATATGACACGGGGCGACCAAAAACGTCAGCGACCAAAAACACCAGCGACCAGCGTCTAAAGTAGCCCACCCTTCAACTTTAGACGCTCGCGTTTCGGAGCAGCGACTTCGTTCGCTGTCCTTGTTTACAC
Source organism: Locusta migratoria (assembly GCA_026315105.1). Taxonomy (NCBI): domain Eukaryota; kingdom Metazoa; phylum Arthropoda; class Insecta; order Orthoptera; family Acrididae; genus Locusta; species Locusta migratoria. Next base: position 394,225,663 of record CM048745.1, read on the forward strand.
GGAGCGGATTTAGCAGCTGCGTCCAAATACGCCAGCGACTAGCGACCAAATTCACTCCATGTAATATACCCTTAAGTTCCTTTCCGATTTTCTCCGCGGTACTACTACGATTGCATTTCAGAACGTGCGTAGTTACATCTGTGGTTTAAGCAAAACGAATTGACGCCATTCGGTGCTAGCTCGTTATGCGTCGAGTGTCATTCGTAGTTTTTTGGCCCACTTTAGGTTACGGTAGTAACACTAAAAGTGGGCCTTTACGATCGTCTTTTGACATCTCGAATTTTAAATGAAAATAACTGCTTAACTATTCATCTGATACGAAAATCGAATAACCGAATTTGTAGAGGAGAAAATTATCTACAACTTTGCTCTCTTATGTTTTTTTCATATCTCGTAACGTTTCAAAGATGTTTGCAAAAATAACGGCGATTTTGGGATGTATGTCTGTCTTGTCTGTCTGTCCGTAACGTATTCCCTGTTTTTAAGACGAACCGTAAACCGATCAGCACCAAATTTTACAGACATGATTGCAGGCCGCCAGAGACCAGAACCTCCCTTTTAAAATTTTTCGGACAAAAAATACGGTAGTAAAAAAAAAAAAAAAAAAAAAAAAAAAAAAAAAACCTTTTGTAATATAATTGTAATTGCAAAGGAACCGTTCATCTGACACGAAAATTGAATAACCTATTTGGTAGAGGAGAAAATTCTCTACAACTTAGCTCCCTCATGTTTTTTTCATATCTCGTATCGTTTGAGACATATTTGCAAAAATAACGGAGATTTGACACCCTCCATTGAATTAACGAAAACCACCCGTTCGGAGAGGACACGTGACATTCCTCGCGTATTTGATGATTTTCTTATTGTAACTTACACGTTGTCATTTCAAACCAACGGCACACTAAGTAATTAACAAAAACACATCGTTATTCGTACGATAAATGATAATCTAATGTCTACAAATGCCTTATTAACATCAGTTAACAACGGCCATCAATAGTATGAGATTAAAGACCTCATGATTTCATTTATAGCCGTTGCGTAATGGGCAAGGTTCTGGACAGTGACATGAAAGGTCGGTGGTTCGAAACCCGCCACTACCTAATTTTTTTTTCCTAAAAGGGTGTCAGACACTCTTATTAATTAATTTATTATTATTTAGATTATTATTTTGGTCCAAAATGTTTGCAAAAACTTTTAAAACTACAAATCTAAAGGGGGCCGTAAAACAAGCCAGTGCGATTTTTTTAATTGGCGTCGTTGATCTTGTGAATTGAGATTTGTGATTCGTTTCGTGAAGACCGTTGAAGCGAGTGACCTTAATCGACAAATCTGCGAAGTTTACGGCAAAATATGAATGAGTTCTTCAATTGTGCAAAGATTGGTCCAACAATTTAAGGAAAGGCGTGATCAAATGAAGCCCACTACACACTGCGAATGTGACTCCTTCAAAGCGTTGGCTGGGACGTTTGTGGTCATCATCCGTTCAGTCCCGAGCTCGCTCCTATTGATTATCTCTTTCGGCAATTGAAATCATTCCTTGGTGCTAAGCACTTCAACAACAATGAGTAGGTAAAAGAACATGTTACCACATGGTTCGCAAAACAGGCGGCAAGATTCTAAGATGAAGTAAACCAGAATGTCATAGGAAAACATGTCATATAATAACAAAGATAGGCGATATACCAATCTATTCGAGAATGGAATGGGAAATAAATAGTATAAAGGTGGTTCGATGAACCCTCTGCCAGGCACTTAAATGTGATTTGCAGAGTATCCCATGTAAATGTAGATAATTACTTCATAGGTGGTTGACAATTCGTTACTTTACACACATCTGGCTTAAAATTCCTAAGTTGATATATACTTTTGAAATGAGAATATCTGCATTTGTGAATCACCAGTTTCAACTGCCTTCACCTAAATATTTACTATTGGAGGACAACTTAATTTTACAAGTTTGACAAATATGGTTTTTGAATAATACATTTACAAATCCCTCGACGTACAGTTATTGTGCGGTAAGGGTCGCATCGAGAATATTTCTGCCAACCATTCATTAATAACCAATCGTTTATCAAATTGCATTTTATTAGGCGAACATAATTTTTCTTTCTCTTCTTTCTACCAAATATTTATACTCTAACCGTACCTAAATAAGGGTAGAGATAGGACCTGAAAATGGTGGCATGGTCACCGAAACTGGACGTCAATAATTAATAAAAATAAAATTAACATTACAGCTGGTAGTGCATTTCATTCTACTTACTCACTGATCTAATTTAGTATTTGGCGGCTGTTGTAAAACGCATTTATCGAATAGAAATATTGCATGGATTTGAAAGGTGGTGATATAGATGTTAAAAATTCAACGCACAGATAACTCGAAAAAAATGTCCGCAGCGGAAGAAGAAACGAGAAAATATCTGCAGAAAATCACTCCTAGCAGAATGGACACTCATTCATGCCGATTGCTTTTAGATATTCCCTTATAATTAACTTCACATTCTCAGAAACATTCTAATAGAGTAATAGTAGGACGACAAAGTTAGGAAACGCTAATCAGATTATCAGTCCTAATGGATGTAAGGAGATATGTAAAAACGTAAATGTTGCCAAAGGACAGAACGTCACGAAAAAAAGGCATCAAAGCAATCTGATATTTGAAGGCCTAAAAGTGTATCGAATCCTAGAACCGAAAGTATGTCGCTTTGAGCACGCAACGGAATAACCGGGTTATGATGTCCAGTGGCCCTGTTCGTGAGCTGTCTGCTCATGAAACCAAAGCGATAAACAGAGCAGGTGACAGAGATCATAATAAAATATTTTGACTTACGTGATGATTGACCCGTACACTTACTATCATTGTGAAATGTATTAAATAACAATTTTAGTAAGGCCAAACCGTATGGTGACAGAAACCTTAGTCTAATGGGAAATGACAATGAAAAACCACTGGAGACGTGACGAAGCCTGAAGACAATGTATCATTTCCACGTGTTTCCGTAATTTTCTAGTGGTTTATACGGTAAATTTACATTTAGTAAAAAATTCCACAATTAGTCTCAGAATTAACATATTAGTTGGATGAAGCAGAGGTGCTATATTAGATGGTAATGAATGGCTGATGACAAGTGATTAACTGTTGCATACGCTGTGGTCAGGGGTTCGATCTCCCCTCGGGCATGGATGTTTGTGCCGGTTTTAGTATTAGTTAGTTCATAGGTACTTTGTAAGTTTAGGGACTGATGACCCCGTAGTTAAGTCCCATTAGCACTCCAAACATTTGAACATTTTGAACTGTTGCATAAAATCAGTTTGGTTGTTTGCATAGAGTTTGCATTCGAAAAAAAAGTCATAATTTACATAATTAGACAAAATGTGGGCCACCATATTGGGGAAGACCAGAGCGGCTTTAGGCAGAACAGATCATGTACAGATAACCTATTTATTTTACAACAACTAATGGAGAAATTTATAGCAGTAGGGAAGGAGCTACACATTGCCTTTGTAGATTTAGCAAAGGCTTACGATACAGCCCCTAGATCTAAGCTGTGGGAAGCCATGAAAGATATAGGTATGGATGATCACCTTTTACAAATTATTATTGAAATGTACAGAAATAATGGTGGTACAGATTAAACGAGGTTCAAAGTTATCAGAACCTATCAATGTCACTAAAGGTCTAAGACAAGGTTGCAGCATGTCACCCATCTTATTCAATTTTTATGTAGAAGTGGCTCTCCGAAATTGGAAGAACAGCTGCAGAGGAATGGAATCACAGTCAACAATGTACAGACATTTTCATTAAGTTCTGCTGACGATTATGATTATGACCTTGAGTTCATGATACGACGATTACATCACGAATAAACAGCTGGGGGCTACAAATGAGTCTAACAAATCAGAGTATCTGGTGGTGAATAGTGATGCTAAATTTGAAGTAAACATCAATGACACAGCAGTTATGAGACAGGTAGAGAAATTTAAATATCTCGGGGCACATATTGATAAAATTGGATTGGGCCACACAGAAGTAAAATACCGAATAAAGCAAAGCAGAAAGGTGTTAGGGTGTTTGAATTCTTTTTGGTGGGATAAGAATATTTCCAACAATAATAAGAAAAGAGTAGGTAAGATAATGGTTGAATCAGTGCTATGCTATGGATCAGAACAATGGATATTAAACGCGGATCTCAAAAGAAGACTAATAGCTGTGGAAATGGACTATTTGCGTAGGAGTGCCAGAATATCAAGAATCGAAAGAAAAACTAATGATGAAGCAAGAGCTAGAATGAAGGCAAATGATACAGTGATAGACATAATTGAAAGAAAATCACTGAAATGGTACGGACATATGATGAGAATGCCAGATCATCGGTGGCCTAAGAAAGTGGAAACCACCCGGTAGACGTGTAAGCGCGGAAGACCACGACGCTCTTGGACAGACCAGATAAATGGAGTGATGCAACACCGCGGCATCGACAAGAAAGAAGCGCTGGATAAAGAGGCTTGGCGGAGGATAACAGGAATACGACAAGATGTTATTAATTAATCTTTGTATTAATTAATCCTGTAATAATAATAATAATTTACTTGTATGTTGTTTTGTGTTTAATTCAACATCACCAACTGGTTTAAGCATTTCTTGCTTATTTTTTAATACAGAAAATTGTAACTTAAATCACTGTCTCAAAATAAGACAGAACATATTTGTTTACATTTGGCAGCTGAGGTACTTGGAGGGCGGCCAGTGGCTGGCCAGAAACTGATCTCCAGTGATGCCTTCTGCTGGTGCCGGGCTGAGCCTCATTGTGGGTTGTGATTGACAAGACAGCAACTTTGACGTTACAGAGCTTCCTTTGTATGCTTGGTAGACTGGCGTAGCTGTTGCGTTGCATTACACTTTTGCACTATTTATTTTATCACCGTTTAAGTAGTCACGAACATGCCTGCCAATAATATTCACTTACTACGATCTATATCTATAAATGTTAATGTCTGTTCGGTGTACGTTTATCACGTCTGAACCACGAGACATAAAGAGCTAAAAATTTGTACAGTTACTAATGTCTACCCGGGGAAGGCTTTAGGCACGGTTTTATAGCGATCGGATAGCTATTTATCTGTATATATTAATAGGAATGTCTGTTCGGTGTACGCTTATCACGTCCGAACGACAAGTCGCAGAGACTTAAATATTTGTACAGTTACAAATTTATATCTGAGGAAGGCTTTATAGCGATCTGATAGATATATAGTAATTTGAAGAATATAACGCGAAATGCGGAACAATAATTACTCTTGAAAATTATATTTACTCTTTGAAAATGGTTTTATTGGTTGCATTGCTGCTTGAGGGTTGATAATGATAAAAGGGTGGAGTATATTGGGATGGAAAGTTATTGGTGTATATAAAATTCTACGTGTGTGTGTGTTAGTATCTCGCTCTGCTACGAAAACTACAGAATGCAAACGAATGGTCTGTGTGTAATTGTTGTCCGAAGTCTCCCGTTGTACACCATAGCAGTTCCATGCCGATAGCTATACGGGGGTGGGAGATATGGTGGTTGAAAGTCGTCAAATTATTAAAAAAAATCGGACTGAAGGCCAGTGATAACGTTTGCGAGTCTATAGCAAGGAGGTTACATACAGCGAAACGTCATGCCACAGATCATATCTTTGGTCTATGCATGCTACAATGTCTTCAGCTCTTTCTCTGTAACGATAAGCATAAGAATAAGGAAACTGAAGAATAAATAAATAAAGTAGTAAAAAAAGAAATTTCTTTTATACATCTCTTTAAAAAAATCGATTTGACGTTTCACGCATTACATCAAGTGATCGATCTGTGATATTATTACAATCATTATTGTTGAATTTCGTGATTTGATCTACACTCCTTACTTCACATAATTTTATTTTTTTATTTGAATGTTGATTAAAAATGTTTGTTTCTAAAGAAGGTATTGTATTTTATTTCATCCTTCAAAACCAGTCTCGTAGCACACTACTGAAAGATAGCTTATCTATCATAAGCAACACGCGGGTTTAATCTAGTATCTTGTATATTTTAAACGAACTTTCCTCGATGCTTTTCATTATGACATAATATTTCACTGTGTTAAGATGCAGACTGTCTCCTGTTTGTATTAGGTTTTCCTGTGTCTTGTGATCATAGATGTAAATAAAGACATTAGTTCTAAAAAAAAATTCAAAAACAGGTGTCATTCTTTTGGGGAATCACGAGAATGTCTATGAAACAATAAAACAATCAATTAAATTGCAAAAATGGCACATACCTCTTACATTACTTTGCCGTGTTTAACAGTCCAAAGTACAATTAGAAGGGGAGGCCCGTGGTCGGTCATAGAGCCCTCTATAATAATAATAATAAAAGTGAGTCACGACGTCAGCGATCAATATAGATCACATCCGGTCCCACGTTCGCAAAGGACCGATATACCCGATGATGAAGAAGAAACAAGTGGGTAGCGTGAAGGTTGTCGATTCTTGGTGTGGTCGGGGATTTACTCCGTTCGAAGTCTCTGTGTTCTGCTAGCATCATTTCATCACCATAAACATGCAAGTCACGGAAGTGGCGTAAGATAAAAAGACTTGCACCAGGGAGGTCGAACACGACCCCAGCTGGTTTAATGCTCAAAAATGCTGCGTGATAACAATTATTATCATGGGATGGCATATTGTCTTAGTTCTTTTCATTTTACCCCTCATTCTGCACTATATGATCAAAAGTATCCGAAATGTGTGTCCATGTTCCTCAATGCATAATGTAATGCGCCGTCGAAAGAATCTAAACAACAGGTTTGCAGGAAGATGGTTGGGCGCCATGGTCCTCATTCATGGCCCGCATGGTCGCCCGATTTAACACCAGTAGATTTCTTTTTGTGGAGATATCTAAAGGATGGTGTTTATGTCACTGAGCCCACATCCCCAGATGATCTAAAACGGCGCATCGAGGACGCATGTAGCTCCGTCACACCGGCGATGTTACATCTCGTCCGCAGATCCTTTCGACGGTGCAAACTCTTCTTTCGTAACATGAGTTAAGACAGGATGCTATTTATGGGTATGAGATACTGAAGTAATGATTTTTTCCTTCGCAAAATTGGGCCTTTACGAAGTAATTGACTGATATAAATTTAAATGTCTAGTACATGCGACTGAAGGGTGTATATGTAATTCTGTATCTCGATTGTGACGTTGACAGCTATGATAATGGCGGAGAGAATAAAACCAACTAATGGCACACTTTTCTTTCCATACTATATGGTGCTGCTGAGCTTAACATTCATATCCGTCGGACAGATCATCGTTAATAATGTCAGATCACCTCAATCCACGAGAAACAAAGAAGTTTGGGTCCTACCCAGCAGCATACGAGATCAGGACCTATAAAGCACCACTTTCTCCACCTCCATAAGTTAAATACTCCCATGAATATTTCTTTCAGTGCCAGGATATAAACTTGGTACCTTGCATTGACAGACAACACGCAGCTGTGCGATTCGGAAACATGTGACAGCAGAAGTGATTAGCTTGTCCTAAATTTCCCTCTGCCTGTCTCTTGCTCTATCACTTTCTCCAATCTCCTCGACCACACTCACCATCCTTCATGTTCCCTCTTTTGGACACCTCATCCTCTCTCTCAACCCTTCTGTCTGCATTCTCATCACCTCCGTCCTTTCCTCTATGTCTCTGCTTCTCCTACCTGCATAATATACACTGATTAGCCAGAACATTATGACAACCTCTCTGCTATCGATATAAAATCCGTCCCGGCAATAGCAGCGTCACATGATGAGGAACGAATTCTGGTCAAACACGCGCACGGTGCTTGTAGTATCAGTGTACGTGCTATCCGTGTGTAGAATAGAGAAGGTGTGCGATCTATCTGAGTTTGACCGAGCACTGATTGTAATGTCCCGGAGGCTCGGCACGAAAAAGTGCACGACTTTTCTGGTTTCAGAGAGTGGTGTGGTGAAGTAACGCAACTGGCAAAAATAAGGTGGAGCCATTACAGATGTCGGACGTTGTAAGCTGGTCAGACTGGTAAAGCAGGAAAGGCGGCGAACTGTGGTGGAACTGACATCAGACATTAATGTGTCTGAACACACAGCGCAGCGGACGAGGCATGTATGTGTAAATGTTAACACCACTTTGTCTTCAACTGTGTCTGAAATGAGTACGTCACCATCGTCACTGGACGTTAGCACAGTGATGGAGCGTTAAACGGTCTGACGAATCCCAGTACCTCTCTACATTATGTAGCTAGGAGGTTAAGAATCCGTCGTCTTCCAGGGCAACACCTCCTTGACACATGCACTGCGGAGTGGAGACAAGCTGGCGACAGCTCCGTTATGCTCTAGGGAACATTAATAATGTGAGCAGGAGTCCAATGGAGCTGGTGCGAGGCACCATGACGGCCAAGACGAATCTTACACCGGTTACAGACAACGTACACCACTTCATGACAATCATGTTTCCCAGCGGAAGTGACATTTTTCAACAACATAATGCGCCAGTCGGCCAGGAGCATGCTGGAGTGATTCGAGGGAAACAGTGGCGAGGTTTGATATGTTGGCTCCCCAACTTGCCAGGTACGAACCCGTTCAAACACATCACGGACGTGATTCAAACGTGGCGTCAGAACGTACAAGCCACTCAGTGTCACTGCCGATAACAAATGACTCCCACGAGACAAGGAGCGCTGTTGGACGTGGTCACCATAATCGTAGGCATATCCGACGCAGCTACCGACCAGAGAACCATCGCGTCGCTACAGACAACTTCTGCGCCACGGAACGATCGAGAAGTGCCAGGGACTATCAAATGCCGGGATTTTGATTGATTGATTGATTTTTCCAGGGAAGCCAAAACAGTCTTGGACCAACCCGCCATTGCCCGCACCGAAACTAAGTTTATTGTGCGGTATCGCTCCCTGTATATCTAGTAAAGCCAATCAATGCCCTTGAACAGTGCAAGGAGTCCCTTTACCAGTTCTTTATTAGACACAATTTCTTCGGGTTTGGTTGTCCCAAATATTCTGTGCCTTTTATTCTCCAATGCAATGCTTTCGAAGATTAGAGGTGATGCAGTTTCATCACCGTCATCACAGATCCTACATTTAGGGTCCTCTTCTGTTATTCCCATTTTTTGAAATTCCCATGGCCTGTCAGCAATCCAACCATGAGTGTAATCTCTCTCCTGTTCAGACCCAGGATTGCAGAGCTGCTTTTAAAACATGGGTTTGGCATCATTACCTTGCCATGTTTTTGTTGGTAGACTTTGGTCCAATATTCTACGTGCTGTCTTCTGAGCCAGTTACGTAGCTCCAATTTGATCATTGCCTTGGTGATTGTCAGGACACGTTCCGGTCCAATAAATGGAGTCTCTGCTACCATCCTGGCTAATCTGTCGGCATGTTCGTTGCCACTGATCCCCGAGTGGCCAGGGACCCACAATAGGTTTACTCTATTGCTTTCCCCTAGCTCCACCAGAACCCTGTGACATTCTGCAACAATTTTAGACCTTGTTGCATGAGCTGCCAGTGATCTCAGGGCTGTCTGAATAGATATAGATGCTAAGATCTTTGTAGCACCTATGCAAATTCTCCTCCACACACGCCCTGATGGCAGTGATTTCGGCCTGGAATACTGAGGCAAGTTTTGCTAGAGAGATAACGCCCTCCAGTCTTGGCTGCACCCCCATATACCCCGGCCCCAACACCTTGGTCCGATTTTGACCCGTCAGTGAACCAGACAATATCCCCCGTACGGTGTCGAACTATTTTCTCCCACTGCTCCCTACTTCCAATTGTTATATTGAAAGGCTTGTTGAAGCAGTATGGGGTTGTAATATAGTCGGCTGGCATTTCCCCAACCTTTCCTATATTTACCCCACTCACTAAATGCCGGGATGGTTCATTTGAAAAGACACGGCCTGTTTTCCTTCCCCATCCTTGCCCAAACGGTTCCATCGTTAGGCTCGTCTCTATTGACAACGATGCCGACGGGATGTTAAACACTAATCTCCCTTCCTTTCCTTCCGTAACCACACGGCCTTGGGTTTTCATATCAGTGCTATAGCCCCTACTTCTCTCCTAAATTTGGAAAAAGGACCTGCTAATTTAAGAATAAAGATGCGGCTATTGTGAGACGGGTAATGTCGAAGTCAGTGGCGAAGAATGCCGGGAGACAGAAGCGGCAAACGACTTTACGACTGGCGCCGGCGGCGTCCCCTGATAATAGGGGTGCGGTATTTCATTCTCGAAATAGCGGCCAAGTTAGAGTGCGCGGCGGCTGTGCTCGTTACGGGCAGTAATCGGCGCGGGCCGTCTTCTCCTCTCTGTCCTGTCCTGTCCCACTGTGGCCGCGGAACGCATCGGCAGGGTGATTCGCGGCACGCAGACCGGCTATTTGCGTGTCCCTTATCTGAGGCGCCCATCACCAGCAGCCGGTGTCCCACTTCCCTGCCCAAAGTACAAAACCCCCGGCGACCGTCCCACAGGTATCGCTTTCCGTGCTCGCCGGAGGGCGAAACACACTCAGTGGAAAACAAGTGAGCCGGTAGAGAGGTCTTATAATGACGGTGAAATGAAGCTGGGCAGAAAGCGAGACACCCAACCAACATGGCGGCCGCAGAGCACGAATCGTCCTAGTACTGAGCGCCACCGCTGACCGCCACGGCTGCAAGCGCAGCGTGATTGAGTGTTTAGAGTAGTGTCTATAAAGGGCCATATCACAATCTTGGTGCAGTTGAGTGTTAAAGTAATTTCTACTTAGCCTGTAATCATCACCACTAGGCTGACTATTAATTAAGAGAATGTACAGTAGGTCCAATCTTTCCTCTACTTCGGAAATATAGTCACGACTTCAGGAGGCGCCGAGGAGGATGTCCGTAGTCGCATCCGCAAAGCAAATGGTGCGTTTGTCCAGCTGTACCCCATTTGGAGAAACAGAAACATTTCAAGGAAAACAAAACTCCGGCTTTTCAATAGCAATGTGAAGGCAGTTCTGATGTATTGTTGCGAAACTTGGACAGTGACTAACCACATCAAAAACCAGCTCCAAGTTTTTATTAACTGTTCTCTACGGCGTATTTTAACGTAAGATGGCCAAATATAATGACGAATCAAGATCTTTGGAGAGAGACAAACCGGCAAACAATCAACATACAAATCAAGGAAAGGAAATGCGGCCATCCCAAACAAGCCTGGAAAAGAACGATCCAGAGAGAAGCTGCAGAGGATGGGAAAACCTGGAGTGAACTGAAGAGACTTGCCAGAAATCGCATCAGGTGGAGAAATTTCGTTTCGGCCATGTTCCAGAGGGAACGACAGGAACTAAGTCAAGTAAGTCAGGTTGAGGTTTCAAGAATGACAACTCAAAGTTTCGTTATCGAAATATGCTCAGAAATATTTATAAGAACGACACTTCTTCGACCATCTGTGCATCGCATGTCTCCTTTATCTGTATTGCGCTCCACTACTTGTTTACACTAGATATACACTACTGGCCATTAAAATTACTACACCAAAAATAAATGCAGATGATAAACGGGTATTCATTGGATAAATGTATTATACTACAACTGACACGTGATTACATTTTCATACAATTTTGTTACATAGATCCTGAGAAATCAGTATCCAGAACAACCACCTCTGGCCGTAACAACGGCCTTGATACGCCTGGGCATTGAGTCAAACAGAGCTTGGATGGCGAGTAAGGTACAGTATCATGCAGTATCAACACGATACCACAGTTCATCAAGAGTAGTGACTGGCGTATTGTGACGAGCCAGTTGCTCGGCCACCATTCAAAAATGTTCAAATGTTTGTTAAGCTTATGGGACTTAACTACGGGGTCATCAGTCGCTAAACTTACAAACTACTTATCTACTACCTTATACTAACGACGGCACAAATATCCATGCCCGAGGGGGAATTCGAACCCCCGACCGTAGTGGCCGTGCAGACCGTGACTAGAGCGCCTCAGGCCCCTCGGCCACCATTGACCAGACATTTTCAATTGGTGAGAGATCTGGAGAATGTGCTGGCCAGGGTAGCAGTCGAACATTTTCCGTATCCAGAAAGGCCCTGCAACATGCTGTCGTGCATTATCCTCCTGAAATGTAGGGTTTCTCAAGGATCGAGTCAAGGGTACAGCCATCTTAAATGTAACGGCCACTGTTCAACGTGCTGTCGATGCGAACAAGAGGTGACCGTAACATGTAACCAATAGCACCCCATACCATCACGCCGGATTATACGCCAGTATGGCGATGACGAATTCATGCTACCAATGGGCGTTCACCGCGATGTCGCCAAACACGGATGCAACCTTCATGATGCTGTAAACAGAACCTGGATCCATCCGAAAAAATGACGTTTTGCCATTCGTACACCCAGATTCGTCGTCGCGTACACTATCGCAGGCGCTCCTGTCTGTGATGCAGCGTCAAGGGTAAATTAGCCATGGTCTTTGAGTTGACAGGCCATGCTACTGCAAACGTCGTCGAACTGTTCGTGTAGATGGTTTTTGTCATGCAAACGTCCCCATCTGTTGCCTCAGGGATCGAAATAGTCATTGGATCGCGACCAACGCGAGCAGCAATGTGACGACACGATAAACCGCAATCGCCATGGGCTACGATCCGACCATTATCAAATCGGAAACGTGATGGTACGCATCTCTCCTCCTTACACGAACATCACATCAATGTTTCACCAGGAAATGCTGGTCAAATGCTCTTTGTGTATGAGAAATCGGTTGGAAACTTTCCTCGTGTCAGCACGTTGCTTGAATACTCTGAAAAGCTAATCATTTGCATATCACAGCATCTTCTTCTTCCTGTCGATTAAATTTTGCATCTGTAGCACGTCTTCCTTGTGGTGTAGCAATTTTAATCGCCAGGAGTGCAGTTTATTGTTCATAAGGTATTTATTTTCGTTTTTGTATTAAATTATATAATTTCTCTTGATGTCGTGTCTTTTTATTGTGCAGTATTATTGCGTTATTCTTGAAATTCTTCATGTCGTTTTTCAATAACATTATTACTATTAGATGACATAAAAGTTTTCTGGGTATGGTACCGCGTCATGATGTAAGGCTATTACTTAAATAAGTTTATTTAAGTAATAGCCTTACATCATGACGCGGTACCATACCCAGAAAACGTTTATGTCATCTGACTCTGGCCGCGGAAGCCTACGTAATTATAATATTACTATTACTAGAATTGGAAGAACCAGCTTTGGCCGCATTGAAATCTTTATTTTTTATATACAATACAGTTGTTGTTGTTCGGGGGTTTAGAGGGGACTAAACTACATGGTTATCAGTCCCCTATTCCCAGCGAAGACAAGACATCCAAGTAGGAAACGGTAAAATACACATCAATACTCTGAAGGGCAAACTGTGGCTATGAACTTGATACTCTCACGAAAACTGAAGTCGATTTCGGTCAGTGTCTGAGGATGGTCGGACACTGACCGAAATCGATCTGTATTGTATATAATAAATAAAGATTTCAATGCGGCCAAAGCTGGTTCTTCCAGTTTTAATAATTTTAATGTGGTCGCTCCGCACCAGATTCTGAATGGAGTCTCCTACATGAACATTATTACTGCTATACGTGATTATATAATTGATTTCTTGTTCTTTGTAAAAAACATAAATAAATTAATTAATTAATAAAATGACATATACAGTAAAATGGCGTATAGCGTTCAAAGGAACAAATAAATATCTTTCCAAATGCAATAAACAATTACAAATGTTAATTCCTTTTTCATATATTTCAGGGGTTGTTTTTTTTTATTATCTGTTTGCCATAAGTAATTACACATTTCAGCTAGGGATAACAAATCGTACTATTACATAAAATAGAAGCACATTTTCCCTCTGTCTGTACTCTAGGAGTACCGAACGTATCGTCATGCGGTTTCTTTTAACTTATTCATTAGAATGCTGCGATGAACTTATGCCATATTTAACGTCAATAGGAACTAGTGAAACAACTAAAATAATTATAATAACATAGAATCGTTTACCGCTTCTGCACTTTAGTAATCTCTGGAGTCTAAAACTCTAAGAGCTAGTCCAGTGCATATACCGTGTATACTCGAGTAATCCGCGACCTCGAGTAATCCGCGCACCACAAATTTTTACATGGAAAAAAAAAAAAAAAAAAAAAAAAAAAAAACCGCAGATTTGTGTAGATTAGGATACCACCCGTCGGATTTGAACTAGTACGTGAGGGCACTCATTTGGGATGTCACGTTTATTAAATTTCAAGACGACACATAAATATCAAAACAACTGACACCACACTGATTGAAAGAGAGAGAGAGAGAGAGAGAGGCGCACAATGCCGTCATATCCAGAGCGTGCGAATCTCACACCAATCCCATAATATTCTCATATTTTACCACCTAAAGGTTCTCATACAAACTGAAAAATATTTCATTTGTAACGTATTCATGGGTTAAATTGTATGTTATGTGGTTATGTTGACACCAATGGTAATGACGGCAACTCAGATGACCAATATTTGTTTTTTCATGACTTCTATTAAAACGAAAATTATTTTTTTCTGAACAGACAACGGTACACACAAGAACCTGTCAACCATAGAGCAGGTACAGTATTAATTTTACTCTGTAGTTCGTGAAAAATATTAACGCAATTCTACACTTCATTGTTCATCTGTTGCCAACATAAAGCACTGGAGCCCAGCAAGAAGTGTCGTAAAATTTTACCTATTACTGTAAAAATGTACCCACAATAACACACTGAGATGAACACTTATAGAATCTGAACCGTTAAATGGAGCTGACACTGGTATTACTCGGTCATATATCTTTGTAGAAGTCTACATGTCATGTATTTATATCAAAGATATTTGATAGCGTAATAAGGAGCTTCGACATACATGTATTTTTCATCAAAGAAGTGTCTCAAATTTAGCGCCTCGCCGTATATTTGTTTTAAAAGTTGCTTGTCTTCTCTCCACTGCAAATGTATCCGCTCCGAGCACTAGCATCGCTGTTGCTAATTGACGTGTGCGTGCGTTTGAACGTAACTGCAATGCCGTGCCGTAATTATCGTTTAAACACAGTAGCAAGAAATCGCTGTAACCCTGTCTTCTCCAGATATAGTCGTTGTCACGTCCCGATGCCGATGTGGGTAATAATACCTAACTTAAGTAGATAACGTACTTTATACTCAGAAAGATGGTACCATAAACTACTCATTCTTACATCAACAACGCAACTAACTGTTCGTACGCGCCAGCCCTGCTAGCAAAGAATCTACCGGAAAGATACGCTACTCCGCTACGTTTGTGACCGTCTCAGGCAGCGCACAATAAAAAGTTATTATTATCCGATATCTTGAAATATGACTACAATAATACCCCTTTTTAACACCACGAAGAAGATTTATGTCTAAGAAATATTACGAATATTTGATAATATTTCTTTGTCAAAGATTTGATCGATAATATTATCGTGTAATACCGGCCTAAAGGGATGTTTTTTTAAAGCGGAGTAATCCCCGCCTGGTGTGTTTTGTTGTTGCTGATGGAGTGATACCAACCTAAATTCGAGTAATCCGCGCACCCCAGTTTTTCGTTCGTAAATTCGAGAAAAATGTGCGCGGATTATTCGAGTATATATATACGGTAATATAGAATTGCTCACAAATATCTAAATAATTAAATAAAATACGCGATAGCATGTCTCTAACTTTTACGAGTGAACCACATTCATTGTTCTCTTCGAAACTGCTGGCGCCAGATGGCTTCACACTACAGATATAGTGATTGTGGGAGATCTGTAGAAGTTGGACATATGATATCGCGTTTTTTATTTTTATTTATTTATTTTTTTCGTCTGAGATATATAATTTTATACTACGTACGTTGGTGCAGGTCTCATAGTTTATGCTACAGAGGTCACGACAGTGCGGAAGTGGAAAACCGTTCTACTTTATTATTTTTAATTTCTAGTTCGCATTTTCGTATTGACATGTTGATTCCAGAATTATAAAGAAGAAATTGAATCAAACCGCATCACGATAGGTTCTGCACTTCACGAGTTAAAGAAGTTTTGAGATTACCTGTGCAAAGCAGGGGAGGGTCAGCTAGTTTAAAATAAATTACCGTATTAAGTCAAATTTAATTTTTTTAATCGAAATTGGTCACAGAGTACAAGGTGAGTGGGCAACAGAATCAGTGCTCGCTGGTCGGAAAGCTCGCTGAAAGTAACGAGTAGAATTTGAAAGGTTATAGGCTCCATTCTATCCAAATTTGTGAGAAAACTAGGGCAGCTACAAAACAATTGTTTAAATAAAAGAAAAGTTCATTACATTATTAACAACTTTCTCGCTGACGAAAATTTCCTGACCACAAAACAAAATAAAAAGTGTCTTTTTTTATATACAAACACAATACGTATTGTACTTGATAAGGAAACTGTTACATTCCTTCAGTATTCACCTGTCTGTGTGAAAATTTGGTAATTTTTTGCCTATCCTACGGGGTTCAAATGACAATGTAATTGAGGCGAATGCCATTTCGAAAACTACGCCCAACTCCGTTTCTACACCCATCCAAGATGGCTGGCGTTACTTCACTGCCCGTACGCTGATATAAGTGGTACAGCCTCTCTATGTTGAGAAAACGAGCAAGTCAGAGAATTCACGCCATTGGGCTCTTGTCACAGTTCACGAAAAGTCTTCATTCTTCACGCTGCCCCTTCCTTAACTGACTTCCATAATCGCTTGTAGACACCTCTTCACAGTCCTAAAAGCCCAATCCACCCTTCGACTTATAACACTTCCCATATTTTTTCTGACAAACTAGTCATACGCAAAGTGTAAAACTTCTGTCACTTCTCGACGAAATATCCCTGCAGTTAAAGACGACCCTATGTCCGCTGCGAACTCTTCTTTAGGAGTATAGCCACCAGCACGCCAGTGATTATTCGACCGCGAAGATCGGCTTTCATCGTTGGAAAAGTAGGGAGCATGAGAGATCACTTCAAAGTTGTTACCACGAAAAAGTGCTGGTGCGTTGCTTGACCGAAGAGCACACGTGTCATCTGTTCCGGCCGTTTCACACGCAATGCTAGAAGGAACGTTTTTCGTAAAACATCTCGGTATGAAGCACCTGAGATCGTCGTGCTCTTTCGATGTCAATGACTAAGGATTACGACATCACTGTCCCAGAGAGCTCTAAGGCTTCTTGCTGAGGAGCACGCGATAGCTCCCCGTCGGAGTCATCCCTCGAGCATGGGTATGTGTGCTGTCCTTCTTACTTTGTAAGCCAGGGACTGATAAACACAGTACGTAAGTCCCATAGATTTACAAACATTTCAACATTTTCTTAGAATATGGCTACTACCATTTTTTCAGCATTGGCGGTGAGTCTGTGTACTTTCACTGAGATGATTGGCGCTTCAGTTTCAAGATTTAAAAATGGCATTTATGTCTCATACATTGTCATAATAGATGAAAACAAAGTCCCATTCATACCATCATCACGAGTCAATAGATTAGATTAGTTTTTCGTTCCATAGATCCATGTTGAAGAGATCCTCGTGGATGTGGAACATGTCAAGAAACAAAATTTACAAGCTTAATAATAGATAATACTAATAATATAAATACAGATACATACATTTTTAAGTTTTTTTAGCTGATAATATAATGATACTAATATAGTATGAATACCGATACATGCATCATTTGGTACAATTTAGAAATTCACTAATGGAGTAGA
Organism: Locusta migratoria; assembly: GCA_026315105.1. Classification (NCBI taxonomy): domain Eukaryota; kingdom Metazoa; phylum Arthropoda; class Insecta; order Orthoptera; family Acrididae; genus Locusta; species Locusta migratoria. The sequence continues at coordinate 394,243,471 of CM048745.1, forward strand.
AGTCGGCCACTAGAAAATCTTTTAGGCTCCTCTTAAACTGATCTTTATTTCTAGCTAAATTTTTTATACTTGATGGTAAATTACTGAAAATGTGTGTTCCTGAGTAGTAGACCCCTTTTTGAACTAAAGTAAGCGCTTTTAAGTCCTTGTGTAGATCACTTTTGTTCCTAGTATTGTATGTATGAACTGAGCTGTTTCTTGGGAAAAGGGATATATTATTTATAACAAATTTCATTAAGGAATAAATATACGGAGACGCAGTAGTTAATATACCCAGTTCTTTGAAGAGGCTTTTACATGACGTTCGTGAATTTACTCCACAAATAATACGTATTACACGCTTTTGGACTCTGAAGACTTTTGACTGACTTGAAGAGTGACCCCAAAAAATTATACGATATGACATCATGGAATGAAAGTAAGCAAAGTATGCAAGCTTTTTTATTTTGTCTCCTATTTCTGATATTATTCGTATTGAAAATACAGATTTGTTGAGTCTTTTCTGCGGTTCTGTGCTGTGTTCCTCACAACCGAATTTATTATCAAGCTGTAATCCCAGGAATTTAATACTGTCAATGTCTTCTACCTGCTCTTCTTCATACTTAATGCATATGCTGGCGGGAAATCTGTTCTGAACTGCATGTAGGCAGTCTTTTCAAAGTTTAGTGACAATGAGTTGGCTTTAAACCATTTATTAATGTTAATGAAAATATCATTAGCAGACCTTTCTATAACTATGCTTGACGTACTTTTCATTGCAATACTTGTATTATCTGCAAACAAAACGAACACTGCTTATGGTAGTGTAACTGATGAGAGGTCATTAATGTACACAAGAAAATGGCCGAAAGATGTATCCTTCTGGGCACCACATGTAATTTCTTACCAAACCGATGATGACTGTTGGCTCAATTCACTAGTCCCTCGCACTGACACCCTTTGTTTCCTGTTAGTGAGGTACGACTTGAACCATTTTACAGCATTTCCCACGACACCACAGAATTCTAATTTACTTAAAAGGATGTTATGGTTCACACAACCAAATGCCTTTGATAAATCACAGAAAATACCTGCTGCTTGTAATGTATTATCTAATGAATTAACTACATTCTCACTCTAGGTGTAAATAGCCTTCTCGATATCGGAACCCTTCAGAAATCCAAACTGTGTTCTGGACAATATGTCATTCGTGGTCAGGTGGTTGAGAAGTTGCTTGTACATTACCTTGATGGTATCTCTTTATCCCCTTTCTTGAGTAGAGGTTTAATGCCCGCATATTTTAGCCAATCAGGAAATGTTCCAGTTACAATTGACTGGTTGCACAAATAACTTAAAATTGTGCTAAATTCACAAGAACACGCTTTAATTACTTTTGTTGATATTTTATCGGAACCACTAGAATGCTTTGTTTTTAAAGATTTTATATTATTAATATTGCGTAGACAAGTTTCGGCAGTTATTGTGCCATCTTCTGTAGGATTTTGCCTTTTATTTTATAATGCCATTCGCAGGATTTGCAATTTGCTTTAATTCAGGAATGACAAATTTTCACAGCTTGTCATTTTCGATCTGTGGTATTCCTGCTTGTTGTTTGTGGCGTCTGATTATGTTTCATTCTGTTGGTGCACTTTTTTGTTGGGAAGTGACACTGTTTACATCTCCATTTGTTCTCAACAATAAAAGTGCACTAACAGAATGAAACATCATATAGCATAATCACGCGCCACAAACAAGAAGTAGAAACACCACAGATCGAAAATGACAAGATGTGAGAACTTGTCATTCCTGAATTAAAGCAAATTGCAAATCCTGAGAATTGCATTAGAAAATAAAAGGCAAAATCCCACAGAAGACCAGCACAATAAGTGCCGAAACATGTCTTAGGTAATAAAACAAAACTAGGTGTCTTGCATAAGGCGGATTCTTCACAAAATCCTAACTCTCTCCGCTGCCGCCAGAGTTCTACTGGCTTTAAAAGAAATCACATGTTTCTATCAGTAGCCAATACTCAGAAAGAAATCGGAGCTATTATGAATGCACCTCGAAACTGCATTCAAACTGCTTTTTTCCTGAGCCCTGCCGAATTCGTGACCATACAAGATCCTCTAACGTCGAGCCTCCACATGCCATTCAGTATCAGTTTAAAGCATGAAACGTAAAGTCTTGCTCTAATTTAGCTTGACAATATATTTCTGAAGTACTTTTTTTTTTTAATGTATAGTTCAGGAATCAAGTAGAGTCATATGGCATGTCTGGAAGATGGTTTGTACCCTACGCACTCGTAAGCACACTCCTTCGCTAAGTAAGATCGGTGAGTGAAGGAACAGCCGCGCGGGGATCGCGCGGCCGCTCCCTTCGGAGGTTCGAGTCGTCCCTCCGGCATGGGCGTGTGCGTGCTGTCCATAAGATGAGTTGGTTAACCAGTGTGTAAGATCAGTGACCGATGACAATAGGAGTTTGATCCCTCAGCAACATTTTAGAGCATCCCATATAGCGCAGCTTACTTCAAAATAGGACACACAGATGTAGTGTATACTTTCTTTATTATAACTGTTTAATCGTCATCGTATTCTGTCAATGATCAGTAGCCTTTGGGTCGCCTTCCGCACGATATTTTATATATGTTCATTCCAAATAAAGTTGTTCATAATTGTAATTCAAAGGTATTTAGTTTAATTTACGGTTCACATTTTTGATAATTAAGGGTCAAAATTTTAATGTTTGTAATTCTATCGGACTCAACTGCGTGGTTATTAGTTCGTAGCTTACAAACTACTTAAACAAAGGTAAACTAACCTAAGGACAACACATACATGCATGCCGGAGGGGCCGCGGTGGAGTAGCCGAGCGGTCTAAAGCGTCTCGCTACGGAGCGCGCGGTTGCTCCCCGTGGAAGTTCGAGACCTCCCTGGGGCATGGATCTGTTTGTCCGTAGGTTAGTTTACCTAGGTTTAAGTAGTTTGTAAGCTACGGACTGATGACCACGCAGTTTGGTCAGATAGATTTACAAACATTTGAATATTTGAATGCCCGAGGGGGGAATCGAACCCCCGACGGCGAACAGCCGCGCGCACCGAAGCACGGCACCCCAGTAGGCACGGCCAATCCGCCGCGGCTAATTTAGGGTCAATTGTCATTTATCGCACTATTTGGTTTTTCATTTTCTTTAGATCTTGTAGTGACATTACTACATGTTCAAATGTTTGTAAAACTATGGAACAAAACTGCAGTGGTCATCAGCCCGTGCCCGACGGAGGACTCGAACCTCCGACTGTGAGCTCACGCCTACTGGACTACTCCCGCGCGGCTGACATTACTAACCGTGCATTATATCCGGTCTAAAAGAAATGCTCAGATTGTCTCCTAGGTCGTTTATAAAGACGAGGAACAGAAGGGGCCCTGCAACACTTCACTGTGGCCAAATATCAGTTTTGCCTTACTCGGTGACTTTCCGTCAATCATTTCAGACAGGAAATGACGAACCAGTCACACAGCTGACACGATATTGGATCTTCGTGCACATGTGTTGAAAAACGAGTTGCTGAAGTTCACACACCACAAGTGTTGCACTTGTGTGGCTCTTTACGCCGTGAAATTCTTTGGTCTTGCCGCTGGCTGGAAGGAGGTAGCCACGGAAGGGTCACTGACCTCTCAGCCGCAGCTTCTTTTCCTCTGAGCTCCACCTCGTTCCTCCTTTAGACGCCATAACTCTCTACAGCTACAGTCTAAAATACACAGAGGCGAAACTCCGCCGTTGTTGTTGTTGTTGTTGTTGTCTTCAGTCCGGAGACTGGTTCGATGCATCTCTCCACCCTACTCTATCCTGAGCAGCACTCTTCATCTTCTCGTAACAATTGCACCCTACATCCATTTGAATCTGCTTACTATATTCATCTCTTGCCTCCACCCCCCCCCCTCTGCGGTTTCTACCCCACACACTTCCCTCCAACGCTAAATTCAGAATTCCTTGATGTCTAATAATGTGTCCTACAAATAGATTCCTTCTTTATAGTCAAGGTATGCCAGAATTAATTTTCTCCACAATTTTTCAGTACCTCCTCATTAGTTAAGCGATCCACCTACCTAATCTGCAGCATTCTTTTGTAACACCACATTTCAAAAGCCTATGTCCGCACTGTTTATCGTCCACGTTTCACTCCCAAACAAGGCAACATTCCACACAAATGCCTCCAGAAAGGACTTTCTTAGGCTTAAATCAATATTAGATGTTAATAAATATCTCTTTTTCAAAAACGCTTTTCTTCCCAATGCCATTCTGCATTTTATATCATCTGTACTGCGACCATCGTATGTTATTTCGCTGCCCAAGTAATAAAACTCATCTACCACTTTTATTGATTCGTTACCTAATCTAATTCCTTCAGCATCGCCCCATTTTCTTAAATTGCACTCCATTACCCTTGTTTTGCTCTTGTTAATGTTCATCTTATACGCATCTTGAATAACATTCGACAAAGGCTACAACCCTGTCTTACCCCCTTCCCAATTTCTGCATCCTTTTCATGCCCTTCAACTCTAAAAATTGCTATCTGGTTTTTGTACAAGTTGTAAATAACCCTCCGTTCCGTATATTTTACTCCTGCTGATTTCAGAATTTCAAAGAGCCTACACCAATCAGCATTGTCAAAAGGTCTTTCCAAATCTACAAAAGCTAGAAATGTAGGTTTGCCTTTCCTTAATGTGTCTTCCAAGATAAGTGAGGATTGCCTCCCGTGTTCCTATATCCACCCCGAGGTCGGTGTCTACCAGCTGTTCCATCCTTCTGTAAATAATACGTGTTAAAAATTTTGCAGCAATGACTTATTAAACTGATGGTTCTGTAATTTTCTCATCTGGCTGCGCTGCTCCCTTTGGAATGGGGATTATTACATTTTTCTTAAAGTCTGAGGGTATTTCCACTGTCTCATATATCTTACGAGACTCTGTAGGGGAAAAATTCCAACGTTTTCACGCAAGAACCGATGCCACCGCTCCAAGCGACAAGTAGGTAGTAAAAGAAGAATGGCATGATACAAACTGAGAAATTGCTAATTTTTATTTTGTTACTTCCATATCTTATTCTCAGATGAAGAGACTTGTACAGGACAGTGTACCGTAGAGAGCTGCATCAAACCAGTCAGCGGACTGGAGACCCCAACAACAACTTCCATATTTCCCATTCACTAAAAGTTATGGTGAATTTTATAAAACAAATACAATACTAATTAAACTAATATCACTTCTTCTCTTAATGCCAGTCTATAATATCAAAATGTCAGTGCAATATAATATATGCGGCTCAAAATAACAGTCGTAATGTCCCGTCCAAAAAACATTTTAAGAGCAGAAATTAATTGCAACTTTATGCACTCAAGTTAAAAAAGGAACTGATTGCGATTATTTACACGTCTTAGGACCGTACAAAGGAAGTAGGTTAGAAAATTCTCGTTGGGCCGTCGCTTGAGTCTTGCTTACCAGTGTGGGTTAAAGAAGACGTAGATAAGATCCAACGGAGACCAGCACGCTTCGTTGCGAATTCTTTTAGTAAACGCAAAAGCGTCACATACACTACTGGCCATTAAAATTGCTACACCAAGAAGAAATGCAGATGATAAACGGGTATTCATTGGACAAATATATTATATTAGAACTTACATGTGATTACATTTTCACGCAGTTTAGGTGCATACATCCTGCTGAAATGTAGGGTTCCGTAGGGATCGAAAGAAGGGCAGAGCCGCGGGTCGTAACACATCTGAAATGTAACGGCCACTGTTCAAAGTGCCGTCGACGCGAACAAGAGGTGACTGAGACGTGTAACCAATGGCACCCCATACCATGGCGATGACGAATACACGCTTCCAATGTGCGTTCACCTCGATGTCGCCAAACACGGAAGCGTCCATCATGATGCTGTAAACAGAACCTGGATTCTTCCGAAAAAATAACGTTTGCCTTTCGTCCACCCAGGTTCGTTGTTGCATACACCATCACAGGCGCTCCTGTCTGTGATGCAGCGTCAAGGGTAACCGCAGCCATGCTCTTCGAGCTGATAGTCCACGCTGCTGCAAACGTCGTCGAACTGTTCATGTAGATGGTTGTTGTCTTGGAAACGTCGGAAACGTCCCCATCTGTTGACTCAGGGATCGATACGTGGCTGCACGATCCGTTACAGCCATGCGGATAAGATGCCTGTCATCTCGACTGCTAGTGATACGAGCCCGTTGGGATCCAACACGGCGTTCCGTATTGCCCTCCTGAACCCACCGACTCCATGTTCTGCTAACAGTCATTGGATCGCGACCAACGCGAGCACCAATGTCGCGATACTATTAACCGCAATCGCGATAGGCTACAATCCGGCCTTTATCATAGTCGGAAACGTGATGGTACGCATTTCTCCTCCTTACACGAGGCATCACAACAACGTTTCACCAGGCAACGCCGGTCAACTGCTGTTTGCGTATGAGAAATCGGGTGGAAACTTTCCTCATGCCAGCACGTTGTAGGTGTCGCCACCGGTGCCATCCTTGTGTGAATTCTATGAAAAGCTAATCATTTGCGTATCATAGCATCTTCTTTCGATCGGTTAAATTCCGCATCTGTAGCACGTCATCTACGTGGTGTAGTAATTTTAATTGCCAGTGGCAGACGTTGTAAGAGACATCTGTATCGCGGTACGGGCTTCTATCTAAGTTCCGAGAGCATGAAGAGGCAACCAATACCTTGCTTCCTCCTAGTATCTCCCTCGAAACGACCACAAGGATAAGATTAGAGAGATTAGGATCCACACGGATGATTACTGACAATCATTTTTCCCGCGCACCATACGCGACTGGAATAGGAAGAGCAAATGACAATAGTACGCAAAGTACCCTCCGCCACACACCATGAGGTGGCTTGCGGTGTAGGGATGCAGAATTATTATTGGTTCTCTGCTTTTTCTTGTCTATCTAAAGGATTTGTAGAAAATCTGATTAGTCCTCTTTGGTTGTTTGCAGATTATGCTGTCATTTAACGTGCATACAAGTCAAAAGAAGGTCAAAACCTACTGCAAACGATTTATATTTGAAACCCGTGTGGTTAGAAAATTGGCAAATGACTGTAAGTAACGAAACGTGCGAAGTCCTTCACCCGAGTACTAAATGGAATCCGCAAAACTTTTTTTATAAGATAAATCAATCAAATCTGAAGCCCGCAAATCCAATTAAATATCTAAGAATTCCAATTACGACCGACTTAAACTGGAAAGAGCGCATATAAGAAGCGATAAAGCTGAACCGAAGACTGTGTTTCAGTGACAGAACACTTCGAAGATGCAACAGGACTACTAAACACACTGCCTACATTAAGCTTTATGTCCTCTTTTGGAGTTTTATTGTGTGGTGTGGGATCCTTATCAGGTGGGATTGACGGAGGACGACAAAAGATTACAAAGGAGGCCAGTTCGTTTTTTATTATCGTGGTTCAGGAGAGAGAGAGAGAGGGAGAGAGAGAGAGAGAGAGAGAGAGAGAGAGAGAGAGAGAGAGAGTCACAGAAATGATACAGGACTTGCAGTGGGAATCTTTACAACAAGGGCGTTTTTCGTTGTAGAGATATCTACTTATGAAATCTCGTTCGCCTCTTTTATGCAACGATTACGAAAATATATTGTTGACACCCACCTACATAGGGAGAAATGATCATCAAAACACAATAAAGGGAGATGAGAGCTCTAACGGAGAGATTTGTGTGTTCTTTCTTCGTGCGTGCTGTTCGGAAATGGAAGTGTAGATAAATAGTTTGAAACTACGAGGAGGAGTTGGAAAATAAGTTTCCCCCCGTCTACTGTGTTCAGAGTTGCATATGAAAAGAAAAAGAATAGAATGAGACATTAAAGATAAGACATATCTTTATTTTTCTACAATGAACGGCATGTTTGACGTCAGAGTTGTTTCCAAACCGCTTTCCGCAGATGGCAGACAGTTGTTGCGAGATCAGGACTGTATGGCGGATAGTGTAGGCGCTCTCAACCAAGACTTGCAATACGGTTTTGCGTCGCCGAGTGTGGTCTCGCATTGACATCCAACAGTAGAACGCCAGATCTGAGAAGGCCAGGCCGCTTTTTCCGAATCACCTCTTTCAATTTCGTCAGAGTGGCACAGTACCGAGCAGCAATGATGGCTGCATCCTCCAAACGTCCAGCAACAAAACTCCCTGAGCGTCTCAGAAAACGGTGAGTAGCACTTTACCTGCAGACGGAGTGAACTTCCTTCGGAAAGGTGATAACGGATGTTTCCACTCCATATGAAGGATCCACGGGAAAAAGGGGGTAAGTCAGTTCTTTTCAATTTTTCAGGAGAGAAGATTTTAACACCAAACCTTGTGTACCAAATGCAATTTTTAGCCAATTCTCTTGAAATTTATGTTTAGTGTAGCCTTACATGTAGTCGTTAGATACCTCTACAAGGTTTTCCTGTAAATGTACTGTAACAACCTAAAGAAAATATTATATCAAATGACGTCAATTTTTGTAGGAAAAAATGGGGTAAGTCATTATGAAACGGGGAATGTCAGTAAATCTCGCTAACTCGTTAACTCGAATTTCGGCAGCATGCCTGTGACAGTAACTACAAGTGTCCATTCTAAGGCATCCGAAACCGACGTTAAATTCTGTGTTGAAAACAAGCCTGTATTTTTCATATGACACAGATTGTGTAGTTTTGATTTTTTAAATAACTCATACATCTTACTGATCTTCAGATCTGGTGGTAGATACACTTTCTTGAAGTGTTCAAGCTGTAATGGCCTCATTCACCTTTAAATGAACTAATGTGTTGGCGAACTGCCTCAAGTGCCTCTGATGTCACACAATGTTTCCGATTAGAGTGTTGGCCTCGACCATCCTTAGGACTCATACCTTTTTTCAGATAACGTTGTATTACTTCTAATTTTTTTTAGATATTCCATGAAAAGATGTAAAGGCATTAGAACAAACATTTACTTCTGTGACAGGATTCTCCCTCTTCACTCTTAAACGATATGAATAACTGTTGTCACGAAATTTAGCTTCATTTTCCGGTAGCCTAGGTCTCCTTTGCGATATAATATTTACATTAATTAGACCTGCCAAGTAAGCATTCTGCTCATTCAGTCATTTTGTTATAATTAGATATAATATACCCACGTTCTGCATCAGTAATACACTGGAAACATTTCAATTTGGAACATTTACAATCTGGCCCTAATTCATGGGTGGATGAAAAAAGTTTATTTCTCACGTCGAAAGTCGACCTGTTCTCTTCCTTTTCTTCGTTGAATGTGACAGTTGACTGAAGGTGATACTTTCCTCATCTTCATTTCTTATGTTCACTTCCCCAGTTCAGTTAAAACGTAAAATAAACTAAAGAAATTCACACAACACACAAAACACTATCTTAACCTCGCCAACAGCAGATGCTCAGCACCTGGACTACGGAACGTAAACGACAGGTGCGATCAGTGCTGCCAGCTGACTAACCCCCTTTTTTCCTAGTTTCACATTCAATTACCTCCTTTTTCCCGTGGACGCTATATTTTTAAACCGCTGTAACTTTGAGACTACCCCCCTTCTTTCCATGAAACAAAAACCTATAAAAGCAGCTTGTTGAAAGCTTTCTGAAGCTGTAATAATCTAAAATTTCATTTTTTTTACTTAACCCCTTTTTCCCGTGGACCCATCATATCCGTTTAACGCTTCTTCCGTATGCGACGGCCTGATTTTTTTCTTGGACGGCTTTTTGAAGCTTATAAAGCGGTTTGAAAAATGTCGTTTCTCGAATTGCAACCACGTCCTGTTACACGGCAACGCGGAAGAAAAGACATAACGAATGGATTTTGTGTGCTCTGCGGAAGCTGTCTCACTACCGCTGCTGCTCGTAGACAGTAATTAGACGAGGTATCTGTGTTTCTCGTTTTCGCGCTTCGCGTGTTAACTTCTCAGAAACTTCCGCGAATAAACTTGACCTCTAAATTATTGGTTAAACATGCCTTGATTGCGTGTTAATGCAGAGTGTTTCTCTGAGTGTAATTAACTTGACAGAGAGTCTTTCCCTCTTTTCTTACTGGATATTTTGTTCTTGAATACTAAATAGTTGTATCATTTTAACGCGCCACTTCCGGGCTTCGCGGTGGTGGAGCTATAAGACGTCTCGAGCATTTACAAATCAGAACCGTAGGCTTGTATGTGATTCTTAGGCGGTTCGCACATGCAATAACGTTAAGTACGGTGCTCGAAGTCACGTTCTGCCTCGATACTCGTTATGCAAACATCTGCAGAACGCTCGAACCCTCTCACATTTTACCAAGTATTTTAATCTATAATCAGACAGATGAAGTGCACAAAATTTGCCTGGGGTGTGTGGTGGTGTCATGGAGACCATCGGGCCTCTCGGTGCCACTGCTACGGTTTTTTTTTTTTCTTTATTGTAATTTTAAAGCCACGTCGTGGTGGCAGGCTGGCAATAGTTTCATTGCTGCTCTTCAGCTGACAGAAAAACAACTTTGACAGGCAAATTTAACACATACAAGGAGAATAATAAACGGAGAATTTAAAACAAGGAGATAAAAATGGAGAATTGACAAAAACATAGAGCAGTTGAAACACATATTCAGAAATTAAAATAGCCACGGCGGTTAAGACTCACATAGACGCAGTATTAAAAGTCGTAGATGAAAACACACTCATGGGGGACCGTAAACTATGACGAGAGCACAAACTTAAAATCACTTGGTAACGCAATATTCTGCATATGCGGCGGTTGCTGAAGTTTTAAAACTGGAGACACTGAACACGAACACCGAAACTGACACTGTAACACAGACGATGCACTGCTAACATCTGGTGCCGGCCGCGGTGGCCGAGGGGACTGAGGCGCTCCAGTCAGGGTCTGCACGGCCACTACGGTCGGGGGTTCGAATCCCCCCTCGGGCATGGATATTTGTGCCGCCCTAGTTCGTAAGTAGTTGATAAGTAGTTTGTAAGTTTAGGGACTGATGACCCCGTAGTTAAGTCCCATAAACTATACAAACATTTGAAACATTTAACATCTGGTGGCACAGGTCCCTTGCAGGGGATTAGGACGGGAGGGGAGGTGCGGAGGGGGAGGGATGGGTGATGAGGGGGAATGAGGGAGGATGGCACAAGGACTCCTGGGAAAGGGGAGGGAGAGGAAAGCCAAGTGTTGGGGAGGGGGATGGGATGGGAGAGGGAAGGACAGAGGGGGTGGACAAATACGGGGAAGGATTAAGGTTGATAGGAGGGGTAGATGTCGAGACGGAGGGCGTCTTCCGGGAGGGGAAGGTGACGAAAGTTACCCTCGGAGAGGATGTGGAGAGTGTGGAGGTGAAGGGAGGGAGGGATAAGAAGGTAACGGCGTGGCAGAGGCCCGAGATGCGACAAGAGATGGGATACAAGTGGGTGCTGGGAATCGAGTTTGCGGGATACATATCTGAGGCGGAGGTGTTCAAGTAATTTGAGCAGGTGTGGGAAAGGAATAAGGTCGTACAGGATCCGCGTGAGGGATGGGAGGGCCACTGCTACTGTCAAAACAAACATAATGATGCCGACGTGGAGGAAAACGGGAGCAGCAATACAGTGTTTTATACTACTGACGGTGTAGCCACAAGGCTTTAACTTGGATCTCAGAGCGGGCAGCCAAGATTGATACTGCATCAGACAGATCCGTCAGTCCTTCGCCATAGCACGGACTTCAAGATGCAGAGGTTGCATCTAGCGTTCATGGTCACTCGAACTATCTGGTGCGTGTAGTTCCGTGACATTCTGGCAGATGTCAATGTAGTCTTCCTCATACTCGTTGGAGCATTCCATGCTCGAATTGTCCGACCATGCATTCTAGTTATCCGATCATCTGCACAGGTTACTGAAGTACGCCCCCCGTCATTCCATTACCCTTGTTTTGCTCTCGTAAATGTTCATCTCATAACCTCCTTTCGAGACATTGTCCATTTCGTTCAATTGCTCCTTAAGTTCCTTTGCTGTCTCTGTCAGAATTATAATGTCATCGGCAAACAGCAATTTCTTTTCCACCCTGAACTTTAATTCCTTCTCCAAATTTCTACTTGACTTCCTTCAATATACAAAGTGAATAATATTAGGCTACAACCGTTTAACCCCCTTCCCAACCAAAGCTGCAATTTCATGCCCTTCGACACTAATAACTGCTGTCTGGTTTTTGTACAAGTTGTAAATAACCTTCTGTATCCTACATTTTAGCCCAGCTGACTTCAGAATTTGAAAGAGTGTTTTCCAGTTAATGTTCTCAAAAGATTTCTCCAGATCTACAAATGCTGAAAAAGTAGTTTTGCCTTCCATTAATCTATCTTCTGGAATAAGTCGTAATGTGAGTATTGCCTCCCGTGTTCTTACATTTCTTCTAAATCCAAGCATTTTTCGCTGAGATCGGCTTTGACATTTTTCCATTCTTCTGTAAATAAATCGTTTCAAAATTTCGTAACCATGACTTATTAAACTTATGTTTCTGTAATTTTTCACACTTGTCTGCGCCTGCTTTCTTTCGAATTGTAATTATTACATTTTTCTTGAAGTGTGAGAGTATTTCGCCTGTCTCATACATCTCGCACTCCAGGTCAAATAGTTTTGGCATGACTGGCTCTCCCAGAGACTTCAGTAGCACTGAGGGAATGTCGTCTACTCCAGGGGCCTTGTTTCGACGTTCAGTGCTATGTCAAATTCTTCTATCAGTACCATCTTCATCTACTTCCTTTTCCCTTCCTGCAATATTGTCTACTAAGCTCATTTCCTTTTCAGAGCGCCTCTATTTTTCTATACACCTTTTAGCTTTCCCTTCTTTGATCAGAATTAGTTCTCCATCTGAGTTATTGATATTCATATAGCTGTTCTCCTTGTCTCCAAAAGTTTCTTTTATTTTCCTATAAGCTGTTTTTATTTTTCCGATACTTATACATTCTTCTACAGGCTTTCATTTTACCTCTAGCCACTTCTGCTTTACCTATTTTGCACTTTCCTGTCAGTATCACTTTTTTAGTCGTCTGTATTCCATTTTACTTGCTTCATGACGTACAGCATTTTTATATTTTCTCCTTTTTGCAAATAAATTCAGGATTTCTTTCGATATTCAAGTTTTTTTTTGTCATTCTACCTATTTGGTCCTCTGCTGCCTTCAATATTTCATCTGTCAAAGTTACCCATTCATCTTCTATTGTGTTATTTCGCTCCGTTCCCTCTGAATCTTTCAAGAACCTCAAATTCCTTAAATTTATCCATCTGCTTATTTTCCTACATCTCTGCATTTACTTCAGTTAGTCTACAGTTATAACCAATAAGAAATGGTCAGAGTCTATATCTGTCCGTGAATATGTCTTACAGTTTCAAAGCTGATTCCGAAATCTATGTCTTACCATTATTAAATATTTCTGGTATCTTCCGGTGTCTTCAGGTCTCTTCCAAGTATGCAACCATCTTTCATGTTCTTAAACGAAGTGTTTGCAATCATTAAATTATGTCCTGAGCAAAATTATAACAGTCCACCTCCTCTTTAATTCCTCTTCTCCAGTCGATATTCGCTTACTAAATTTCCTTCCCTTCCTTTTCCTACTAAGAAATTCCAGTCCCCCATCACAGTCAAGTTTTTCTCGCCCTTAACTGTGAATAATTTCCTTTACTGCCTCACACAGCTCTTCGATCATCGACAGACCTAGTTGGCATAGAAACTAGTACTACTGTGGTCGGTGTTGACTTCGTGTCTGACTATGAAAATGATATCGCTGCGCTGCTCATAATAGTTTAGCCGCATACCTATTTTCTTATTCATTATTAGACCCACTCTTTCCATCGAATTTCACTAATGTCCTCCACTATATCTAAGTCAACCTATCCATTTCTCTTTTAAAATTTTCGAACTTACCTACCGGATTAAAGGTTAGAAAATTCCACGCTCCGTTCCATAGGATGCCTGTATTGTTTTTCTTAATGACGAGATCCTCCTGTATAGTCCCCGCCCGGAGATCCGAATGGTGAAATATTTTACCTGCGAGGAAGCCATCATCATATGTTCACACATTAAACTTGCATGTCCTTGCAAAAAGTAACGACTGTATCTTCCCCTTGCTTTCAGCCGTTCACAGTAACTGCATGGCAAAGCCACGTTAGCTGATGAAATAATGCCACCTCAAGCAATCATCCAGTCCGTTCCCCCTGCAACTACTAAATAGGCTGCTACTCCTCAGGAACCACACGTTTGTCTGGCCTCTCCACAGATAACACACCTACGGTCCGGTTATCTGTATCGTTGAAGCACAACCTCTCCCACCTCGGAAATTCTGTGGTTCATGGGTGAAGACGCGATATAATATGAAATAATAATATAATAAGACTATAATATAATAAAACTAATCCCACTCATATTGTGACTCAACTCAGAGGCTGGACGGATCGTCCGTTATTTAGGTGATCAGGCACTACAATACTCGCTGATTTTCCTGTTCTCCTGTGCATTTGTGTCTTAGGTCCATACTGTGTGGCAAAGACTACGTTTAAACATTGGCTTTATGTGGTTCTGTATATTTGAGGAATAAAAGCGATTTTGACCATGAAAATAATTCGCAAGGAGTGATTGATATTTAAGTAATTTAATTTAGTTTCTGTTGCGTCATTTGAGTGTGTGTTCATGTTTGTGAATGTAATGACTTTTACATTCTTCATAAAGACTAGGAAAACGGAGGAAACAAAAAAAAAAAAAAATGAACCGGTCAATGACCAAGTCATTTGGGATTAGGAATAAGCTTCGAGTGCATTCTATTCAGGAAGCATTCAGAGATTCACATAGCAACATTTAGAGCAAATATGAACAATAAACACATCTATAGCCAGATAAGGATACGTTTCCTGTATCTGACAAGCGACAGTCAGTCTCAATGGTGAAGCGCCACATAATGCACAAGTGTAATGCGACAGGTTAAACGTTTCCTTGATTCCAACGTTTCTCATATTTTCCCCCTGCTCTTTTGCAATACCGCTTGCAACAGATTCAGCTCCAATTTATGCTATTACTAAAAATGTTCAAATGTTAGTAAATCTAAAGGACTTAACAACTTTGGTCATCAGTCGCTAGACTTACAAACTACTTAAACTAACTGGAAGTAACTTATGCTAAGGACAACACAAACACCCATGCCCGGGGGAGGACTCGAACCCCCGACGGCGAACGGCCTTGCACATCGCAGCTGGGCGCGTTAGTGCGCACGGCTATTCTGCCGCAGCTGTTATTCCCCTTCCACGATAATGTGCCAGCACAGCATTATCTTGAAGTTTTGCACGTATCCTTTTCTTCGTGGCAATGTAGTCATGTTTTGCGGCCATTAGTTTTCTTAATGGTTTCAGGCGGCTCTTCATGAAATCCCCACCAGTGCAAACCTCTTCATCTGACAGCGTCAAAAATGGCACTTAATTGCATGGTCATCAGTCCCTAAACTTACAAACTACTTCTGAACTAGCTTATACTAAAGACAGCACAAACATCCATGCCCGAGGGGAGAGATTCAAATCCCCGACCGTAGCAGCCGTGCAGACCGTGACTGGCGCGCCGCAGACCGCTCAACCACTGCGGCCGGCTATTGGAGAGCCTCAGCAACACTGATACATATTTATATAGGGAAACATGCAGAACTAAAGTTGTATTTTGTGGAGGGAGACGTGTTTTAAAACAGTCCTGCAGTCACATTAAGGTTGTGGTGGCTTTGTGCTTATAGCATTAGCCTAGTAAGCAGGAGGTCCTGGGTTCGAATCCTGGCTGTGACATAAATTTTAATTATACGCCTCTCCTTCACTTCAACAATTAGTCTGTGAATAAAAGAAACTTTATGGCTTGGGAGTTATTTCTTGATGTCTTTAACATGTCATTTCATTCCCTCTCTTGTCAGATTTCCACATGACCCCCTCTCTTCGCTGACTCTGTGGAGAATCTGATTTCCAAATTCCTCTTGCTTGTTCATCTCTTTTCCCGACAGTCCATGATACCTTTAGAAGAAGCGACTATCAGGTCAATGAAGAGAGTTCGTGAGTGGTGTAACCATTAGGAACGGCCGACGACAGCGCAGTGATTCTGTTGAAGTCTGGTAGGAGCCAACCATGTTATGGTGCGCACTGTAATACCTCACCAAGCTGACTCGGCTCGAAGCACAGTTACGGCTACAAACAGCGGGAACTGTAGAGTGGGACTGCACTCGTGACGGTGGTCAGGATGCACTGCATATTAGGGGTTGTGAACCCATGGCCTCTCTGACGGCGTTTCGCTGCTGTAGGAGGAGTCGTGCCCACACTCATTGTGGCGGTCCTGAGTCAGGGGACGGACTCACACATAGTCGACGATTTCGTGTATTTTTTTATTATTTTTATTTTTAATTTTTTAGAGGGGACTAAACTACATGGTTATCAGTCCCCTGTTCCTAGCGAAGACAAGACATCCAAGTAGGAAACGGTAAAATACAGATCAATACCCGGAAGGGCACACTGTGGCTATGAACTTGATACTCTCACAACACTGATGTAGACGGGAATAAGAGAGATCAAGTGTTGAACTAAGGTGAAATAGAGCAGGGAACAGTGGCTGGCTGATCAAAAACAAAAGAGGAGCCAGTCACTCTGCACAGACTAAAAACAGGTATAAACAGGGTAGAAGTAACAAAAACATCAGGTTAAAAGTTGAGGTGGGAGCCTGAGACACCAGGCATAAGCCCACCACTAAACAGAATGATAAAATCCAGCTGCGCGTATAAAACCTAAAACTCTGTCAGCCATTGAAGCATTGTCAGATAAAATCAAGACAGGCGCAGGAGGTAGATTAAAAGACTGCCGCAAAGCGGCTAAAAGTGAACAGTCCGACAGGATGTGGACTACTGTCAACAAATTTCCACAACGGCAATTCGGTGGGTCCTCTTTACGTAAAAAGGTAGCCATGTGTCAACCACGTATGGCCAATACGTAGGCGACACAGGACAACAGAGTCCCTACGGGAAGGCCTGAAAGACGACTTCCAGACGGCCGTAGAGGACTTGATCGCTCGGTGCTTGTTGGGAGTGCTCAGTGTTGCCCATTGTGTGTTCCAAGCCTCAAAAACCTTGTGGCGCAAATCCATTCGGATATCCCGTTCTGGGATGCCAATATCCAGGGGAGGAGCGGTGGTGGCGAGCTTAGCCAGACGATCGACATGCTCGTTCCCCGGGATAGCAATGTGGCCAGGGGTCCAAATAAAGTCCACCAAACATCGAGACCTGACGAGTGAAGCTATGGCGTTTTAGATGGATTGCACCAACGGATGGGAAGAGAAATAGTTGGAAAGGGCTTGCAGGCTACTAAGGGAGCCGCTGTACACGACATACGACTTCCGGGGGGCACGTTTTGAGGTGGTCAAGAGCACGAGAAATGGCGATCAGTTCAGCTGTAAAAATACTACAGCCAGGTGGCAGGGACCGTTGTTGTGTGTGGTCGCCATGAACAGAAGCGTAACTGGCTCTCTTGCCATCATAGTGCTGTCAACCCCACGACGCTGCTTAATCATCTGCCGACTTCTCCGCACCATGTGGACTGACTTCAGCTGTGGCACGATGACTGGCTCTGTCAAGGCCATTGAACTCTTCTACTCAAATTGTTCTGAACCATCCGACTATGCGACCTAGTTGACCCGTAAGTACAGCTTCGAGTACAACTTTGTAACGCCCAGCGGAGTGACCTCTGTAGCTGCATACTGTAGGTGTCTCCTGAAATCACTGTATTGCAGAACTGCACAGCTCTGCTGAGATTGTCACATACACAGCAAACAAACCTAATTCTTTAATTGGAATGTCCCTCTTGCGCCATCAGCAGGCATCAACTACTTGCCCCATTTGACTGTCTGTAACTTTCTGCAAATATTATTTTCAGTTACCTATGATTGCCACATATTTCTTCTGCAGCCCTACAGTAGGGGAGACCGGGGCACATTTTCCATAGGGGCAAGTTTTCCAAATCCGTTTATTTTCGAAACAAACCACTAGATGTTACCATCGGCGATACTGTAGGAAGTAGCAACAAAGCACTTTTCATTTACGAAAGTTTCAGTGTTGTACCAGCAGTCACAACGTCTGCAGGGCTGTTTTCGTCATTTTTGCAAATGTAAACTTTCAAGATTTTATTGAAACTTAAAATAAACATTCTAGCGTTAAACTTATTATTTTGACATTGCACACACTAAAAGTGGGTTTCTTTCTTCACGTAACTGTGCATTTGTTTTGTAAATAGCTTACACTGTTACTCATGGACGTAGTGTTATAGTTCCGAATATGGCGACGGGGCACGTTTTCCGAGTGCATATGGGGCACATATTCCTTATTGCTTTGAGTCTTACGCCAAGTCTAAAGCAAATGAAAAGTGTGTACATTGCACGAAATGGGCGCATGGAGATTGTACGAAAGGGGATGTTCCATTTTTGTTTGCTTACATTGTGATTCAGACAATCAGTATAAGTATTGTTAAAAATGTCTGTATTTGTAAAATATTTAAGTCACGTATTTTGTAAAACCATTAAATAGCATTTGTTTTTATTTTATGTGGCTATTTTTACTATTCTCTTTTGTAATGTATTTTAAATTCATGATAAAAATACGTATTCAGTGAAATCAAGATAATTCTCTGTTTTAACATTGAAAGTATAATTGGAATATTTGCCCCTGTACATTTTAAGTAAGCTGGAAAACTTTCCCCGCATACAGGGCAAATTTTCCAACGCAACATGGTCAGACAAAACCATTTGCTACCAAGAATGATATTTACTATTTTCTAAAAGATCTGTACAAGACTGTAAATAAAGGTGTAGGAAATATAATGTTCCGCTGTTTACCGCAAAATTGGTAAAAATAAGAAGTACAAAAATAAAAATGTAAAATGGTGGAAAACGTGCCCCGGTCTCCCCTACCATATGCAAACACTGTTCAAAACAATTAGGGAAGCAGGTGAGGTATCATACACAATATACATATATACATATGGTAATGTAGTTTATTCAGATATTGGTTACAACTGTAATTTTTGTGTGATACAGTACAATAGTTTGTTGTCTCAACTCTTTACTTGAGGTTCACATGGCGTTTACTTACAGCAAACACCATCTGGTTACCATAATAAGGTGTGTGATCACCTTGGATGGCCACTGCACACCTGCATGATATGGGCAGTGTGAGGTTATCAATCAGCTCTTGAGGCATATTTGGCCACTCTTCCATGAGTGCATCATCCAGCTGTGCAACTGTTATGGGAGTTGCTGCTCTGGCTGCAATGCATCTGCAACGTGTTTCTCAGACACGCTGAATTGGGTTTAAGTCTAGCGAACAAGCTGGCAACTCCATTCGTTCAATTCCCTCAGCTACGAGCATGTT
Organism: Locusta migratoria; assembly: GCA_026315105.1. Lineage (NCBI taxonomy): Eukaryota > Metazoa > Arthropoda > Insecta > Orthoptera > Acrididae > Locusta > Locusta migratoria. The sequence goes on from CM048745.1 coordinate 394,262,900, forward strand.
GTCCACCAGTGCAGCTCTGTGGCGACAAGCGTTATCATCCACCAGAAGGAACCCATCTCCTATGGCACCAGCGTAGGGCACAACAGAAGGTCGAAGGATCTCGTCTCTATACCTCTGAGCAGTCAACATACCATTCTGAACGACATAGAGGCCCTTACGTCCGCCACCACTGACTCCTACCCACACCATTCGTTCAGCACCATGATGTGGTGATGTTCCCTGCACATAAGAAGAACTCAATTCCACGTTCTCTCCACATGAGAGAATGATGATTGTCCAGCAGAACACAAAATCTCGATCACCTGTGAAGTCGATGCCACTTATTCCTGAACCCAGCTGTTTGAGTAATTCGTTTGGTAAACACAAGTCAACTCCAACCACCTGTGCAGAAACTTTCTGTGATTATCACTATCTCAGTTGCCTTAATGTTGTTGCAGAACTGACAGAAAGATGTCTAATCATTTTAGTTTATTCTGCCGTTGACAATACTTCAGAACCTAGATATCTCAAGTGATCCCCTAATTGTTTTGACCAGTTTATATCTCCCTGGCACCCTACCAAACCATACCAGAACTTCCTACACCCTACATTGTGATTTCAGTTCAAGGTTTTGTGTTGTAACCGTCTCCTGTATAAATCCCTAAAGCATAAACCCGATCCTTTCTTCCCATTTATCCAATCAAATATCAGACGAAACTCATGGCCTCAAGAAAGGAGAAATATGAATACGCCGAATGCACTAAATCTTTATGCATAATTTTGCTCAAGACTTTGGTCATGAGTGCAAGGAACGATGATGTGTCATTGGCGTGAGATGCCTGGTGCAGTTTGGCCAGGCTGCCGCCTATAAGCCACTACAGATGATTCAATTCTCAGATGAAATATGAAAACTATGAGTCACTCGATACTAACAAATTGGTCACCACACGGTAACGTCATTAGCAAGTAATATGCATGAAAGTATACCTAAGTTTATTTTCATAGAGTGAGTATATCATTGTTTTCAAATCATAGTTTATGATAAGAAGAGTTAGTTGTTTTGGTCTGAGCACCTTTGTAAAAGATAAAATGTAACAACTGTACATTATTTAAAGTCTAAACTGCATGATTAATGTGAAAATAATAGTATTTATGATGTACATTCGTTACATTCCTCCAAACAATTTTATTCGTTACATATGGCACACTGAAAAATATAATTTCAATTGGAAGTCACACTGAACTGCAATATTCTTAATTTTAGCAGATATAATTAATTTAAATTAGCTTCCCAAAGTAATTAAAGGTACTGATACATAAATGGCCTGCAAAATATGTATTAATTATTGAAAACATTTGACTTACGATCTTTCCTGTAAACGTCACTTTTGTATTAATGAAAACTTCCACAATCCTTATTTTCAAGTCATGATCTGTCTTACAGTGCCTTGAATATGAACGTTAACTTGAGGAACAGTAAGAATTTATGTGCTTATGAGAGAGCTACTACTGAGGTGATCTATCAGATGAAGATGCTATGATTGAGAGCTTCCATAATGGTTTATTCTTAATAATGAATTATTGTTAATCCGTTCTCTCATACTCATTCTTATTGTTGCAACACCAAACCCTCAACAGAGCTCTCCAACATGACAAAAATGCCTGTAAACGCATGGTAAATGAAACTTCATCAAGACCTTACTAATGAACTCAGATAGTATCAGTTTCTCTTAAGTTCACTCTCTTTTAGAAGCATTCCAGAACGCATATTTTTCGTCAATTGGAAATAACTGTCTTCGTCCCCGATACTGCCATTATTTATTACAGCGTTTTGCAGTCTGCTGCCATCAACCATGTAATTAGGAGGAAAGGAATGTATAAGTATTTGTTGTATACATATATGTGTATAATTTTTAAGGAATAATTTTGCTGACACCCCTACTACATACAGATTTTATCACTGACACTGAACTTTGCTTGGGTTGTTCACACGTTTTTAGCGATGTGAACATTTTTAACACTTTGTGACAATATTTTTTTTAAATTTGAGTTTTCAAATTTTCTTTGGAACTCGATACTGTACAACAAATATTTGTATGATCATTTCATCTTAATTACAGGTCTGATGATGGCAGATTTCGAAACTTCGTAATAAATGAAGACAATTTTAGTGATAGAAACGGTTTTATTCTAATTCTGAAGATGGTGAATTCAAAACAGAAATTCGTTTCCTTTATGTAGATGCCTGCTTCTTTATTCATGCGTTAATGGATGAGAGTCATACTCTGACAGACTAGTTTTCGACGCAGACCAGAATTGCCCAATAGTATTCAAATTCTGAGATTTTGGATAGTAAAAATGACATAACATTTTATTCTTGTGGTCCTCAAACTAACTGGGATTCCTGCTTAGTGGATGAGATCATGACTCTACCTTTACTAGCAGTAATGCCTGTGATATTGAAAGCTATGATCATCTCAAATAGTTTCGTATGTCTTGTTCATAGTATGCTCTTAAGGACACGCATGCAATTGTTAGTAAGAGGCAAGTTGGTCTTCACAATGTGTCAACAAAAGTTGTCATACGAGAAAGTGCAAAAAGTGACACATAGTTTCTAATACCGTATCCCTAGTTCAGAGTCCTTAGTTTTTGCCCGATTGAACTATCTGGCGTCAGACTCAGAGGTTCGCGGGAAGTAATGTTCATGTAGTTTCTGTTGCTTATTTTTGTCGAGTGTGTTATATAGTGGTCTCAATAATGGTTACATTATTTAATGCTCTGCTGTGTCAGTGAGTACTTTCTTATTTCTTTCTCCAAAAATCTGACACTAGATGGGAATATGTTTCATAATAATGAGTTGGTTCACATTTTTTAATGATTACGACAGTAGTCTTATATAAAAACATCATTCTGACTGCATTTATGAAAGTGTCATCACAATAAAAGATGTAATCAGCTGTTGAAACTTGATAAAAACACGCAGTAGACTTCACTAGGAAAACACAATCAAGCCCACAGAAACTGACACAGTGACAAACCAGACAAGGTAAAATAATCATACAAAACCAGTGAAAGTGCTGTTATTTTTGGCAAAAGAATCTTTTCTTCTTAAATTACCCTACTCCAAACATGCACTTTTTAATTGTACAAGAAGGAAACCTATGACATTTAACAAACCTTTTCTGTTTATAGTTGCCATCCCCTTTTACAGCGTCACACGGTTTCAGAGGTGTCATTTCTACAGCCTAGCATTAACACATATTGGCAGCTGCCGTCCATTGATTCACAGGTAAAATACATTTGTTTTGTGAGTTACGAATATTGGACCTGGCAGTATATCAACACAACTCTCACACACTTACTGGAAGACGGAGCACTTTCAGAGATGTTACAGTATAAAAGGCAAACAAAAGATGACAACAATAACGAAAACCAAAATAACGTAGGTTTATTACATGTTTGTGTATTATTTTGCTGGAGCAATGTATTTCCGGTGCTTAACAATGACACAAGTTATGGAATAATAGTGTGTGAAGGATTTAGAGACCTGTGTGTGGCCTGGGCACTACTAGACACTAGAGTTGGCTACGGTTTCATGGTTTCGAAACCAGGTTTCGATACACACAACAGTTTCAGTGTTTCAAAGCCGGCATCTTTCACGGTTTCGAAACAATGCGGTTTCATTCCGTTCTGTTTCGGATCACATTCGCGGTCGATTGTCGATACACTGAAACCGTTACTTCCTGTCGGTTTCACGGTATCGTGTCGGTTTCACGATTTCATGTCGGTTTCACAACACCGGTGTTTCAAACCACTAATGCAGAAACGCGGAACAGACTAATGGTATCGAAATGTGGTGTTTCATTTTACTGAAGCTCCACACATACACTATAACTTGCTAGTATATAAACCATTTAGAGAGTGTCAAATAGTAATTGACACCCTTGAATCTGCAGCTTATGATTACTGATATCAAGATTCGATTGCAAGAGACTGCTGTATTCCGAAATGACAAACTGTCTGCTTTATAAATGTAAAAGAACAATACAACGACGTTCACTATTTGCGTTGAAAAACCAGTTAAATTCTAGGTTTATCTACCATATTAAAGATACACGAGTGAAACTACATTCTTTAAAATAAGATACAACATGAACCTGAAATGACATTTTTTATACTAACAAGGGTAGATCGCATATTTAATCTCGTGTTAAAGAGTTAGTATCTTACGAGCGAAAACGAAGTTACCTACTGTCGTTATAATTTTTCGACACTCATGTTAAAAGAATTGTGGCGATGGTGTCACGGTCAAGACGTACAAGTGGTGAACTTGCCTCTTACTTTATTATTTTTGTAATTCCATAGCGTTACTTGTGATTATTTAGTGTGCCCTTTATTCCCTATAATTTATTTAGCATGTATAGAAGGTAGCATTTATGATCTATCACTGTAATATGCCTACTGTATTGCAGTTTGTGTGTTCCTAACGGGGTAAACTTTTACCTACCATATCGGTGGCCTCGTGTGACTAGGGTTACCAGATGTCCGTCTTCAGAAAAGAGGACATTTCTAGATTAATAAAAGAACCTTCTCTCTCTCGTATTGACAACTCAAGTACAAGTGATGTCTCTACTGTATTATCAGCGTCTTGTTTGTAATACATCTTACGCAATTTGTTCATCTTCTTACAAATTAAGATGCATGAAATGTTGAAACCCATAGAACGAATTATAGGACTACATAGCAGTCAAGCCCTAATATCTCATCACTTCACCACTTGTAATTATCGTCTTACGTGTTTAACATTTTTTTCTATATTTATAAGATACCTTGCCGATCACCCCTGTTTTCACCTGAAATTTTTTGCGATGCAACATTTAAGGAACCCATAGTACTGTTTACTGTAAAATTGACACGAATAAAGTAACAGTAAAAGTTTTCTAAGCGTTCCTTGTTATATTTATGCACCGATTTCGGATCACGTTGACGTGACTATATACATGATTAGCATCTAGATTTATTTACCGTACAAAGGCTCGCAATTAATTATTAAAAACATTTCAGGACAAAAGCTTTAAATTGATTTTTTTTTTTCAATATACTATGTAGTTATGTCTCTTTGGTCCTAAACAGGCGAATGGTGAAACGGCAATAGTTACTGTGCCACCTGACCTTATTTGTATGGAGTTTTGAACAAGGTTTTAGCTTACGTATAACGAACACTGCAGTAACTTTTGATCTTAAAGTCCTAAGTATGGTTAACAGACTACACACAGAACTGCCGAGTCCCAGCACGACATACTGAACGTCTTATTTTTGGGTCACACAACACTTCGACCAGAGAAAAAAAACGGGGGGGGGGGGGGGGTAGAAGTTTGATATTATACTATGTGTATTGCACTGTCTTGCATTGTTGCAGAAGTATGTTTTTAATTCGCCGCCTCAAAGCTCGTATTCCGCGACAATTACCACGCAATTTATTTCAATTGTTCCGAAGTAAATTGACCTCAGAGCAGCGGCGGCACAGAAACGAGAAATGTTTTTAAAAAAATCACATTGTTTAAAGAAAGGTTAAATTCTCTAGAGTTAGTGATTGTGACAGTTCAGAGAGTTGTATTTATGCACTTTCAACTTGAAGCAGTTGCACAACACAAAAAATAGGACATTTCTCCATTTTGTTAAAAACCCGACCGGACCATTTTCAGGGTCCAAAAAAGAGGACATGTCCAGGTAAAAGAGGACGTCTGGTAACCCTACGTGTGACTATGTTGGCAACATCAACAACACGGGAGAAAATCCTTATCAACATGTTCCGTACAGGCCAAGAAGTAAATATATACTCTATGGTTGACAGGGTCTTGTATGTACCCTTGTCCACATAGTGAAAAATATTGCCCTCCTAGAACGAAGATTTCATGACAAAACATACATTGCTTCACGGTTTCGAAACCACCGATGGTACGGTTTCATTCGTTTCGAAACCGTCAGATGTTTCAGTTTTCCCAACTCTAGTAGACACAGGCGCGAGAGCAGCGGTACTCACAGTTGGCCGCCCTGGCACTGCCGCTGCCCCTTTTGACGACTCGCCCCACAGTTAACAGCCACAGCGCCACGCCGTGACTGCCGGCAGCTGGCGCGCGCCGCCACACACCTGCCCGCGCATGCGCATGCGCACGCCGCGCCAGCCCCCGCATATTGATTACAGGTAGACTCAATTATTTACCCCGCGCCCCGCTCCCCGCGTCCCGCTCCACGATTCATTTGCTGTAACGGACGCTCACACACACACATTTAACGAGCGACAACCGTTTCGTCATCCGATTTCCGATGGCTCCGCCACTGATGGTCGGCAGGCTCTCGGAGCCGTTTACGCGAGAAGGGAAACAACGGTGACAGCGAACATCGGAAGGTTTTTGCAGTGGCGGTGCTAGGCGTCGGCGACGTCGGCAACCGCCGACGGCCTCACGCCTGTCGGGGCCTCGCAAAACATTGTTACAATTTTAGTTTTTATTATTATTATTATTATTTGATGTTTAACGGCGCTTTTCAACTGCTAGGTTACGTAGCGACGACCTACATCTAACTTACACTAGCTTAACTAAAGGACGAACACAACATCCGTATTCAAGTGTGGGATTCCACACCCGACGAGAGCGATCTTGTTCACCGTGGTATAACGCCTTAGTGCGCTCGGCCATTTTTGGCCGGCAGCTATTTAGTTGTCCGTATTTATTTCCGTATGCAAATTTTAATTAAATACTTGCAAAACAAAACAGTGCGGACAGGAAGAGGATTGAGGCTTTTGAAATGTGGTGCTACAGAAGAATGCTGAAGATTAGGTTGGTGGATCGTGTAACTAATGAGGAGGTACTGAACAGAATTGGGGAGAAAAGAAATTTCTGGCCTACCTTGACTAAAAGAAGGGATAGATTGGTAGGACACATTCTTAAACATCAAGCAATTGTGAATTTAGCATTGGAGGGAAGTGTATGGGGTAAAAATCGCAGAGGAAGACCAAGAGATGGATACAGTAAGCAGATTCAGACAGATGTAGGTTGCCGTTCTTATGTGGAGATGAAGAGGCTTGCTCAGGATAGGGTATTGTGGAGAGCTGCATCAAACCAGTCTCCGGACTGAAGACCACAACAACAACAACTTGCAAAACAATTCTTCAGTACATTTTAGAAAACTATTTGAAAGAAGTATATCCAAATGTTTATATAACTATCAGAATCATGCTCACAGTTCCAGTCAGTACTGCTTCGGCCGAGAGAAGCCTCGTAAAGTTAAAATTGTTTCAAAATTCAAATGTTTGTATATCTTATGGGACTTAACTACGTGGTCATCAGTCCCTAGATTTACAAACTACTTATGACCTAGCTTACACTAAGGACGGCACAAATATCCATGCCCGACGGGGGATTCGAACCCCCGACCGTAGTGGCCGTGCAGACCGTGACTGGAGCGCCTCAGTCCCCTCGGCCACCGCGGCCGGCAGTTAAAATTGATTAAGAACTAAAATGAGAAGCACAATGAGCCAAGAAAGACTATTTGCGTTGTCAGTACTATCAGTTCAAGCCGAAATAGCAGTTCGTATTCTTTAAGATTTGATCTTAAAAAGAATTCAGTGAGACGAAAAGCCGAAAAGTTTCTCTATTTTAATTTGTGTTTGTTTATTGTAATTTTTTTCATTGCAATAATACTCGTATATTATACAAATAAAATTTTAATGCAATGATTATTGATGTATAATTCAGCTTATTTTATTTAAGATTTTCTTCCTTACTGGAAAAATGAAAGGGGCCTCGTAAAGACGAGTTTGCCGACGCCCAGTTTTCATCTAGCGCCGCCACTGTGTATCTGTGCGATGTTTCGGACACTATTATCTCAACTGTACTTTTAATTATATGAACGAAGAGCGAAGAAGAAGGAAAGGAATTACTTTGGCTACAATGGGTCACTGACGTAATTCCATAGCGACAGATGATCATTTGTGGCGAACCGGGATTCGAATCCTGGTTTCCCGCTTTGTTTAAGCTGTCACATTCACCACTTAAATATCAGAGCACGCTTCCGTCTGGCCGAATTCCCACAAGTAATATGTTAAAATTATTATTTTTTATTCGTGTAAAAGGCTTCAATTACAAGAAAGCTTACCAAGAATAAAGAAATGCCTGTACAATAGGCATTAACATTAAAAATAAATTTGTAATTAAAATTGGTTTCAACCAGAAGTGGGCAAAGTTCAAAGAATTGAAGTTAGCATACCAAACGTATATAAACAATTACAAATACATTTATTTTTAAACAGAGTAACAGACATTAAGTTAAATTGTTTTAGCCCAGAAACGGGCTATGTCCAAGGTGTTAGAGTTGTTCAGTCTTAAATCTTCTTCGGTGCAGGATGACGGGCACAGATGACAGTGCGCCGGCCGCGGTGGCCGAGGGGACTGAGGCGCTCCAGTCACGGTCTGCACGGCCACTACCGTCGGGGGTTCGAATCCCCCCTCGGTCATGGATATTTGTGCCGTCCTTAGTCTTAGGTAGTTCATAAGTAGTTTGGAAGCTTAGGGACTGGTGACCCCTTAGTTAAGTCCCATAAGTTCTACAAACATTTGAACATTTTTGAACAGTTGCGCATCTTTCGAGGCTTACTTTACAAAATTCAAATGTTTGTAAATCTATCGGACCAAACTGCTAAACTACTTAAACGAAGGTAAACTAACCTAAGGACAACACACACACCCATGCCCCAGGGAGGACTCGAACCTCCACGGCGAGCAGCCGAGCGCTTCCCAGCGAGACGCTCGACTACTCCACTGTGGCACTTACACCGCCCAACACCGGTTCGTAACCTATTGAGGGACTTCCAGGTAAACCAGCTCTCATTACGACCGGGAGTTAGCGCTTCTTTAGGTTTTCTCCAGCCTAGAGGAGCAATTTCTACTCTCTGTCTGCACATGTCTATCGCTTGGTTTGTGTTGTTGTTGTTAACATAGACTCATACAAAAAATTTTCCAGACAGTGGGTGAGTATGAGAAGTCAGGGCTCTACGTCCTTCTGCTTGTGCAGCAACTCCTCGTGCCGGAGGAGCTATACCTGCTAGCTGAGACAGATGCTCCACTTTGGTTGGTCTCAGATAACCATTCCGCTCCCATAGCTCAGACGGGGCCCAGGCACAGAGTAACATATACAGATGAGTAGCCACCCCTAAACCACTGTCCTACGCTCCCCTCGTAGTTCCGTAAGATGCTAGCAGATGTCAGGCGGATCGCTGGCTTAGGGTGCCTCTTGCACGTCAGAGGGTAGCGTGGAGGGGAGGCTGAGGGGAGAGCTCGTGCCGCCTGTCAGGAGGCCACGGCTGTGTCCGGCGTGCCGGCATTTGAGGGGAAGTGGTGCTGGGGGCAGCCGCTACCTGCCGCCTGCTCTGGCCAGTTTAAAGGGCTTCTTCTGACCGCAGCGCCATCATGGGACATCTTACGGAACTGCTGGAAACCCTCCCTCCCAGCTCTCCTGAGTGTAGGACCGGGCTCTTGCGGAGGTTTCCCGTCTGTATATATTTGTCTGTAGCCCGGGTTAGATTCCCGGCAGGGGACTGGGTGTAGTGTTGTCCTCGTCATCATTGACATGCAATTCGACGAATTGGCGTCAAGTGAAAAGACTCGCGCCACGCGGCCGAACAATCCATCACCGGATCTCCCGGCCAAAGATGCCATACCATCATTTCAATTCAGGCAACCAGTTGTTATTATCATTCAAAACAGTGTTCACTTGCCTAGGGTGGCAGTAATTACGCCACACATGCGCTGCATATTCGTCTGCTTAACAGGACAACGCCCAAGCTGAAGTCCGAATAGTGGCTGGCTGTGCTCCCCAGTTACATCCCCCTTAGATTTCCTATCTATTATTTCTGGCAGATACTTTCAACTTGCTGATATGACAATGCGTTTTAAAGGTTAAGGTCCGGTCTAAGGCCACCCCAACAGTGGTGGATCCAGGGGGGGGGGGGGGCTAAGGGGCTCAAGCTGCCCCCCCCCCCCCCCAAAAAAATGCACCCGGGTCCAGTCCTCCCAAATCTCTCTATCTCTCTCTCTATCTCCCCCTCCTTTTTTTTTTTTTTTTTTTTTTTTTTTTTCAAAGCGCCGAGTTATCTTAGAAGACAGGCTCGTCCGCACTGGCCTGCAACAGCTGTTCGCGCATTTTACTGCCGATAGCTCAGGGTTCACCGCCACGGCAGATGCGCTACACGTGTAGCTGCTAATGACGTTTCGTCCTCTGGCTCTTTCACGGTGTGACAGCTGACGAAGGAACGGCAGTCACCAGTGTTACCAAGTCAGCTTTTTTAGAGCTAAATCTGGCTTCTTTTTCATGTCATTTAGCTGAAAAATGAGTGATTTAGCTAGGCTCCAGAAGTATGGCTTTTTTCACGACCATTTAGCTTTTTTCCTCGAACCTAGGGTTACCATAGGTTCGTCGTCAAACAAGAGGACAGTTCATATAAAGAAGAGGACACTTTATCTTTAACATAATGTAATTTAGAACTTTATTAATGAACCAAGTGAAACTACTACAAACTAAAACACTAACACTGTGTGGTTGTTGGAAGACGAAATATTGTGAACCTTGACAGTTTACTTCTCATCACTACTCTCAACTGTTTCAAATGTTCAAACGTTTGTAAAGCTTATGGGACTTAACTACGGGGTCATCAGTCCCTAAACGTACAGACTACTTATGAACTAGGACGGCATAAATATCCATGCCCGAGGAGGGATTCGAACCCCCGACCGTAGTGGCCGTGCAGACCGTGACTGAAGCGCCTCAGTCCCCTCGGCCACTGCGGCCGGCCTCAACTTTCATTCTTGTCTTATTCACTACATTTGGTGGACGACGAAATCTCTCTGAAGAGCTTTTTTTTTATTTCTTTTTCTTTTGAACAAGTACTGAGAAAAGCTCAGTATAATTACAGTATATTTTAAATCTATCCCTGCCTTTTGTCCACTGTGTGTTCACAAGAGAAAACACACGTTATGTGTCGGCATTATGACTAGTTATAGAAAAAAAAGTCTACAATTTTCAGCCGTTCAGAATAACTAACAACACTAGATGCTCACCACACTTCAGCTGCTGGTATATTCTGTTTCCTTTGATTACGTTTCAAAAAGTTTTATAAAATTACAAAGCTGATCGGAGCACAATGTATCAATTCTTACATTCGTTTGGTCATTCTTTTGAATGATTTGTATTTCCCCAGGAGCACATATTTAACACTGACTTTCGTAATTTATTTTGAAGCAAAAGGCTACCTACGATCTCGAACACACAATACAACTTTAACCTAAACCACAAAGCATATCAAAAGCAACATCAAAGAACATAATGCAGAAACAGAATAGACTCGTTGAATTCAGGATAGACAACCGGGTTCCTTCGTAGAGAAGTTACGAATCGTTTGCAACTATCAGACAGCATACGGAGTACGAAATTGTGAACGGCAGTTTCACCCTGTGTATGCGCGTAATAGTTGCGAACAGTTTGGAACTGCCGAGGAGACTGTGGCGCTCCAGTCACGGTCTGCACGGCCACTACGGTCGGGGGTTCGAATCCCCCCTCGGGCATGGATATTTGTGCCGTCCTTAGGATTAGCTAGTTCATAAGTAGTTTGTAAGTTTAGGGACTGATGACCCCGTAGTTAAGTCCCATTAGCTATACAAACATTTAAACATTTTTTGAACTGCAGTGTGAATAAACACGTTGTCGCCATTGAAACAAAAATAAATTTTCTTTCTCGGAACCTAAAAAAATATGGCATTTTGTAGAATTTTATAAATTCTGGCCGGACACATTTTCTTGCCTCAAAAAGGGGACATGTCCGGGATAAAAAAAGGACGTATGGTAACCCTACTCGAACCGTAGGAAAAAATTAAAATCCATATTGATTGAAAGAATGTTACTGTGAATGAAGCAATAGTTAATATGCACATCTAATCAAATGTGTTATAAAATTGAGTTAAAAGGCAGGACAAAGCAAATCAAAGTTGCATTGGTATTAGGTTCACAATAATGAAGGAAGCTGTCCTAAACAAAGCAGGGTTTGATTTATGCAGAAATAATAAGAAGTCATACGCTACTGGACGTTAACCCATTAATGCAGTAATTATGTAGCAGGTTAGAGTACGTAAAAATTCAGATATTTGTCTATAGAAAAAAAGGCTGGCTAGCTTCTGCAGACTATTATTGATGTATATGTCATTTCTCATGAATGTATTGAATTTTAATTTGTTTGATATGATCCCACAATTGAAAATTAGCTAGTTATTTCTACTATAAAACTATGATTCAGTATTTATTTATTACAATATACACTTGAGAAAAATGTAGAATTTACTAAAAGGGAAAAAAATGATTGTGAATGAGATTTGAATTAGAGAATGTCCCATTAATAGAGTTCAAAGCTGTGCCTTTAGCTACTCGCGCGAAATGTTTTCGTTTAATAGTGCTTCCACATTATCCCCTTTTTAAAACCAACTTTATTGAGTCATCCTTTTTTAAAATGTTCAAATGTTTGTTAAGCTTATGGGACTTAACTACGGGGTCATCAGTCCCTAAACTTACAAACTACTTATGAACTACTTACTAACTAGGACGGCACAAATATCCATGCCCGAGGGGGGATTCGAACCCCCGACCGTAGTAGCCGTGATGACCGTGACTGGAGCGCCTCAGTCACCTCGGCCACCGCGGCCGGCTCATCCTTTTTTAGAAGTCCATAGGACGGCATTAGGAGAATTTGCTAGGCACACTCGCAAATCTTTTAAATATAAAGAACATCTAACAGAGCTGGTACATCAGGTTCCCTTGTTCGATGAAAGCTCGTGTTTACGCTCACAAGCGTAAAACCTTTACAAGCTGCTGTATGACCACATATAGTGGGAGTAACAAATCCCAATATCTCAGTTTCACCGATGTTTGAAAAGTACGGCAGACACAGTGAGACATCTATTGGTATAAACGGAACTACATGTGCTTGGTGGCCTGACGTCACGAGCACCAGCGACCTTGGAAAGCTTAGTTTTAATGTGCAGTGAGCCAGTCATACTCTTCATTGTTGCAGTAAACAATTGTGCCAGAGGTTGATCTGAGGAGACACACAGCGAACTTTTATTCAGTGCAGCAGTTTGCTGAGTGAAACATATAATGTAATACTGCAGTGCAAATACTGTGAATTTTGTTCTGTAAATATATTCCAAATTATAAAAATAAATGTAAATTCATGCTGTTTATAACGCCACACAATTATTCCAATGATGAAACTGCTCAATAATGCAACATTTATTTTAGCTTTTTTGTAGGCAAATTTAGTTTTTTTTTCTTTATCAAGAGTTGGCAACACTGGCAGTCACTGAGGCCAGACCTGTGTGTGCTGCTGAATGATTCGGAAAAAAATGGCATCGAAACACAAACAAGGAGATCTACGTTCATTTTTTTTTTTACCGAAAAGGAAGAAGGAAGACGGCGAATCAACCGAAAATGAAAAAGAATTGCCTGGAAAGAACGTCAGTGACGTATCATTATCGACTTGAAGTTTATCAGGTAGATTCTTCTCATTATTTTGTATGTAGTTAAATGGAATCAATATAAACAGGATTAGTCGAGTTTGTGACTTTCTATTCATGTTGTTGTTGTGTTCTTCAGTCCGAAGACTGGTTTGATGCAGCTCTCCACGCTACTTTACCTTACGCAAGCTGTTCATCCCTGAATAAGAACGACAACCCACATCCCTTTGGATCTTCTTACAGTATTCATCTCGCGGTCTACCTACGCAATTTTTACCCCACACGCTTCCCCTCCAATACTAAATTGACGATTCCTTGAGGCCTCAAAGTTCTGTCATACCATAACGAATCTCAGTGGCCACATGACAAGAAAATGTTGCCATGTAGTTACTCACTATATAGTAACTTATGAACCAATATTTTGTTGCGATGTGGCCACTGAGATTCTTTATGGTATGAATGGTAATGGACCCAGAATTCGAAACCGTTCATGAATAAAAATTAAAAAGTGAACACCTACAACCGGCGCGGCGTGACTGCGTGGTCTAAGGCGCCAAGTCTTGGATCGGACGGCCGCTCCCGCCGGAGCTTCGACTCCTCCCTCGAGCATGGGTGTGTGGGTCGTCCTTAGGTGTGTTTTTTTTTAAAAAACACCTACTTATGTGGAACTGTATCACAAAGCTGAAAGCTGATCATGTAACAAGTTGCTGCTGTGCCGACCAGCATGCTGGAAATAAGTAAATTAGTGATTTTATTGAAAAATTTAATTATATTTTTTAACCTTACAGTGCAACATATAGTGTTGAAATATTATTACTTCTAGGGAAATTATAATATCTGTATTTTTTGCTATTCTTAATAGATCTTCGTAACACTGCCGTGTAATATCGGTTTAACTGATTGAAGTCGTGTCAACATGTAAGCACAATCTGAAACCCAATGCTCAACAGAGGGTACAATTCACTGGCACGGCGTTTGTTAGGGGGAGTCGATTAATTACGTGAGGTTTTGGAGGGGGGGGTGGGGAGGGGTCTACCCGAATCTCACCAAATGACACATGGGGGGAGAGGGGGGGAACTCGGCAAATCTCACGTTTTTTTTCGCAAGAAACAGTAAAAAAACTGCGAGATAACTGGCTTAAATTCCGTAAAACATGTTTCACGTCTAAAATATAGCGAAATGCTACACAATAATATTCCTCGCGGTTGTGTAAACATCGATTGTTTCACTAAAGTTCGACCTTTTTATACACGCGCGTTTTTGTCGGAATTGGAACCAGTGTCGGACTAAGTGGGGTGGGGTGGGGGGGGGGGGGCGTCCGCCCCGGGCTTCTCGTCGAGGGGGGCCTCCAAATAGCGAAATTTACTTTTTTGTGCTCGATTGGGGGTCTCATTATTCTGTTTTTCCGCCCCGGGCCTCCGACAGTCTTAGGGCCGGTTTGTCAATGTCTCGTCAAGTTCCAGTTAAGATTTTAACTTATCGTTAGTGGAGAAGTGCGTTTGTCAATGTTTCGTTATGAGTTAACCTGAGGTTAAAGGACCTCAAACTGGCCATTAAGTTAGCGAGTAAAATTCTGCTCGTTACACGGCTAACGAGCAGTTAAGTGAGAATCTGTATCAAAATGGCAGGCTTGCAAAGCGCTAAAATACATCAATATATTCACGTGAAAAAGACCGATTTATCGAACAAAATAACAGAAGCTCTACATGTATGAGAAACTAGTGTGGAAAGTAGCTTTATTGGTAAATTGTATCGTCATATTTCTCGCCCTATCCATTTCAGTAGCGGTTAGATGAGTTTGATACATTGCAGATACGCAACATAACCTTAAAAATATTGTTGCGATATCAAAATACAAACTTACGGGTAACGACTAGTTAAGTGAGAATAGGTATGATGAAAATGGCTGCAATAAGATTTCGTTGACAATTACTACGATGTCAATATTTTGGATGATCTAGAGGACATAGCCCCTATAAGGCGTCCTAGACGTATTTATGTTCGTCCAAATCATTTTGAATGCTGGGATGCAGAATTTGTTACGCAATTTCGTCTTCGAAAAGTCACTTTGGAAACGTTGCATGAAAAACTACACGACCATCTGAAGAGACCAACATATAGTTATGAATTTTGTAAGTTAGCCTATCTGTTGTAATAAAAAACAGAATACATCATCTATGTGTGCAAACTTATTAATTCAGTATTTACTTATGCTTGTTGCACCTAGGGTAAGGCCTAAAATGTGATTTTTCCCCGTTCTACAGGAACAGTGCACTTTCGCCTACGTGCAATTTATTGCTTGCACTAAGGTAAAATTTTACGACGCCTCTCGTCGGGCTCCAATGCTTATGTTGGCAACAGATGAACAATGAAGTGTAGAACTGCGTTAATATTTTTCACGAGCTACAGAGTAAATGTTATTGCTGCTTGTTTCACTCGCAGCAAATTTAATACTGTACCTGTTCTAAGGTCGACAGGTTCTTGTATGTACCCTTGTCCGTTCAGAAAAAAATAATTTTCGTTTTAATTGCAGTCGTCACGAAAAAACATTTATTGGTCATCTGAGTTGCCATCATTACCATTGCTGCCAACATAACCACTGGAGCCCGGCGAGAAGCGTCGTAGAAATTAACCTGCACTAACGTACTATGCACTTGGCAGTATATTATCGTACTAGGCCTTAAGCACTTTTGCTTTCCTACATGTTCCATGGACAGCATTGAATTCATTTGCCACAAGGTTCCTTTTCGTTCCATGTCGTAGTGTCGGGTTTCTTTTTCTTTTTTTTTTTTTTTGCATTCCAATGTGTCATATTTCTCTATTAAGGACACAAGACTCTCGCACTAATTTCTTGTAAAATTTGAACTTCTTTCACGTTTGTTTGCCATTGCACCAAATAACAACGGTCTGCTATCCTCTTCCCTGATAGTCAAATATGGGGAACAGCTGTTTATTCAGACTGCACTTTCATTTGTTCCTGTTGCCAACATAGTCGAAATATATCGTACCTTGTCGTTTTCTCCAGGTTAGCAAAAGAGAGGTGTATGTGGCAATGACAAATGCAGTGCTCTTAACGAGCACATTTAACGAGACGTTAAAGGCATCTTCTCGTTTACTAACGACAAGATTAACGAGAGATGGACGAACCGGCCGTTAGTCAGCCACTGATTGGAACGCAAGACACTACGGCAGCAACAGTGCTGGCCACCCGGGCGCCTCTCTCACGCTGCGAGGTCTGAAGACATTATCTATCTATACTGCCAGGAGCGTAGATAATATGGGGTAGGGGTCCATCCCCCCCCCCCCCCCCACTCTCCGAGCCGCATATGTCGAGCCTCCCCCCCACCCCCTCGCTTTCTTCGTCGCTCACAATGCAGCATGAAAGATTATGTACTATTATTTCTTTACTTGTTTGTAGCTAATCTTACCGTCCCGAACACGTAATTCATTCTTTTCACGCTGCCAACACTGATAATAAATAATAGCCTGAAGGAATAGTTAGAGTTCAGATACTTGAGGATAATTTGCCGAAATAGTGTCATTTCGGGGAATTTTCTTGTCTGCTGTGGGGAAACTTAGAAAATTCAATCTGGATTGTTGTTGTTGTTGTTTAGAGGGGACTAGACTGCATGGTCATCAGTCCCCTGTTGCGAGCAAAGTCGATACGGCGTAATGCATCTTGCAAAACCAAACATGACTCACACAGAAGACAAACGCATAATGGGGAAGCAATGATGGACAATGAGGTCAGGACACTCAAAGAAGAAAACCCAAGGAGGAAAGAAACGTAAAATGAAGAAAACTCAAAGAGGAAAGAAACATAACTGTACTAAAACGTTACTGCAGAAAATCGTGGCTGGCTGATCGCGAGGATGATAAAGGATGAGCCAGCCACTCCGCACATTCTGAAACATGCGAGTAAAAGCAGGCAGACAGCACAAAATAAGAAGAGTAAAGATGTGTGAAAGGTGGGTGCCTGAGAGATTAGGCTAAAATACCCACCTTTAGATCAAATGATAAAATCCAGCTGCACGGATAAAACGTAAAACACAATGAGCTGTAGTAGCGTCGTCACCGAGAATAAAAGGAAGTGCTGGAGACACTGCCAACAGTCAACGCGTCTTTCATCGGTCACAACACAAGTAAAGCTTGCTAATATTCGTTTGGAACAGGGCCAACTTTTAAGGTCTATTCTGTCACTGAAATTATTATGTAACATTTCTTGTGCACTTAGTTATCTCCAAAAGCAATAAAGTCAAGATCGCAACTGAAATATTTTTATTGACGACCGGTTTCGATACACTATATCATCACCTTCTGGTCGGTAAATAATATAGTCATCTTACATATTTAAAAATTTGAACATCTATCTTTATATATGTAAGATGACTATATTATTTACCGACCAGAAGATGATGACATAGTGCATCGAAACCAGTCGTCAATAAAAATATTTCAATTGCGATCTTGGCTTTATTGCTTTTGGAGATAACTAATCATTACACAGCGCCTCCTCCCAGCAATGTCAGGTAATGTCAATTTCTTGTGCGCTCCTGAAACACGATTTTTCATCCTTTTATTTATTTATTTATTTTGTGTTAGTGGTACACGGCAGTATTACTTTTTTCTCTGTGCGTATTCTGTGTATATTGCGTCTTTTATAAGCAAAGTAAATATTCGTATTGCGTTTTATGAAGTGAATGAAGCATTATATATTTCTGACATTATGCCCAAGATCACTTCATAATATTCATTTATTACCGGTTTAGGCAGATCTAGGCTGGCATTATCAGATCCTGCGCATTACTAAAAGTTCATCAGTAGCCACTGGTTTGGCGTGATATGTATGAAGTCAGGGATGTAAAAAAAAAAAAAAAAAATAAAAAAAAAATAAAAATAAAAATAAAAAAAAAAATTAAAAATAAAAAAATTAAAAAAAAAAAAAAGTTGCCCATCATAAAGCCCCTCCAGCTAGAACTGCTCGTCAGAACATAGTCTCACAGCATCGAATAGTAAAGAGGAAGCAAAAAATTCGAAAATAGCTTTGTATTTCTGGAAACAATTTTTATAATGTAATTTACCGCATTGTCAAGTACCTATAGTCTCTTCAAAATTACTTTGGATTGACATTCCTGCAGTCGCACAGGACGCACCTCATGCGTCATGTTACATTCCATTCAGCTCTCTCAAACATCCAAACTAACGTTAGACGTTATAGCTGATATACCTTTCCGAAAATGTAATAAAATACGTCGTTTTATACGATAAGTCGCGATAGGCGATGTCGTAGTAAGCGATTTTTTAAATGTAGCGATTAGCCTACACAGGATTTAGACGGACAATTAAATTTCGTCGTTATAGCCAATACGTCGTTAAAAGCGATGCCGCTATAAAGGGTTTCGACTGTATTTATAATATATTTATGGAGACGCAATTTATTTCATAAATGTAGGTTTTTGTACAACATGCAGCTGTAAAACGTAAAGGTTATCTTCGTTAGAAAAATCCAACGCGGGAGTGATAGCGAGTAAACCGTCACTGGGAATTTCATAGTGTTTTATCGCGTTCTTTACTTAAATCTTTCAATCATCTTTTAAAGGTTTAAAGAACTTATCAGTTAGAACAACTTTTACAGTGGGGCCAACTCCGAAATCGGGAAAATGACTGACCCTGAAAGACTAACTTTGCGTAGAAACAGTGGCGTAACTAGGACTTGGCTTTGGGGGGGGGTGGGATAGATCTGCTTGACGAGCAAAATTTTAGTCAGTTTCCAGACAGACTACCATCTACCACTCCCGTTGAAGAAACTAATTCACTCCCATCCAATGAAAGCTTATAGTAAAACACCCCAAGTTTCCAATCTTTACCTTTACCAAATTGCTGTTATACGATTTTTCTTTTCTTTCTTAATTTTTTTTCCGGTTTCTGGGGGGGGGGTTCTATCCCCCTCATCCCCCCCCCCCCATAGTTACGCCACTGCGTAGAAATGTCAGATGTGTAAGTCTAAACATCAATGAAAGTACTGACGATTCAGTGCGTTTCTTTGCCTCGAATACACACGTTGGGGAATTGATCCCAGAAGTGATGAAACTGATAAAGATAGCTTTAACTATACCAGTTTCCACATGCACAGCAGAACGTTCTTTCTCAGACCTCGGAAGATTGAAAACGTATCTGCGCAACATAATGAAGCAAGAGAAACTGAACGATAGTGCAATCATGCAAGGTCATAAAGAAACAAAAACATGAGCTTTGACCGTGTGGCGAATATTTTTATCAAACGATCCACTGTTCGTGGGAACACATCCTTTATCAGTGAGAATTAAAAACTACTGAAGAATTGAGAAACAACAATTTTATGTACGTTGTGGTATACTTTTTGTATTTGTTTATTGTGGAACATTATCTACACCAATTAATAGTTTGTTTACCTCTATCAAGTGTTGCTCATTCAAAATTGCGTATACTGATTTTCAGCAGGGTTTGCTGGGCCGCTGGGACCGGGCGTGTGCAAGGCGTGCGCCGAACGCGTGAGGCAACCCGGGATTTGGAGGGGGGGGGGGGTGGTTCAATTCTGACAACTAATTTTCATATCTGCAGCCACAATTATTTTTCAGCTGACTCATACTATCGCAATGTTTTCTAATCATTGGAAATAACCCTTTCAGTCACTTATTTTTTCTTCGCCAAAAAAAATTTTTTTTGCGTTTTTCTTGATCAAATGATTTATCTAAACATGTTTTCTAAGGAAAAAAATTTTCGAAAATGGTTTTTGAAAAATTGAATGTTGCCATTTGACACCACCGTGTCGGTACGGGTACATATAAATAAATAGTGTGGTCAACATCTTCTTGGTACAGTAATAATTAGCACACCATTCAAAATGACAATATTTATTGCAAAAAATCATTTAACATGAAATCTGCCAGTGCACTTTTCTAATTTCCATCTTTGCTCCCTCCCTTCAATGAAACGTGGCCAATGAGAAAACCCATCATATCTGGCATCTGATACTGGCCCCACCTCTCTCTGCGATGTTTTTACCACATCCATTGTGGGTTCTTCATCTTCAAACTCATCCTCAGTCCATCGCGGACGGCCTCTGTTCCTCAAAGTTGGGCTGGTTTCCTTCTCCATTAAAATTAAAGCTTCAGCTACCTGGTTTCTGAACTTCAGCAGATCCATTTTCTCTTTACCCTAAATGAAGATGATTCTTCAGTTTGAATCTTCTATTTACAGAAAATATGTTTGCAATCAAAGGTTTTCTTGTGTGAGGCTCCCAGTACATACGCAGTCTCGAAAATCCTAATGTACCCACCAAAAATGCACTCCAATCAGTTTTCGTATTTCAGATCTGGTACATTTCACTGACACTCCAATTCTCTGCACCGAATACAGATTCGTTTGTTCCAAAAGCAATTCCAGAAAATCATTGGGGAATTATTCTGTAAAATATTCAGCTGGACTTCTTACTTCCTCATCAGCTTTAATATCTGGAGCACTGAAAGTAGTGTCAGGGCATGTGAAAGGTTTTTCCATTTGAAGTTACCTTGTGGTTGTTCATTTGCAGCTTGCGAAACTTCTTTTTCAGGCTCTAGTGTCTCTTTCATCCCGTGAAGTGAAGCACTCCTATTGTTCTTCTTCATTCCTTGTATTTGCTGTATCTCCAACAGTTTCAGGTCCAGACTCTTCACTGTCTGAGAGTCCTGAAAGCTCACTGTCATTGAGCTCTATTAGAATCTGCTCAATTTCCTTGTCGGAAATTTTCGCCTTATCACAGTCTTAAAAATTAAAATATTTACTGAAATTAGCTGTGTGATGTGTGAAAATAAACGGAATATCCATTATATGTATTAAGAAAGATTAGCTTTCAAAATTATTTCAGCTGAACATAAAAATTATTAGTACCTACAAAAACGAGAACTTCATACAACGTCGTCACAATGGTGTCAAATGACAACAACAAGATTTGAAAAAAATGTAGCTAACAATGTAACAAAAAAACATTCACCAAAATAACACACACACAATAAACTTACCTTTAAGAAACTTGTAACACCTTTGTATTCTATAAATCTTCGACAGGCACGAGACAGGAAGGAAAAAAGTGAAGCACGATCCACACACAACAGCACACATAACACAACACGACAAACACTCGACTGTTGACTTCCGTATTCAAAGGAGATGAAAGCGCGCCATGTGGCACACGCCTGTACTAGATTGTTGTCATCCGCCAACAGCGTGAGGAAATGCAGACATTCGTTGTTACAACTCTGCAGTTGGTGAAACATGGTCAACACGATGAACGAAAGGGATAAAACTTCCGCAGGTTGAAAAAACTTTAACAGTCAAACAGTCGCTGCTTGCGAAGGGGCTTTCCCACGTTCCCACGGAGGAAGAGGCACAGCTGTCAGCCCCTTGCACAGGAATCCCCATGGCATCCGGCATTGTGCAGCGCAATTCGATTGACTGCAGATTGTTTTCTGATACAGCGATACGAGCTATTCAGGCAATTCTTATCAAATTTGTTTTTCAGTGCTAGTATTTAATTCTTTTATCTAATAAATGTAGTACGTGACTTATGAAAATTACACTGTTTAAGTTTTTGCCAAGATTTGTGATAACCGGTTTCGACAATGTAAATCGTGATCTTCAGATGGTTACATTGGCTCATCAAATATTCACTCGGCCCTTATGAGGCAAAGAGTCTCTTGTAATATAAAACCAATATTGGCAGTAACCTTAAACAAGGTGCGGTCTTCATAAAATTCAGATCGCCCTCCAGAGGCAAAATATTCCAGTTATTACTCTTATAACTCATAAAATACAATTAGAGAAACAAACATTACGGTAAGTACATTTGATTTTCCTAACTGTAATACTAAAATAGTAGCTGCATTTTTAACATGTTACCTGTTGTAAGAAATAGCTATACCATCTATTATTCTTTTAGACATTAACCCCCAGCCAGGCGCAATACATCTAACATTTTTGGCTGCAACTCTCAGGTGAAACAGTCAACTGCCACGTAAGCTTAAGGGAAACATTTCACATGGCTCATCGCTCTAAAAAGTTACTTTTTTCTCCAAATTCGTTTCGGCGTTGATAATAACTTCAAAATCGGCGTTAACTGGGACACATCATTTTATGTTCCAAAAGAATCAGTTTCGTCGAAATAATTTACACGTAAATGGTACGGCTTATTTTTTAAAACAGCGTAGTCTCATTTTAAAGAAGGGCGGAAGTTTGTCAGTAGGCCTATCAGTGCGGTATTCCTCTTAAACTAATACCTTGAAATTCGCCGTCCGAAACATACCCAATACACTATTGTGGCACTTTCTCCTATATTGTATTGTTAACTCTCCGTTATACATGCAGTGGAGTGAATCCGCAGTCCATCGATAAGAATTAGGCAGTTAGAAAGTCAAGATTTCCGTTAGCGGCTTTTTTTCCTTGACGTCCTTAACGAATCACTGGCGAGAGAATTCGAAGCATTTATTATTAACAGAAGGCAGCAAACTGGTGACGTGCAAGAGTCAGCCCGCAGCACGTGTAACCGAGGGTTCAAGCAAATTTCATTCATAAACTCAGTAAACATACACGACTAAATATTATACGATTTGGCAAAATAATAGCTTTCAGATACAGTTAATATATATACATAACCCAGTTGCTGTGGGTTGGTCTCGCTAAAACGGAGAAATAACTTGACCAATTTGAATATTTCTTTTGTTTTGTTTGATTTAATACAAGGTAGTTTCGACAGAAAAAAGATAGCAGAAACCCAAAGGAACAGAAGAAAAATCTAAAACATCGAAACTGAATTTTGTGTGGGCATCGCCACTTCAGATTGATTCGTATTTTATGCTCTCCTATACCGTTCATCCGAATGCGATAAAATTTTGATGGTTGGCCTCCATAATAAAAGGAAAGGTACTGTCTGCATAATAATACGGTGTGTGGCAGAGGGTACTTTACAACAAAGTCAAAACCAAACTACAGTTTTATTTCGATTTTCGATATTGAAGTTTCGCACGCTGGACCTTCCTAGCAAGAGAAACATCACTCACTATGTAACATAAATGGGGCATGGCGGGCCGGCCGCGGTGGCCGAGGTGACTGGGGCGCTGCAGTCACGGTCAGCACGGCCACTACGGTCGGGGGTTCGAATCCCCCCTCGGGCATGGATATTTGTGCCGTCCTAGTTCGTAAGTAGTTCATAAGTAGTTTGTAAGTTTAGGGACTGATGACCCCGTAGTTAAGTCCCATAAACTTAACAAACATTTGAACATTTTTTTGGGGCATGGCGGAGGGGACCGTATAATGCGGTATATACGGTATAATTTCTTGGAAGAAAGGATGATAGGGGGCATAATGTAGTTTTCAACATTTGTGAACTGTGATATAGAGCACCCACACTGCCCCCTGCCCAGAATAATTGGTCCATGATTTATTAACATTTGGTTATTGGTATTCCTAAATGGTTGTCTGACCTACATCCACATTACATAACCGCAAAAAACTGCATGATAATGAATGTTTTAAATTATATACTATTATAAGTAGCGTCATACCAAAAAATGTAAATGAAGTACTAGAATTCTGTGTGAGCTTTCATTTTATTAATCAGACTGCAGTATACATTGTGTAAACAGTTGCCTTGCCTCCTTTTCTTTTCTTTTCTTTTTTTTGTCCTGTACATTTTTGGTTTTTACATGCACTTATTCTGGAGTATGTGTACTAATACCGCATTTCATTCTTCAGGTGCGGAGACCGTGTAAAATTTTGTTGATACAACTGTAAAATATTATACAGTATGGGTATTGTACACACCATATTTAATTCGAATACGACGACGACTGAAGAGTTTATGATTAGTGTTGCCACTGCTATCAACACAACAAAGTGAATTTTAAAATATGTTGCTGTAATCGAACCTCTGAATATTGATCATTCATTAAACAATAAAATAATATTTAAAAAAATTTCGTTGGCAAAATATTTGCCGCCCTGTGCAGCTGCGTAAGTTGCATCTGCGTAATTACGGTCCTGCGTGAACTAAAGATAATGGCTACTGGTATCTGTGATATTCAACAATCACAAAATGCACCAGAAAAACCTTTACTTACAAAAACTTTAATCCACCGGTGCCTTTAAATGACATACCGTACTTATGTCGCACGCAAATTATTAACCAAAACCCACAAAATACGAAAAGCATCTGTTACAATGCGCCATATTTGCGAAGGACTTTACGTGACCAAATTTTGCTGAGAGGAGCCACTGGGCCGTTCCAAAGAGCAGGATCTTTTAGGAGAGCACTCAGCTGAGAGCCGCTCACTTAGGTAAGCCGTTTTATTACCGCTCGTGCTTCATTCGAGCAACCAATAGCAGAACACGTCAACAGTTCGCAGTGCCCTCAGCTCAAATAGGCAATTGTAAAGTGGACGGGTAACAAAAGCGCCCCAGTTCGGCTCAGCTGATGTTGGTAGAAGGCAACAGTATATACCTCGTCGCTTCTCTCAGCTGCCAATCTACATTGGAGTAGTAATAGGTGTTCGTGTTGTCTTCAGTCCGCAGACTGCTTTGACGCAGCTCCCCATGCTACCCTGTCCAGTGCAAGTCTCTTCATCTGAGAATACGTTCGCCAACCTGCATCCTTTTGAATCTCCTTACTGTATTCATCCCTCGGTCTCCCTTACGATTTTTACCCCATACGCTTCCTTCTAATGCTAACTTGACAATTCCTTGATGTCTCAGAATGTGTCCAACCAATCTATCCCTTCTCTTAGTCAGGATATGCCACAAACTCCTTTTCGTCCCGATTCGGTTAACCACCTCCTCATTAGTGTGTGTTGTCCCTAGGTTAGTTTACCTTAGTTTAAGTAGTTTGTAAGCTACGGACTGATGACCACGCAGTTTGGTCCGATAGATTTACAGACATTTGAACATTTCCTCATTAGTTACGTGATCTACCCATCTAATTTTCATCATTCGTCTATAGCACCACATTTCAAAAGCTTCTATCATATTTTTATCTGAACTCCTTATCGTCCACTTTTCACTCCCATAAAATGCTACACTCCAGACAAATGCTTTCAGAAAGTACTTCCTAACATTTAATTTAATATTGGATGTTAACAAGTTCCGCTTCTTTAGAAACGCTTTTCTTCCCATAGCAATTCTGCATTTTATATCTTCTTTACTTCGGCCATCAGAAGTTATCTTGCTACCCAAATAACAAAATTCATCTGCTACTTTTATTGTCTCATTACCTACCAGGTGATACAATTTTTTCATGATTGGCTCTCCTAACGACATCAGCAATTCAGACGGAATATCATCTACTCCAGGGGCCTTGTTTCGACTAATAGCTATTGTACTTAAACTATGCATAATGAAAAGTTGTTGTTATGGTCTTCAGTCCGGAGACTGGTTTGATGCAGCTCTCCACCCTACTCTATCCTGAGCAAGCCTTTTCATCTCCTGATAAGAACGGCAACCCACATCCACTTGAATCTGCTTACTATACGCGTCTCTTGGTCTCCCTCTGCGATTTTTACCCCATACACTTCCCTCCAATGCTAAATTTACGATTCCCCGATGTCTAAGAATGTGTCCTACCAAGCGATCACTTCTTTTAGTCATTTTATATCCTCTGTACTGCGACCATCGCATGTTACTTTACTACCCAAGTAACAAAACTCACCTACCACCTTCATTGTTTCGTTACCTAATCTAATTCCTTCAGCATCGCCTGATTTTCTAAGACCGCATTCCATTATTTTTGTTTTGCTCTTGTTAATGTTCATTTTATACGCTCTCTTCAACACACTGCCCATTCCATTCAACTGCTCTTCCAGGTCCTTTGCTTTATCTGACAGAATTAAATGTCATCAGCAAAACGCAATGTTTTTATTTCTTCCCCCTGAACTTTAATCCCTATTCCAAATTTTTCCTTGCTTTCCTTCACCGCCTGCTCGATGTACAAATTGAATAACATCAGAGAAAGGCTACAACCCTGTCTTACTACCTTCCCAACTGATGCTTCACTTTCATGCCCTTCCAGTCAAATAACTGCGGTCTGGCTTTTGTACAAGTTGTAAATAACTCTCCTTTCCCTATATTTTACCCCTACTGACTTCAGAATTTGAAAGAGTGTATTCCAGTCAACATTGTTAAATGCTTTCTCCAAATCTACAAAAGCTAAAAATGTAGGTTTGCCTTTCCTTAATCTATCTTCTCAGATAAGACGTAAAGTGAGTATTGCCTCCCGGGTCCCTATGTTCCTCCTGAATCCAAACTGATCTTCCCCGAGGTCAGCTTCTACCAGCTTTTCCATTCTCCTGTAGATAATTCGTGTTAAAATATTGCAACCATGACTTATCAAACTGATAGTTCTGTAATTTTCACACCTGTCTGTGCCTGATTTCTTTGGAATGGGGATTATTACATTTTTCTTAAAGACTGAGGGCATTTCGCCTGTCTCATACATCCTACACACCAAATAGTCTTGTCATGGCTGGCTCTCCCAGAGACTTTAGTAGCTCTGAGGGTATGTCATCTGTTGTTGTTGTTGTTTGGGGTTTAGAGGGGACTAAACTACACGGTTATCAGTCCTCTGTTCCTAGCGAAGACAAGACATCAAGTAGGAAACGGTAAAATACAGATCAATACCCGGAAGGGCACACTGTGGCTAATGGCTATGAACTTAATACTCTCACAATACTGAAGTAGACGGGAATAAGAGAGATCAAGTGTTGAACTAAGGTGAAATAGAGCAGGGAACAGTGGCTGGCTGATCAAAAACAAAATAGGAGCCAGTCACTCTGCACAAACTAAAAACTCAGGTAAAAACAGGGTAGAAGTAAGAAAAACATCAGGTTAAAAGTTGAGGTGGGAGCCTGAGACGCCAGGCACAAGCCCACCACTAAATAGAATGATAAAATCTAGCTCTGCGTATAAAACCTAAAACTCTGTCAACTATTGAGGCATGGTCAGATAAAATCAAGACAGGCGCAGTAGGTAGATTAAAAGACTGCCGCAAAGCGGCTAAAAGTGGACAGTCCGACAGGATGTGGACTACTGTCATCTACTCCTGGGGCCTTGTTCCGACCTAGGTCTTTCAAGGCTCTGTCAAATTCATCTCTCAGTACAGTATCTCCTATTTCATCTTGATCTTCTTCCTCTTCCCGTCCTACAACATCGTCTCTAAGTTCATTTCCTTTGTAGAGCTGCTCTATGTACTCTTTCCACCTTTCAGCTTTCCCTTCTTTACTGAGAACTGGTTTCCCCTCTGAATTCTTGATATTAGTAGAGTTGCTTTTCTTTTCGCCAAATGTCTCTTTTATTTTCCTGTAGGCGGTATCTACTTTTTCCCTTGTTATACATTCTTCTACAGATTTGCCTTTGGCTTCTAGCCACTCCTGCTTAGCCATTTTGCACTTCCTGTCAATCTATTTTTAGTCGTCTGTACTCCATTTTGCCTTTTTCATTTACTGCATTTTTATATTTTCTCCTTTCATCAATTAAATTTAGTATTTCCTGTGATATCCAAGGATTTTTGTAGGTCTTGCCTTTCTACCTATTTTGTCCTCTGCTGCCTTCTCTATTTCATCTCTCAATGCTACCCATTCCTCTTCTACTGTTTTATTTCCCCCTGTTTCTGTCAATTGTTGCCTACATCTCCCTCTACAATTCTCAAGAACTTCACTTTCCTTCAATTTATCTACGTCCCATCTCCTTATTTTCCTACCTTTCTGCAGTTTTTTTCAGCTTCAGCCTACAGTTCATGACTAACAAGTTATGGTCAGAGTCTATATCTGCCCCTGGTATGTCTTGCAGTTTATAAACTGGTTCTATGTCTTACCATTATAAAATCTATCTGATACCTTCCGGTGTCTCCTGGTCTCTTCCATGTGTACAACCTTTTTTTGTGATTCTTAAACCACGTGTTTGTTACGATTAAATCATGTTCCGTGCATAATTCTACCAGGGGACTTCCTCTTTCATTCCTCCTGCCCAGTCCATATTCACCTACTATTTTTCCTTCTCTTCCTTTTCCTACTACCGAATTCCAGTCTCCCATCACAATTAAGTTTTCCTCTCCCTTAACTATCTGAATAATGTCCTTTAGCTCCTCATATATTTCGTCGATCTCCTCATCATCTGCAGAGCTAGTTGGCATATAAACTTGTACTACTGTTGTCGGTGTTGGCTTCGTATCTATCTTGACAATGATAATGCGATCACTGTGCTGCTCATAGTAGTTTAGCCGCATTCCTATTTTCTTATTCATTATCAGTCCTACTCCTGTGATACTCCCAACTGATTTTGTATTTATAATCCTGTACTCACCTGACCAGAAATCTTGTTCATCCTGCCACCGAACTTCACTAATCCCCACTATATCTATCTTCAACCTATCCATTTCGCTTTTTAAATTTTCTAATTTTCCTACCCGATTAAGGGATCTAACATTCCACTCTCCGATCCGTAGTATTGTCTTTCCTGATGACAACATCCTCCTGAGTAGTCCCCGCCCGGAGATCCGAATGGGGGACTATTTTACCTCCGGAATATTTTACCCGAGAGGATGTCATCATCATATTTCCATACAGTAGAGCTGCATGTCCTCGGGAAAAGTAACGGCTGTAGTTTCCCCTTGCTTTCAGCCGTTCGCAGTAGCTGTGTGGCAAAGCCACATTAGCTGATGTTACAAGGCCAGCACATCAATCATCCAGACTGTTGCCCCTATAACTACTGAAAAGGCTGCTGCCCCTCTTCAGGAACCATACATTTGTCTGGCCTCTCCACAGATACCCCTCCGCTGTGGTTGCACCTACGGTACGGCTATCTGCATCGTTGAGGCACGCAAGCCACCCCACCTCAGCAATGTCTGTGGTTCATGGGGGTGGAATGAAAAGTATGTTTCCTCAAATGTTCAATTGTTTTTTGAGCTTAAGCGACTTAACTGCGGGGTCATCAGTCACTAAACTTACAAACTACTTATAAACTACCGTACCTTACACTAAAGACGACACAAACATCCATGCCCTAGGAGGGGATTCGAACCCCCGACCGTAGCGGCCATGCAGACTGTTACTGGCGCGCCGCAGACCACTCGGCCACCGCGCCCGTATGTTTCCTGCCCACACCGCTCTCCTCATTACTCTCTCCGTGCAACAGCCATAATGTATACGGAGTGGAGACTGGAGACGACTAATTATTTTAAAAGCGAGTGAAGTAATTCAGTTAATTATGAGAGGAACGTTGTTTCGTAGTATTGTGCATAAAGTACGAACCCACACATCACTAAACCATAGTCATCTACATTATCTGAAGTTGAGTTTTCATTGAAACTTACCAAGTAACGCAAGTAAATTATGTAGCTCTCACCGTCTCCAATGCGGTACACCATCACACGTCAATTGCAATTATACATTAATGGCGCTTCCAACAGCTGCTAAAATAGAACTTGTGTGAAAATGGATCGACGTACAGAATGTGTCAAGAGCAGTGATTGTTTTCCTATACTGTCTTCAGATTGTTGCAGTAACTGAGTAGGGATGGCATGAAATAACAGTAATTGGGTAAAATAACCAATAATTGAGAATTAATGGTTATGGGATTTTTCCAATGGTTTTGAGGATAACTTCACTTTTTCGTTTACTTCATTTTCATCTTATAATAATAATGGGCAACATCGGTGCAGCCACCTACCTTACTGCTCAACACCTTATAGGCAGACAGATCACGAACTCTGATATCTTGGACAGTTTAGAAGTGTTCTCCCTGTTCACCCGAGTATCTACATCTACACAGATACTCTGCAAATTACATTTAAGTGCCTGGCAGAGGGTTCATTAACCACTTTCATAACTTTTCTCTACCGTTCCATTCTCTAATAGCGCGCGGGAAGAAAGAACACCTAAATCGTTCCGTTTTCGATCTGATTTCTCTTATTTTATTGGGATGGTCATGTCTCCCTAAGTAGGTGGGTGCTAGCAAAATATTTTCACATTCAGAAGTTAAAGTCGGTGATTGAAACTTCGCAAACAGATCACGCCGCAATGAATAACGTCTTTCTTTTAATGGTCTCCAACCCCAATTCGTGCAACATTTCCGTGACGCTTCCCCCCCCCCCCCCGTAACGTCATAAAACAAAACGAGATGCCCTTCTCTGAACCTCCTCAATGTCTTCCGTCAGTCCCACCTGGCGAGGGTCCCACAAGGGGCAACAGTACTCCAGGAGAGGACGCACAAGTGTGATGTAGGCAGTCTCTTTGATGGAGCTGGTGCATCTTCAAAGCGTTCTGCCAATGAAACGTAATCTTTGGTTCGCCTTCCCCACAATATTTTCTGTGTGTTCCCTCCAGTCTAAGTTGTTCGTAATTGTAACTCCTAGCTATTTGGTAGCATTTACGACCTTAAGGTTTGACTGATTTATCGCATAATTGAAGTTCATCGGATTTCTTTAGTTGCCATGTGTATTACTTCACACTTTTCTTTATTTAGTGTCAGTTGCCAATTTTCGCACCATGTAGAAATTTTGTCTAAATCGCTTTGCAGTTGTTTTTGATCCTCTGTTGACTTCACTAACCGATAAACGACAGCATCATCCGCGAACAGTCTAAGGGAGCTATTCAGATTGTCTCCTAAATCGTTTATAAACACGAGAAAGAGTAGGGGACCTGTGGAACGCCAGATATCACTTCTGTTTTACTCGATGACTTGCCGTCAATTACAACGAACTGTGTCCTTTCTGATAGGAAATCGTGAATCCAGTCGCACAATTGGGGAGATATTCCATAAGCACGCAATTTCATTAGAAGCCGCTTGTGGGGTGCAGTGTCAAAAGCCTTCCGGAAATCCAGAAATATGGAATCGATTTGAGATCCCTTGTCGATGGCTCTTACCACTTCATGCGAATAAAGGGTAAGCTGTGTTTCGCAAGAGCGATACTTTCTGAATTCGTGTTGACTATTGGTTAATAGGTCGTTCTCTTCGAGGTAGTTCATAATATTCGAACAAAGTATGTGTTCCAAAATCCTACTACAAATCGACGTCAATGAGATTGGCCTGTAATTTTGGGGATCACTCCTATTGCCTTTCTTGAATACTGGAGTAACTTGGGCAACTTTTCAGTCTTTGGGTACGGATCTTTCCCTGAGTGATCGGTTGTAAATGATAGCTAAGTACGGAGGTATTGCATCAGCATACTCTGAGAGGAATCTAGTTGGTATACAATCTGGCCCGGAAGATTTGTTTTTTGTTTAGTGACTTAAGTTGTTTTACTACTCCAGGAACATCTACTTCTAAGTTTCGCATGCTGGCAGCTGTTCTTGGATTGAATACTGGAGTGTTCACTTCGTCTTCTTTGGTGAAAGAATTTCGGAAAGCTGTGTTTAGTAATTCTGCCTTAGCAGTACTGTCATCGGTAGTATTACCATTGCTATCGCCTAGTGAAGGTATTGTTTGTGTCTTGCCGCTAGTGTACTTCACATATGACCAGAATTTCTTTGGATTTTCTGCAAGAATACGAGACAGGATTTCGCTGTGGTAACTACTATAGGCTTCTCGCATTGACGTCCGCGCTAGGTTGCGAGTTTCAGTAAAAGATTGCCAATCTTGTGGATTCTGTGTCTTTTTAAATTTTGCATGCGTTTTTCTTTGTTTCTGCAACAGTGATCTGACCTGTTTTATGTACCACGGGGGGGGGGGGGGGTCAGCCCCCTCTTTTATTCATTTATTTGGTATAAATCTCTCGATTGCTACTGATATTATGTCTTTGAAAGTAATACACAACTGATCTACACTCGCATTTTTAGTTTTGAAAGACTGGAGACTATCACTCAGGAAAGCGAATTTTTATCTGCTTTATTGAATAGATATATTTTTCGTTTATTTTTGGTGCATTTGGGAATTTCCACATTCAGTCTCACTACTACAACTCGATGTTCGCTAATCCCTGTATCTGTTTTGATGCTCTTTACTAGCTCAGGATTATTTGTTGCTAGGACATCAAGGGTATTTCCGCAACCACTTACTATTCTAGTGGGTTCATGAACTAACTGTTCGAAGTAGTTTTCAGAAAAAGCATTCAGAACTAGTTCGGACGATGTTTTATATTTGCTACCGGTTTTGTATACGTAATTATGCCAACATATGGAGGGTAAATAAAAGTCGCCACCGATTATAACAGTATGCTTCGGATACCTATTTAGATTAACTCACAGGAAGTATCTGCCTCAATTTCGCTGCAGGATAAACCGTTTGTAACAGCAATAAACACGCCAGCCGCTTTTTTTATTTATGCTATCCTTTCTGAAGACCATTTGGCCCATTGAAAAAATTTCGGCGAGCTTATCTCAGGCGTCAGCCAGCTTTCAGAACCTATAACGATTCGTGCCTCAGTACTTTCTATCAGCGCTTGGAGCTCTGGAACTTTTCCAATACAGCTGCGACTATTTACAACTGTTATACCAATGGTTTCTATATCTGCTTTTTCCTGTGTCTGACCTGCCCCCTTAGAGACTGAAACCCATTTTGTGTATTCCCGAGGCCCTCTAACCTAAAAAACCACCCAGTCCACGCCACAAAGCCCCCACTACCCATGTAGCCGCGTCCTGAGTATAGTGGACTCCTGACCTATTTAGCGGAACCCGAAAACCCACCACCCATTGGCGCAAGTCGAGCAATCTGCAGCCCACACGGTCGCAGAACCGTCTGAGCCTCTGATTCAGACCCTCCACTCGGCTCTGAACCAAAAGTCCGCAGTCAGTCCTACCGACAATGCTGCAGATGGGTAGCTCCGCTTTCATCTTGCAAGCAGGACTGGCAGTCTTTGCCACTTCAGATAGCCGCTCAAAACCAGAGAGGATCTCTTCCGATCCAAAGCGACACATCATTGGTCCCGACATGGGCCACCACCTGCTGCTGGCTGCACCCTGTGCTCTTCATGGCATCCGGAAGGACCCGTTCCACATCTGGAATGACTACCCACGGTATGCACACGGAGTGCACATTGGACTTCTTCCCCTCCCTAGCAGCCATTTTCCTAAGGGGCTCCATTACCCGCCTAACGTTGGAGCTCCCAACTACCAACAAACCCATCCTCTGTGAGTGCCCGGATCTTGAAGGCAGAGGGGCGAGTACAGGACAAGCGACACCATCCGCATCAGGAACATCCTCTGACACAGACAGCGCGTCGAATCTGTTGGCAAGACTTCCCCCGGGAAGTCTTACGCCGCCTGACACGCGCTGAGGAGACCTCCCAATCCACCACGTATTGGGAGGCGACCTCCTCGCGGGCAGTGAGCGGGCTGGCCACAGCCGCAGGCCGATCGGAGGGCACAACAGACGCACAGGGCGTCTGCTTCACCTCCGCGAGCGGCCCACAACAGCGGCGCCCACCCACCGCAGTCTCAAGCGTTGCCAGCGAAGCCAACGCCGCCTGAAGCTGCGAGCGAAGAGTCACCAACTCTGCCTCCATCCGTTCGCAGCAGTCACGGTTCCTAGCCATTCTAAAAACCTATATTTCTTCCAAGTAAGTACGTCTATGAGAACACAGAAGTTTGATAAACAGTGAGCTTCGAAAAATATAAACCTAACACTGAATTGTTTATTAACGGCGAATCTGAAAAATATATATATATGCGAGCTAATAAATCAAAATATCAACAACTGAACTGTAAACTAAACGCGATTCTTAACAAATAAACACGCGAGCACACTAAAGTGTGAAGAACTGTAAAAGAAAGCACACACGAAATGAAAATAAGTCGCTTCTATTAAGGAGCCAGTTACCGTACAATGTAGAGCTGCTCCTGTCACGTGTGCACTGGCCAGCGGTCACTGAGCTACTGAATGATTCACTTCAGCTGATTGTATAAAAGTTTGATGGTGCTCTGTTGGATTTATTCAAACACAAATTGACATCGATGTACTTTCTATATGGGGGCAATTCTACGAGCAGACAGAAGGGGTGGCAATGGGCAGCCCTCTCTCACCGGTGGTGGCCAATCTCTTTATGAAGAGATTTGAAGAAGAGGCAGTTACATCAACCCTGAATCAACCGAAAGGTTTTTTCAGATATGTCAGTGACACCTTTGTTATATGGCCTCATGGAAAGGAAGAGCTCGATGATGGAACATCTTAACTCATGCCACACCAACATCAAATTTACTGTGGAACTAGAGAGGGATGGGCTACTCCTGTTCCTAGATCTTCCAGTCAAGAGGAGGTAGATGGAACCTTCGGTCATAGTGTGTACCAAAACTCACCCACACTGACTTGTTCCTGCAAGCCAGTAGTTGCCACCATAAAACAGAGAAATGGTGTACTCAGAACTTCGGCTCGCCAGGCACGAACTCTGTCAGATCTTAACGACGGATATGGTACACCTACAATCTGTGATCTACAAAAATTGATACTCTTCTTGAAATGTTCAAAAGGCACTCTGCCATGATTCACCGCCAGAGGCTCCTGCAGAGAGGTACAAGATGGAACTAAGAAGGTTGCATATTTACCATATGCCGGGCCAATTTCCGCCAAAATCAGCAGAATTCTACTCAAATATAATATCAAGACCGTGTTCCATCCACTCATCAAAATTAAGGCTCTACCAGGGAGTGTGAAAGATGACCTCGGTCTACAGAAACCGGGTGTTTACCGCATACCTTGTCAGTGTGTTATGGCATACATCAGCCAGACAACTAGGTCCGTTGCTGTCAGGAGCAAAGAACACCAAAGGCGTACAAGACTTAAGACAGCCAACCAAGTCAACTATTGCCGAGCAATGTTTAGAACTGGGTCCTTCTATGAAATATGATGACGCTACAATTATAACACAAACACCAAAATACTGGGATAGCTACATGAATGAATCTGTTGAAATTAAGATTACTGATACTCTTCTTAACCGTGACACAGGATATTAACTGAGTTCAAGAACTGTCACGGCGCACTACGCTAGCAGACCACCCCACACCACAAGAGAAATTGACCCACAACAAGAGATACAATGTTCTGAACAACTTGGGGGACATGCATAACGTCATACTGAAGTATTGATAATGGATAATAACTACAAAGTACGCACACAGTCATCGAAACAGTCGCGGCCAGAAGAAGACGCCACCGCCGCTGCTATTGGTCGGCGTATTACACAGCCGGCGTGCATGACGGGGCGAGGATGGCATACGGAGCGCCTAGCATCCTACAGGCATAAATACCGGCCACATTCCACGGTGGAATCCACGCCATTGCCGCTGCATCCCTCCCTCCCTCCACCTCCACACTCTCCACGTCCTTTCCTAAGGTAACTCCCACTACCTCCCCCTCCCGTGGTTGAAGTGCCCCCCCTCCCCTCCCACTCCTATTCCCTCTCCCCCACTTGGTTCTTCCTCTTCCTGCCCTGGGGTCCCTACGCCTCCTCTCTACGTATGTTTTATTCATCTGTCACAACTGTTATTTTTCCGATTTTTATCGTCTTGTCTATGTTTCAAATCTCCATTATTTTAACTCCGTTTCATGTTTTAATTTCGCATGTTCATATATTTTACGTTCTCTCAGCTGAAGAGCAGCACTCAATGCTGCTGCCAGCCTGCTGACATGTAACATGTTAGTATAAAATAACAATAAAGAAAGAAAAACACACGGTGGAATCAGTATCAGGAAGCACCTGAAAAAGACTGCAGTTGAAATATCGGGTGAGAAAAGACGCGAATAACCAGCAGGATACTCGATTGTGCAAGATGACAACACCTCACTGGGAAAACCTGAAGATTTACAGCTATTTTCTCATTTGTCAACGAACTCCTTGAATCCATAAACAGCAAAATGTCACAAATTGGAATATTCTGGGACTTGTTGACAGCATTTAGTTGTGCCAATCATAAAATTCTGCTTAGCAAACCTGAGAACTCTGGCTTGAAAGGTAAAGTAGGGATGTAGTTCAAGTCATATCTACATGATAGAAAGCATAATGCAGTTGTGAACACTTCTGTTTTGGATTGTACCCGTTCTGACTTAGGAACAGTAAAATGTGAAGTGCCTCAGCATTCAGCACTTGCTCCCTTAAGACTTTTCTTAATCTTTATCAATGACCTATCATAATGTATGACCCAAAAATCTCACTTTATCCTATTTGCGGATGACACAACCATTATGATTGACAAAAGTTCTCACTTGTAGTCTAGAGCTCACTGTAACTGCTATATTCAAAGAAGATCTAGACTGGTTCACTGCAAATAGTCTGTCCCTTAATTTAAAAAAAAAAAAAAAAAAAAAAAAAAAAAAA
Source organism: Locusta migratoria (assembly GCA_026315105.1). Classification (NCBI taxonomy): domain Eukaryota; kingdom Metazoa; phylum Arthropoda; class Insecta; order Orthoptera; family Acrididae; genus Locusta; species Locusta migratoria. The sequence goes on from CM048745.1 coordinate 394,299,740, forward strand.
AAAAAAAAAAAAAAAAAAAAAAAAAAACACCCCTCTTCATTCAGTTCCAAACTGCAAACAAAAAACTACACAGTATTGAGATGATAAAAAAAAGCAACTCATCAACACTGGTCATTCATTCAATTGCATCTGTATGTAACATGGTGACAATCAAAACTCCATACCTTGGATATAGTCATTATTGCACAGACGGAGGTCATCAGAAATATGAGTGTATCCTATATCCTCTTGAAGGAATTTATTCAAACGGTCCGGGATCCTCACCAAGCAATGCCAATACATTGTTTCACTAAAGTGCTTTGTTTAACAAGAATCAAACAAGTTACAAAAAAGTGCATTTGTGGTATGATAAATTAACATGATTTTCATAATGATTCAAAAAAATCTGTGTGGTACATAAAGCAGTGCATTATTCAAACTTAAAAGTCTACTATAAACTTTTTTTTCATGTACAATCATCAATGTTAATATAAAAAAAACTAAAACTCTACAGAACATTTTTGATAATGTGTAGTACTCCATGAAAAAACTTTAAATTTAATCATTAGCAATAAAGCTGAGAAAGCCTCATTGGTGTATCTCTGGCTGGTAAATATATGTTATATATGTTACAATGTGAGACTGAAATTGTTAATGTGGCCTTTCTGCTTCATCATATTTTTATTAGTGCTCTTAGGTAAATTTTTGTAAGTAATCCCTGTTATTGTTCATTCCTGTATATGTATTTGTGTTTATCTGTGATGCCATCTGAATTTTTGTGTGTAATCCTTGTTACTGCTTGATCATCTGAATATCCTTTTTCTGTGTATAATTATATATTATTTATATTTCAAGCCTCATGACCATTTGTATGTGGATATTTATGCAATTACCTGAAATGTTCTACACCCTAGTGTTTCACTCACGTCAGGTATCAACAGAACTTTAAAATAAATAAAAAATAAATTGTACCAATTTTTTTCCAAAAAAAAAAAAAAAAAAAAAAATACACATTGATCATGACTTTTTTCTTAATTTTTCAGTATACTGTGCAACTTTTCCAAACTTTATTTCATATAAATTCTGTCCTGACAGTTACAAAACACAACAACAAAAACTACAAAGACATAAATATTGGTCGAATGCTGATCACTAATGAATGGATGACAGGTCATATATTTTGTTCAGAACAGTTGGTTGGAGTGACTACTTGGATGTGCATCCAATCCCTTGGGAAATTACTTCCCTTTCCATTACCTGTTCTCGTTTTAGACAGGGTGGTACTGATGACCATGGAGAATGCAGCACAATGGATGGTTATTCTAATAGCAATACACAGAGATGTTACATGGCTCCTACATCAGGACTATTGAGGGAGAGGGGCAGGTGGCACATGTTTTGGCCAAGAATCAACAGTGATATTGTCCGCCTGGTAGCAGCATACACACAGTGTGTCAGGCTGCACTTAAGTCTTCTTTTTAGCCATGGCCCTCCTTTTCTTAACCTTGGGAGTTAGCCCTTTCCTCAATTCCTACAGGCATATTCCAACTTGCCATATATTATTATTTTTTCATTTACATCTGTGGATATGATGACTTGAGCTTTGTGCAAAGCAGGATTACCTTGCACTTTGCTTACAGACAATGACCCTCAGTTTGCCTCGGAAGAGTTCTGTTCGCAGCAAGACATTCTGCATGTCACCACCCTACTCTTCCACCCTCAGTCTAATGGTGAGGTTGAAAGGTTAGTTAGAACGTTTAACACACAGATGATAAGTTTGTAATGGACTTCTCTGGAGTACGCACTCCAACATTTTATGTAGATTTTTTTATAATGCTGCACTAATGGGGGAACAGAGACCTGTGTAATTGCCATATGGCCCCCAACCATGCACGATACTCCAGTAGTACTGCCACCTCCCACTGATTGGAGGTAGGCAACCTGATGCATTTGACACCAGGCTTGCTAAGATGGGTATGAGGTTTTGGTTGCCACCCACAGTGGACACCGGCAAACATCAAACAAAGTCGTTGCTGATGCTTTTGCTTCACCTGCTCTGCAAAAGGGCTGGTAGTTTGCCTCTGGGAGCAGCTGCATCCCCCACCTCCCAATGGGAACAACCAGTTTGCAGCAGCAGGGTGCCTGCTCATAGCTGGCAACACCTCTGCCAGCAGGAAGGCAGGAAACCCTGGTTGTGGGAACATCTTTGCCTGTGTAGGTCCATTTTCAATTAACCATTACACTCACAGTGAATCAGTTGACTCAACCACCTGTGCTGCTTCCAGGGTAGTGTCATCTGGAGCAACCACAGAGTCAACAGGAAAGCCTCAGGTTAGTTCCTCGGGACAGTGGCCTCATGGATACTGCTGAGCTTGAGATGCAATGAACACCTTCTTTCCCGGTGCTGTCTGCAGGCATGGGATGGGGAGCTCATTCCAAGGCTTGTCCTTGCCCATGGAGATTTTGTCCATATTCAGGAGTTCCGAACATCTACTGGTATCACAACCTCCCTCAGCACCAGCTGCAGCTCAGCACTGGATCACATGGATGTCTCATTGGTGCTATCACTCTCGTCAGCTGCACCCTCTTGCCACACTTTTTGATAGGGTGGGAGGAGTATTGTGGCCTAATGCCAAAAGTGAAGTGTGTGGTTTTGTGCAAATTCAAACGTGTGCCAATTTGTGAACATAGCGATAGCCAGAGGCCTCTTGTGTGTGCATGTGCTTCACTTGTCAGGTAGGCAGTGATGCCTCAAACTGTTATGTAAGCCAACTGGGACCCAGTGCCAGTCTCAGTTATACATTCAGTCTTGATCCTTATTCTTATGTTTAATGTGTATTTTGGCTGTCATATCAATATAAAAGTTGTGTTCACTGCAGTACTGAATTAGTGCATTGTTACCCCTGATGATGTGAACTTCTGTGTGCCTATCTCATGATGCAGCTCAGCACTTGCTGCAGGTGATACTAGAACAGATATAATAATATAGTAAGGACAGTTTACAACTCACCGCAAAGACGTGGCGACGAGCTGCGACAGGCACATGCAAAAGACACACACATACAACACTTTCAGCTATCGGACATGGCCTTCTTCAGAAAATAGAACACTCACACAATCACACAGGCACACAACACAGTCAAACAACCATCACCTCCAGCTGCTTCACTTGTGGTGATTCAAAGTGCGGCAGCCGGAGGTGATGGTTGTTTGACTGTGTTGTGTGCCTGTGTGAGTGTTCTATTTTCTGAAGAAGGCCATGTCCGATAGCTGAAAGTGTTGTATGTGTGTGTCTTTTGTATGTGCCTGTCGCAGCTCGTCGCCACGTCTTTGCGGTGAGTTATAAACTGTCCTTACTATATTATTAATTCCAACCCGGACTTTCCATTATTATATAGAACAGATACAATTTAGCTCTGCACTGTTTTCGAGGCACATCTGGCATGTATATGTTTTGTTGTAAATAACCACTGACTTGTGTGTAACTCGATTAAAAAAAAAAAAAAAAAAAAAAACTACTTAGTGAAGTCCATTCTAGTCCCATACATTCATTGTTATTTGTCAATGTATGACTAATGGTCAGTTGCCCTATACATTAATATTAAGAAAATAATTCCAAACTGGTTTTTACTTGTGAAGAACTGTTCATAATATATATGCTATGACAATCTATAAATGTCTGATGAGCCACGGACACTAGATGATTCAAGTAATATGTGTATACTTGACATTCTTAAAGGTAAGGGGATGACCTTAATTGTTATATGTTGTGAAATATATATGCCAAGATTGCTGTTCAATACTTCATTGAAGATTACCAGTTTCGACAAAACTTTATTATCGTTTCGGATCTGCAATTTTCTTACTTCTACATTTCAAAATAAAGCATCTCTCCATACATGATTAACGATTCCACAGTACAATTATGCTATGTTTACATAAATATGTGCTATGTCTTGATGTACAACAATTTTGTATTGGCTAGTCAGTTATAAGAGCTGTAAAATCATACATACATGTGTCATGATTTAAAATAATGTGCCTCACTGCATCACTTTTATTATAATAATCTGTATACACATACTCAGCCTCTATACAGTTGCTCCACATACAAGTTGCACAAGTGTGAACAAGTGAAATATGTGTGGTGTAATAGATTCTTTTAAATCAAGACACAAAACAATTGTATGACATTATATATATGTTATAAATGATGAGCAGATACAAAGTTGTTGTAAATTGAGACACAGCACAATTGTACTGTGGAATTGTTAATGATGTATGGAGAGGTGCTGTATTTTGAAATATAGAGGGTAAAGAAATTGTAGATCTAAAAATGACAACAAAGTTTTGTCGAAACCGGTAATCTTGAATGAAGTAACAAATAGTGAACGTGGCATACATTTTTCACAACATACATAGATTCAATGAAACATATCTACAAGACATACTTTGGTACTCTGATGTGCCAGAAAAATGGTAGCTGAATTTAAGAATGATATAAGTACGAAACATGCCACGTAAAGAGTGTGCTTTGAGAAGGGTATGGCACTTACAATTTATAAGTCAACAAACCATCACTGAGAAATATATTAAATCACAAAATCTTAATCACATCAACAACAACAAACAGCATTTGAATCAGACTTTCTGACCTCTATTATTTCTTTTGGGTGGAGGGAAACGTGTTATACTAATGGCAGTGGTACTAATAATAGCTACAACCAATAGCAGCAGTATTGGCGAGTTATTTAAATAAAGTAGTAGCAGTAGTAGTGTAGTGGTAGTAGTAGTAGTACCGCGAGAACAGTTCATTGGAATAATGAAAGGAACCTTAGAAGAATTGTTTACTGTTTAGCTTACTTGGTATTAGCAATATAATACCTTTGCTTGCTCACAGCTCATACTCATACCATTTATAATCTGCATCAACAATGTTCCATGTCTTTCTGTTTTTCAAAAATCTGTAATTGCAACCTACTTACAGGATAAAAAAATCATTTCCTGGTTGCAACGAAGGAAGTCTGCTGTTATGAGCCCATAACTTCATTTAATGAGAGGAGAAAATGGGCTACCATTCACACCTCCCCCCATTAATTTGAACAGTGATATGCACTCTCTAATTATGATGAACATACAAGCTAATGAGATGTTGTAGAAGTGGAAGAGGGTCACCAGGAAGTTAAAATTGAGCTACCTACAATGAAAAGAATTCCAAAATAAAACCCCATTAATGGTTTTCATCCCAACGATCAATAACTACTGGTAGTACTTAATAGCAACCTCTATTAAATAGAAAATGCAGTTTGTCATCATGATATAAAATAATATATGAGCTTGAATTTCATTGTTAAAGATGAAGATTTCAAATACTGATGAAATAATGAACAAGAGTGAACTAAAGCTTTATGCAGAACAGAAAAAGTTTGAAATGTAGAAAATACTAATTGTACCCATGCTGCAAAAAAGCTGAGTGCACAGAAAAGTTGTAATTCACATGTGTAATTTAGTGGAGCATTCAAAAGATAATGGTTTTGCTGTAAGGCACACACACAGCCGATAACATACGTCGGGAGTCGGCCGCGAGAGTGCGCCACGGGAAAATGCGGTAAACGCCAGAGCACGCCACGGGCGAGCCAATGACACAAACAGTGCGGCGTTGTGCTCTGCGCGCAGTGTGTTGTTTACCAGGTACGAGCTCACTTCGCGGGTATTCGTAGAGCCAGTGCACGCCGGTGTTCTGTGTAGCAGTGAGAGAGTTGTTTTCCGTGAATACAACAGGTTTATATGGCTTAAGTAGTGTCCAGAAACAGAAAACTAAAACAGGGGCAGACTATTTGACAGCAGAGACATGTAACTTACTTATGTTTTAATAAATAAACAACAAGGAAAAACAGAAGTTTTAAAACAATTTAATATATTTACAAACAACAGTGATGATTTATCTTCAAAAAGAAATTTGTACCATTTCATAATAGTCACAAGTAGTTTTCACAAAAGACCAACATATTATATTTTGATAATGGGATTTTTTACAAATATAATTGCTATGAATATAAGATTATAGATACATAAATAATAATTATACAAAAAAATATGATCTTGTTTTGCTAAAAACTTAAAGTTAGCTTATAATTTATAATCTTTTATAATTAAGACAGTTTATTCCTAAAATTTGTAGAAATATTTACATTTCATTAGTAACTTACGACAGGAGGTAAAGAATATCACATTATAAGAACGATCAACGTACAAACAGGACTTAATTCTAAAGTATCTCACTTAAAATAAACATCACAAATAACTATACTATCAAAATACAATTTTTTATCTCAGTATCAAAACAACTATAAATACAGAGAAACAGTTTCTTATATAACTCATATTTTCCTATAATTAAATTCCGACCTTTATTTCCTTATTCATAATACTGTATTAAATTCCTATATGCTGGTATAACACTGTAGAAAACTTGAAGCTGACAAAAAGTTATAACAACACCCATATGTTATATTTTACTGAACATCTTATGAAGGAAAGAATTGATATGCTGCAGCTAAAAAATTTCAGATTAGAACCTTATTACATTAGAAGCACAATGGCAAAGTTTGAGTGCTTATGTTTGTTAGAAATAATTTAGTGTATTAGTCTATGGATCTAACAGATTACTGTGTGGATCAACATTTTGAGTCTTGTTGCATTCAACTCTGTGTCAGTACTTGGCGTATTTATGTGATTGCTGTTTACACAGTTTCCTCAAGAAAGATTAGTGTATTACTAAAGCAACTACAATCATTTTAAATGACTTTTACTCAATCCTTGGAGATTTTAATGCACATTTTCTGTCCTGTAATAATGCAGAACATAATTTAAGAATGAAATTAGCTCTCTTAATCTACGGGGAGTTGACTTTCCCACTTGACTGACATAGAAGAGCACCAGTCAGATTGACCATATTTTTGTAGATAGTAATAGAACTTATATGTTCTCCTTTTACATCAGGAAGGAAAGTATGTTTCATGTTGCATAACATAGCAGTGTATTTGAATTAAAGAAAACAACTGAGTTGATATAGCAACAACTAAAAATTTGCAAGGAAGACAAGTTCAAGGTTTCGTCAACAATTAGAGGAATGATTCATGGTCAATGATATGAATTGTACATCCATAACATACTCCCTTCCATCTACTGAAAAAGGATCACATAACACTGATGTCTCTTCGTAAGGAACTATATCATTTAATGCATGGTTTATATGGCATGTGGTGTATGAACTACCATATTTACACTTAACAGAGTGTCACTATTGCATGTTGTGGTGTGAGAGTGGCTGTTAACATAATTTTGTGTGTGTGTGTGTGGGGGGGGGGGGGGGGGAGGTTGCCCACTTTGTATCTACATATGCCCTTTGTGTACATGTATCTGCATGAACCCGTGTAAATGTAAGTGCATTAGTGTCATGGGGGGAGGGAGGGAAGTGAGATAGATAGAGAGAGAATTTACATTTGTGTGTTCAGTGGCTGTCTGAGGCATGTGGAAGGGAAGTTGTCGGGGAAAGTAATTCTTATATATGTGTTTTAGTGTTCATTCATTATTCTGTATTTTTTACTACATACATCTTATGGTATTTTAGTACATATTTTAAACAGCACAATGTTGGGCTCCCACTTTGGATCTTTCGACACATTACATCTCACAACTACTGTCCTAATCACACAATTGTCAGTCACTGTAAATTTTTATTTTGTTTTATCAGCAATATGGCTTCCAGTCTGTGATTTGTAAGCATTTACTTGGCCATTATTTAAAATTTCTTGTGACCATTGTATTTGTTACTCTGCTCCTAAATGTTATTGTTAATAGAATAGACAGCTCCCTCTGTATTTTACACCACTCTCTGCAACAACATCTTTATACACTTGCTGTTCTTTTATGGTAATAATGAAAAGTCATTGACATATCACAGATTGATATCTGTACTATTAAAAATTGATCCAATCATTTCTCCAGAGGAAAAGTCAAATCAACAAATGTATATTAACATTCTAAAGACACAGTATATGAAATCAATGCAGATTAGCCACTACAAATTATATTAACACAACCTTTTTATCATCAGTCTCGGGCATGGTCCACCATAATTTAATAATTGTACATAATCAATCACACAAAAAGCATTGAAATTTAGCATATGCATCCAAAGACATCAGCCAAGTGCATTCTAGAGTTGTTGGTAGAATGCACTTGTCTGTTTTATTCATGTTTGTCATTTATCAGTGCTTTTCATCTTATGATCTGTGTACAATGATTATCTCATGATGAACTATGTCCAAAACCGGTATTAAAGAGGTTGTTTTAATGTAACACATTGTGACCAATCCATTGATTTCTCATACTGTGTTAACCAGAATGGTCACATGCCTCATGCTCATCTTTAAGTCATTTTTGGAATCTGAACACATTTTATCAATAAATTAATTTAACAGCCGTGTATTTTAGTCAATAAACATGGAATTTCATTTGAGAAGAAATTCTGTTGATGAGCTAGGGCTACCCATGTTATTTTTAGCATAAAATCATCAGAAAATTTATTTAAGCACAGATGATTACCATCACTATGTGAATCAAGTGACAGTGCAATCTCAGAATGTCATTATTGTGACAGTATTATTGATGGTTTAATATTGTCAGAATTTAATGCTATTATTATTATTTTTATTATCAAAAATAGCTAGAAAAGAAAACATTAATGGAGGCTACAAGAATAAATTACTGGAAACTCCAATTATTCTAATCCTTTTTTGTTCCCCCCCCCCCCCTTTATTTTCACACCTTTCAGTGTCTTTCCTTTCCTCCTTGGAAGGGCACTAATGGCAAGACTGTGTGGATTTAAAATAGAGTATCTATTTAAATAATCTTTATTTCTAATCAAGGCTTCCACTGAGATATGGAAGTTATTAAAGGCAAGACTGAGTGAGACTCATTCAGACACTGCAAAATAAATAGCTACAATTAATATGTTTAAAGGGGTTCCCCTACTCTGAACTTCTAATACCATGGGGAAAAAACAACTGAATAATCAATCATTTGAATTTTTCAGCCAATTACTCTATTGAACAAGGGCAGTATACTTTTCCACTATGTCTATGCTAAAGTCCAACAAGCATGGTTAAAAGCCAAACTTAATTTGTGGAATGCTAATGATTTCATGACAAAATTCTTGGACACAACATTTTATCAACTAGTAACAACTTTATTACAATACATTTGCTTAGGAGAAAGATTTTTTGAAAAAAGATTGATTACACTAAATACATTTACACTACTTTAAATCTGACTTCAGTTCAGTGATAGGTCCAAAATGTCAAGAGAGTCAGTTTTAGACTTATATTGGAACTAAATGGGAAAATATTTGTAATAATTCTTTTACATATAAATATCACAGATATTATGTCTGGAGGGACGCATAGTTTAATATAGAGATTCTCACTTACTTCCCATGTGAGGAAGTAAAAACCAGAAACATTTCTATGCCAGTGTGGCTCTGAAGTAATATAGGCCTTCATTCTTTACAACTGAAAGAATAGTACATTCAGCACTAACATTTCAAAGAAAGCTGAACAAGTCGGCCTATTGTGCCAAAATAACCTCAGGAAACAAAATTTGAAATGGTTCCCTGTAATTACTTGTAGATCTGCTTCATGGAAAAACAGCTGGAAAATATTTATTCTTGTGTTTGTTTGCAAAACTGGCCACTTCATATGACTGTACCATTCAGCAGCAACTGACTAAAGCAGAGCAGTAGAAAATTATATTCAACAACTCCATTCCATTTTCCTTTAAACTTCTTTGAATGTCACATCACTCTGTTGTTTTGGTGTTGGGACACAAACTTGTAGGATATTACCATGCCGAAAATTATTCTCTATCTCTTGCAGAGAACGCCTATATGTCTCGGGTAACAACAGAGCTACAAAAATAGTTCCTGCCAGTGAAGTTGCAGCAAAGAACAGAAAGACATCTCGTGATGTCCATTCTCCATCACCTCTGTCAGCTGTCAGAGCTGAAGCTAGTGAAGGGTACAACTTGAGAGCTGCGAAGTTCGCCAGGTAGGCGAGGCAGGTGGTGGCACCGGCAGCAGGGCCCCGCGCGTGTGCAGGGAAGACTTCACCCAGCAGAGCCCATGGTAGTGTGTGGAAACCCAAGGCTCCAAATACCTGCACAAGTATGTATGTTCTCAGCAGTGTACATACTACAGCTATTTTATCTTTGACAAGATTAACTAACAGTTTTTTTAATAAATTGACACTAAGCGAAGAAGGGAAAGCTAAAAGGTGGAAGTAATATACAGAGAGGCATTACAAGGAAACTGACAACAGTATTGTATAAGGAAAAGAAGATGAAGATATGTTATCCAATACTACAAGAAGCACTAAAATAATTAAATAAAAATCCTCCATAAATGAGATAGGTCAGTTTTATGAACTCTGTGTATTCACAAGTTCATTTTCATCTTTACACATTTAGTCATATAGTACTTAGTTTATTCAACAATGAATTAACAGCTTGCACACCAACAGACAGCTAACTAGCAACTAATTAACTCATTGTCACATCTCAGCCAGTATTTAAGCTTCAACAATGAATAATATGTTACATCAGTAATCATGGTTTTTAATCACACAATTAAATGTTTTTAGTATCAGAAAATTGTAGTTAATACAACAGAGCACCAACTAACACAGATTTTTATATTTTATATTAAAAATGGTTTACAGAAATGTTAATTCTAATTATACAGTGCTATAATGAAGATGGTGAATATATTGATTCTTTTATCTAATCATATTGTCTTTATAAACTGTTAACAGAGAAAATACATTGTCTGAATGATTGATTGCTGCAAATTATGTTGATAAAAGTTTGATATCATATTTATTTGATTTTGAAACTTTCACAAATGTTTTCATTGTCTTGAGCTAATTGTTATAAATGTTCCTATCATTGTCATTACAGAAGGTTCTCAAATGGAAAGAGGAATAAATTATTGAATTTTGGTTTAAAATTAATAAAATAAGACTTTTACATAACTTTTCCTCTTGTTCAATGAAGTAACCCACATAAACTGTTGTGATTAAAAGCTCCATGAAAATACTGGGAGGGCATAAATGTTGTTTTAGCCAAGTACACAAATACTATGCATACTATGGACTCATCATTAATAAAAGTAGATTTCATTTACTAAGGTATCAATGGTATTGGGTAGTTTAGTAGAAACTTGCTCTGGCTGTTACATTACATGCTACAGAAGAATAATGAAGATTAGATGGGTAGATAAAATAATTAATTGGAAGGTACTAAATACTGGCATATCTTGACTAAAAGAAGGAATCAGTTGGAGAGACACATTCTGAGACACCAAGGAATCATCAATTTAGATGGATGGATTACAGATGGAGATCAAGAGATCAAAACAATAAGCTGTTCAAATGGATGTGGGGTTACTGTTCTTATTCAGAGATGTAGAGGATTTCACAGGATATATAGTATGGACTGCTGCATTAAACAGTCTTCAGATTAACACCACAACAACAATAACAACAACTTGGTTTGTATCTCACACTATCATGACATTCTTTTCCTCCAATGATTTCTTTGCAAGTAAATTAAACATCCGAATGATTTTCTGAGCACCTTCAAATTGCAACAAGTGATGTAATCAACAGATAATACAGAAAAGTAACCAGTGTGAAGTTCATGGTCCTGAATAAATTCATACTTTATCACCTACACATAAATGGCTCAACTTTAATATAATTATAGATCTTTGTATTTATAGTTCAAATTTTCTACAGTGATTAATTAACTATGTATAAAATTAACATTTCTAGATATACAGCTATGTCATGAACAGTACTTTATTATATGTCTTTCTGACCCGAAAAAAGAAAAGAGAGAGAGAGGAAAAACAGCTTCAGAAAGGAGGACAAAGTAAGAGAAAATAGGATGCTTTCGGCTGTTCACAGTAACTGCATGGCAAAGCCGCATTACCTGATGTTACAAGGACACCTCAGCCACCTCAGTCAGACTGTTTCCCATGCAACTTCTGAAAATACTGTGTCCCCTCTTCAGAGACCACACATTTGTCTGCCCTCTCCATAGAGACCCTTCTGCTGTGTTTGTACCTATGGTCCAGCTAACGCAAACCACCCCACCTTGGAAATGACCATTGTTCATGGAGGTAGACAGATAATAATATGAAATGGTAAAAGAAAATTGTTGAGATGAAATGATGGGTATGATACTGCAGGAATAATTTGACAGACCTGTAGTATCCAGTATTTCCTCAGAATTATGATCCTTTTGATAACCAACTGTGACAAAACAGTTTTACAAGACAGGTTCATTGCCCTCAAACTTCAAGATTAATTTTATAATCCTAACACAAGAGAATGTATGAATCTTACTGAACCATCAGTTTATCAAATTATCTATAGAAAGGTGAGAGGACATGTATGAGCTGACCACGGGGAAGGCAGAACTCACATTCATATCATTTGTAGAATTGGAGAAAAGCACTGAGAATGTTACAGGCACTTCAAATTTCTAAAATTATCAGAATAAAATACAGTGGGCGAAACGCTAGCTGCAATAGGTACATTCACTTAGCCAATGGACAAGAGAAAAGAATTTAGGATTTGCATACAAAATAACATAGAAATACTACAATAAGAAACAGGTATCCATCCAAGATTAGATACAGTTCATAGGACACAAGCAACCTGTGGATCAGAGTGCCTAACTTTGAATAAGAAAGGTGAACTAAGAAACTAGAAAAATAGAGGGAGGAAAGACAAATTATAAGCCCTGAGAAAAAAAATGAAAACATATTTATATATTGAGGTAAAGACAGCTAACATTTTATGGACATTTAAAAAGAACACACGAAAACTGTTAATTATAGTTTGAAGTAAACTGAAAGATAGATAAAACCAGTGAAGAAAGATGCAAACAAAATAGGTGTTACAGAAAAAATAATACATAACAGGAATTGCTTCAGGCTACTTTTATGAAATACACCCTATGAAGATTATTTACTGAAACTTTGACCAAAGAGAGTGTGGATGGATACGGAGAGATGAGCAGTTGGAGAAAAAATGAAGTAGTACTGTGAAGAAAGGAAGATAAAGAAACACCATTAGTCTTAATTTGTATGCAGTCCATGGTTGGCCAAATTCACGAATTCCAATGAAATACAGCAATACAGCAATTACAAAAGTTGATGGACATACTGAAATCAAAATGGGGTGGGAAACGGTTTGCAGCCAGTTAAACCCCTTGTCATTCATAGATAAGTGGTAAAGGAAGCCAACAAGAAATATGAACATGGAATTAAACTTCAGGGATATAAATAAAAACTTATATATTTGATGATATTGTTATTCTGAATGTAAGGGCAAAGGGCTTGTAAGTTCTGTTGAATGGAATTGATATTATATCAAGTAATTTGGTACATAATCCTAAGATATTCTGGTCATATGTAAAGTAAAAAGGTAAAGCAGTCAATAATCCGGAGATTGGTTTGAACACCACGATGCTTTACTAGGCATGATCCTGTTTGGAGGTGGTATGCCGTTACCTTCCTCCGACCTTCGAACTGACTTACCCAGCCAGTTATAGGGGGACCTACAGTTTAATGTGGGTTCCGAACCACGGTGCTACTCAGTATTTTTCACATGAGCATTACTGCCAGAGGTGAAAGAAGTGGAAAGTATCAGATAAAAATCCTAGGATCTGGCGGGGATCGAACCCGCGACCTTTGGATTTGTAGTCTGGCACTCTACCACTGTGCAACCGAGGCGCACTATATGTAAAGTATACTAGCGGAAAAACACAATCAGTACCTTCACTACGCAATAGCAGTGGTGTTGCTACTAATGACAGGTTCTGCTAAAGCAGAATTGCTTGACACAGCTTTCTGAAATTCCTTCACCACAGAATACGAAGCAAATACTCCAGAATTCATATCAAAAACAGCTGCCAATATGCGTAATGTCGAAGTAGGTACCCATGGAGTGTTAAAGCAACTTAAATCACATAACAAAAGTAAGTCTCCCAGTCCATACAACCGCTCACTCAGTGAAAGATCTTGTACTGACACAAACCACTACACTACATTTTTACTCGCCTTGAGCTATCGAAATATTTATTAGATTATTTGTTAAATTAAATTTAGGCATATTTGGAGTAGTGGCTGCTGCTGGAGTCGGTTTGTTGCAGATTTTGGAAGAGGCTGCAAGAGCACAGTGGTCAGATACTGTATGTAACATACAGTCATGAAATATTAAACATCATTACTCTGTGCAACCAGAATAAGAAGTGATGTTGAAAAAATAAGTGTAATACAATTGATTGTTCTATGCATTTGAAGTAACTCTCATGTTAATTACTATATAACTATCTTGACAAATGTAAATATCTTAAGTACTCCAATAAATGTTAAGAGTTGAAATATATTCACAAGTTGGACTCTTCATTTGTATGTGGAGTGAAATGTGAAGTCAAGACTCATTTTGTTATTATATTGATGTCAAAGGCAGTGATACTTATAGAGGCACAGCATGAACCGCATCTCTACAGCTGTTTAATACTTCGATTATATTCAACTTTTAATGGAATTAACTTATATACTTCAAGAGTATGAAAATTTTATAATTCATGATTATCTGGTGTTTGACTTGTAATTATTTAAAGAAGTGTTATCCTGCTTGGTAAACAACATTGATTCATACAAGACCAAGGGTAACAGTTCAATCTGGACACAAAGACTGGAAAGTTGCACAGATCACTCCAATATTCAAAAAATGCAATAGGAGTGATCCACAAAATTACAGGCCTATCTCGTTGACGTCAGTCTGCAGCAGGAGTTTAGAAATTATACTTTCCTCAAATATTATGAACTATCTAAAAGAGAATGACCTATTAGCCCACAGTCAACAAGTATACAGAAAGTATCATTCTTGTTAAGCACAGCTAGCTCTTTACTCATATGACGTGATGAGTGCTATCGACATGGGATGTCAAATAGATTCCGTGTTTCTAGATTTCAGGAAGGCTTTTGACACTGTACCTTAGAAATGTCTTCTAATCAAATTGCATGCTTAGGGAATATCAGGACAGTTGTGCAATTGGATTCATGCTTTCCAGTCAGAAAGGACATAGTACATGGTAATTGACAGAAAGTCATCGAGTAGAGCAGATGTGATCTCTACCAATTCCCATGGAAGTGTTGTAGGGCCCCTACTGTTCCTTATTTCATAAACGGTTTAGGAGACAACCTGAGTAGCTCTCTTAGACGGTTCATGGATAAAGCTGTCATTTATTGGTTAGTATCAGAATATCAAAAGCAACAGCAAAATTGTTTAGATAAGCTATCAGAATGGTGCAAAAATTGGCAAATGACCCTTAATTACTAATAAGTGTGCAATCATCCATTAAACTTCAATTACATGATAATTCAAAGCTACAGGCCATAAATTCAACTAAATACCTATGAGTGACAATTATGAACGACTTAAATTGGAAAGAACACGTAGAAAATATTGTAGGGAAGTCAAACCAAAGGCTACGTTTCATTGACAGAACACTTAGAAGTTGCGACAGTTGTACTAAAGAAACTGCCTATGACATACTTTTGCGTCCTATTTTGGAATATTGCTGTGCATTGTGGGATCCCAACCTAGTGGGACTGGTGGATGATTAAGAGAAAGTTCAGAGATGGGCATCTCATTTTGTAATATTGCAATGTTGGGGGGGGGGGGGGAGAGTCGTGGAAATGATGCATGAGTTCTATTTTCAAAATTTCTTTCATCTACTTTCTCTTCAAAATGTGAACACATTTTGTAGTGCTCTCCCACCTACATAGAGACATGATCATCAGAATAAAATAAAAGAAATCATATCGAAAACTGAAAGATTTAAGTGTTCCTTTTTCCCATGAGCTATTATAGAATAGAACTCTAGAGAAATATCATAAAAGCAGTTCAATGAACCCTATAGTATGTACTTCAATGTGACTTGCAGATTATTTATGTAAAAGTAGATATAGATGTAAATAGGGTATAAAATGAACATCATGGAAAGAAAAATAAATAAATACACATTTTAAAACAGATGATGCTTAGCAAATTAAGTTAGTCAATCAGACACTAAAAGTAGTTGATAAGTGACCACACATGGTCAGTCAATGAAAATGGAAGACATTTCATTTTTTATATAAGGGTTTGTAATTGCTTGCTTAATTTGTAAAATCAATTTATCTCAGTTGTATATACATACCACATAAAGGACCAGAAGTATAAGAGGCAGTGATGTAATTGCAGATTCATTAGTGGCAGACAGGTTAGCTAGTTGTAGGTAGATTGAGAGTCCCAGCATGCAAAGCATCATGCCAGCACCGGAGATGATTGATAAAGGGCGACGGCCACATCTGGAAGGCAGATCAGGGGAGTGAGCGGTATTGAAGGTACTGTATTTAGGTCTCTCTCTCTTCCACTCCCCCCCCCCCCCCCCTCTCTCTCTCTCTCTCTCTCACACACACACACACACACACACACACACACACACACACAAACAAACCCTTTCTTGACATTAGGATGGTGGTAAACATAGTACTCTCTGCCACACACTATTAGGCAATTTGTAGATTTTGGTGTAGCTGTGATGTGCGTGCGCACACATGAAGCTACATTTATTATGCCTTTAAGCAATAAGTTGGTCTAGTCACCCACATGAGGCCCAAGGAAGAGCTGCATATGTAAACCACCAAGAAAAATTGACACAAGTTGATTTAAGTAAAATTGCTTACAGCAGGCTTATTTATTTATTTTATTCATTATATTATTAGTATTTTTTTTCTTTTTTGCGTAAGCCTTATCTTTTTTTATATGACAGTATGACACACAGCCAGTCATTATACTACTATCTATGACTACATGTGCTGATGAAGCATGCTATATTATCGTATATTGCAGCCAGGTATTACAATTGTTGTTCATTATGAATTTCATAACATGATCACAACTTACTTAGTCACCAATCCTTTTGATTACATGAACTTTAGCATTTAATATGGTGAAACATGAGGTCTAATACTGTGCTCAGTGAAATTTAGTAGTCAGGAACATAAGAGTTACTAAAATGCTGTTTGATTTACGGTTACCAGATGTCCAATATTTCCCAGACATGTCCTACATTTTAACGGTTTGTCTGGCGTCTGGGGAGAATTTTTGAAAAGTTTGAAATGTCCTACATTTTTAGTAACATGCACCAATCAGTAGAAATAAACTGGCAGTTGTGAAACTAGGCATGAGTAACTGTTTATTAGTCGTAAATACTAGTCTCCATGCCAAGACTGCTACATTGATTCAGCTTTCAGCATATTAGTTCACTGTTACTAGCAAAGATGTTCGAATAAGACTAGATTAGATTAGATTAGATTAATACTTGTTCCTTAGATCATGTATACGACATTTCGTAATGATGTGGAACGTGTCAGTTTAGTAAATTATGTCTATACTTGACAATCTATATTTTAAGAATTTTTATTTTTATTTTTATTTTATATATATATATATATATATATATATATATATATATATATATATATATATATATATATATATATATATACTTGTGTCTTGTGTCTGTGTAAATGTGTGGTTGTATGTGCATTTATTTACCTTCCATTTTTTCCCCCAAGGTAAGTCTTTCCTGTCCCGGGATTGGAATGGCTCCTTACCCCCTTCCTTAAATCCCTCATCATTTCCTTTTCCCTCTCCTTCCCTTCTGCCTGATGAAGCAGCTAGGCTGCGAAAGCTAGCATTTTTGAGTGTGTGTGTGTGTCTGTGTGTTTACTTGTTGCTATTACTGCCTGTGCCCCTTCGCCTGGTAAGTGTTCTTCATCTATTTTTTACGTATATATTTTTTTCCTGTTAGGAATTTTTCCTCTATAATATATATATATTTATGTTTTATCTAAAAATTCATCTACATTGTAGAAGGAGTTGCCATTCAGAAATTCCTTTAATTTCTTTTTAAATACTAGTTGGCTATCTGTCAGACTTTTGATGCTACTTGGTAAGTGACCAAAGACTTTTGTGGCAGCATAATTCACCCCTTTTTGAGCCAAAGTTAGATTTAACCTTGAATAGTGAATATCATCCTTTCTCCTAGTGTCGTAGCTATGCACACTGCTATTACTTTTGAATTGAGTCGGATTGTTAATAACAAATTTCATGAGTGAATATATATATTGTGAAGCTACAGTGAGTATCCCTAGATCCCTAAATAAATGTCTGCAGGATGCTCTTGGGTGGGCTCCAGCAATTATTCTGATTACACGCTTTTGTGCAATGAATACTTTTTCAATGTTGAATTGCCCCAGAATATGATCCCATATGAAAGCAGTGAATGAAAATAGGCGTAGTAAGCTAATTTACTGAGATTTATATCACCAAATTTTGCAATAACTCTGATAGCATAAGTAGCTGAACTCAGACGTTTCAGGAGATCTTCAATATGTTTCTTCCAATTCAGTCCCTCGTCAATGCAAACACCTAAAAATTTTGAATATTCTACCTTAGCTACAGATTTATGTTCAAAGTCTAAATTTATTAATGGTGTCATGCCATTTACTGTATGAAACTGTATATACTGGGTTTTATCAAAGTTTAATGAGAGTCCATTTGTAGAGAACCACTTAATGACTTTCTGGAAGATATTATTTACAATTTCATCAGTTAATTCCTGTTTGTCAGGTGTGATAGCTATTCTTGTATCATCAGCAAAAAGTACTAGCTTAGCATCTTCATGTATGTAGAATGGCAAGTCATTAATATATATTAAGAACAGCAAAGGACCCAAGACCGAACCTTGTGGGACCCCATTTTTAATAACTCCCCAGTTAGAAGAATTAATTGTGTCATCTACATCATATGAACTGCTTATTTCAACTTTCTGCACTCTTCCAGTTAAGTATGATTTAAACCATTTGTGCACTGTCCCACTCATACCACAATACTTAAGCTTATCTAGAAGAATCCCATGATTTACACAATCAAACGCCTTTGAAAGATCACAAAAAATCCCTACTGGTGATGTCCGGTTATTCAAAGCATTTAATATTTCATCAGTGAAGGTGTATATAGCATTTTCAGTTGAAAAGCTTTTTTGAAAACCAAACTGACATTTTGTTAGAACTTTATTGATACTAATATGTGAAGCAATTCGAGAATACATAACTTTTTCAAAAATCTTTGATAAAGCTGTCAGAAGTGAGATGGGCCGGTAGTTGTTAACATCGTATGTATCCCCTTTTTTATGCAAAGGTTTAACGATAGCATATTTCAGTCTATCTGGGAAAATACCCTGCTTTAATGAGCTTTTACAAATATGACTGAGAATCCTACTTATCTCCTGGGAACAAGTTTTTAATACCCTGCTGGAAATGCCATCAATTCCATATGACCGTTTACTCTTGAGAGAGTTTATTATTTTCCTAATTTCTGAAGGTGAGGTGGGTGGAATTTCAATTGTATCAAATTGTGTGGGTATGGCCTCTTCCATTAATTGCCTTGCTCCTTCTAATGAACATTTAGATCCTATTTTCTCCACAACATTTAAAAAGTAATCATTAAAAATGTTTTCAACTTCTGACTTTTTGTTGATAAAGTTTTCATTTGTTTTGATGGTAATACCCTCTTCCTCTGCACTTGGTTGCCCTGTCTCCCTTTTAATAATATTCCAAATTGTTTTAATTTTATTATCAGAGGAGCTAATCTCAGACATGATGCACATGCTTCTTGATTTTTTAATAACTTTTCTTAATGTAGCACAGTAGCTTTTATAATATTTTATTGTTTCTGGGTTATTACTCTTTCTTGCGGACAGATATAGTTCCCTTTTTCGGTTATACGATATTTTTATACCTTTAGTAAGCCATGGTTTTTTGCATGGTTTCTTAGAATTAAATTTTACTAATTTCTTGGGGAAACAGTTATCAAATACCCTTACAAATGTATCGTGAAATAAATTATATTTTAAATTAACATGTGGGAGTGTGGCAACACTGATTTCTGCACTGATTTTGCTTGGGAGACACAAAGTGATATTTTACTGCTTCTTTTTTTATTCAAACTTTTTTGGTTTCTCTCGTTTAGTTGCATTTTGGCGCGTTCTGTGATTTTGGCTGTGGAAAATTGAAAAAGTAGAAAATGAACAGTTAATTTATATTTTACAGTGCTTTTGTAACAAGCTGAAATGCCTAACGAAAATGCAAATTTAATGATGTACTGTTGTTAAAGTATTAAGTGTTTTAAGGCAGGAAGAAACGAACACGAGACACAATGTATTATTTGCCCTCCAGGAACGTACGTTTCTGTTGCACACAAAGCTAGGGTAAAAGTTTACGATGCTTCTCGCCCGGCTCCAGTCCTTATGTTGGCAACAGATGAACAATGAAGTGTAGAATTGCGTTAATAGTTTTTTACAAGCTACAGAGCAAATGTTATTGCTGCTCGTTTCACTCGCAGCAAAATCAGTACTGTATCTGCTCTATGGTTGACAGGTTCTTGTATGTACCCTAGTCCGTTCAGAAAAAAATAATTTTCGTTTTAATTGAAATTGTCAAGACAAAATATTTATTGGTCATCTGAGTTGTCACCATTAACCATTGGTGCCAACATAACCACTGGAGCCCGGAGAGAAGTGTCGTACACTTTAACCAAGGTAAGTTTATTAAAACATTTTTTTCATATTTATCTGTCGTCTGTTGAACTGGCGTATAGCTATGGCAATTATTTAAAGGCATTTAATTTACATTTGCCAGTTTTTCTAAGTATCATAATTTTAATACGATGAATGTTTTTCTTGTAGGCACACAGGATTTGGAAGTGCACCTGTCTTCCAAGAAACATAAAGCATCACAAAATTCTGCTGCTACATCGGATATTAAAAGTTTCTTTGCACAACCCACACAGTCAGCAAATCATGTTAGTGCTGTGGAGGCAACACTTGCATTCCATGTTGTCCACCATTAAGCTTCGCACAAATCTATGGACTGCACTCCTAAGCTAAATTATACTGTGATTCTGAAATTGCAAGAAAAGTTTTGTGTGAGAGAACAAAGAGCAAAGAGATAATTAATACAGTTCTTGCACCACATTCTGCTGACATGACATTGTGACTTTTTGAAAAAAATTCTTTTTTTGGAGTTAGTACTGACAGCAGTAATCATGGTTCCCAGAAAATATTTCCGATTCTAATACAGAATTTTGATCTTAAAGCTGGTGGTATGCAGATAAAGGTTATCGAAGTTAAATGTACACCAAATGAAAGTGCTGAAACTATATCATCGTATGTTAATGACTGTATAGTACGGTAAGGGTTTGAACAGAAATGTGTAGCATTTGGAGCTGACAACACAAACACAAATTTTGGGGTTATAAGTCGACCAGATGGCAAAAATGTGTTCACCAAACTGAAGTCTTCTATTAATGAAAATTTAATTGGAGTGGGTTGCCCAGCTCACATTCGGAACAATGCCTTTCAGCATGGGTCAGATATTTTAAGTGTAGATTTAGAGTGCATTGTTTTTAAGCTGTACACCTACTTTTCTGTATATACAGTAAGAACTGAGGAACCCGAAGCAGTACTGTGAGTTTGTAGAAGTTACTTACAAACAGCTTCTGAGCCACAGCAAAACCAGGTGGTTATAACTATTCCCTGCACTTGACAGGATAATGAGGCTCTAAACCCTTACTTTTTGTCCATCCCCAATGCTTCCAAAGTCCTAAAGACTTTCTTTGAAAACACTTTGAGCAAGGCTTTGTGTTCAAGCATAGAATAAAACAACTTGAAAGTGAACAAACCTCAGTTGTTGAGATGATTTCAATATTAGAAAATGTTTGTTCTCTTCTTAAGAATAGTTTAGAGAATAATTTTCTGTCACTAAACACAAAAAAAGGTCATGATAAGTGCTAGGGAGGAGGGCTTTGATAAAGAAGCTGACACTTTCGAGCAGGAGGCTGTTTCACTGTATAGTGAATGTTTGATCTATGTAGATAAATGGCATGTGTCATTTTCAGATATAAGATATTTTAGTTGCTTAACTGTTAAAGTATGCATGGATGATGTACAGAAGTGTGTACAGTTCTTAAGTGATACAGGGATTGCAACAAATGACGTGAAGTGTTGGGCTGAGGTAGGTAATGTGAACCAGTTTTTGCAACAGCACAGCTCTGAAATTGAGGAACAGTCTTGTAATGAAAAGTGGATTAGATATTTTTGTAGCAGTAAACATGAAGACTGCCATTCTGAACTGTTGAAACTTGTTCAGTATTTCTTCGCTATTCCTGCACACAATGCCAATGTTGAAAAGGTATTTTTTCTAATAAGAGCTCAGTGAACAGATGTAACGAACAGATTATCTGTTGATTCAGATAAAAGTATTGTTTTGGTAAAATATAATTTTAAAAAGTACAGTTGTAGAATGTTTTGATTATATTTCAAATGAGCAAGATGTTTTCAAGAATATCAGTTCATCAGAGAAATATAACTGTGTTTGACTATATTTAACATTTATTTGTCAATTTTTAAAGAAAGTACTGTTGTATCTGCCTGTAGATATACATAAATAGCATTTAAATTATAACTTTGGATTGTTTTTTCATTAACCAATAATGTCTTACATTGTGTCCTACATTTGTTATCATTGTGTCCTACATTTCCATAAAATAATCTGGTAACCCTAGTTTGATTGTGTCAAAGTATTTCAATAAGAAAGTTAATTTAAATTCTGTATAGTACCTGGTGACAATGTAGCTAACAACAAGGCTAGAGACAAGCTGTACACCACCAAGCATGATGGTGGCCATGTATGGATCAATAACCACTCCTGCATCAGTCACAATGTCCACAGCATAGGACACTACCACATAAACACCAGCGAGCTGCATGAACAGGAAATATGTGTTCAGTATCAGCAAAGGCCGCCAGACAGCAGGGTCACACAACAGTAACCACGTCCTGCTCAGAACTGTCACCAACTTGGATCTTGATTTAGTCTCACACACTTCATGAACTACCTTACTTTCTTCCTGTGTTAATGAAGCACAGCTGTGGAAAAAATAGATTTTTGTTAGTATAGCTACTAATTGCACTGATTTTCTGACTATATAGCCTACACAAGGAATGCTAAAGTTTATTCAATACAACAATTTTCTGCAAAGCTGGGAGTTATTTCAACTTTTTAGTGAATAAAATAGCAATGAAAACCGTCAAAAATAATAATGATACTGAAAAGTAATTTCCATTAAATTTATATTAGTGGTAGAACCAATTAATTTACTTCTGAATATTTAAAAATAGATGACACTTTATGTGCATAAGTGATAAAGTTATTATTTAGACTAACAATAAGAGTGGATGTCAGGGCTTTGAGTATCAACTGAGCACAAGCATACCAAAAAATGGCTTAAAAGTAAACTGATCACATAGTAGAATCAAAACTTTTCTTTGAATATATATGAAGATCTACTAAATGAAAAACACTAATTGATTTGGTTGTTACAACCAATTACTACTTGACAGCAGCTTTGATATAAACTGGGAAGCAAATAAAGGAAAAGGACATACAATATAATAAGTACTTGCCTGTTCTTTCCTTCCTTTCATGTGCAAACTAGCTGAACCCTACCAATACTCTTACAACAAGGTACAATGACAAGTCCTCTCATCAGAAAAGGAGACACTGTCCTTTGTGGTTGCCAGGCACTATGCGACAGCAGTATGAAAGGGAACTGACTCAATCCTCCAATGTAGCTTGTGCACTTCACCTTGGCAAAGACAGTAATATTTCGTATGCTTTCTAATGTGACAGTGGTTTCTTTTTCACAAATTCTCACAGGACTTTAATAACGATTAGTGCTGAAGTAGAAAGTACTGTTTAAAGAGAATGATATTATCTTGGAAGCTTTACTGGTGGCGTTTGTATAAGGATAAAATGCCTCCTAGTGGCACAGCAGAGCTTCTCATGGTCATAAAAGAGAAGTTAAAGTGTCACTTGCTGAAGAATAATTAGTTTTGTTGTATAAATAATGTAATTTTAACATCGGTCAGAGAGAAACACACACACACACACACACACACACACACACACACACACATCACTGCCATCTCTGGCCAGTGTGCGAGACTCGATACAGCTGAGGCGAGAGCAATCGATGGTGGGGGTGAGGAAGTGACATGGAGAAGGACGCAAGATGGGATGGGGGAGCTGCACGGAGAGGGTGGGGGAATATGCCAGTGTTGTGTGACAGACAGGGTAGAAGGACTGGAAGAGACTGAAACGTGTGACGGGACGGGAGACATATGTAAGGTCAAAGAAAGGTAAGGTCAGAAAGAGGAGGGAAGGGCGGTGGATCCAGGAACTAGCAAGGGTTTTGGGAGTTTAGGGGATTGCAGGAGTGTAGGATATATTGTAGAGAGAGTTCCCGCCAGTGCAAATCCGAAAATCTTGTTTTTGTGGGGAAAATCCATATAGCACAGGCTGTGTAGCAGTCACTAAAGTGAGCCACATTATGCAGTGCTGCATGCTCCGCAACAGGATGGGCTAGCTGTCTCCTAGCCACAATTTGTCAATGGCCATTCATCCAGATAGCTTGGTGTTAGTCAGGCCACGAAGAAAGCAGCACAGTGGTTGCAGCTCAGTTTGTAGATAACATGACTGCTTTCACAGGTTGCCCTGCCCTTTATAGGGGTACGAAATGCCTGTGACAGGAATGCAGTAGGTGGTAGTGGGATGGTGGATAGAATAGGGGTATGAGCCATAGGGCAAGGAATTGGGAGCAGGGATAGAGTAGACAAGGATATTATGTAGGTTTGGTGGGTGGCAGAATACCATCGTAGGGGGGTGGAGGAGGATATTGGTTAGGGTATTTCAGGACAGGATGAAAGGTAGTTTGAATCCTGGCAGAGAATCTAGTTTAACTGCTCCAGTTCTGGGTGGTAATGGGTAACAAGAGGGGTGCTCCTTTGTTGCTGGACGGTGGTTGTGGGGCAGCTGGTGGGTGACTGCACAGCCAGGGCCTATGAGATCTGTTTCTGCACAAGGTTTGGAGGGTAACTGCAGTCAGTGGAGGCCTCAGTGAGGCGTTTCGCATATTTGGAGAGGGACTGCTGATGTGATGACCACGGGTGATCAGAGTCTGAGAATTAAGGCGAGTTAAATTTCTGAAAGTTAAACGCAAAGCGAGGAATTATTTTCACGTTGAATATAAGAACTTTCTTGGAAGAGATCAGTTTGGAGTTGAGCCACACACACGACCTCGCTGTTTAGGTCTTCGTAAATAATAGCATGTCTTTTGTTGCAAAACGTGAGAATGGTGTCATTATAAATGATGAAGTAAGCATCTTGCTGCTGAGGAAGGCTTTCTTGCTTTCCATGCAGTAAAACATATTTTTTTCTCTTAAGTCAATGGTTTGCACTAAATGAACAATGTTGAAAATGTAGGTCAAGCGGTAAAGCACGAATTTAGAAATACTATTTCATCTTATTTCATGTCAGTAGTAGCTGCTGAAAAAATTTACAGCCGTTAATTATCTTCACACAGTGTCTAACTGATACCATTGAGTTAGGTTTAGTATTGAATGTGTTTTGATATTATTAAAAATAAGATTCATCCTTATGATACTTCATGAGTTTATTTCAACAAAACTGTATTTCACATTATCATACTCCTGAATGAAGTGTATTCTTTTGAAAAATATCGTTGAGAAAGTGAGAAATAAGTAATCTGTGTATATAATAACAGCTGTCAGCCCACATGAAAGATGTCATTGTATAAAGCTGTCGTGTTTGCATGATATAATAATAAAATATTTACGCCATTAGTAACGCAACGTATTTAACCCCCCCCCCTTTTTTTTTTAAAGTGGGAGTCTTAACAAAAAGGAATTGTGATGTACGTAGCTTTAGTATGGACCAAATGTTTGAAATCTAATCAATTTTACTGATACCGTATTTATGAAACGTTTCAATAATGTGGCTTAATTTCACCTTCTAATCTGTCTCCCATATTTTGATTTTGGAAATCTGGTCAGCCTTGGTTAGAAAATTTTGAAAAGTTAGGAGGGAAGATTTGGGGGCAGTATGGGTGAACCTGGACTGGATGGAAGTGTGAACTGGGTCAGGCAGGGTTCAATTTTGGTATTGGTATGGGTTTGGACGGTGGGTTTGGTAGTGAAATGGTGTTTGCATTGTAAGGTTGAATTTGGGAGTGGGGCAAAAGGTAAGGCCTTTGGAAAGAAATGACACTTCTGTGGGACTGAGGCTTTTGGAGGAGAGGTTCATGTTTGTGTGCCTGTGGTCCCACATAGGGGACTGTAGATGTATGGCTGCATTGTGTGAAGACTGCGTTTAGTCACCTCTTACGACAGGCAGGAACACCTCGGACCGATTCGTACCTCCAAACCAACATGGAGTTAGTTTATATGTATTTAACAGACTACATTTAAAATATGTATGCAACTTTTATAACTTAGACATTAAGAACCACATCATATGAGGTGTTATTTTTCAAAATGTAGATATTTGAAGATGACAACTCAGTTTGACGAAGTTGTTTATCTAAAATAAAATATTCACAAAGAGATATTGGCATATATATTATCAATAAATAGTAATTTAGATCGCCCCTTGTTTGAAAACTGTCAGGCATATACAGTCAAAACCTGGTTGAGGAACTTAATGTCATGGTTGGTTGGTTGGATGGATGTTTAAGGGGGACCAAACTGCAACGGTGATCGGTCCCCCATTTCACTGTGGGCGTAAAAGAGACAGGCTCAGAGTTAAAGTGTAAAGTGGGAGAGGAATCCCACTGAGTCCATAAAACATCTAAAACGACAAGAAACAAAACGAAAGGAGACCATCACACAAGACAGCTTATAACAAGGAAGCCGATGGCAGTATAGACACCCGAGTGGTCTAGCAATCAAGAATATTCACAGAAAACGTATCCTCAACAATAAAGATGATGTTATTAGTAAGGTGATGGAATAATTTCCAAAATATTTCAAGGAGATATGTTTTATGCAAATTTATTTAAATTTTAACATTGAAAAGCTCAGGTTGGAAAGTAAATATTATGAGTATAGGTAGCAACTCACTGTGATTATCATTGTTGATTTGAAAACAGATATGCAGTAAAGAGAATCACATTCACAAAACTTAAGTTGCATGTGTGTGAATGTATGTAGGCCTAAGCTATATTTCTGAAGAAGGCTGTGGCTGAAAATTTAGGTTGTATGAAAGTGACTGTCTATCCTATATGCTGTCTACGGTTCAGAAATTGTCTTTATGGTGAGTAACTGTATTTAGATTCTCTAATTGGTAGAACTTATATTAATTGTTTATAAATGTTGTAATTTCTCCCACACCAATCACCACAGCTGGCTGCATAGTGAAGCCCTTGTTGACCACAATTGCATAATTTTAAATAGGGCGAAATTACACTTGAGAAACAATTTGCCATTATGAAATAGTTCTTTAGCTTATCACAGCAGGAAGATACAAGCTGTGAATCTGAAAGCCTGAAAAGTGTGTGTAAGAGCTTGATTAGCCAAACAAAACTATTAAAAACAAAGGGAACTGTTATTAGTAAATGTGTCAACTATTGTGAATAAAATTTAGAGCAGCATTTGAAAGTTTTGCTGAACTTATGAGTTAAAAAAGAGAGGGAGTAATATAAGAGGCATATAAAAAGAAAAGAGCCACAGCCTGGATAGTGCAAACAGGTGACAAGAGGATAATATTGAGGCGCAAATGACGAAATGTGGTTTCAACCAGAGCGTGGAAGTTCACAGCCCGTTGCTAGAGGGCACATGTGCATGTCATGTGACTATACAAAGCTAGCAGCAGCATGCATCAATTGTCCAACACTGCTAGCCACATTGCAAACAGTGACATGGAGGTGTCAAAAGAGTAGGGGGAATTGACATTCATTGACGAATACCACCAGTGTATGGCGAGCACTGCATGTTCCTTACAAGGGTCAAGGAATGGCACAAACACATCAGGAAATAACAGTTGTCATTAGTCGAAAATGGACGGTCTGGAGCACCACACTGAATTGCTGGTGACATCTTCCAACTGGTTGTTGCACCCATTACCCAGGACTGTCGAGTTACAGTGAAAGCCATAGCTACCATGGTTGGATTGAATGTTGAAAGAGATCACACCATCAAGAAGGAATGACTGCCCTTTCACAAAGTGTGTGTGCCGAATTGGTGCCTCATAATCTTCAACCCCACAAGGAAGCATGTCGAATGGCCCACTGTCTTGATCTGCAGTGCTATGCTTATGAAGGGAATGCGTTACAGGCGCAAGTGGTGGCTGAAAGTAAGTTGTGGTGTCCTCACTTCAGACCAGAATCAAAATGACGATGTCTCCAGTGGAAGCAACCAGGGTCACCACGACCAAAAAAAGCCAAGTCCATCCACAAGAGTGCAGGAAAGACTATGCTGACGTTCTTCTTTGACCAAGATAGCTCCTTCTAATTCACTTCTTGCAGCATGGGACAACAGTGAATGCTCAGTGTTACTCGCAAACCTTGATCACCCTAGCGATCAAATCAGAACGACCAGGCAATCTCACCCATGGGATCATTCTGCTCCATGACAATGCAAAACCTCAAATGGTAAACACAACTGTGACACCTACAGAAATTCTTGGACAGGTTTCTTGGCCACGCTCCATACAGTTGAAACTTACCTCCCTTAAAAAGGCTCTGAGGGGCAAACGATTCACCTTGAATGTGGATGTCCAGCTGTATGTGCAGAACTGGTTCACAACACAAACCAAGAATTTTATGAGATAGCCATACAGCTCATTGTATCACAGTAGGACAATTGTGTCAGCAGCCAGGCTCAATACCTCTAACACACAGGTAATGGTTTTTTTTAATATTCCTACAGCTCGTTTCTTTTTTGAATGCTCATTGTAGATATGGAAGGACTAAGTCTCAACTTCCTAGACTTTCTGTCTCTCTCTGTCTATTTCTTGTTAACTGAGAGACTAAGGAAAGGAGGGTGGGATGGGGACAGAAGTGGAGAGGGAGAGAGAGGGGGGGGAGGAAGGGAAAGAGGGATTTTTGGGGTGGGGGGACAGAAATGGGCGGAGGGAGAGAATATTCAAATGTTTGTAAATCTAAGGGACCAAACAGCTGAGGTCATGGGTCCCTAGACTTACAAACTACTGGGTGATCAAAATGTCAGTATAAATATGAAAACTTATTAATCACGGAATAATGTAGATAGGTAAAAATTGACAAACATGCTTGGAATGACATGGGGTTTTATTAGAACAAAAAAGAAAAAAAAGTACTGCTAGACGCGTGAAAGATCTCTTGCGCGAGTCATTTGGTGATGATCACGTGCTCAGCCGCCACTTTCGTCATACTTGGCCTCCCAGGTCCCCAGACGTCAATTCGTGCGATTATTGGCCTTGCGGTTACCTGCAGTCGCAAGTGTATCGTGATAGACCAACATCTCTAGAGATGCTGAAAGACAACATCCGACGCCAATGCCTCACCATAACTCCCGACATGCTTTGCAGTGCTGTTCACAACATTATTCCTCGACTTCAGCAATTGTTGAGAAATGATGGTGAACATATTGAGCATTTCCTGTAAAGAACATCATCTTTGCTTTGTCTTAATTTCTTATGCTAATTATTGTTTTCTGATCAGATTAAGCCCCATCTGTCAGACATTTTTGAACTCTCTCTCTCTCTCTCTCTCTCTCTCTCTCTCTCTCTCTCTCTCTCTCTCTCTCTCTCTCTCTCTTTAAATAAAACCCCTCGTCATTCAAAGCAAATGTGTCAATTTTTTCCTCTCTATCTACATTATTCCGTGATTTATTAGGTTTTCAAATTTATACTGACCTTTTGATCACCTGGTACTTTGAATGATGATAAGGAAAAAAATGTTCAAATGTATGTATAGCTTATGGGACTCAACTACAGGTCATGAGTCCCTAAACTTACAAACTACTTATGAACTAGCTAACACTAAGGACGGCACAAATATCCATGCCCGAGGGGGGATTCGAACCCCGAACATAGAGGCCGTGCAGACCGTGACTGGCGCGCTGCAGTCCTCTCGGCCACCACGGCCGGCGATGATAAGGAAAACACACGCACCCATGCCCAAGGAAGGACTCATACCTCTGACATGATGGGCTTTGCAATGTGTGAAATGGCAGCATGTTAGACCACACACACCAGAGAGGGGGGGGGGGAGAGAGAGAGAGAGAGAGGAGAGAGGAGGGAATGAGGGAGAGGAGGGGAGGGAGGGGGTAGGGAGAGGATGGGAGGAGAAGGAGATATAAAACATAGAGAGAGAGCAAGAAATTACAAACCTTTTTGATGGTAATGTGGAAGGCAAGTGACCATTTCCTTGAACGTGACATTCAGCAGTGGCCTCAGGTGGTTGCTTTTCTGTAGCATCAATGCTACGACTGGAGAGTGTGGGTCGATCTTCACTTCCGTGGCCTGTATCCAGAACTGTTTGTTCACTCTTATCTCGCACACAAACAGTGGACTGCAATTCCCGATCCGATTCGGGACTCGTAACGCTGTCTTCCTCGAAGGCGAGGTTCGAATGTCCAAATGGCGGGGTGCTTTGGTGATTTGTACTTTGTGGGATGACGAGGTTGTTGGAGTGGTGAGGTTCCTGCTGGACGTCTGGATAGTATTCAGTGCGATCGCCTTTTGGTTCTTCTGGCAGACCGTCTTCCGGGCGACAGCCACTGTGCTGGGCGGGTGCCAGCTGTCGCAGACCGCGCAGCTCCTGGGCGACGGCGGGCGGCAGGGGCCCGGCCGCGGGCTGCGCGCGCAGCCTGCGCAGCGCCGCCTCTGCCTCCCGGTGTCGGCCGCGGCGCGCCAGCCAGGCGGGCGACTCGGGCAGTAGCAGCCAGGTGAGCAGCAGCGCGGCCGCCGGCAGCGCGGACCACGCGGCCGCCGCCGCGCGCCACGGCAGCGCCGCGCCCAGCGCGTACGCCGCCAGGATGCCCGCAGAGATGGACAGCGACGTCCACGTGACGAACGTGGCGCGCAGCCGCGCCGGCGCCGTCTCGCCCAGGTACACCGTCGCCGGCGCGCTCGCCAGGCCTGCGGCACGAGTCACCCAGGTAACATGTTGTTGGGATTTGGAAGGGACTAAACAGCGACGGTTATCAGTCTCTTATTCCAGTCAAAGAGATAAAACATTTTGTTAAGCGATCCGAAATAAATGCGTTAACAAGTCAAGGTTTAAAACTTACAGACTAATATGAAGAAAGAATACGATTAAAAACGAAGAAGGAATATAAGGAACACACCCAGCCACTCTGGAACACGTTAAAACCACCTACCTAACAGACTTAAGCAGGTGGAGGACAGAGCATTGACAAACACAAACTTTAAATTGACTTGTAAAGTCCACACTCACGCATAAAATTTAAAACAGAGTCAACCGTGGAAGTGTTGTCAGCTAATGCAAGCTGCAAAGCGTCAGGGAGATTAAAATATCGTCGCGCTGCGGCTAAATTGTGGCATTCAATTAAGATGTGGGCGACTGTCAAAGGCGCACCACATCGACACTGAGGAGGGTCCTCGCGACGAAAAAGGTGACCGTGCGTGAGCCGTAGTGGCCTGCTTGGCCAGCTGATCGACACGTTCATTGTCCGGTATACCTACGTGGCCCGGAGTCCAGACAAAGGTGACAGAACGGCCTGACTCGCCAAGGGCGAAGACAGCATCTTGAATGGCTCGCGCCACTGTGTGTTTCGGTAGAAACTGGTCGAGGGCCTGTAAGCCACTCAGGGAGTCGGTGCAGATGGCGAACGACCCCCTGGGGCGAGCTCTGAGGTGTTGAAGAGCTCTCAAAATACCGACCAGTTCTAACAGCATGGACGACACTAGATAGACAGCAAACCTCCTTAAGGTAGTATGGTGGTTTTTGAAAGGGACTAAACATCAAGGGTTATCAGTCCCTTGTTCCAGTCTTAGAGATAAAACATTGTGTTAAGCATGCCGAAGCATAAGCTTTAACACGTCAAAGTTTAAAATGAACATGTAAAAACGAAGAAAGGTTTCACATAAATACTAAGAAGGGATAAAAGTACTGGGACAGGACAAGAGTGTTTTTGCTGGGTGATCACATACATATAAGTATCACATCCATCCACTCTGTACACATTAAAACACCTACCTAATAGACTTAGGCAAGTGGAGAACAGATAAATGACACACAACATACTTTAAATGGATTGGTACAGTCCACACTCACGAATAAAATTTAAAAACTATCAACCATGGAGGCATTGTCAGCTAAAACAAGCGTCAAGGCGTCAGGGATATTAAAATTCCGTCGCTCTACGGCTAAATCGTGGCATTCCACTAAGATGTGGGCGACTGTCAGAGTTGCACCACAGGGTCCTCACGACGCAGAAGGTGCCCGTATGGCCGATACGCAGCCGGCAAAGGACCACCGACTCCCTGCGAGAAGCCCGCAGTGAGGACTGCCGTGCAGCAGTGGAGGGCTTGACAATGCGGAGCTTGTTTGGTCCGGTCAAGCTCGCCCACTCAGAGTTCCAAACCCCAAGGACCCTGCTACGTAACTGGGATCGGAAGTCTTTTTCTGGGAGGCCAATATTCAGAAACCGTGAAGTGGTGGCCTGTTTGGCCAGCTGATCAACACGTTCATTGCCTGCGATGCCTATGTGGCCTGACGTCCAGATGAAAGCGACAGAACGACCTGACTCGCCAAGGGCGAAGACAGCATCTCGGATTGCTCGCACTAAAGTGTGCTTGGGGAGAAACTGGTCGAGGGCCTGTAAGCCACTCAGGGAGTGGCTGCAGATAACATACGACCCCCTGGGGGCGAGCTCTGAGGTGTTCAAGAGCTCGTAAAATAGCGACCAGCTCGGCAGTGAAGATACTGCTTCCACGAGGCAATGAACGCTGTTCAGTATGGTCACCACAAATAAATGCATACCCAGCAAGAGCATCCGCGAGATTGCCGTCCGTGTAGACAACTGCTGCATCACAGTATGAACTGAGCAGCGCTTGGAATTGGCGACGGAGAGCTTGTGGTGGGACCGAATCGTTCGAGTTCCAGGACAAGTCCAACCTAATATGCAAGCGAGGGATACTCCAAGGAGGAGTATGGAAGGAGCAGTGGAAACTGCAAGGGATATGAAGGAAGTCAAGGGATGAGAGAAGGGAACGGAGACGGACCCGAGATCGGGAGACCCAAACTTGGCTGTCGCTGCGGAGAAGGGCGGGCGGTAGTCGGGAAGAGAAGCCTGCGATTCGGGTGGTGAGGTGAGGAGTGTATGAGGGCAGCATAGGAAGCGAGCAACTGCTGCCGCCGGAACCGCAGGGGAGGTACCCGAGTCATACACTATGCTCCCATAGTTCAGTCGTGATTGTATTAGGGCCCTGTAGAGCTGTAGAAGTGTTTGGCGAGAGGCTCCCCAGACAGTGTGGCTGAGACACTGAAGGATGTTAAGATCCCACCAAAATTTCTGTCCCAGCTGACGAAGGTGCGGCACCGAAGTCACCCGGGCGTCGAGAACCATGCTGAGGAAGCGATGGATTTCTTCAACACGAAGAGGTACATCGTCCAGGTACAGCTCAGGATCAAGGTGAAGTTCCCGAAGGCGACAGAAGTGCATTACTCGGGTCTTGGGGCCCGAGAATTGGAAGCCATGGGCAAAGGCCCAGGACTCCGCCTTTCTAATAGCACCCTGCAGCCAACGTTCAGCGACACTAATGCTTGCGGAACTGAAGTAGTTGCAGAAGTCGTCGGCAAATAGAGAGTAGGAGACCGATGACTCCACTGCGGTATCAAGACCATTTATGGCTATCAGAAACAAGGGAACACTAAGAACTGAGCCCTGTGGGACACCATTCTCCTGGAAACGAGTGGAACTGAGACAATTGCCTACCCGGACCCGGAAAGAGCGGAACGACCGGAAGTTCTTTATGAAAATTGGGAGCGACCCCTGGAGACCCCAGTCATAAAGTGCAGATAAAATATGTTGACGCCGGGTGGTATCATATGCCTTTCTAAGGTCGAAAAAGACCGCGACCAGATGCTCAAGCCTGTTGAAGGCAGTGCGGATAGCGGACTCCAGTGACACAAGGTTGTCAACAGCGGAACGGCCTTGACAGAAGCCCCCCCTGTTGTGGGACAAGAAGTCCCCGATTTTCAAGAATCCACCAGGCGCCGACTCACCAAACGTTCGAAGAGCTTACAGAGAACATTGGTGAGACTAATCGGGCGGTAGTTGTCGGACACGTGCGGGTCAGCACCAGGTTTCATCACAAGGATGACAATGCTGTCACGCCACTGGAACGGAAAAGCACCATCTACCCAGAGGCGATTGAATAAGCCGGAAGGTGACGAACAAACTGGCTGTGGATTCGGTTGTTGTTGTTGTTGTTGGTTGTTTTGAGAGGACTAAACAGCTAGGTTATCAGTCCCCTGATCCTAGCTGAGAGTCAACTGTCAATAAAGATAAAACAATGCCCTGAAAGTGACATCACACAAAAGGACAGGTTAAGAATGGACAAGCCACTGACAATACAAAACTAAGACACACAGAATTAGTAAAAAAAAGTCACGAATAAAACTGGATAGCAGAGTACCTTGGCTGGCTGATCACAAAGAAAAAACAGGATGAGCCAGCCACACTGCACACAATAAGGACTCCTAAGGACGTGAAAAGGTAAAAAGCTGGGTTGCTGGTGGCCTAAGATATCAGGCTACAGCACCCACGGTTAGATAGATGCATAAAAACCAGAAGCGCGGATAAAACTTAAAACTGCGTTAGCCATAGAGGCGTCGTCACCTAAAACTAAGGGTAGTGCATCTGGGAGATTAAAAGAATGCCGCAGATTGGCTAAAAGCGGAGAGTCCATCAAGAGATGGGCCACTGTCATTGCGACACCACATCGACACATGGGCGGGGACTCACGGCGAAGGAGATACCCATGGGTCAACCACGTGTGCCCAATACGGAGGCAGCAGAGGACAACTGCCTCTCGACGGATCGGCCGCAGTGAAGACTTCCACAGGGTTGTGGATAGCTTCACTGCTCGGAGCTTGTTTGTTGCACTCATGGTACACCATTCGGCACCCCAAGCATCACGCACCTTCTTGTGCAATGATAACCTGAGGTCTGATTCCATGACGCCAATGGTGAATGGTGGCGCAGTGGTGGCCTGTTTGGCCAACTGGTCAACACGTTCATTCCCCGGTATGCCGATGTGGCCAGGGGTCCACAGGAAGACCACACATCGGCCATATTTGCCAAGAGAGTAAGTAGTGTCTTGAATTGACTGCACTAACGGGTGACGAGGGAAGAACTGGTCGAGTGCCTGCAAGCCACTCAGGGAGTCACTACAGATGACAAATGACCCCCTGGAGCAGGCTCGGAGGTGTTCTAGAGCCTTGAGGATAGCGACCAGCTCTGCAGTAAAGACACTACTTTCACTGGGCAATGAATGTTGTTCGACATGGTCACCATGGAGACATGCATACCCAGCACGACCATCAGCAAGGGACCCATCAGTATAGATGGCTTCAGCACCACGGAAGGAGTTGAAGAGATCCAGGAACTGGTGTCGGAGTTGCGTTGGAGAAACGGAGTCCTTTGATCTATTGGACAGATCCAGACAAAGCTGCAATCGGGGAATGGACCAAGGAGGGGTTAGAAGGGAATAGTGGAAAGTGGCAGGGAGACGAAAGTAGAGAACGAACGTGGACTGATATCGGGTAACCCGACCGAGGTCGTCTTGGAGGGATAGGGAGTGCAGTGCCTGGAAAAAGAAGATGGTGGTTCGGATGGTGTGGCAAGGCCTTAACATGGGCAACGTACGAAGCCAGCAGGTGCTGCCAGCGGAACCGCAGAGGAAGGACCCCAGCTTCAACTAGTAAGCTTGTCACAGGGCTCTTGCGGAAAGCCCCTGTCGCCAAATGAACAGAATGTAAGACTGGGTCTAATGTTTGCAGTGCTGAAGGTGCAGCCGAATCATATACTACGCAGCCGTAGTCTAGGCGCGACTGGATGAGCGCCTTATAAAGCTGCAGGAGCGTTGGGCGTGACGCTCCCCAAACAGTATGGCTTAGACAGCGTAGAATATTAAGGTGTCGCCAGCACTTTTGTTTGAGCTGGCGAAGGTGTGGCACCCAGGTGAAACGGTTGTCGAACAACATGCCTAAAAAACGGTGCGTCTCTTCGACACGCAGCAGGTCATCAGTGAGATACAATTCGGGTTCAGGATGGACGGCCCGACGCCGACAGAAATGCATCACTCGGGTTTTCGTAGCGGAAAATTTAAAATCATGAGTAAACGCCCACGACTGCGCCTTTCGAATAGCTATCTGCAACCGCCGTTCAGCAACGCCGATGCTAGTGGAGCTGAAATACATGCAGAAGTCATCGGCATACAACGAGGTGTAAACCGATGACCCCACAGCAGTAGCAAGACCATTGATAGCGACCAAAAATAAAGGGACGCTAAGAACGGATCCCTGTGGGACACCGTTTTCTTGATAGTGAGGGGAGCTGAAACAAGAACCAATGACGATAGGGAAATGGTTGCTGCCACAGAGGTCGTCATGGACTCTCCAAGTAAGGTGCGGTTGGAAGTTGGGGCTGCAGGCGGACAGGTCTATTGTTGAATATGTGCCTCACACCACGCAAAAATGCGTGGGGGCACCTGTGTTTAAAAGGCAAAGATCTCGCTGTACGAAAAGGGTCTTTATGTGCCTACCACGGCCTGTGGACTGTGTTCCACCCCACATTGGGTGGTGGGCATTAAAATCACCAAAAAGAAGAAAAGGTGGAGGGAGATGGTCAACCAGAGGAGTGAGGTCAGCTAGAGATACGACCTCATCTGGGGGAAGGAAAACACTCTGGGTGGCCCGGATTCTGACTGCTACTGCCTCAAGATCTGTGTAGAGCCCCGCTTGCCTGGGTAAGCCTTATAGAGCTGAGGTTGCTCGCTAGCGGCTGTTCAACCTCAACAGCCATGCATCTCCTCGGCACGTAACACACCTTGAGATTGAGGTTTTTTTTATAGAGGTTTGTACTGTCCTTGTGACTCGGGCGTTGAAGCCCAGATCCCCAGGCTCTGAAACGTACAACGTTCCACCGTCGCGCCGAACGATGGTCGTTGAGGCACGCACAGAGCTTATGGTGCAGCGGACTGTTGGCGCGACACAGCCTACTGCTCAGGATCCCGGGTTCGCCCAAGCCCGTATTCCACAAATTACTGCTGATCCCCTGAGGAGCCTCCTTAAGGACGGACGAAGGGCAAAATAGTGAAAATATTCGAATTTCATTTTATTAACTTATTAGGTTGAGGGAAGATTGAGCGAAGAAGTTCTTCATAGGGGAGTTATGGAAAGAGGAGAAACTGTCAACAGATTGCAAACGAGATATTATCGTGAAAATACCCGAAAAGTGAGATATTACTAACTAACAACTGGCGGGGCATTACCCTATTGTCAAAAAATGTTCAAATGTTTGTTAAGCTTATGGGACTTAACTAAGGGGTCATCAGTCCCTAAACTTACAAACTACTTATGAACTAGGACGGCACAAATATCCATGCCCGAGGGGGGATTCGAACCCCCGACCGTAGTGGCCGTGCTGACCATGACTGGAGCGCCTCAGTCACCTCGGCCGGCCCCTATTGTCATTACCGACTTAGGTTCTTTCGAGAATTATTTTAAACCGCATTAAGGATTCTGTGGAAACGAAACTGAGGAGAGAGCAGGCGGGTTTTAGGAAACATGAAAGCTGTGTGGACCTTATCAATACTCTCCGAATTATTCTGGAACAAAGTACAGAGTGGCAGCACACTCTCTACGTAACCTTCGTTGAGTTTCAAAAGGCTTTCGACTCTGTCAAACGGAGAGTCATGTGGGATACGCTTGCAAAGTACGACATCCCAACGAAGTTCATTAACATCATCAAGGAAATGTATCAGGACTATGAGTTCCAAGTACTACATAATAAAGAATTGACAGAGATTTTCCAAGTTAATCCGGGAGTACGACAAGGCTGTATTCTCTCGCCAACATCATTTCTTTTGGTTTTGGTTCATGTGAAGAAGAGAGTAATGAGGGGACGGTAGAGAGGTGTGCAATGGGGAATGCGGGATACGCTCTAACATCTAGATTTCGCAGACGACATCTGCTTAATGGCAGAGCGATATCGAGACATCGAAAAGAAACTGGCCAGGTTACAGAGAGAAGGAGAAGCTGCAGGCCTCAAGAAAAAATGTTCGCAAAACCAAAGAAATGCGGATAAACTCGACCATCACCACTAGGCTGACCATTAATGGAGAGAATTAAGAGCAGGTCCAATCTTTCTTCTACCTCGGAAGTATAGTCACGACTACAGGAGGCGCCGAGGAGGATGTCCGTAGTCGCATCCGCAAAGCAAATGGTGCGTTTGTCCAGCTGTACCCCATTTGGAGAAACAGAAACATTTCAAGGAAAACAAAACTCCAGCTTTTCAATAGAAACGTGAAGGCAGTTCTTATGTATGGTTGCGAAACTTGTAAAGTGACTAACCTCATCAAAAACCAGCTCCAAGTTTTTATTAACCGTTATCTACGGCGTATTTTAACGTAAGATGACCAAATATAATGACGATTGAAGATCTTTGGAGACAGACAAACCAGCAACCAATCAAAATACAAGTCAAGGAAAGAAAATGGAAGTGGATTGGGCATACGTTTAGAAAACCTGATGAAGCTATTGAAAAGGTGGCATTGGACTGGAACCCTCAAGGAGTTAGGAAACGCGGCCGTCCCAAACACGCCTGCAAAAGAACGATCCAGACAGAAGCTGCAGAGGATGGGTAAACCTGGAGTGAACTGAAGAGACTTGCCAGAAATCGCATCAGGTGGAGAAATTTCGTTTCGGCCATGTTCCAGAGGGAACGACAGGAACTAAGTCAAGTAAATCAGGATGAGGTTTTAAGAATGACAACTCAAAGTTTCGTTATCGAAATATGCTCAGAAATATTTTTAAGAACGACACTTCTTCGACCATCTGTGCATCGCATGTCTCCTTTATCTGCATTGCGCTCCACTCCTTGTTTACACTAGATATACACTACTGGCCATTAAAATTGTTACACGGAAAAGAAATGCATATGATAAACAGGTATTCGTTGTAGAAATATATTATACTAGAACTGACAAGTGATTACATTTTCACGCAATTTGGGTGCATAGATCCTGAGAAATCACTACCCAGAACAACCACCTCTGGCCGTAATAACAGCCTTGATACGCCTGGGCATTGAGTCAAACAGAGCTTGGATGGCGTGAACAGGTACAAATGCCCATGCAGCTTCAACACAAAACACAGTTCATCAAGAGTAGTGACTGGCATATTGTCACGAGCCAGTTGCTCAGCCACCATTGACCAGACGTTTTCAATTCGTGAGAGATCTGGAGAATGTGCTGGTCAGGGCAGCATTCGTACATTTTCCGAATACAGAAAGGCCTGTACAGGACCAGCAACATATAGTCATGTATTATCCTGCTGAAATGTAAGGGTTTCGCAGGGATGTAATGAAGGGTAGAGCCACGGGTCGTAACACATCTGAAATGTAGCGGCCACAGTTCGAAGTGCCGTCGACGCGAACAAGAGATGTCCGAGACGTGAAACCAACGGCACGCCATACCATTATGCCGGGTGATACGCCAGTATGGATGGCGATGACGAATACACGCTTCCAATGTGCGTTTCTCGCGATGTCGCCAAACACAGATGCGACCATCATGATGCTGTAAACAGAACCTGGATTCATCCGAAAAAATGAGGTTTTGCAAATTCTTGCACCCAGGTTCGTCGTTGCGTACACCGTCTCAGGTGCTCCTGTCTGTGATGCAGCGTCAAGGGTAACCGCAGCCAAGGCTCCGAGCTGATAGTCCATGCTGCTGCAAACGTCGCCGAACTGTTCGTACAGATGGTTGTTGTCTTGCAAACGTACACGCAAGCACACACATACTCTCTCTCTCTCTCCCTCCCTCCCTCCAAAAGGAGGACTCGAACCTCCGATTGGGAGCAGACGCGCACTTCGCAACAATGTGCCTGACAGCGCACGGCCACTCTCCCGCGCCTTATTAATTTCACTTGCCTGTAAGCATTGGTGAGGATGTTAGCTAATGTATTCATCTGATCAGTTTGTTTAGCTTAAACTCCGTGATGATGGTTTAAAACCGAAACCGGTTGATGTATATTAGTAAAATAATGATGGTTAATAACATGCACTTCCTAAAGTAATGATGTTGGTTTTATTAATTTCGCTCTATTCATCTATATACTAATGACAAAACTCAAAAGCAAATGTGTTGAACAATGGGACGAACAAATCCTTTAGGAATACCGTATCGAAAATCAGTTGTTAATAGTCAATCAGCAATATATATTACCTCTGCGATCAAGACTGTTATTACAACACAAATAACGACATTGCCAGAGTTAAGATAAGGGGAAAGTCACAGATAAAATTCAGAGAAGTGAGCAGGGATCAACCTCGCGACCTTTCGATGCACAATTTGGCACTCGAGCACTCTGTCACCGAGCAACACACAAGTATGTACCGGTATCAATTTTTCTTCTTGTATGTGTGAAGGACGGTTTCAGCCAGAAAATGTATTGAAATGGCTTGAAATTATGTACGAGGGGTGTTCAAATAAAATGGTAGGAAACGTCTTAACAACCAAACCGGTTGAAACTTGAATATGCCACTTTGGGATAACGTAGTGCGACATCCAGGGACGCGAAGCATGCGTCGTCACCTCCCCTTCGCCAAGTCCATCGAGAGCAAACTGCCTGGGCTCCTCATGGAGGGATTGATCCTACTCCATGATAATGCACGGCCACACATCTCCAGGGTGACACAAAGTGTACTGGCCAAGTTCAAGAGGGAGCAGCTTGAACATCCGCACTACAACCTGGAATGTCGCCCTGTGATTTCCATATGTTTGGTCAGCTAAAAACATCTCAAAGGGAAGCGCTTCAACTCAAACGACGATCTGAGGACACAGTAGAGGACTGGCTCTTGTCACAGCCAGAGGAATTATGGAAACAGGGAATCTGTCGGCCCGTTAAACAGTGAAATAGACGTGCTCGGACATCTGGTGATTACTTCTGAATAAAGACTTCAATTATGCCCAGAGTGTCATTTCGTACCTTTTCATTTGATCACCCATCCTATAATAGTTATTTTTATTCTTGTCACTTGTATAACAATTTCCAGGTATCTGGTTCCAAGAAGGTGCATATATATTTGGCCTGTGTTTTAATTTAGAAAAAGCCATCGTCTGTTATTATTTGTTATTAGGGTTGTTGAATTTCAAACCAATGTTTAATTTTATTCTAACAATACCATAAATATATATATTTTGAAAATTACCAGTAACTATTGTTAAATTATTTTCAACTGAGCATACCAGGTCTACTGCCCTACTAAATAGCACTATAATACAAACTGACTATTAATTTATTAATCTTTTGGTCAATTTAATTTGTTATATGTAGGATATTGTTGTTGTTGTTGGGTGTTTAAAGGGGACTCAACTGCTGGGTTATCAGTCCCCTGCTCCCAGCTAAGAGTTAACTTTTAAAAGTTTCCGTTTTGTCGCATTGTACTCGAGCCCAGTATACTCCGGGTACAGAGAGACAGTCAATGGTAAAATGATGACATATAACAATGAACAAGACAGGAGTTGACAAAATAGACAAAACTAAAACAAGGCAGCAGAAGCGTGTGGCTGGCTGATCACAAGAATAGTACAGGATGAGCCAGCCACTCTGCACTCTTTAAAATCCTTAATTGAAAAACAAGTCATAAACCGTAAAATGACAGTGGCCTATTGTTCTGTAGGGGTTGAAGCCCGACAAGGCGGGCTTATAAGCCCCACCACTAAATAGACCAATAAAAGCCAGTTGCGCGAATAAAACCTAAAACACGATCGACCATAAAGGCATCGTCTGATAAAACCAATGGAAGCTCAGAAGGCAGGGTAAAAGAAGGATAAGTATTAGTGTTTGTAATCACATTCAGCTTTCATTGTTTCTGTCCCCATCCTACAGTATGGTTTATTCTTTTTTTCTCTTTCTCTCGTTAGTACATCATATCATAAAAATGGTTTGATGAAACCTCTGCCATGCACTTCATTGTCACTTACCGAGAATTTATGTAGATGAAGTATGAGTGAACTCATTATGTCACCCTCCATGGATGAAACACATGGTTCTTAACGTGCATAAAATGGTGCTGCCATTGGCTGAGTATGTTGTGAAAACAGTCGCAACTACCAATGTTGGTAAAAATTACTGCTGTTCGACAAAAATAGTTATATGAGATACTGAAAATTTAACTGACAACCTAGAACAGAGCTGTGGACCGTGGCAGATCAGTTTAGAGCCCTGATGACGAATACTTTCGAAACCTCGGTTCTGTGATGATTTTACCGTTTAACCCTCCTACTACCAGAATTTTTTTGTTACACTGAGTACCATTGGGGTCAATATGACCCCAAGTAATTAACACGGGATATATTGGCAGTATTTAATTTATTTCAATGAACTGACTCAAAAACATACATTACTGATTGAAACAAGGCGAAGTAGATATTTAAGCACTTACAGATCTTGTCTCAACACTTGATCTTAAAGATCCTTACATATAAAACAAAGCAACTCTTTACATTTAAAACAAAGAATGTCTGAATGGTGTTTACAGATTAAGGAAAGGCATCTTCTGCACGCTCATGAATGTTTTCTATCCACTGAACATTCGCACAGGTTGCACTGTCCACGTTTTACCCCCATATGCAATAGTGCTGAAGGAGGAGGAGGACGAGGCAGAGGAGCTTTGCTGCGCTGACTTCTGTTTTTCTGTACTTGACTTGTTCCCAGTTCCAGAAGAAATTCTCTTCTTTTGTAGTTGGTATTCTTATTCCAGTCAGGATTTAAGTCCAACCAAATTATGAAAGCATTCAGGGCACCAATATCCAAAATATTATAAAAAATCATAATGGGCCATCTTCTTGACATACGTTTTGTGGTGTGGGTTCTGACTAACTTGTCCATAGTCTCTACACCTGATTTTGTTGCATTATAGTCTAGGATTATAATAGATTTCGCTGCTTTGCCGTAACCTATTTCCTCCCTGAAATGCATAGTAGTCAGCAATGTCACTATCTTACCCGTTTTTGGGCAATAGGAGTCTATTGTAGCTGATTCCTGGTATCCGAAGAGAGATGAACCTACAGTTCTTCCCCTTGCTTCGATAAATTCTGCAGGTAGTTCACTTCGACTTTTTCTTAGCGTTCCTAGCAGAGTCATTTGTTTTCGTTCTAGTTCCTTTGCCAACTCCAAACTTGTAAAGAAATTATCTGTTGTGATATATCTACCACTTCCAGATAAATGTTCTGTCAGTTCTCCATAATTTCACTGTGCCCTCATTGTGACCTTTGTACACCCCTGCAACAATAACCAGCCCAAGAAAGCATTCAAATTCTTCTCTATCAATATCTGTCCATTTGTTACCGAAAGTAATAAAACCTTCTTTGTTGGTCCACTACAAAATAATCTGGAAAATGCTGGACTTCATAAATATTTCAAATGCTGACTGCACAGTATTTACGTTCCTTACAGTATGTATCGTTGGACCTGGAGCTGTCTTCAATATATTTCGTGTTGGCTATCTCCCATGTAATCTAACAGGATTTTTTCCCCTTGTTTCATTTCCATTTCTCGACCTGAAAAAATGGGATTACTTACATATTATTATTATTATTATTATTATTATTATTATTAGTAGTAGTAGTAGTAGTAGTGGTATCGGTTTTTGCAAACATATGGCAGATTGTTTATACTTACTTGAAAACATTCTGATCTGATATGCCATCATCTTCAGGAGTATTCAAATTTCCAACGTCTTCATCAGAATCTCCAGTTGATTCACTACCTCAAGAAAAAACACCATCACTCTCTTCGTGGACATCAGACGCTGTATCTCCTAATTCCTCTTCTTCATTCAAAATTGCTTGTATTTCAGCACTACTCAGACGTTTTCT
The DNA here is from genome assembly GCA_026315105.1 of Locusta migratoria. Classification (NCBI taxonomy): domain Eukaryota; kingdom Metazoa; phylum Arthropoda; class Insecta; order Orthoptera; family Acrididae; genus Locusta; species Locusta migratoria. The sequence continues at coordinate 394,343,940 of CM048745.1, forward strand.
AGACATGATGTAGTTCTTGCACAAGCTGAGACAAAACACTAGCAACAACTGAGGCAACACACAACTGCTGAGGCAAGAAACGACAACAATGGGTATAAATAAGAAGTGGAAAGTGTTAGTTTCATTGTTGCAGGTGTTTCCTATAACATCTGTTCAACGTAATATTCGCTGTTCTGTTTTCATAATGTTACATTCAAGAAACAAAACAAAAAAAATTAGGTTGGGGTCATCCTGGCCCCAGTGGTACTCAGTGCATAGCCCATGAATAAATTTTAATTTGTTGTAAATGTAAAACTGAAGGATATGTCATTGCATACAAGCAAGTTAGAGAGACAAAGTCATAAATTTTGAAAATAATCGCATTGAAAATGAGGGAGATATATATTTCAAATGTGCTTATGGGGTCATATTGACCCCAGTGGTAGTAGGAGGGTTAAACAGGGTGTCTCGGGAAGGAAACAAAACTAGAAATCGCAATAAATATATGCTCTAAAATGCTTACCGAAACATGCTGCAGCCTCCCAAAATACCAAAAGAGCTTGCATTAGAATCTGTCTAATAATAATGAATAGCTCACCAGGTTCTACACCTATGTTTGCTGGAATTTCCTGCCCCTTACTACCGTACCCCTGAATACTGGTCGTTCCTTATGGAAACGTTGTGTAATGACGTGACCTAACGTTATGTTATTCAAATTGTCAATAGCGGTGGAAGATACTTATAAGATTCGTTGAGCTTGTGAATTATTGCGCATCACCAAGAAAATACTCTCTTTAAAATTCAGGATAATTATCTGTACAATAGAAGCAAAGTTCCATTGAGTAAACATTGCCTACCTGAACAAAACGTCTAAAAATTAATCGCTAAACACAATGTAACCGCGCCTGTGGCACTGATAATTGTATTCATTGGGTGACGAGGAGTCTACTACAAGTTTCTTCACTGCTGCGATATAGAGGTGAAGTTACTAAATCATGATTATATGTCTCCCCCCCCCGTACAATCAAATGAGCACTCATACACCAGTCCGCAGATTTTACCAAGAAAACACAACTGAACAATGTTCGTGCAGACAGTAGGTAACCCACTATATCATTAACCCTGTGATGCATGAATTATTTTTCATAAAATACAAAAATATGTTGAAATGTACTATGTGTAAAATAAATGTCTTGTGCATGGGAAAGGTCACTGTGCACTTAAGGCCTTCCGATTCCTTTCTGTGAGGTTTCCCATTCTGGAAACTTTCAAAGCATTTTAGGCATGGATGTTCCTTGCATTTAGTTCAAATTTACTTCGTCTCTTTTGTGTGAAATCGTGGGATACTGTTCGAGAACGCTCACTGCGGTTCACACTCGCCACTGCTTTCGGGTGAAAACCGACACTTTTCTGTTCAGCTTGCGACTTCTATAGTGAAGTATCTGTCGGTTAGGTTTCCTGGATTGGACTACATCCACTTACAACTTGAAAAACTATCTATGATTTACAGAAATGCTTTCAATAGCTTGCGTCCAGGGTTAAGAAATGCGTGGTTCTCTGACATGATTACTGATATGTGTTGGGATTGTTAATTTTCTGTCAAAGATGACACAGATCATAATAACTGATGGAAAGACATCGACTAAATCAGGTGTGATATCCGGCAATCCCCAGGGTAGTGTTACTGGTCATCTGCTGTATCTTATCTACACAAATGATTTAGCAGAAAATCTCAGCAGTCCTCTTACGTTGTCTACAGGTGATGCTGTCGTTTATCGCCACGTAATGTTATCTCAAGATAACAACCTACCGCTGAACGATGTAGATAAGATATTCGTATGGTGCGAAAATTGATAATTGACCATAAATATTGAAAGGTGTAAAGTCCTCCACAAGAGTACTAAAACCAATCCGTTAAAAGTTGTCTACAAGATAAATTGATGATATCTGAAGACCATAAATTCAATTAGATACTTACGAATTACAATTACGAAAGACTTAAATTGGAAATAACACTTAGATAAAGCCTTGTAGAAGACGAGCCAAAGACTGCGTTTTATACACAAGTACCACAGTTCCGCTGAGAGACTACCTACGCTATACTACGTTGTTCACTCCTCACTTCGTCATTTTCTTCTTATAAATATTACAAAATACATATTTACATTAATTTCCTAATATACACTAGATCAAAAAATTCTTACTAGGAATACAATGGATTAGCCAACAAGAAGTTGTGCAGCTTATATCTAAATGATTTTATTGGCATATTTGTAAACTGCTTGGACAGCTTGTTTTACATTTTTACTGCCCTGTAGATATGACTGTTGGTTTTTGCTAACCTATTTTGTGGTAAAAATAAGAGGATACCATGTTCTTGTATTATGATCATGTCTTTGATTGGTAACAGGTATATTTGATAGTTCAACCAGTGTATAGTTAACACTTTCTTTGATGTATAAATTAATCACCATTAAAACCTTAAACTTAGTGAATAAAGGCTTGCAATGAGTACTGTCGCCAGCTTTTGCCATTACTCTAATTTCTGAAGCAAAAGAACTTCATGTATTTTATTGGTATTTCCCAATAGTATCAATCCATATTTTAATACAGACTTTAAAAAAGCAAAATGCGCCATCCTTATATATTCTATGGCGGTACATGACATTAGTCGGTTGGTTGGTTAGTTGATCGTTTCAGGGGTACAAAACTGCGAATGTCATCAGTCCCCCATTCCATCAATGGGCTGCACAAGAAAAGTTATAAATGTGGGGGGAAAACCGCCCAGAGTTTGATAAACTGCGCTATGGCACTCTTACTAGATATTGAACGTGCCTTTGATAAAGTCTGGCATAGAAGACTATTACAAATTAATTAAAATGGGTTTACCAAATCAACTATGAAGCTCTTACAAAATTGCCTCGACAACAGACCGACAAGGCTACACCTAAATGGAATTTTTTCAACACCTTTCTTCCCGGTTGCTGGTGTACCACAAGGTGCAATTATTGTCTACTAACTTATATGCCCGTGCTTCCCAACGGTAGTTGCAGGAGGACCTGTGTGTATTATCGCTTTTTAGGGTTTTGGACCTGTCAGTAAAAATAATATCCTGTCAATAATCTCAGTTGCCCTAGCCAAAATGTCAAATGTAGGTAAAAGTCATTGTACGAAACGATGTAGGCTGTCTTCATAAAGTTTATGATACACAAAGTGAAACGTGCCAAAATAAATAAAGAAATGTCGTTAAGTATTTAACACACAAAGCGAAATCAGTAACACTATGTTCAATGTTTGTTGGTATTCGTAGACATAAGACTGGTTAATTCTGTCACAGACGTTCGCTTCCTTGTTGTACTACCCCATACTCATTATGCAGCAGCGGTGTTTATTAGTTCTTTGTGCACTACAGCGCCTCGTATCGCTTGTTTGCTGCACTAAGCAATCCATACTTCAATCATAACCTACATCTAAAACAATTTCCCTGATTCCACTCTTATGAAATGAAGTTTCGCCATGGAAAGTAGTTTAGAAGATTAGGTATTTCTAATAGATGAACAGACAGTTACTGAAAACACAACATTGCGATGTATCTTCTTCCCGTAATCTGATTTTGATGAAATCATGCCTATATTTTGCTCCAATATTAGCTCTAATGCCCTGTGAAAACCGCATGAAAATGTGTCAGTAGTTTTTTTGCGAAACGTGTTAGAAATAGGCATATCTTCATGAATATGATGTAGCTTACAACATACTCATACATCAGTTATATTTGCCATTTAAAACATTTATTTAATGATGATTCATATCTCTGCACAATGGGCTAAAGCATGGAAAGCTGAAATATAATGAGTAATAAGTATTATTTCCTTAATGAAGTAGAAATATCACTGAAAACAATTATTATTCTTACAGTTGGTTCCCTTTCCGTTAGATGTCCTATTGTCGCTCCAAGCGTGAGACAAAAAGTTTCATAGCAGTTGTACATATACGTTAGACTGTGGGTATGTAAATATATGGATTAAACACGGCGAGGATTGAATCAGTTTTATATTCACTGCTTTGAATAATATTTCGTATAACATAGCAACCACGAAAACGATTTTCAGAAATATGCTAAATTTGAAAAGTCAAAGAGTAAGTAGTATTTTCAAAGGGTAATAATCCGATCGTTGCCCCGAACTTCACACGAACACCCGCTGAGCTATCTATTAGTTCTTTGCTGCATTACGCCATTCTTTCCAAGCATGAAATACACCTAAAATTTAAAATTACGATATCTTTTACTTTCCTGATCTGTTTTTGATGAAATGAATCCTATATGTTGCCCCAGGATATTCTGTATTAATCTGTGATACCCCCATGAATGTTCATTTAGTACTTTTGGAGATTAGTCTCTACAAATAGACACATGCGATTGCTTTCAGAGAATTGTTTAAATTGTGATATCTTACTTTTCTAATCCGATTTTGTGAAATGAAGCGTTTCTGTAACCCAAGATACCCTCCCGTTTCCTGTAAAAAAACTTGAAAAATCGTCTATTAGTTTTGGAGATCAAAGAGAAAGATAGCCCTTACGGTTGTCGATGAAAAACGTTAAATTGTGATGTTTTTTCCGTGATCCAATTTTTATGAAACTAAGTCTGTATGGTGTCCCAATGTAAACTGTGAAAACCCCATGCGAATTCGTGAAGTAGTTTAGGAGACAGACACGACGATCTATTAAAATACTTCGTGATTATATTTTGATGAAGTCATGCCTAGATCCTGAATCAATCCTCGCTTATGTTTCCTGTGAAAACCGCATGAAAATTCGTCCAGTAAAGATTGAAGCGAACAGCGAGAGGCCTTACAATTGTAAAATTTTGCAGGAATATATTGATTTCTGTAAGAGCTGTATGTCGGTAAAATCTGTTATGAATACGGTTAGTAGTAAAGAATAGATTAAAACGTGATGCTTGATGGGGTGGTTTTCCATGAATGTTACTCTTTACGTCATCATATCTTATGAACTACATGTCATACTGTGATACAATCTCGAACGTACATTCAGCTTTAAGTGTGTATTCTGTCTGCAAAATTTCCTGCGAGTACAATTGGTAGTTTGGAAATTATAAATTGTAACGTTATACCGAATGCCATAGTTTTGCTCCATGAACAGCAGAAAAGTAGTAAGCGAGAAACTTTTTTCCTGTTATTATTTTTATGTGGTTGTCTGCGAGAAAAAGTTTAATAAAGGTTTGAAATTATGTTTAAAGTTTGTTGCAAGTCGCCCAGTACTGTCATTCTCATACAGTGTATTTATAAAATCTCAGCGCATTATGTAGCAGTTTTTTGCGATTCCTACTGTTCATGACGTTATATATCTCCTGAACCATGTGTCGTAGGTGGTTCGTACTCCTACAGCAGTTGTTACTTCACGTATGAAATATGTGTACCAAATTTGGTTGAAATCAGTCCAGTAGTTTAGGAAAAATGTGCAGCATTGTCGTTTGACGCAGCAGTTTTTCGCGCGTCTCATTGTTTATGACGTCATATCTCCTTACGTGTGTGTCGTAGGTGATTCTTACCACGACAGCGATTGTTGCCAGTACGGTGTTCTGTAACCCTATTGGTTCTCGCTATTTCGCACCGAGCTCTCCCTAACGATAACAGCAAACAGACGCGGCTTTTATGATGAGTACCTGTGTCACTGTTTATATTATATTAGATTAGATTAGTTGGTTCATTCCATATATCCGTGTTGAGGAGATCCTCGTGGCTGTAGAACATGTATTTTTTAATTACAAGTTTATATTATAATAATACTATTAAAGGTACATACATTTTTTACAAGCTGATAATATAATAATACTAATAGCATGAATACAGATGCTTGCATCATTTGGTACTGTTTAAGAATTCGTCAGTTGAGTAGGAGTTGGTCACTAGAAAGTCTTTTAGGCTCCTCTTAAACTGATCTTTATTTGGAGCTACATTTTTTATGCTTGTTGGTAATTATTGAAAATATGTGTTCCTGAGTAGAGGACCCCTTTTTAAACTAAAGTAAGTGCTTTCAAGTTCTTGTGTGGATCATTTTTGTTGCTACTATTGTAGGTATGAACTGAGCTGTTTGTTGGGAAAAGGGATATATTATTTATGACAAATTTCATTAAGGAATAAATATACTGAGAGGCAGTAGATAATATACCCAGTTCTTTGAAGAGGCTTCAGCAGGATTTGCGTGAATTTACACCACAAATAATAGACGCTTTGATGTAGGCAATTGGTTGATGAAAATTTACTGTTTTAGGTATGGAACGGATTTTATTCAGATTTCAATTCATAGTTGACGAAGTCCCACTTTTAGAACAAAAATGGATTTTTACAGATGTTTTAAATGCAAAGTTTATTACACCTGGAGATAAATGATGGGGATCAGCTAGTTACAACTCCTTGTAATATATGGCTATGATTTGAATATAAGTAGACAACGACCCATATGAAGCAATTGGTATGTGGTTTACAGGGTTGATAAGGTGAAATTCTGTTTTTATTTTTTATTTATTTTTTTTTTTTTTTAACTATCTCATATACAGGAAATAAACACCTGAAATTGCAAATTCATTTTACGAAACAGGTCGTGTGTTCTGAATAAAGAATTTTTACCAGTCGCAGCGGTATGTTGTCAAGAAAATGAATTTTTTCGACTGTGGTTGCCCGCTGCATAAAAGTATTGTGTTCAAAGTTACCGCGCACGGCTATTAGCTATTAGGAAAATGTTACGAAAGGCGATAGCAAATATCAACTTTAACAAAATTTGCCTTTGGAATAAAGTTGTGCCCAATTACGTTAAGCATATGTTTAGGAAAAACATGGATATATCAAGTCCAAATATGTTTAGAATAATGTCCTTTTGTTTGCGTAGTGAGGTAAGATCTCTTTATGTGAAGAAAAGCAAGATAAACATAAGCTTGTACTTAGCACACCTGCAACTGTCTTATATGTTGAGTAGTCAAATGTTCATGTGGATGCTGGACCATGTAGATCTATATATATATACCAAATCTTGGAAACCAACTATTGCTGTTGTTTTTAGGAGTTAGAAGGGACTAAACAGCTCGGTCATCAGTTCCCTGTTCCAAGCGAAGCATTAACAGTCAAAAATTAAAAAGAGCTATATTAAACATGTTGCCGACACGCAAAGGGACACACAGATGGAGGAAACCGAGTTGCAAACTAGACTAAAACTTGAAAGCAGGATAACATGGCTGGCTGATCATAAAAATAATATAGGATGAGCGAGCCATCCTGCACACACTAAAATCGCTGGACACTCTACAGTAGGGTCAGGAAAGGACTTAAAAGTGGTGTAGAGGTGGGGACCAGTCACCGCAGGTAAAGGTAAACACCTCTAAATAGAATGGTAAAAGCCAGCTGCACGAATAAAATCTAAAACACTGTCTGCCATTGAGGCATCGTCTCAAAGAATTAGAGGTAGTGCAGCAGACAGATTAAAAGATCGCCGGAAGGCGGCTAAAAGTGGGCAATCCAACAAAAGGTAGATCACTGTCGTAGGGCGCAACAGCGGCACTCTGGTGTGGCCTCTCCACGAAGAAGCCAGGTATGGCCGATAAGGAGGCGACAAAGGATGACGGACTCCATGTGAGAAGCCCTCAGGAAGGACTTCCATGCCGCCGTAGCTTGGAGCACGGAGCTTTTTGGGCACGCTCAAAGTAGACCACTCTCACTCCCGAGCAGCAAAGACCTTGCGGCGTAAACCCAATTTGATATCCCTCTCTGGGATACCAATATCGAAGGGCCTGCGTCGCCAGTTGATTGACCTGCTCATTACCCGGGATGCCAACGTGGCCTGGACTCCACATGAACGCTACTGAACTGCCAGAAGTAATGAGCTTGGAGATGGAGCTTTGGATCAATCGCACCACAGGATGGGCAGGGAAACACTGGTCAAGGGCTTGTAGGCCACTCAGGGAGTCGCTGCAGATGACAAACCACATCCTGAGGCACCCAGTGAGGTGGTCAAGAGCACGTGATATAGCGATCAATTCCGCTGTAAAAACGCTACAACCAGAAGCCAAGGAGCGTTTTTCAATGTGTTCTCCCCGGGTGAACGTATATCCAATGCGGCCATCCACTGAGAAGCTATCAGTGTAAATGATGTCAGCAACACGGAATGCATCAAGAATGGCTAGGAACTGGCGACGGAGAATTTGTGGTGATACCAATGCATCACGATACAATTAGAGGTGGACTTGTGGGCGGGGGACGGACCAAGGGGGTGTATGGGGTTGGTAGCAGAAAGCAGGAGGGAGAGGGAGGGACTCGAGGGAGAAAAGGAAGGTACGAACCCAGACCGTGATTGGTAAACGCGACCTCGGCTGGAGAGGTGGTATGGGAGGTGCAGCAGCTGGAAAGAACAGGCCGCAATTTTCGTGGTCTGGCAAGGCATGGACATGGGCCACATACGAGAGAAGCAGCTGTCGGCGGCGAAACTCCAAGGAAGCTTGATGTAGGGCTTGTGCGGAAAGCCTCCGTTGTGAGATGGACCCCACCGTGAAGGATGGGGTCAAGAATCCGCAATGCTGTGGGAACTGCAGAGCCATAAATCGAACTTCCGTAGTCGAGTCGTGACTGCACTGCCTTATAGAGATGCATAAGGGTTGAACGTCTAGCCCCCCAAACAGTGTGGCTGAGATGGCGGAGAATATTTAGGTAGCGCTGGCACTTAAGCTTCAGCTGTCGGATGTACGGCACCCAAGTGAGCCGGTCATCAAGCAGCATGTCCAGGAAGCAGTGCACATCATCACTTAAGTACAGTTCAGGTTCTGGGAGTGAGGTCTGAGAATGACAGAGCGGCCTTGACGGAAGCCCCCCTACTGTAGGGCCAGGAGGCCCCTGTGTTCAAGGATCCACATGAGTCACCGACTCACCATCCGTTCAAACAGCTTGCTCAGAGCATTAGTAAGGCGGATCGGCACCTGGTTTTATCACCGAGACGATTACACTATCCCACCAATGGGATGGGAAAACACCGTCGCCCCATAGACGATTTAACAGGGCGAGCAGTATATGTTGGAAGTCCGCTGACAGATGGCTGAGGAACTGGCTATGAATTCGGTCAGGTCCAGGTGATGTATCAGGGCATACAGCGAGGGCACTGTGGAATTCCCAGTCGCTAGAGGGAGCATTATACGACTCCTGGCGACGCGTGTGAAACGACAATGGCATTCGATCAACTCACTGTTTTATGGCACGAAAGTCGGTACTGTAAATTACCGTCCCAGAGATGCGTTTGTTGTTGTTGTTGTTGTTGTTGTTAGGTTGTTTAAGGGGGACAAAACTACAATGGTCATCAGTCCCCCATTCCACCTCTAGGCGGCAAAAGTAAAACCATACACGTGAAAGATATCACGCACAGAGTTTAAAATAGCGAAGTGGGAGAGGAGTCCCACTAGTCCATAAAACATCAAGAACCACAAGACTAAACAAAAGATGGTTACACAAAGACAACTTACAACAAAGAAACCGATAGCCGTGGTTGACCGACCATAAGAATAAAAAAGGAAAAGTCAACCACTCGGTAACACACAGAAATCTCCAGTTAAATCGAATGATAAAAACCCCCTGCTCGTATAAAACGTAAAACTGTATCTGCCATTGCAGCATCGTCACCTAAAACATCTGATAAAACGGCAGGCAGGTTAAAATTCCGCCGCAAAGCAGCTAAAACGGGGCAGTCCAACAATATGTGGACGATTGTCAGACGGGAGCCGCACCGACATTGGGCTGGGTCCTCACCCCGAAGGAGATGTCCATGGGTGAGCCATGTATGCCCAATGCGGAGGCGACACAAGACCACTGAGTCCCGTCGTGAACCACACATGGAGGAGCGCCATGCAACCGTCGTTTGCTTGACCACCCGGAGCTTGTTGGGCGTGCGCAGGCTACGCCACTCAGTATCCCAAAGCTGACGTACTTTCTGGCGAAACAATGAACGGAGATCCGAAGCCGGGAGGCCGATCTCTAGACAGGACATACCTACAGCCTGCTTGGCAAGCCTGTCAACACGTTCATTGCCCGGGATACCAACATGACCTGGAGACCAGACGAACACCACCGATCGCCCGGACCGTGTAATGGCATAAAGTGTCTCCTGAACGGCCAACACCAGGGTAGACCGTGGGTAACACTGCTCCAGAGCTCGAAGGCTGCTCAGGGAGTCGCTGCAAACAACAAAAGACTCGCCTGAGCAAGACCGGATATGCACAAGAGCTCTGTGAATGGCCACCAGCTCTGCAGTGTAAACACTGCAGCCATTCGGCAGAGAGTGCTGTTCCACATGGTCACCGTGTGTATAGGCAAATCCAACACGGTCATCCACCATTGAGCCATCGGTGTAGAGCAGGTCATAACCACGGAACTCCGCTATGACAGCCGAGAACTGACGGCGGAGTGCCTCCAGTGGTACTGAGTCTTTGGGCCCATGGGCCAAGTCCAGCCGAATAGACGGCCTTGTCAAACACCATGGAGGTGTATGCACCTGGACCCGATATGGACACGGAAGGGGCAAAGACTCAAGTTCCAGGAGGAGGGACCGAACTCTATAGGCTATCGTATGACCTGACCTGGGGCGTCGCTGATGGTGAGGGACGACCGCATTAGAAAAAAGATAACGACGGTTTGGGTGGCCTGGGGAGCAATACACGTTCGCTGCATAAGCGGCGAGCAGGTGTTGGCGGCGGATCCCCAAAGGTGGGATCCCAGCCTCCACTAGTAAACTGTTCACCGGGCTGGTGCGGAAAGCGCCCGTCGCAATGCGGACCCCACAGTTGTGAATGGGGTCCAGGAGATGCAGTGCCGAAGGTGCCGCAGACCCATAGGCAATGCACCCAAAATCGAGACGGGACTGCACCAGCGCCGTGTAAAGCCGCAACAGTGTGGAGCGGTCTGCACCCCAGGTCGTATGACCCAAGTGTCTGAGAAGGTTGAGATGGCGCCAGCACTTCCGTTTCAGCTGACGAATGTGGGGGAGCCACGTCAGCCGGGCATCAAAGACCAGTCCTAAAAAACGGTGAGTTTCCACTACAGTAAGTAGTTCGTCATTAAGATAAAATTCAGGGTGCGGGTGGATGGTCCGACGCCGACAGAAGTGCATCACTCTGGTCTTGGAGGCAGAAAACTGAAAGCCGTGGGTAAGCGCCCAGGTCTGCGCCTTCCGAATAGCACCTTGCAACCTGCGCTCAGCAACTTGGGTGCTGCAGGAACTAAAAGAGAGACAAAAGTCGTCAGCATAAAGAGAGGGCGACACCGACGACCTAACCGCTGTAGCTAAACCGTTGATGGCGATTAAAAATAAGGGAACGCTTAAAACGGAACCCTGGGGAACCCCATTTTCCTGGATATGAGAGGAGCTCTGAGAAGCACCAATTTGAACACGAAAGGTACGGACGGCTAAAAAATTCTGAATAAAAATCGGTAGGGAGCCCCGGAGGCCCCAGTCATATAAAGTGTTGAGGATGTGTCGTCGCCAGGTTGTATCGTATGCTTTGTGCATATCGAAGAAGACGGCAACAAGGTGTTGGCGCCGGGAAAAGGCTGTGCGGATTGCAGACTCGAGGTACACCAGATTATCGGTGGTAGACCGACCCTGGCGAAAACCGCCCTGGCATGGAGCCAATAATCCCCGAGTCTCAAGAATCCAACACAACCGCCGACTGACCATCCGCTCCAACAGTTTGCATGGAACGTTAGTCAGGTTAATGGGCCGATAGCTATCCAAGTTCAGAGGATGTTTGTCGGGCTTAAGCACTGGGATGATGATACTCTCTCGCCACTGTGACGGGAAAACACCATCACACCAAACGCGGTTATAGACCGCAAGGAGGTTACGCCGACTATCTGCTGAGAGATGTTTCAGCATTTGACTATGGATGCTATCAGGCCCTGGCGCCGTGTCTGGACATTGTTGAAGAGCACTGAGGAGCTCCCACTCAGTAAAGGGAGTGTTGTAAGATTCAGTGCAGCGGGTACGAAAGGAGAGGGGCTGGCGTTCCATCCTCTCCTTCAATGTACGGAAGGCCGGTGGATAGTGTGCAGAGGCAAAGGCGCGGGCATAATGCTCGGCAAACATCTCTGCAAGAGTGGCCGGGTCCGTACAAACGACTCCATTTGAGGAGATCCCAGGGATCCCCACTGGTGTCTGTAATCCCCGTAGCCGCCTGATCTTACTCCAGACCTGCGAGGCTGAGGTGCCTGTCCCAATAGTGGAAACGTACCTCTCCCAGCACTCCTGTTTCCGTCTTCTTATTAACTGGCGAGCACGAGCGCGAAGCCGTTTAAAATTGATTAGGTGCTCCTGAGAGGGGTGCCGTTTGTAACGCTGTAAGGCCCGCCTGCGGTCTTTAATGGCCTCAGCGATCTCCGGCGACCACCACGGCACTGTCTTACGCCGTGGGCACCCTGATGTACGCGGAATGGTCGCGTTCGCAGCAGAAATGATGGAATGTGTGGCGCTCTCGACCACCACATCGATTTCGTCGAGTGGGGGAGGGCCAACGATAGCAGCAGAAGCATAGTCTTCCCAGTTAGCCCTGTGCAGAACCTACCTAGGTGGGCGCGCTGGGGACTCGCGTTGTGGGAGTGACAAAAAGATCGGAAAATGGTCACTGCCGCACAAGTCATCATGGACACTCCAATGGATGGATGGCGGAAGGCTGTGGCTGCATATCGACAGATCAATGGCCGAGAATGTGCCGTGTGCCACACTGAAATGTGTGGGAGCACCTGTATTCAAGAGGCAGAGGTCGAGCTGAGAAAGCAGGTCCTCGACAACTCTGCCACGGCCAGAGATCGTAGAACCACCCCACAGGGGATTGTGGGCATTAAAGTCCCCCAATAGCAAAAAAGGTGGCGGGAGTTGTGAGATAAGTGCAGCCAAGACAGCCATTGAGACATCGCCATCAGGAGGAAGGTAGAGACTGCAGACAGTAATCTCTTGTGTTGTCCTTACCCTAACGGCCACCGCTTCCAACGGTGTATGAAGGGGCACAGGTTCACTATATACAGAGGTAAGGACATACACACACACTCCACCTGACACCCTGTTATACTGGCTACGATTACAGAAGTATCCCCTATAGCCCCGAAGGGCAGGGGTCCGCATTGCCGGAAACCAAGTTTCCTGCAGGGCAATGCAGAGAGCAGGTGTAACGCTCAAAATGTGTCGTAGCTCAGCCAGGTGGGTGAAAAAACCGCCGCAGTTCCATTGGAGGATAGTGTCCAACAGCTGGGAAGGCATAAATGAAAGGATGTTATGTATTACACCTCAGCAGCTTTTGCATCCACCAGTAGCGATGCATCAGCGTCTAAATCCATCGAGTCCGATGCGTCCAAGAGCGCAAGGTCCTCGGGGGATGCAAGTATCTCCACCTCGTCCTCAGAGGCAGAGGCGGAGGGAGCTGGTGGCACTGTGGCCACCGGGGTTTCTTTAGCCTTATCTTTATTCTTTTTCGTTCTTACCCTCTTATCCCTCGGGGGCTTCACTGGAAGGAGGGGCTTTGCAGACTCAGCCTCTGTCTCAGTGACAGAGGGAGAGCCCGACGCCCTGCGGCCAGCAGCCGGCGGCGGTGCCTGCTTCTGGCTTGTGCCGGCATCGGCACTGGTGGAAGCCACAGAAGGGAGCGTCCCTAGGGACCCCTTCTGGATGAGGGCAGCCGGAGAAGGTTGACGCTTCTCCGGCGGAGGGTTGGAGGCTGCTCCCGAAGCAATTGCCTTGGGAGCAGGAGGAGGGATGGGGCCCCCGACCACTGTGGGGGCAGGTTTGAGTTGACGGCCCTGACGGCCGTTGGAGAAAGAAACACTATTGTCTGCTGCAGTCACGAAGGTGGATGGCGACGATGTCACTGCTGCAAAAGATGCGGTCATGGCGATGGGATGAAGTCGCTCATACTTCTTCCGAGCCTCAGAATAAGAAAGCCGGTCCAAGGTCTTCAGTTCCATTATCTTCCTTTCCTTACGGAAGACGGTGCAATCCGACGAACAAGGAGGATGATTTAAACCACAGTTAACGCAGATTGGAGGCGGTGTACACGGAGCGTCCGGGTGTGCTGGACGTCCACAGTCCCTGCATGTGGCGGTGGAAGCACATCTGGAGGACATGTGGCCGAATTTCCAGCATTTAAAACACCTCATAGGGGGAGGAATATAAGGTTTTACGTTGCACCGGTACACCATCACCTTGACCTTCTCAGGCAGGGTATCGCCTTCGAAGGCCAAGATAAAAGCACCGGTGGCAACCTTGCGATCCTTTGGTCCCCTATGGACACGCCGGATAAAGTGGACACCTCTGCGCTCTAAGTTGGCGCGTAACTCGTCGTCGGATTGTAACAGCAGGTCTTTATGAAAAACGATACCTTGGACCATATTGAGCGACTTATGTGGTGTAATGCTCACAGGGACATCACCCAGCTTGTCGCAGGCAAGTAACGCCCGCGACTGGGCTGGGGATGCTGCTTCTATGAGCACTGCGCCGCTTCGCATCTTTGACAGGCCAGAAACTTCGCCGAACTTATCCTCAAGATGTTCCACAAAGAAAAGAGGTTTGGTAGATGTAAAGGACTCACCATCTGTACGGCTACATACTAGAAATTTTGGAGAAGGTGGCTCATTTGCAGATTTTGCCCGACGTTCCTCCCACGGTGTGGCTAGGGAAGGGAACGAACGGGTATCATAGCAAGCAGCATTAAAATCTCCTCTACCTCGCTTAGAGACGCCGTTTTCGCGACCGGCCACGCTTTTAAGTGCTCGTTTCATCCTGGTCCCACGAGCAGCTAGGGATCTAAAGGTCCACCCAGGCAGAGCCCCGCTTGCCTGGGTAAGCCTTGTACAACTGAGGTGCGGCAGGTTCCTCAGAGGTTGCTCGCTAACGGCTGTTCAACCTCAACAGCCATGCATCTCCTCGGCACGTAGCACACCTTGAGATTGAGGTTTTTTTTAGAGAGGTTTGTACCGTCCTCGCGACCCGGGCGATTAAGCCAAGATCCCCGGGCTCTGAAACGTACAACGTTCCACCGTCGCGCCGAACGATGGTCGTTGAAGCACGCACAGAGCTTACGGTGTAGCGGACTGTTGGCGCGACACAGCCCACAGCTCAGGACCCCGGGTTCGCCAAGCCCGTACTCAGCAAATTAGTGCTGAGCCCCTGAGGGGATGCGTTTATATGTTCCGCTGTGTGCTCAGAGATGGTGGATGGGTTGATACAGAGTACCTTGGACGCGGAGACAGTGAATTCTCGCCGACAGACGGTACCCATAACTGTGACGGACTTGGGACCACACCTGAGAAGGAGAGGCATGAGAAGCAATAGGGCAACATACCTCTCCCATGAGTCCTGTTTACTCTGTTGAATCAGCAGTCGTGCTTGGGCCCAGAGACACTTAAAAGTGATCACATGCTCTGTGGAAGGGTGGCGCCGATGGCACTGTAACTTTCTCCAGCGATCTCGGATGGCCTCGGCAATCTCTGGCGTCCACCATAGCATGGACTTACGCCATAGTGGCTCAGGCGTGGGGCCGCCATTGTTCAAAACGGAGACATCATGTTGCGTCAAAAAGGCCTCCATATACCTACCATGGCCTGTGGTGTATGATCATCCCCCAAAAAAGTGACGGGCATTACAATCCCCAAAAAGGTGGAATGGTGTAGAAAGCTGAGCCACTAAGGTAGCAATATCTGTCAGAGACACAGCCTTATCTGGTGGAGGTAGATTGAAGAGATAGTGATGTCCTTTGTCCGTATGCAAACAGCCACTTCCTCCAGAGTCGTTTGGAGAGTCACGACAGCATGGGGGACAGTGGCGAGGACATTAAGACAAACAGCACCAGGAACCTGGTTGTAAACAGTCCGGTTTCTATAATAGCCCCGATATCCATGAAGGGGTGTGGTCTGGTCAGCAGGAAACCATGTTTTCTGGAGGGCTAAACAGGTCGCAGGGAAGTGGCATAATAATTGTTGCAACTCAGCCAGATGGTGGAAAAATCCGCCACAATTCCACTGGAGAAAGTTTCTTTTTGTTTCCTGAAAGGCCATGATAAAGGTGATAAAAGGATTTAAATTACTTGGTCACCTTTCGCCAAGATGCACGAACCAACAAGGCCTAGAACGATCGGTTATAGTGAGCGAGTGAGGGCCAGATCCTCGGCAGATGTGTGGATCTCCACATCATCTTCTGAAGTAGAAGATGTAAGAGATTGCTGCTTTGAAGCCACAGGAGTGTTTTTTTCCTTCTTTTTGTTTGTCCTGTTGACCTCTCGGTGACCGTTTGCTTCAAGAGCTGGGAAGGCTTCTCTGCTGTGGCTTTAGAGCCTGATAAGGACTGGGAAGCCCCGCGACCAGCATTGGTGTCCATCAGTTGTCGGCTGGGGTCCTCCTGGCACTTTTAGAAGCCTCGAAAGGGAGCGTCCCGAGGGACCCCTTCCGAGCGCTAGAGAAGACTGTTCTTCTCCAGCTGTGGTGGGAGGGGGTTGGGCGGTGTCCCCAGTGGTGGTGGACGAATGCCTCCCACAGGTGTTGGAGGAGCAATGGACGAAGAAGGGCCCCCACCCATCAAGGGGGCAGTTTGAGATTTATGGCCCATAAGGCCCACAGTGGGAGGTTGCACTGGGGGAGTGGTCGTACCTGAGGAGACAGGTGACGATACAACAGTTGCAAGCCGGCCGTGGTGGCCGAGGGAACTGAGGCGCTCCAGTCACGGTCTGCACGGCCACTATGGTCGGGGGTTCGAATCCCCCCTCGGGCATAGATATTTGTGCCGTCCTTTGTCTTAGGTAGTTCATAAGTAGTTTGTAAGTTTAGGGACTGATGACCCCGTAGTTAAGTCCCATAGACTCTACAAACATTTGAACATTTTGAACAGTTGCAAATGTTGTTATAATACGAATGGTGTGGAGTCGCACGTATTTTCTTCTTGCCTAAGAGTAAGTCAACTTCTCCAGGGTCTTGATTTCCATTATTTTTCGCTCCTTATATAAATCAGAACAGACCAGGGAGAAAGGTGGATGGTACTGCCCACAGTTCACACACACAGGAGGTGGAGTGCATGGAGTGTCCGGGTGGGATGGGCGCCGGCATTCCAAACATGTGGGGCTGGAAGTACATCGGGTGAAAAAATGCCTGAACTTCCAGCCCTTAAAAAACCGTTAAACACGTCCACTGATTGTGTGGTCGTGTTCCACTTTGATTTATTTGTTAACCTAAAGTTTTTCTGTACAATTAATGCTATCTATCTGTGTGTTAATTATTTTATTATTTTTATCAATGATCAATTCCCCAAGTTTATGTATGTGTGCCTCATATTTATATATGTTTCAACCCATGCGATTGAACTTGTATGATCATGTGAATGCAGAAGGTTGCTTTTAATATTGACTGACTACCCCTCCCTGTCTGCGCGGCCCCATTAGACTGCGCTGTGCCGCCAATCTCAATTTGCATCCGCGTCAACCACTGTGCTGCTTGGTTGCGCACGTTCACGTAGAACGAAACATTTTCATCACACTCCTTAGCGACGGATACTATAGCTTGTACTGTCACACTATTACCCGTGTACTTTCACACTATTACCCGTTTGGCCATTTAAGCTGAAGGCGCTGCGAACTGTTGACGTGTTCTGTTATTATTTATTTCGAATGGCGTACGGGCGTTATAATTACACTCAATGGTACATATGCAACAGATAGTACAACTGTATATTCTGTTAACTCATTCTTGAACGGAAAAGCGATCGAAATGAATATTTAGAATATAAATGTATTGTTTTACGATAAAACAATGCAGCAGCATGTTTGCAAAGAAAAAACATTACAGTCGTTTTTAATATATTCTTCTGAAGGAAAAATATGTGAACTGAAACAAAAAAGCCTGTCATGTTACTTTGGAATAACTAGAGCGAATGCATAATACATTTTCTATTAATATATTTTTCTACAGAAAATTGCAAGGAATTATTTTTCAATGTAATAATCTGGTTTTGCGGGTAGATGATAAAAATACATTTGCTCTTAATACTAAAATCCAAGAAATTAAAATGAAATTAAAATATTGAGGTACAGGCTAATAACTGAAAGGAAGATGTCCTCACTGGCAGGATGGACGCTGGTGTAGATTTGTTATTCACCCTGCTAAGCCTTAGTTTGAGTAGTCGATGAAAATTGAAATTCTATTCCTTATAAACGTACTTTCTGACGACGTATATTTGCACGATACCTATCCATTTCAGTAAACGGTCAGATTACGTAGACGCACAATGACAATAGCGTGAGTGTACAATGCGGCCGGCCGCAGTGGCCGAGCGGTCTGCGGTGTGCCAGTCACGGTCTGTACGGCCGCTGCGGTCGCGTTTCGAATCCTCCCTTGGGAATTGTTGTTTAATATAAGCTAGTTCATAAGTAGTTTGTAAGTTTAGGGACTGATGACCCCATAGTTAAGTCTCATAAGCTCTACAAACATTTGGACATTTTGGTAGAATGCGGAGCCACATGCGTCGATCGTGTACTGTCGAGTGTTGTCTGATGCCTTCGGCCCTCTCTGACCGTAAAAAAAGTTTGGTTCAGCGCGCTGCCGTCGGCAATTGTAAACTGAACAGGTAATACTAGTCGCGACGTAACACATCAGTCGACTGCCCGATCTCGCATTGTTGCGTATCACTGGCAGAGCGAAAATTAACGACTCTAGGGATGATGATCTGTTAGTTGTTAGTTTCTAATGAATCTGTTAGTTGTGAGGCAGAAGAGTATGCGAAAAGAAAATTAAATAATTGGGGGTACGTACTTGCAAATATGCTGAAGAAGAGAAAGAGTGGCGCCTGGTAAAAGCTTGAAGCTGTAGTGAACGCTGAAGATGGAAAATATACGAAGTATGTACATTGCAGAGAAAACGGTTGTATTCTTGTCTATTCTACCTCTTCCAGGAGATGCTCTGTCGAACAAAAGCACAGGCCACAGAAAGAAATGATTGTAAATCTATCGGACCAAACTGCATGGTCATCAGTCCGTAGCCTACAAATTACATAAACTAAGGTAAACTAACCTAAGGACAACACAAACACCCATGCCCCAGGGAGGACTCGAACCTCCGATGGCGAGCAACCGCGCGCTCCGCAGCGAGGCGCCTTAGACCATTCGGCTACTCCACCGTGGCGCCCCTTAACGAACCAAAATCTTATATATGATGGCACCCATGTTATGATTTAGTGGAATTTGTAAGTGAAGTACCCGCCGCCATGTACCAGACGCGTCTTATGTAGACAGTGACCTTCCGCTAGTCCTGAACGTCAACTGCTCGAAATTTCATCAAGTTACAAATAATACTATAAATTTTGTAAATTATATACGTGAAGTATCCTCCGCCGTCCACCACGTAAATGTTATTTTATTTTGAATGTCAAGTGTGCAAATTTCATCAAGATCATGATAAAAACGTAGATTGTAAGAAATTCTGTAACTGAATTACCATCTGTCATGCACTACACGAATCCCTGTAAGAGTGACCTTTCTCTTGTTTGAAACTGATGCGTGATCATTTCATCAAGTTTGGAGTAAAGCAGGCGTAAGTAATACAAAATCATAGGTAATTACCACGTGTAAGTTGTATCTGTCGCGAAAATTCTGCGCGCCTTCTGTTAAGAGTCACAGGCTAGGCGTGGCTCTCCAGGCTCGTTGTACCCGTAGGCTCACCGGTCAGCCTCCTTGGGCCCCGTGTAACCGACAGCGCGGCTCGTGAGTCTGCTGCTGCTGCGGGGACCGCCAGGCCCGGCCAAGGCGCGAGCCGCGTCGCAAACCCACGAGCGCTGCGGGCCGAGCCGGTGACGTCATAAAGTCCGCTAGTGGGTTTTAAGCAACATTTCGAAGCCCGATTCGTATCTCTACTCTGTACCCATTGCGCCGGCCGGCTCGGCTCGCTGTACCCGCTGCGCCCGCCGGCTTGCCCCGTTGTACACGTAAGCACAGAGTACCATATTAGGCCAGTCGTCGTAGACAAAAAAATGGCCTTAGGTCCAAAAAAATTGCAGGAAGCTGAATTTCTGGTATGTTGTTAGGACATGTTAGAGTAGTATTAAACCAAGTTTGCAGCTTCCAAATCCTTTTGCGTAACTTTTAAATGCAAAAAAAAACTTGAAATTTTCGGACTTTTTTCTGGTTTTGGCTTATAACTCGTGAAGGGTGGTTTTTGGACGAAAAGTCACTCACACCTCTATTAATGTAGATAAAATATTCTAAAATTTAAGCCCAACCGCAGCTCTGTAAGTCCAATAGATCCCGAGATATTGGAATTCAAAAATTGACTTATTTCTCCAAAAAGTTCAAATTTTCGATTTTAGTCATCTTTCGGCTAGAATATTGGCTCTAATGATCATCCCACGAGGAATGTCATACAAAACAAAGTTATAGAGCAGTTATTTAACTTTAATCTAAGTACTGAACGAAGTCCATAGGCCCAATAGATTTCTAGTTATCGTTAAAAAACTAAAACTTGGAAAAATTGGAGTAGTCAATAAATTGACCCAGACGAATTTCAGTCCTCTTATCCTGTGTATGTTAAAGAAAAAGGAAGAATTACTCATTGACGATGATTATTAACGCATCGTCTATAAAAAGGATTTTTTTCAACACTGTTTTCCGCAAATATTGAACAGAGAAGTTCCTTGAGTCACTTCCTGCCATTATGGTACCGAGCGCCCCATGAATAACATGAGGTGGTGAAAACCTCGAAGTCTCACCCCTATGTTGACAAGCTGAGGATGCTGGTGGCTCTCCACAATGTCTCGGGCTTTCAAGTACAGTGGTTGATCGTAGGTCACAAAACATGTTTCCTGACCGTAAATGCTTGTTCTTTAACTGGCTTCTAAAAGTGATGTTAAAACAGTGTCGTAGTCGGTTGGGGGAGCATGGATAAAAGGGAAATATACAATCTTTGAACGTTTGTAAGGAAGATCTTCGGTCACTTGATCCATGAATCCATTCCATCCTGGGATGCCTAGCATGTTAGTTGCTTTTCCAAACAACCACAGCAGGTCTGGGGATTTTGGCAAAATGATTTCAGCGATTTTCACTTCGTTAATTGAAAAAACTGACAAGCCAAATTTCTTTCTAATAGAAGAATGTTTAATGTGTGTGGCAGTGTGTCAACCTGATAGACTCGGCACATACAGACTTCAAACGTGGTTTGTTTATGTCTGGGCGAACGGATGAGTGAGGGGTCATGATCATTGTACTACCCATTTCATGGAACGTATTTTCTCATCAATTGTGTTAACATTCACATCTGCATTGTCGAAGACAAAATGCATAAAAGCTCCTTTGTCGAGTGGTTGGGCCACTTCTCCACGGAGGATAGCGGAACTTTCAAAATGCATAGCCTCCGTACATGTATAAGAAATTCCCATACAGTGGCAAAGTTCAACAAGGTGCTTTGATTCAAATTTTCTATACAAATAGATTCCAAAGCTTATTTGAATTGAGGATAGGAAAGATTTGGGCCCCGTTGCAGCCATGATTGCATGAGCAAATCCTATGCACTTCTTTCTCCACTGTCCAAGAGAAGGATGCCTCTGCGTCTTTTAAAAAAGCATCTGACAGGGGATATTGAGTAGTGTCAAATGTTTGGGAACGAATGTCTTGCAGGATAATCTCTGCTGCAGCTTTGACAACTCTAAGCCGCTCTTCAGCAGGATTGCTAAGTCTTTGATTGTACCACTTTTCATAAAGGATGTTTCGTCCAATGTCTGTGAACATCAAGACTGGGCTGTGATACGGACCAACCTGCGCAAAAATAATTTTTCCGCCATATAGCTTTTTTAGAGCTTTTAGAGCTTGAACACTTGCAGCTGCTGGTTTGTAATCACATGTGAAGGTCTCTGCAAACAATTCACTTATGGAAAATTGGTTTTCCTGTCTTGTTTCTGCAGGGTATGCATATATACGCTCCATACCTTCGATAAGGACGGCCTTGTTTACCTCCTGCACCAGTAGATCGCGACAAGGAGTGCAGTTTTACGTAGCAATGTTTGTGGTGCTTACCCTCAGTAGCAACAAGTTCACTTATACATGAAAGACGCCGAAGAATGTGTTGCCCCCATTCACTAACTTGTCTAGCTTTTTCCACAATCGATTCTTTCACTTCCAGTGTTTCCCTTTGATGGAGCTCATCCTGTAGATATTTTGGCAATTTTATCTACTTCTCGAAATATTCCTTGGAGAATTTTTCACCACAAAGGAAACAATAATATCCAATGATGTGACGCCTTGAATCCGACGCACTTTTCAGCCTTTCCCACAGGAAGACGATGGTTGAGCAAATCAAACATTTCCTTCTCGCTGGAAAAATGGTTACACATTACTTTCCACAGTGTACCTTTTCCTGCATGCGTCATGTACGGGCACTTCATTCAAACTGCACAAAAAACCTCATGTACCTTTCAATCCCACTTTTCTGACTCATTTTTATCAGCGTCTAAATTCCGCGTTTTTTCACTGTCACTGTTCCCTCTCCAAGCACTTACCGACGACCCCGAAACAAACATGCGACGGGGGTAGCTCCGACATATTGTAAAACAGAAAGTACTTAAAACGCCACCAAGATCAAAATTTAGACGATTTTTGTTTGATATGTTCTTCACGGATCCGAATACGGCTGTTTCTAAGGGCAGACTGGGTGTAGTGGGGAAGTCCTCGGAGGCAAGAAGTTTGGGAGGGAGGACAGAACACCCGCCCGCTAAGTCACGACTCTGAGTAAGGGGTACGGCAGGGGGATTGTTACCTTCCCACAACAAAAGGCCTCGCTACGAACGAAAGACCCAATCCCTTAATGGCTGACCAACACCCAAATACGGAGAGGCTTTAGTCCTTTTTTTTCCCAGCAATACCTACTTTCACAAGTATATTTGTATGCACTAACACATAATTACACCTATTTATATACAATATGTTAATAATCATCGTCAATGAGTAATTCTTCTTTTTTCTTTAACATACACAGGATAAGAGGACTGCAATTCGTCTGGGTCAGTTTACTGAATAATCCGATTTTTCCAAGTTTTCGTTTTATAACGATAACTAGAAATCTATTGGGCCTATGGACTTCGTTCAGTACTTAGATTAAAGTTAAATAACTGCTCTATAACTTTGTTTTGTATGACATTCCCCGTGGGATGATCATTAGAGGCAATATTCTAGCCGAAAGATGACTAAAATCGAAAATTTGAACTTTTTGGAGAAATAAGTCAATTTTTGAAGTCCAATATCTCGGGAACTATTGGACTTACAAAGCTGCAGTTGGGCTTCAATTTTAGAATATTTTATCTACATTAATAGAGGTGTGAGTGACTTTTCGTCAAAAAACCACCCTTCACGAGTTATAAGCCAAAACCAGAAAAAAGTCCGAAAATTTCGAGGTTTTTTGGTTCTTAAAAGTTACGCAAAAGGATTTGGAAGCTGCAAACTTGGTTTAATACTAGTCTAATATGTCCTAACAACATAACAAAAATTCAGCTTCCTGCAATTTTTTTGGACCTAAACATACCCGACGACTGGCCTATATACAGAGAAGCAGCCCCCTTTAACCACTGTCCTACACTCACTTCGTAGTGCCGTAAGATGCTAGCAGGTATCAGGCGGTTCCCCGGCTTAGTACCGGTAGACCACACTAGAGACGCTTCTGAGGGTAGCGTAGTAGAGCCCTGTATTGGGAGAGTACCGCCAACCGGGTGAGCGCCGCCACTGTAGGCCTATCTCGCAATAGCAGCGCTAAGCACGGCGCTGTTAAATTAACATTTATGATGAAGGGAACCGGTCTGTACATCGACGTGGTATGACAATACGTTAAGTAAACAATGAACTTAAGTTTCTAATCGTTTCGTCAAATCTGCAGCGAATA
Source organism: Locusta migratoria (assembly GCA_026315105.1). NCBI lineage: Eukaryota > Metazoa > Arthropoda > Insecta > Orthoptera > Acrididae > Locusta > Locusta migratoria. The sequence goes on from CM048745.1 coordinate 394,367,849, forward strand.
TTAAGGAAAAATTGGTAATCTGAGATCAAGACCTTTATTTTTGAGCAAACTAGTTGTGAAAATGTTTCGTGCTAAAATTTAAACCCTGTACCAAATGCACTGCTTTCGCAATAAGTGACGTTACTGCTTTCAAGTTAGCTAAGGACTGACGTTTTTATATCTAATATATTGGTTTTTACCAAAGTGGATGTAATTAATACATGTTGCTTTCCATTAATCTAGTGCCTAATGTTGATAGGTGTTGTGTGCTAACCTACATATGATATTATCACATAACATTAACTGAGCTAACATTTTGAGAAGGTTTAAGTTTTTACACATTGTTATCGCACTACTGGGTACTTCAGTAAAATAAACTTTATCTTAAAATTCGAGTTTTCGAGATCTATTTAATGGGCGGTTTCATTTACCGCCCAAACTTTCGTAATATGCAGGCTAAGTATAAATACGAAATTCGTCAAATACGGCACATTATGTTAGATTTTCATGTATTTGTATCATTTAAAAATATCTTTTCTCCTACATGTGTTGTCCGTCCAACATTGCTCGCAAGAAACTTGAACAGATAAACCTAGACGTTTATTCGATATTTCAATACAAATTCACTTAATTCGCAAAATTTTGCATTCTCGTATGGAAATGCATTTTTTCTTCCAATGCGGTGAACCCACAATTCGCGTCTTTTCGCATCTCATTCGTCCATGGAATACGTAAAACTTGGTACCTCGGACTGTCTTAATATAACAACTCACTGCCAACAATGCGGCATTTTTCACCATATAAACATGGAATATGCTGTGTTAAGCTCTTAATTTAATACGTAATGAGTCTACACATTTCCAACACCTCTAAATGCTAAAATAACAGCTAGTTAAGTGAAATATGCCATTTACGCTGATGGATTGCTTAGGCCTAAAATGGCGGATGTGCCCCACCCGTGCTCAACTGACCAATGGCAGCCGGCGGTTGTCGGCAAGCCACACATAAAAGGTTGGCGCTACTCTCCCAATACAGGGCTCTGTAGCGTAGAGGGGAGGCTGAGGGGAGAGTTCGTGTCGCCTGCCACGAGGCCACGGCTGTGTCCGGCGTGCGGGCGTTTGAGGGGAGGTGGTGGTGGGGACAGCCGCTACCTGCCGCCTGCTCTGGCCAGTTTAAAGGGCTGCTTCTGACCGCAGCGCCATCATGGGACATCTTACGGAACTGCTGGTAACCCTCCCTCCCTGCACCCCTAAGCGTGGGACCGGGCCCTTACGGAGGTTTCCCGTCTGTATATATTTGTCTGTGCTGTAGGCTCGCCGGCCTCCTTGGGTTCCGTGTAACCGACAACACGGCTCGTGAGTCTGCTGCGGGTACCGCCAGGCGGGGCAAAGGTGGCGAGCCAGGTCAGCAAGCGCACGAGCGCAGCGGACTGAACCGGTGACGTCATAGCGCCCGCTAGCGGGCGTTTCGGATCTCTAGTGTATATAAGTCACGATTGCAACTGTCAATAACTAATCTTGAGCTCATGAAATCTGGGGGCATAACCTACTGTAACATTTGAGTCACAGCACGCTACTGTGAGTTACAACTGCACCAAGGAGCTTTAGGTGGAAAAATGTTTGTGCGTTGTATTTACTTCACGTGGCCCGAAGAGAAAACTTCCTGTGACTAATATTTAACTCACATGGCAGTCAATGTGTTAAACTACGCACGTAGCATGACGGGCTAGAATGGCCCCTCCCCCACTACTGCCATCTGTGGATTATAAGTCGTATGAGCTTACGCTATGCACTTAGATGTGGTTAGCAGTGGTGTGGTGGTTGGTGTCTGACCTGTGGCGAATCCGGTGAGCAGTCGTCCGGCGTAGATCTGGGCGGCGTGCGTGTTGGCGGGGTGGGGGCAGAGCGCGAGCAGCAGCCAGCCGGCGAGGAAGGGCGCGTCCAGCAGCAGCAGCAGCGCGCGCCGCCCCAGCCGGTCCAGCAGCGCGCCGCACACCACGCAGCCCAGCGGCGTGCTCATCGACGACAGGCTCGCTGCCGCACACACCACACCAACAAACCATACAGCAGCAGCAACTTTCCAAAGTTAAGTCCATGCTAGACGAAACTGACTATGATGTAAGATCCGGTGTTTTCTATACACTACTGGATGTAATGGGTGTCGTTGTTGTTACTATTGGAATTTTTGGTGGACTAAACTGCCGGGTCATCAGTCCACTGTTCCCAGCTAAGAGATCACAGGATTTCATGTATGCTTAACAATAAGCAACCTGCAACCAGTACAGAAGACGTACTGGAAGACTGTTGGCCATAATTACAACATAAAAAGAAAAAGGGAACCACAGTAGAGGTGGAACTAATAATCAATTATACTTAAAATCACAGCAGATGTTGTTGGCTGGCTGATCACTAGGATAATAATGGATGAGCCAGCCATTCTGCACATACTACAACTGCCAGTCGGAAATAGGATTGACAAGACAAAAGCGACAACAGATTAAAACTATAAGTGGTATATGCCTGAACATCAGGCATACGAACCCACAGTTAAAGCTTGTTATAAAAACCAGCTGCACGAATAAAACCTAAAACACAGTCAGCCATAGAGGTGTTGTCACCTAAAATCAAAGGAAGCGCAGTAGACAGGTTAAAAGACTGCCGCAATGCAGCTAAAAGTGGATAGTCCAACAATATGTGTACTACAGTCAACACAGCGCCACAATGGCATTCTGGCGGTTCCTCACGACGTAAAAGGTGACCGTGTGTTAGCCACGTATGGCCTATACGCAGGCGGCAGACGACGACGGAGTCCCTTTGAGAAGGCCTTAGGGAGGTCTTCCAAGCTGCTGTCGAAGGCTTGATTCCACGGAGCTTATTGGGCATACTCATTGTTGCCCATTCCGAATTCCAGGCCTCAAAGATCTTTCGGTGGAGACCCAAGGGGATATCCCCTTCTGGGGTGCCGATATCCAGGCGCTGGCATGCGATGGCCTGCTTGGCCAGCTGATCAGCGCGTTCGTTCCCTGGAATTCCAATGTGGCCTGTGGTCCAGATAAAAGCCACAGAACGGCCCGACTTGCCAAGACTAAACACCGTGAGTTGGGTGGATCACACCAAATGGTGTTTGGGGAAACAGTGGTCGAGAGCATGCAAGGCACTCAGGGAGTCACTACAGATAAGATATGACTTCCTGGGGCATGCTCTGAGATGGTTGAGTGCACGGGTTATTGCGATCAGCTCTGCCGTAAAGACAGTACAGCCAGGGGGCAGAGAGCGCTGTTCAGTGTGGTTGCCATGAACATAGGCATAACCCACTCTGCCGTCTGCCTGGGAGCCATCAGTGTATATGACGTCTGCATCACGGAATGTACCAAGTATGTCCAGAAACTGATGTCTACGTAAGCGTGGTGAAGTCGACGCCTTTGGATCGCAAGACTGTTGCAAGTGAAGCTGGAGGCGAGGGATGGTCCAAGGAGGGATATTAGATAGGCAAGAGAATGCAAGACGGAGAGGAAAGGACTCGAGTGAAGAAAGAAGACTATGTACCCAGACCGCGACTGGAAGACCCGATCTGGGTCGACGTTGTGGAGAGGGAAGGTCGGTATTTGCAAACAATAACCTGCGATTTGGATGGTGAGGCGTAGCGTGAACATGGACAATGTAGGGAGCCAGCAACTGTTGCCGGCGGTACCTCAAGGGAGGGATGCCAGCTTCGGCAAGGAGGCTAGGCACAGGGCTGGTGCAGAATGACCCTGTTGCTAAACAGACACCACAATGAAGAATGGGATCCAAGATCCGCAGTGCTGAAGGTGGTGCAGAGTCATACACCTGGCTCCCATAATCCAGGCGTGATTGGGTGAGCGCCTTAAAGAGGTGCATGAGGGTTCGACGGTCAGCTCCCCAGGCAGTGTGGCTGAGACATCGCAATATATTTAGGTGCCGCCAGCACTTCTGGTTCAGCTGACGAAGGTGTGGCCCCCAAGTCAGTCGGTTGTCAAACAGCAAGCCGAGAAACCGATGGCTTTCTGCGACATGAAGCTGGTCAGCAGCTAGGTACAGTTCTGGGTCAGAGTGAACTTCCTGACGACGACAAAAGTGCATCACCCGGGTTATAGAAGTTGAAAACTTAAAACCCCAAAACGATAAATGCTGGGGGTAATTGCGCGACCAAGGCAGTGAGGTCAGCAAGGGACACGACCTCATCTGGTAAGAGGTACAGAGAGCAGACAGTTATGTCCTGCATTGTTCTGATTCGTACAGCCATTGCCTCGAGAACTGTGGTAAGAGGCACGGCAGCACTAGGAACAGTGGCAGACACCTCCATATACCCTGTTATAGTCAGTGTGGTTGTTATAGTAGCCCCAATAGCCGCGGAGGGCTGGGGTCCGCTGGACGGGAAACCATGTTTCCTGTAGGGCTACACAGAAAGCAGGATAGCGGCACAGTAATTGCTGCAGCTCGGGTAAGTGGCGGAAAAAGCGGCCACAGTTCCACTGAAAGATCATGCTACTTCTTGATTGCTGAGGCATGACAGTATTGAGGGTGCTGTTTGTGCCACAGAATCACTGGTCGTCGCCAATGGTGGAGGCAGGGCCTCTACATCCATCGCCTCCATAGTCTTGGTGATAGCCAAGTCCTCTGGTGAGGCGAGGAGTTCCACCACAGCCTCAAACGTGTGAGGTGGTGGTGGTGGTGGTGGTGGCGGCGGCGGCGGTGCTGGTGGCACGGTTTCCACCGTGGAATCCGTTTGCTTAGCAGCCTTAGATTTTTTCTTTTCTCGCTCCTTCTTTGGTTTCTCTTGCTGGGAGGGCTTTGGGGCCTTGACCTCAGCCTCAGGGACTGAGGAGGACCTGGAAGCCCTACGACCATGACATGAAGTCCGTGGATGTGTCAGCCACTCACTGGTACCCACATTATCAGTAGCAGAAACCATAGGAGGAAGGGAGCCCAGGGACCCCTTCCTGGCGAGAGATGCCGGAGAAGGCTGCTGCTGCTCCGGCTGCGTGTTGGGGACTGGAGTCCCCAACGGTTGTGGGGCAGTTGCCCCCACAGGAGGTAGTGGGGGGACAACAGAAGAAGGGCCCCCAACTGTCAAGGGGGCAGTTTGATGTTGGTGGCCCACAGGGGCCACAGAAGGTGGCGAGACATGGGAGGCTGACATCCCCATAGTGATCGGAGACGATGCAATGGCAGCAAAGGACGACGACATCCGAACGGGATGAACACGTTCATACTTTCGTCTGGCCTCTGAGTACGTTAATCTGTCCAGGGTTTTGAATTAAATGATCTTTCATTCTATATAGAGCACACTACAGGTCGGCGAGCAAGGTGGATGTTGCAGCCCACAATTCACATGCACAGGAGGAGGTGTACATGGAGCGTCCGGGTGTGATGGACGCCCACAGTCTCTACATGTGGGGCTGGAAGTGCATCGGGAGGACATATGCCCGAACTTACACAGAAAGCATCGCTTAGGGGGAGGAATGTACGATTTTACTTCACACTAGTATATCATTATATTGACCTTCTCAGGCAGTACATCGCCTTCGAAGGCCAAGATAAATGCACCGGTGGCAACCCTACGATCTTTCAGTCCCCTTAGATGCGCCGGACGAAGTGAACTCCTCGCCGCTCTAAGTCAGCGCACAATTCGTCGTCAGTTTGTGACAGGAGATCACGGTGGAATATTAAGCCCTGGATCATGTTGAGCGTCTTATGCGGCGTGAAACTTACGGCTACGTCTCCCAGCTTTTCGCAGGCAAGTAAAGCCTTTGACTGTGCAGGAGATGCCGCTTATATTAAGACAGACCCGCTCCTCATTTTCGAAAATGATGCCACTTCACCAAATCGATTTTCAATAGTCTCAACAAAAAATTGCGGCTTGGTGTTATTAAAAGGTTACCCATCAGCCCGAGTACAGACTAAGTACTGGGGCGAGTAAGGCTCAGATCGGTTAAGGGCCCGACATTCTTCCCAAGGTGTGGCCAGGGAAGCGAACGATCAGGGGTCATAGTGTGCACCATTAAATTCGTTTCTTCCTCTTAGAGACAGCGTTTTTGCGACCACCCACGCTATTTATGGCTCGTTTCATTTCCGTCCCACGAGCAGCTAGGGAAATAAGGTCCACCCAGGCAGAGCCCCGCTTGCCTGGGTAAGCCTTATACAACTGAGGTGCGGCAGGTTCCTCAGAGGTTGCTCGCTAGCGACCATTCATCCTCAACAGCCATGCATCTTCTCGCACGTAGCACACCTTGAGATTGAGGTTTTTTTTTTATATAGAGGTTTGTACCGTCCTCGTGATCCGGGCGATTAAGCCAAGATCCCTGGGCTCTGAAACGTACAACGTTCCACCGTCGCGCCGAGCGATGGTCACTGAAGCACGCACAGAGCTTACGGTGTAGCGGACTGTTGACACGACACAGCCCACAGCTCAGGACCCCGGGTTCGCCAAGCCCGTACTCAGCAAATTAATGCTGAGCCCCTGAGGGGGCGAACACAGAGAATAGATGTTGTGCTCGACAGTGAATTCCTAGACGTCAATATGGAAGGATAACAGGAAAGGAGTAGACAAAATAGTCGACGTCGCTAAAACATCACAGCAGACGTTTGTGGCTGAATGATCACGAGGATAATAATGGATGAGTCACCTACTCCACTCACAATAAAAATCCCCAGTGAAAAGATGTGAAGTGTAAAAAGAAAACCAATTAAAACTTCTGGAGGGGTGGGAGCCTGAAAGACCAGGCGATGGTACCCACCACTAAGTAGAACAATAAAATCCAGCTGCGTAAAGAAACCCTACAACACGTCTGCCATCATGATCTCGTCAGCTAAAATACACGGAAGTGCAGCTGCCATATGAAAAGAGTGCCTCAAAGCAGCTAAAGCTGGATAATCCACGAGAATGTGGGCCACTGTTAACATTGCACCACAACGGCACGTTGCAGGGTCCTTGTGGCGAAAGAGGTACCCATGCTTTAACCATGTACGACCAACACGCAATCGACAAAGAAGAATAGAATTTATATACTAACATACCAGTCAATGAAACCGTTTGAATCATCAAAGCAAATTTATTACAGCACAAAATAATAACCTACCAAGAAGTGGAAGAGCTTATAGAATTATTAGAGACCACATTTGCATTTAATTACTTCTCTTTTAATGGGAAAATATATTACCAAAAAGATGGCCTCCCAATGGGTAATTCATTATCAGGAAATATGGCTGACATCTATGTCAACTCTGTTGAAGCAAAATTTTTTTGCAAATAATCCTAAAATTACAGAGAAAATCATTTATTATAAGAGATTTGTAGACGATACAATTATTTTAAATAAGGGAACTCAAGCTGTGTTACAGAAATTGAATAATATTAACTGCAGTATTGTATTCACAGTAGATCACGAAAAAGACATCAGTATAATCTTTTGGATTTAATCATTTCAAAAAAGGAAGGTAAACATCAGTTTGCAATCTACAGAAATCCTACAAACTCAGATGTTATAATAAATGCAAACTCATGTCATCCATACAAATACAAAAGAGTTTCTTTCCTAGCAATGATCTATAGAATTTTCAAACTCCCATGGCATAAAGATGAAGTACAGAAAGAACTGCAAATATTGAGGCAAATACCTACATCCAATAATTTCACTGTGCACATTATAGATTCAATATTTAACAAAGTGCAAAAAACAATTAGAACAGATCAGAAAAAAGTAAAAGGAGACAGAATATATGCCTGCATGACATATAGAGGGAATATATCTGAAAAAATAAACAGATTATTTAATAATACTGATCTCACTCCTGCCATTTCAATAGATACCACCCTACAACATAGACTAAAACATACAATAAAGACATATGATAATAAATATTAAAAATCTGGTGTTTATAAAGTAATATGTAACATATGTGGAAAATATTATATTGGACAAACAGGAGGTAGTTTCCAAACACGATACCGTGAACACACAGTAGGTGTTGCAAGTAGCAAATCTATTTTTGGACAGCATGCGATTGAAAATAAGCATTGCCATGGGACAATTAAAAACAACCTAAAGATTTTGCATGCAGCCCCAAAAGAATTACACCTAAACCTACTAGAGCAAATAGAGATATATACACAACACAAAAAGAATTCTGTTCAACTCTTAAATGAACAGATTGACTTCAGAGAAAAAAAATACTTCAACTTATTCAGAGACGTACTTCAATAGTTTATTCCTCTGAAGTCTAATTTTAGTTAATGACAAACATGTGCAACACACACACACACACACACACACACACACACACACATATATATATATATATATATATGTGTGTGTGTGTGTGTGTGAATAAATGTTGCACACACACACACACACACACACACACACATATATATATATATATATATATATATATATATATATATATATATATATATATGATGTTATACACACTTTATACTCTTTAACGATTTTTACAGTTGACAGCCATGTACATCATTCTCAAATGTAATGTAAAATCATTTAAATTGTATTCTTAGACACACTGTACCCCTTAACTTCATCTTTTTTACTGTTAACTGACAATGATGAACTTTATATTTTATTATCATTCTCAGACGCCATTTGAATGGTAACTTCCTAGTTTTTGACACATCAGTTTTATTTTTCTTAATTTTGCCATTTAACATGTTTCTTTAAACACAAGTGACCTTCCAAAGCACTTTACAAACAAATTTAAGATCATTCTGACGACCCTTAACTTGAGTGAATATCTTAATTTTATCCTTTATACTATTAAGAAACAGTTATGTTTTATTCCACGACGCCATTTGAATTGTAACTTGTTCTGTTTTTGACATCTAATTGTTAGTATTTTACAATGTTACAAGACAGCATATATTTTTTAATGACAACCTAAAGCTTTATACAATACATCGGGGACTTTACATATGTATATAAAATACGTCCCCTTTGCCTTTCTCCATTACAATACCATTGTAAAAAGTAAGATCAACCGTTCTTTGTACATTATCAAGAAAACAATAGCTTTACACAATTTTCAACGACAAATAAACCAAATGGTTTTCTGCAAGGCATCATACCCTGAATTGTTTTTCCATGTATTTTAAATAAATTTTATAGTTAATATTTTTAATACCAGTAAAATTACATAGAGCGCTGTAGTACCAGTCATAGAATATCTTTAAAAATATTAATAAGAACCTGGCCAGCACCAGGGGGAACGTGTGAAGCTCTGGTCCAGAGCTCGCAGCCTGCTCAGGGAGTCGCTAAAAATAAGGAAAGACTCACCTGAGCAGGACCACACATGCTGGAGAGCTTGGTAAATGGTCACCAGCTGCATAGGCCACGAGCACTTGTTGGGGACAGATGTACAAAGGTGGGACCTCAGCCTCCACAAGTAAACTGTTCACAGGGCTGGTGTGGAAGGCGCCCATCACGATGTGAACCCCACAGTGGTGAATGGGATCCAGCAAATGCAAAACTGAAGGTGATGCTGAACCATAGGCAAGGTAACCAAAGTCAAGCCGACTGTACCAGCACTGTGTATAGTCGCAACAGTGTGCAGTGATCAGTACCCCAGATGGTATGGCCCAGGTGGCAGAGAACATTGAGATGGCGCCAGCACTCCTGTTTCACCTGACGAATTTGGGAAAGCCACGTCAGGCGGGCATCAAAGACCAGCCCAGAAAACTTAAGGGTTTCCACTACATCAAGTAAGTGCTTTTCAAGATAAAGTTCGTGATAAGAATGAACAGTCCGACGCCGACAGAAGTGCATAACACTTGTCTTTGCAAGAGAAAATTGGAAGCCATGGGCAAGAGCCCAGGACTGCGCCTTCCGAATGGCAATCTGCGATCAGCAACTTGGGTGCTGGAGGAGCTAAAATAGGTACAGAAGTCGTCAGCGTAGAGGGAAGGAGATACTGACGATCCAACTGCTGCCGCTAAACGGTTAATGGCTACTAAAAATAAGGAAACACTCAAAACAGAGCCCTGACGAACCCCATTTTCCTGCACATGAGAGGTGCTACAGGAGGTATCTACTTGAACACAAAAGGTATGGACATCAGTAGTATAGCTGTGGGAGTTTCAGCACAGTGAGATTCGCGCGTCTTTTGTTTTTTGGCGGGAAATTTGAATTACGCCCCACCCCTCCTCCCTCACCCCACCCCTCCTCCCTTGGCCAATTGCCTGACCGCAGATCAAAGGATGCCGTCAAACTCGAACAATAGCGCACTTAAGGATGATTGATAGTTTACATTTAGGTCCTTTTGATTCGCTACTTGTCCGACTGCTTATCAAACGACGCCGTCATAACGCACTTAAGGATGATTGACAGGTTGCAACACCTCCCTCGGCCACACACGACGCCCCGCCCCCCCCCTCCACCCCTCGGTGCCGCCGCCAGACAAGCGGCACCTCCGACACGTCCAGACCTGTAGACCCATCGACATGTCGGTACTCGCACCCTGTACCACACACATGGCCGGTTCGACGCCCCCCTCCACCCCTCGGCACCGCCGCCAGACAGGCAGCACCTCCGACAGGTCCAGACCTGTAGACCCCTCGACATGTCTGTACTCGCACCCGCGACCCCTACTCGCTCGGCCGATTGCCGGACCGCCGCCTCCGCCGCCGACAGATGCTACCCCCCTCCTCCTCCACGCTAGCGACCGGTTCTCAAAGGACGCCGCCACCCGCCCTACCCGCGAGAACAAACAATACCGCGACGATTGTCTTGACCGCACCGACACCGCCCCCACAGGCCGACCCCTGCTCTCTTTTTACGGTGACCGCGCCCCGACAGGTCAGCAGCCAATTAAATTGCATATTTATTATTAAGCGCGCCGCAGCGATCCTTACGCCAGATCTCGATTTATGTAACAACAACAATTTCCGCCGTTTATTATTATTCTTGGAAAAAAAATAAAGCTACCATAGTGTTCTTCGTATGCTAAAAAACAATTTAGAACAGAAATGCTTAGTTGGTCTCGTATACTACAGCATGTAGTATTAAATATTAAAACTCGTATGCAAAATTTGCAAGTAAGAATTTACACTCCCATCTCTCTCCATGCCCTTCGCATAGACTACAACCGACAGGCGTGTTTAATAATAATAATAGCGCAGGTTACGGTAACGAACGCCACAAACTTACGTATCCATCTTAACATATACTCTTTCGATATACAGAGTTCGGGTATTTTAATTTTACCTCTTATTTCCTTGCTACAGCAGTACACATCCCATCTAAGAAATCTCTATGTCCTGTTACGATGCAAACTACATTTATCTGACACCGATATTCCAGCGCCCCAGAAGACATTTAATCCCTATTGTGCAACGGAGAGTCGAAATAAAAGAAAAATACGTGAAATAATTTACCGATTCCGACCGTCTACACTAAAACTTTTCGAAATTATTGGCCTAACAACACCCTTATTCGACAATACAGCAACCACAGAACCGAAGTTACCTGCCCAATGCAACACAGATTTCCAGCTCGACCCGCCCTTTACCCACAAAATTCCTACTCCGAACTAAGATTTATTATTTTAATTACAAGTAGATGTCCAGCGCAAACGAAGACGCTAACCTACACGCCACAACACATGATTCTATATAGGACATGGAGTGTTTACAATTTTTGTTTTGTTTATTACAGTACAAATGAGTACATGCAACGTAATGTTCGCAAACATATCGCAACCAACTCCCGCACACTTCGATCATAACCTGCTCTCTAAGGAATGGATGGGAGTCACACACAGTACAAACACGTTTGTCGTGTGTTCCGCTAATTTCGGCCAGTACAACGATGCGGGACCAATCCCCCCGCCTGTTTACTGTAAAAGCAAATATTTTTCCCCACACTAACTGTTTAAACCGGGCTTGCACATATACAATAGCCTCCTTTTAAAAGCATGTGTCTTCGCCATATAACCCAGTTTTCGTTTACCCTTCTTCTTCTTCTTAGGACTTGTGGAATAACGTAGACGATATCTACGTCTGTGGATAATAAAGTCCTGGAATGCTAAAAAAAGTATAGTTCCTTGCTCGACTCTACAAGTAATTTACAGTCGAAACTAAAAAAAAAACAATGTCCGAGAGAGCGGTCAATTTTCTGGTACTCTTAATACCCAAGTATCAAATCTAAAAGCGTTTGCACACTACAACGGCGCACTTGGTAAATACCGTATCTTCTCTTTTAGAACACTTAAACAATCTTCTTACACAATCCTCCATCCTGGTAATACCATCTTCTCGACCCGGCGAAAAAATAAAAGTCCTAACAATCAACTGCCTAGACTCTTTATAAAATCGATATCTTTGCTTACACCAGGGCTCGTGATTTTTCGACAAATTTATTTTGGTTCTACAATTCGACGCCAACCACGTTAAGCAATCGTTTCCTCGCCTGCAACCACTTTGATATTGCTCCTCCCATCCGAAAGTCATGCTCGGATACGAACGCCACTCGGTTAAAGTATTGTCCAAAAATCCAGGAGATAGAAGCCATCTACACGAAGCTGCTGCTGTAGTATAGATGGGAGCGCCTCCATTAAAAAACATCGATTAGCTGCAGTTTATAAGATATATACCCACAGGACGTATATATTCCCCCCCCCCCCCCCCCATGTATTCCAGAAATAGTAACTTCGTCTTATCTCCAACGTTTGCAGTATCGAACTTGCGGAATTTACTACACACACGCGCGCGCACACCATTGGCTACAACTAGCGCACTTTAAGTAACGAAACTATAGGAGTTTTATAAAACACGTTGATTTTCGACGAAAGAATTATGATTTACCGCAGCAGGCATATCCGCTACGTAACGTGTTGCACACCAGCCGTAAAGTAGCCAACACTAGCATACGATTAAACAGACGATGCTTCGACGAAAGTTCAATGCACCACCAAAGTCAGTTTTCTTTAGAGCTTTACCGTGACGTATATATTTAGGGTATATCAGCACTTTTTACTTACATTCCGTCCCATCTAGCCTAAAGCACTCTGTAAGCGCCAAACATTTCCAACACAGTAACAGAACTACACCTTGCAGTCAACACGAACCTACAACAACAAAAGAATCTAGCCATTCCAACTCGTTTTTTGTCCCAACTAGCATGCTGCAAGCTATGTATACGTTCGTAACAACCCAGACAGAGCTATCCTTACATCCGTCACTAACCCAGTACCAACTCTAAACAAGTTACCACAGATGGTGTTATAACCGCGATCAGTAACAGACAAGATCTCCCAGACACACAGCGTTTTAATAAAGTTTCGATCTCGCTCTCTCTCCACCCAATAACTACGTTGGTTGCTTGACCTGTCCCTAACATCCAACCACAACTTTGTTTCCAATGCATAGCCCGGCAGACAATATTTCTGGAACGCTCTCTATCAGCCAATAGACTATATACCTCGAGCATTCGCGCACAAATCACCATCGTATTCCACTCCTTCTAACAAATTATTACTCTCGATAAACATCTGTAACACAGTGTAAAACAATGAGCGACGTGCACACGCACAGAACAGCTAACAAGAAAAGATCTAGATCCAAGCCAAGTTCTTATAATCCTTACAAGCAGCAACGCAAAATAGTCTACACCATTTCGAACTAATGCAACACCAGATTTTTTTAACGATCTCCAAGAGCAATCCTTTAGAGACTAAACATACGATTAAATGCACCTCCAATGTAGGTAACTAATCCTCTAACTCGATGCTTATCGACCAAAGAACATTAATTTACCACTGCAATCATCTCCGATACGCTACCGAGAGACGTCCATTCGTAAACACAACTAAAAGAAGATATAAATGCCCCACATCCATGCTACGAAGTATCTATATGTATTTCCACAATTGTGGACCACATCTGCGTTGCATCGTATCGCACAACTAAACAGTTCGAAATAGGTACTTCGCGCAAGCTAGCATGCATAATCACATTCCATGTTATTTCTGGCTGTAGGCGAGTGCGGACCTGTTGACTCATCGTAGACGCCGGTTTGGAGCGTGTGTACGTCCTATACATGTAAACATACCTGTCCACGCTCGCACCTGACCCGGAGAAGTTTTCGGTTTAATTTTTCCTGGCCGCACCAGATTCCGAATACAAGAGAGCTATTTTCGCGAAGATAGATTTCTTCGCAGCTGACGCAAGCGATGTTTTTACCGTACGAGCAGTCGTTAAACTTTTATACGCAGATACATATACAGACAGTAGGATGTGCGCAAATTTGCGATGTAGCTCTTACAGAAACGAAACATAGTTTTTTTTTTAGAAATTCGATAAGAAGAAGAAGAACGAAATATATACAAGATGAACCAATGTGAGATAAGTCAAACCCCAATCCATGCAGCAATGTACCGAGCAACATCGATTTAAACGAACGCTTTGCTTAGCTGTAGAATAGAACAACACAGAATTACACCTCCCTAACAGATACTTTACCGAGGAGTTACTGCTCTTTGCTAACAAGAAACATGTCTTCTGGTATCTTCTCCTAAACCCTATAAGACCGAAACATTCTACTCGAGAAGCTAGACACAGAATACAAATCGTTCTTTATTATTCTTGTTATGTGTAACTTTAATTTTCTCCGCTGTAACTCGTAGTTTTAGATCCAGTTCCAGCCAGAAGTTCGAAAGGTAGAGGGAAGGTATGTTCTCGAACTCCATTACGTATCTTCGTTTCCTCCTGCACCTTCGGGCAATGCTTCTAGACGAGAACAATCGTGTATTTTAACTTTTCCCATTATTTCCTGGTTATAGCACTATGCGTCGCTATGTGTGTACGTTACCAACTCCTGTGGTAATTTCCGTATGGAACACTAGGTTTTACGATTATTGCAAACGATTGCTTGTTATTCCATCCGTTTTTAACTCTGCAAATGACTGTCCCCAGTCCACCACATTTGGATGCAATGTAGTCCCTTCTCCAAACGATAATGCAATACGTTTTTCGTGTCTTCCGCTATTTTCGGTCAGTACACCGACGCGTGACCAATCTCCATGACTGTTTACTGTAAAAAGCAAATATTTTATAAGTCCCAGTCGTAACCAGATTTCTCCACACCCTCCGTTTAAGCCGGGCTTACACATATGCCATAGCTTCGTCTTTCTCCAGCATTAGTTTGTACTCGTCCTTTATGGCAGTTGCTTTAGCCATATATTCTAGCTTCCTTCTCTTGGTCTCGATATCCGCAATTTCCAGTTTTCTTTTCGCGCACATAAGACATTAACTGCACGTAGCGATGTAATTTCTTTAATGGGGGATGGCTTTTTTTTATAGTTTCGACTGTAAATTACTTGTAGAGTCGAGCAAGGAACTATACTTTTTTTAGCATTCCAGGACTTTATTATCCACAGACGTAGATATCGTCTACGTTATTCCACAAGTCCTAAGAAGAAGAAGGAGGGTAAACGAAAACTGGGTTATATGGCGAAGACACATGCTTTTAAAAGGAGGCTATTGTATATGTGCAAGCCCGGTTTAAACAGTTAGTGTGGGGAAAAATATTTGCTTTTACAGTAAACAGGCGGGGGGATTGGTCCCGCATCGTTGTACTGGCCGAAATTAGCGGAACACACGACAAACGTGTTTGTACTGTGTGTGACTCCCATCCATTCCTTAGAGAGCAGGTTATGATCGAAGTGTGCGGGAGTTGGTTGCGATATGTTTGCGAACATTACGTTGCATGTACTCATTTGTACTGTAATAAACAAAACAAAAATTGTAAACACTCCATGTCCTATATAGAATCATGTGTTGTGGCGTGTAGGTTAGCGTCTTCGTTTGCGCTGGACATCTACTTGTAATTAAAATAATAAATCTTAGTTCGGAGTAGGAATTTTGTGGGTAAAGGGCGGGTCGAGCTGGAAATCTGTGTTGCATTGGGCAGGTAACTTCGGTTCTGTGGTTGCTGTATTGTCGAATAAGGGTGTTGTTAGGCCAATAATTTCGAAAAGTTTTAGTGTAGACGGTCGGAATCGGTAAATTATTTCACGTATTTTTCTTTTATTTCGACTCTCCGTTGCACAATAGGGATTAAATGTCTTCTGGGGCGCTGGAATATCGGTGTCAGATAAATGTAGTTTGCATCGTAACAGGACATAGAGATTTCTTAGATGGGATGTGTACTGCTGTAGCAAGGAAATAAGAGGTAAAATTAAAATACCCGAACTCTGTATATCGAAAGAGTATATGTTAAGATGGATACGTAAGTTTGTGGCGTTCGTTACCGTAACCTGCGCTGTTATTATTATTAAACACGCCTGTCGGTTGTAGTCTATGCGAAGGGCATGGAGAGAGATGGGAGTGTAAATTCTTACTTGCAAATTTTGCATACGAGTTTTAATATTTAATACTACATGCTGTAGTATACGAGACCAACTAAGCATTTCTGTTCTAAATTGTTTTTTAGCATACGAAGAACACTATGGTAGCTTTATTTTTTTCCAAGAATAATAATAAACGGCGGAAATTGTTGTTGTTACATAAATCGAGATCTGGCGTAAGGATCGCTGCGGCGCGCTTAATAATAAATATGCAATTTAATTGGCTGCTGACCTGTCGGGGCGCGGTCACCGTAAAAAGAGAGCAGGGGTCGGCCTGTGGGGGCGGTGTCGGTGCGGTCAAGACAATCGTCGCGGTATTGTTTGTTCTCGCGGGTAGGGCGGGTGGCGGCGTCCTTTGAGAACCGGTCGCTAGCGTGGAGGAGGAGGGGGTAGCATCTGTCGGCGGCGGAGGCGGCGGTCCGGCAATCGGCCGAGCGAGTAGGGGTCGCGGGTGCGAGTACAGACATGTCGAGGGGTCTACAGGTCTGGACCTGTCGGAGGTGCTGCCTGTCTGGCGGCGGTGCCGAGGGGTGGAGGGGGGCGTCGAACCGGCCATGTGTGTGGTACAGGGTGCGAGTACCGACATGTCGATGGGTCTACAGGTCTGGACGTGTCGGAGGTGCCGCTTGTCTGGCGGCGGCACCGAGGGGTGGAGGGGGGGGCGGGGCGTCGTGTGTGGCCGAGGGAGGTGTTGCAACCTGTCAATCATCCTTAAGTGCGTTATGGCGGCGTCGTTTGATAAGCAGTCGGACAAGTAGCGAATCAAAAGGACCTAAATGTAAACTATCAATCATCCTTAAGTGCGCTATTGTTCGAGTTTGACGGCATCTTTTGATCTGCGGTCAGGCAATTGGCCGAGGGAGGAGGGGTGGGGCGTAATTCAAATTTCCCGCCAAAAAACAAAAGACGCGCGAATCTCACTGTGCTGAAACTCCCACAGCTATACTACTGACATCTAAAAAGCTTTTTTTTATATATAAGTAGGGAGTGAGCCCCAAAGACCCCACTCATGCAGTGTGCTGAGGATGTGACGCCGCCAGGTTGTGTTGTATGCTGTGTGCACATCAAAAACGTGGCAACAAGTTGGTGGCGCCTCAAAAGGCTGTGCGGATTGCAGACTCGAGGCTTATCAGGTTATCGACGGTAGAGCGACACTGGCGGCGACCTTGGCATGGCGCCAGTATGCCCTGATTCTCGAGGATCTAGCACAACCGCCGACTTACCATACTGGCGGCGACCTTGGCATGGCGCCAGTAAGCCCTGATTCTAGAGGATCTAGCACAACCGCCGACTTACCATACTGGCGGCGACCTTGGCATGGCGCCAGTAAGCCCTGATTCTCGAGGATCTAGCACAACCGCCGACTTACCATACGTTCCAACAGTTTCCAGGGAACGATGGTACGGTTTATGGGCAGATAACTACCAACTTGAAGAGGGTTCTTGCCAGGCTTAATCACCGGGAGGATGATACTCTCCCGCCTTTGCGACGGGAAAGCACTGTCACACCAGATGCAGTTAAAGAGAGCCAAGAAGACGTCGCTGGCTCTCCGCTGGGAGGTGTTATAGCGTTTGTCTGTAGATGCTATCAGGTCCAGGGGACGTGTTGCGACATTGTGCAAGAGCATTGACGATCTCCCACTCACTAAATGGCGCGCCGTTGCCTCCGAGCGGCGAGCGGTAAAGGAAAGGCATTGGCATTCTATCCGCTCCTGTAGTGTATGGAAGGCCAGTGGGTAATTTGCAGAAGCAGAGGTGTGAGCGTAATGCTTGGCAAACATCTCTGCAAGTGTGGAGATCCGAAGGATTCCTGCTGGTGTCAAGTATGCCTTTAAACGCCTGATCTTGCTCCACACCTGTGAGGTGGGAAGTACCTCTCCCAAAACTACTGTTTCGTCTTTTAATTAGCTGACGAGCACGGCGCGGAGCCGTTTAAAACTGATGAGGTGCTCCAGAGAGGGTGCCGCTTGTATCGCTGTAAGGCCCGTCTGCAGTCTTTAATGGCCCCAACGCCCTCCTGCGAGCACCACGGCACTGTGTTACGCCGTCGGCACCCTGATGAACGTGAAATGGTAGCTTCTGCAGCAGAAACTATGGAGCGCATGGCGCTCTCGAGCACCACATCGATGTCATCGAGGAGGAAAGAGCCAGCGTTAGCAGCAGAGGTGTAGCCTACCCAGTTAGACCCGTGTAGGGCCCACCTGGGCAGGCGCCCTAGGGACTGACGGTCTGGTGACAAGAAGATCGGAAAATGATCACTGCCACACAAGTCATCGTTAACTCTCCGGTGGACGGATGGCGGAAGGCTGTGGCTGCAGGTCGACACATCAGTGGCCGAGAACGTGCCATGCGCCACACTAAAATGTGCCAGGGCACCAGTATTTACTAGGCAGAGGTCGAGTGGAGATAGTAACTGCTTAACAACTCTGCCAGAGCCATAGATCGTGGAACCATCCTACAAGTGATTTCGGCATTAAAGTCCCCCAATGGCAAGAAAGATGGGGGAAGTTGTGATACAAGTGCAGCCAAAACATTCAGAGAGACATCGCCATCTGGAGGGAGACGTGTCGGCCTCTATGTCCATAGTGTCTAAGACGTCCCTGAGAGCGCGATCCTCGGCAGACGCAAGAATCTCCACCTCATCCTCAGAAGCAGGGTATTTTATTCTAATATTTTCCCGATGAAGAAAGGTGCATGCCGACGAGTAGGGAGGATGGTTCTGGCCACAATGCAAGCAGATGGGAGGCGGTGTACATGGAGTGTCTGGGTGTACAGCGAGATGACATGTGGCTGAACTTCCAGCATTTGAAGCATTTCATAGGGGGAGGAACATATGCTTTCACATCACAACGGTAAACCATCACCTTGACCTTTTTGGGCAATGTGTCAAACTCAAATGCAAATATGAAAGCCCCAGTGGCAACCCTGTTATCCTTCGGACCCCTAAGTACGCGCCGTATATGATGAGACCCTCGCCATTCAAGAGTAGAACATAGCTTGTCGTCAGTCTGAAGAAGCAGATCCCGGTGGAAAATAACACCTTGGACCATGTTTAGAGACTTATGAGGAGTAATGGCCACTGCAACATCACCCAGCTTGTCACAGGCGAGTAGTGTCCGTGACTGGGCAGGGCACACCTTGTGAATCAACATGGAACCATTGCGCATTTTCAACAGTGACTCCGCTTCCCCAAACTTATTCTTGAGATTATGTACAAAAAACTGAGGCTTAGTCGCCGGGAAAGAGCCCCATCAGTCCTGCTACATACGAGATATCTCAGAGCATATGGTACAGCCTGGTTTGTAGCCCTACGTTCCTCCCAAGACATGGTCAGGCAGGGGAAAAATGTGTGGATGTACACTGAAGCATTAAACTTTCCTTTCTTTGAGACAGCGGTTGTACATCCGCCAACGTAACCCTACTTAGATCTCTTCATTGTGGTTCATCCACCCTGATGTCACCCACTCTGATCGGTCAGGCGCTCTCGTCATGGGCATCATCCAGCTGCAGAAAGGGTCACCTGGCGGGATGACCATTGCTGGATGTCCTGATGCCCCACATGGAACCGACCGACTACTCCTTGGCTTGCATTAGGAGGTCTCAGCTCTGGCATCGGTAGAGCGACCGCTGCGTTGTCAGGGGGCTACAGCCAAGAGGGTACATGATGACCCTGCCACAATGGACTGGCTACTGTGCTGGCTTTCTGGTGCTGTATGAACCATCATTATTAAGGATGCATGGATCTCAGTGCACAATGGACATGACTTTCGCTGAAAGGAAACGCCTGGCCCAATAGAAGCTGGAGTCGTAAGTCCATTGTATGATGGATGCATAGGATGTCATTGCACACGAAATACATGGTGCATCACCAAATGGTTTGCTCTTCAGAAACATTTTGAAGGTGGGGTCAAACCCACATAGGGGACTGTAGATGTATGGCCGAAATGTGTGAAGACTCCTTTTAGTCGATTCTTCCAACAGGCAGGAATACCACGGGCCTATTCTTACCCCCGAACCCGCATAGAAATCCATGACGCAAATGGCCATGCGTATGCTTACAAATATGGAAATTTGCGTGATTTGAGCAAAATAAATTCTCGAATTATGTTTTCTTTTTTCAGCTGAAGCACCTTGTCGTTTTCGATTGAAATGCACTTGTCCAGAAGCTGCGGGCCGATTGGTGGACACGCCGGACGTGATAGACATCCGCTGGGTTCCCACGGTGCCCCTCGACCGCAGCACCCAGCTGTGCAACCGAGGTTACCAAAGCCTGAAGCTGGAGCGCAGTGTCACCAAATCAGTCTGCATCCGCACACAGCAGGCACAGTGCCTAGCCATGACTACGGTACCCAGAAAAACGAACGACTAAAAAGGCGTCATGTAGACTCTAGAGTAACTATGGCAAACAAAGACGACTGGTGCTGGTACTATTCCAAAGAAAACACATGACTATCACAGTAAACGAAGCGCAATGCACAGCTATCAACCTACACGAATTTGAAGGGAAAAAAAAGAAGAGGTATATAAGAACAAGCAACGAACATAAAAAAAACTGCAGAACAGACAAGCAATTTGCGATCACTTATGGCTGCACTTTAGATGGAATACCAAAGTGCGGCGAATGAAAATTTGTGCCCGGCAGGGATTCGAACCCGGGATCTCCTGCTTACTAGGCAGACGCGTTGGCCACTCCGCCACCGAGGACACAGTGACCAGCCCCACTGCAGAGGACTCTTCCCTACACGTATCTCGCCACACCCAAATCTCCATTCGCCACGCTGCCTCTTTCCAACACCACAGCCTATTTGTTCTGAAATGCTCGCAGCCACAATACTGTATTCCCGCATCAGGGAGAACAGCCCATGAGGTATCGAGACACAAATTAATTGTCGTCAGGAGCCCAACCTTGGCTTGTATACGCGCCGAGTACAGTGCAGCCATAAGTGAGCGCAAATTGCGATTTATTTCATTGATTGAACGCTGTAACATCGTCAAAAATATATAATTGTAAATGAAAATAGTTCGCTGACACTTGAACTTTTGTGCAATCTCTACGCTGCTATGTTGATAGCTCGCACCCTACTGAATGAACCAGTATTGCTACTACGCAAACGTAAACAAAACAAATCAAAGTAGGGCAGGTGTACTTAGCGTTAGATAAGCAGGGCCATACGTGCTAGGATATGGGGCGAATGAAGTGGCTTACAATCTATTTTTTAAACTAACGTATGCTAAGGACAACACAAACACCCATGCTCGAGGGAGGACTCGAACCCCCGACGACAAGCAACCGTGAGAACCGCAGCAAGGCGCCTTAGAACGCTAGGCCATTCGACCGCGGCTGCAGGGGGTGCACTGTCGTTAATGAGCCGCCATGTATAACACCTTTTATACACATGTGTTTATCTCAGAAAGTATGTATTTACGAACGTTCGTTTACCAATCTAAAAAAGAATTTGGCACTATTTTATCACCGTGTATTAGATATAATACAACTATCGGCCACTGTCCTTGCACCTGGGGACGCAACATAAACTCCTGGCCCCTACAATATGTATGAAATGATTTTGCAGTTCTTACAGAAATGTAAAAGTTTACACGTTAGGGGGATAAATAAAACATTCTGCTGACACATGAAGTGTAATATTTTCACCTTGAACGACCTTCGAGGAATTTAACACTAGGAAAGTCAGGAGCTACTTTTGCAGTCAACCTTTCTTTTTTTGGCGGTAATTTTTGCCATAGTACTTTAAAACACGTGTCCAAAAGCTAGTGGGTTATCTGCCGAATCTCGTATCTCCTACGAGATTACATGCCTTCATAAGAATCTCACAGAAGAATGTCTTGTGCCTGTATGAATTAGTTATGAAAGACAGACAATGATAAGGGCTCCGACAGATTTACCTCTAAGCCCTCCCGCCAAATCTCTGCGGATTTCTATTCAAAATCCCTTATCTTTGCTAATGCCACTGCCTACAGCCCGACAGGTTATCATCGTCCGGATTTTTTTCGCAGGCATCGCCCGCATGCTCAGTCAAGGGAATCGTGATTAGATGCGTCATGAGGGAAAAAAGACGGCCGATATCCATTCATATCTCAGACAGTTGAGTGCGTATTTGAATAATCCCATTTGACGTAATAGTGACTAATGGGTCCGTCGGTTCAGATAAAAGTATGGCTATCTTTCAGGAGTGCAAATAATAATGATATGGATGAACTATTTTCATGATTTAATGTGAACGGTAGCGTTGATAAGCATCGGTGATTCGATTTGCATTACAGCAGTCAATCATCTACTGGTGAAGATAATCAGTTTGATATGTATCGGAATGTAGAAAATAATGAAGGCTGTATCTCAACAGGAATCCGAAGGTATCGTCTTTTTGTGGGAACACTCCTACTTTAGATAACACATTCTTGGTTTCTACGACTGGGACCTTGGCTCAGCAATTCAGTCACAGGGCGATTAATAGTGCGACGGAAAATAAAGTAAGGGATTAGCGTAACTGACACTTAAATTTCTTCCGTACTATTAAAGATGGACCTTTTTCAGTTTATAGCGTTTTTGGTGATACAGTAAACATTATACAGTTTAGATAGGGTAGGTAACCGTCTTATGCAACTGTAAATCAGTCTGCTTTAGACCAGACGCGTTTCGCTTTCTTTGAAAGCATCTTCAGTGGTCAACTGTACAGGAAATGTTTTTTGATTACATTATTTCTTTCAAATGTTTCAATGTTTGTAAATCTATCGAACCGAACTCTGTGGTCATTCGTCGGTAGCTTACAAACTACTTAAACTGAGGTAAACTAACCTAAGGACAACACACACACCCATGGCCGAGGAAGGACTCGAACCTCCACGGCGAACGGCCGCACGCACTGCAGCACGGCGCCTCAGTGCGCACGGCTATTCCCCGCCGCGGCATTATTTGTTTCATTTTTACTAAATTCTATCGATAACAGTTCTCGTGCAATGGGATTATTTAATTCTGAATAAAATGAACAGTTAATATTTCTCAAGGATTTTTATGTTATCCCCTTCATGTGTGTTTTGTAGCACATTGCCACTTGCTGTCGCTGTTTACATTTACGCTATTTAGAGTGACAGCAAGTGCCAATGTAATACAAAACACACATGAAGGGGACAACATAAAAATCCTCGAGAAATATTAACTGTTCATTTTATTCAGCATTAAATAACCCCATTGCACGAGAACTGTTATCGATCGAATTTAGTAAAAACCACGAAAATAATGCAAACAAAAAACATTTCCTGTACAGTTGACCACTGAAGACGCTTTAAAATAAAGCGAAACGCGTCTGGTCTACAGTAGACTAATTTACAGTTGCATAAGACGTTCACCTAACCTATACAAACTGTATAACTGCAACTGTGGAGGAGGAGGCCAAAAACACAAAGAAGAATTTTGTGTAGTAAACATTATAGCTTTTATGGACCGATGCCGTCGCCAGTTGTATCCATATGTCCTCTGCTCTTTTACGTGGGCCGTGCACGACACTCTCGAAAAAACTCACAATTCTGCATATGATAGGTTCTGGGCACCTCTCTCCCTGGACGGGCAATGGCTGTTAGGTGCATTTCACGGCGATGCTTAATACGACCAACAGCTACTGATTATGAGCAGAGATTTGAGCGAAGCGTCGCGTTACGCATGTACGGATCGCGCGGCCGCTAGCGCCAGGGGTTCGACTCCTCTCTCGGGCATGTGTGTGTGTGTGTGTGTGTGTGTGTGTGTGTGTGTGTGTGTGTGTGTGTGTGTTCTCCTTAGTATAAGTTAGATAAAGTTAGTTCAACTAGTTCGTAAGTCTAGAGACCGATGACCACAGTAGTTTGGTCCCTTAGAATCACAAACTTTTCGTTAAAGAGGGGAAGCGAGAAGTATTGGGAAGGAAAGGATTGACTGTAGCTGCATTGGGGCATTGAAATTATACAATGGCGACAAGTGAAAATGTGAGCCGGGCCGGGAATCGAAACCGGGTCTCCCGCTTCGGGCCACCGTCGCCTTAACCACTTGCGTACTCGCGCTCGCCTTCCGTCCCTCTCAAACATCTTCAAGTCGCACGCTATGGCTGTAGCGGCGCCATCGTCCATGCCCTTTTAAACTCGTCATTACACAGTTCAAATTTTCAAATGTTTGTTAAGCTTAAGGAATTTAACTGCGAAGACATCAGACCCTAAACTTACAAACTACTTATAAACTAACTTATACTAAAGACAGCACAAACATCCATGCCTGAGGGAGGATTCTAACCCCCGATGGGGAACGGCCTTGCGCATCGGAGCAAAGTGCCTCAGTCCGCTCGGCCACGGCTTACAGAGTTCAGTGCGAGGTGGAACATATGTCCCATCTGCGGTGAAGTACATGAACGAAGACGGCGTTCGGTTCATTTACTTCACCGCAGATGGGGCATACGTTCCACCTCGCACTGGAATCCGTAAGGCCGCGGTAGAATGGCCGTGCGATCTAAGGTGCCTTGTTGCGGAGCGTGCGGTAGCTCTCCGTCGAAGGTTCGAGTCTTCCCTCGTGTATGGTATGTGTGCGCCTGAGGTTAGTTTTAATATAAGTAGTTTGTAAGCCTTTAACTTGTAACCACACTAATTCAGTCCCATAGATTTCCTTCCGCCGGCCGCGGTGGCCGAGGGGACTGAGGCGCACCAGTCACGGTCTGCACGGCCACTACAGTCGGGGGATTCGAATCCCCCCCCCCTCGGGCATGGATATTTGTGCCGTCTTTAGTGTAAATTAGTTCGTAAGTAGTTTGTAAGTTTAGGGACTGATGACCCCGTAGTTAACTCCCATAAACTATACAAATATTTGAATTTTGAAGATTTCCTTCCTCTCAATACACACACGCAGAATTTTATATACACCGGTAACTTTCCATCCCAGTATACTCTACCCTTTTATCATTATCAACCCTCAACCAACAATGCAACCAATAAAACCATTTTCAAAGAGTAAATATAATTTTCAGAGAGTAATTATTGTTCCGAATTTCGCGTTATATTCTTCAAATTACTAAATATCTATCAGATCGCTATAAACCGTGCCTAAAACGTTCCTCAGGTAGTAGCTGTACAAATATTTAAGTCTCTGCGTCTTGTCGTTCAGAGGTGATAAGTGTACACCGAACAGACATACACATTAATATATATAGATAAGTAGCTATCAGATCGCCATAAAACCGTGCCTAAAACTTTCCCTGGGTAGACATTAGTAACTGTACAAATTTTTAGCTCTTTATGTCTCGTGGTTCAGACGTGATAAACGTACACCGAACAGACATTCACGTTTATAGATATAGATAATATTATTAAATTAAGATACACATTTTATCACAATTTTCTACATTACTCCACCGTTATTGTGTAATGGTAGCACATTTTTCAGTAATCTTGCTTCAGTGAGTGTGCTGCGCTCTGCTGAAAATTTTAATACAGTTTTTAGTAATAGTTGGGTTGTTTTAGTAGCAATTTAGAAAAAGGTACAAATGTATCTAAGAATTTATATGCTCAGAAAATCCAGAAGTTGTTCATTGTTCTTAATACTTCAAATTTTATCTACCACCAACTTCAAAAACAGCCGGCTCAATAATGATCATCGCCTTCCTGTTCTTCCTAAAATTACTATGACCTATCTTCATTCTGAAAGCGAAGTACTTTCCGTTTCTGGACGCTCAAACTGCCCCTAATATTCGGTAGAACTTAAAATTTCTTCTCAACACTTTGTGAATCAGTTTTTGTATAACGCACGAAACTACTGAAACTTACTGGCCGAAACATAACTTGTTGATAATTTCGCGCACGAAAGGAATATCTTTGTTTACAGCAGTATAGCCAACATATGCTAAAAATCTCCCCAAGCTCGGTTGAAAACCACAGCCTTCTATATGAAACAGGTATAAAATTACGAATACTCAAGAATAAGCATGTCCTACGATCGAGACTCTTATCTTCTGAGACCGATTACTTTAAAAATATAAATACGAGGTACGTCCAGAAAGTAAGTTCCGTTTGGTTGTATAAAACAAACGTGTATAGATACAGAAAAAAATATTTATTGTACAAAAATCTACAACTGTTAAACTACTTTTCTACTAGCTGCCGAAATTTTGTAGCCACTTGTCATAGCGTGGCACAAGTTTCTGTATGCCTTCTTCATAGAAGGAATACGTAAAACGAAGTCGAGATCTTACCTAAAACTGGACAGCAGAAGAACATGGCTGGCTGATCACAGAGAAAAACAGGATGAGCCAGCCATACTTCACACACTAAAAACCCCTTGGTAATTTATAGAAGGGTCTTAAAAGGGTTTAAAATCGCTGGATAGGTGGGGACCTGAAGTATCAGGCTATAGCACCCACCACTAGATGGAGTTGTAAAAACCAGCTGCATGAATAAAACTTAAAACAGAATGAGCCGCGGAGGCATCGTCGCCTAAAACTAAGGGTAGTGCGTCTGGTAGGTTAAAATACTGGCGCAAGGTAGCTAAAACTGGGCAGTCCATCAGAAGATGGACGACTGTCAGCGCTACTCCACACCGACACACAAGTGGGGCCTCACGGCGGAGGAGATGACCATGGGTCAGCCAGGTATGCCCAATACGGAGGCGGCAGAGGACAACTGACTCTCGACGTATGGGCCGCAGTGAAGACTTCCACAGAGTTGTGGATAGCTTCACTGCTCGGAGCTTGTTTGTTGCACTCATGGTAGACCATTCGGCACTCCAAGCATCACGCACTTTTTTTGTGCAATGATAACCTGAGGTCTGATTCTATGACGCCAATGGTTAAGGGTGGCGCAGTGGTGGCCTGTTTGGCCAACTGGTCAACACGTTCATTCCCCGGTATGCCAACATGGCCAGGGGTCCACAGGAAAACCACACATCGGCCAGATTTGCCAAGAGAGTAAGTAGTGTCTTGAATGGACTGCACTAACGGGTGACGAGGGAAGAACTGGTCAAGTGCCTGCAAGCCACTCAGTGAGTCACTACAGATGACAAATGACCCCCAGGGCTGGCTCGGAGGTGTTCTAGAGCCTTGAGGATAACGACCAGCTCTGCAGTAAAGACACTACTTTCACGGGGCAATGAATGTTGTTCGACATGGTCACCATGGAGACATGCATACCCAGCACGACCATTTGCTAGGGACCCATCAGTATAAATGGCTTCAGCACCACGGAAAGAGTTGAAGAGATCCAGGAACTGGTGGCGGAGTTGTGTTGGAGAAACGGAGTCCTTTGATCTATGGGACAGATCCAGACAAAGCTGCAAACGGGGAATGGACCAAGGAGGGGTTTGAAAAGAATAGTTGAAAGTGGCAGGAAGTGGTTGGGATTCGATGGACGAAAGTAGAGAACGAACACGGACTGATATTGGATAACCCAACTGAGGCCGTCTTGGAGGGATAGGGACTACAGCGCCTGGAAAAAGAAGCTGGTGGTTCGGATGGTGTGGCAAGGCCTTAACATGGGCAACGTATGAAGCCAGCAGGTGCTGCCGGCGGAACCGCAGAGGAAGGACCCCAGCTTCAACTAGGAGGCTTGTCACCGGGCTCGTGCGGAAAGCCCTTGTCGCCAAACGAACTCCAGAATGTAAGACTGGGTCTAATGTTTGTAGTGCTGAAGGTGCAGCCGAATCATATACTACGCAGCCATAGTCTAGGCGCGACTGAATGAGCACCTTATAATGTCGCAAGAGCATTAGGCGTGAGGCTCCCCAAACAGTATGGCTGAGACAGCGTAGAATATTAAGGTGGCGCCAGCACTTTTGTTTGAGCTGGCGAAGATGTGGCACCCAGGTGAGACGGTTGTCAAAAAACATGCCTAAAAAACGGTGCGTCTCTTCGACACGCAGCAGATCATCAACCAGATACAGTTCGGCTTCGCCCGACGCCGACAGAAATGCATCACCCGGGTTTTTGATGCAGAAAATTGGAAAACATGAGTAAACGCCCACGACTGCGCCTATCGAATAGCTATCTGTAACCGCCGTTCTGCAACGCCGATGTTAGTGTTGTTGTTGTTGGGTTTTGGAAGGGACTAAACAGCGACGGTTATCAGTCCCTTGTTACAATCAAAGAGATAAAACATTTTGTTAAGCGATCCGAAGTAAACGCGTTAACAAGTCGAAGATTAAAACTCACAGACAAATATAAAGAAAGGATACGATTAAAAACGAAGAAGGGATAAAACAGCTGAAACAGTACAAGAGTGTTTTTGCTGGGTGGTCACAGGGATATAAGGAACACACCCAGCCACTCTGGAACACGTTAAAACCACCTACCTAACAGACTTAAGCAGGTGGAGGACAGAGCAATGACAGACAAACACAAACTTTAAATTGACTTGTAAAATCCACACTCACGCATAAAATTTAAAACAGAGTCAACCATAGAGGTGTTGTCAGCTAATGCAAGCTGCAAAGCGTCAGGGAGATTAAAATATCGTCTCGCTGCGGCTAAATTGTGGCATTCAATTAAGATGTGGGCGACTGTCAAAGGCGCACCACATCGACATTGAGGAGGGTCCTCGCGACGCAAAAGGTAACCATGCGTGAGCCAAGTATGGCCTATACAGAGACGGCAAAAGACAACCTGAGGTGTTCAAGAGCTCTCAAAATACCGACCAGTTCCGCGGTAAAGATGCTGCTTCCACAAGGCAATGACCGCTGTTCTATTGGTCACCATAGATAAAGGCATATCCAGCATGGCTATAAATCAAAGAACCGTCTGTGTGAAGAATGTTTGCTCCGCGAAGTGTGTCAAGCAGTGCATAGAACCGGCGACGGAGAATCAGTGGTGGAATAGAGGCTCTCGAATGCCGGGACAAATCCAACCGAACATCCAGGCGAGGAATTGTCCAGGGCGGGACACGGGAGGAGTAATGGAAAGGTGGAGGAAGAGGTAGGGAATCAAGTGAGTAGAGAAGGGAACGGACACGGACCGCAGTCGGAAGACCCGACCTGGGCCGACGTCGTGGGGGCGGGAGTGCAGAATGCGGGAAGAGAAGCCTGTGGTTCAGATGGCGGGGTGAAACATAAACCCGGGCAATGTAGCTCACCAACAGCCGTTGCCGGCGATACCGCAGAGGGGGAACACCAGCTTCAGCTAGAAGGCTCGTTACGGGACTGGTGCGAAAAGCCCCTGTTGCAAGACGCACACCTGTGTGGTGAATGGGGTCTAGGACCGGTAAGGCAGAAGGGGCTGCCGAGTCGTAAACCAAGCTCCCGTAATCAAGCCGTGACAGAATAAGCAACTTGTAGAGCTGAAGAAGGGTGGAACCTGCTGCTCCCCAACTAGTATGGCCGAGGCATTGAAGAACATTTAAATGCCGCCAACACTTCTGTCTCAGCTGACATAGGTGTGGCGCCCAAGTCAGCCGGGCATCGAAGACCATGCCCAGGAAGCGATGTGTTTTCTCGACCTGAAGTAGTTCACCTCCCAAGTAGAGCTCTGGGTCAGGGTGAACTACCCGACGGCGACAGAAGTGCATGACGCGGGTTTTTCGGGCGGAGAACTGAAATCCGTGAGTAGAGGCCCATCAGTGGGCCTTTCGGATGGCATCCTGCAGCCGCCGTTCAGCTACGCCGATGCTAACGGAGCTGAAATACAGGCAGAAGTCATCGGCGAACAGGGAGCAACTGACCGATGACCCCACAGCCGCAGCAAGACCGTTAATTGCCACTAAAAACAAAGGGACACTGAGGACAGAGCCCTGTGGGACACCATTTTCTTGAATACCGAAACGATCGGTGGGAGAGGAAATTGCGAATAAAAATAGGAAGGGCGCCACGGAAGCCCCAGTCATGCAGAGTCGTCAAAATATGGTGGCGCCAGGTGGTGTCATACGCCTTTCGAAGGTCGAAAAATACAGCAACCAAATGCTGACGCCTAACAAACGCAATGCGAATGGCCGACTCCAATGACACGAGGTTGTCAATGGTAGAACGGCCCTGGCAAAAGCCCCCTTGTTGTGGAGCAAGGAGTCCACGCTCTTCAAGGATCCACATAAGCCGCCGACTCACCATACGTTCGAAGAGCTTGCAGAGAACGTTGGTGAGGCTGATCGGACGGTAATTGTCAGCCACCAGGGGATCTGCACCAGGTTTCAGCACCGGGATGATAGTGCTTTCCCGCCATTGCGACGGGAAAGTGCCCTGTACCCAGAGATTGTTGAACAGGGCGAGAATGCAGCGTTGAAACTCTGGTGAAAGGTGTCGGAGGAATTGGCCGTGAATCCTATCTGGTCCTGGAGTTGTATCAGGACACGCAGCAAGGGCAGTTCGGAACTCCCACTCACTAAACGGGTCTTGTATTTTTCCCGACGACGAGTGCTCGGCCCGCTCTTTGAGAAAGCGGAAGTCGGCACTGTACGTGGCAGTCGCAGAGCATCGTGCGTAGTGCTCTGCCATATGCTCGGCGATAGCTGTCGGGAGCGTGCAGAGCACACCCTGGATGGTAAGGGACGGGATTCCTGTCGGCGGGCGGTATCCAAAGACACGACGGACTTGCGTCCATACCTGAGTCAGGGAGGTGCGGGAGCCGAGACTGGCTACATACCGCTCCCAGGAATCCTGCTTGCTCTGCTGTATGAGTCGTCGAGCACGCGCACGGAGCCGTTTAAAGGCCACCAAATTCTCCACAGAAGGGTGGCGTCGATGGCGTTGGAGCGCTCGCCAACGTTCCCGGATAGCCTCAGCAATCTCCCGTGTCCACCAAGGCACGGACCTACGCCTAGTGGAACCGGTGGTTTGTGGAAGTGCTACCTCAGCGGCAATGACAATACTATCAGTCACCTGCTGGACTGCATTGTCAATGTCATCTGGCAGTGGTGCAGCGATGACAGCGGTTGAAGCATAGACTGGCCAGTCAGCCCTACGGAGACACCAACGGGGTAAGCTGTCTGCAGCTTGGTACTGCGGGAGCGACACAAAGATTGGAAAGTGGTCGCTGCCACACAGATCATCATATACACGCCAACCAAGGTGTGGTCGAAGGCTGGGGCTGCAGACAGAGAGGTCGATCGCTGAATACGTGCCCTGTGCCATGCTAAAATGCGTGGGGGCACCTGTATTCAGGAGGCAAAGGTCTCGTTGCGCCAATAATGTCTCAACATCCCTACCGCGGCCTGTGGTCTGAAGTCAACCCCACAAAGGGTTGTGGGCATTGAAGTCCCCCAAAAGGAGGAAAGGTGGGGGAAGTTGGGAGAGGAGATGCATGGCTGTTGAGGTTGAACAGCCGCTAGCGAGCAACCTCTGAGGAACCTGCCGCACCTCAGTTGTATAAGGCTCACACAGGCAAGCGGGGCTCTGTCTGGGTGGACCCTTATTTCCCTAGCTGCTCGTGGGACCACCATGAAAAGACCACGAAACGTTGGCGGACGTACAACCGCCGTCTCTAAGCGTGGTAGAAGTGAATACAATGCTACGCAATATGACCCCCAAACGTTTCCTTCCCTGTCTACACCGTGGGAGGAACGTAGGGCCAAAACTCAAGGTGAAGCTTACGCCCCAAAGTATTTAGTGTGTACGCGTACGGATGGGGAGTCTTTCATGTGCACAAAGCCAATGTTCTTTGTGGAAAATTTGGAAGATAAATATGGAGAGGTCGATGATCTGTCGAAGATGCGATCTGGCTCAGTTCTAATAACGACGTCATCCCCGGCCCAGTCACGGGCTTTGCTAGCCTGTGACAAGCTGGGTGATGTTTCCGTTAGTATCACGCCACATAAGAGCTTAAATATGGTCCAGGGTATCATCTTCCATAGGGATCTCCTGTTGCAATCTGACGACGAATTACGAGCTAACTTGGAGCGGCGAGGTGTGCATTTTAGATGGATGGATGGATGGTTTGAGTTTTAAAGGGACTTAACGACTGTGGTTATCAGTCCCTGGTTCCAACCATAGAGGGTAGAATAAAAAAGCACTACAACGCAATAGAAAACGATTTGTTAAAACTCACCATGCAAAGGGTGTTGCGTCAAAAAATAAAAGAACCAAAGTAAAAACTAATAAAAAAGAGAAAGGCGGAAAGACGATGCCAGTATCCTGGCCAGGTAACCACAGACTAGGAAGTAGGGCATCTGACCGCTTTTGCACATTTAAAAAGACCTGCCTAAAACGGTAGGGCAACGAAGAACAAACACATAATGAACACAGTATTAAAAATCAAAGGGAGCGGTACAAACCACTTACACGAATAAAATTTAAAACTGCGGCAGCCATAGAGGCATTGTCAGCTAAAACAACTTTCAAATCGTCAGGGAGATTAAAATTCCTTCTCTGCGCTGCTAGGTCCGGGCATTCCAAGACGATGTGGGCGACTGTCAGACGCGCACCACATCGACACTCGGGAGGATCCTCGCGACGGAGAAGGTGGCCGTGCGTAAGCCAAGTATGGCCGATACGCAGCCGGCAGAGAACGACAGAGTCTCTGCGAGGGGCCCGCAGAGAGGTCCTCCACACGTTCGTAGTGTCCTTTATACGCCTCAGTTTGTTGGGCACCTGTAGGGTGCGCCATTCACTACCCCACAAACCGAGCACTTTACGGCGTAGTGCAGAACGGAGATCAGAGCACGAAATGCCGATATTGAAGACAGGCTTGTGGGTGGCCTCTTTGGCCAGCCTGTCAGCCAGCTCATTGCCGTCTATCCCGACGTGTCCCGGAGTCCAAAGAAATGCCACTGACTGCCCTCGTTGATCAATGGTGTACAAGCACTCTTGTATGGCAACAATCAGAAGATTGCGCGGGAAACACTGGTCGATGGCCTGTAAACCGCCCAGGGAGTCGCTACAGATAACGAATGACTCCCCAGGGCAGGAACATATATGTTGAAGTGCGCGGTGGATGGCTACCAGCTCTGCAGTGAAAACACTGCAGCCGTCTGGCAGGGAGCGCAACTCATTGTGTCCTGCAAGCGTGTAGGCAAAACCAGCATGACCATCTACCATCGAGCCGTCTGTGTACACCACCGTAGAGCCTCGGAAACCATCAATAATTGATATGAAGTGGCGACGAAGGGTCTCAGGGTGGACTGAAGTTTTAGCGTACCGTGACAGTTCCAGCCGAAGGTGAGGCCGTCGTATACACCATGGTGGTGTTCGCGACTGGTATCTGAATAAAGAGGGGACAGGAACAGACTCCAATTGGCTCAGCAGAGACCTAACACGAACACCAACCGTCAACCCTGATCTCGGTCGCCTCTGCGGAAGGTGGAGATCAGTTTGAGGAAAGAGTAGACGGTGGTTTGGGTGGTTAGGTAAACCACAGATAGTAGCCGCATAATTCGCAAGCAGTTGTTGTCGCCTGATATGCAGAGAAGGCATACCAGCCTCCACAAGGAGACTAGTCACAGGACTTGTACGAAAGGCTCCTGTTGCTAGCCTTACCCCACAGTGATGGACTGGGTCCAACATCTGCAGAGCTGAAGGCGATGCCGAGCCATAGGCAACGCTGCCGTAGTCCAGTCTGGACAGAACAAGCGCCTTGTAGCACTGCAGCAGCCTACTGCGGTCTGCGCCCCAAGTGGTGTTACTGAGGCAGCGGAGGACATTAAGGTGCTTCCAGCACTTCTGCTTGAGCTCACGTATATGAGGAAGCCATGTTAGCCGGTCGTCAAACACTAGCCCCAAGAAACGGTGCGTTTCCACCACATTGAGCAGATGGCCATCGATGTAAAGCTCAGGATGTGGATGGGCTGTTCGACGCCGGCAGAAGTGCATAACGCAAGTCTTGGTAGCAGAGAACTCAAACCCATGGGCAAGGGCCCACTTCTGCGCCTTGCGTATGGCTCCCTGCAGCTGTCGTTCAGCAACACGCATACTGCTAGAGCTAAAATATAAGCAGAAGTCATCTGCATACAGCGAGGTGGAGACTGAGGAACCTACCGCTGCCGCTAGACCATTTATCGCCACTAAAAACAGAGGAACACTCAGGACAGAGCCCTGAGGTACTCCATTCTCCTGTACATGCAGAGAGCTACAAGAAGCACCGACTCGTACACGAAACGTACGAAAAGATAAAAAATTCCGAATAAAAATGGGAAGCGAACCCCGGAGACCCCACCCATGTAATGTGGTAAGGATGTGATGTCTCCAGGTCTTGTCATAAGCCTTAGATAAATCGAAGAAAACTGCCACCAGGTGTTGGCGGCGAGAGAAGGCTGTCCGTATGGCGGACTCTAGGTGAACCAGGTTATCCACAGCTGAACGCCCCTTTCGGAAACCACCCTGATATGGAGTGAGAAGACCCCTGGACTCAAGGAGCCAACACAATCGTCGACTCACCATACGCTCCAGCAATTTGCAAAGAACGTTGGCGAGGCTGATTGGTCGGTAACTGTTCAACTCATGTGGATGTTGACCAGGCTTGATCACCGGGACTATCAGACTCTCACGCCACTGTGAAGGGAACGTACCAGAACTCCAGATGTGGTTGAAGATAGCCAGAACGTTACGCTGAGATGCAGGTGGCAGGTGTTTCAGCATCTGATTATGGATACGATCTGGCCCAGGCGCTGTGTCAGGACAGTGTGCCAGGGCACTGAGAAATTCCCATTCACTGAATGGAGCGTTGTACAGTTCAGTACGGCGAGTCTGGAAGGATAAGCGCTGTCGTTCCTCCCGCTCTTTCAGG
This sequence comes from Locusta migratoria, assembly GCA_026315105.1. Classification (NCBI taxonomy): domain Eukaryota; kingdom Metazoa; phylum Arthropoda; class Insecta; order Orthoptera; family Acrididae; genus Locusta; species Locusta migratoria. The sequence goes on from CM048745.1 coordinate 394,402,862, forward strand.
GCGCGAAAGGCCCTGGAGTAGGCCGCAGATGCAGAACTCTGAGCGTAGTGTTCAGCAAACAGTTCAGCAACTGCATCTGGATCTGTGTAAACTACTCCATTCACAGAAATCCCGGGCACACTAAGAGGACACTGGTAGCCATAAACACGTCTGATCTTCGCCCACACCTGGGATGGAGAGGTACGCGATCCAATGGTAGAGACATATCTTTCCCAACACTCCTGTTTGGCTCGTCTAATCAACCGTCTGGCGCGGGCACGAAGCCGTTTAAAAGCAATGAGGTTCTCCATAGATGGGTGCCGCTTGTGGCGCTGCAGAGCTCGCCTGCGCTCTCTAATCGCCTCAGCAATCTCCGGGGACCACCAAGGCACTGTTCGCCGCCGGGCTGATCCCGAAGAGCGAGGGATTGCACCATTAGCTGCAGAAAGAATGGCTGAGGTAGCGCTGTCGATCACCGCATCTATGTTGGACAGTGGAGGAGAACCAATGATGGCAGCAGAAGTAAAAGCGTCCCAGTCAGCCTTATTTAACGCCCATCGGGGCGGGCGTTCTGGGGCCCGATGTCGGGGTAGTGACAAGAAAATCGGGAAGTGGTCACTACCACACAAATCATCGTGGACACTCCAGTGGATTAAGGGGAACAGGCTAGGGCTACACACAGAAAGATCGATGGCCGAGTAAGTACCATACGCCACGCTAAAATGCGTGGGGGCACCGTTGTTTAAAAGGCAGAGGTCGAGTTGAGAGATCAAGGACTCGACATCTCTACCACGGCCAGTAGTCACTGTACCACCCCACAATGGGTTATGGGCGTTGAAATCACCCAATAACACAAAAGGCGGGGGTAATTGCGCTATCAGTGCAGCCAGGACATGTTGTGGTACTTCACCATCAGGAGGAAGGTAGACGTTGCAGAGAGTAATGTCCACTGCAGTTCTTACCCTGACAGCTACAGCTTCCAAAGGCGTTCGTAGTGGAACAGCTGAGCTGTAGACAGAGGTAAGGACGTAAATGCATACGCCACCTGACGCCCTGTCACCGTCTGTGCGGTTCCTATAATAACCCCGATAGCCACGTAAGGCAGGGGTGCGCATCACGGGAAACCAAGTTTCTTGCAGGGCAATGCAAAACGCAGGTGAAGTGCTGAGGAGTTGGCGTAACTCAGCTAAGCGGGGGAAAAATCCACCGCAATTCCACTGGAGGATTGTGCTATTGTCATTAAATGCCATGATTAAAAAGATAAAAGAAAGTGGTTACTTCGACGTTTCACCAGTTACCGCCGATTTTGAACCGACCGAGTCCAAGATCATCGGCTCTGGGGAGTCGATGAGGGCGAGATCCGCAGGTGAGGTTAGGATCTCTAACTCATCTTCTGAAGCAGAAGATGAGGGTAGATGTGGCTTTCGAGCCACTAAAGAGTCCTTCTTCTTTGTCTTCTTGACACGTCCCTCTCGCTGCCCCTTCGATCTGAGGGGCTGGGAGGGCTTCTCGGAAGTGGCGCTGGGCGTGGAAGAAGAGCGAGAAGCCCTTCGACCAGCAGGTTTGGGATCCGTAAGCCTTTGGCCAGGATCCTCTGAGACACCCTGAGAAGCCTCGGAAGGGGGTGTCCCGAGGGACCCCTTCCGAGCGAGAGGAACTGGAGAAGGCTTTACCTTCTCCGGCTGGGAGGTGGGGACCAGTGTCCCCGATGTTTGAGGGGTGGATGCTCCCACTGCAACAGGAGTGGGAGCCACCGAAGAGGAAGTGCCCCCAGCTGGCAAGGGGGCAGGGACAGTTGAGTGGGCCTGAGAGCCCACTGGCATAGGCGCAACAGATGGTAGAAGAGGCACTGCAGACGATGACGAGGCTGCCGTGGCATAGGTGTTAACCAGGCGCACAGGGTGGAGCTTTTGATATTTTCTCTTTGCCTCTGTGTAAGTCAGTCGATCGCGGGTCTTATATTCCATTATTTTCCTTTCCTGGTGCAGAACTGTGCAGACAGATGAACAAGGGGAGTGATTTTGGCCACAATTAACACATACTGGAGGAGGGGTGCAGGGGACGTTTGGATGTACAGCACGTCCGCACTCCCGACATGTAGGGTTGGCATCACATCGGGAGGACATATGCCCAAACCTCCAGCATTTGAAACAACGCATAGGGGGAGGAACGTAGGGCGTGACGTCGCACCGGTAGACCATCACCTTGACCTTCTCAGGCAATGAATCGCCCTCAAAAGCCAAGATGAAGGCACCGGTGGCAACCCTGTTGTCCTTCGGACCCCTATGGATTCGGCGAATAAAATGGACACCCCGCCGTTCTAAGTTCGCACGCAGTTAGTCGTCTGACTGCAACAAAAGGTCTTTATGGAATATTATTCCCTGCACCATATTTAAGGTTTTGTGTGGTGTTATGCTAACGGAAACATCACCCAGCCTGTCACAGGCAAGCAATGCCCGTGACTGGGCTGGGGATGACGTCGTTATTAACACCGACCCAGAGCGCATTTTCGACATGCCTTCCACCTCACCATACTTGTCCTCCAAGTTTTCAACGAAGAACAAGGGCTTAGTCGTCTTAAAAGAGTCTCCATCAGTGCGGGTACAAACGAGATATTTAGGGGCATAAGCCTCACCCTGGTTTCTTGCCCGACGTTCCTCCCATGGGGTACCAAGGGAAGGGAAAGTCTTAGGGTCATAAGTAGTTGCATTATATTCAGTCTTACCACGCTTTGAGACGCCAGGTTTGCGTATGGCAACGCTGTTGTTTGCTCGTTTCATCCTGGTCCCACGAGCAGCTAGGGAAAACAGGTCCACCCAGGCAGAGCCCCGCTTGCCTGGGGAAGCCTTATACAACTGAGGTGCGGCAGGTTCCTCAGAGGTTGCTCGCTAGCAGCTGTTCAACCTCAACAGCCATGCATCTCCTCGGCACGTAGCACACCTTGAGATTGAGGTTTTTTTTTATAGAGGTTTGTACCGTCCTCGCGACCCGGGCGATTAAGCCAAGATCCCTGGGCTCTGAAACGTACAACGTTCCACCGTCGCGCCGAACGATGGTCGTTGAAGCACGCACAGAGCTTACGGTGTAGCAGACTGTTGGCGCGACACAGCCCACAGCTCAGGACCCCGGGTTCGCCAAGCCCGTACTCAGCAAATTGATGCCGAGCCCCTGAGGGGTGTGCATTTTATCCAGCGCATCTATAGGGGTCCGAAGGACAACAGGGTCGCCACCAGTGCCTTCATCTTGGCTTTCGAGGGCAATTCATTGCCTGAGAAAATCAAGGTGATAGTCTACCGGATCGACGTAAAGCCCTACGTTCCTCCCCCTATGCTTCAAGTGCTGGAGGTTTGGTCATATGTCCTCCCAATGTGATGCCATCCCAACATGTCGGGAGTGCGGGCGTGCATCCCACCCGGACGCCCCTTGTACCCCACGTCCAGTTTGCGTCAATTGTAACCAGCAGCATCCTCCTTGTTCTCCGAACTGCTCTGTACTCCACAAGGAGCGTAAGATCATGGAGTACAAGACTCTGGACCGGCTGACATACGCGGAGGCCACACGAAAGTATACAAAGCTCCATCCTGTAACCATGACCACCTCATACGCCTCTGTAGCTTCAACATCGATCTCCAGACCATCTGTACCACTAATGCCAGCGGGACCCCTGGCCCAAACCACTGCACCTGACCCCTTGGCAGTTGGGGGCGCCACTCCTTCGGTTGCTCCCACACTCTTCACGTTGGGAGCAACAGATAAACCATCTCAGGGGATGTCGGTCCCCACTCCACAGCCGGAGAAAAAACATCCTTCTCCGGCTCCTCTCGCCCGGAAGGGGTCCCATGGGACACTCCCTTCCGAGGCTTCTCCTCGTGGGAAGGTGGATCCCAGCAAATGGCTGAAGGATCCCCCGGCTGCTGATCGAAGGGCCTCCTGCTCTTCGTCAGCTCCTGCCGCCCCGTCTGAGAAGCCCCCACGGCCCTCAACACCGAAGGCCAATGCTAGTGGAGCTGAAATATATGCAGCAGTCATCGGCATACAACGAGGTCTAAACCGATGACCGCACAGCAGTAGAAAGATCATTGATAGCGACCAAAAATAAAGGGACACTGAGAACGGAACCTTGTGGGACACCGTTTTCTTGGTAGTGAGTGGAGCTGAAACAGGAACCAATACGGACACGAAAAGACCGTAGCGCGAGAAAATTCTGTATGAATACAGGAAGCGGACTGCATAAGCCCCAGTCGTACAGCGTAGACAGTATGTGGTGGCGCCAGGTGGTGTCGTACGCTTTTCACAGATCAAAGAACACAGCAACCAGATGTTTGTGGCATGTATACGCTCTACGGGTGGCCGACTCCAGCGACACGAGATTATCGATAGCGGAGCGGCCACGACGGAACCGACCCTGTTGTGGGGCCAGGAGTCCCCGGTCCTCAAGGATCCACATAAGCCTCCGACTCACCATCCGTTCAAGGAGTTTACATGGAACGTTGGTGAGGCTGATTGAGCGGTAACTATCAGCCACCTGTGGATTAGCCCCTTGCTTTATCACCGGGATGACGATGCTATACCGCCATTGGGACGGGAAGATACCATCAACCCAGAGACGATTCAGCAAGGAGAGAAGTTGGCGTTTATAGTCCGCTGATAGATGTCGGAGGAACTGACTATGAATGCGGTCGGGTCCAGGGGAACGTGGCTGGTCATGCGGCAAGGGCGCTTTCTAACTCCCATTCACTGAAAGGGATGTTGTAGACTTCCTGGCGTCGCGTTCGGAAGGATATCCGTTTTCGCTCTGTGCGCTCTTTAAGGGCGCGGAAATCCTCATCGATGTGAAAGTGGCTAGGAGCGAGGCCCGGGCTGTACGGATGGTGATCAAACACGTCCCAGTGAAGTTCCTGTAAGAGTTGTTTGGTCACATTCGCCACATGAGGTCGGGCACTATCGTGGAAACAAACACCACCTTTTGATGGAAATCCTCTTCTTACACCTAAAATTTGTCCTGTCAACACTTCAACGATGACGAGCTGAAATAACATGCTACCACATGGCTGAATACACAGGCGGCTACCTTCTATGAAGAAAGCATACAGAAACTCGTGCCACGCTATGACAAGTGCCTACAAAATTTCGGCAGCTATATAGAAAAGTAGTTTGACAGTTGTAGATTTTTGTACAATAAATATTTTTTCTGTGTCTGTACACGTTTGTTTTATATAACCAAACGGAACTTACTTTCTGGACGTACCTCGTAAAATACTTAAAGTTCACTGATCGCAATAAATTTTGCAACATTATGTTCAGAAAAGTCCAAATAATTTAATTAAAAAAAAAGGTTTCTTTAAAAAAAATTGACTATAGCCTTCCCTTATTTGTCTTCCCCCACTGGTCCCTATTTCCAATGGTGTGATCTTTGTACAGAGTAGCAAGTAGTGAGCCGGCAGGTTAAAGCCGTAGTTGAGCAGCAGTGCCAACTGCACGTGGCCACCCAGCGTCATCCGCAGCACAGACGGTTGCTTCACGTGGCGTGACTCACCGAACCAGGAGGCCTGGTCGGCGTCCAGCTGGTCGTGCTCGTCCTGCAGCTGCGGCAGCGCCACCGCCGAGAAGGCGAGCGAGCCGCCGGAGCAGACGGCGCCCAGCACTGCCACCACGCCCACCAACACCTGCGCACACCACACAGCGCTCACTCTCCAGCCACCGGTGGGATACCTTGAATAGTGATGGACCAGCACCTACCGACGGTAGACACCGTGAGTTTAGTTTACTTGATCTGCCACAAGCGACTATAGGATATTAACATGGCACATTTGCAATAAAACACACCATAGGGTGTCTCAAAAGCCAGGACCGGACTAAATATCACGAAAATGGTGACAGGTAGAGATGGGGTTGACATAAATACGAACAAGGAGGACTTGCGAGAGTCGTCCGCCATCTCGGTATCCGCCATATTGGATACTGCTCACACTTCTTCAATAAGAGGGGGTCATTCGATACATGTTTCAAGGGTAGAATTTGATGAGGAACACAATGCTGAAGTACGGTTTCCAATAACTTTATTAGTTATTAAAGTGTGGATCATTTGCAATAATAGGCATAATTCGTCATGAATTATGACACTAATTGCTCTAAACACATTTCGAACTGTGCAGTTACGAGGAATGGAGTGTCCGGGTATCAGAATAGTAAGAAGCGAATTTCTATTTTAATTTCATTTTATATTATTAAAAAAAGAAGAAATAATAATAAACAATTATTAATTAATGTTGTGAAGAAAAAAATTCATCTGTGGAACTAAAAGAAAAAAGTGGAAGAGCAGTATCTTTGCTTGTTAATTAGCAGTCAGTCTTGTCTTGTCTTCTCGAGCAGTTAGAAGTGATGAGCTGTCTCGTTTTTTTTTTTTCTTTTTTTTTTTTTTTTTTGTGTGTGTAAAACTTTCAGCTGTGATGTAAATGTTTTTAGAAAAATACAGATCTTTCTCAAGAGTGAAAGGTTTCGTCTTAATTTATTACTTAGGCCTTAAAGTGAACCACATAATGACCCTGAGATATGATGAAGCAATCAACAATAAGAAGACATTCATAAAACTGTCGGTCTTTTTATTTATTTTTTTATTTTTATTTTATTTTTTTATTTTTTTTTTTTTTTACATGAGTTTATTCTAAAGTTTCTCTGAAGTTTATTAATATTGACTGCAGTTCTTCTTTGCTAATTTTCATTAACAATTTTAATATATATATATATATATAATGATGTTTCAAAATAAAATGATGTTTCAGAACCAACGTGCACTTCACAGAATTCTACGTGCTGTCCGTGTACCTGAACACATTTCTGTATACATCGGAGAACGTTTGCACATAGACGATACAACACAGCAAGCGTGACAGTAGCACAGGCCTCGGTAATACTCTTTCAGGTATTGGACATCACGAATCTTCAGGCAATACACCATGACCTTCAGGTACCACCATAAGTAGAAATCTAGGAGGATCAGATCAGGTGACGTGGCGGCCACTACACGGGTCCAAGGCCCCAATGTAGCAGCCAGCAAAGTGTGTGTCAAGCCATTTCCGCACACCGGCACCATACTGGGGTGGTGGTCGATCCTGTCTAAAGTACGAAGGGAATGTCCCATCTACGCTGCAAAGTACCTCATCCAGCATTTGGAGATAGGTCGCAGCACTGACCGTTTCTGGCACAAAGACAGAGCCAATGAGACGCATTCCCCAAATGCTGCACCACAACACCACTTTACCACCACCTTAAAACCTACCGGGAGACGTCCACCTCAGAATGCTCGATGACCTGTAGCGCATTGTTTATTGACCTGCCCATTGACGTAAAAATTCGCCTCGTCACTAAAGAGTATCATGTACGCAACGTCATGATCGGCGGCGTGATGTGCTGACACCCACTCGCAAACCTGCATCCTTCGATCTGGGTCGTCTTCCGCCAGATGCTGCCGGAGGTACATTTTGTATGGATGCCATTTATGTCGCTGTAGGATTCGGTGGATACTACTCCGAGGAATGCCATGTCATTGGCCAAGTCGCCTGATACCTCGGTCGGGAATCGTAGCCTCAGCTGCTAACACTGCCGTGGTCGTTAGCTCGTCAGCTGCTGTCAGGAGGTGGCCTGTGCACGGCTTAGCTGATACCGATCTTTAAACTTTCTAATCAACTACCTGACGAGGGGTTCCCTGTTAGGTTGTCACTGGTTTGAAGTCCCTGGTAATATCCGTGGAATTACGGCCACTGACAGGATGATTTCGCCGGCCGCGGTGGCCGAGGAGACTGAGGCGCTCCAGTCACGGTCTGCAAGGCCAGTACGGTCGGGGGTTCGAATCCCCCCTCGGGCATGGATATTTGTGCCGTCCTAGTTCGTAAGTAGTTCATAAGTAGTTTGTAAGTTTAGGGACTGATGACTCCGTAGTTAAGTCCCATAGACTATACAAACAAACAACAGGATGATTTCGATCCTCCATTCTTTGGTCAGTAGTATGTTGGCCTTCATATTAACACCTGTAATTATAATATGAAAACTTGGTTTTGAGCATGCTGAATGACGAATTACTCCTTTTATAACAAGTGACCCATAATTACTTACGTAATAAAGATTTAGGAAAACGGACTTACCATTTTCTACTCTTATAACATGTCCCATATGGCTCCCCCGCCATTGAAGAAATGTGAACTGAATGATATATGACGGATAACAAGATGGCGGACGGTTTTTCAGGCCACCCAAAAAGTTCTCCTCCCAGCCCCTTTGTTCATCTCTATGTCAACCCCATCCCTATCTGTCACCATTTTTGTGATATTTAGTCTGGTCCTAACTTTAGGGGCAAATATATATATATATATATATATATATATATATATATATATATATATATATATATATATATATATATATATATATATCTGAAATGAATATAGAAAATAAGAGGGCTCATGGTCATAAAAAGCATATTTCACATAGCAACCCATGCTTTTCTTTCACCTTGGTGTCACAAATATACTGAAAATGTTATCATGCAGTACCGCTACTGTGACCCAGTTTACCAGCCCGCTCATTTTCTACATTCATTTCAGATACACCCAGTATATATGTATAGCTAACCGACAGCAATAGGTTAGCTTCTACCACTGATCAATGCTAGCGCCATATGCGGATTGCACTACGACGAGCAAATTATCACAATGAAGACATCGCCTGCAACTGCTGCTACAGTAACAGCTCAATTACACGAACCCGTCTGTTACCTGGACAATTAGATTGATCCAGATACCTGTCAGATGTTTGCTCGACCTCTCCCAAGGTGTCACCGACCGCCCAGGCAACAGTATCGTCTCCGTCAACAGTCGCAGTTTCAGCCGCAACAACGCCTGTAGCACTATCAGCCGTAACATTTTCAGCACCACCACAACGCCTCGAGCAACAAAACCACAGGTAAACTTTGCCTACTCCAAATCATGTCAAAATTTCCTTCTACTCCCAACCTAGACCTAATCTTGTCTTCAGATCTAGCTACTCTGCCACAAGACTTTGCTTTAATTTTACCTGAAATTAACTCAGAAATCAAAGGAAGCCCAATATAAGTAAACGTAGGGGTAAAACCATAACGCTCGGCTAATCCTATCACACTCTGATGTAGGTCAAAATCAGTCCACAACCTCAAAAGAGATTCTTTCTCTTCCTATTTATTAAAGAGTTCTGATCTCAGATTCACTAATCCCAAAGTATTCCTCAATACCATTCACTGTTATAAGTATAGTAATAATTAAAAAGGTCCGTTTAGAATAAACCGATGAAGAAATTGAAAGTTAACTGAACTCGTTTCCAGAAATTAATGTACGCAAAAATTACGCATTCCAGATGGTAACAAACTTCACTCCTGAAAATTTTTTGAGAGTTATCTGAAGCTGTAGAGAAACTTTAAAAAGCGGCCTTTATTTTCTACAAGACGCATCGTGTAGAAGCATAAATAAAAACGATACCAAACTTTCTTCCATATCGGTATGCAGTTCAAATATTCCAATAACATTCATTTAAATCTCACATTAACACCGTGGTGAGAGACTATTGTTTTATATCATAGTGGTCCACACTCGTATTATGGTTCGGTGGTGATGGGGGTGGGGGGTCTACTGCATTTCATTCCCGCATCACCCTTAGTACGCATTAATAGTATACTGACCATACTACTGAGCTGTAAATTTATTGTTTTCATTATAATATTGTGGTCATCTGGCACATTATCCATTATGGAGTCGACATACAACAGATGAATGGGTTATCTTGGAGCTAGGTTCAGCGAAGTTTTAACAAAAGATTGGAGAATGAAAAGGGTTGCTGCCAAGTTTGTTCATTTTGTTCTGACTGACAAAAGGAACGTGTTTTTGAAACAACAGTTTGAAAGTGAACCGTATTTTCTGTCAATCGTCATTCTTTGTGGTGAGTATTGGTGCTTCGGCTGTGACCCAGAAATAAAACAACAGTCAAGCTAATGAAAAACGTCATCGTCACTCCAATCAAAAAAATGTCATCAATGCTGATTTGCTTTTTTGAGCCCAAGGGCGTAGTTCATTTAGAGTTTGTTTCCCCAGGTTCGACCGTAAATCAAACTTTTATATGGAAATTTTAAGGAGATTGCACAAAAGCGTTACTAGAAAAAGAGCCGATTTGTAGCAGAAAGGCAGAAAGGAGACTTGTTATACCACTACGACAACCCTACTGCACACACAGCCATCTGACTTAGAGAGTTTTTGGGTAAATATAACATGGATGCGATGCCACACGCATGTTATTCGCCTGACCTGTCTACGTGCGCCTTTTTATTTTCACGCACGAAAAGGGGTATGAAAGGACAGCGAATTGATTACAGTAAAGAAAAAAACGAAGTGAGGAGCTGTCAATCATATCTAAAGATGACTACAAAAATGTTTCGTAAAGTGGAAGCACCGGTGAGACAAATGTACTAGTTATAATGGAGAGCAAGCAATTTGAAAATAGGCTATATAACGTTAAAAAAATAATTCAGTCTTTTTAAATTTCGGTCGTACATGACTGGGGGTAAGCGGCTCCGGTCAAATAAACCGATACAAGGGCCAGCAGTGTGGGATGCTGACCACGTCCCCTTCCATACCGCATACGTTGACGCCTTCGGGCGGAGGATGGTACGGCGGCCGATCTACATCTACATAGATACTCTGCAAATCACATTTAAGTGCCTGGCAGAGGGTTCATTAACCACCTTCATAACTTTTCTCTACCGTTCCATTCTCTAATAGCGCGCGGGAAGAAAGAACACCTAAATCGTTCCGTTTTCGATCTGATTTCTCTTATTTTATTGGGATGGTCATGTCTCCCTAAGTAGGTGGGTGCTAGCAAAATATTTTCACATTCAGAACTAAAAGCCGGTGATTGAAACTTCGCAAACAGATCACGCCGCAATGAATAACGTCTTTCTTTTAATGATTTCCACCCCAATTCGTGCAACATTTCCGTGACGCTTTCCCCCCCGTAACGTGATAAAACAAAACGAGCTGCCCTTCTCTGAACCTTCTCAATATCTTCCGTCAGTCCCACCTGGTGAGGGTCCCACAAGGGGCAACACTACTCCAAGAGAGGCCGCACAAGTGTGATGTAGGCAGTCTCTTTGGTGGAGCTGGTGCATCGTCTAAGCGTTCTGCCAATGAAACGTAACCTTTGGTTCGCCTTCCCCACAATATTTTCTATGTGTTCTCTCCAGTCAAAGTTGTTCGTAATTGTAACTCCTAGGTATTTGGTAGAATTTACGACCTTAAGGTTTGACTGATTTATCGCGTAATTGAAGTTCAGCGGATTTCTTTTAGTGGTCATGTGTATTACTTCACACTTTTCTTTATTTAGTGTCAATTGCCAATTTTCGCACCAAGTAGAAATTTTGTCTAAATCGCTTTGCAGTTGCTTTTGATCCTCTGTTGACTTCACTAACCGATAAACGACAGCATCATCCGCGAACAGTCTAAGGGAGCTATTCAGATTATCTCCTAAATCGTTTATAAACACGAGGAAGAGTAGGGGACCAATAACGCTTCCCTGTGGAACGCCAGATATCACTTCTGTTTTACTCGATGACTTACCGTCAATTACAACGAACTGTGTCCTTTCTGATAGGAAATCGTGAATCCAATCGCACAATTGGGGAGATATTCCATAAGCACGCAATTTCATTAGAAGCCGCTTGTGGGGTACAGTATCAAAAGCCTTCCGGAAATCCAGAAATATGGAATCGATTTGAGATCCCTTGTCGATGGCACTTAACACTTCATGTGAATAAAGGGCAAGCTGTGTTTCGCAAGAGCGATACTTTCTGAATCCGTGCTGACTATTGGTTAATAGGTCGTTCTCTTCGAGGTAGTACATAATATTCGAACAAAGTATATATTCCAAAATCCTACTGCAAATCGACGTCAATGAGATAGGCCTGTAATTTTGGGGATCACTCCTATTGCCTTTCTTGAATATTGGAGTAATTTGGGCAACTTTCCAGTCTTTGGGTACGGATCTTTCGCTGAGTGATCGGTTGTAAATTATAGCTAAGTACGGAGCTATTGCATCAGCATACTCTGAGAGGAATCTAGTTGGTATACAATCTGGCCCGGAAGATTTATTTTTGTTTAGTGACTTAAGTTGTTTTACTACTGCAGGAACATCTACTTCTAAGTTTCGCATGCTGGCAGCTGTTCTTGGATTGAATACTGGAGTGTTCACTTCGTCTTCTTTGGTGAAAGAATTTCGGAAAGCTGTGTTTAGTAATTCTGTCTTAGCAGTACTGTCGTCGGTAGTATTACCATTGCTATCGCGTAGTGAAGGTATTGTTTGTGTTTTGCCGCTAGTGTACTTCACATATGACCAGAATTTCTTTGGATTTTCTGCAAGATTACGAGACAGGATTTCGTTGTGGAAACAACTATAAGATTCTCGCATTGAAGTCCGCGCTAGGTTGCGAGTTTCAGTAAAAGATTGCCAGTCTTGCGGAATCTGTGTCTTTTTAAATTTTGCATGCGTTTTTCTTTGTTTCTGCAACAGTGATCTGACCTGTTTTGTGTACCACGGGGGGTCAGCCCCCTCTTTTATTAATTTATTTGGTATAAATCTCTCGATTGCTACTGATATTATGTCTTTGAAAGTAAGCCACAACTGATCTACACTCGCATTTTTAGTTTTGAAGGACTGGAGACTATCACTCAGGAAAGCGTGAAGCGAATTTTTATCTGCTTTATTGAATAGATATATTTTTCGTTTATTCTTGGTGCATTTGGGAATTTCGATATTCAGTCTCGCTACTACAACTCGATGTTCGCTAATCCCTGTATCTGTTTTGATGCTCTTTACTATCTCGGGATTATTTGTTGCTAGGAGATCAAGAGTATTTTCGCAACCACGTACTATTCTAGTGGGTTCATGAACTAACTGTTCGAAGTAGTTCTCAGAAAAAGCATTCAGAACTAGTTCGGACGATGTTTTATATTTGCCCCCGGTTTTGAATACGTAATTATGCCAACATATCGAGGGTAAATTAAAGTCGCCACCGATTATAACAGTATGCTTCGGATACCTATTTGAAATATGATTCAAGCTTTCTTTGAACATTTCTGCAACCGCATCGTCTGAGTCAGGGGGCCGATAAAAAGATCCAATTATTAATTTATTTCGGTGGTCAGGTATAACCTCTACCCAGACCAATTCACAGGAAGTATCTGCCTCCATTTCGTTGCAGGATAAACCGTTTGTAACAGCAATAAACACGCCACCCCCTGTTTTATTTATTCTATCCTGTTAGACTTTACGAGGCCTGTAGGATGAAGAGTATAGTACGAGGTGTGGAACTTAAACATGTTAACTGTTTATTCACAACCGATACAAAATCGTTACATGTTTGCACCTGTTACTGTCTTCAAAGTAGATGTTATTAATTCCATTATTGCAGGCCACTAATTTATGTAACGCTTACATAGGCAATATCCTTAACGTCATGGAGGAGGACCATATTTTTCATTCATTCACAAAATGTTCAATGTTTGTAAATATATCGGATCAAACTGCGTGGTCACCAGTCCGTAGCTTACAAACTACGTAAACCTAGGTAAACTAACCTAAGGACAACACACACACACCCATGCCCCAGGGAGGACTCGAACCTCCACGGCGAGCAACCGCGCACTCCGCAGCGAGACGTTTTAGACCGCTCGGCTACTCCACCGCGGCTTTTCATTAATTAAAACAGGTTCTTAACCATAGCCTAAATGGTCAGTTGCAACTCATATAAAATTTCGATTGCCTGTACACTTGCCTTTGACTCAGCTTTCCTACTACAAATCCTTCCATTTAACGATATTTAGCCTTTAGGTACCATTTTTTGTATTTCTAGTCCTTGCTTCGCAAATTTCCATTCTCAGCCCAAGACTGTATGTATTGGTCCCAGTTTTATCAAGTATCATTTTCCGACTATGGAGCGAGTATTTCTCATAGCGTGTTTTTTGTGTTAAAATTTCAATCATTTTATAGGTTACTTCACACAGACACACTCACAAAATGTTCAAATGTTTGTAGATCTATCGGACCAAACTGCGTGGTCATCAGTCCGTAGCTTACAAACTACTTAAACCTAGGTAAACTAACCTAAGGACAACACAGAAACCCATGCCCCAGGGAGGACTCGAACCTCCACGGCGAGCAACCGCGCGTTCCGCAGCGAGACGCTTTACATCGCTCTGCTACTCCACCGCGGCCACACACGGACACACAATAAAAGACGTACGCCTTTGGAATATAGAGAAGACTTTTGAAATCAATACAACGTAGTAACAGAGCACTCAAATGTCATCGTTATCTGATTAAAGGGACACGTGATTTGTGATTTGTTTTCTTCCCAGATGATAAAACATCGAAGAAAACAACATATTATTTTATAGCACTTGAACTCAAGATGGAATTCGTCACTAACACGTAAGTGACCAATTCGTGGGAAAAACAGTTTCATGCACATCTATCTTTAAATATTACAAACTAATATAGTGCTTTGATATTAAGTTATTGTAAAACCCGTTGGAAGCAAAAAAAGATATATAGTACTGCTTTGCAGTACTGGGGATATTAAGTCTCATTCGGCCTTGAGATCTTTAAAGCCGGCTGAGTTAATGTGTGTTCAGATCATTTGCATTACAGGCAAATAAAATGAAGACGTTGCAGAGACAAAAGCGTCTATTCTTGATTTGCTTGCGTAGTAAGCTGGCAAATGGGACACCAGAGACATGGTCTTTCGGGTGCTAAATCTCGAGGATTTTCCTCTCACAATCCCTTATCTTTAGCTGAGCGAGAATTTCGTTCCTTTGTTCTAAGAAATACTGGTTGTATCCGGCTCGCCGTCTCGCAAGTGTACTTCTGCACTGGGTTTATGTTTGAGCTAGCGTGCATGCTTCATTACATTATTTATGATTTCTAGGCTCAATATCTCGCGGTTTGGAGAAGTTGTACACTTCGCTTTAGCTAAAAGTACAACTCGTAGCTATTGCTCCTGTGACGGGCTTTCTATAGTGTGTTCCGTATCAAATATTGCATTAGGCATAAATGCTGCTTTGCGGAGCTAGAAAGATAGATAGATAGAGAGAGAGAGAGAGATAGAGAGATATTGTTCCCAGCTAAGGGACCACATTATTTGATTTATTGTCTAAAACTAAGCACTCCACAGCCAGTACAAGAGATGTACAGGAAGACAGTGTGTGCGAAAATGACAACATAAAAGGAAAAAGGGAAATCACAAAAGCAGTGGACCAAATAATCAATTGTGTTAAAATATCACAGCAGAAGATCGTGGCTGGCTGTTCACCAGAATAATAATTGATGAGCAAGTCATGCTGCACGTACTAGCCGGCCGCGGTGGTCAAGTGGTCTGCGGTGCGCCAGTCACGGTCTGCACGGCCACTACGGTCGGGGATTCGAATCCCCCCTCGGGCATGGATATTTGTGTCGTTCTTAGTATTAGCTAGTTCATACGTAGTTTGTAATTTTTGGACTGATGACCCCGTAATTAAGTTCCATAAGCTCTATAAATATTTGAACATTTTTGCAAGTACTATAACTGCCAGTCGGAAATAGGACGCCGGCCGCGGTGGCCGCGGGGACTGAGGCGCTCCAGTCACGGTCTGCACGGTCACTACGGTCGGGGGTTCGAATCCCCCCTCGGGCATGGATATTTGTGTCGTCTTTAGTATTAGCTAGTTCATAATTAGTTTGTAAATTTAGGGACTGATGACCCCGTAGTTAAGTCCCTTAAGCTTAACAACCATTTGAACATTTTGAAATAGAACTGACAAGACAAAAGTAACGACAGATTAAAACTGTTTAAGTGATGCATGCCTGAAGGATCCAGCTTAGAGACCCACCATTAAATCTTATGATAAAAACCAGCTGCGCGAATAAAACCTAAAAACATGGTCAAACCACAGAGATGTCAGCTAAAATCGAAGGACGCGCAGGAGGCAGGGTAAAAGCCTGCCACAATGCAGCTAAAAGTGGACAGTCCAGCAAGATGTGGACCACAGCGGCAGTCTGGTGTGTCCTCTCGACGTAAGAGGTGGCCGTGCGTTAGCCATGTATGGCCTAGGAAGGAAGCTTAGGTTTTAACGTCCCGTCCACAGCGTGGTCATTAGATACGGAGCTTATGCTAGGATTTTCGGGGTACGATGGGGGAGGATATCGGCCGTGCCCTTTGAAAGGAATCATCCCGGCATTTGCCTGGAGCGATTTAGGGAAATCACGGAAAACCTAAATCTGGATGGCCGGAGCTGGATTTGATCCGCCATCCTCCCGAATGCGAGCCCAATGTCTTACCACTGCGCCACCTCGCTCGGCCTATACCCAGGCGACAGAGGACGTCCGAGTTCCGTCGAGAAGCCCTGAGGGAGGTCTTCCAAGCTGCTGTTGAGGGTTTGATCGCACGGAGCTTATTTGGCGTTCTCATCATTGACCATTCAGAATTCCAGGCCACGGAGATCTTGCGGTGCAGACCCAATCGGATATCCCTTTCTGGAGTACCGATATCCAGACGCCGGGAGGCGATGGCCTGATTGGCCAGCTGATCATCTCTTTCGTTCCCTGGAATGCCAATGTGGCCTGGGGTCCAGACGAAAGCTACAGAACGGTCAGACATGCCAAGACTGAACACAGAGTCTTGGATGGATCGCACCAAATGGTGTCTGGCGAAACACTGGCCAAGAGCGAGAGAGAAAGAGACAGTGGGTGTTTTGCACCCAGACGTGTTACGCGGATGAAAATGTCACACTTTGTAATCGTTCTTCAGCATTACAGTCGAGTGCAGGGTTGGAGAAGTACCTCCTCAGAGAATCTGAATACCAGGCAGACACTGTGCACACTTAAGATAGAAGACGACATTGTGACACATGAAAACTTTTGCTGGAGAGAAAATGGATGTAATACGGTTCCGCTTAAGTGGCAGCAATTAGTGCCAACGTGTTTATTGGAACAAGTGCAGCGACATTTGAAAGCAATGTAAGCAAGCGGCCTTACCAACAGCACAAAATAACTCGCATGTTTTATTTGCTACGTGAACATTCGTAGAAGTCACAAACCGCAAAATCGTCTTGAAATCCAATGAATTACCCCTAGTCTTAATGGTGATCTATTTAATTAATAAACATATGGACGGTAGAGTCCGAAACTAGTCACTCACTTCAAAATTGTGCAACTGCGACGGACAAAATAAATTGTTTTACAAAATATTCCCAGTTGCGGATCCTAATCCATCTTTACGATTAATTTTCATATGAAAAAAAAATGCAAACTATCCTGACAAGATGGTTTTTAAACATATCTGCCACATCTGTAGAAGGAGCTTGGGTTCATAAACATGCCGAGTCGCGACTTCACTTTGAACGCGAACGCAATATTTAGACTTCTGGGAAAAGTAAACAGCTAAAACAATGAACAGCTGGATACAATTATCGTTTGTTAGCATTCTCATGTAAGTATTTCAGTACCTTCACTTCATCAGTGAAGTTAAACGTTTCTTTTTGCAAATTTACTTTCTCGATAGAAGAAACAACTAAAATCGTGGAAACATATGTGAAAATAGATACGGTTAAGGATACTCGCGACATTTTTGGAACCAAGATGTGTGCTTCATGGTGTTCCCACGAGCAGCTATGGACAACAGTCCTCCCAAACAGAGTCTTAAGCAAATGAGGTGCTCTTCCTCGACAGCCATACATCTCACCAGCACGCAAACCGAGGTTTGTACCCTCCTCGCGACCCACACGGTCAAGTCAAGAAGATACAATTTTCACGTAACACAAAACGTTCCACTTCCGCGCCATACCCTGGTCCCTGAAACCTGCACACAGGTTACGGCGGTAGAAGACTGTCGGCTCTCACCAGTTCCCAGCTCAACTACCCCAGGTTCGCTAACCCTTACCCGGCAAACAAATGTTCGGCCTCCTAACCCGTGAGGAGGATGGTTTCTTAGAACCTCTCCATTACATTATGAATGACGAAACATGGTTTCATCTTTGCAGTACCCGAGGTAATGAGCAGCAAAGAACCCTATCATTGTATGTCAGCAACCACTTGGGTCTTGCAGTGTGGCACTGAGTCATTTTGAAGATCGTAGTTACAATATAAATTTCCAGATTCAGTCTGCGAATATAATTCAAAGAAATATTGTAGGTGTTTGGGGTATATTCTGGTACAAAATGGTTTGCACAGCTATGGGCTCAATCTAACCAACAAGTAGTTGAAAGTAAATGTTGGCTTGCAGTATTTTGCAACAACACCACCTCACGAACTGAATAACAAGTCTGGCGAACGACAAATAGTTCGTTCTTCTGCTCTCAAACCTGCAGACATAAATTATTTTCTAGAAACTTTGAATGGCATATAATATCTGCAGGACTAACTAAACCAGACGACATGTAAATACTCTTTTTGGAAGGTTATACACAAAGAAGTAATCATTTTAATACGTCCTTTTCTGTGCGCTTTCATTTATGCTTGTTCATACTTCATATTCGATTAGTAAATCCAGCACCATGTCCGCAGAGTGTTTTCTTAGAATTAAATATATCTCTTCTACTTTTTCACAGCTCTTATCTCTTACTGTTTGGACTCGTGACGCTCAGCACATAACCGCGCTATGTGAGTGGAAGTGTAAATGTTGATAAAAGGAGTTGTACCTCGTGAGGCCAAGCGAACTGCGAAAGAGAAGAAAAACAGAAGGCCGCGGTGGAGTGGCCGAGCCTTCCAAGGCGCCTAGCTGCGGAGCGCGCCGCTGCTCGCCGTTGGAGGTTCGAGTCCTCTCTCGGGCATGGCTGTACTTGTTGTCCTTAGCATAAGTTACAGTAGTTTGTAAGCACAGGGACTGATGACCACAGTAGTTAAGTCCCATATATTTACAAACAATTGAACATTTTGAAAAACAAAGGACCGTAATGCTCTGAAAGAAATAATGGTGAACTCCACCATGTCACAACAATTGTAAATTTCACCTGTTTATTTCCTGTACCAAGACGCTTTACCAGTTTAAGTGGGTTACATGCTTGGTAAACCATTTTCTTCGTATCCTCAGAAAGAAACAAAAATACTCGTACATTTTCGTACAATTACATGACAGAAGTAAAGTTTTTTTACTAAACATAATATTTCAAGAAAGAAGCTGCGGCGGAGCGCATTGAGGCGCTAAGCTACGAGGCGCGAGGTCGTTCCCCGTCGGGGGTTCGAATCACACCTCGGCACTTGGGGATGATTGTGCTGTATTTAGTATTAGTTAGTTGATAAGTAGTTTGTAAGTTTAGGGACTGATCACCATCAGCTTTACAAACATTTGAACATTAAGAAAGAAACGATAAATTAAACCAAGTTCTAATGACACGTCTAAAGACGTGATGATGCCAATAACGATCACAGATAACTCCCTCCAAAATATCCTTCCATTCTATGGTTACTACTTGCAGTTAAGGCTAAAGAAGAAGGAAGGAAGGCAGATTAAGGTTTAACGTTCTGTCGACAGTGTGGTCATTAGAGACGACCGAAAGAAGAGTAGTCGTCCTTATGCACGGAGTGCATTGACTAAGAAGGACCAATCAAACATAGATGTAGAAGTGCTTACTGCTAATATAACTTTACACCTCAAATATGAAGTCGTCCCCCAGTATCGTGGATTAGTTAACTCGTGATACTTGAACTACGCGTGCTTTCGTTCCTCTGGTGTACCAGCAGAGTCTAAGAGAACCAGTCTGTCACAACCAATAGGTTAAGACTGTGGAAGAGGTGGAGAATTTTCCATACTGTGACTGATGTAACGCTGGCTATCCGCCACGCGCAATGGCCGCGTGGTCTAAGACCTCATGATACTGACTGGGAGAGCGTTCCCGCCGGAGGTTCGAGTCCTCCCTTGGGCATATGTATGTATGTATGTGTGTGTGTGTGTCCTTAATGTAAATTGGTTTTAGTATTTTGTAAGTATAGGGACTGATGACCAAAGTAGTTTGGTCCAATAGGTTTACAAACCTTTGGTGGCTATCCAGAAAAAATGATTCGTCAGGGAACAAGCAAAACTAGATTCCAGAAACACGAATAAATTCAAACGCATAAACTTCTGAATGTGTTACCAGCTTATCTGTTCAGTAAAGTATTGAGAGAGCACGCCGGACCAACTACCGTAATAGTTGTAATACACTCCTAATCAGATGAAACGGTGATCTTCCTGTCACACTCATGCTGTCTTGTTTATCTTAAAAGAACCGAGGCGATTGAGGTGACAGTTACAAGCGGAAGATAGCGATAGAAGCACTGATAAGGTCACCAAACAACAATACACGTTGCCACAAGCTACCTTCTTTATCGTACAAACATTCCAGCTATTGAGCTGACAGTTCAGAATAGAAAACAGCACGAATAGTATGAATAACACAGCATGTAAAACTGCGAAAGGAAGTTACCTTCAACAGACCAATAAATTTCGTCGCTGATGCTGTAAAAGAGTTGAAACAGTGGGTATTACAATGGTGTTAAAGGCAATACAGTCCCCTTTTACGAAACTACATTCTAACTTAGATGATAATGTTATACGAACAAAATATTAAAATTAATGACCTACTAATTCCCAGCCGGCCGCGGTGGCCGAGGGGACTGAGGCGCTCCAGTCACGGTCTGCACGGCCACTACGGTCGGGGGTTCGAATCCCCCCTCGGGCATGGATTTTTGTGCCGTCCTTAGGATTAGCTAGTTCATAAGTAGTTTGTAAGTTTAGGGACTGCTGACCCCGTAGTTAAGTACCATGAGCTGTACAAACATTTGAACATTTTTTTTACTAATTCCCAGACTTAAAATACGTAAATGTTGATACTTTTGCTGATATAAAATCATTAGCACAACGCCACTTCCATTTGTTCTGATGAGGAAATGCAAAAGCAAAATGTTTTCTGTGTTTGTGACGACATTTACACTGATCGGTGGAAACAGAAGAGTTTGTGGATACCGAGCACAGAAGTAGCCCAAAGATCAAGAATTTCTTCAGTATATTTGTTTTAGACTTTACAACATAATATAATCATTTTACAATACGAGCACGATCTACCCATTAGATGTATATTTAGTTTAATCAAATTCATTTTACGGTGAATCTCGCCGTAAGGAACATTCCAGTTTTACTCCATGAGTAATTGTCAATAATTCAGGGGCTCAGAAGCAAAGGGGTACACGTACACTTCTTGTAATTCTGAGAAATCTGAAGTTCACAAGGTTTCAGAATTGTCTTGAGATTAAAAAAAAAAAAAAAAAAGGTAAAGCAGTCATCAATCCGAAGATTGGTTTGAACACCACAGTGCTTTACTAGGCATGGTCCTGTTTGGAGGTGGTATGCCGTTGCCTTCCTCCGACCTTCGAACTGACTTACCCAGCCAGTTATAGGGGGACCTACAGTTTAACGTGGGTTCCGAACCACGGTGCTACTCGGTATTTTTCACATGATCGATACTGCCATAGGTGAAAGAACTGGAAAGTGACAGATAAAAATCCTAGGACCTGGCGGGGATCGAACCCGCGACCTTTGGATTTGTAGTCTGGCACTCTACCACTGTGCAACCGAGGCGCACTGATTATAAAACGGAAATTCAGATTTTGTATGTGTATATTAAACATTCACATTTTTTTAGCATTTTCCGTTTGAATGTCAAAATAACGATTTTATATCACAATTCCCTGTCTGAGTCCAGAGACGGCAAAATGAAATGAGGCCCCCCGACCACTTGAAAATACGAGTATTATAAAAAAAAAAAAAAAAAAAAAAAAAAAAAAAAAAAAAAAAAAAAAAAAAATGAAGTAGCTCTCGAGATTTGGATGACGAGAGGAAAAGGGCGGAAAAAAGTGCTTTCGAGATATCTGGAAGTCTGCCTAAGACGAAAGACCTGGGGTGGTCTGTCCCACCTCTCAAGACGAAAGGCCCGAGGCGGTCCGCCCCCACCCCTCCAATCCCCTTAGTCCGCCACTGCTGTGAATTAAGAGGAATGTGAATCATTCTGCTTTCCCTTTTGGCTGAAGAATCTTCATATGTGACAGTGTTAGAGGTTTCAGATGCAACATATTCCTCACCACTGTGTTCACGAAAAATATCAGTTATGCCTGGAAGCGTTAGCAACAATAAATAAATGAAAGCAGCACAGGAACACACAAACTCTGGCAGAAAGCACATTATTATCATTAGGTTAAAATAACTATTTATATTCTGTAACCTATACTAAGTAGGGAAAATTACTTACTTTCGTCGCTTGTCCCGATATTTTAAACTTAGTAGAGTCAACAACATTCACCTTGATACCCCCATGAATCACAGACTGCCGAGGTAGGATGGCTTGCATGCCTCGACAATACAGACAGCCGTACCGTAGGTGCAACCACAGCGGAGGGGTATCTGTGGAGAGGCCGGACAAACGTGTGGTTCCTGAAGAGGTGCAGCAGCCTTTTCAGTAGTTACAGGGGCAACGGTCTGGATGATTGACTGAACTGGCCTTGTTACATCACCTAATGTGGCTTTGCCATGCAGTTACTGCGAACGGCTGAAATCCCGAGGACAAGAAGCTCTACTGTATACAAATATGATGATGGCATCCTCTCGGGTAAAATATTCCAGAGGTAAAATAGTCCCCCATTCGGAAGTCCGGGCCGGGACTACTCAGGGGGATGTGATAATCAGGAAAGACAACACTGGCACTCCACGGATCGGAGCATGGAATGTTAAATCCCTTAATCGGGTAGGAAGGTTGGAAAATTTCAAAAGGAAAATGGATAGGTTGAAGTTAGGTATAGTGGGGATTAGTGAAGTTCGGTGGAAAGAGGAACAGAATTTCTGGTCAGGTGAGTACAGGATTATAAATACAAAATCAGTAGGGGGTGTCACAGGAGTAGGTCTAATAACGAATAATAAGGTAGGAATTCGGCTAAACTACTATGAGCAGCGCAGTCATCGCATTATCATAGTCAAGATAGATACGAAGCCAACACCGATCACAGTAGTACATGTCTATATGCCAACTAGCTCTGCCGATGATGAGGAGATAGAAGAAATGTATGAGGAGTTAAAGGAAATTATTCAGACAGTTGGAGACAAAAACTTAATCGTGATGGGATACTGGAATTCGGTAGTAGGAAAAGGGAGGGAAGGAAAAATAGTTCGTGAATATGGACTGGAAAAATAAATGAAAGAGGAAGCCACCTAGTAAAATTTTGCACGGAACATAATTTAAGCATAACGAACACTTGGTTTAAGAATCATGAAAGAAGGTTGTATACGTGGAAGAGGCCAGCAGATACCGGAAGGTACCAGATAGATTTTATAATGATAATACAGAGATTTCGGAACCAGGTTTTAAAGTGTAAGACATACCCAGGGGCAGATACAGAATCTGATCATATCTTATTGGTCACGAAATGTAGGCTGAAACTGAGAAAACTGCAGGAAGGTAGGAAAATAAGGAGATGGAACCTAGAGTTGAGAATTTTAGAGGGAACTTTAGGCAACAATTGACAGAAACGAGGGAAATAAAACAGTAGAAGAGGAATGGGTAACATTAAGAGATGAAATGGTGAAGGCAGCTCAGGACTAAATAGGTAGAAAGGCAAGACCTACAAAAAACTCATGGATATCACAGGAAATACTAAATTTAATTTATGAAAGGAGAAAATATAAAAAGGCAGTAAATGAAACAGGCAAAATGGAGTACAGACGAATAAGAAATGAGATTGAAAGGAAGTGCAAAATGGCTAAGCAGGAGTGGCTAGAAGCCAAATGCAAGTCGGTAGAAGAATGTATAACAAGGGGAAAAGTAAATACCACCTACACTAAAATAAGAGATATTTGGAGATAAGAAAGACAGCTCTATGAATATCAAAACACAGATGGAAAACTAGTTCTCAGCAAAGAAGGGAAAGCTGAAAAGAGTACACAGAGGAGCTCTACAAAGGAAATGAACTTACAGACAATGTTGTAGGAAGGGAAGAGAAAGTAGATGAAGATGAAATGGGAGATACTATACTGAGAGATGAATTCGACAGCGCCCTGAAAGACCTAAGTCGAAACAAGGAGCCGGGACTAGATGACATACCCTCAGAGCTACTGAAGTCTCTGGGAGAGCCAGCCATGACAAAACTATTTCACCTGGTGTGTACGATATATGAGAAAGGGAAAATGTAATAATCCCCATTCTAAAGAAATCAGGCGCAGACAGGTGTGAAAATTACAGAACCATCAGTTTGATAAGACATGGTTGCAAAATTTTAACACGTATTATTTACAGGAGAATGGAAAAGCTGGTAGAAGCAGACCTCGGGGACGTTTGGTTTGGATTCAGGAGGAACGTAGGAATACGGGAGGCAATACTCACTTTACGACTTATCATGGAAGATAGATTATAAAAGGCAAACCTACATTTCTAGCTTTTGTAAATTTGGAGAAAGCTTTTGACAATGATGACAGGAATTCAAATTCTGAAGTCAGCAGGGGTAAAATACAGGAAAATGAAGGTAATTTACAACTTTTTCAAAAGCCAGACCGTAGTCGAAGGGCATGAAAGGGAAGCATTGGTTGGGAAGGGAGTAAGACAGGGTTGTAGCTTTTCTCCAATGTTATTCAATTTGAACATCAAGCTGTGAAGGAAAACAAGGATAAATTCGGAACAGAGATTAAAGTTCAGGGCGAAGAAATAAAAACATTACGTTTTGCTGATGACATTGTAATTCTGTCATATACAGGCAAGGATCTAGAAGAGCAGTTGAATGGAATGAACAGTGTGTTGAAGAGAGCGTATAAAATGAACCTTAACAGGAGCAAAACAAAGGCAATGGAATGCAGTCTTAGAAAATCAGGCGATGCTGAAGGAATTACATTAGGTAACAAAACAATAAAGATGCTAGATGAGTTTTTTTTAATTGGGTAGTAAAATAACAAGCTACGGTCGCAGTACAGAGGATTTAAAATGCAGAATGGCTATGGGAAGAAAAGCGTTTATGAAAAAGAGAAATTTACTAACATCGAATATTAATTTAAGTGTAAGAAAGTCTTTTCTGAAGACATTTGTGTGTAGTGTGCCTTGTACGGGAGTGAAAGTTGGACGATAAATAGTTCAGACAGGAAGAGGATAGAGGCTACTAAAATGTGGTGCTGCAGAAGAACGCTGAAGATTATGTGGGTCGATCGCGTAACTAATGCAGAGGTGGTTGTTGTTGTGGTCTTCAGTCCGGAGATTGGTTTGATGCAGCTCTCCACAATACCCTATCCGGAGCACGCCTCTTCAACTCTACATAAGAACGGCAACCTACATCTGTCTGAATCTGCTTACTGTACTTATCTCTTGGTCTTCCTCTGCGGTTTTTACCCCAAAAACTTCCCTCCAATGCTAAGTTCACGATTCCTTGATGTCTAAGAATGTGTCCAACCAATCGATCCCTTATTTTAGGAATTTTTGCCATACCTTGACAAAAATAAGGAATCGATTGGTAGGAGACATTCTTAGACATGGAGGAATCGTAAATTTAGTATTGGAGGGAAGTGTGTGGGGAATAAATTGCAGAGGGAGACCAAGAGATGCATATAGTAAGCAGTTTCAAATGGATGTGTGTTGCCGTTCTTATGAGGAGATGAAAAGGCTTGCTCAGGATAGAGTAGGGTGGAGAGCTGCATCAAACCAGTCTCCGGACTAAAGACCATAACAACAACACCTAGATAAAGTTGCGCACTAAATAGCCTTACAAATAGTCCAGTCAAATTAGGGTTTCACCTCGGAATGAGAGGTAACAAGCTGAATATTTGCATGAGCCTTTGTTTTGGCATTCTAAATGACGCGTCAAAAGTCTCATAAAATATCGTGTCCGCGTCTTGAGATATTAAAGGCCAAAGGTCACGAAAATCAGTTTTTCGCAAATATCTCGCTTCTTATGCGTTAAATGGTATTTGCATCTAAGATAAAAGTTGTAGGGCATGAAATTCTCTACAATTTTTGTTTCAAACATTTTCTTGTGCAATTCCTCGTTTTTTAGATAGAGCGCGGAGAGCGCACAGGTCACAGCGCTCAGACATATAAGACGAAATACGAGGTCAGCTGCGAATCACAGTCAATGCTCCGTTGAATAAAACAATTATAATTGTAAATAAAATTTCTTTATTTACTAATTAATACCCAATTTTAATAATACTTATTTTAAGTAATTACAATGTCATGGATTCCATACTTTAAGTATATTTTAATTCGGTTCCAACGTATCGTAACTATATTTATGTAGAAAATAATTTTAGTATTTTTTTCTCTTAAATGTGTAAACTGTAGAATATTTCTAGTAATATTAAGTTTATACCTGGAAATATGGACCCTTACAACGGCACCTTCTCTATTTATAAGTTGAAACACAACTTCCCTTGTTGAAGGCCCATCTTGATGAAAGTAATGTAACATATATTATCGATGGTGGATTTCTTCTGCATCGCGTCATATGGAGCAAAGACGAGACTTTCACCGTTGTTTTAGATAAATATATAAAATATTTACAAACACATTATGGCTCAAGAATGGTTGTTATATTTGACGGATACTCGGACTACAGTAGAAATACTAAAGCAATGGAACAACTAAGAAGAACTTCTGTTCTTTCAGAATCGTATGAAGTTTGCTTTGAGGAAACAACGACTGTGCCTATCAGCCAAGAGAAATTTTTATCAAATCAATCTAATAAAAAAAAGCTAATTGACTTGCTTGTTGAGAAATTAAAAACTGTTAATATCACTACAAAACAAGCCAGAGATGATGCTGATGTTTGTATAATCGAAATAGGTATTGAAGAAACAGAGCACCAAAGTACTGCCGTCATCGTAGGAGAAGATATTTAGTTGCTTGTCATTTTATTTGGACGTACTCAATCGCATCAACAAGAAATTTTCTTTAAAAAAGTTGGTAAAGGCAATGTTAAAACACAAATATTCTGCTCCAAAAGTTTTGAACATTATCCCCGTTGTAAAAAACACATTTTACTTTTGCACGCATTGAGTAGCTGTGACATGACATCTGCGTTGTTTAAAAAAGGCAAAAAAAAAAAAAAAAAAAAAAAAAAAAAAAAAAAAAAAAAAACAACTTTTCTTAAAATACTAGAGAAACTTCCAGAGTTGCATCAGCTAGCTCAAGTATTTCAACAAAAAAATTGCCATGCTCAAACGTTACTTGAAAATGGAGTACGTATCTTGTTGGCAATATATAACGCTCCACAATCTGAAGGCAATAATAGATCATCTTCGATAGACGCAATTTGTTAAATCGACAAAACTTAATAAATCTGTGCAACTATCAAATCTGCCACCAACTAGTGCAGCAGCTCCTCAAAATATCAATCGTGCCTACTACCAAGTACAAGGAATGGCGTTGGGTGCTGCAGAATGAACATTTGGAGCCAATACTAACAATATTACCAACTGCACCAGACGAACTCCTGAATACAATATTTTGCAACTGCAAAAATGGTTGTGGTTCGCGCTGCGGGTGCAGCAAATCGGGGATGCAATGCTCTCCAGCTTGTGGCCAGTGTAATGGGCAATGCGTCATCACACCAGAACGATCTCGATGAGGAAAGTGCACATGACCCCGAAATCTTGGAAGGTTTAGAGACGACGATCGTCGATTACGAGGATGTTGATAATGAAATGGACGTTTTAGAGCGACCGGATGAAGACGACGATGATGATCAAGACGATGAAAATGGAGACCTATGTATGATTAATAATTAGAGTGAATAAAAATCCTCCTCACGTTTGAACTTCTAATTGTAATAAATGAATCATACATGACTACTAAATAAAGATTTACATAAAACGTATTTCCTCGTTTTTTAAATATATTTTTGCTTCAAATATAATTAAGTCTTAATTATAGTTAATATTATTCTTTTCTACATGAAACATAATTAAGATATATTAGAATATAATTAAAATATACTTGAAGTAAATGGCTTCATTACTTTATAATTTCATGAAATAAGTAAATATTATTAAACAAATCTTTTTGATTTATGAATAATATAATAAAATATTGAACATAATTCATAAAGAATGAAGGTTTGTTATTGTAATTGTTACAATGATTTATTAACTTTAAACAACGTACCATTGACTGTGATTCGCAGCTGACCTCGTATTGCGTCTTACATGTCTGAGCGCTGTGACCTGTGCGCTCTCCGCGCTCTATCTAAACAACGATGAATTGCACAAAAAATGTTTAAAACAAAAATTGTAGAGAATTTCATGCTCTACAACTTTTATCTGAGATGCAAATACCATGTAACGCATAGGAAGCGTGATATTTGCGAAAACCTGATTTTCGTGACCTTTGACCTTTAGCTAATATCTTAAGACGCGGACACGAGATTTTATGAGACTTTTGACACATCATTTAGAATGCCAAAACAGAGGCTCATGCAAATATTCAGCTTGTTACCTCTCATTCCGAGGTTGACGCCTTTTTTCGGCTTATTTGACTGGACTAAAAGTGGACTATCACAATGTGTTCATACGGCAAACACGGAAACAGATGGTTCACATGAACTGCTCAGAGGCAATACGATACAAGGGCACTTGTATCTCTCTGGCCCTAACTGATGTATGGCATCTTGTAACTATTTTTTTTCATTTGCTGAGGAGCAATATAGAATGGGAGTCCATTTGTATCTCTCTGACTCGATAATTTTCATTCTTTACAGGGTGGCCACCAAATCTTCATTTTCAAATTCAAGGTTTTTTCCAGGTTTTCCAGGTCAAAATAATTATTTTCCAGGTTTTCACGAAACTTAATGTTGCTCAAAGGGGTTAGCAGACAATTATACCGTGAAAAAACTAGTTACATATTTTAAAAACACATGTCATCCAAGTTGAACCATGACACATTGTAATATACACCAAGCAGTGGCGAATCCAGGATTTGTATTGGGGGGGGGGGGGGGGCAGAGCTCATAAAAATTGAGGCATAGTACCTCAAACTCATCTAAAAAGAACCAGTTCATATTATGAGGTTTTCCTCATGGTTTTGGGGGATCTGCAGCCCCATAGACCTCCTCCCTCCACCACAGATTGGACACTGACATAATGTATAGCAAAGGGTGTACATTTTAAGTTCACAAACCAGAATATATATATATATATATATATATATATATATATATATATATATATATATATATATATAGACCAGTATATATTCAACAACGCTTTTCACCATTATGAACGGACGGCAGACGCTTAGGAAATGATACTAAACTTGAACTGTCTCCACCGTTTGGGAGCGGTGTGGGTGGCTAGTGTAAAATTTTACATGGAAACTCGCATTTTTTATTGCAGATTCTGATTCTACAGACCAAATCATGTATGGTTTGCTTGAATTTTTTTTCTTTCAATTGGCAACATATTGCACTGTAATGGTAAGAATTGTTTGCCATACTGCTGAAGAAATGTACCATCCAGGAAAGAAAATAAAGATTAATCATATTGATGATGCTTCAGAGCCCAACCAAATGATACCAGATGTACATTTCTTACCAGCTAGTTCAATTAAGTGTTTTTCAGCAATTCATAACTGGTATTCAGACAAGGGCAATCTGGAGTAAGGTATCACTTGGTATCACCTCTTCACCTCTTTCAAGTTTTCATTTAGATTGTTCCCAATGACTGCCCTGTCCACTGCGGGGAGAGGGAGGGATCACTTGAGGTATCATTTGGTAGCGTTCTGAAGCACCATGAATATGGTTTTCATTTATTTTATTTCCTGTTAAGTACATTTCTTCAATAGTGCGGCAAGTATTTCTTACTGTTACAGCGCCATCTGTCGCAAAAGATCAACCAGACCATACATGATGTGGGCCTTAGAATCTGAATCTGCAATAAAAGTCGGGGTTCCCATTTAAAATTTTACACTTGACACCCCGTCTCTCCCCACAAACGATTCAGGTTGAGTATTATTTCCTAAGACTCAACCATCCGCACATGCTGATGAAAACTATTTTTGAATATCTAATGTTTTTCCGAGTTATTCCGGTTTGTCAACTTAAAATTTCCAACCAGTATAATGGACTAAGTTGATTTCAAGTAGAGGAGAACACTATGCGTTTTAATGTGAATTGCATTTGTTTATGCAACATACTAGACTTCCTGATTCATTAAAATACAGTTACATCTCATGAACTAGTGATCGAGAACTCAATACATATATTATGATTTACTTTACCTTCAGGATTTGAACAACATTTTCACCTGTTTCAAGTTTTAATTTAGATTGTTCCCAATGATGGTTTTAAGTTTTCAGAGCCCATACAGTCAAATAAATTTTGCCCTGGAAAACTCTAGCTAAAAGATCAATGAATGTAAATGACCCAGCATGCGTAATAATGCACAATGTTGTCGGCGACTTCTTGAACTTCGAGGAGATGAAATGGGGAATGTAAAAACATATATGGAGCAACAACTGTGTGGCATTTGCATTCCAGTGTCATCTGGTAAAATAACAGTCAACAGCAAATTTTAATGAAAACATTTTGTTCTAATGAATTTGTTTCATTTTTTAAATTCTTGTAGTACTAAACAGAAAGTGAAATATAACTTATATTATGGAAAGCAACAGACTTCCGTTTGCTTATGGAAAGTTTATGTTTCTTGTTTCTTGCGCGGCTGTTCAAAGCACTCTTGCCCATTGAAGAAATATTTATCTTTGTGTTAGACCAAGAGCCGGGCCGGGCCGAGCCGAAAAAAAAGGAGGGGGGGGGGGGGGGAGAATGAACTTTTCCGATTTTCAAGTTGCAAAAAATTTTGACGGTATATAAGACCACGCCACATCGTTTATCATCTTATTTTTTTCCTTAAAATCTTTGTCTTGCCTCTGAAAAAATTAAAAGTCTACTTTTCATTCTGTGAGAGTTTTTAGTTCGTAACACTCCTCACTCGATTTTGATGAAAGTATTCGGTTAAAAAATCTGATTTTTGGACACAGGGTAGTAAAATATCTTAGCTTTCAAATAAAACATTCACCTTTCCGAAATTCGTAACAGTCCTTTTGCAAATGATGCTTTTTGTCAAGGTTGCGCACTTGATTTACAAATCGTGTATTGATAAAGTTCGATAGCGGGCAGCTTACTGTTCTATGCATTTTACACCATACATTACAGCGAATTAAATGGAGTTAAAAGTATGGAAAAGTTTTTGAATAGTAGTCGCACCGATATCTACCTCCTTTCACAAGTTATCTGAGCGGCGTCATGCAGCGATCGAAATCCTACGAATTTGGCGGCTGTTGCGCGTAGCGTGAAGCAGTGCCGAAAAATTTTATTTCCTGGTCACGTGTGTAGGTACCTCATGATGTGTTAATGATCCATAACCGGGAAACAATTATGAAGTAATTTTTCTCGGGTGGCGACCAATTACAATGGACAAAAAGATGCCGGGAATTACATTCATAGTGTAAACATTTTCAACGTATCGTACCAAACCCACTTCATTTCTAGTTATTTAAAACAAAGGTTGCAGCCTTCAATTTACAATATTGACTTAACAAGCGGAATTCCTTTAACATTCGGACTATTTAGAAAACGGTCAGTTCACACACATGTGAACGTGGATTTTAATGCCTACGAATTCAATTACCTATTTAAAATAATCTTTTTAGAGTGGTGTCTTACAAAAGCTAGCCGGTCATCAATGGGATGAAAGAGTCGATTTTAATTACACTCAAGAAATATAACATAAAGAAAAAATTATACCAACATTTTCAGGTATTTTGGGGTATGCTTGAGCGACCGAGCGTACCCTTAGTCGGCGCCTATGCTAACGAAGCATCACAATACCAACTTTTATGGAGTTTATAGTTAAAATCATCAAAATGCTTCCGTGAAGAGATTTTTCATCAGACAAACGAGACCTGTGTTCATGAGTATCAATTACGAAAATTGCTAAAATTTAGAACAAATAAATACCGCCTTTCATTCTAGTTGCGATTTCGTAGTCGCGCCTTACTATAACATCGCGTCTCTTCGACGTACATCGCGAGGAATTGAGTCGCGTGGTTGAACAGCACTTCGAGACAAATACAGAAATAGATAACGGAATACGTAACCTATAATTATAAAACTTTTTAAACCGCCCATAAATACATTTGAAAATGTTTTTGTACACAAAAATGAAGCGATGAATATTATTTAACACGCAGGCACTAGCGATCTGAGCATATTGCCCACCGTAATTTTAAAACGACTAGCATTTTGTTACTTTTAAATATTTTTTCTTACTAAAACTACGGGTTTACTTATTTCACTTATTAAGTACATTTCCAACTGGTCGTGTAATATGAGCAATAGGCTATACACGCGAACGATCGTTTAACTCTTAAAGTCGCGAAAGCTCATGGGTTAAAAATCCCGGTTTCTGGCTGAAATTCAAGGTTTTTTCCCGGTTTCCCCCGGTTTTTTCAAATTCAAGGCTTTTTCCCGGTTTCAAGGTTCGGTGGCCACCCTGCTTTAGCAAGCACTACCTGCACTAATTTCATTTTTCCAGGAAATATCACTTGTAGGTCTTAGGTTGTAACCCCCTCATTTGTCGTCTTTACCTTTGCCATTGTTCCGGCATGTCGGGAGGACGACATGGTTATTACGGTTGTGTCATGGATAGATGAAGGGGTGGCCGAACTACATTCTTGCAACCCCCGCCCCCCATTAGCTACTCTTCCCAAATCGCGTTTATACCAAATGGGGGCCACGTTTAACTCGTCTATGTACCGCAACAATGACATGAATGATGTCTCTTCTCCCGGACATCGTGACTGAACGAAGTTGCGAACGGTGGGAAATTGATAATCGAGGCATTACTTCGATAGTGTACGTCATATGGGACTGTGAGTCGTCAAGAGGCTTATCAGGTAACTGTTGCTGATGTTGCTGTTCTTTTATTTTATTTTAAAGGTGACTAAACTGCAGGGCCATCAGTTCGCTGTTTCTGAGACACGGCTGCAAAAGCGTTTACACAGAAGCCTGAAGGGAAACCCCAAAAGTATTCAGAGCGGCAACGAACGCTACAATGACAAAGCAAGTAAAGGAAATCGCAGAAGGAGTAGAGTAGGAGGTTGACTCAAGTACAACATTGCTGTACAACAGGATACCGTGGCTGGCTCATCACAAGTATAACATAGGATGAGCCTGCCGCTCTGCATACACAGAAAACCTGCAGCCAGACAACACAAAAGTGCGGAAAATGTTGAAACTGCTGGAGGGGTGAGAACCTGAGATCTCAGGCTAAGGTACCCACGACTAAATGGAATGATAATATCACCTGCGCAGATAAAATGTAAAACATAGTCAGGCATAGTCACCAAGAATTAAAGTGAATGCAGCAGCTAGATTGAAAGACTGTCGCAAGGAGGCTACGAGGGGACAGTGTTAACAGGATGTGGGCCACTGTCAAGAGAACACCACACTGGCACTTGGACGGGTCCTCACGACGACGAAAACGGCCGTGTTTTAACCAGATATGGCCAATACTTAGGCGACAGAAGACAACTGAGTCACTACCAGAGGTCGTCGGTGAGGAAACGATCCGTCAGGATAGTCCGTGCCACTGGGCGAAACCACGGTGCTTGTCGGGTGTAAGTGGTTTGCGCAGCTGCCTAGTAAGGAGCAGGCAGGGGTTCGATTCCCGCCCCTACGCACGCACACATTTTCGATTGTCACCGTTCGTTATTCAACAACTGCAAATTCAGAAAGAATAAGAAGCAAATAAAGATGAATAAGGGGACTCTGTCCTATGTTCAGAAGTAGATAAGGCTGTGGGAGAACTGAAAAACAATAAAGATTGTAGTGTAGACCGTATTCCAGCAGAAATGTTAAAGGGTTTAAAAGAAAAAGGCGAAAAGCAGTTGACCTCTCATTGCAACTACATCTACGACAAAAGGGAAATGCCCAGAGGACTTTCTCGTAAATATAATAGTCCCCACCCCAAAGACTATGAACACTAAAAAAGTGTGAAGAACACCGGACGTTCAGACTAATATCGCAGGCAGCAGAAGTCCTTCTAGTACTGAATAGGATATACGGAACACTGGCAAAATCACTTGGAGAACACTATGCTCTAAGGAGGGAAAAGAGAACTCGAGATGCTATCGATCTACTGAGGATCAACAGAGAGAGAGATATATATAGAAAAAGGAAAAGAAGTATTTTCTGGTTTCATAGAACTCGAAAAGGCATTTGATAGAGTTAAATGGGATAAGCTGATGGGCATATTGAAGAGAAAGAGAATAAAGTGGAAAGAAAGAAGACTGCTTGAATATTTGTATTTGAATCAGAATGGAGTGGTATGAATAGATGACGAGACCACTGAAGACAGCAAGATTGGTTGAGGTGTTAGACACGGCTGTTGTCTCTCACCGACCCTGTTTAACATGTATTTGGAGGAGATACTGGAAAGTTGTTTGGATGGGAAAAGAGGTGTCACGATAGATGGGTGGGAAATTGAATGCATAAGATATGCAGATGACATGGTGATTCTCGCAGAAACTCAAGAGACACTAATCCAAATGCTAAATGGCCTGAATGACGCCTGTACAGCATATGGTATGAAAATTAATATAAAGAAAACTAAAAGCATGGTTACAGTTTTAAAGAAAGGAATTGTGAATTTTAAATTGGTGTCAGATGCCATAGGACAGGTGAGAACATTTAAGTATTTGGGAAGCTGGATTAAGTAAGACATAGACTGACAATAGGACATGGCACTGGCGAAAGAAGCGTTTCAGAAACAGAAAAAGACCCCTAACTAGTGGCTTACACAAAGAATTAAGAAAGCGACTTGTGAAATACCTAATATGGAGCATGGCCTTATGCGAAGCAGAAACGTGGACTTTGAGAAAGAAGGATAAGAGGAAAATTGAAGTATGTGAAATGTGGATATGGTGTCGAATGGAGAAAAAGTCAGCAATGAGGATGAACTGGCCAAAGTTGGAGAAGAACGAAGGATGTTACCGACTCTAAAGAATAGAAAGATAAACTGTTAGGTCATCTAAGAAGAAATTGCCTTCTAGTTGAAGCTATTGAATGTTTTGTTCCCGGGAAGAGAGGCAAGTGCAGAAGAAGATACCAGATGCTGGATGACGTCAGTGGGCCACAAGGAGGGTACCAAAGAATGAAGAGGAAAGCACAAGACCGAGTAGTATGGAGGACTATGCAGTCAAAATCTGCGGCAAGAAAGATAACCAGATATTGATGATGGCAGCTGACGTCAAATCATTTCACTGAACGCTTCGTGTATATGTAAATGCATATCCATGACTGCATAGCATAATGTACCAGATACAGCTGCTGATAGCCGTAGGAGAATCGCCATAGGGGAATTCCAGGAATGCCTGCATTGCAGATTATTCCGCGTCATACCGCGTTTTAGCATCAAACTCCATCAAGTGGCTACATGTACGGTGTGCAACCAGAATGGACCTGACTGTATAAACCATGTTTTGAGACCGGATAATATCGATATGTCTCCTGACACAATGTGGCCCTAAGGAATCAACCTGAAGAAGAGACTCCCGTGCTGTTTATGGGAAGTAGACGCCTTCAAATAATTACGTTAGCATCTGTTTCGTGATTAGGCCGGACCATGTGGCAACTTGAGTCTGATTTGCGGTTTCAGCTTACTGCACTACTTGCACTCCAACCTGACCTCTAGGTTCCTGATGAATTACCAACATTTTTGGAAACATGTGTATACTTGCCTGTTAACGGCGTAAGAATCACTTGTTGCAGGACCATTCCGCAAGGAATTTCTTACAGACTTCTCTCCCTTGAAAAAAATAGTTCGCGTCCATTGAAGGTGTTTCCATGCACTACTTTGACGGGTATTATAAATATATTCTGTGGCGTTCATTACGGACATTATCCCCTTGCTAAAATATCCATATCGTTCATTCATGTCGCCATCTCTATTGCAGGATCGAGTGTTGTAGATTTTGCAATTTACCGTGAGCCAAGATGGAGTCTTTCTTTAAAACCGGTAAATCGAGTCAGTCATATTTCCGGGGCCTTTTCCGATCCTCAAGTTCGAATGTTCATCTTGTGAACAATAGCGATTTGAACAGATCTCGCGAACCTGAGTTTTTCAGCGACTTAATCGTCAATCACGTGCGGTTTTGAAGGTTGATCTTCCACGTGATGTAAACACCGTACATAATGCATTTCTAACGTATATTAAAGATTAATCGTTCAGTTTTCCCACGATTCAAGAATGCAATTATCTCCTTTGTCATTTCAGAAGCTATATCACCTTACTTGATCGTCTTCAGCGGGCTTTGCAGATAAGTCGACGACTTCTTAACGAGACGTTTTCAATATCAGGTTTTATATGATCCATCATTTCTTCTACGAATTCATATTCTTCAATATAGTGTGTTCTATTTTCATTATTTATTTGAGGTTTCATTCCATTTTCAGGATAGTGCTCAACGACCACACAATGAAGAACACACCAGATGTATTGACCAGCATTGGCCGTTAACGTTTTATTTGTAAACAACAGATCGATTTCAATCACATAGTGAAGGATACACTGAAGATGATCACTATGCGAGTGAAATCGATCTGTTGTTTATAAATGAAACATTAACGGCCAATGCTGCTCAATACATCTGGTGTGTTCTTCATTATTTATATTAGTGCGACACTGATTATAAGTGCAGCCTTCTTTCTCTCTTTTGTTGTATTTTCTGTGGATCTTCTTTTTATTTGTAGCGACCAACAGCCATGCTTGTTATATTTGCTGGACTGATTATCACAGGATTACGTGGACAGTATGATGACCGTGACTCACTACAAACGGACAGATTAAGTGGTAAGGTTGATGCGGACGGGGATAACAATTACACTGGGGTCCTTGCTCTTATGCATAGCGTCTGCTTGGTCCAGAAGTCGCATCGGAAACTTCGTTAGGTAAATTTCTGCTCTGTGCAGCGTGTAGCATACACTGCAAATTCCTTTATTAGCTAGAGAAAATCGATTTAAGTTGGCTAAAGGCCCTACAGCCACGATATCATGTTAGGTACGGTCCACTGTGAGCAGAACGTCCGATCATTGTAGCTTACAGTGTATCTGGGAATCACGCTTAGTTTATACAGGTCGATTGGTAGCTAATGTTTGAAATTTTTAAGGAGAGTCCCTTGTACCTAGCTGTCACACCAAAAGGCTTAACAAGTAATTGCCAAGTGGTTATATGACCTTGAGAGTACTTATCGGTTCACTATTAGACGCGGCGCAGCGGCCGAGCGCATGGAAGTTTGTGCTGTCTTTAGTGTAAGTTAGCTCATAAGTAGTTTGTAAGTTTAGGGACTGATAACCCCGCGGTTAAGTCCCATAAGCTTTACAAACATTTGAACATTTTCTAATATATTTTTCTCTGCGATTTGTTGAGCTGGACTGGATAAGAAATTAGATTCAGTCATGTGCTTTCTCTAACAGTCACGGTGCCTCGAGTTTTATTGTACATGAGGAAAGCAGGTAGAGGTAACTTCGGTAACCAGTCCGTCTCCTTCCAGAATGGCAGCAATACTCTCGTTAAAATGGACAGTTTCCTTTTCTATAGCGGCCCTTTGAATCTGTTCAGTTACCGCACTTTCATCATGTCCACAATTTCTCGTTGCAGTTCTTGGCCGCCACTAGCTAATTATAAAGGGATAAGAAATTATAACTAAAACCACAAATTTTCCCGTAATTCATTTTTTTTATTTCGTAAAGACTGTTGGTTGTAGCAATGTCACGTGAAATCGTTGCACTTCGAGGAAAAAAACAAGATTCGATATGGTGCGAAGAGGTATTCCGTGAATTTTCTTCCTCCGTTACAAAATACATCAGACTTCTGCATCATTACCAGTGCTTTAGTTGGGTCGGTACGGGGCTGTACGGCGTACTGCCTAGAATTCAAACTCGCTATTAGTGTACCGGCTAAAATTCTTCCTGAAATCTGTAAAATTGTCGAATGGATTTCGGAAAGAAAAATTGGAAAGTTTTAGGTTCGTTCGAGTTGCGATCATAATCCATCGAGGCGTTCAAAATTGCACTTTCGCACAATTCCAATGGAATCTGACTGCCGGTCTAATGTTCGAATTAGCGAATGAAGAGTTCCGACTAGTCTGAACCGAGATAGAGGAAATGCTTCTTACCGACTACAAAGCGTTTAAGAACCTTGCTCCAAAGAGATAAGCCACTACATACGCAAAGTCTTTTGTATGCAATATTGTTGCCTGTTCGTTGAAGAAAGCAAGTGCGAAATCCGGCAATTATTTTAAAAATTTAAGGGGCAATACAAGCAACATTTTGACTGAATTTCCATGGATTGAATCGTGGAACACTGTACGACTTACGTATGTTATCATGCTTAGCACGACACATTTTGAGAACGACTCACTGTCAAAACAAAATAATAATCGTAAATTTTATGTTTACTTAACCCTCTATTTCGCACTGTAGTCATTTTACAATTATAAGATAGTGTGTCGTAGCACTAGCAGGAACTAAAATAGAAGCGAATTGTAATCTATTTGACCAATGCTTCTTCAACCGACTAGATGTGTACATGTCAACTGTTGGTACGCTGCCAGTTTTGCGCCTTATGGCGGTAAACACTTGATTCCGCCATTTTAAGTTCCACACAGTTCCACTGTCCGAATTTTGTAATGGTTTTGCTGTGATATAGATCTGCTTTTAATTGTCGGCAAAAACGCGCACTCTTATTGTCTTCTGGAGCACCATTTCTGATTAGTTACGAGATGAAGTAGTTGTCCAAAGTCGATGGGTGGTATTCTCACCTAAACCCATGAATTTAATATATACGAGTTCCAAATCTATAAATTATAGCTATATTATGTTAGTGTATTCACATGCTTAAATCTTTACTTTCTTAATATTCTAAAAATGTGCATTTGACTCATTTCATGTGGAATGAGCAGAGTACCGCCTAAAAATTTTTTCCAAGTAAAGCACTGATCATTACCCAGTGTCGTAGGTATTCATACAGGAAAACCAAATTGGGTTAAATCATGTGTACAAATCATGATGACATCTTCAATCTAGATACTGTATGTAAAACTAAGACATCTAACAAAATACTTGGAGTATGATAATATTTTTTCTCCTTTCCCTAGTACCAAATGTATAAGTGTTCATACATAGTAACAAACATGTGAACCATTTTAATTGTCTAAACATTATGCATCAAATCACAAATAAATCTCATCTAAATGCAATACCTAATGAAGATGAACACATTTTCAACATGCAACGGTAAATTGACAATACTTTGAGATACATGTTGATTGTCAATCATCAGGAAAGTGTGATGCTCAAATGTCATGTCTGTAGCGCCATATGATAGCATATTGTGAGTTGGATAGCTAATTAAGTCAGTTTTCTCATAACTTAGTGACCACGTCACTTTAGTGCAAGGGTCTTTTGATATTTTATTTGTATGATTACAAGCCAAAAATAATATTTGCGAATACGTTGTTGTTGTTGGTTTTTTGAAGGGACTAAACAGTGCGAATAAGTGTTTTTTTAAAAGTTTGAATGTATTGGTCACGTGAGGAATGAAATGAAAAGTGAGTTTGGAAACAGGGTATATTTAAAGATATGTATTTCTCTGACTTGTTTTATTATAGAATTTTGAGTATGATTTTACATGTGTACTTACAGATGCGAAGATGGCAATTGAGGGGACCTGGATGTGAAAATGACTGAGAAATCGAAGAAATTTTTTGCCTCCATCTGAAAGACAAATTTCTCCAGTTTCGAAAAACTTATGGTTTATTTCCTTTTAAATTGTTATTATAGTCTTAAACGCTCTTTCAACAAATGTCTGCACACTGGCCACGCTGATACTTCAGGCAACGAATATTACCATAAGCATTCCATGCCTGCCACAGTCATGGAAACAATAAAGCCAATATATAGGGACCCTGCAGGTAAAAGATTACTTAGCAAATGTCTACGTGGCCGTACACAAAATCCTAATGAGAGTTTGAACAGCTGCGTGTGGCAACAAGTACCGAAAACAGAGTTTTTTGGGTGGACAGTATTCAAAATAGGTTTGATGGATGCGGTTATCTGTTTAAATTACGGTTAGTTAGTAGGACAAAAGTGGTGGACAAATTACGTATCAAACCAGGAAATACTATGATAACTCCTCTGACTGCCATAGATCTTAGCGACTAGTTGAAGCTGAAAGGTCTGCGGAAGCCACACTAAAGAGTCCACAATAAGGAAAAGACTCCTGAAAAAGTCTGCAGAGGACAAAGAAGCAACTGGCCAAAAAGGTTATGCCACTGGAATGTTCTGAAAGAGGCATACGGTGAGTCAAAAACACTGTGAACATTCTTTTCTCATTTTCTCGAAACTACATTTTCAAAACATTAGGTACATATATCTTCTTTAAGGTTTATTTTAGACTGAAAGTCTAAAAAAATATTCATTATGGTTTTTAGCTATGTTCACCAAATTTCTCCCAACTGAAGAATGGGACAGTAGCTTTGTATTATGCCTAATACATTGCAGAAATGATCTATGGTTGTTATTCTGCATATAATTTTAACGATAATTTTAGGCAAAATAATAATGAAGAGTAATAAGGGTTTTTCTGTTCCGTGAGATATACTCCAAACTACAAAACAAGAGGCATAATGTGTTCCTACGAATGTTGGCAGCAGGCTGACAGTCTAAATGCTATTAGACTGACGATGCACCAGAAAATGGTTCCAGAATGAGAACGTGTATTTAAAAACATATATTAGGCAAAATATTGTAATTCTTAAACTATAACAGATATTTCAATACATATTCTATTGTAGCTTGAGTTAATGGCATTCAGTGTTGGTTCAAAATTGCAACTTCCTCCGAATTGTAGATCAAGAGTAATGTGCACCGAAAGCGAGGTATGTAAATGCAGCCCATTGACGTCCAGGTCTGCTTAAACCGAGGAAACCGATAAACTAAGTAAAAATTAAAAGCGATCTTGTCTGTTGTCCTTAATAAACGAATTAAATAGGCTACTTATTTTTTGACAAAGGCCTACATCGTGTTCATAAAAACGCATATTGCCGACGATTTTGCGACTCAGTGAACTGGTTTTCGTGTTCCTCGGGGTGCTGTTTTGATGACGTCACTAAATACCCGCGACACCTGTGCGCAGTGCCTGCTCGTTATTTTCAGGCGCTGGCGAAGTCTACTCGTGGGAGGCCTCAACGGGCCGCTAAGTGTTGCAGCTAACAGTGTTAATTTACGTCACTGGGTTCTCCCACCTATATTC
Source organism: Locusta migratoria (assembly GCA_026315105.1). Lineage (NCBI taxonomy): Eukaryota > Metazoa > Arthropoda > Insecta > Orthoptera > Acrididae > Locusta > Locusta migratoria. Next base: position 394,444,248 of record CM048745.1, read on the forward strand.
ACAATAGCTCGAAGATGTCCACCAGCTGCTTCGTAGAAATGTCTCGTAGTTTTAACCACAGCATCCCACGAAACTGAAAAACAGTTACGTTCTCTAGAAAGTTCGCGATGAGTAAGCATAAAACCTGTGGACTCGTGGCAGCATCGTTGTTTTCCGAGATGGAGACCGTGGTTTCAGTTGCCACTTTAACCATAGGTGTGGGTTACAAACGTACTATTTCTGCGAATGTCTTACACAAAAGTTTACTGCCAGCAACTACGAAAATATGATTTGTAATAGTGTATACATAGTTAAGTGGTTAGACCCTGAATGTAATGCTTGTCATGTTTGTAAAGGTTAAGTACCCGGAAACTAAGTAAAGAAAACAACCCGTACATCAAGTAGGTTATAAAGATAACAGCGGAAACTCTTCCCTGAAATGTGCGAAGCGCTTCCCAGCACCTCCTAGCGGCGTGAATGGTGAACTACAGGTGGGAGTGAACAGCCGATTTATATTGTGAGACTTGATTCGGCGACTTACTTCATATGACTATGACATGGTTGGGAGAGGGAATATATGTAGTATGTACGGCTGGAATAACTGTAAACATTAAAGGATACACATTACCACACCCCTTACATTGCTGTGAAAAGTACTAAGAAATTTGGTTTTGGTGTCCAGTTCAGCAGAAGGTTGACTCAGGATTGCAATGAAAATGCATTTTATAGTATAAAATGGAAACGAAGTAACAAAGTAACTCCTGATGCTTGTAAATTTCTCTCACTGCAATAACGACAATTATGGTCAATATTTTATTGTGCCCCTGTCAAAATAGTAACTGTGAAATATACGCAACAGTGTTCCTAGTAATTAAACTGAAAAATTGCCTTTCAACGACCCTGTGAGTCAAACGTCTGCTTAATTGTTAATTTATTCAATAATAATGATTTTGCAGTCAGGATCGCATTTTTCATTTATTAAGTTACCGGTTTCGGCGTGCTCGACGCCATCTTTAGACCTGTCGTAATTTACATAACTTCACGACATTTTTTATATACTAAAAGAGTATATCCAGGTTGAAGCAATAGTATATAAAAATGTCGTGAAGTTATGTAAATTACGACAGGTCTGAAGATGGCGTCGAGCACGCCGAAACCGGTAACTTAATAAATGAAAAATGCGATCTTGGCTGCAAAATCATTATTAAACAATTATAGATCGCCCCATCGAATTATGAGTTCCTCATATGCGCTTCGGTTGCACAGTGGTAGAGTGCCAGACTCCAAATCCAAAGGATGAGGGTTCGATCCCCGCCACGTCCTAGGATTTTTATCTGTCACTTTCCACTTCTTTCACCTCTGTCAGTATTGCTCATGTGAAAAATACCGAGTAGCACCGTGGTTCGGAACCTACGTTAAACTGTAGGTCCCCCTATAACTGGCTGGGTAAGTCAGTTCGAAGGTCGGAGGAAGGCAACGGCATACCACCTCCAAACAGGACCATGCCTAGTAAAGCACTGTGGTGTTCAAACCAATCTTCGGATTGTTGACTGCTTTACCTTTTTTTATATGTTAATTTATTCTGTATGCTGATATCAGTATCAATGAAGGGCTATCAACTGGAAAGAATGCAAGGAAGTATATTATGGGCTGGGCATACAGTGGGTTGGAACATGAAGAAAGTAAAATGGCTCCGGTTCAGAAACACTCAAAATTTCCAAAATACGCGCCATGCTAATAACACGGGCAACAGACTCTGCAGTTTTATCTTTTTTTACAATACAACATGTTTCAATTTTGTGGTCAACTGAAGCACGCGAAACGGACAGGATTACATACAAGAACCGGTCAACGTAGAGCAGGTATGGCATTTTCGTTCATTTCTGATCTGTATGTAGCTGTAATCAAGTGATTGTTAGTGACCGGTCAAGGGTACATACAAGAACCTGTCAACCATAGAGCAGGTATAGCATTTTTATTTATTTTATGATCTGTACGAAACAGTAATGAAGTGAGTTTAAATCTTCCTTTTATGAGGCCAATTACTTTTACTGACTGGAAAGGGGTACATGGACAAATATTATTATTTTTACGACTATGTCATGATTTTCAAAGTTGTGGTTACACAGGAACGTAAGGGTACAGTTTAAATTGTAGCGAGTGAACACGCGAACGTTGTGATTTTTACGAATCTGTGATCATATTAGATATTATAGGATGTGGTTAGACAGGAACCTAAGAGTACAGCTTCAACTGATATGAGCGAATGATATGATTTTTACTAACATATTGCTCATACGTTTACGTCTGATGTCAATACTTACTTCTATATGTGGCTTTGTATATATAATTATTTGGATAAAGTGTTTCATACCAGTGTCTATTAATGTATTCAATAATTCATTTCTAGATAATAATTTTAATCTTCTGATGAAGGCACCCTTAGTTGGTGCCGAAATCTAGATCGAGTATCTAAATAGGGCAACTTATTGGGCTGTTTCTACAATTATTGTAAATTTAATACGGTTGCTGCAATTTTTGGCAAAACATGTTTAAAATCGTGAGATATTATCGTTATATGTGTATTGTCTCCAGTTTAAGACTCTGAAACACCTTTGAAATGTTCAAAAAACGTATTGTTACTAGAAAGTAAAATTTTTGTTTTTACATACAAACAGTTTGTACAACTGGAATACCAGTTTAATTGTAAATTTAGCTAAGCACCCTCCACCGTGAGGAACCTCCTCAGTGCCGTTGTGGTTCGCGTTTGACAGTGGCCCAAATCTTGTTGGTCTGTCCGTCACTGTCCGCAATGAGGCGGGATTTTAACATTCCTGACACGCTCCTTTTGGTGCTTGCTGACAACGCCTCAATAGCTGACGAAGTTTTGAATCTGAATTTTTAAACTTTGTTAGAGTAAGTGGTTTTCATCATTATACGTTTTATTTTTCGTCCTTTTCCTATGTGTCTTTCTCTTGCTTAGTACTTTTCAGCAAGAGATTCTAACGTGTTACAGAGTAGTTACATGAGCCTTTTATTCCTGTGATCAGCCAGCCAAGAACCTCTGATCTTTTTTTTTTTTTTTAAATCTTTCTTTCCTTTCATATTACTTAGTATTTTTTCGACGAGTTACTCACATTTTCAGTATTACCGTGGTTTCGCAAAGTGTTTTAGTATTTTAAGTAGTTTGTTTTTAGCAGCATGCTTCACTTAAGTAACAGTGAAATAGAGCTCTGTATAGGTATGGTCAAGAGGAATTTCGTTAGGTCTCATCGACTTAGTATCGTTCTTTTTCTCTTTCTTCGAGTATTAGTCCATTCTCTCTTCCCGAAACAAGGTTACAGCAGCCAAATATGTAACAACCGGCTGAAGATGGGTCATTTAAAAAGGCTTGATCCTGTGAAAATTTAGTCATTGGGTCAAAATTGGCTGTTTAAATGTCTGCTGAGCTTCGTAGAACAAATATAATACAGGCTGTAACACTCAAGTCGGTCTACCTATGCAGAACACAGTTTCTACTTTAGAACCGCCAGATAACTGCAGCAATGATGAATACTTATGAATAGCTGTGTCTAAAACAAAATAACAATCCAAGATTCTCTATGGGCAATGAACTACTAGACTTACTCTGTTACTGGTGAGATTCTCCATTGAAAATTATGAATAACTGACTTCCATCCTAGTAGCAGCTTTTGGTAAAGCGCTAAACCTACAGAGCGCCTAGAGTTATCGTAGAAAGTTGGGGTTCTTTATGCAAAGTCACCGGAAGCACTCGCAGAATTACAGGGCATGTAATATACTTCGTGCGCTCGTTGGACATTTCGGTCGATAGAGCAGCTCCTCTTCTGATGGAATCAACACAGGTTCCGTGGGCATCGAACATTTGAAACTTGCTTGCTCTTTTTATTCGCGCATGGAAGGAAGCTGAGAATAGCAGAGCCAATGTTGATTTACGAAATGCCTTCGACACATTCGCGCCCCGTTGCTAGGTAAATACGAAGGTGCTTACGAAACGTAGGAACTGGGTTGAACACTGTTTCCAAACAGAAGCAACTGCGTCGTTACTACTGAGCTAAGATCAGAAAAGTACTTAGCATTCTATGTTACTGACAGATGTGTGGTAGGAACGTTACTGATATACCTAAGGGAAACGTTTAACACGAAACTCAAAAGGCCGAAGAATTTTTTGTGTTGTAAGATACAAGTCAAAGAAATAAAGTATTTTCCGACTGCCTCAAATTTTCAAATTTATATTAAGCTTAGGGGCCTTACTGCAGGGTCATCAGTCCCTAAACTGATAAACTACTTATGAACTATCTTCTATGAAAGACGACAAAAACATCCATGCCCGAGGGGGGATTCGAACCTTCGATGGGGAACGGCCTCGCGCATCGGAGCATAGCGCCTCAATGCGCTTGACCAATCCGCGGCTGCAATCCGAGAAGATATTGCGGACTCTTCCATATGAGAACTACTGAAAATCTTGGCCGACTCATTGCAAAATTGATTGTCGGCAATCCAGGACTTCTGACAGATGCTGACTTTGACAGATGCCTCCACCGTTTCATTGTTCCAAGTGTTCTACCCTTTGATGCTGCGTGTAACTTCTGTAGCACATGGTATGAAACCTGCAGCACACCTCGTAAGGCTAGAGTTACCTAACGTTAATAACATTATTAATCCCCATGGTAAGAAAGTTTTTCGTAAAGCACGTATTCCCCTGGGGCACGTGGTTAGCAGCAGTAGAATACTACGGTAAGCATCTCCCAGCTTTTCCAGAAGGTGCTTTATAATCTACCGGAGGATGCAACTTCAGTAACTTACGCAACACAATTACGCAAAGAACCCTCAGTTCAGCCAGACTTAGCTACATTCACGGCGGGAGTTATTTCCGAATTAGAACGCTCAGAAAGACCTTTCAACGAAAACATTGCTTTGCTGGAGGACGTGAGAAGCAAAGTTATTGAGTCGCAAGTGAAGTTGGAGAAAATTACGTTAAAAAATCCAGTAGGTTTTCCAGAAGAAGACGCCTGACTTTAGGTGGCAGCAACTATATTCAGCGGAGAATCCTGTTCCACTAAATGCAGCGTTCCTATCAGACATGTGCCGAAAGGGAAGTACGCCCCTGTCACACCTGTTGATGTACGAACGTTCATTCTCGGCATATAACTTAATACCAACCGACGAGCGTCACACCTTTTCTCTGGAAAAACCTACAAAAGATTTCAGTCATTTAGCCTACCTTGAAGCCAAATATGGTCTGAATATTCGAAATCACTGGTTTATTCAGCGTTTGTATATTTCAACACAGTGTCTATGATTTGAATTGTATTTCTATTTGCGAAAATCTATAAAGTGTATGGACCAGTTTGATCATTAATGTGTGATGCTTTCTGTTTTGAGGAACTGTGCACGTTTTCATTTTCCTTATCGTACGTATTTTACATTCCCTCCCCCCCCTTTTTGCTGAATACCTGTCAGATCCTATTTTATTTGGCCTAAGTGAAGAAACGAAAGACCCCATTTTAGGCGCCTAAAATTATCTGTTTACGACCTAAATATCCGCGCTCTGTTTGACCTTCTGCCAAATATACGGGACGCGTTGTATACCAATGAAGTTAAAATAAGGGGAGAGGGCGTTATTATAAAAAACTTAGCTCTCGATTGAAGCCAGTCCGCCATCTTGTTGAGCCAAGGAAATGTTTTCAGATTAAAGCAATGTGTGGTTCTTGCCCTGTTAATATTAATACGTTTAAATGACCGTCAATTATGTCTACATATTTGATATAGTATACCTTTGTGGACAAATAGAGACCTTCATATAGCTGAAATGTGATTTATAAACGTAAAATCTCATTCGATAAATATGACTTACATATCGGGATAATGCCTAAATGCTTTAAAAGATCTGGAACTGTCAGCTGTAGTACTTCACAGAAAATGCAGAACAAGGTTTTCCCAACGAATATAGAACCAAGCTGTATTATTTTCGTAAGCTCAGTTCTAAATAGACGATTTTTATATTGAATACATAGGAAAATGCCTTCTACAGGTTCCACTTCATTAAATATTGTTATTAAAATTCTGTACCATCAAGACTTCGAAATTTCAAGGGAACCTATATCTTGTAAGAGTGAAAATTAGTATTGACTGAGAGAGAAACACTGAAAAAACAATACTAAGTATTAAATTCGTGATAAAATTTTTCTGAACAAAGTAACATGACTTTCTCGGTCTGCTTGCACATCCATACGTCATACATGTAACCTTTCTTCCTTTCTTTTTAGGTAAAGTACCACTTTCAACTCGAAATGCAACGAATACACACTTTTTCACCACAAATGTTTTTGGCTCCACAACATGGCGACGATGGATTCACTTCTGTGGCGTTAAGGGCATCTCCCCCTCTTCTAACCTCCCTGTCGTATACCATCAGCGCGTCTATTTCTGATGATATCCTGTACTGACCGTCCCTATGGCTTGGTTGATGTTATCTCTGGTGTTATACCGTATTCCTCTAAGTGGTTCTTTCACTTTCGCAAAGAGATCGTACCCACAGCGACTCATGTAGGGTGGGTTCTGTGGACGTTGAAGAGTTTCCCATTTTCAGTGGCGCAAGAGGTCCCGCACAGCAGCAGGGATGAGACATCGTACACTCTCAGTCGATATGGGGTGCTCTTCCATGGAATGTCTATTGCACTGATCGTCCAGCTCTCGGGCGGAAGAGCACCCCATGTCCGTATCACTAAGCTGGATGCCACACCGCCGTACTCACCCGACACAAGTCCCTGTGATTAGGAATTCTTTGGCGAAGTGAAAGAACCAGCGCGATGAATACAGTACAACACCAGAGGTGATGTCATCCAAGCCACAGGACAGTCTGTACAGGACAACAGCAGAAATAGAAGCGCTACCCACCTAATCTTCAGCATTCTTCTGTAGCACCACATTTCAAAAGCCTCTATTCTCTTCCTGTCCGCGCTGCTTATCGTCCATGTTTCACTCCCGTACAAGGCAACACTCCACACAAATGCCTTCAGAAAAGACTTCCTTACACTTAAATTAATATTCGATGTTAGCCAATTTCTCTTTTTCAAAAATTCTTTTCTTCCCATTGCCATTCTTCATTTTATATCCTCTGTACTGCGACCATCGCATGTTATTTTACTACCCAAGTAACAAAACTCACCTACCACCTTCATTGTTTCGTTACCTAATCTAATTCCTTCAGCATCGGCTGATTTTCGAAGACCGCATTCCATTATTTTTGTTTTGCTCTTGTTAATGTTCATTTTATACGCTCTCTTCAACACACTGTCCATTCCATTCAACTGCTCTTCCAGGTCCTTTGCTGTCTCTGATAGAATTACAATGTCATCAGCAAAACGCAATGTTTTTATTTCTTCCCCCTGAACTTTCATACCTATACCAAATTTTTCCTTGCTTTCCTTCACCGCCTGCTCGATGTACAAATCGAATAACACCGGAGAAAGACTGCAACCTTGTCTTACTCCCTTCCCAACTGATGCTTCCCTTTCGTGCCCTTCGAGTCTAATAACTGCGGTCTGGCTTTTGTACAAGTTGTAAATAACTCTCCTATCCCTGTATTTTACCCCTGCTGACTTCAGAATTTGAAAGAGTGTATTCCACGCAACATTGTCAAACGCTTTCTCCAAATCTACAAAAGCTAAAAATGTAGGTTTGCCTTTCCTTAATCTATCTTCTAAGATAAGACGTAATGTGAGTATTGCCTCCAGGGTTCCTACGTTCCTCCTGAACCCAAACTGATCTTCCCCAAGGTGAGCTTCTACCAGCTTTTCCATTCTCCTGTAGATAATTCGTGTTAAAATTTTGCAACCATGACTTATCAAACTGATGGTTCTGTAATTTTCACACCTGTCTGGTCCCGATTTCTTTGGAATGGGGATTATTACATTTTTCTTAAAGTCTGAGGGTATTTCGCCTGTCTCATACATCCCACACACCAGTTCAAATACTTTTGTCATGGCTGGCTCTCCCAGAGGCTTTAGTAGCTCTGATGGTATGTCATCTACTCCTGGGGCCTTGTTCTGACCTAGGTCTTTCAGGGCTCTGTCAAATTCATCTCTCAGTATAGAATCTCCTATTTCATCTTGATCTACTTCCTCTTCCCTTCCTACAACATCGTCTCCAAGTTCATTTCCTTTGTAGAGCTGCTCTATGTACTCTTTCCACCTTTCAGCTTTCCCTTCTTTGCTGAGAACTGGTTTCCCATCGGAGTTCTTGATATTCGTGTAGTTTGTTGTCTTGTCTCCAAATGTCTCTTTTATTTTCCTGTAAGCGGTATCTACTTTTTCCCTTCTTATACATTCTTCTACAGATTTTCATTTGGCTTCTAGCCACTCCTGCTTAGCCATTTTGCACTTCCTGTCAATCTCATTTCTTAGTCGTTTGTACTCCATTTTGCCTGTTTCATTTACTGAATTTTTATATTTTCTCCTTTCATCAATTAAATTTAGTATCTCCTGTGATACCAAAGGATTTTTTGTAGGTCTTGCCTTTCTACCTATTTTGTCCTCTGCTGCCTTCACTATTTCATCTCTCAATGCTACCCATTCCTCTTCTACTGTTTTATTTCCCCCTGTTTCTGTTAATTGTTGCCCAAATCTCCCTCTGAAATTCTTCAGAACTTCACGTTCCTTCAATTTATCTAGGTCCCATCTCCTTATTTTCCTACCTTTTTGTAGGTTTTTCAGTTTCAGCCTACAGTTCATGACTAACAAATTATGGTCAGAGTCTATATCTGCCCCTGGGTATGTCTTACAGTTTATAACTTGGTTCCGGAATCTATGTTTTACCATTATAAAATCTATCTGATACCTTCCGGTGTCTCCTGGTCTCTTCCAAGTATACAACCTTCTTTTGTGATTCTTAAACCACGTGTTTGTTACGATTAAATCATGTTCCGTGCAAAATTCTACCAGGCGGCTTCATCTTTCATTCCTTTTGCCCAGCCCATATTCACCCACTATCTGCCCTTCCTTTCCTTGTCCTACTACCGAATTCCAGTCTCCCATAACAATTAAGTTTTCCTCCCCCTTAATTGTCTGAATAATTTCCTTTAGCTCCTCATACATTTCTTCTATCTCCTCATCATCGGCAGGGCTAGTTGGCATATAAATTTGTACTACTGTTGTCGGTGTTGGCTTCGTATCTATCTTGACAATGATAATGCGATCACTGTGCTGGTCATAGTAGTTTACCCGCATTCCTATTTTCTTATTTATTATCAGTCCTACTCCTGTGATACCCCCAACTAATTTTGTACTTATAATCCTGTACTCGCCTGACCAGAAATCCTGTTCATCCTGCCACCGAACTTCACTAATCCCCACTATATCTAACTTCAACCTATCCATTTCCGATTAAGGGATCTAACATTCCACGCTCCGATCCGTAGAATGCCAGTATTGTCTTTCCTGATGACGACATCCTCCTGAGTAGTCCCCGCCCGGAGATCCGAATGGGGGACTATTTTACCCAAGAGGATGGCATCATCATATTTTCATACAGTAGAGTTGCATGTCCTCGGGAAGAGTAACGGCTGTAGTTTCCCCTTGCTTTCAGCCGTTCGCAGTAACTGTGTGACAAAGCCACATTAGGTGATGTTACAAGGCCAGCTCAGTCAATGATTCAGACTGTTGACCCTGTAACTACTGAAAAGGCTGCTGCCCCTCTGTGGACCCAAGATATAACAAGTTTAATATTAATTATACAAAGAGGCCAATGAAACTCTTACATTTTAAACTTTTATTCCGTTTAATGCTGCACTTTTTATTTTATTTATACGTGATACGGTACTTAAAAAAAATAGATGACAACCATTTCGACCTTTCTCCATTCTCAAGTCAACTGCAATACGTACATATATATAAATACATATCCTAGAAGATAGATTAAGAAAAGGCAAACCTACATTTCTAGCTTTTGCAGATTTGGAGAAGGCTTTTGACAATGTTCATTGGAATAAACTCTTCCAAGTTCTGAAGCAAGCAGGAGTAAAATATAGGGAGCGTAAGGTTATTTACAACTTGTACAAAATCCAGACGGCAGTTGTTAAAGAGTTGAAGGGCATGAAAGGGATGCCGTGGTTGGGAAGGGAGTGAGACTGGGTTGTAGCCTTTCTCCAATGTTATTCAATTTGTACATTGAGCAAGCTATAAAGGAAAGCAAGGAGAAATTTGGTGAAGGAATTAAAGTTCAAGGGGAAGAATTAAAAACAACGACTTAGTAATTCTGTCAGAGACAGTAAAGGATCTGGAAGAGCAGTTGAACGGAATGGACAGTGTGCTGAAAAGTGCATATAAGATTAACATTAACAAGAGTAAAACAAGGGTAATGGAGTGCAGTCTAAGAAAATCAGGTGATGCTGAAGATATTAGATTAGGTAACGAAATAATAAAGGAGGTAGATGAGTTTTGTTACTTGGGCAGTAAAATAACAAATGATGGTCGCAGTACAGAGGATATAAAATGCAGAATGGCGATGGGTAGAAAAGCATTATTGAAAAAGAGAAATTTGTTAACCTCGAATATTGATTTAAGCCTACGGAAGTCCTTTCTGAAGGCATTTGTGTGGAGTGGTGCCTTGTATGGGAGTGAAACATGGACGATAAACAGTGCGGACAAGAAGAGGATAGAGGCTTTTGAAATGTGGTGCTACAGAAGAATGCTGAAGATTAGGTGGATGGATCGCATAACTAATGAGGAGGTACTGAACATAATTGGAGAGGAAAGGAATTTCTGGCATTCCTTGACTAAAAGAAGGGATCGATTGGTAGGACACATTCTTAGACATCAAGGAATCGTGAATTTAGCATTGGAGGGAAGCGTGTAGGGTAAAAACCGAAGAGGAAGACCAAGAGATGGATACAGTATGCAGATTCAGACAGATGTAGGTTGGCGTTCTTATGTGGAGTTGAAGAGGCTTGCTCAGGATAGGGTATTGTGGAGAGCTGCATCAAACCCGGCTCCGGACTGAAGACCACAACAACAACATAATTCCGTAGGTATAATTTATAATATTTGATTCATATATTTAAATTTTCTTCTTACAGTTTAATGCCCCGGAGTGCTTTTCTTTATAGTTTTTGTGCTCGTGTATTTTTGTAGGTATATTAATGTCTGTGGTTGTATGAAAGATCGTAATAAATAAAATCAAAAGTGTAGTATTAAACGAAATAAAAGTTCAAGATGTCATTTGCTGGCTTAATGTATGCTGCGGGCCTACCAGAAAAGAAGCTTATGAAACTCTTACAATTCGAAACTCTTACAATTCGCCATAGATATGCTCAAAACAAAAACCATGCCAGCACTGGAATTTCACGGCAACGGAATAAAGTTATTTTTTGACTTGGCTATTTGGCGTATTATCAGATCCCCCCCCCCCCCATCCCGCTCGGCGCTGCCATGAGAGTGGCGCCGGGGGAAAGCGCCCCAGTTTGGAGTCACCCCCCCCCCCCCCCCATTTAGATATAATTTCGTTAAAAGATCTACAGAATGTCTTACCTCGGCCTGTTTCCGCTTGCGTCGACCTAGCACGCTTCTGTTTTCACACTTTTGTTCCAAGCTTAAAGTTGAGTAATTTGCTTCATTTTTCCTTGACAATAAACACCAAGAACATACGAATATACACATGAACACTAAAACACAGTAAGTAACTGATTATACTGTTAAGTGACTAACAAAAGAAATCTGTTACGATGACACGTGACACTGTAAGCAGCACCCCCTCCTAACTTAAACGCATGCGCAGAGACTGTTCTTCCCCACATCTTTTCAAACAATTAAATATTGGTTACAACGAAGAGTATAAATGTCATTTACCCTCAAAATCGCGACACATTTGTTAGATCGTCCAAAGATATGTGGTAAGTAACAAGTCATTGTTGTTGCATTACCTGTTAAAAAGAAGATTGGGTTTGAAAATTTGCTTGCAGTCGGTATCGAATCCACCAGCTTCGACAGCGCAACGCGATGCCGCTAACTACACGGTTATTTTTGCTTCATTATACTCATGATCGGATCTTCTGAAGGCTTTTACAGTTGATGCGTCTTCAGTTGATAGTTATAAGATATTGTGGCAAATAAGATATGTTTCTGATGAATCTTCAATGCGCCAGAAACAAATATGAAGGGCGGATGTTGCCTTAATGGAGAATTTGCCGATGCGCAAGGCGAGGTGCGCAGTAGCTCCCATTGTCTTTGTTTCAAGACCATTCGTACGTAACCGCCAGAGCTCGAGTAGCCAGGAGCTGGTGTCTCGACCAGCTCCATCGCCAATGTTAAAAGCGACGTTTCCCTTCGCCCCTCCCTGCCGCGGGAGCGCCATATGCTGCCTCCAGGGGCTTCAGAAGGGAATCTGAACCTCAGCCGCGCATGCGCATTGCAACGCTGCGACCACTGCCGTCTATATTAGGCGGCTGCGCTACGACTCGTATACGTGCTGTCTCCGTGAAGTAAAATGTTTCTCACTTATGGTCAACTGCTGCTGGCCGTCCGTGGTGGCCGAGGGGACTGAGACGCTTCACTCACGGTCTGCACGGCCACTACGGTCGAGGGTTCGAATCCCCCCTCGGGCATGGGTATTTGTGCCGTCCTTAGTATTAGCTAGTTTGTAAGTTTAGGAATTGATGACTCCGTAGTTGCCACTACGGTCGGGGGTTCGAATCCCCCCTCGGGCATGGATATTTGTGCCGTCCTAGTTCGTAAGTAGTTGATAAGTAGTTTGTAAGTTTAGGGACTGATGACCCCGTAGTTAAGTTCCATAAGCTTGACAAACATTTGAACATTTTTGACTCCGTAGTTAATTCCCATAAGCTATACAAACATTTGAACTGCTGCTGCTACCGGAGAATTCATTTTGAATAGGTACGTCTTCCTACTTCCTTTATTATATGGAATTGTAGGATGAAAGTAGGAACTAAGAATACGCAAATCAATAAATTCCAATCACATTAAAAATTAGGGTCGTAACTTTGTAAACATAACTAAGGAAGCTTGGAGTTTAACGTCCCGTCGACAGCATGGTCATTAGAGACGGAGCTTATGCTCGGAGTATTTGGATAAGGATGTGGAAGGAAATCGGCCGTGCCCTTACAAAGGAACCATCCCGGCATTTGCCTGGAGTGATGTAGGGAAATCGCGGAAAACCTAAATCTGGATGGCCGAATAAATAAATAAATAGAAATAAAAATGAATGCTTCGGTGAGGCAAGGGTCAACAGCCGCAATATAGATTTCATAAAATGCATTTTTAAAAACCATCAGCTGTTTATTCAAAACCTTATATATCTACCAGTTTCGGTCAGTAGACCATCTTCATGGATAAAAAGGTGTTAAAACTGAATGGTACAATGCATCAAGTAAAGTACATCCAGCTGAGACAAACAGGAGTCACAGTGGTCATCTTAGATAGTCTATATAGATTATATAGTCTGTTCTTACCTTTTATGTTTGACTGATAGGTTTTATCTAAGATGACCACTGTAATTTTAACACTTTTAGCTATACTGACTCCTGTTTGTCTCACCTAGATGTATTTTATTTGATGCATTTTACCATTCAGTTTTAACACCTTTTTATCCATGAAGATGGTCTATTGACCGAAACTGGTAGATATATAAGGTTTTGAATAAACAGTTGATTGTTTTTAAAATTGCATTTTATGAAAAATAAAACTGTTCAAATGTTTGTAAATCAATCGGAACAAAATGCTTGGTCATCAGTCCGTAGCTTACAAACTACTTAACCTGAGGTAAACTACCCTAAGGACAACAGACACACAGCCCCATGCCCCAGGGAGGACTCGAACCTCCGACGGCGAGAAACTGCGCGCTCTGCAGCGAGGCGCCTTGACCGCACGGCTACTCCACCGCGGCTCTGGATGGCCGGAGGTGCATTTGAACCACCATCCTTCCCGAAGCGAGTCCAGTGTAAACATAACTGATGGATTTCATTCGATTCCATGGTGGTGGTGGTGGTGGCGGCTGGTGCAGCAACAGTGTTAAATAATTGTCAGTCTCTGTTGCAATATTTTATTTTATTTTTTATTTATTTTTTATTCTCCAATTACGCGTTTCGCGCTGTTAGCGCATCGTCAGACTGGAAGAAGACAAATGTTTTGTTACACAGTGAACGGCTAGTTAAAGACTCTTTTAGCCAGTCAGGCGTCTACAAAATACAATGTTTGCAGTGCCCCTTGTCATACATTGGCCAAACTGGACGAGCCTTCAAAACTACGTTCCAAGAACATCTTTTAACTAAGAAAGGCGCTGCCAAAAATAATTCGGCCTTTTCCGAGCATCTCAAAAGAAGCAAACACATTCAGCCCCCCCCCCCCCCCTAGACAAATTGCAATTTCTTCACATCGCCCCCAAAGGAAAAAAAAACTCTTGAATTCTTGAAGAATTAGAAATCACTAAGTTTGTGAAACGGTCCCCAGAACACAGTCTCAATGAACAGCTCATTACAAGAAATCAAACTTTTTACGACATCATGTTATCCATCTTTTTCCAAAATGACCCCCCTTCTGACAATTCACAACATGTTTCTTCCGCCCCACCCCCAGGCCTCTAATAATTTTGTTTTCATTGATTTATTATTTTTTCATACCAACATGTATCATTTCACAAGATTCATTCCCCCACGTCACAAACACCTCTGATAATACTAAGCTACCGCTTGGCAAGCCGCTCATTCTCGCAGGCGTAACTCTGCCCATACCGCTTTGTTTAACGGTCGCATTTATGTTCCGCAGTTATTAACAATACTACCAGTTGTAAACGTGGACCTGCCGCGACAGCGACTCCTCTGCTGCTATGATGAGTTTATCATATAAAAAGCATTCCATTAACTTCCATACCATACCCCTTTAGTCCCTAGTCATTCTACTTCAAATAACCCTTACGTACTTTGTACGTTTACCTTTTTGCAGGCGCCCAATGACAACACAAATTGCTAAGCTACCTCCATCACAGCTATAGATAGTTCTGTGGCTCCATCTCCGCCCAAGTAAGACGGACTTTTCAAAATTTACTCACCTTAGCCAGCCGGCCGCAGTGGCCGAGGGGACTGAGGCGCTCCAGTCACGGTCTGCACGGCCACTACGGTCGGGGGTTTCGAATCCCCCCTCGGGCATGGATATTTGTGCCGTCCTTAGTATAAGGTAGATCAGAAGTAGTTTGTAAGTTTAGGGACTGATGAGCCCGTAGTTAAGTCCCATAAGCTATACAAACATTTGAACATTTCACCTTAGCCACATCAGATTCGCTGCCCGCCAGGTTCACGGACTGTAACAAAACATTTGTCTTTTTCCAGTCTGACGATGCGCTAACAGCGCGAAATGCGAAATTGGAGAATGAAAAAAAAAATTGCAACAGAGACTGAGAATTATTTAGGGGCAATACTAGAGCGAATAAATTTGTGGGGTATTGCTGTTTCTTACTGCAGCAGCTAATCTGCTCAACGTGTTTCAATAGTCGACAAATTGTCGCTGAATTGGCTGCAAGTGATACTAAAGCAATTGCAAAGCGATTTAGACAAAATTTCTGCATGGTGCGAAAATTGGCAATTGACACTAAATAAACAAAAATGTAAAGTAATACATTGTTGTTGTTGTTGTTGGGTAAGTAATACACATGACCACTAAAAGAAATCCGCTGAACTTCAATTACGCGATAAATCAGTCAAACCTTAAGGTCGTAAATTCTACCAAATACCTAGGAGTTACAATTACGAACAACTTTGACTGGAGAGAACACATAGAAAATATTGTGGGGAAGGCGAACCAAAGGTTACGTTTCATCGGCAGAACGCTTCGAAGATGCACCAGCTCCACCAAAGAGAGTGGCTACATCACACCTGTGCGTCCTCTCCTGGAGTACTGTTGCCCAGTGTGGGACCCTCACCAGGTGGGACTGACGGAAGACATTGAGAAGGTTCAGAGAAGGGCAGCTCGTTTTGTTCTATCACGTTACGGGGGGGAAAGCGTCACGGAAATGTTGCACGAATTCGGGTTGGAAATCATTAAAAGAAAGACGTTATTCATTGCGGCGTGATCTGTTTACGAAGTTTCAATCACCGACTTTTAGTCTGAATGTGAAAATATTTTGGCAGCACCCACCTACTTAGGGAGACACGACCATCCCAATAAAATAAGAGAAATCAGATCGAAAACGGAACGATTTAGGTGTTCTTTCTTCCCGCGCGCTATTAGAGAATGGAGCGGTAGAGAAAAGTTATGAAAGTGGTTAATGAACCCTCTGCCAGACACTTGAATGTGATTTGCAGAGTATCTATGTAGATGTAGATAAAGGCGCAGAGCGCTGCGCCGCGGCCCGCAGGCTATCAGCGAGCGGCAGGTACCTGCTTGGCCACGACCGCGGCGCCGAGTGACTGCGAGTGCGTTCCCTCCATGTGGCTGGCGCTGGCTGCCGTGTCACACTGGGCGACGGCGCCCGCCCTCCCGCCCTATCTGCCGCGCTGTCTCCCCTCCATTAGATGCTGACACCGCAGATTAACAGGCCCGCGTCATGTGGCACATGCCCGTGTTTAACTACCTGCCAGCCTGCTGCCAAACACCTGTCAATACTTCAGGTAACCAGCAAAACTGCACATGTTCTTCGTCTGTAGTTGTGTCTCTGTTAATGGTCCTACGGCGTGGCATCACTGACCAATTGACAATGTAAGCAGTCATGATAGTGAAACTTCCTGGCAGATTAAAAATTGTGTGTCGGAACCGGGACTCGAACCTGGTTGTTGTTGTTGTTGTTTAGAGGGGACTAGACTGCTGGGTCATCAGTCCCCTGTTGCGAGCTAAGTCCATACAGCGTAATGCATCCTGAAAAACGAAGCGTGACTCACACAGAAGACAAACTCATAATGGGTACGTAATGATGGACAATGAGTTCAGGACACTCAAAGAAGAAATCCCAAAGAGGAGAGAAACGTAGAAAGAAGAATACCCAAAGAGGAAAGTAACATAACTGTACTAAAAGGTTACAGCAGAAAATCGTGGCTGGCTGATCGCGAGGATAATAAAGGATGAGCCAGCCACTCCGAACATTCTGAAACATACGATTAAATACGGGGAGACAGCACAAAATAAGAAGAGTAAAGATGGGTGCCTGAGAGATGAAGATAAAATACCCACCTTTAGATCAAATAAAACCCAGCTGCACGGATAAAACGTAAAACACAATCAGCTGTAGCAGCATCGTCACCGAGAATACAAGGAAGTGCAGCTGGCAGGTCAAAGGTCTGTCGTAAGGCAGCTAGAAGGGGACAGTCCACGAGGATGTGGACCACTGTCAATAAAGTGCCACAGCGACACTGTGGAGGATTCTCCCGACGAAGTAGATGGCCATGTGTCATCCACGTGTGACCAATACGCAGACGACAAAAGACAACCGACTCCCTGCGAGAACCCCTCAGGGAGGTCGTCCACACAGCAGTAGAGGGCTTCACAACACGGAGCTTATTGGGTTCGTTCAAGTCTGCCCATTCAGAATTCCAAACCCCAAGGACCTTGCGGGTCAACTGGGATCGGAGGTCTGAGACTGGGAGGCCAATGACCCTTACCTTTAGCGGGCAAGCGCTCTACCGACTGAGCTATCCCCACACGACTTACGATACCGCCTCACAACTTTACTTCCGCCAGTACCTCGCCTCCTACTTTCCAAACTTCACAGAAGCTCTCCTGCGAAACTTGCAACACGAACACTCCTGAAAGAAAGGATACGGTGGACACATGGCTTAGCCGTAGCCTAAGGGATGTTTCCAGAATGAAACTTTCACTCTGCAGCGAAGAGCTTCTGTGAAGTTTGGAAACTTGGAGGCGAGGTACTGGCGGAAGTAGAGTTGTGGGGCGACATCGTGAGACGTGTCGGGATAGCTCAGTCGGTAGAGCGCTTGCCCGCGAAAGGCAAGGGTCCCAGGTTCAAGTCTCGGTTCCGGCACACAATTTTAATCTGCCACGAAGTTTCATATCAGCGCACACTCCGCTGCAGAGTGAAAGTTTCATTACGCAGTCATGATAGTGTTCTCCATTCAAATGTTCAAATGTCTGTAAATCTGTCAGACCAAACTGCGTGGTTATCAGTCCTTAGCTTACAAACTACTTAAACCTAGATAAACTAACCTAAGGACAAACACACACACACACCCATGTCCCAGGCAGGACTCGAACCTCCACGGCGAGCAACCGCGCGCTCCGCAACGAGACGCTTTAGACCACTCGGCTACTCGACCGCGGCGTTCTTCATTCATGTCCCAAGTATGCCTCATTTATTTCCCAGTACCTATTCTTCTTTCCTAGAAAACATTTAACGAGTGTTCAAAGTTGTAGCTAGTTCTTTATGCTGATGATACAAGTATAGCTATCACGCCTGACAAACAGGACTTAACTGATGAAATTGTAAATTATGTCTTTCAGAAAATTAAGTGGTTCTCTACAAACAGACTCTCATTAAACTTTGATAAAACCCATTGTATACTGATTCATACAGTAAATGGCATGACACCATTAATAAATTTAGACTTTGAATATAAATTTGTAGCTAAGGTAGAATTTTAAAAAATTTTAGGTGTTTGCATTGATGAGGAATTGAATTGGAAGAAACACATTGAAGATCTGCTGAACCATTTGAGTTCAGCTACTTATTCTATCAGGGTTATTGCAAAATTTGGTGATATACATCTCACAAGGAAAGTACTTGGGCTCGAACACTAGTGACACTCCCGCATCTGCAAAACTCTGCAGTCGTCCGTTAGAGGCCTCTGCGTGTGCCTTGCTACATTGCACTTTGACCTGTCGGTTCGCCAGTAGGGACAGTGCAGTGTGCCTCCGAAGTTGCGTTTTGTGACATTTGTGTGGTGAAGCGTCAGATGGAGCGGCGATTGATAATCAATCCTGCTAAAGTATTTCGTTTGGTTGAGATGCAGTTACGAAGAACCATTCTTCGTGAATATGGTATTAGTGTACAAGATGAATCATTCGCAAGCTTTCTCGTATCTGTTATGGTACAGAAATATGAGCATAAGTTAGATACTGTTGTAACACTAACACATAATGATGATAATATGGATGACGAAGAACTCATTGCTAGCGGTAGTGCTACGGTAAGTGCGGGAAGAGGCGATGGAAGCAGTGGCAGTGAAAACCAACAGTCTTCCGAGAAGAAGGTTAAAGTTGTAACTATCAACAAGCCTTTTGATGACAAGACGCTAGAGAACATGTACGACGATTATTACATAAGTTATAGTTCAGATATCTGCATTACGTATGGCGTCTACAATTACATCTACAGTGCAATCTAGAGCATGATTGCGAAGTTTTGCATAAAAACGACACCCACCAGCTCATTGGGGTGTACCTAGAGATATTGTAACCAAACGTTCATACAGATATGTTTGTTCGAGCCCAAGTACTTTCCTTATCAGTAAATTAGCTTACTATGCCTATTTTCATTCACTGCTTTCATATGGGATCATATTCTGGGGCTATTCAACATTGAGTAAAAAAGTATTCATTGCACAAAAGCGTGTAATCAGAATAATTGCCGGAGACCATCCAAGAGCATCCTGCAGACATTTATTTAGGGATCTAGGGTTCTTCACTGTAGCTTCACAATACATATATTCACTCATGAAATTTGTTATTAACAATCCGACCCAATTTAAAAGTAATAGCAGTGTGCATAGCTACAACACTAGGAGAAAGGTTATATTCACTATTAAAGGTTAAATCTAACTCTGGCACAGGAAAGGGTGAATTATGCTGCCACAAAAGTCTTCGGCTACTTACCAAGTAGCATCAAAAGTCTGACAGATAGCCAACTAGTATTTAAAAACAAATTAAAGGAATTTCTGAATGGCAACTCCTTCTACACTATAGATGAATTTTTATATTAAACTTAAAAAATTTATATAAAAAATAAAGAACAATAAAAAATGAATAAAATATAGATTGTCATGTATAGACAACATTTGCTAAACTGACACGTTCCGCATCATTAAGAAATGTTACGCACATGATGTATGCAACAAGTATTAATCTAATCTAATCTAATCATTATGATATTACAAAAACTTTGACGAGTCCGCCTACGCTTTTCACAGTACTACACGAAAAAAGTTACAATATTATTATTTAACTAATAGGCCATAACCTAGAAGTGTGCGCTTCATTGCCGACCGCGGTGGCCGAGGGGACTAGGCGCTCCAGTCACGGTCTGCACGGCCACTATGGTCGGGGGTTCGAATCCCCCCTCAGGCATGGATATTTGTGCCATCCTGGTTTGTAAGTAGTTCATAAGTAGTTTGTAAGTTTAGGACTGATGTTGTTGTTGTTTGGATGTTTTAGGGGGACAAAACTACGGAGGTCATCAGAACCCCATTCCATCGTTAGGCATCACAACAAAAGGTGTTAACGCGTAAAAGAGCCTGAGTGGAGAACAACTAGGGGGGGAGGAATATCCGCCGCGGTGGAGTAGCCGAGCGGTCTAAAGCGTCTCGCTGCGGAGCGCGCGGTTGCTCGCCGTGGAGGTTCGAGTCTTCCCTGGGGCATTGGTGTGTGTGTGTTGTCCTTAGGTTAATTTACCTAGGTTTAAGTAGTTTGTAAGCTACGGACTGATGACCACGCAGTTTGGTCCGATAGATTTACAAACATTTGAGGAATATCCCCCGAGTCAGTTAAAGGACAACAAACACGGTAAGAGACAACTAAAACAATGACAATCACACAGTATAACCGAGCAACGACAAGAAATAAAATGTAAAAGCCGACGTCTGTGGCTGACCGACCGTGAGACTAAAAACAGGAAGTCAGCCACACGGAAACGAATGGAAACCTGCAATCGGAGGTCATGACAGGACGGACACATACACTGAAGAAAAGCTTTAAATGGAGGGGTAAGAACCACTGTCCCGAATAAAACCTAAAACAGTATCAGCCTTTTGGCATCGTCAATTAAAACTTGGGATAAAAGCGCAGGAAAATTAAAACTTCGCCGCAGAGGGGCTAAAACAGGGCATTCAACTAAGATGTGCGCCACAGCGACACACAGGCGGTTCCTCGCCACGAAGAAGATGGCAGTGAGTCAGCCATGTATGGCCAATGCGGAGCCGGCACAGGACTACGGAGTCCCGGCGGCAGGCCCGCATTGAAGAACGTCACACAGCCGTCGTCTCCTTTATAGCCCTAAGTTTGTTGACTGTTGCCAAGCTACGCCACTTTATGTCGCAGCACCGTCCGCAGATCAGCAGCCGGGAGGCCGATCTCTAAAACAGGCGCTCAACAGCCTGCTTGGCCAGCATATCAACATGTTCATTGCCCGGAATACCGACATGGCCCGGAGACCAGAGGAACGCCACTGATCGACCGGACCTGTCAAGGGCAGATAGGGCCTCCTGAATTCCCAACACCAGAGGAGACCGCGGATAGCACTGGTCAAGGGCTCTAAGGCTGCTCAGAGAGTCACTGCAGATGAGAAAGGACTCACCTGAGCAGGACCTGGCGTGCTTGGTTGGTTGGTTTGATGTTTTAGGGGGACAAAACTGCGGAGGTCATCAGCCCCCATTCCATCAAAGAGCTAGATAAGTGTGGAAACACTGAAAAGTTCACGGAAACAGCAAACAAGTGTGGAAATAAAATGACAAAGACAAAGTTCGTGGTTGACCGACCATGAAACTAAAATAGGAAGGGTCGAGAGCGCGCGAAATAGCCACCAGCTCTGCAGTATAGACACTGCAGCCTTCTGGCAGAGAGTGTTGTTCGGCCCCGTAGTTAAGTCCCATAGACTACACAAACATTTGAATGTTTTTTTTTTTTTTTTTTTTGCGCTTCATTCCGATCTGACTGCAGTCATTGAAACCGTTGCGGATCCAGGATTTTGGTTTGGAGGGGGCTTGATTCAGTCGATGTTACACTTTATCAAGATTAACAGAAAAGACATATATCTTGTCCATTTAACTCACAGCTAATCTCCTCGGGAAACGTTTTGCATATTCGTCAATCACTTAGATTGGTTGTAACCTACCAGAAACATCTTTCTGTACATGCATGGTCGCTAAGCCATTCAGCCCATCTTCCAAAATTGTCGAACGGAGGTACAATTTTAAAAATTTCAGTGAAGAGAAGCTAAGCGCCACACTGAAAGTGGATACTGGCAATGTAGCAATAATTTCTGAAAGAATTTTTATATTTAGAAAACACACATTTGTCTCTTGACGCGCCTCTGCTGCTGCTTGTGCGAGATGTTCCTTGTCTCTCCAAAGCTCCTTCCAGAGGGTTATTTCTCCGGATAGCGAGAGAGATTGAGGGAAATCGCTGCTGTAAACACGCGCAGCTGTCACTATCGAGTTCAGATTTTCTGTTTTTACGATGGCACTTGGTATAAGGTTGTGTAGAACTGAAGAGTGCTCTGCTCTCGAGAAACGACTCCCCAACTGTCCCAACACAAACTCTATGAAAGGAAGGAATACATTCAGTATGAAACAAAACACGACACGTCACTATTCTCGAGCTGTTGTTGTTGTTGTTGTTTATAGGGGACCAAACTACAAGGTCATCACTCCCCTGTTCCAAGCAATGATGTAACATGTGACAGAACGAAAACTGAGAGAACAAGGATTAGAGAATTCCTTGAGTGTAAAACGAACAGAAACACTTCACTTCTTCACTTATACACAGAGGAGTGCACAAAAGGGATAAAAGTACAATTTCACAGCAGAATGCAATGGCTGGCTGATCACTAGGATAAAAACGGATGAGCGACCCATGCTGTACACACTAAAAAACCACCTCAACCGAAAAGGTAGAGGCTATCAAGTAACTTAAAAACAGTGTAAACATGAGGGTTTTTGAATCAGGCAGAAGCGCCTTCCATTAAATGGAAGGGTAGAAACCAGATGCGCGAATAAAATTTAAAACAGTAGTAGCCAAGGAGGCATTGTCACCTAAAACTGATGGCAGCGAATCTGGTAGGCTAAAGGACTGCCGCAAAGCGGCTAAAAACGGACAATACAAAAGTATGTGGACCACAGTCAACTGGGCGCCACAACGGCAAACTGGTGGGCCCTCTCGACGCAAGAGGTGGCCGTGTGTTAACCACGTATGGCCAATGCGTAGTCGGCAGAGTACAACGGACTCCCTACGAGAGGCTCGCAGAGAGGACCTCCACATTGCCGTAGAAGGCTTAACAGCACGGAGCTTATTCGGTACGTTCGATTCAGCCCACTCTGTATTCCAAATGCTTAATACCTTCCGATTGAGCACCGCCCGGAGATCCCTCTCCTGGAGACTGTTTTCCAGCATAGTTGACGTAGTAGCCTCCTTCGCCAGTTGGTCAACACGTTCATTTCCTGTTATTCCAACGTGGCCTGGAGTCCAAAGGAAGACCACAGTGCGACCAGATGTACCTAGTCTGTATACAGCTTCCTGAATGGACCGTACCAAAGGATGTTTTGACTCGAAAGACTATAACAGATGAGATACAAAAACAGCATCAGGCAAAAATGTATCAAATGGTTAATTACCTGTAGTATTTTTTAGCATCATGCTCTCCTACATCTGAGCGATGAAATTGAACGTTTGGTGGTTCTCGATTCCTGCATTGGGATGTCTAAAGATTCTACAATACGAACAGACTCTTGGAAAATTTTTTTCATATTTAGCTTTTCAAGTGTTTTTATCACATTATGTTGTTGTTGAGGGAATTAAACATCTAGGCCATCAGGCCCCTGTTCCTAGATAAAAGTTCACTGTCATAAGTTAAAAACAGACATCGAGAATGGAGACTCACAATACGGACACATTGACAATGAACAGTTCGCTGACAACATAAAAGAAAGACTCAGGTAAAAAACCAAGTCAGGAACTAAGTTAAAAACTGGACAGCAGAATACCATGGCTGACTGAACACAAAGACAATACAGGATGATCCAGCATGCTGCACACACTAAAAACCCCTAGGCATTTTGCATAAGAGTCTAAAAGTCTTTAAAAGCGATGGATAGGCGGGGGCCTGAGATATCAGGTTACAGCACCCACCACTAGATGGAATTGTAAAACCAGCTGCACGAATAAAACTTAAAACCGAGTTAGCCATGGAGGCGTCGTCGCCTAAAACTAAGGGAAGCGCTTCTGGGATATTAAAAGACAGAAGCAAGTTGGCTAAAACTGGACAGTCCATCAGAAGATGGACTACTGTTTGCGGTGCTCCACACCAACACATAGGCGGGCCTCACGGCAAAGGAGATGGCCGTGGGTCAGCCAGGTATGCACAATACGGAGGCGGCAGAAGACAACCGACTCAAGATGTATGGGCCGCAATGAAGACTTCCACTGAGTCATGGATAGTTTCACTGTTGCACTCGTGGTAGACCATTCAGCACTCCAAGTCTCACGCACCTTCTGGTGCAATGCTAACTTGAGGCCCGATTCCATGATGTGAATGGCTAAAGTTGGCGCAGTGGTGGCCTGCTTGGGCAACTGATCGACACGTTCATTCCCCGGTACGCCGATGTGGCCAGGGTTCCAAAGCACCACAGAATGACCAGATTTGCCAAGAGAGAAAGCAGTGTCTTGAATCGATCGCACTAACGGGTGGTGAGGGAAGAAATGGTTGATTGCCTGCAAGCCACTCAGGGAGTCACTTCAGATGACAAATGACCCACTGGGGCAGGGTTGGAGATGTTCTAGAGCCCTTAGGATGTCCAGCAGATCTGCACTAAGGAAAATACTTTCATGGGGTAATGAATGCTCTTCGACATAGAGACATGGAAACCCAGCAGTTGACACATCCTGGAGAAGGAGTGCAAGGGACGTTCGGATGGATGACACTGTAGTGTTATTGCTTGCCTGACTATTTTGGATAGAAAAATAGGCCGTACTGAAGTAATTGAAAAGTTTTTTTTAAATAAGTAGTAATGAAACCTACAGTTTACACGAACCAGTAACTTAAAAAAAAACGAAAGGAAATGGAATGACCAAACATTTAAAAGATTAAAGTATTTTGCATAACAAGCAACCACAGAATTTGACGGATAGTTACCTTTCACAGCGGTGTAGAAGATCCCGTTGATGAGCTGTAATAAAATTATTTCTAAACCGCGTACTATTCGCCGACATTGGATGGAGGTTCGGAATATTAAGATTCAATCCCCGTGTAGCATAATTTTAATCAAAATGATTTAATGAATGAAATAGTAGTAATAAATGATTCGTACTAACGACTGCTCAGATTTCGAACCGTTCTTTACGTAAAAGTGATTGCAGGGTCTATACCAATAATATTGCAAAAAAATTGAATAAACTCAAAGATGCACTGGCAAGCTACACGAGATACATAATTTCAATATATCTAATCCCCGTACCATCCAAAGTCGTAACAATTCGCTTTAACTGAAAACAGCATGATTAATTAAAGGGAGGAACTGATAAAATAATTAAATGAATAAAAAAAGACAAATTAATTTTGACTGAGGGGATTTATTAATAAGAACAGAAAGCAGATAATGCGTACTTGAGTTTCCATTTTATCAGTAGATCTTGTACACAGTATAACAATAGTCAATATTTAACAATGCTCATTGCAATAAAATAGTTCCGATCAGGATGCAGCCAGACAATAAAGAGAGAGCGAGAACAGAGATACCATCCTCTTTATACTATTATCATTTCAAGGGTAATTGAGGGTAACACTCATATTATTCTTTGAGCTTTCTAAGTATATCTGTTATGTAGCCTATAGATTCCAACGAACATTAGCAAAAAGAAATGAAATGGTCATATTATTAGTATTACATACTAGCTGAACCCCGCAGCTTCGCATGCGTAGGCTGTTTG
This sequence comes from Locusta migratoria, assembly GCA_026315105.1. Lineage (NCBI taxonomy): Eukaryota > Metazoa > Arthropoda > Insecta > Orthoptera > Acrididae > Locusta > Locusta migratoria. Next base: position 394,470,110 of record CM048745.1, read on the forward strand.
ATCTGCACCAGTTGTTTCTTTTTAATCCTGATGAAGAATCTACATCTTAAGTTTCGTATTTATAGCTTGAAATTTGAGTTAACAGCATCATATTTTTGAAAATCACTTTTTGCATCTCGTATTTCACCCCCTTATTGGTAGAACTTCCAAAAATACCGAAACACGTTTCTTTTAAATTCGAACTCCGAATCCAAATCCGAAAATTTGTAATTTTAACTTCAAAATTGCCTAAATAGCAACAGATTTTCGAAAAACACCCTCTCTCCAATTTAACCCCCTTGATGGTTGAATTTCCAAAAATACCGAAACACGTAGTTTTTAAATCATAACGAACATTACAAATACCAATTTTTGAGCTATAACTTCAAAATTGTCTTGACAACAATGTGTTTTCGAAAAGAATTTTGATCCCCTCTTTTACCCCCTTAGTTGTTGAATTTCCAAAAATACCGAAACTCGTGTCTTTTTAATCATGATCAAGAGTCCATATCCTAAGTTTCGTAGTTATAGCTCGAAATTTGAGGTAACAGCAACATTTTTTTAAAATCAATTTTTGCATCCCGTATTTCACCCCCTTATTAGTCTAATTTCAAAAATACGGAAACATGTGTCTTTTAAATTCGAACGCAGAATCCAAATCCGAAAATTTGTAGTTCTAACTTCAAAATTGCCTAAATAGCAAAAGATTTTCGAAAAACATCCCCTCTCCAATTTAACCCCCTTGATGGTTGAATTTCGAAAAATACCGAAACATGTATTTTTTAAATCATAACGAACATTACAAATACCAATTTTTGAAGCTATAGCTTCAAAATTGACTTGACAACAATGTGTTTTCGAAAAGAATTTTTGATCCCCTCTTTTAACCCCTTAGTTGTTGAATTTCCAAAAATACCGAAACTCGTGCCTTTTTAATCCTGACCAAGATTCCATATCCGAAGTTTCGTAGTTGTAGCTTAAAATTTGAGTTAACAGCAACATATTTTTGAAAATCAATATTTTGCGTCACCTATTTTACCCCCTTATTTCTTGATTTTCAAAAAATGCCGAAACACGTGTTTTTTAAATTCGAACCCCGAATAAAAATCCCATTTCCGCCACAAAAGTATGCCAGGTGCGATAGATGGGACCCATGTGAGAATAGATAGGCCCAAGGAGGATCCAGATTCGTACCTCAATCGAAAGAATTTTTTTTCTCTTCAGCTACAGGTGGTTTCTGATCACAGGAGACGAATTCGGGATTTATTCGTTGGTTATCCCGGATCGGTACATGATAGCAGAGTATTTAGGACGAGTACTCTGTTTGAAACCATAGAAGAAAAGTGTCGAGGCTTTTATATTTTGGGCGACAGTGGGTATCCCTGTTTGAGGCACTTGTTGAAACCCTACCGGAATACTGCACACTTATCACGTCGGGAAACGAAGTTTAAGATCCTTCTGTCAAAAAATAGATGTGTGGTAGAACACTGCTTTGGATTATTAAAGCAAAGATTTAGGCAGTTGTATCACTTGAAATTAAGGGACATAACAGACATCGTCCATTTTATAAGAGCATGTTGCGTTCTGCACAATATTGCTGTTGAAGACAACCTTGTATTCCAAGGTACACTTATCGATATTATTAAGATTGTCGGCCGCGGTGGCCGAGGGGACTGAGGCGCTCCACTCACGGTCCGCACGGCCACTACGGTCGGGGGTTCGAATCCCCCCTCGGGCATGGATAGTTGTGCCGTCCTTAGTCTTATCTAGTTCATAAGTAGTTTGTAAGCTTAGGAACTGATGACCCTGTAGTTAAGTCCCATAGACTCAAGAAACATTTGAACACATTTTATTAGGATTTATATATCGTGTATAATGTTTCACAATATTTGTACTACTTTAAATTCGTGATATAAGCGTAACTTACATATTTAATGTGGTGTGTAATTAAGTACATACCTCTTCCAGAAAAGGTGAACAACATCTGCCTGCTCCAGAGGAAGAGGAGGATGAAGCAGCGCAAGGTGTAGACAACAGAGATGAGAGAACAGGGGTCGAAATGCGCGATATGATTGCAGCACAGATGCAAGTATGAGCGCAGCATCACATGTCAAACTATGGTCTACAGATATCGTTAAATTGCCAATAAAGAACATAATTCACCATGTACTTGTTTCTTTTGATTCCTTTATTCAGTTTTATATAGTTAACAACATTTCCATTTAATTATTCCTCTCTTCATTGGGTAGTGCATAGCCATTTCAAATGAAGTTATTTTTCTCAGGTAAAGTGTGGGCATTCAGCGAAGCCCACCATTATGAATATTCACTAATTATATGGGGGACAAAATGAAATTTGGTCTTTCATCAAATTTGTTTGGTGACACATTAATGAAAATTGATAATCAAGTTCACTCCCTACATCTTCGAAGAGCTGAGACTTTTGTTTCTTCGCTTAGACTTTTACCTCCGTTAACAAATGTTCTTAATCTGAAATCCCTGTACAAATAAGGAAACATTTGTAGCATAGGTTCTTTGATTGTGAGAGGGGAACTTACACTGCAGAAAAGTTATCACAAATAATTTGAACTATTTCAATTTTTTGGAATAGAATGTACTTTCACATTGCTCAGTGACCGGCGGCCAGTGCACACGCGACCAGCAGCAGCTCTACATTGTACGGTAACCGGCTTCTTAATAGAAGCGACTTATTTACATTTCGTGTGTGCTTTCTCTTGCAGCTCTATATACTTTAGTGTGCTCGCGTGTTTATTTATTAAGAATCGCGTTTATTTGTCTGTTCAGTTACTGAATTTTTGATTTATTAGCTCGCGTATATATTTTTCAGATTCGCCGTTAATAAACAATTCAGCGTTAGGTTTATACTTTGCAAAGCTCACTGTTTATCAAACTACTGTGTCCTCTGACGTACTTACTTGGAAGAAACAAAGGTTTTTAGAATGGCTCGGAACTGTGACTGCTGCGAACGGATGGAGGCAGAGTTGGTGACTCTTCGCTCGCAGCTTCAGGCGGCGTTGGCTTCGCTGGCAACGCTTGAGACTGCGGTGGGTGGGCGCCGCTGTTGTGGGCCGCTCGCGGGGGTGCAGCAGACGCCCTGTGCGTCTGTTGTGCCCTCCGATCGGCCTGCGACTGCGGCCAGCCCGCTCACTGCCCGCGAGGAGGTCGCCCCCCAATCCGTGGTGGATTGGGAGGTCCCCTTGGCGCGTGTCAGGCGGCGTAAGACTTCCCGGGGGACCGAAGTGGTGGCCTCCCCGGTTAGTCTTGCCAACAGATTCGAGGCACTGTCTGTGGCAGGGGATGTTCCTGATGCGGATGGTGTTACTTGTCCTGTACTCGCCCCTCTGCTTTCAAGATCCGGGCACCCACAGAGGGTGGGTTTGTTGGTAGTTGGGAGCTCCAACGGTAGGCGGGTAATGGAGCCCCTTAGGAAAATGGCTACTAGGGAGGGGAAGAATTCCAATGTGCACTCCGTGTGCATACCGGGGGGAGTCATTCCGGATGTGGAACGGCTCCTTCCGGATGCCATGAAGAGCACAGGGTGCAGCCAGCTGCAGGTGGTGGCTCATGTCGGGACCAATGATGTGTGTCGCTTTGGATCGGAAGAGATCCTCTCTGGTTTTGAGCGGCTATCAGAAGTGGTTAAGACTGCCAGTCTTGCTTGCAAGATGAAAGCGGAGCTCACCATCTGCAGCATTGTCGACAGGACTGACTGCGGACCTTTGGTTCAGAGCCGAGTGGAGGGTCTGAATCAGAGGCACAGACGGTTCTGCGACCGTGTGGGCTACAGATTCCTCGACTTGCGCCAAAGGGTGGTGGGTTTTCGGGTTCCGCTAAATAGGTCAGGAGTCCACTATACTCAGGAAGCGGCTACACGGGTAGCGGGGGTTGTGTGGCGTGGACTGGGCGGTTTTTTAGGTTAGATGGCCTCGGGAATACACAAAATGGGTTTCAGTCTCAAAGGGGGCAGGTCAGACACGGGAAGAAAGCAGACCTAAAAACCATTGGTGTAACAGTTGTAAATTGTCGTAGCTGTGTTGGGAAAATTCCAGAGCTCCAAGCGCTGATAGAAAGTACTGAGGCACAAATCGTTATAGGTTGTGAAAGCTGGCTGACGCCTGAGATAAATTCGGCCGAAATTTTTTCAAAGGGCCAAATGGTCTTCAGAAAGGATAGAATAAATAAAACAGGGGGTGGCGTGTTTATTGCTGTTACAAACGGTTTACCCTGCAGCGAAATTGAGGCAGATACTTCCTGTGAATTGGTCTGGGTAGAGGTTATACCTGACCACCGAAATAAATTAATAATTGGATCTTTTTATCGGCCCCCTGACTCAGACGACGCGGTTGCAGAAATGTTCAAAGAAAATCATATTTCAAATAGGTATCAAAACTAAAAATGCGAGTATAGATCCGTTGTGGCTTACTTTCAAAGACATAATATCAGTAGCAATCGAGAGATTTATACCAAATAAATTGATCAAAATATCCACGGGTGTACTGCCGGTCTATAGTGTCCAACGGGCAGTGCCCGTTGGACACTATAGACCGGCAGTACACCCGTGGATATTTTGATCATCAAATACGCCGGGAGAAACTTAAGAATCACACCAAATAAATTAATAAAAGAGGGGGCTGACCCCCGTGGTACACAAAACAGGTCAGATCACTGTTGCAGAAACAAAGAAAAACGCATGCGAAATTTAAAAGAATCAGCAAGACTGGCAATCTTTTACTGAAACTCGCAACCTAGCGCGGACTTCAATGCGAGAATCTTATAGTTGTTTCTACAACGAAATCCTGTCTCGTAATCTTGCAGAAAATCCAAAGAAATTCTGGTCATATGTGAAGTACACTAGCGGCAAAACACAAACAATACCTTCACTACGCGATAGCAATGCTAATACTACCGACGACAGTACTGCTAAGGCAGAATTACTAAACACAGTTTTCCGAAATTCTTTCACCAAAGAAGACGAAGTGAACACTCCAGTATTCAATCCAAGAACAGCTGCCAGCATGCGAAACTTAGAAGTAGATGTTCCTGGAGTAGTAAAACAACTTAAGTCACTACACAAAAATAAATCTTCCGGGCCAGATTGTATACCAACTAGATTCCTCTCAGAGTATGCTGATGAAATAGCTCCGTACTTAGCTATAATTTACAACCGATCACTCAGTGAAAGATCCGTACCGAAAGACTGGAAAGTTGCCCAAGTTACTCCAATATTCAAGAAAGGCAATAGGAGTGATCCCCAAAATTACAGGCCTATCTCATTGACGTCGATTTGCAGTAGGATTTTGGAACATATACTTTGTTCGAATATTATGTACTACCTCGAAGAGAACGACCTATTAACCAATAGTCAACACGGATTCAGAAAGTATCGCTCTTGCGAAACACAGCTTGCCCTTTATTCACATGAAGTGTTAAGTGCCATCGACAAGGGATCTCAAATCGATTCCATATTTCTGGATTTCCGGAAGACTTTTGATACTGTACCCCACAAGCGGCTTCAAATGAAATTGCGAGCTTATGGAATATCTCCCCAATTGTGCGATTCGATTCACGATTTCCTATCAGAAAGGACACAGTTCGTTGTAATTGACGGTAAGTCATCGAGTAAAACAGAAGTGATATCTGGCGTTCCACAGGGAAGCGTTATAGGTCCCCTACTCTTCCTCGTGTTTATAAACGATTTAGGAGACAATCTGAATAGCTCCCTTAGACTGTTCGCGGACGATGCTGTTGTTTATCGGTTAGTGAAATCAACAGAGGATCAAATGCAACTGAAAAGCGATTTAGACAAAATTTCAGCGTGGTGCGAAAATTGGCAATTGACACTAAATAAAGAAAAATGTGAAGTAATACACATGACCACTAAAAGAAATCCACTGAACTTCAATTACGCGATAAATCAGTCAAACCTTAAGGTCGTAAATTCTACCAAATACCTAGGAGTTACAATTACGAATAACTTTGACTGGAGAGAACACACAGAAAATATTGTGGGGAAGGCGAACCAAAGGTTACGTTTCATTGGCAGAAAGCTTCGAAGATGCACCAGCTCCACCAAAGAGACTGCCTACATCACACTTGTGCGTCCTCTCTTGGAGTACTGTTGCCCCTTGTGGGACCCTCATCAGGTGGGACTGACGGAAGATATTGAGAAGGATCAGAGAAGGGCAGCTCGTTTTGTTTTATCACGTTACGGGGGGGAAAGCGTCACGGAAATGTTGCACGAATTGGGGTGGAAATCATTAAAAGAAAGACGTTATTCATTGCCGCGTGATCTGTTTGCGAAGTTTCAATCACCGACTTTTAGTTCTGAATGTGAAAATATTTTGCTAGCACCCACCTACTTAGGGAGACATGACCATCCCAATAAAATAAGAGAAATCAGATCGAAAACGGAACGATTTAGTTGTTCTTTCTTCCCGCGCGCTATTAGAGAATGGAACGGTAGAAAAATGTTATGAAAGTGGTTAATGAACCCTCTGCCAGGCACTTAAATGTGATTTGCAGAGTATCTATGTAGATGTAGCATGACCAGAGTTTACATAAGTTTATTTTAGTGTCCTCTGCAACAACCCTATTTCATTTGCAAAATGTGCATATACTTATTGTATAGTGTGCAGTAAGTAATCTACAAACTGATGATGTTATTGCAAGTGCTTTTCTTTTAAATCACTTAAAATATAATTGTATTTTTTTACCTTCACACGTTAATCTGAATAATACAGGTTTCATTGACAGTTACTAGTTTTTCAGTTACATTGTTCTTGAATGTAAGAATTTGCAAAGAACTTCTCAGACTGTTCGGCTTTAGACTTTACATCTCAATTTTGGTATGGTTCTATACTCACTTCCTACACAGATTTCTAATTATACCTGTAGTGGACTATAAACTGTCAGATGTACACTGTGTCACTTTGGCAACTTTTTAGTCTGAAACTTGTTTTCAATGTGAGCCAAATCAAACATGGCAATTTCAGGTTGGAATGTCAATATGAGAATAGGTATAAAGGCTGTAGCCAATATGTGAATGAGATTACATAAAGAAATGTTCTTTACAGAAATGTATGGACATGTGTACTAGTCATTGTATCCAATTATGTTTACTGTACTCTCACACAATTGCTGCACAGTGTTGAAATCACTTTTATCTTTGGGTGATCACCTTTAATGCAAACATCACCCTTGAAAAAGAATACATACAGTATTACACTTGGCATATTGTGAATGGCAAATCAGTTTATAAACAAAGTGATTATGCACATAAAACTTTAACCTGAGGTCACACAAATTAACATAAATGCCTTTCAAACACAGTGACCTCCATCTCTTTGTGAATTTACATTATACATTACGGATACTGATATCTGCCTTAACCTACCACTGTAACATGTATTCTTTTACTCACCTACAGGAATCTTAGTGCAATAGTGCACTAGCAGTCTTTGATTGATGTAAGTAGATACTGACACAACTGACCAAAAGATTATAAATATGTACACAAATTTAAATTGATTGACATACTGGCCTAAGTGACTTTTGCACAAACTCTTATTGCATTTTCACTTCATATATTTTACAGTCTCGAAGAATGGTCATTTCCTATCTTTCAAAGAGAATAACCCACGTATACACCTCTTTGTAATTTAAGGAGAAATAAAAGTAATGGCAAGTATTAAAGACTTGCAATATTCAAAATACATCATTTCACTTCTTTAAAATATAATTACCAGGTGAAATCATAGTTTTTAATTTTGTACTGATATTTGAGTACCATTTGTTTCCATTTTCACAATCTTAATTTTATGACAAAAGTGTGTAATATGCAAATAACTTAAACTCCATCTGCTGTCAAGACTTGCAGTATTTTTCACACAATATTGTATCTCCTTAAGAATGCCAAATTAAAATTATATCCATCCTCTTAACTGTAAGACTACTGTGCTTGAACAATGTGAGCTACCACCCAGCTTTAAAACATATTTTGTAAATACTTCAAACCACTTCATGCCAAATGGAAGCCACAGATTGAGAAACAACATTAAGAAATCATGTGAATGCAAATCAAGGGACAGTATCTCTAACTGACAGTTTCTTCAATCACTATTATTTCAGCAATTTAAACCACACTTACAATCTGAATATAAAAATGAGGTCAATGAGGATAGTGGTTTGTGACAGGAATTTTTAATAATAAAATAAAACTTTACATTTTGTTATGCTTTTATTCAATTATTATACAGATTACTTTTATTCATACATCATGAGTGAATTACCTGAATACCTGACTTTTAAGTTTCCACACAGGAAAGACTCGTGGTCTCGAGACAGCAACCGCTGTGGTGTAGAAACTCCACATTGGCTGTTACAGAGTTCTACAAGAAATACAAGAAAAGGCTTAAACGAAAGAAGCAATTGTGTGATGGTATGACTGCTTACTTGAAGGAGAATTTTGGAAAGGCATTTAGCACAGCACAGTGTAAAAACAAATGGATATGTTTGTTAAGAGCTTACAAAAACATTGGTAACTATAAAAAGTGTGGAAGAGGGAAAAATGACTTTAAATTGAAAGAAGGAAAAAATGTATCATTCATGACGAAATCCAGTGGCAGCAACAGAAACAGTTTGTAATGAAGTAAAGCTGCTTGGCAGTGATAACCAGAGCAGGACGACTTAATGGAATGGATTATAGCTCATCCTGTCTACAAATCGCCTGAGGTTTAGGCTGATCTATGCAAACTGCTTGTTTTGTTCAACAATAGCTTCGACTTTAGCATGTTTTAATTTTAATTTTTCCTCTTCTATTAAATCTCTTTTCTGTTGTCTTTCTTTTTCCATTTACATCCTCTGTTTTTGATAATTTTTTCTTTCTTCTAGTATTTTCTCCATTTGTGTCTGGCCTGTTGCCTTCTGCCTCTTCTGCGGAGGGCTGTCACATGTACTCTGAGGGTTCTAGAAACATAACACACAAAAATTAAGATTTTTCACTAATAGTACCCATGATAGAGAAGTAAAACGTAATATAGATGAGAATATTTGACCAACCAGAATTAACATGAATACATGCAGCACAGTGGGAATGCATGCCTAGCAATATATGAACACACTATATAGCCATAGATTCCACTGAGTATTATACAATACATTAAAATCAAAGCAACAGCTTACTATTATTACCGGTAACCACAGAACATGCTATTACCATGCATACTTTCTAAACAAAAGTACATTGGAGCAAGTAGTTAACCCTTTCCAGATCAATAGTGTCATCCTTATCTGTCCCTCTATGCTCAACCATTTGTCCAAATATTACAAACACTATAGAACTTTCAAAAATTCATTCTGATAAGTTCAGTAACATTACTCCAAGGAAACAGAGCATTAGGCTACAATGCACTAACAAAATATGTATTATAACTTAATGTCTAAGTTAGAGTACATGGAGCAAGACTTTCAAAGTAAACGGAAGTAATTTGAAAATTCCACAAATTATTGCCAGATGTCTAAAGTAGTAGCAAACAGTTTCAAAACTATGTTAGTTACGGTAAAGGAAACATCCTGCCCTATGATGCCATATGGAGTTATCCCAGATTTCCAACCAAAACTAAAAACAACCTGACAAATATACATTACTCCAATCATTATATGTTTATATATGCAAGTAATTATTTATACACACACACACACACACACACACACACACACACACAATTGCTTGGAAAGGTTCAGAAATGAGTTTTAAGTATTTTCCCATGTACACAAATATGATAAAACCTACACACCACTGAGAAATAAACACACTTTACGCATTAGGAACTTATGTTCACATAACAGGTACAAAAAAAACCTGGGATTTCAGTTCCTTGGAAACTTCTCTTTATTGAGACTGGCGAAGCTGAAGCAGCACTGCATGCATGCATTTACAAAAAGCAAAACGAAATACCATTGCTAAACCCCACAGCAAAAGCTTGCACTAATTAACCACACCACATGCAAAAAAGTAACCTTTGTCGGTTTTTGAACATACCATTCAGAAGAAGGGCTTTTTTAGTACACAGTGCTGGAAAATACCTTTGAGAAAGAAATCAAGCAAATAGTTATAAAATCCGGTCATGAATGAAATCCTGGACCATTCATTCGAACTAAAATGTAGGCCTAGTCATTAAACCACAACGCCTCTCACGTAAATTCGTAACAGTAATATCAGTGAAAAATGCATGTTACAATTTTACCTAGCATCCCGGCGGTCTCGTGTGATAATGTTGGCAACATCAACACGGTAGGAAATCTTTGTCAATCCACACAGAATTACTTGATTAGTGTTTCGTACAGACCATGATATAAATAAATAATGCTGTTCGTGCTCTATGTTCAACAGGTTCTTGTATGTACACTTGCCTATTCAGTAAAACTAAGCGCCCTCATAAACCATTTGCGCTGTCGCGCCATATGCCAACGTCACATGATTGCCAATTTTATCACGCGAGGCCGTCAGGACGGTAGGTAACTCACCTGTAGACAGGGATACCGCCCGTCAGCTTTGACCCATGACGTCATCGCAGGGCGGTAGTTTTGAGGTGCGTGCGTGTTTGTAGAAGGCGTGATTGATTATGTGGTCGTTGAGTTAAAGACGATAGTTTGTTTACAAACAAAACAGATTAACGTTCTTTGTTTTAAAAGTGATCTGTGGCTTCTCTCTGATGGTTAGGTGTAGGTTAACCGAGAGATTTTTCTTTATTTTATTTATTTATTTTGGTATGTGAGCGCCGAAGGCGCGAATTTTTGGGCTAAGACCTTTGATTGATGGTACATTCTGTTACCTATAATAACTACAGATTATGTGTATCTACAATACAGAAGTATTATGATATCCCGTATACTGGTTTTCCTACATATTGATGACGACATGGGTCAGGCAGGTGGTATCCCAGTCTACAGTTATATCGTATAAAAAAAGAGTAAATAACACCAACACAAAAAACTTTACGCTGTTGCTTGCATAAACAAGAACAAAGTCAAGCGTCACTAATAAACTAGTTGAGTTCAAGGTGATTGTTTACAAACAAACTAGATTAATATTTTTCTGTTTATAAAGTTATCTGTATCTTCTGTCTGATGGTTAGGTGTAGTTAAAAGAGAAATATTTTTTTTTTTTTTTGTTTTTTTTTTTTTTCGTATGTGAGCGCCGAAGGCGCGAATTTTTGGACTAAGACCTAAGAACGATGGTACATTCTGTTATCTATAATAACTAGGCCTAGAAGAACGATGGTACATTCTGTTATCTATAATAACTAGGCCTAGATTATTTGTATCTACAATACAGTAGTATACTGGTTTTCCGACATCTTGATGAAGTCATGGGTCAAAGCAGACGGGTTAGCTACAGTTATGCCAATTTAACCGGCTGCGCGAATTGGCATTACCTATACGAATCTGAACTACACTTACAAATAATCAAACTAAAAATTTGAAAGAAAAAAATTAAACAAATAGCTTACCGAATGACCGGAGGGACCTGCAATAGCAAAGTTTGTGTTACCTGTACCCGAGTACTGTCCGTTTCTGTGGTGTCTGCCACTGGATCTAAGGAAATTAATTCAGTGATATATAACATATGTAAATGTAATTTCTGCAAGATTATATGGTAGGAGCTAAGTCACATAACTGTTCCATCAAGAAGTATTTTCGGATAAATACCACAATTTTTGTGAAACAATTCGTCCAGTTCTTTCTTAAATTCAAAGTCCTTTCTCCCTTTTCCAGACTTCTTATTATAATCAATAACGTTTTTGTAAGCTCTTAACATACATCTCCATTTGTTCTCGCACTGTGCTGCGGCGACCCCGTAGTTAAGACCCATAGACTTTACAAACATTTGAACATTTTTTTGTGCTGCGGTAAATGTCTTTCCAAAATTCTCCTTCAAATAAGCAGCCATACCGTCCCACAATTGCTGCTTTCGTTTAAGCCTTTCGCTGTGGTTCTTGTAGAACTCTATAACAGCTAATGTGGAGTTTCTACACCATAGCGGTTCCTGTGGGGGCACCACGAGTGTTTCCTGTGTGGGAACTTTTCTGAAAGTCAGGTATTCTGATAATTCAGACTCGTGACCTAGGCATAAAGGAGCAAATGGGCAGTTAATGTCGAAATTCTCAACTCGACGACAAATATCTGATACACACTATAGGACTAATATTTTTAAATTACTTCAAAACTAAAAACCTCTTACTCTCAGATGTGTCACCACACGTGAAATAAATTATATTTCCGGTGTTGCTGGCGGTGCTCATTGTGCTGAACGAGGTAAACAACAGGCAACAGTCAGAAACAAACTACAAGAAGTCACGTTGGTGTTCGAAGAGCCCAAACACCGAGCACGGACATATGACGTCACCATTGCCGCGCTTGCGCAGTAGCGCCTGTATGCTGGCTCTTCAAGTAGCTTTCTGGCAACTCTTCGAACAAAGCCATTATTGCATGCCATTGGTGGAAAGCGGCAACGATGATTGGTGTTCTAAAGGCTTGTTTTTCATATGATTGGAGGTTGCATTCTTCCGCCTTATTGGCCAAAATGGACGTTTCCTATTGGCTTTTGCATTACATGTTGCTATTAGCGGAATGGACCTGGGAGAACGAACGGCGGTTGGGGCGTGCCGCTGTTGACTTGCCTGGCGCAGACGGCGGCGGGCCGGTGCTCAGCGTGTTCGCGGCCGCTGTGGTCTCCGGGGCAGTCTGCGCGAGTCATACCGCGCGCGGTGCCGTCACGTAGCGTTGCAACTGCTGGCAGCCAAGACGCCGGCAGCCTGTAGCCATCCTCCCTGTTCATATTGGCAGGACGCTTCGCTATTTCTATAGCCTCTCTAATGTTCCTCCTCATTGAGAATGGTTGTTTTGCCAGCACGCGGGCCTCGCTGAAAGATAACTGTTTTCCGCACTGATTGTCACTCCTATCAAGAAAACAATTCGCAGCAGATTTTACATATATTATAGTTTCATGCAATAAAGACCTAAATTTATTTTCATTACTGTGTAGCATCAAATTAAGTGAAGTATTACACAAAAATTAAGAATGTACTTTGGTAAAAACACATTGCACGTAGTTTTTGGTACAGTCGATTTTTGATCAAAAGTTACTGTGTTTGAAATGTAGACAATATTCTGACTTTTCATTTGAAACCGAGCAGAACGATAAATGTTAATTCGTTTTCGAGGCACTGGCGCTCCCATTTCCATCCCTGCGCATCGGGAATCATGTGCTCATATCAATCGTCAAATTTCATATTCGTTTTAGCGACGAAGTATTGCTTTATTCATTACTGCATTAAAAACATCACCAAAGAAATGTATTAGAGTGATTGGAAAATCTGGACGATTGCAAACTGCTACAAGAAAAGTGATGCTCATTTTACATCGGACTAACAGGTATTTTTCAGAAGTATAATATGGAATTATATAGGACGCCGTTGACTTACATGAATGTAATTTTCAAGAGACTGTTGCAAATGAACCGGAACTGGCGGTACCTGATGAAATCTCACAATTCTGTGTCTTTTAACTAAACGAAAGCCTTATCTTTATCTATATATAAAAGGCTTGTGTGTGTATGTGCTGACAGACTTTTCTCCATGACCACATACTGCTACCCACTCCTGGTTGTGGTGGTAGATAGCCCTTGGTCTAATTATGTTAGTAAGAGAGTTTGGTCGCGGTGCGTGGCAGTGGGTGAGTGTGACGAGGAAAAATTCGCAAAATATGCAATAAATACTCTTAGGAAAAGCTATATACTCAGTGACTTAAGAACTTTACGGTACGAGTCAAAATCTGTTTACTCTTTCAATAGTCAGACAATGCGGTTCTTTCAGACTTTAATAACGACGAGGAATATCAAATACGCAATTTTTAAATAGATCACATGTTTCCGTCAACCACACATTACCGACTATGAACAGAGACACAAAACAAAGATAAAAATCCAGATAGAGTCAAAGATAACAATACTCGTGGAACATTGATCACTGTCGTGGAAGCGTGGTGGAAACATAGACTTACTAAATAACACAGACATACGCTGTGTTTACATGTAACACATCTTCCGGAAGACGAATACCGATTTTCGTAAACCGTTTTTCGCTGTCGTGTGTACATGGCATAACCTGAATCGGATTTCCTAGCTCACTTAACATGGCGGCTGGAAAACAGATGATTTAGTTCCTTATTTAGTCTGCACAATCGCTATTTTTCTTTATTTAAATACACAGATTTATATTCACTCTTATACTTTTATTTCACATTAGAAAATATTACTCTTTCCATATGTACCGACAATTCGTAACAAGAAAACACAATCTGACAAGCTAAGAACGCTTCAAAAACGATTGCGTTTACATGGGCACGAAAATCGATTGTGGAAGTGGAAAACCGCTTTAGAGAAACGGATTTCCAGAATCGATTTTGGAGTGTTTACATGACCAACCAAAAACGGAATTGGGAAATCGGTTTACGAAATCCGGTTTTGGAAGCCCATGTAAACGGGATGATACATTCATGAATATCTCTTAGGTCATAGATATTGATATGCCTGTGCCAGGAAACTCACTGGTCTGTGCTAATCAGTGATCTCTGATACATATAGCCGCGACACTCTCTGCTGTGAAAGGTGTTATCGTTTGACAGCTCGGTCAAACTATACGACGTAGTCCTACTCATATATCGGCGGCCTCCTGTGATAATGTTGGCAACAGATGTTGAATAACGAGAATCATGTGACATCGTCATAAGCCAATCGCGTGACACGCAAATATTTTGTCGTGAAATCAAGCATACAGCACGAACAGCAGTATTTATCTACACACTATGTGGTTCGGTCATCTTTGCAACGATTTTATATCGTGTTATTGATGTTGCCAACATAAAAACACGAGGCCGCCAGGATAGAAAGTAAAATTTGACCGAATCAGATACATCCGTTGTTGTGACATCTCATTATGACCAGCACTGTCACGCGAAACTCTTTTGTATAGAGCTTAGAAATGTAATTTGCCAGCCGCTTTCGGCGCTCCTGTTGCAATGTGTAACTTTATGAACACAACCTAACATTGAATTTACATTGTTCCGAAACAGGGACTTAAATTAATTTCACTCTTAGTATGAAAAACTTTATGAACATTCATCGTTTTCGACAATGACTTCTACTTAAATTTGACATCTTGGCTAGGAGAATTGAGTTTATTGACAGAGAGATCCAACAAGGATTGTGTTGTTGTTGTTGTTGGTTGTTTTAAGGGGACTAAACAGCTAGGTTATCAGTCCCCTGTTCCTAGCTGAGAGTCAACTGTCAAAGATAAAACAATGCCCTGAAAATGACACTGCACAAAAGGGCAGGTTAACAATAGACAATACAAAACGAAGACACACACAATTAGTAAAAGAATGTCACGAATAAAACTGGATAGCAGAGTACATTGGCTGGCTGATCACAAAGAAAAAACAGGATGAGCCAGCCACACTGCAGACACTAAGAACTCCAAAGGACGTGAAAAGTTAAAAAGCTGGGTTGGTGGCAGCCTAAGATGTCAGGCCACAGCACCTACCGTTAGATCGAGTCATAAAAACCAGCAGCGCGGATAAAACGTAAAACTTTGTTAGCCGTAGAGGCGTCGTCACCTAAAACTAAGGGTAGTGCGTCTGGAAGAATAAAAGAATGCCGCAGGTTGGCTAAAATCGGACAGTCCATCAAAAGATGGGCCACTGTCATTACGACACCACATCGACACACGGGCGGGGACTCACGGCGTAGGAGATACCCATGGGTCAACCACGTGTGCCCAATACGGAGTCGGCAAAGGACAACCGACTCCCTGCGAGAAGCCCTCAGGGACGTCTTCCATGCAGCAGTATGCGGCTTGACAGCACGGAGCTTATTCGGTTCAGTCGAATCTGCCCATTCAGAATTCCAAACCCTTAAGACCTTGCGGGTCAACTGGGTTTGGAGGTCGGAAACTGGGAGGCCAATATCCAGGGACCGCGAAGTAGTGGCCTGCTTGGCCAGCTCATCGACGCGTTCATTGCCCAGTATACCTATGTGGCCCGGAGTCCAGACAAAGGTGACAGAACGGCCTGACTCGCCAAGGGCAAAGACAGCATCTTGAATGGCTCGCGCCACTGTGTGTTTCGGTAGAAACTGGTCGAGGGCCTGTAAGCCACTCAGGGAGTCGCTGCAGATGACGAACGACCCCCTGGGGCGTGCTCTGAGGTGGTCAAGAGCTCTCAAAATACCGACCAGTTCTGCAGTGAAGATGCTGCTTCCACAAGGCAATGACCGCTGTTCGATGTGGTCACCATGGATAAAGGCATATCCAGCATGGCCATCGACCAAAGAACCGTCCGTGTAGATGATGTTCGCTCCGTGAAACGTATCAAGCAGTGCATGGAACCGGCGACGGAGAAGTAGTGGTGAAATCGAGGCTTTCGAATCCCGGGACAAGTCCAGCCGAAGCTCCAGGCGAGGAATTTTCCAGGGGGGGATACGGAGGGAGTAATGGTAAGGTGGAGGAAGGGGTAAGGAATCAAGTGAAGAGAGAAGGGAACGGACACGGACCGCAATCGGGAGACCCGACCTGGGCCGACGTCGTGGGGAAGGGAGTGCAGAAAGTGGGAAGAGAAGCCTGTGATTCGGATGACGGGGTGAAGCATGAACCCGGGCAATATAACTCCCCAGTAACCGTTGCCGGCGATACCGCAAAGGGGGAACACCAGCTTCAGCTAGAAGGCTCGTTACGGGACTGGTGCGAAAAGCCCCTGTTGCGAGCCGCACGCCTGTGTGGTGAACGGGGTCTAGGACCCGCAAGGCAGAAGGGGCTGCTGAGTCGTACACCAAGCTCCCGTAATCAAGCCGCGACAGAGTAAGAGACTTGTAGAGCTGAAGAAGGGTTGAACGTGCTGCTCCCCAACTAGTATGGCTGAGGCATCTAAGAACATTTAAATGCCGCCAACACTTCTGTCTCAGCTGACGTAGGTGTGGCAACCATGTCAGCCGGGCATCGAAGACCATGCCCAGGAAGCGATGTGTTTCCTCAACCTGAAGTAGTTCACCACCCAGGTAGAGCTCTGGGTCAGGGTGAACTACCGGACGGCGACAGAAGTGCATCACGCAGGTTTTTCGGGCGGAGAACTGAAAGCCGTGAGTAGAAGCCCATGAGTGGGCCTTTCGGATGGCACCCTGCAGCCGCCGTTCAGCTACGCCGATGCTAACTGAGCTGAAATACAAGCAGAAGTCATCGGCGAACAGGGAGCAACTGACCGATGACCCCACAGCCGCAGCAAGACCATTTATCGCCACTAAAAACAATGGAACGCTGAGGACGGAGCCCTGTGGGACACCGTTCTCTTGAATACGTGGGGAGCTAAAAGACGCCCCAACCCTCACCCGGAACGAGCGATGGGAGAGGAAATTATGAATAAAAATAGGAAGGGCACCCCGTAGGCCCCAGTCATGAAGAGTTGTTAAAATATGGTGGCGCCAGGTGGTGTCATACGCCTTTCGAAGGTCGAAAAATACAGCAACTAAATGTTCACGCCTAGCGAAGGCAGTGCGAATGGCCAACTCCAATGACACGAGGTTGTCAATGGTGGAACGGCCCTGGCGAAAGCCCCCTTGTTGTGGAGCAAGGAGTCCGCGCTCTTCAAGGATCCACATAAGCTGCCGACTCACCATACGTTCGAAGAGCTTGCAGAGAACGTTGGTGAGGCTGATCGGACGGTAATTGTCAGCCACCAGGGGATCTGCACCAGGTTTCAGCACCGGGATGACAGTGCTTTCCCGCCACTGCGACGGGAATGTGCCCTCTGCCCATAGATGGTTAAACAGGGCGAGAATGCGGCGTTGAAACTCTGGTGAGAGGTGTCGGAGGAATTGGCCGTGAATCCTATCAGGTCCTGGAGTTGTATCAGGACACGCAGCAAGGGCAGTTCAGAACTCCCACTCAGTAAACGGGTCGTTGTATATTTCCTCTCGGCCCGCTCTTTGAGGGAGCGGAAGTCAGCACTGTACATGGCAGTCGCAGAGCATTGTGCGTAGTGGTCTGCCATGTGCTCGGTGATAGCTGTTGGGAGCGTGCAGAGGACACCCTGGATGGTGAGGGACGGGATTCCTGTCGGCGGGCGGTATCCGAAGACGCGTCGGACTTGCGTCCATACCTTAGTCAGGGAGGTGCGGGAGCCGATACTGGCTACATACCGCTCCCAGGAATCCTGCTTGCTCTGCTGTATGAGTCGTCGAGCACGCGCACGGAGCCGTTTAAAGGCCACAAAATTCTCCATCGATGGGTGGCGTCGATGGCGCTGGAGCGCTCGCCGACGTTCCCGGATGGCCTCAGCAATCTCCGGTGTCCACCAAGGCACGGACCTATGCCTAGGGGAACCGGTGGTTTGCGGAACTGCTACCTCAGCGGCCCTGACAATATTATCAGTCACCTGCTGGACTGCATTGTCAATGTCATCTGGCAGTGGTGCAGTGATGACAGCGGTTGAAGTATAAACTGGCCAGACAGCCCTACGGAGACACCAACGGGGTAAGCTGTCTGCAGCTTGGTACTGCGGGAGCGACACAAAGATTGGAAAGTGGTCGCTACCACACAGGTCCTCATGCACACGCCAACCAAAGTGTGGTCGAAGGCTGGGGCTGCAGACGGAGAGGTCGATCGCTGAATACGTGCCCTGTGCCACGCTAAAATGCGTGGGGGCACCTGTATTCAGGAGGCAAAGGTCGTGTTGCGCCAACAATGTCTCAACGTCCCTACCGCGGCCTGTGGTCTGGAGTCCACCCCACAGAGGGTTGTGGGCGTTGAAGTCCCCCAAGAGGAGGAATGGTGGAGGAAGTTGCGAGAACGATGGTCGTTGAAGCACGCACAGAGCTTACGGTGTAGCGGACTGTTGGCGCGACACAGCCCACGGCTCAGGACCCCGGGTTCGCCAAGCCCGTACTCAGCAAATTAATGCTGAGCCCCTGAGGGGCAGCAAATTAGTGCTGAGCCCCTGAGGGGCAAGGATTGTGTTTTTGCTGACCTACGTCTGGAACCCAAAGAACCACGATATTCACAGGACCTTCTTTAACAACCGTTGCGAAGCACGGGCATATAAGCTAGTTTATTAATAAAGAATGACCTAGGTTTCCAATCATAAGCCCATTTTACGGTAAATAACTGATACAAAAAGTGACAATCAAGAAAATATAAACGTACCAACTCCCGAAGATATGGAATGTTGACTTAAGCTATAAAATTTATCTTTGAGATTCTGACCACATTATGTATGGATTCAAAAATTCTTTAGCATTAATTACAGTAACCATCACAATTCTGGCAAAATTATCTAGATTTTTACTAGTTCCTTAGGAACAAAATGATTGACTTTCTTTATTTAAGAAGCCATAAAATGTTGCATCCATTTATCTACTACATTGTCGACGATGTCCTACTACGAAATTAAAATTTTCTGCGTTCGTTGTTGATCATATGATGTTACAATATTTCACTAAACAAAACTGTACAGATATAAGTACGCAGTAACTGAGAACGAGAACTTAAATGTTGTAAAACGAATCATGAGTCTATGACAACACTTTTAGTCGGAAGGCAATATTGTTCGGACAGTCAATAATCTATGGATTGCCGCGACGGATTCGCCATGCGTACTGGAGTGCCGTGCTGAGGTGCGCGCGGCAGTTCGCCGTCGGGGGTTCGAGTCCCCCCTCGGGCATGAGTTTTTGTGTTATCCTTAGGTTAGTTTACTTTAGTTTAAGTGTTTGGGAACTAAAAACGAATAACCACGCAGTTGAGTCCGTCAGATTTACAAACATTTGAATCTATGGAATGGGCGGTCACTCCAGCCGAGGGTTCGAGTACTCTCGCATGCATGTGTGCGTGTGTGTGTGTTGTCCTTAGTGTAAGTTGGTTTAAGTAGTTTGTAAGTCTATGGACTGATTTGTATAGCAGTATGGAACTACGGTTTGTAACATTTTGAACCAACAATAGTGCCACTTTCGATACAGAGCGTACAACAGAGTAGAGTTGGCTACTGACTTGATGTTTCGACTCAGTGAATCGAGTCAGCGAACTGTTCGACTGAGTCGAAATTTGAATCGGCACTGTTTCGAAACGAATCTTGCGATTCATGTATCGGACGCTAGATGCCGTCAACGTGCATTTTGCTGTCCGTCTGCCTGGGTGAGTTCGACACAGCAACCAGACGTGCGTGTTTGAAGTTGTTCCCCTAACGTGCCATGTGAGATTTTGAATTATGCTACCGGTACCCTTCAACTGAGGTTTGGAAACTGGGATACCACCGAGAAAAGTTGTGAAGCCGTTCGGTGTTCTGAGGTAGTTTCATGAGAACTAAGCGTTCTTATGCATTGTTGCCAAATCTGTGACAGCTGAATGCATCTTTTCGAAGCAAGGGCAAATAATTTCAGTGAGACGAAACCGCATCATCAGTAAGGTGTCAAAAATAATGTTTTTTTTTTTTTTTTTTTTTTTTTTTTTTTTTTTTTTTTTTTTTTTTAATTTCAATTTAAAGAAACTGTAACTGATTCTCTTTTATTTGATTAATATGATTATTAGAAGACCTGTCTGGACATTGAAAAATTTTAGTTCAGTTTTGTGGTTTTGTCACGTAAATTGTGAAATGTGTTTCCTTGTGTTAGTACTTGTAGCAACACCTGTTGATTGCATTAAATATGTCTTAGGAACAAATCTTAAATATTTTGTTAATATTCTTTGGTTAGAAAAGTTATTCGTTTCTGGATGCACATAGGCATTTGAACTATGATCTTGCTGGGGGACTGAGGCGCTCCAGTCACGGTCTGCACAGCCACTACGGTCGGGGGTTCGAATCCCCCCTCGGGCATGGATATTTGTGCCGTCCTTATTGTTACCTAGTCCACAAGTAGTTCATAAGTTTAGGGACTAATGACACCTTAGTTAACTCCCAGAGGCTATACAAACATTTGAAACATTTTGAACTATGATCTTCCTTGTTTTATTTAAACTTAATTGTGGAATTTTGAAGGTTGGAAAAAGTTTCCTGGCTTTGGAATTTGAACATTACTATTTGTGCTTCCTTTGTTACAATATTTGTTTGTATGAAAATACGAGTAACTTAGGAAACGTTTACGCTTTAACACGATTGTAAAATCGTAGTAGCAAACAAATCCTGTGGCGTTCAATTACGTCTAGTGAATAACATATTACAACCATATCGATATTCCATAGATGTTTCGTATTTGCCGTATCTCCCTACTGCGGCTTTCTCGGATCACGTGGATCAGCGGAGATGGCAGGACGCAGGGCTGCGGCACGTCAAGTGTTTTGAGTGCCGAAGCAGTGAGTTGACTAAATGCGGCGCCCTGCAGCTGTCGCGGTTCACGTGAATCAGGGAAGGCAGCGCGGCGCACGACTCTGCGGCACGCCACATGTTTCGTGTGCCGAAACAGTGAGTCGACGCACTAGGCTCAGATGATCCGTATGTTTCGAAACAGTGAAATGATCCGAACTGCCCATCACTACAACAGAGTGCTCGCCCGCTCCCCGCCTCTCCTCTCTGTGCCAAGGCTGCAGCGACACGCAGCCCAGCGCTCAGGTGCAGGTCGCATCAGCTTGTTGTCGCGCCCCCTCTACTGCCAGTCTGCACGGCCCCATTAGACTGCGCTGTGCCGCCCGTCTCAGTTTGCCTACGAGTCAGCCACTGTGCTGCTTGGTTGCGCATGAGCACGTAGAACGAAACATTTCCATCACACTCCTTAGCGACGAATACTTTAGGTTCGTTTAAGCAGCTGCCAGAAAACTACTTCCAAGCGCGAGCAAGTAAGCGTTATTGCGCATGCGCAGCTACGATGACGTATTTGGAGCTTGCACTGCTTGAACGCTTTCAAACAGATTTCCGGTTAACTTTCGCGCGCAAATATGATCAGTTAGTTATTGTATTCATTAGCAGAAGCAACTGCGTGCATTGTTGTTGTAATGACTTCGGTATCGTATGAGGAAGAGATGTCCGACGGTAACTACTTTCGTTAAATAATGATAATTAAATATACGCGTTGTATTTTCTGTATTTTTTGGCTTAGAGTATTGTATTATGTAGTACCACTTATTTCCAGAAATTGATGTAATTGAAGAATTTCTCATCTTCCTCCCGCGTCCCACACAAGGCACGCTAAATTTACCGATACAGGAATCTTTATGGGACGGAGAAGCCACGCTAAAGTTGATCGAGTTTTATAGAGTAAACGGCGAGAAATTGGGGAAAAGAAGACAATTATGGACGGACATGTCCGTCCACATAAAGAACGCTCTGGGGAAGACTTTCACACCTGCCCAGTGTGAAAATAAATGGAGATGATTACTAAGAAATTACAAAAATATAATACATCACAACAACAAATCTGGCAGGGGAAGAAAAGACTTTATCTACAAGAATCAAATGGATGAAATAATGCAACATAAAAGTAATATTTATCCAGAAATACTACTAAGTGGTTCTGGCAAGATAGCGTTGATTCATTAATCATTCTTCATTTTAATTTTCTTCTGAAAATAAGTTTGTTGATGACAGTGCAGTGTGCAGCTGATTGAAATAGTGCTTAATTTGTTTAGAAGTAGTGGCTAATGCTCCATACTTCTGGAGAACCATCTCGCGAAGCCGTTCTGTCCACATCCATAAACAGGAGAAAGGTAGAATTTCTTTTTGCATATTGTCCTCCTGGTTAAGAGTTGTTTCATTTTCTGAGCGAAAATATGCCTACTCGCTGCTCGTCTGCCTAGTAAGCATGGAGGTCCGGGTTCGATTCCCGGCCGCACCACAAATTTTAAATTCAATGCTTCAGCTCTATCAATAATTCTAAGGTTCATTATACACAGTATAAGCGGGTCAGTTGAAGACAGTGATACCAATCGTCGGCTTTGACGAATGACGTTCGACCATATCTTACTCACAATAAAGTTCATAATATTTGGGAATACCAATTGCTACCAGATCAGGCCACCCCCATGAACCACAGACATTGCCGAGGTGGGGTGGCTTGCGTGCCTCAACGATGCAGATAGCCGTACCGTAGGTGCAACCACAACGGAGGGGTATCTGTGGAGAGGCCAGACAAACGTGTGGTTCCTGAAGAGGGGCAGCAGCCTTTTCAGTAGTTACAGGGGCAACAGTCTGGATGATTGACTGAGCTGGCCTTGTAACATCAGCCAATGTGGCTTTGCCACACAGCTACTGCGAACGGCTGAAAGCAAGGGGAAACTACAGCCGTTACTTTTCCCGAGGACATGCAGCTCTACTGTATGAAAATATGATGATGGCATCCTCTCGGGTAAAATATTCCGGAGGTAAAATAGTCCCCCATTCGGATCTCCGGGCGGGGACTACTCAGGAGGATGTTATCATCAGGAAAGACAACACTGGCATTCTACGGATCGGAGCGTGGAATGTTAGATCCCTTAATGGGGTAGGAAAATAGAAAATTTAAAAAGAGAAATGGATAGGTTGAAGTTGGATATAGTGGGGATTAGTGAAGTTCGGTGGCAGGATGAACAGGATTTCTGGTCAGGTGAGTACAGGATTATAAATACAAAATCAGTTGGGGGTATCACAGGAGTAGGACTGATAATGAATAAGAAAATAGGAATGCGGGTAAACTACTACGAGCAGCACAGTGATCGCATTATCATTGTCAAGATAGATACGAAGCCAACACCGACCACAGTAGTACAGGTTTATATGCCAACTAGCTCTGCCGATGATGAGGAGATCGAAGAAATATATGAGGAGCTAAAGGAAATTATTCAGACCGTTAAGGGAGAGGAAAACTTAATTGTGATGGGAGACTGGAATTCGGTAGTAGGAAAAGGAAGAGAAGGAAAAATAGTAGGTGAATATGGACTGGGCAGAAGGAATGAAAGAGGAAGTCGCCTGGTAGAATTTTGCACGGAACATAATTTAATCATAACAAACACGTGGTTTAAGAATCACAAAAGAAGGTTGTATACTTGGAAGAGACCAGGAGACACTGGAAGGTATCAGATAGATTTTATAATGGTAAAATATAGATTCCGGAATCAGGTTATAAACTGCAAGACATACCCAGGGGCAGATATAGACTCTGACCATAACTTGTTAGTCATGAACTGTAGTCTGAAACTGAAAAAACTGCAGAAAGGTAGGAAAATATGGAGATGGGACCTAGATAAATTGAAGGAACGTGAAGTTCTGAGGGAGATTTAGGCAACAATTGACAGAAACAGGGGGAAATAAAACAGTAGAAGAGGAATGGGTAGCATTGAGAGATGAAATAGTGAAGGCAGCAGAGGACAAAATAGGTAGAAAGGCAAGACCTGCAAAAAATCCTTGGATAACACAGGAGATACTAAATTTAATTGATGAAAGGAGAAAATATAAAAATGCAGTAAATGAAACAGGCAAAATGGAGTACAGAAGACTAAGAAATGAGATTGATAGGAAGTTCAGAATGGCTAAGCAGGAGTGGCTAGAAGCCAAATGCAAATCTGTAGAAGAATGTATAATAAGGGGAAAAGTAGATACCGCCTACAGGAAAATCAGAGAGACATTTGGGGACAAGAAAAGCAATTCTACAAATATCAAGAACTCAGATGGGAAACCAGTTCTCAGCAAAGAAGGAAAGGCTGAAAGGTGGAAAGAGTACATAGAGCAGCTCTACAAAGGAAATGAACTTAGAGACGATGTTGTAGGAAGGGAAGAGGAAGTAGATCAGGATGAAATAGGAGATACTATACTCAGAGATGAATTTGACAGAGCCTTGAAAGACCTAGGCCGGAACAAGGCCCCAGGAGTAGATGATATACCCTCAGAGCTACTAAGGTCTCTGGGAGAGCCAGCCATGACAAGACTATTTGAACTGGTGTGTAGGATATATAAGACAGGCGAAATGCCCTCAGACTTTAAGAAAAATGTAATAATCCCCATTCCAAAGAAATCAGGTGCAGACAGGTGTGAAAATTACAGAACCATCAGTTTGATAAGTCATGGTTGCAAAATATTAACACGAATTATCTACAGGAGAATGGAAAAGCTGGTAGAAGCTGACCTAGGGGAAGATCAGTTTGGATTCAGGAGGAACGTAGGAACCCGGGAGGCAATACTCACTTTACGTCTTATCTTAGAAGATAGATTAAGGAAAGGCAAATCTACATTTTTAGCCTTTGTAGATTTGGAGAAAGCGTTTGACAATGTTGACTGGACTACACTCTTTCAAATTCTGAAGTCAGCAGGGGTAAAATACAGGGAAAGGAGAGTTATCTACAACTTGTACAAAAGCCAGACCGCAGTTATTAGACTCGAAGGGCATGAAAGGGAAGCATCAGTTGGGAAGGGAGTAAGACAGGGTTGTAGCCTTTCTCCGATGTTATTCAATTTGTACATTGAGCAGGCGATTAAGGAAAGCAAGGAAAATTTTGGAATAGGGATTAAAGTTCAGGGGGAAGAAATAAAAACATTGCGTTTTGCTGATGACATTGTAATTCTGTCAGAGACAGCGAACGACCTGGAAGAGCAGTTGAATGGAATGGACAGTGTGTTGAAGAGAGCGTACAAAATGAACATTAACAAGAGCAAAACAAAAATAATGGAATGCGGTCTTAGAAAATCAGGCGATGCTGAAGGAATTAGATTAGGTAACGAAACAATGAAGGTGGTAGATGAGTTTTGTTACTTAGGTAGTAAAATAACATGCGATGGTCGCAGTACAGAGGATATAAAATGCAGAATGGCAATGGGAAGGAAAGCATTTTTGAAAAAGAGAAATTTGCTAACATCGAATATTAATTTAAGTGTAAGGAAGTCTTTTCTGAAGGCATTTGTGTGGAGTGTTGCCTTGTATGGGAGTGAAACATGGATGATAAGCAGTGCGGACAGGAAGAGAATAGAGGCTTTTGAAATGTGGTGCTACAGAAGAATGCTGAAGATTAGGTGGGTAGATCACATAACTAATGAAGAGGTACTGAACAGAATTGGCGAGAAAAGGAATTTTTGGCATACCCTAACTAAAAGAAGGGATCGCTTGGTAGGACACATTCTTAGACATCGAGGAATCGTAAATTTAGCATTGGAGGGAAGCGTGTGGGGTAAAAATCGCAGAGGGAGGCCAAGAGACGCGTATAGTAAGCAGATTCAAGTGGATGTGGGTTGCCGTTCTTATGAGGAGATGAAAAGGCTTGCTCAGGATAGAGTAGGGTGGAGAGCTGCATCAAACCAGTCTCCGGACTGAAGACCATAACATAACAACAACCAGATCAGGATTCGGAGGAGTAAATCGAGCTCACCTAAAGACGGGGATACCGTCCGTCAGCTTTGACCCGTGACGTCATCGCAGCGCGGTAGTTTTGAAGTGCGTGCGTGTTTGTAGAAGGCGTGAGTAATCATGTGGTGGTTGAGTTGAAAACGATAGTTTGTTTACAAGCGGAACATAGAGTACAGATTATGATTCTGTGTTTAAAAAGTGATCTGTATCTTCTCTCTGATGGTTAGATGTAGGTTAACCGAGAGATTGTTTTTCCGCATGTGAGCGCTGAAGGTGCGAATTTTTGGGCTGACCTGTGATCGATGGTGCATTCTGTTATCTATAATTGACGAGGATAACTACAGATTATTTGTATCTACAATACAGGAGTATTAAGATATACTGGTTTTCCGACATGTTGATGACATGTGTCAAAGCAGACGGTTGGTATCCCAGTCTTCAGTTATGCCGTAAATCGAATATCAGTCACTACAAGGGGTAACAGTTTGCTTTAGGTAATGTAAGTTGACCGCATTTTTCTCACTAATAACTCCCATTCTAATTATGGTCAAAGCCTATAGCTGGTATCGCCATCTTCACTGCTCACTGTTATTCGATATGTCCCCCCCCCCTTTCTTTCACTTTCTACAAATGGGTATAAGTTGTTTCTTGAATTAATCTTCCTAGGTAATGTAACTTTGGACCATTTTATGTTTCAACACTATTTGTGAAAAATGTTATGTTGTATTCATTGTAGTTAATTTTCTCAGTGGAAAATGTGGATGGATCCTTTTCGTTTACGTGATTTACATCTCACCCCCCAACCCTTTATATGGATAAAAAGCCATTTGTGTTGTTTCTTTACAAGTAGCAAGTTGATAAATGTGAAACATTAACCAGGCATATCACAATTTATGTCTGCATTCATTTCTATGCACTTTTTCACATCACATTCCAGGAGATTCCTATTTTGCTTACTTTTTATGTATGAATAATGTGTATTTTGTTTGTATTGGCTACTCTAGGTGCTTTTATTAATAAATTTCTTGAATGTTCTTATAGGTGCCTGGCTTTCTTACAAATTGGTTCATTAGTCACAAAATTTGGAATTAAGTTGTTGCTTACTGCATGCTCCGTGTGCCTTTATTAACGATTTCTTGAATTTTCTCATAGTTGCTTAAACTTTCTTAAAAATTGGTTTATTAGTCAAAAAATTTGGAAGTAAGCTGTTTGTTACTGCATGTTCTGCGGATCGTAATTGCAAAGTCTTGCTAACATTTATAAGTAGTTCATTTCACACTGATAAAAATTTGGCTACAAGCTGTCCATATAAGTTTATATATTTTCCTTTTGAAAATCTGATTCTACAGGACTGTTCTTTATCTTTTATAATGTGGAGTAAGAGTAGCAAAGCAAACATGATTTCACTTTGTTTATGATTTTCATCATGTACTGCATTATTTGTATGTTGGGTAACTGGCAACTTTTTCATGGCTGAATATTTTTCTTTCACCGCTCTCTGCATATTGCTTACATGTTTCATACCAATATTCTGTGTTAATTTTTAAGGATGTTGAGAATCCAACTACTCTCCATCCTGTGAAAAGACGTAAGATGAAGGACCGTCTGGAAACAGATGCAACAGAAGATAAGAACACTTATCAGCAGCAAAGACTGCAGATGGAAAGAAAGAGACAAAAGAAAATGGATGAGAGGGAGAAAGAGAAAATTTAACTCAAGCGTGAAAGTGTAAAAGTGAAACGTGCATTATTTGATGCAATGTTAGAGGGGAACACGCAACGTGAAGAGCAAAATCAGCTCCTTAAAAGATATTTAGATGTACGACTAAATTTCCATTCTCTATATCGTAATTAAATAATTATATTTTTCTTTTCTTCTTGTAGTATTTTGTGAATATTTGTGTTTTATGTACTAAACTTGTAGCTAATAGTAAGAAAGGACCAAACATATTGATTTACTTTGTGCATAGTTAATCAATTGTAGCATTCTTCTTAGCTTGGGTAAGTGGTAAGGTTTTTATGGGTGAATACTGTATGCCACACATCTGCTTACTGTGCATGTTGCATGATGTAAATAATTTTTCACTACAGTCCATTTCCCACATGGTAATTTTGTAGGATCTTGGAAATTCATCAGTCTCCCCCCAACCTCCCCCCTTTCCTACCAAGAATCTTTTATTGAAGAGCTGATCTCCATATTACAATTTTGACAACTCGCGAGTAAGGCAAAAATCATTTCTTTCAATGACCCTTAATCTGCTTGCCCTCAAATACTTTGTATGTGCCTTCCTCGTCCTCCAGTATAGCTCTCACTGTTTAATGCTTCTGTACTGGAATCCTAAATGTAACACCTTTCTCGTGGAAAATCTGATTTTACACATTTATAAGTACCTTATTCAATTCACTGTATTAATGTGTTCATAGATATACTCGTTTATATGGTTTGTCACACTATTATCATTCAACCTGTATACATTTCCAAAAATCTTTTCTTTACGTTTCTCTACTTTTTCTTCACATGGCTTGTTAACTTACAAAACTGTTTTGCTTTTTATTGTGTGTCATTTATTTGTGGCTTAGCTGTGTTGCTTAACTACCTTGTAAAGCTGCTTTCACTTTTAAGTACAGGCATTATATAATGTATGTTCCGTTTCTTACCTTCAGTATCAATTTGTCATTTTTGCATCTTGTTTATTTAATTTGCCAAAGTTACTTGCACATAGAACTATTCAACTACTATCGGCAAAGTGATAAGTGTATTTCTGTTACAGATAAGTCTGCTTTTCTCTTCAGGGTCACTGCTGAGAAGTATTTATAGTACTTTATTACTGCATACACTGGTCCATATAGAATAAAATTGCGTGCAAATCATTTACCAGGCAATTTAAAATTGTTTACTCTTTACAACTCTAAATAGGTTCTTAATCTGAAAGGTTGTCTGCATTTACTTCGCAGTTTCAGTATTTAAATGAAATGGTTGTTTAATATGGCATGTCAACATAATCTGAGAGACTATTTGTAGTTCTCAATTGTATGTCTGATGAAGAAATCTTCAAACCACTATTTCTATTCCTCTCTCAAGCAGCATGTGGGGGAAAACCGAACAATAGAATCCTTTTGAGTGAGCTCCCAAGTTCTCTTCCACACATATGGTTCTCTATAATTTTCAATATGGTATTACAGTTAGTCTCCTTGCAGCCTAAGGCCATCAGGTTACACTGTTCTGGCAGTGGAGTTAGCCATTATCAAACTCTGGCCATCTTGTCTTAAATCTGCCAGTAATGGAGGATAGATAACAACTCAACATAAGGAGGCTCGCTGATCTTCTGACAGGCATGAAAAATAGACAATGACATTCACAAACTCAGACAGGTATACACACACCATCACTATCTTCAGCTGCTCCAGTTCTTCTCCATTCCTACCTTTACACAGCATCACCCCCCCCCCCTCCCCACCCACCACTCGATGTCAAGATGCTTCTGGTGCTAGAGTGGCTATAGATGATGGCTGTGTATGTATTTTCCATTGTTTTTAATGTTTATTTGTCAATAGCTTATGACCATTTCATCCTTTAATTGCTTTTGCCAATACTTTTATACATGACAGTTGCTGATCTAGGTTTCAATTTGCGAAACAGAAAAATCAGCAACTTAAATGTCAAATCTGAGTGTTTCTTTAAAGCTGCTGCAACTGTTCTATTTGTACATTAATTTTTATAGTGTTTAGTAGCTTTTATTTTAATGTGTTTAAAATAAATTAGTCACATTTAATGGTTTGATCCGTTTTCTTACTAAACCCATAATGATCTCAATGTCTTGTCATGTAAATTATGTAAGGATGTTGGCTCAGAGATTTTACAGAAGGAAGCAGTGGTCACACCCATGGAGAGCAGTGCAAGGTTTTTAGTAGTGATCATTTGTGTACTAGTAAACTGTGCGCCAGCATACGTTATTGTACCCACACCTGTCATCCCAATTTTAGTCTTCCATGACTTTCACAGATCAAACCCCTCCCTAAATCCATGACAGCTGTTCAAATTTCTTGTGTACATGTAACATTGAAATAAAATTAAGCTTTCCTCTTTGTCTTCAGTCTATGTTTATACTTTCAATGTAACAAATTGCAATTGCTAAAATTAGTTTCATTTTAGGAACTATCTGTGTGAAACATTACCCCTTGCTAATTACCATTCTTGTATGAAATGATGTTACTTATGGCTAAAGTTAGGAGTCACATTGGTGGGGCAGGTTGGAGGACTTTTCCAATGTTTTAAAATGTCATTCATTCTTAAAAGCAAATAGGGTAATTGAATAATGGAAATTCCAGGAAGGACTTTGTTTAGAATGATAGCTTGCTACTTCCCACACCAGGCCAATGAGCCACACGAAATCATTATTATTACCAATATGTGCGATAAGTCACAGGAAGGCGCAAACACAGCAGAATATAACTTCTTTAAAAAGCTTTCATCCGTTACAACCTTCATGAGTCACAGAAAACACACACACATGCAACTGCTGCCTCCGGCGGCGGCAACATTCGGCAGATGTTTATGTTGCTCCAACATGTTTCAAGCAGTGTTAAGGCCTAGCCACTCTGTGGTGATAGTTGTGGAATCATTATGAAACAGCACAACAGGGTTACACCAAACACATTTGCAGCTGAGTGATATCTTGGTTGTCTGTTAAACCACCTTAACCTTTATTTCCTGAAGTACTAATTGTATGTGATTGCTGACAATTCTGTAATGTACATGTTCGCAAATATTGTTTATATCCTGGGAAATATTTCAATAAATAGATTTACTTGCAACAATGCAGTTTCATTCTGTTACTGCCCAAACCTGTCAGCAAGGCTACATTGGAGACCCAACAGTAATATAAGTATAATGAGTCATAAGTTATTTTAAGGAATTACCAGATTCTAGTAAACTGAGCATGTGCAGAGCTGTTGTTAAGTTTCTGCAGCAGCTTTGCACATGCTCAGTGTACTGGACTGTAGTACCTGGTAGCTGCTTAACCATTCAATGCATGACTTTTTATTTGAAGCTATAAAAACTATCACGCTTAATGCAAAGTTCATGTATACTGAGCAAAATATTGAGGAAAAAAACTTAATAGGTGGTCAGCTATATAGTCCTTCCATGATGTGCCCAAAGTCTCTCATCTTTCCAGAAAGTAACTCATAATGCAAGAGTAGTACGTGATTGACTTCTTTTATGTAGCAAAAGAGTAATACTAAAGTAAACAAACACATGTTTATAACTCAATACATCAAACTGATTCAGTAGTGCTCTGCAATTTATAATTTCTATGTCAAGCTACTAGCATATGTAACACTACGTATACAAGCAGCTACAAATGAATGTGGTAAAATGTTGATCAGTTTGAGAGATAATAAAAAACAAGGCATGTAGCTGATCAGCTATACTATGCGTTTTAGGGTTAAGCGAACCTGTAATTGCACTACAGAATATTGCAAAATTTAAAAAATAATTGAATAAAAGTTTCACTTACATAGAGCACAGCAGTCTTCAAAGTCATACTGTATTAGAGCACAAACCTTTCTAATGTTGGGTTTATTTCTCCATTGTGAGAATCTATGAAGTTTTCACTATTTTATGTTGAAAAATATTTTTAAATTCCTCTGGAAGCCTTTCTTTTGTAGTGTTGATAATTACAAAAATCATTGGGTTTCATCAGAATGCAGACCATAAATATTTGTTATATTCTCACACAAGCAACAAACACACCACCTCACAACAGTATAGGGTTTCTAAGTTTAATTAAATATAAATAACTCTGAGAATATACAGTTTATTTTTGTTAATATATATACAATGAAGTCTTGATTAGCGTATGAAACTATAAACAAATAATGTTCTTCCTTTTGCATTATTGCACCATCTTAGTAATTATTTTTACTGTTTAATAATCCATCACATCAGTAATACATTTCAATACACATTGCATTTACATTCAGCCAACCACAGGTGATATGTTATCATCAATATGGCCCTCAATAAGGGCTAGCAATATCTCACAGGATTGCCGTCCAGTATATCAAATGAGTACACAAAACATTAATAACACAAAATCTAGGTCTTCAAGATAAATGACATTACAGACAGAAGAAATTTGTAAAATGAAGTCAGTATCCAATCCTGAGATAAAAAGAGTGGTGTTTACAGACAATCTTTCACATTTTATTTCAAATTAATACATACTGACTAGTATCAGAAGCAAATAATTCTCGGTTATTACATGACTGGTACACATGGTCACAAGTAATATTTCTTAGCTGAAAACAAGACTAGAGATTAATTAAATGTTCCTCTATGTGTAATGCTCACATGTTATTAACAAGACAATAATGTTCCTGGGTTGTGCAGCACTTCAGTTCCAGACCACAAACCAAGAGCTTCTGACAAAGTAAGTGGAAAAACACAGCTCAGTAATCAACACTCTTCATGTCTGGCATCACTCGCACATATCTTTACAAATAAATAAAATTACAGACTTGCACATTCAAGCCATCCACCTTCAACACACCTAACAATAATAATACTCTAGCACTACATTCAGAAGCTACATTAATAACATTTACATCTACTTGAAGCATTTAACTTGTAGTTCACCAATTTATCTAACATTCACATGTGCGTCTAATTGCATACACTACAGGCAGTAACAATTAGACATCGC
The DNA here is from genome assembly GCA_026315105.1 of Locusta migratoria. Taxonomy (NCBI): domain Eukaryota; kingdom Metazoa; phylum Arthropoda; class Insecta; order Orthoptera; family Acrididae; genus Locusta; species Locusta migratoria. The sequence goes on from CM048745.1 coordinate 394,503,153, forward strand.
TGCCCAATCCCAGAGTGGCTACCAATATTTGTTCCAAGGTTCACCTGTACATTCAGAACCAAAACCTTCTTAAGGTGTCGTAGATATACTAACAACCTACATGAATGCAACTCAATCCACATTGTTCAAAGCTAATGGATATCATTTATTATTGTTTTTATTATGGTTCTAGATTTTTTACAACCACAGAAAGAAATTTTGGTAAAAAGACTAAATACCAGTTGCACAATACAAATCTTTACTACTTGGGCACTTTTTCCGATGTATGAGTCACCTCATCTGTCGACTCCAGGTATGGTGTTCACATACCATGCCTTGAATGGATAGACAAGACAATTCTGATACCTCTCAAGAAATGCACATGGTGCACAAAATCATACACAAAAATTAATTCTGTTGTGCAACTGATAGTTGGTCTTTTTATTAAAAACCTTTTGGTTCTGAGAACTTTACAAAAATCAGTAAGTGATTAGGTATTGTTTATAGTAGTAATAACTTTTTTTTGAAAACACTCAATTTGTTTATATACAAATCATTGAAATTGTGTTTGCCATTCCCATGAAATAAAATGTCATTTGTACATTTTTCAAAAAGGTATACTACACATATGTACATGTTTAATCACTTCTAAGAAAGATGAAAAATAGCCTTTTAGTACTAGAATTCCGTGTTATGAATTTACAAAACCGGAATACTTAAAAATGTGAAAAAAGTTTTTGTTACTACAGGTACATACTTTGCATGTACCAATTGCTCAAAATCAGTCACAATATATTTCATTTACCACATCATTGAAGTTGAGCCTCTTTTTGGTAACAACATTATTTGAGTTTGAGATTTGTCTTACAACACAAACAACTTCCATTCATCATTCAAGTTATGTGAGCTATCAGCACTGAGGCTCCGCAGTATTTCATCATTACAGTTCACACTACATAAGTGGAGAAGCCCATACAAACTGATACAGAGGAAAATGACAAGGATAGCCTATATGATGAATGAGAAAACTAGGAAAGATAGATGCCAAGTGTGATTACAAAGTAAAAAATAAGTTATTCAGCAAGCTAGTCCAAGGATATGCTACAAAATTAATGCTAAAATGTAAAAGATGACACAGCAATAGAAGAAATACTAAAATTGTAACAATGTACTACACTGTGCGACTCACTAGAAGATACTTCAATAACCTCATGTATCACACCAAACTCGGCCAGAAAATATTGAGACAACAGTAACATAGAAACACCAAATTCCTGCAACATTTTTGTGTACATCATGTGGCAGAGGATTTGAGTGAGAAGTTCAAAAACTTCCTGTCCTGGCGACTTCGACAGAGAGTATGAACAGTATTATTTACTTATCACATTGTAGGTACGTTGTTGTTGTTGTTGTTATTTGGATGTTTAAGGGGGTCAAAACTACAATGGTCATCAGTCCCCCATTCCATCACAAAATGTCAAAAATAAAAGCGCGGACGTCAAATAAATGCGCCCAGAGATTAGGTTTGCGAAGTGGGATGGAAATCCCACTGGGTCTATAAAACATCAACAAAACGGAGAAGAAACTAAAAGAAAAGGGGACGAACACACAAAGACACCTTACTACAAAGAGGCCGAAGGCAGTGGTTGACCGACCATAGGAATAAAAAAAGGAAAAGTCAACCACTCGGCAGTGCAAGGGAAAGACCAGTCATAGAGACTGATAAAAACCTCCTGCTCGAATAAAACTTAAAACTGAATTTGCTGCTGAAGCATCGTCACGTAAAACATCTGATAAAACGCCAGGAATGTTAAAACGACGCCACAAGGCGGCTAAAAACGGGCAGTCCACTAGGATGTGGACTATTGTTAAGTGGGAGCCACAACGACACTGGGGCGGGGCCTCACCACGAAGGAGATGTCCGTGGGTGAGCCACGAATGCCCAATACGGAGTCTACACAGCACCACGGAGTCCCGGCGAGAGGCCAGCACGGAAGAACGCCATGCGGTGGTGGTCTCCTTGACTACCCGAAGCTTGTTGGGTGTGCCCAGGCTATGCCACTCTGCATCCCAACGCTGATGTACGCGGTGGCGCAACAACGAACGGAGATCAGACGCCAGGAGGCCAATGTCCAAAATGGACGCACTGACTGCCTGCCTGGCAAGTCTGTCAACACGTTCATTGCCCGGGATGCCGACATGAACCGGAGACCAGACGAACACCACCGATCGCCCGGACTCTCCAATGGCACAAAGCGTCTCCTGTATGGCCAACACTAGAGGAGACCGCGGGTAACAGTGCTCCAGAGCTCGGAGGCTGCTCAGAGAGTCGCTGCAAACAACAAAAGACTCGCCTGAGCAGGACTGGATATGCAGGAGAGCTCTGTGAATGGCCACCAGCTCTGCAGTGTAAACACTGCAGCCATTCGGCAGACAGTGCTGATCCACATGGTCACCATGAGTATAGGCATATCCCACACAGCCATCAACCATTGAACCATCTGTGTAGATCAGGTCATAACCACGGAACTCCGCTATGACAGCAGAGAACTGACGGCGGAGCGCCTCCAGTGGAATTGAGTCTTTGGGCCCCTGGGCCAAGCGCCTCCAGTGGAACTGAGTCTTTGGGCCCCTGGGCCAAGTCCAGCCGAGTAGACGGCCTTGGCAAACACCACGGAGGTGTACGGGCACGGACCCGATAGGAAGTTGGAAGGGGAGAAGACGATTCACTAATGAAGTCATTCTATGTGTTTTGAATTTCTGACATTAACTGTTGGCAAAGATTTTTATCATGTTGCTGATGTTGCCAACATTATCAAGTGAGACCGCCATTGAGGATGTAAAATTTTACCTTAACCATTATTATTGACAAGCAGGGGAAAATGGCAAGCTACTTCCATTACATCATATTTTGATTTTTTGGGGTTTGCTGTTTACGAAGAATCAAGTTTCAGAGATGTGACAGACAGGTGCAACATCTGTAGCCCATTGCTTCTTTGCACCATATTTTAGAAGAAGTAACATACTTAGGAGTTGACATCATAAGGTGGGCGCCAGCCAAGGAAATGACACACACTAAGACACATTTCTGGGCAAATAGGATGGCTGGCAAAATTGGGTCAATCAACAGAACACATATTACAATAGACAGTCCTCCAACAGATTCCCAACTACAGCTACAATAAATTTGGAAGAAGCAAAATATTAAATATAAAGTTAGAACACCCTCCTCCATATTGTCTGGATGGTGATTATGGTGGGATTGGCACCAAATGTTTCAGAGATGTGACAGACAGGTGCAACATCTGTAGCCCATTGCTTCTTTGCACCATATTTTAGAAGAAGTAACATACTTAGGAGTTGACATCATAAGGTGGGCGCCAGCCAAGGAAATGACACACACTAAGACACATTTCTGGGCAAATAGGATGGCTGGCAAAATTGGGTCAATCAACAGAACACATATTACAATAGACAGTCCTCCAACAGATTCCCAACTACAGCTACAATAAATTTGGAAGAAGCAAAATATTAAATATAAAGTTAGAACACCCTCCTCCATATTGTCTGGATGGTGATTATGGTGGGATTGGCACCAAATGTTTCAGAGATGTGACAGACAGGTGCAACATCTGTAGCCCATTGCTTCTTTGCACCATATTTTAGAAGAAGTAACATACTTAGGAGTTGACATCATAAGGTGGGCGCCAGCCAAGGAAATGACACACACTAAGACACATTTCTGGGCAAATAGGATGGCTGGCAAAATTGGGTCAATCAACAGAACACATATTACAATAGACAGTCCTCCAACAGATTCCCAACTACAGCTACAATAAATTTGGAAGAAGCAAAATATTAAATATAAAGTTAGAACACCCTCCTCCATATTGTCTGGATGGTGATTATGGTGGGATTGGCACCAAATGTTTCTTCATAGCCTAATTTCCAGTGCTTGTGATTGGCTTTGGGCTTCTGTCGGACCCTGAACTTCATTGTGTAGTTTTCAGTACAACTTGACAAAATTCTCATCACTGGTAGTACCTGCAGGGCAATGAAAAAAGATGAATAATAAGTAATTGTACTGGAACCTTAGAAATTTCGGTGTAAGACAATGACCATGAAAGCAAAGAATCTGTAATAACAACTGCTGTTAAGAACCAAAATTTTTATATGTCTACATTAATTTTTTACTAACATCTGTTGGTGATAGAGCTGTTGTTGTTGTTTGGTTGTTTAAGGGGGACAAAACTACTATGGTCATCATTCCCCCATTCCGTCTCTAAGCGTCAAAAGTAAAATCGAAGACGGTAAAGAAATGCGCCCACAGGTTAAGGTTGCAAAGTGGGAGAGGAGTCCCACTGAGTCCAGAAAATATCATCAAAAAAAAAAAAAAAAAAAAAAAAAGAAAAACGACAGGGTACAAAACGAAAAGAGACGATCACACTAAGACACCTAACAACGAAAAAGTCGATAGCTGTTGTTAACCGACCATAAGAATAAAAAAGGAAAAGTCAACCACTCGCCAACACAAAGAAATCTCCAGTTACAGGGAATGATAAAAAAAACCCTGTCGAATAAAATGTAAAACGGAATCTGCCATTGTAGCATTGTCACCTAAAACATCTGATAAAACGTGAGGGAGGTTAAAATTCCGCCGCAAGGCAGCTAAAATGGGGCAGTCCAACAGGATGTGGAATATTGTCAGACGGGAGCCACACTGACATTGGGGTGGCTCTTTCCCACATAGGAGATGTCCATGGGTGAGCCATGTATGCCCAATGCGGAAGCGACACAAAACCACTGATTCCCGTCATGAAGCACGCATGGGGGAATGCCATGCAGCCGTAGTTGCCTTTACCACCCAGAGCTTGTTAGCGATGCTCAGGCTACGCCACTCAGTATCCCAAACCCGATGTACTCGCTGGCGCAACAATGAACGGAGACCAGAAGCCGGGAGGCCGATCTCTAGACTGGAATGCCCCGACAGCCTGTTTGGCAAACCGGTCAACACGTTCATTGCCTGGGATACCAACATGACCCGGAGACCAGATGAACACCACCGATCGCCCGGAATGTGTAATGGCATAAAGGGTCTCCTGTATGGCCAACACCAGGGTAGACCGTGGGTAACACTGGTCCAGACCTCTAAGGCTGCTCAAGGAGTCGCTGCAAATAAGAAAAGACTCGCCTGAGAAGGACCGGATATGCACGAAAAGCTCTGTGAATGGCCACCAGCTCTGCAGTGTAAACACTGCAGTCATTCGGCAGAGAGTGCTGCTCCACACGGTCACGGTCACCGTGAGTATAGGCAAATCCCACGCAGCCATCAACCAGTGAACCATCGGTGTAGATCAGGTCATAACCAGGTTACTCTGCTATGACAGCCGAGAACTGACGGCGGAGCGCCTTCAGTGGAACTGAGTCTTTGGGCCCATGGGCCGAGTAGACGGCCTTGGCAAACAGCACGGAGGTGTACACACATGGACCCGATATGGAGATGGAAGGGGCAAAGACTCAGGCTCTAGGAGGACAAATCGAACTCAATATGACCTGATCTGGGGCGTCGCTGATGGTGGAGGACGAACACATCCCAAAAGAGAAGACGATGGTTTGGGTGGCCTTGGGAGCAATATATGTTGGCTGCAAAAGCCATGAGCAGGTGTTGGCAGCAGATCTCCAAAGGCGGGGTCCCAGCCTCCACTAGTAAACTGTTCACCGGGCTGGTGCGGAAAGTGCCCGTCACAATGCGAACCCCACAGTTGTGAATGAGGTCCAGGAGATGCAGTGCCGAAGGTGCTGCTGACACATAGGTAATGAACCCAAAATCGAGACGGGACTGCACCAGCGCCGTGTAAAGCCGCAACAGCATCGAGCGATCAGCACCCCAGGCCAAAGACCAGTCCTAAAAATCGATGCGTGTCTACTACTGTCAGGAGTTCGTCGTTAAGATAAAGTTCAGGATGAGGGTGAACGGTCCGATGCTGACAGAAGTGCATCACTCTGGAATTGGTGGCAGATAACTGAAAGCCATGAGTAAGCGCCCAAGTCTGTGCTTTCCAAATGGCATCTTGCAAGCTACGCTCGGCAACCTGGGTGCTGCAGGGACTAAAAGAGATACAAAAGTCATCAGCGTACAGAGAAGGGGAGACCAACAATCCAACCGCTGTCGCCAGACCGTTGATGGCAACAAAAATAATGGAACGCTTAAAACCGAGCCCTGAGGAACGCCATTCTCCTGGATATGAGATGTGCTCAGGGAGGCACCAATTTGAACACGAAAGGTACGGACAGCTAAAAAATTCTGGATAAAAATCGGTAGGGAGCTCTGGAGGCCCCAGTGATGTAAAGTATTGAGGATATGTCATCGCCAAGTTGAATCATAGGCCTTGTGCATATCGAAGAAGACAGCAACAAGGTGGCGGCACCGGGAAGAGGCTGTGCAGATTGCAGACTTGAGGTACACCAGACTGTTGGTGGTTGATCGACCCTGTCGAAAACCGCACTGGCATGGAGCCAGTAATCCCAGAGTCTCAAGAATCCAACACAACCGCCAACTGACCATCCGCTCCAACAGTTTACATGGAACGTTATTCAGGTTAATGGGACGATAGCTATCCAAGGAAAGAGGATGTTTGTCGGGATTAAGCACTGGGATGATGATACTCTCCCGCCACTGTGACGGGTAAACACCATCACACCAGATGCGGTTATAGACCACAAGTAGATGACGCCGACTATCTGCTGAGAGATGTTTCAGCATTTGGCTATGGATGCCATCAGGCCAAGGCGCCGTGTCAGGACATTGTTGGAGAGCACTGAGGAGCTCCCACTCAGTAAAAGAAGTGTTGTAAGATTCAGAGCGGCGGGTACGAAAGAAGAAGGACTGGCGTTCTACCCTCTCCTTTACTGTACGGAAGGCCATTGGATAATTGGCAGAGGCAAAGCCACGAGCATAACATAATGCTCTGTCAACATCTTTACAAGTGTCTCCGGGTCCGTACATATAACTCAATTTGTAGAGATCCCAGGGATTCCTGCTGGCGTCTGTAATACCTGTAGCCGCCTGATTTTACTCCAGACCTGCGAGGCTGAGGTACCTGACCCAATAGTGGAAACGTACCTCTCCCAGCACTCCTGTTTCCGTCTTCTTATAAGCTGGCGAGCACGAGCGCGAAGCCGTTTAAAATTGATAAGGTGATCCTGAGAGAGGTGCCGTTTGTATCGCTGTAAGGCCTTTAATGGCCTCAGCGACCTCTGGCGACCACCACGGCAATGTCTTACGCCGTGGGCACCCTGATGTAAGCGGAACGGTAGCGTTCGCAGCAGAAATAATAGAATGTTTGGTGCTCTCGACCACCACATCGATGTTCTCGAGTAGGGGAGGGCCAACGATGGTAGCAGAATTATAGTCTTCCCAGTTAGCCTTGTGCAGACCCACCTGAGTGGGCATGCTGTGGACTCGCGTTGTGCGAGTGACAAAAAAAAACGGGGAAATGGTCACTGCCACACAAGTCGTCATGGGCTCTCCAGTAAACAGTGGTGGAAGGCTGTGGCTGCAGATCGACAGATCAATGGCCAAAAATGTGCCATGTGCCACACTAAAATGTGTGGCAGCACCTGTATTCAAGAGGCAGAGGTCGAGTTGAGTTAGGAAATCCTCGACAACCCCGCCATGACCAGAGATCGTAGAATCACCCCACAAGGGACTGTGGGCATTAAAGTCGCTCAACAGTAAGAAAGGTGGGGGTAGTTGAGCTACGAGTGCAGCCAAAACATTCACAGATACGTCAGCATCTAGCGGCAAGTAGATACTGCAGACAGTGTGGTCCTCACCCTGACAGCCACTGCTTCTAATGGTATTCTAAGGGGCACGGGTTAACTATACACAGAGGTGAGGACATACACACACACTCCACCTAAGACCCTGTTATATATGCTACGATTGCAGTAAAATCCCCTGTAGCCAAGAAGGGCAGGGGTCCGCATTGCTGGAAACCAGGTTTCCTGAAGAGCAATGCAGAAAGCAGGTGTCGTGCTCAGAAGCTGCCGTAGCTCAGCCAGGTGGTGGAAGAAATCAACACAGTTCCACTGGAGAATGACATTGTTCTAGTGTTGGGAAGACATGAATGAGACAAATCGGCGGGTCATCTCCCAGCATCACTTGCATCCACCGATGGAGGTTTATCAGCTTGAGTGTCCGGTTTTTCAAGGGCATCCCCGAGAGCGAGGTCCTCGGGTGACACAAGAATCTCCACCTCATCCTCAGAAGTAGAGTTGGAGGCGGGGGGGAGTGGTGGCACGGAAGCCACCGTGGACTCTTGTATAGTGCCCTACTTTGGCCTTGATTTACCGTTCCGTTCCCTCGGGGGCTTCGCGGGTGGGAGGTGCTTATCAGACAGCCACAGGGACTGAGGAGGAGAGTGAAGCCCTGCGACCAGCAGTCTGCGAGCGCACCTGCTGCTGGTTAGTGTCGATATCGACACTGGTGGAAGGTAGTGTCTCAAGGGACCCCTTCCGTGTGAGGGATGCCAGAGAAAGTTGTTCTTTCTCCGACGCAGAGGTAGTAGCTGACCCCAAGGCTTTCGCCTTGGGAGCTGTGGAAGCATAACCCCCAACCACCTTGGGGGCAGGCTTAGGTTGCCGGCCCTGGGGGCGCACAGAAACAAGACGAAGTAGGAAATACTGCCACCGCCAAGGAGAGTGGCGACGACGTTACTCCTGTGAATGAGTTTTTCATTGTATCAGGGTGCAGACGGTCAAACTTTTTCTTTGCCTCATTATAGGATATACGGTCCAGGGTTTTGTACTGTGTAATTTTCCATTCCCGTTGAAGTGCGGGACATTGCGACGAGCAGGGAGGATGGTTCTGACCACAGTTGATGCAGATGGGAGGCGGTGTACATGGGGCGCCCAGATGTGCTAGATGCTCGCAGTCCCTACATGTAGCACTGGACATGACATGCAACGGAAAGACATATGGCCAAACTTCCAGCATTGAAAGCACCTCACAGGGGGGGGGGGAGGAATATAAGGCCGCACGTAACAACGGTAGACCATCACCTTGACCTTTTCGGGTAATGTATCACCCTCAAATGCCAAGATGAAGGCACCAGTAGCGACACTATTATCCTTTGGGCCCCTATGGACGCGCTGGATAAAATGAACTCCTCGCCGTTCAAGATGTGCCCGTAGCTCGTCGTCCATCTGGAGCAGCAAATCCCTATGGAAAATTACACCCTGAACCATATTCAGGGACTTGTGGGGAGTGATGGTCACCGCAACGTCACCCAGCTTGTCACAAGCGAGTAGCGACCGTGACTGGGCAGGGAATGCTGTGTGGATGAGAAAAGAACAGTTGCGCATTTTAGATAGTGAGTCCACTTCCCCAAACCTGTCCTCCAGATGGACCACAAAGAACTGAGGCTTGGTCGGCGAAAATATGTCCCCATCACTCCTGCAGCAAATGAGATATCTCGGATCATATTCTTCATTCTGTTTTGCGCCCCGACGTCCCTCCCAAGATGCAGTCGGGGAGGAGAACGTTTGGGGGTCGTACATAGAGGAGTTGAACTTTCCCTTCTTAGAGACGGTGGTTGTACGTCCGCCGTCACCCGATTTTTGTCTCTTCATTGCGGGTGATCCGCCCCGATGCCACCCACTCAGGTCAGGGGCTCTCCTCATGGGCGCCACCCAGCCACAGCAACGTCACCTGGCGGGATGACCGTTGCTCGGAGTCCTGATGCCCCACAGAGACGAGCATCGACTCCTTGGCTTGCATGAGGAGTATGCAGCTCTGGCATCGGTAGAGTGATCCTGTGTTGTCAGGGGGCTACAGCCAAGAGGGTACATGACGACCCCACCACAACGAGCTGGCTACCATGCTGGCTTTCTGGCGCAGTGTAAACCATTATGACTGGGGTGCAAGGGTGTCAGTGCAAAACGGGCATGGCTTGCACTGAGATGAAATAACCTTTCTGACGGCTACATAAAAGCCGCAGCCATGATGCCGTTCCATAATTGGTGCATAGGATGGAATTGCACAATGAATAGTCATTGCACCACGTAAAGTGGCCTTTCCCAAATGGTTCGCTCTTCAGGAAAATTTTGGAAAATGTAAGGTCAAACCCACGTAGGGGACCAAAGGTATTTGGCCGAAACGTATGAAGACTCCTTTTAATCGCCTCTTACGACAGGCAGGAATACCGCAGGCCTATTATTACCACCGAACTTGCAGGGGGAGGTGATGGAACACCTGCTGCTGCTGGCACTACATTTGTGCTGGGCTGCAACCACATTCCTCTTTGTAACGCCTGTTCTCTCATCTATATTGTAGAAACCTGCTACTTCTTCTGTTGGTGCTTCATCTGTGTTGATAAGATTAATTAAACAACAGTTTTACAAGTTATTTGTATATTTAGCTTTTATAAAAACAATTTAAAAATCTTACATGTTATGATCTAAGAAATACTAATACAGCTACTGATATATGTACCTAAGTTTTCTTGAAATACTAAATTGTCTTCCATGATGAGATTGTGTAAAACACAGCATGCTCGAATGAAATGAGCTGTGTTGAATATTTCTGAGTTTCAAGTGGTATAATTGCCTAAACCGCTGTTTCAGGAGTCCAATGCAGTGTTCCACAACAATCCTGTTTTTAGAGTGTGCCATGTTAAAATCAGTTTGCATTCTGGTCAAATGCCCTTTATTCCTATATGGGGTTAGTAAATTTCTGAGGCAGGGGTAAGCACTATCGCCTAAAACATGGAAATCCCAGCAGTTTTCCTGGATAGTGTGGTAGAATGTGGATGTTCTAAAGACTCTTCCATCGTGTACAGATCCTGGATAACCGACGAATAAGTTTAGAATGCGCCGGTCGTGATCACAAACAATTTGAAGTTGCATGGAATAATAACTTTTCCGATTCAAATACGATTGGGGATCTTTTGGAGGTCTGTCTATTCTGATACGTGTTCAATCAATTGCCCGCAATCGCACCAGGCATCCTATTTGACCGGAAATTAGGCTCAATTAGTGCCCTTCCCTCGGCAGATGGCCACTTTATGACGTCGACTCCAAATTCACTAACAAAGTACGTCACACTTTATAAACATTATACAACGAAGCAATACAGATGTTGAATGTCTGCCACATCTAAAAAAAACTTACTGCCTCGTGGCCAGCAAACCATAAAAATATTAGAATATGTTGCAGTGGAAACAGCTTTCCACTTCCTCCAGCCAGATAATTAAAATATCTATAGTTTTTTAATTTCTCACTCAAGTCCTCTGCCACATGACGCCGCACACAAAAATGTTCTAAGAATTCAGTGTCACTACACTGCGACACCACATTTTCGAAATTATTTTCATTCTTCTGCCTTTTTGAGCGATGTACAACTTCCAGGTCCTCGTCAATGGAAATAAAATCAGATTCCGATTCGCTAGACATCTGTAATAAATGAGAGTATATATTTATCATTTATCATATATATTTATCATTTTACTTCTACAAGTAAACGTAACTTTATAACAATAATAAAATGCTCACCTTAAAATACACACAAGAACCAACTTACAATTACTTTGAATAGCCTTCGAAAACAGAAGATGCCAGGTCACCTGGGTCTACGCCCACTATAACTCAGGCAACTATGCGCATGCCCAAATCTGGCAGCTTGAGCACGCCAGAAATAATTTTCCGGTACAATCTGGTAGCTTGCGGCTACTGCTTAAACAGCAAACAGCCACTCGGCAAGTAGTCAGAAACGGGTAAAGGCGCTGACTGAACTTGATTTCAACTCTGCGCATGCGCGAGTAGCTTATTTTTTTAGCGTGGACTGTCACAGTATTACCCGTTCAACTTACAATGGACGTTTCAGCTGAAGGCGCTGCGAACTGTTGACTTGTTCTGCTATCATTTATTTCGAATGGCGTACGGCCGTTATAATTACGCTCATTGGTATATTCTGTTAAGTCATTCTTGAACATAAAAGCTATCGAAATGAATAACAAGAATATAAATGTACTGTTTTACGATAAAACAATGCAGAAGCATGTTTGCAAAGAAAAAAAATACAGTCGTTTTTAATATATTCTTCTGAAGGAAAAATATGTGAACTGAAAAAAAAGAACCTGTAATATTACTATGGAATAACTGGAGCGAATGCATAATACATTTTTTGTTGATATATTTTTCTACAGAAAATTTTTCGGAATTAAAATAAAATCGTTATTTTGCAATGTAATGATTTGGTTTTGCGGGCAGCTGATAAAATACATTTGCTGTTAATACTAACATCTATGAAATTAAAATATTGAGGTACAGGCTAATAACTAAAGGGAAGTTATCCCCGCTGGCAGGACACGCTGGTGTAGGTTTGTCATTCACCCTGCTGAGCCTTAGTTTGAGTAGTCGATGAAAACTGAAAATTATTTATTTTAAGTTTTCCTTATAAACGTACTTTGTGACGTCGTATATTTGCACGATACCTATCCATTTCGGCAAACGCTCAGATTACATAGCCGCACTGTGACAATAGCGTTACGTGTAGTCGCAAATTTTTGTACAATGGTAGAGGAGAGTGTCATGAACAACATAATAAAAATCCTGACCTGTGGGGTGTGATCGTTGGGGTAGGGGTGCGTTTAAAGGTCACTTTTTCACGTTTTTCTTAAATAACTCGAAAACCATGGCTTCTAGTGAAAATACTCCCTAGTACAAAATTAAGGTACGTTAAATTTCCTACAGAAAATAACCTATTTATTTTTTCTCTAGGACTAATAGTTTTCTCATTACAAGGAGTGAAAAAATGGCAATTTTTGAAAACAATCTTTTACTAGTATAAAATTAATGTTTATTGTTAAATGAAGTGGATTAAGACCAAATATTAAAAACCAATACGTCATTTAAGTACAGCAGAACAGTACTGAGGGATAAATTTTGTTCTGAGGATGTGCCAGGTGGCAGCGGGAGAGGGTGGGGATTTTGGAGGGGGGGGGGGGGAGATGAGGGAAAGCATGAAGCTGGATTGATGTCAAGCACTTCCCTAATTTGTGCTTCTGCAAAACGAGGAGGGAGCTAGTGAATCCCTACTCCATGTACCCCATTAGATCACAGAAGGAATTACAGGGTGTTTCACCAAGTTTACCGACACTTCCACAACACATCTCGTAAATAACTGGTGATGCAGTATGCGACAGCATGTAGTATAGGTGATATGAATGATTGTGGACGAATGGCAGCAATGAGGGCATGGGATATAGATGCCGACTTCTTTTGATTTTTTCCCCCTTTTTTTCGCCGATATGCCGTCAATGAAGACTTGGAGTGAATGATGTACCATTTCCTCAGCTTCACAACAGAATTTGTCAAAGGGTGGAAAAACAGAACTATCATACGCCGTTGGCTGAACATCTTCTAAAATTATAGTGGCAGCTGCCTTTACAATTCTTTCTCATTCTGCCAATTCATCTTTGCACTTTGAAGAATATCAAGCGTCATTTATAATTTTTTCACCTGAACTGTGAAAGAACACACAACAGCTTTCCTGGTGAGGATTGTACTAAAAGCAATAGTGTCCTCACACTTTTCTCTCAGTCTCTCCTTAATTGTCTTTATATGAGGCAATGTTCCAGAATCTTGATTCCAACAACTCGTCTAAGGTGAACTGGCAGTCATAATTCCTCTCTATGTTATTGAATGTTTCCTCCATTGACGAATAGATTTCTTCGTCATCAGGGTGTCCACTCTGTCTAGATGTAGGCACTGAGCCTATAAAGAATCTTTTATAGCTATCCTCGTGTATCATCTTGCATCTGTAGCATGTAGTCACTAACAGAACAGATACGTCTTTCGATTGTGTATTCCCATTCATCCTTCCTCTCCTGTGCACGAACTATAATTGTATTAACGTAACTAAAGGTTCGAACACTTTAACCTTTCGCCGCCTTTTTTCTTCTTCTTCTGTTTAACAAGAAATTCATCATCAATTGCCTCTGCACAAAACAGGCAATTAGTTTTAAAAGGAAATTTCGCTTCAGCTGAACGCAATCGTTTGACTCCAGTGGACGTTGAAGGCTGTTCCTCTAAAAGAGATTCTCATAAAAATCTTTTAACTGAGTCACATTTGTTGTACTCTTTCCTGCAAGATGCATGAACACCACCACTTATTTTGTTCCTGAAACCTTCAGCTTTCCCATCTTTTCTCAAGTAAGTGGCATTTAGCAATTCACGTATTCCTTTCCCACCAACATTGCATAGGTCATTGACAACATCACTCTCGAAGATCAAACTCTTTTCCGCCATTGCTTACAGAAACATATTTCATGTACAGACACTCTTAATTACTGAAAAAAAGTAATCTCTTAATGAAATAAATTCCAAATATACGACAAACTCTGCTGCAATATTTAATTATCAGTAACGCATTTCATGTTCTTAGTGCACCATCATGTAAACTCCAACAAGTGATGAAGTAATTATTACATGAAACCTTTGATTCCTTAACGTACCTAAGCTATTGAATGGCAGCATAAACAAAAAGTACGAGATACAAACAAGGCAGTGGGAACCATTTAACTCACTCTACCTTAAAGTTGTTTTCATTACTCACATAACAGAAATGGACAGAAAATGCTGTCTGTAAGTTGAAGTGCGAGCAGTTCTCATGGTGGTGGAAGGCACCTTCCCCAGAAATAAGCTGCAACAAACGTGCAGTATGCCCAACAATCAATTTCCTGCCTACAGGTGCAAAGAGATGTCCAGAGATGTACTGCTTAGTTCTATTAGTAACTAATACCTGTATTCCATTTAGTGTTAATGTATTTGTTAAAAATGAACACTTCCCACAACAGTCATCGTACAACGCATTTTGTGGAATATTAACACTCTCCAGGTGTGTGAGCATACTGCGACAACTTGGTGAAACACCTTGTAGTTGTTTCTGCGACCTAATGGGGTAGATGGAGTGGAGACTCACTATCTCGCTCCTCCTTTTTCAAAAGCACAAATAAGCGAAGTGCTGGACATCAATCCAGCGTCATGCTTTTTCTCATCTTCTACCCCCGCCCCCAAACCCAAAAGCCACCCTCTCCTGCTGCCATCTGGCACATTCTCAGAACAAAATTTATCAAAAATGTTCAAATGTTTGTTATTCTATGGGACCAAACTACGTTGGTCATCAGTACCTAGACTTACAAACTACTTAAACTAAGTTAAACTAACCTAAGGACAACACACACATCCATGCCCGAGGAAGGATGCGAACCTCCGACGCGAGAGGCCGCGTGATCAGTAACATGGCGCTCCAGACCGCTCGGCTAGTCCCACGCGGCAACAAAATTTATCACTCAGTACAGTTCTACTGTACTTAAATGAGGCATTGGCTTTTAAAATTTGGCCTTAATCCACTTCATTTGGCAATAAACATTACTTTTATACCATTAGAAGATTGTTTTCATTAATTACCACTTTTCCACCCTTTGTAATGAGAAAACTATTGGTCCTAGAGAAAAAATGAATAGGACCTTTTCTGTAGGAAATATATCCTATAATTTTGTACTGGGAAATATTTTCACTGGAAGCCATGGTTTTCGATTTATTTAAGAAAAGCGCTCACACCCTACAGGTCAGTATTTTTAGTATGTTGTTCATGACACTCTCTGCTACCACTGTGCAAAAATTTGCGACTACACGAATTTTTCGCCCTAATCGCCATTTTTCGGTCTTCGTTGACTGGGCTATTGTTGCATATCACTGACAGAGCAAAACTGACAGACTCTAGGTATGACGTAGCATCTAATGAATCTGTTAGTTGTGAGAAACTAGAGGATGCGAAAAGAAAATTAAATGATGCAATGTACGTACTTGCAAATATGCTGAAGAAGAGAATGAGTGGCGCCTGGGAAAAGTTTGACGCTGTAGTGAATGCTGCAGATGGAAATCACGAAGTATGTACATTGCAGAGAAAACGGTTGTATTCTTGTCTCTTCTACCTGTTCCATGAGAAGACATAGATGCTCTGTCGAACAAAAACAGGCCATGGAACGAAGTCACTGTTATGTCGCAGCAAATAAAAAGCGCACTATTTGTGATGCAGTGGTATTCATGTGCTGCCAAGACCTTAGACAATCAGTATTGTTCATGGAACCGGTTTCCAGAAGGTAGCCCAAACACTCATATCTTTAGGAGCTGAAATGGGTTCTGAAGCTGATGTAGAGGCTTGTACTACGTCATTCAACTACTGTGAAAAATCGAGTGGTTTCAATTGCAGATGACATAAGAAAGGTGCTTGTACCACGAGTTACCGCTGCTATTATCAGTAAAACAGCCACTTTTCAGACTGATATGTGGATGGAAGATAACCTATATTACCTTGACTATGTCCACTATTAGTGAAACGTGGCATATGGAGAACAGTGTACTCTTTACGGCTCCATTTCCCGATGAGGAAAAAAAACAGCAGTCAACGTTTCAGCGGAGCTGGTTCGACGTTTTGAGTCCTTGCAAATTTCTGAGGGCTTAATAAAGTCGACACCTTTCGTCACAGATCAAGGTTCTAACATTGTTGCAGCTCTGAAAGACTTTACTAGACTTCCTTGTGCTTGCCACTGTCTTAACACTGTGCTCAAACATATTTTTAAGTCCGAATTTTTGGGATTGAAGCCAGAACTAATTCTCATAGAAAAGACAATAAACGCGTGCAAAGCACAAGTGACAGTTGGTCTTTCAAAAACACTCACAAAGTCGCTCAAACAAGAGATAGAAGTCCGATATGCTGGTTTCAGAGCGCGATTCTCTCACTGAGATTAAGGCGTTGCTTCCACAAAAAGAGTTAATTAGACTTGATAATATTGACGAACAGAGACTCAATGAGCTTGTCATGTTTCTCGAACCATTCAAAGGAGCAAGTAACGATCTAGAACGAGACAATGCTCCAACTCTTCATTTGGTACTTCTCTTGCGATGTAAGTTGAAAGATAGCTATGTAAGGTTGAAGTCTGCGATTCATATCTTTGCTCCGCGGGGAGCATCTTTGGTCGGTACGCGTTCCCGCGTTTGAGCAGTAGCAGTGCAGTGGTGGTTGTTGTCCGGACTCGGAAGTGTGAGCAAGGAGAGTGTTGCAGGCAGTCTAAGAATGAAGTTGTATATCCAACATGAAATTGGCACATTTCTTAATGAATTTTTCTATGTATAAAGATCTCAAGAAAATAATTGAATCTGATATGTACACTCTTTGACAAAAAACCTGGCCGCCGGCCGGCCGCCGCTGAGCCTAAGTCCGAGCCGATCGCTACATGGGACAATAAAAGTGGCCGCGCTGATTCGCTCTAAGTCCATCTATCTGCACAATCTGGCAACACTGCAGACTGCGGGAGTTCATACAGCACTTCTTGTGTGCAGTTAGAAGAAAACTGGGTCAGCTCCCTCCTTGGTCTTGCGGTAAAGTGTGCGACTTGCATGTTCAGTATTAGCCATCGAAACCGACTGTTGACAAAAATTTTTAATTCACGTCACTCGTTCATGCTCATGCCCCATGTGAAAGGGAAGCGTATTTCATTTTTTGGTACACTGGTAATAACATTTCGGCCCAATAACATCGCCGCAGCAGCAGTGGCGGCGCTACACAGCGCTGCCTCGCCCTCTGCCCACAGCGCCTGCCGCCGCTCATCGCCCTGGATGTGTTAAACGCGTTACTCTTGAGTGGTGATCCACAAAAAACGTTGAGATTCGTATTTCACACAGGATATAACGAAGCAGACCACCTATTTTGAATGATGAGCATATAATACATTAGAGAGGCAAAAAATTGTCGTTGTCCAATCTAATGGCACTCTACGATGGTTAACACTTATTTGTGATTTAAATCTCGATCCTTTTCCTTTCAGAAAAGCCTTTCATATAATTTGTTATTGTCATCAGTTCATATGTTTTCATCAAGACACAACATGTAACTCACTAAAATGTTTTAGTGGCGTTGTTTCACTCCGTACGGCAAATGAATGAGCTAAATTATGCGAATACGTTTCAGTGCACGTTCTAAGCAATACAGGCACACTGCAAGGTTCGTGTCTTCATGTCTCATTTCTACAGGAGATATTTCACATCAATGGAGATGAATTCGAATTTCTTCGAAGGCGTTTGTATGGTGAAGCAAAGAAGACATCTAATACCATTTCCATAATTTGAAGTCGACCTTTCTGAAAGGCTTACTGTATAAAGTTTTTCTTATGATTCCGTTAAAGAGTTTCTTCTTGCAATCTGCAGCATATAAAGTAAAATAAAATGAAATTAAATTCCATCCCCAGCCGCACTTTCTCCAACCAGGATTAGAACTGCCGACTCACACTAGGGCTGCATGACAAGACACAAGCAGAACCACACAGCCAACCACACACTGTGGCATCATGCCCTCAGTCTCTCACATATTCAATGCTGAGCCTCTAACGCATCGCGAAAGAACCTGAAAGTCACCTACACAAATAACTACATTCCTTGAGTGCAAAACTTAAATTTCTGTCTCTCATTTCACGACAGCATTACAAATCATTGGTCATGAAACTAGAAAAGGAATGTCAAGTGAACTTAGTGAACAATTCAGTACCACTTGAGGAAGTAACTTCACTGTCACAGTGTTGCCAAATATCAGCAACGATGTTGCCAGTTCTTAGCTGTACTAGGAAGACCTGTGAAGCGATAAGCGACGCGAAATCGCGCTGGTCTCAAGCGGGCTTCTAGAGGGGAGTCGCGCATTTCGGTTAATATGCGACGCTGTCTCCTGATTCCGTCGTCACATTTACGATGCAGATATTAAATTCGTCCAATGAGGCCGAAACTATCGTTTAAATTTTTTGAAGCTTTACTGCATTATGATATATTTTCAGCAAATGACTAGAAAAAAAATACTGATATTGTGATTGCAACATACGGCAAATCAAAGACTGAGATACGTAAACATGCATCACGATTACAGTTTTATCTCCCCCCCCCCAAAAAAAAAAGACTAAAACAATAGCTTTGATACATTTCGACAAAAAGCTAATTTTTTATGAAAAGTTACTGGAAATCAATGATGCCCCATCCGTCTCGAAAAACTTGAAAGGGACTGCGTTTCAAAATGCAACCTTACGACTGTACAAGTAATATTTCATGTCTTCTACGTGTTGGTTTGCTTGAAAGCCAGAAGAAACATAGTTAACTGATTATTTGTGCAACACAGTAATTATTTTACTTAAGTATTCAGAAGACTGGATATTTAAAATTACGGCCATGAACACAGAACATTGATGGGCCAACAAATGATGATGAGAATCCGAACCCATGTGTCTGATGGATTTTTCGAACGTTGCAACCTATGACTTGCACGTGTTGTTGCTTAGTATCTGTCGTCACGATGTTAAATCAACAGAAATTGTTAAAAACATTTTACCTACTTTCTCCTATTGTCCCATTTTTCGTCAAACCACACATTATTTCTGGTCTCTTGGCCACATGGGAAACAAAGCTTTTGCAACTGAATTAATGATAATAATGATGGTAATAATGATAGTAATCAATGATATTTACGGCATTACAACAGAATGATAAAGATTACAATAACAATAGAAAATGACGATCTCTTGGTTGACACAATGAAATGAGTTTTGGTATTTCGTTGCTGAATGCCATTTATGATATTTTTCAGAGGAGAAAAATAGACCTGAAGCCACACACATCACTAGTACAACGATACCCCACTAATCAACTATGCTTGCTGTAGATGAGAAAACGAGAACGGCGCCACCGAGCTAAAACGAGATTACTCGTTCAGTTATCTGACATTTTTTGGCAGTTAATACAGACAGTCCCGACATAAAACAAAATTATTTGCAATTTAAGGAGTTGTAGACCTTTCTGCGGTCGAAAATTTAATTCAGGATAACAGAGTCATTTAAATGCAATGACTAATCTCATATCCTCATGAATATTGGAAAATACCTCGAATTCTGGAACTAAGGGAACGATCAGAGTTTCCTAGCATCATAAGCAATACTGCGAAGCTATAGGAAGAATTTATTGGCCATCCCACAATATCCTCATTCCTACAAACAGCTTGCTTCAACTGGCTTTTATCCATGCTGCGCTACCAACGCCCATTCTAAGTAAGGCTTCAGTCCGAAAGCAGACAACATCATTGAAAATGCTGATGAATAGATGACTTACGTTCATCAACTTCCGGGGAGAGTTTCTTTCAACGAAACGGAGAAAGTGTGAAATGACTACTTTATCCAAAGTTCCTACGGACTTTTGTCCCAAATTGGACGTATATACGTTCAGTCTTGTCATACGCGGCTCACATTCCAGGAATATCACCAAAATGAGCATCTGGCGGGTACCGTCCTAGAGCAGCTATTACGCAAGTTTTTACCGATAATCATAAAATTGACAAGACGGCTTTTGCTGCAGAATATAGTGACTTCTATTACATCCACATAACCTTTCCCAATAAGAAACTGTTTTCTTCGTATAGTGATGCCCCTGTTTAGGTGCATTATAATGTTAGTGTTTAATGTTGCTTCAAAAGTACTTTTTGTCTTAAATATTTTTATATTTGCAGGTGATTCAAAGTAATTGTAATAATTAGTTTCCCTTCAAATTACTCCATTCATTCGATCTGTTATTTGTAAAGTAATTGCAACCACCAAAAGTGAAATTGTCCTATAAACCAAACCTTTCGGTTATCTTAGCTCATTCCTATATGGGCAGAACACTTACATCTGAAATATCTCCACGAAAGGCAGAGAAGCGGACGGTTCTCTGTCATAGTAGAGTTAGGCTCGCTTAGCTAGTCCTCTGTGCAGAAGACATGTAATTATATGTTGAAGAAAGAAGTCATATCTAAGAAACTTGCATATTAATTTTATTTTTCTCGTGTATTTACATTCTTTCAGTTTATATTCGCCTTTATTTCTCACAAAATAATGAGATATATTTTTTTCTGCTAGTAGCTACCTTTGGTCGTTTCCGACCGCACTACATTTTCCGTTGTCTCTAGACGGATAATACTTTGTCTCTGCCGATCCCAGATTTCACGTCGAAAGAAAACATGTGCTCCACATAATTCATTTCGCAGTAGGCGGTCGTATTTCCACCGTTGGTATATTTACTTGTACGAATATTGTTCGTAACCATAAACAGTTTGCTCTTGCTGTTCATCTCCTTAATATTGTTAAACACATATTTTCCCTATAATTCTCCTCGTGAAGTGTTTGAACTGCTGTGCTTTATTATTGTTAGTACCATTAGTTTTTATTTCAAGTTGATCTCTGAATTTGTATTTTGTATTACCGTTATATTTGTTTGTTCAATATGTTTCACAATATTGAAGATCAACAAGTTATCATATCCATTAATATAAGCGACTTCGAGCTAATGTATAACGTTCATTTTAGTCTTGTTTCATCCGTAAAAGTTGCTCTGAAAATCTGGAGCACTTCTTTTAACACCCTTAATTTCAAAACCATACGTAGGCAGAGGACATTCAAGGATTGCTCATTTGTTAACTTCATTCATAATGACAATTTGGATCAAATTTATTTACAAATTTTGTACTCATTCCATTTAATTTTTATGATAGCGGTAAAATTACAGCTTTGCGCAACCTAGGGCATCTGTTCAAAATCAATGAGTAAGAGATACATCAATACTTTTATTTACTATCTTTTAACAAGCAACAGTGCAATTGCTTTCCCTAATATTGTTCTAAACCATGGCACAATTCATCGATCAATTTTAATCGTTTTAACGCGTGATTATTAGGTTGCTTTATTGTCTACTGTGTTTTTGTTACAAATTTTACAATTGAATTTATACCAACGATAGGCCAGACACTTAATTAACGTAACTCAGAACCGCGTGATAATGCAATATTTACACGCATTCGTTTTTGCTACGGAGCGAGTTGGTGCATTGGTAACACACTGGACTCATATTCGGCTGCATGGCGCTTCGAATTGGCCTTCGGCCATTTGGATTTGAGTTTTCCATGATTTTCCTAAATCAGTCTAGGCAAATGCCGAAATGGTCCCTGCGGCAGGGCACGGCCGATTTCCTTCTACATCCTTATCATGACAATCCGAACTTCTGCTTCGCTCTAATGGCCCCCTTGTCGAGGGGATGTTAAATCGTAACCTTCCTTCTTTCTTTCGTGTCTCGTGTGCAATAGAGCTTACTTTGTTCATGTTTCCGTTTGTTGGTACAATTTGTGCAGTTCATTTCAAACCAACTGCCCTCTGAACAAGAGACCTTGAACTTTCAACTTAACTTAGAACTGGATGACACTGCTTCATTAACGCCATTTCTTAATTGGTGTGTGGTGGAGGGCAATTTTTATACAACTGCTGTTTCCGCCTGTTTCTCTTCCAGTCGTGAATTGTCCGCCGTTAAAACTATTTCTCGTAAGACTTAGTGTGAGTTCATATCGCCCTATCTTTTACCTTCGCGATCTTTTCGTGACTAATACAGAAGAGAGGTCAGGTGAAATAGAAATAAAACAAATGTATCGAATGCCTCTGTTGTATTCTCATAAAAACGGTTGAAACTGAATGAAAAATTTCACACATACAAAATTTGAAAAGTGTAAAATAATCATTCAGATGGAAAATGCATAGAAACGTTGTTTTAAAATAGACTAAGACGTATAAAGTAACTTTTGTCCTCTCGATAATTGCTACCGCGTTAAGGATAGTTCTAATAAATTTTCGAGTTTTTAATAGCTATGTCAGACATCATAGTAACACTGGAACATAAAATGTTCTTGCATCATGAGTAATGCTAACAGTAGCGTTTAGTGGCCACCAACGTGAAGGGTAATTTATTTCATTAACGTTCTGAAGTCGATAAGAGGTATGACGCGGTGGGGGCAGCCACGGTAAATGCGGCACAACGAGCGAGCGAAGGCGCGCGCGGCTGGAAACGGAGAAGGCGGAGCGCGCCTGCTGGGGGGATAGTTTTCGTTCTGAACAGAGGAAGCCATCAAAAGGAGCCTAACAGATATTCGGTAGACCTCTTGGAACTTACGCGTTTTGACTTTAACATAAGAAATAAATGAAATTCACGAATTGCATTGAACATTGCAATGTATAGTAAATTAATGTCGTCCGCTATCTGCGACGACACCGATCGAATGATAATCTATCGACGTGAGATACCTGGCACCTAAAAGTTGCCATTAAGTTTGTGCTTTGAAACCTATCACCGCACTGTAATGACCACGTTTCAATTAAAACTATGTTTAAATCGCATACGGCCATGACACTACGTAACATTTTATGAAATCAACGAGGAAGGCAACAAAGACAGGTCCGGAATCCATTGAGCACATCATCAAGGAACGTGCTCAAAAAATTCAAATGGAACGCTATTTATCGTAGCAAGATGTTCTGTCAATAACAGGTCGCTTGTAATTTCCATATTGGCCTGTGGACATTTTATTTTATTAGGAAGCAAACTCGAAGGAAACTGGACAAATTTGGGTATTTAGGAAGACTTTTCTGCGACAAATTGTGAGTCTTATTGTTAGTTAATGGAGTACAGTAAACATAACGATAAGTCCTGTATATGAATCAACCATAAACCGAGAAATAAAACTGGTAATACGCTCAGGAGGGATTCATTGATTTGATTTTTTTTTTTAGGTCCAAGACCGTTTTCACGTTTTTAAATGCCCATCTTCAGGTGTTAATTTTTTTCATATGAAAATTCATTAAAGAGGCACAAGGTTCTAATTGCTTTCATCTGTCATGGGAAGGAAATTTAATTAATTAGGCTCAGATATATGGACCAGTCGAACAGAAATCATCACTGTCATTCAGAATAAAAACCAAGGACATTAAAATGTGGGACAAATAGTCGCGTAATTTTGATTACTGTATTTTCAATTAAACCAGTAGATGGCCGACGAAGTGAAGGAGTACAAACCAAAGAAAACTGCCAAAGAATCGGGGAAACCGATAGATGATGGATTTGTATTTTGCTCATCTTTGCATCAAGTATTATGGCAAGGTAATACGAATATGCGCAACCACCCAGATTCTCTGTTTTGTTACAGCTTCATGAGGACTAAATTCATTTAGGTAATATTCCTTGAATGTGAGACGCATTTGACAAGACTCAACATAGATACAGTCCATGTTCGCACAACAGTGCCTAGTATCATTGGAGAAAATGATGGTTCACATTACTTTTTCGTTTTGTTACAAAAATCTCTCACTGAAAGGTGATGAGGGTAAGTTATCAATTCATCATTATTTCTTCTCAATTCATGGCTAAAACCCAGTTGAGGCCAGATACTAGTATGACTAAGAATATTGTGGGCTGTCGGTTTCAAGATGCGAAGTGTTTGATACCTTACTGTTTAGTGACGGATGATGCAACGTTCATTTCCAGTAACTCATAAAAAATTGCTTTTGTAGATATCTAACAAAGTAATTGTTTTAGTCTTTTTTTTTGGGGGGGGGGGAGAGGGGTGAAACTGAAATCGTGATGGAAGTTTATATATCTCAGACTTTGACCTGCCGTATGTTGGAAGCATAATATCACTATTTTTTTCTCTAGTCATTTGCTGAAATATCATAATGCTGTAAAGCTTCAATAAAATTTAATCGATAGTTTCGGCCTCATTGGACGAATTTAATATCTGCATCGTAAATGTGACGACGGAATCAGGAGACAGCGTCGCATATTAACCGAAATGCGCGACTCCCCTCTAGAAGCCCGCTTGAGACCAGCGCGATTTCGCGTCGCTTATCGCTTCACAGGTCTTCCTAGTACAGCTAAGAACTGGCAACATCGTTGCTGATATTTGGCAACACTGTGACAGTGAAGTTACTTCCTCAAGTGGTACTGAATTGTTCACTAAGTTCACTTGACATTCCTTTTCTAGTTTCATGACCAATGATTTGTAATGCTGTCGTGAAATGAGAGACAGAAATTTAAGTTTTGCACTCAAGGAATGTAGTTATTTGTGTAGGTGACTTTCAGGTTCTTTCGCGATGCGTTAGAGGCTCAGCATTGAATATGTGAGAGACTGAGGGCATGATGCCACAGTGTGTGGTTGGCTGTGTGGTTCTGCTTGTGTCTTGTCATGCAGCCCTAGTGTGAGTCGGCAGTTCTAATCCTGGTTGGAGAAAGTGCGGCTGGGGATGGAATTTAATTTCATTTTATTTTACTTTATATGCTGCAGATTGCAAGAAGAAACTCTTTAACGGAATCATAAGAAAAACTTTATACAGTAAGCCTTTCAGAAAGGTCGACTTCAAATTATGGAAATGGTATTAGATGTCTTCTTTGCTTCACCATACAAACGCCTTCGAAGAAATTCGAATTCATCTCCATTGATGTGAAATATCTCCTGTAGAAATGAGACATGAAGACACGAACCTTGCAGTGTGCCTGTATTGCTTAGAACGTGCACTGAAACGTATTCGCATAATTTAGCTCATTCATTTGCCGTACGGAGTGAAACAACGCCACTAAAACATTTTAGTGAGTTACATGTTGTGTCTTGATGAAAACATATGAACTGATGACAATAACAAATTACATGAAAGGCTTTTCTGAAAGGAAAAGGATCGAGATTTAAATCACAAATAAGTGTTAACCATCGTAGAGTGCCATTCGATTGGACAATGGCAATTTTTTGCCTCTCTAATGTATTATATGCTCATCATTCAAAATAGGTGATCTGCTTCGTTATATCCTGTATGAAATACGAATCGCAACCTTTTTTGTGGATCACCACTTAGCAACACTACAGCATTTTACGTATCCAGGGCGATGAGCGGCGGCAGGCGCTGTGGGCAGAGGGCGAGGCAGCGCTGTGTAGCGCCGCCACCGCTGCTGCCGGCGAGTGGGCCGCGGAGAGCTCTGCCAAGTGCTGCGGCCATAGGCGGCGATGTTATTGGTTGGTTGGTTGGTTGGTTCGTTGCGTGTTTAAAGGGGACTAAACTACCGGGTCATCGGTCCCCTGTTCCCAGATAAAACATCACAGGGTTTCATGTATCTTTAAAATTAAGCACCCTGCAACCAGTACGCAAGACATACTGAAGACAGTGTTGGTCATAAGTACGACATAAAAGGAGAAAGAAACCTCAAGAGAGGTGGAACAAATAATCAGATTTACTTAAAACCACAGCAGATGTTGGTGGCTGGCTGATCACTAGGATAATAATGGATGAGCCAGCCATTCTACACAGACTACAACTGCCAGTCGGAAATAGGACTGACAAGATAAAATTGACAACAGAGTAAAACTATAAGCGGTGTATGCCTGAAGATCAGGCATATGAATCCACCATTAAAGCTTATGATAAAATCCAGCTGCGCGAATAAAATCTAAAACACAGTCAGCCATAGAGGCGTCGTCACCTAAAATCGAAGAAAGCGCAGTAGGCAGGTTAAAAGATTGTCGCAATGCAGCTAAAAGAGGACAGTCCACCAAGATGTGGAGCACAGTCAGCAGAGCGCCACAATGGCAGTTTGGCGGGTCTTCTCGACGTAAGAGATGGCCGTGTGTGAGCCATGTATGTCCTATACGCAGGCGACAGAGGATGACTGAGTCCCTTCGAGATGGCCTAAGAGACGTTTTCCAAGCTGCTGTCGAAGATTTGATCGCACGAAGCTTGTTGGGCATGCTTAATGTCAACCATTCTGATTCCAAGCCATTGATATCTTGTGGCGCAGACCCAAACGGATGTCTCTTTCTGGGGTACCAATATCCAGACGCTGCGAGGCGATGGCCTGCTTGGCCAGCCGATCAGCTCGTTCATTCCCTGGAATGCCTATGTGGCCCGGGGTCCAGACGAAAGCCACCGAACGGCCAGACACGCCGAGACTGAACACAGACTCATGGATGTGTTGCACCAGATGATGTTTGGGGAAACATTGGTCGAGAGCTTGTAGGCCACTCAGGGAGTCACTGCAAATGACATATGACTTCCGCGGGCATGTGCGAAGGTGGTCGAGAGCACGAAGTACAGCGATCAGTTCAGCAGTAAAGACGGTGCAGCCAGGAAGAAGGGAGCGTTGTTCAATGTGGTCGCCATGAACATAGGCGTAACCCACTCTGCCTTCGACCTGGGAGCCATCAGTATAGATGACCTCTGCATCGCGGAACGTACCAAGGATCTCCAGAAACTGTTGGTGAAGTATATGTGGTGAAACCGTTGTCTTTGGATCACAGGACAATTGCAGGTTAAGTTGTAGGCGAGGGATGGACCAAGGAGGGATATGAGATTGGCAGGAGAATGCGGGAGGTAGGGGAAAGGACTCTAGTGAGGAAAGGAGAGTATGTACCCGAACCGCGATTGGCAGTCCTGATCGGGGTCGACGGTCTGGAGAGGGAAGGGGGGTGTGTGGAAACAAAAGCCTGCGATTAGGGTGATGAGGTGAAGCATGAACGTGGACGGCATAGGAAGCTAATAACTGTTGCCGGCGAAACCTCAAGGGAGGGATGCCAGCTTCAGCGAGGAGACTTGGCACAGGGCTGGTGCGGAAAGCCCTGTTGCAAGACGAACACCACTGTGAAGTATGGGATCCAAGGTCCGCAATGCTGAAGGCGCCGCAGAGTCATACACCTGGCTCCCATAATCCAAGCGTGATAATATTAGGGCCTTAAAGAGATGCAGCAGAGTTTGACGGCCAGCTCCCCAGGCAGTGTGGCCGAGACAGCGCAATATATTTAGATGCCGCCAGCATGTTCGCTTCAACTGACGGAGGTGTGGTCCCCAAGTCAGTCGGTTGTCGAACAGCATGCCAAGAAACCGATGCGTTTCTCCTACATGAAGCTGTTCGTCAGCAAGGTAGAGTTCCGGGTCAGGATGAACGACCCGACGACGACAAAAATGCATCACTTGGGTTTTGGATGCTGAGAATGTGAAGCCGTGTGCTGAGGCCCATGATTGTGCCTTTTGAATGGCTCCTTGCAGTCGTCTTTCAATGACACCAATGTTAGCAGAACTGTAGTATAGACAGAAGTCATCGGCAAACAAGGACGAACAGACCGATGACCCCACAGCTGCCGTAAGGCCATTTATGGCAACTAAAAATAAAGGTACACTGGGAACGGAGCCCTGGGGGACCCCGTTCTCTTGGGTATGACGATTACTGAGGGAGGTACCGACCCTAACTCGGAAAGTACGGAGTGATAAAAAATTCTGTATGAACGTCGGTAGGGGACCACGTAATTGGGCCGAAATGTTATTACCAGTGTACCAAAAAATGAAATACGCTTCCCTTTCACATGGGGCATGAGCATGAACGAGTGACGTGAATTAAAAATTTTTGTCAACAGTCGGTTTTGATGGCTAATACTGAACATGCAAGTCGCGCACTTTACCGCAAGACCAAGGAGGGAGCTGACCCAGTTTTCTTCTAACTGCACACAAGAAGTGCTGTATGAACTCCCGCAGTCTGCAGTGTTGCCAGATTGTGCAGATAGCTGGACTTAGAGCGAATCAGCGCGGCCACTTTTATTGTCCCATGTAGCGATTGGCTCAGACTTAGGCTCAGCGGCGGCCGGCCGGCGGCCAGGTTTTTTGTCAAAGAGTGTACCTTGGCAGTATGAAGCATTATGCTGCTAATATTGTCCGCATTGCGTAGATATGACCCATGTTTGTACTGCAGGAAATTTGTATGCTCTTTTTGAGAGTTCAGAAAGTGAAGGAACCAAAGTTTCGTGTAAAGCATTCCCTTGTAACTATCTTACAGTTTTTGTATAACATTGTTTAGACGCTTGTTCAATATAGAGGATTTCAACTTAAATGCATTTATATCTATTTCAAGTTATCCATATACCCATAAAACTCCATTAATTGTTTTTCTACAAACATGGATGAAATTTGTTTTTATTGTAGTAAGTGAATTCGCATAGCACCTTCACGAATTCAGTAGTTATATTTTTGTCTCTTAGTAGCAGCGGCATGCTTGTGGCAGTAGAGTTGAGAGCAGTAGCACACGCTGTTTCCATGCGCACAGGTAGGCCCAACGACATACAGTGTTAACCCTTGAAACAAATATTTCAAGAAGAAGGGTCACATTCTGATTTAATTGTCAATCTGTATCTTCAGCACCACTGTTCAAAGTCTTATGTAATGATACAGGTGTTCTCTTACCAGAGGTCCTATTAACAAAGTTACACTATCAGGATTTGTTTTATTTTGTTGTTGCGCAAAGTCATTTTTATTCATTTTGATAACTGTTCAGATTAGCATGTTATGATACAAGTGCAGATGAACAATACCAATTACTGATTATAAATTATTTTATGAACAGCTTTCACTTAACAGAATTGTATGTCATACAACCAACAGTGACGCATTCATTGATGAAGAGAAACACCCCCTTTTCTATGGATAACTTTCAAAGTTTCTGGAAGAACAATTGATCCCTAATGAAATAGATAGTGATGCCATGGTGGCACTGAAATCAAGATGCAGGAGCTACATGGACGGAAGGAATGATAAAATGAAACTGCACCTATACCACAAGATCGCAACATTTTTATGTCCTCCACATCGCGATCTTCTGATTCTGAACACTGAAGACAGAGCAGGAGGTGACCATGCGTAAGCCAGGTATGGCCTATACGGAGTCGGCAAAGGACGACCGACTCCCTGCGAAAAGCCCTCAGGGACGTCTTCCCTACAGCAATAGACGGCTTGACGGCACGGAGCTTATTCGGTTCAGTCGAATCTGCCCATTCAGAATTCCAAACCTCTAAGACCTTGCGGGTCAACTGGGTTTGGAGCTCGGAAACTGGGAGGCCAATATCCTGCTTGGCCAGCTGATCAACACGTTCATTGCCCGGTATACCTATGTGCCCTGGCGTCCAGACAAAAACGACAGAACGCCCTGACTCGCCAAGGGCGAAGACAGCATCTTGGATGGATCGCGCCACTGTGAGTTTCGGTAGAAACTGGTCGAGGGCCTGTAAGCCACTCAGGGAGTCGCTGCAGATGACGAACGACCCCCTGGGGCGAGCTCTGAGGTGTTCAAGAGCTCTCAAAATACCGACCAGTTCCGTGGTGAAGATGCTGCTTCCACAAGGCAAAGACCGCTGTTCGATGTGGTCACAATAGATAAAGGCATATCCAGCATGGCCATCGGCCAAAGAACCGTCCGTGTAGATGATGTTTGCTCCGTGAAACGTATCAAGCAGTGCATGGAACCGGCGACAGAGAAGCAGTGGTGAAATCGAAGCTTTCGATTCCTGGGACAAGTCCAGCCGAAACTCCAGGAGAGGAATTTTCCAGGGGGGGATACAGGGGGAGTAATGGTAAGGTGGAGGAATCGGTAAGGAATCAAGTGAGGAGAGAAGGGAACGGACACGGACCGCAATCGGGAGACCCGACTGGGCCGACGCCGTGGGGAAGGGAGTGCAGAAAGTGGGAAGAGAAGCCTGTGGTTCGGATGGCGGGTGAAGCATGAACGCGGGCAACGTAGCTCACCAACAGCCATTGCCGGCGATACCGCAGAGGGGGAACACCAGCTTCAGCTAGGAGGCTCGTTACGGGACTGGTGCGAAAAGCCCCTGTTGCCAGACGTACACCTGTGTGGTGGATGGGGTCTAGGACTCGCAAGGCAGAAGGGGCTGCCGAGTCATTAACCAAGCTCCCGTAGTCAAGCCGAGACAGAATAAGTGACTTGTAGAGCTGAAGAAGGGTTGAACGTGCTGCTCCCCATCCAGTATGGCTGAGGCATCGAAGGATATTTAAATGCCGCCAACACTATTGTCACAGCTGGCGTAGGTGTGGCACCCAAGTCAGCCGGGCATCGAAGACCATGCCCAGGAAGCGATGTGTTTCCTCGACCTGAAGTAGTTCACCACCCAAGTAGAGCTCTGGGTCAGGGTGAACTACCCGACGGCGACAGAAGTGCATCACGCGGGTTTTCCGTGCGGAGAACTGAAATCCGTGAGAAGAGGCCCATGAGTGGGCCTTTCGGATGGCACCCTGCAGCCGCCGTTCAGCTACGCCGATGCTAACGGAGCTGAAATACAGGCAGAAGTCATCGGCGAACAGGGAGCAACTGACTGATGACCCCACAGCCGCAGCGAGACCGTTTATCGCCACTAAAAACAATGGAACGCTGAGGACGGAGCCCTGTGGGACACCGTTCTCTTGAATACGTGGGAGCTAAAAGATGCCCCAACACTCACCCGGAACGAGCGATGGGAGAGGAAATTGTGAATAAAAATAGGAAGGGCACCCCGTAGGCCCCAGTCATGAAGAGTTGTTAAAATATGGTGGCGCCAGGTGGTGTCATACGCCTTTCGAAGGTCGAAAAATACAGCAACTAAATGTTCACGCCTAGCGAAGGCAGTGCGAATGGCCGACTCCAATGACACGAGGTTGTCAATGGTAGAACGGCCCTGGCGAAAGCCTCCTTGTTGTGGAGAAAGGAGTCCGCGCTCTTCAAGGATCCACATAAGCCGCCGACTCACCATACGTTCGAAGAGCTTGCAGAGAACGTTGGTGAGGCTGATCGGACGGTAATTGTCAGCCACCTGGGGATCTGCACCAGGTTTCAGCACCGGGATGATAGTGCTTTCCCGCCACTGCGATGGGAAAGTGCCCTCTGCCCATAGATGGTTAAACAGGGCGAGAATGTGGCGTTGAAACTCTGGTGAAAGGTGTCGGAGGAATTGGCCGTGAATCCTATCAGGTCCTG
Source organism: Locusta migratoria (assembly GCA_026315105.1). NCBI lineage: Eukaryota > Metazoa > Arthropoda > Insecta > Orthoptera > Acrididae > Locusta > Locusta migratoria. The sequence continues at coordinate 394,534,842 of CM048745.1, forward strand.
GAGTTGTATCAGGACACGCAGCAAGGGCAGTTCGGAACTCCCACTCAGAAAACGGGTCGTTGTATATTTCCTGACGACGAGTGCGGAAAGAGACCTGTTTCCGCTCGGCCCGCTCTTTGAGGGAGCGGAAGTCAGTACTGTACATGGCAGTCGCAGAGCATTGTGCGTAGTGGTCTGCCATGTGCTCGGCGATAGCTGTCGGGAGCGTGCAGAGGACACCCTGGATGGTGAGGGACGGGATTCCTGACAGCGGGCGGTATCCGAAGACACGTCGGACTTGCGTCCATACCTTAGTCAGGGAGGTGCGGGAGCCGATACTGGCTACATACCGCTCCCAGGAATCCTGCTTACTCTGCTGTACGAGTCGTCGAGCACGCGCACGGAGCCGTTTAAAGGCCACCAAATTCTCCACGGATGGGTGGCGTCGATGGCGCTGGAGCGCTCGCCGACGTTCCCGGATGGCCTCAGCAATCTCCGGTGTCCACCAAGGCACGGACCTAGGCCTAGGGGAACCGGTGGTTTGCGGAACTGCTACCTCAGCGGCCCTGACAATATTATCAGTCACCTGCTGGACTGCATTGTCAATGTCATCTGGCAGTGGTGGAGTGATGACAGCGGTTGAAGTATAAACTGGCCAGACAGCCCTACGGAGACACCAACGGGGTAAGCTGTCTGCAGCTTGGTACTGCGTGAGCGACACAAAGATTGGAAAGTGGTCGCTACCACACAGGTCCTCATGCACACGCCAACCAAAGTGTGGTCGAAGGTTGGGGCTGCAGATGGAGAGGTCGATCGCTGAATACGTGCCCTGTGCCACGCTAAAATGCGTGGGGGCACCTGTATTCAGGAGGCAAAGGTCGTGTTGCGCCAACAATGTCTCAACATCCCTACCGCGGCCTGTGGTCTGGAGTCCACCCCACAGAGGGTTGTGGGCGTTGAAGTTGTTGTTGTTGTTGTTGGGTTTTTGAAGGGACTAAACAACGACGGTTATCAGTCCCTTTTTCCAGTCCAAGAGATAAAACATTGTGTTAAGCGATCCGAAGTGAATGCACTAACAAGTCAAAGTTTAAAACTTACAGACTAATAGAAAGGAAGGATACGATTAAAAACGAAGAAGGGATAAAATAGCTGAAACATTACAAGAGTGTTGTTGCTGGGTGGTCACAAGGATATAAGGAACACACCCAGCCACTCTGGAACACGTTAAAACCGCCTACCTAACAGACTTAAGCAGGCGGAGGACAGAGAAACGACAGAGAAACACAAACATTAAATGGACTTGTAAAGTCCACACGCACACATAAAATTTAAAACAGAGTCAACCATGGAGGTGTTGTCAGCTAATGCAAGCTGCAAAACGTCAGGGATATTAAAATTTCGTCTCACTGCGGCTAAATTGTGGCATTCAATTAAGATGTGGGCGACCGTCAAAGGCGCACCACATCGACACTGCGGAGGGTCCTCGCGACGCAGGAGATGACCATGCGTAAGCCAAGTATGGCCTATACGGAGTCGGCAAAGGACAACCGACTCCCTGCGAGAAGCCCTCAGGGACGTCTTCCATGCAGCGGTAGACGGCTTGACAGCACGGAGCTTATTTGGTTCATTGGAGTCTGCCCATTCCGAATTCCAAACCTTTAAGACCTTGCGGGTCAACTGGGTTTGGAGGTCGGAAACTGGGAGGCCAATGTCCAGGGACCCCATAGTGGTGGCCTGCTTGGCCAGCTGATCCACACGTTCATTGCCTGGTATACCTACATGCCCTGGCGTCCAAACAAAAACGACAGAACGGCCTGACTCGCCAAGGGCGAATACAGCATCTTGAATGGCTCGCACTACTGTGTTTTTCGGTAGAAACTGGTCGAGGGCCTGTAAGCCACTCAGGGAGTCGCTACAGATGACGAACGACCCCCTGGGGTGAGCTCTGAGGTGTTCAAGAGCTCTCAAAATACCGACCAGTTCTGCGGTGAAGATGCTGCTTCCACAAGGCAATGACCGCTGTTCGATGTGGTCACCATGGATAAAGGCATATCCAGCATGGCCATCGACCAAAGAACCGTCTGTGTACACAATGTTTGCTCCGTGAAACGTATCAATCAGGGCATAGAACCGGCGACGGAGAAGCAGTGGTGAAATCGAGGCTTTTGAATCCCGGGACAAGTCCAGCCGAAGCTCCAGGCGAGGAATTTTCCAGGGGGGGATGCGGAGGGAGTAATGGTAAGGTGGAGGAAGGGGTAAGGAATCAAGTGAGGAGAGAAGGGAACGGACGCGGACTGCAATCGGGAGACCCGACCTGGGCCGACGTCGTGGGGAAGGGAGTGCAGAAAGTGGGAAGAGAAGCCTGTGGTTCGGATGTCGGGGTGAAGCATGAACCCGGGCAACGTAGCTCACCAACAGCCGTTGCCGGCGATATCGCAGAGGGGGAACACCAGCTTCAGCTAGAAGGCTCGTTACGGGACTGGTGCGAAAAGCCCCTGTTGCGAGACGCACACCTGTGTGGTGAACAGGGTCTAGGACTCGCAAGGCAGAAGGGGCTGCCGAGTCATAAACCAAGCTCCCGTAATCAAGCCGAGACAGAATGAGTGACTTGTAGAGCTGAAGAAGGGTGGAACGGGCTGCTCCCCAACTAGTATGGCTGAGGCATCGAAGGACATTTAAATGCCGCCAACACTTCTGTCTCAGCTGACGTAGGTGTGGCACCCATGTCAGCCGGGCATCGAACACCATGCCCAGGAAGCGATGTGTTTCCTCAACCTGAAGTAGTTCACCACCCAGGTAGAGCTCTGGGTCAGGGTGAACTACCCGACGGCGACAGAAGTGCATCACGCGGGTTATCCGTGCGGAGAACTGAAATCCGTGAGAAGAGGCCCATGAGTGGGCCTTTCGGATGGCACCCTGCAGCCGCCGTTCAGCTACGCCGATGCTAACGGAGCTGAAATACAGGCAGAAGTCATCGGCGAACAGGGAGCAACTGACTGATGACCCCACAGCCGCAGCGAGACCATTTATCGCCACTAAAAACAATGGAACGCTGAGGACGGAGCCCTGTGGGACACCGTTCTCTTGAATACGTGGGGAGCTAAAAGATGCCCCAACCCTCACCCGAAACGAGCGATGGGAGAGGAAATTGTGAATAAAAATAGGAAGGGCACCCCGTAGGCCCCAGTCATGAAGAGTTGTTAAAATATGGTGGCGCCAGGTGGTGTCATACGCCTTTCGAAGGTCGAAAAATACAGCAACTAAATGTTCACGCCTAGCGAAGGCAGTGCGAATGGCCGACTCCAATGACACGAGGTTGTCAATGGTAGAACGGCCCTGGCGAAAGCCTCCTTGTTGTGGAGAAAGGAGTCCGCGCTCTTCAAGGATCCACATAAGCCGCCGACTCACCATACGTTCGAAGAGCTTGCAGAGAACGTTGGTGAGGCTGATCGGACGGTAATTGTCAGCCACCTGGGGATCTGCACCAGGTTTCAGCACCGGGATGATAGTGCTTTCCCGCCACTGCGATGGGAAAGTGCCCTCTGCCCATAGATGGTTAAACAGGGCGAGAATGTGGCGTTGAAACTCTGGTGAAAGGTGTCGGAGGAATTGGCCGTGAATCCTATCAGGTCCTGTTGTTGTATCAGGACACGCAGCAAGGGCAGTTCGGAACTCCCACTCGCTAAACGGGTCGTTGTATGTTTCCCGACGACGAGTGCGGAAGGACAACATTTTCCGTTCGGCCCGCTCTTTGAGGGAGCGAAAGTCGGCACTGTACGCAGCAGTCGCAGAGCATTGTGCGTAGTGGTCTGCCATATGCTCGGCGATAGCTGTAGGGAGCGTGCAGAGCACACCCCGGATGGTGAGGGATGGGATTCCTGTCGGCGGGCGGTATCCAAAGACGCGTCGGACTTGCGTCCATACCTTAGTCAGGGAGGTGCGGGAGCCGATACTGGCTACATACCGCTCCCAGGGATCCTGCTTACTCTGCTGTACGAGTCGTCGAGCACGCGCACGGAGCCGTTTAAAGGCCACCAAATTCTCTACGGATGGGTGGCGTCGATGGCGCTGGAGCGCTCGCCGACGTTCCCGGATGGCCTCAGCAATCTCCGGTGTCCACCAAGGCACGGACCTACGCCTAGTGGAACCGGTGGTTTGTGGAACTGCCGCCTCAGCGGCCATGACAATACTATTAGTCACCTGCTGGACTGCGTCGTCAATGTCATCTGGTAGCGGTGGAGCAATGACGGCAGTTGAAGCATACACACTCCAATCAGCCCTACGGAGACACCAACGGGGTAAGCTGTCTGCAGCTTGGTACCGCAGGAGCGACACAAAGATGGGAAAGTGGTCGCTGCCACAGAGGTCCTCATGCACACGCCAACCAAGGTGTGGTCGAAGGCTGGGGCTGCAGACGGAGAGGTCGATCGCTGAATACGTGCCCTGTGCCACGCTAAAATTCGTGGGGGCACCTGTATTCAGGAGGCAAAGGTCTTGGTGCGCCAATAAGGTCTCAACATCCCTACCGCGGCCTGTGGTCTGGAGCCCACCCCACAAAGGGTTGTGGGCGTTGAAGTCCCCCAAAAGGAGGAATGGTGGGGGAAGTTGGGAGACCAGAGCAGTAAGGGTGTTGAGAGACACAGCCTCATCCGGAGGAAGGTACAAGCTGCAGACAGTGAATTCTTGTGTTGCCCGTATTCTGACAGCTACTGCCTCAAGAGTGGTGTTGAGTGGCACTGGGGCACTGGGTACAGTGTCCAGGACATACAGGCAGACACCGCCAGACACCCTGTCATAAAGGGTCCTGTTGCGGTAGTAGCCCCGATACCCACGGAGGGCAGGGGTGCGCTGTGCTGGAAACCATGTCTCCTGTAGGGCAACACAAAGTGCAGGGTAGTGCCACAGTAATTGGCGCAGCTCGGCCAGGCGATTAAAGAAGCCGCCGCAATTCCACTGGAGGATAACATGTCCTCCACGCTCTAAGGCCATAAAAGGAAAGAAACGAAGAAGATCAATCCATAGGAGCGCCTGCTGCCTGATGGTCAGGCTCAACAGAATCTATGACCATAGAATCAGTTGATTCCGGTTGTGCAGATCTCCTATGGTCGAGTGAATCAAGGAGTGCGAGATCCTCAGCGGAAGCGAGGATCTCGATCTCATCCTCTGAGGCAGAGGATGCGGGTGTGGGTGGCTTGGAAGCTACCAAAGAATCCTTTTTCTTCTTCTCTTTCTTTTTACCCTCTCGCTGGCCCTTGGGTGTTAAGGGCCGTGGGGGCTTCTCAACAGGGGCTGCAGGTGCCGATGAAGAGGTGGAGGCCCCTCGATCAGCAGCCGCGGGATCCTTCAGCCATCGGCCGGGATCCACTTTCCCACGAAGAGAAGCCTCGGAAGGGAGTGTCCCGTGGGACCCCTTCCGGGCGAGAGGAGCCGGAGAAGGCTGTTGTTTCTCCGGCTGTGGGGTGGGGACCGACGTCCCCTGTGATGGCTTATCTGTTGCTCCCAACGTGAATAGTGTGGGAGCAACTGAAGGTGTTGGGCCCCCAACTGTCAAGGGGGCAGGTGGAGTGGGTCGGGCCTGGGGGCCCGCTGGCATTGGTGGTGCACTCTGTGGTTTAGAAACTGTGGGGATCGACGATGATGCAACTGTGGCATATGATGTCTTCATGCTCACAGGATGGAGCTTGGCATACTTCTTCTTGGCCTCTGAGTATGATAACCGGTCCAGGGTCTTATATTCCATAATTTTACGTTCTTTATGAAGAACCGTGCAGTCTGGCGAACATGGAGAGTGATGCTGCTTGCAGTTGACACACACTGGAGGAGGGACACAAGGGGCGTCCGGATGTGAGGCACGTCCGCACTCCCGACATGTAGGGTTACCATCACATCGGGAGGACATGTGCCCAAACCTCCAGCATTTGAAGCAACGCATAGGGGGAGGAACGTAGGGTTTTACGTCACACCGGTATATCATTACCTTGACAGTCTCTGGCAACGAATTGCCTTCGAAAGCCAAGATAAACGCACCGGTGGCTACCCTATTGTCCTTCGGACCCCTATAAACACGCCGGATGAAATGGACTCCTCGCCTCTCTAGGTTCTGCCGTAACTCGTCGTCAGACTGCAATAGAAGGTCCTTGTGAAATATAAGTCCCTGTACCATGTTCAAGCTCTTGTGGGGAGTAATGTTAACGGGGACGTCACCCAGCCTGTCACAAGCAAGCAGTGCCCGTGACTGGGCTGGGGACGATGTCGTTATAAGTACAGCCCCAGATCTCATTTTCGACATGCCATCTACTTCCCCAAACTTATCCTCAAGGTTTTCCACAAAAAACAGAGGCTTCGTAGTCGTAAACGATTCGCCGTCCGTCCTAGTACATACCAAATAACGGGGGGCATAAGCCTCACCTCGCTGACGAGCCCTGCGTTCTTCCCATGGTGTGGCCATGGAAGGAAACGCTTGGGGGTCATACGTCTCAGCATTGAATTCAGTTCGCCCACGCTTAGAGACGCCGGTTTTGCGTCCGGCAACGCAATTTTGTGCTCGCTTCATTCTCGTCCCACGAGCAGCTAGGGAACGAGGTCCACCCAGGCAGAGCCCCGCTTGCCTGGGTAAGCCTGATACAACTGAGGTGCGGCAGGTTCCTCAGAGGTTGCTCGCTAGCGGCTGTTCAACCTCAACAGCCATGCATCTCCTCGGCACGTAGCACACCTTGAGATTGAGGGGTTTTTTATAGAGGTTTGTACCGTCCTCGCGACCCGGGCGATTAAGCCAAGATCCCCGGGCTCTGAAACGTACAACGTTCCACCGTCGCGCCGAACGATGGTCGTTGAAGCACGCACAGAGCTTACGGTGTAGCGGACTGTTGGCGCGACACAGCCCACAGCTCAGGACCCCGGGTTCGCCAAGCCCGTACTCAGCAAATTAATGCTGAGCCCCTGAGGGGGGCGTTGAAGTCCCCCAAAAGGAGGAATGGTGGAGGAAGTTGCGAGACCAGAGCAGTAAGGGTGTTGAGAGACACGGCCTCATCCGGAGGAAGGTAAAAGCTGCAGACAGTGAATTCTTGCGTTACCCGAATTCTGACAGCCACTGCCTCAAGAGTGGTTGTGAGGGGCACGGGGGCACTTGGGACAGTGTCCAGGATATATAGGCACACACCGCCAGACACCCTGTCGTAAAGGGTCCTGTTGCGGTAGTAGCCCCGATACCCACGGAGGGCAGGGGTGTGCTGTGCTGGAAACCATGTCTCCTGTAGGGCGATACAAAATGCCGGGTAGCGGTACAGTAGTTGTCGCAGCTCAGCCAGGTGATTAAAGAAGCCGCCGCAATTCCACTGGAGAATAAGTCGTTCTCCACGCTCTAAGGCCGTAAAAGAAAAAGAAAAGAAGATCATTCCATAGGAACATCTGCTGCTTTATGATCAGGCTCAACAGAATCTAAGACCATAGACTCAGATGAACCTGGTTGTGCAGAGCTCCTATGGTCAGGCGAATCAAGAAGTGCGAGATCCTCAGCGGAGGCGAGGATCTCGACTTCATCCTCTGAAGCAGAGGATGTGGGTGTGGGTGGCTTGGAGGCCACCAAAGAATCCTTTTTCTTCTTTTCTTTTCTTCTACCCTCTCGCTGGCCCTTGGGTGTTGAGGGCCGTAGGGGCTTCTCAGACGGGGCGGCAGGAGCTGACGAAGAGCAGGAGGCCCTTCGATCAGCCGCCGGGGGATCCTTCAGCCATTTGCTGGGATCCACCTTCCCACGAGGAGAAGCCTGGGAAGGGAGTGTCCCATGGGACCCCCTTCCGGGCGAGAGGAGCCGGAGAAGGTTGTTTTTTCTCCGGCTGTGGAGTGGGGACCGATGTCCCCTGAGATAGTTTATCTGTTGCTCCCAACGTGAAGAGTGTGGGAGCAACCGAAGGAGTGGCGCCCCCAACTGCCAAGGGGGCAGGTGCAGTGGTTCGGGCCTGGGGGCCCGCTGGCATTGATGGTACAGGCGGTCTGGAGATAGATGGGGAAGCTACAGAGGCGTATGAGGTGGTCATGGTCACAGGATGGAGCTTTGCATACTTACGTCTGGCCTCCGCGTATGTCAGCCGGTCCAGGGTCTTGTACTCCATGATCTTACGCTCCTTGTGGAGTACAGAGCAGTTGGGAGAACACGGAGGATGCTGCTGGTTGCAATTGACGCAAACTGGAGGCGGGGTACAGGGGGCGTCCGGGTGGGATGCACGCCCGCACTCCGACATGTTGAGTTGGCATCACATCGGGAGGACATGTGCCCAAACCTCCAGCACTTGAAGCAGCGCATAGGGGGAGGAACATAGGGCTTTACGTCGACCTGGTAGACCATCACCTTGACCTTCTCAGGCAATGAATCGCCCTCGAAAGCCAAGATGAAGGCACCGGTGGCAACCCTCTTGTCCTTCGGACCCCTATAGATACGGCGGATGAAATGCACACCACGCCGCTCCAAATTAGCTCTCAATTCGTCATCCGATTGCAGCAGCAGATCCCTGTGAAAAATGATACCCTGGACCATGTTTAAGGTCTTGTGTGGCGTAATAGAAACGGAAACATCACCCAGCTTGTCGCAGGCTAGCAAAGCCCGTGACTGCGCTGGGGATGACGTCGTTATCAGAAGCGATCCAGATCTCATCTTTGAAAGACCCTCCACCTCTCCATACTTATCCTCTAGATGTTCGACGAAGAACATCGGCTTCGTCGTCATAAAAGATTCCCCATCATTTCGTGTGCAGACCAGATATTTCGGGGCATAAGCCTCACCCTGAATTTTCGCCCGACGTTCCTCCCATGGTGTTGACAAGGAAGGAAACGTTTGGGGATCATAGCTTGCAGCGTTGTAATCGCCTCGACCACGCTTAGAGACGGCGGTTGTACGTCCACCAACGTTTCGTGTTCGTTTCATGGTGTTCCCACGAGCAGCTAGGGAGATAAGCGTCCACCCAGACAGAGCCCCGCTTGCCTGGGTAAGCCTTATACAACTGAGGTGCGGCAGGTTCCTCAGAGGGTGCTCGCTAGCGGCTGTTCTACCTCAACAGCCATGCATCTCCTCGGCACGTAGCACACCTTGAGATTGAGGGTTTTTTTATAGAGGTTTGTACCGTCCTCGCGACCCGGGCGATTAAGCCAAGATCCCCGGGCTCTGAAACGTACAACGTTCCACCGTCGCGCCGAACGATGGTCGTTGAAGCACGCACAGAGCTTACGGTGTAGCGGACTGTTGGCGCGACACAGCCCACGGCTCAGGACCCCGGGTTCGCCAAGCCCGTACTCAGCAAATTAACGCTGAGCCCCTGAGGGGTCCCGGATAGCCTCAGCAATCTCCGGTGTCCACCAAGGCACAGACCTACGCCTAGTGGAACCGGTGGTTCGTGGAACTGCTACCTCAGCGGCCATGACAATACTGTCAGTCAACTGCTGGACTGCAGTGTCAATGTCATCTGGCAGTGGTGCAGTGATGACAGCGGTTGAAGTATAGACTGACCAGTCAGCCCTACGGAGACACCATCGGGGTAAGCTGTCTGCAGCTTGGTACTGCGGGAGCGACACAAAGATTGGAAAGTGGTCGCTACCACACAGGTCCTCATGCACACGCCAACCGAAGTGTGGTCGAAGGCTGGGGCTGCAGACGGAGAGGTCGATCGCTGAATACGTGCCTTATGCCACGCTAAAATGCGTGGGAGCACCTGTATTCAGGAGGCAAAGGTCTTGTTGCGCCACTAATGTCTCAACATCCCTACCGCGGCCTGTGGTCTGGAGTCCACCCCCCAAAGGGATGTGGGCGTTAAAGTCCCCCAAGAGGAGGAATGGTGGAGGAAGTTGGGAGACCAGAGCAGTAAGGGTGTTGAGAGACACGGCCTCAACCGGAGGAAGGTACAAGCTGCAAACAGTGAATTCCTGCGTTGCCTGGATTCTGACAGCTACTGCCTCAAGAGTGGTGTTGAGTGGCACTGGGTACAGTGTCCAGGACATACAGGCAGACACCGCCAGACACCCTGTCGTACAGGGTCCTGTTGCGATAGTAGCCCCGATACCCACGGAGGGCAGGGGTGCGCTGTGCTGGAAACCATGTCTCCTGTAGGGCAATACAAAGTGCAGGGTAGCGCAACAGTAATTGGCGCAGCTCGGCCAGGCGATTAAAGAAGCCGCCGCAATTCCACTGGAGAATAACTCTTTCTCCTTGCTGTAAAGCCATAAAACAAAAGAAAGGGAAAGAAGATCAGTCCATAGGAACATATGCCGCCTTATGGTCAGGATCTACAGAATCTAAGACCATAGGTGATTCTGGATGTGCAAAGTTCCTACGTTCGGGCGAATCAAGAAGTGCGGAGGCGAGGCGTTGTAATCGCTTCTACCGCGCTTAAAGACGGCGGTTGTGCTTCCGCCAACGTTTCGTGGTCTTTCCATCGTGTTCCGACGAGCAGCTAGGGAAATAAGGGTCCACCCAGACAGAGCCCCGCTTGCCTGGGGAAGCCTTATACAACTGAGGTGCGGCAGGTTCCTCAGAGGTTGCTCGTTAGCGGCTGTTCAACCTCAACAGCCATGCATCTCCTCGGCACGTAGCACACCTTGAGATTGAGGTTTTTTTTATAGAGGTTTGTACCGTCCTCGTGACCCGGGCGATTAAGCCAAGATCCCCGGGCTCTGAAACGTACAACGTTCCACCGTCGCGCCGAACGATGGTCGTTGAAGCACACGCACAGAGCTTACGTTGCTGTTGTTGTTGTTGGGTTTTTGAAGGGACTAAACAACGACGGTTATCAGTCCCTTTTTCCAGTCCAAGAGATAAAACATTGTGTTAAGCGATCCGAAGTGAATGCACTAACAAGTCAAAGTTTAAAACTTACAGACTAATAGAAAGAAAGGATACGATTAAAAACGAAGAAGGGATAAAACAGCTGAAACATTACAAGAGTGTTTTTGCTGGGTGGTCACAAGGATATAAGGAACACACCCAGCCACTCTGGAACACGTTAAAACCGCCTACCTAACAGACTTAAGCAGGCGGAGGACAGAGAAACGACAGAGAAACACAAACATTAAATGGACTTGTAAAGTCCACACTCACGCATAAAATTTAAAACAGAGTCAACCGTGGAGGTATTGTCAGCTAATGCTAGCTGCAAAGTGTCAGGAAGATTAAAATAGCGTCGTGTTGCGGCTAAATGGCGACATTCAATTAAGATGTGGGCGACCGTCAAAGGCGCACCACATCGACACTGAGGAGGGTTCTCGCGACGCAGGAGATGACCATGCGTAGGCCAAGTATGGCCTATACGGAGTCGGCAAAGGACGACCGACTCCCTGCGAGAAGCCCTCAGGGACGTCTTCCATGCTGCGGTAGACGGCTTGATAGCACGGAGCTTATTCGGTTCAGTCGAATCTGCCCATTCAGAATTCCAAACCCTTAAGACCTTGCGGGTCAACTGGGTTTGGAGGTCGGAAACTGGGAGGCCAATATCCAGGGACCGCGAAGTAGTGGCCTGCTTGGCCAGCTCATCGACGCGTTCATTGCCCGGTATACCTATGTGGCCCGGAGTCCAGACAAAGGTGACAGAACGGCCTGACGCGCCAAGGGCAAAGACAGCATCTTGAATGGCTCGCACTACTGTGTTTTTCGGTAGAAACTGGTCGAGGGCCTGTAAGCCACTCAGGGAGTCGCTACAGATGACGAACGACCCCCTGGGGCGAGCTCTGAGGTGTGCAAGAGCTCTCAAAATACCGACCAGTTCTGCGGTGAAGATGCTGCTTCCACAAGGGAATGACCGCTGTTCGATTGTTCGATGTGGTCATCATACATAAAGGCATATCCAGCATGGCCATCGACCAAAGAACCGTCCGTGTAGATGATGGTTGCTCCATGAAACGTATTAAGCAGTGCATGGAACCGGCGACGGAGAAGCAGTGGTGAAATCGAGGCTTTCGAATCCCAGGACAAGTCCAGCCGAAGCTCCAGGCGAGGAATTTTCCAGGGGGGGATACGGGGGGAGTAATGGTAAGGTGGAGGAATGGGTAAAGAATCAAGTGAGGAGAGAAGGGAACGGACACGGACCGCAATCGGGAGACCCGACCTGGGCCGACGTCGTGGGGGATGGAGTGCAGAAAGTGGGAAGAGAAGCCTGTGGTTCGGATGGCGGAGTGAAGCATGAACCCGGGCAACGTAACTCACCAACAACCATTGCCGGCGATATCGCAGAGGGGGAACACCAGCTTCAGCTAGAAGGCTCGTTACGGGACTGGTGCGAAAAGCCCCTGTTGCGAGCCGCACGCCTGTGTGGTGAACGGGGTCTAGGACCCGCAAGGCAGAAGGAGCTGCTGAGTCGTACACCAGGCTTCCGTAATCAAGGCGCGACAGAATAAGAGACTTGTAGAGCTGAAGAAGGGTGGAACGTGCTGCTCCCCAACTAGTATGGCTGAGGCACCGTAGGACATTTAAATGCCGCCAACACTTCTGTCTCAGCTGACGTGGGTGTGGCAACCATGTCAGCCGGGCATCGAAGACCATGCCCAGGAAGCGATGTGTTTCCTCAACCTGAAGTAGTTCACCACCCAGGTAGAGCTCTGGGTCAGGGTGAACTACCCGACAGCGACAGAAGTGCATCACGCAGGTTTCTCGGGCGGAGAACTGAAAGCCGTGAGTAGAAGCCCATGAGTGGGCCTTTCGGATGGCACCCTGCAGCCGCCGTTCAGCTACGCCGATGCTAACTGAGCTGAAATACAAGCAGAAGTCATCGGCGAACAGGGAGCAACTGACCGATGACCCCACAGCCGCAGCAAGACCATTTATCGCCACTAAAAACAATGGAACGCTGAGGACGGAGCCCTGTGGGACACCGTTCTCTTGAATACGTGGGGAGCTAAAAGACGCCCCAACCCTCACCCGGAACGAGCGATGGGAGAGGAAATTATGAATAAAAATAGGAAGGGCACCCCGTAGGCCCCAGTCATGAAGAGTTGTTAAAATATGGTGGCGCCAGGTGGTGTCATACGCCTTTCGAAGGTCGAAAAATACAGCAACTAAATGTTCACGCCTAGCGAAGGCAGTGCGAATGGCCGACTCCAATGACACGAGGTTGTCAATGGTAGAACGGCCCTGGCGAAAGCCTCCTTGTTGTGGAGAAAGGAGTCCGCGCTCTTCAAGGATCCACATAAGCCGCCGACTCACCATACGTTCGAAGAGCTTGCAAAGAACGTTGGTGAGGCTGATCGGACGGTAATTGTCAGCCACCTGGGGATCTGCACCAGGTTTCAGCACCGGGATGATAGTGCTTTCCCGCCACTGCGACGGGAAAGTGCCCTCTGCCCATAGATGGTTAAACAGGGCGAGAATGTGGCGTTGAAACTCTGGTGAAAGGTGTCGGAGGAATTGGCCGTGAATCCTATCAGTTCCTGGAATTGTATCAGGACACGCAGCAAGGGCAGTTCGGAACTCCCACTCAGTAAACGGGTCGTTGTATATTTCCCGACGACGAGTGCGGAAAGAGAGCTGTTTCCGCTCGGCCCGCTCTTTGAGGGAGCGGATGTCAGTACTGTACATGGCAGTCGCAGAGCAATGTGCGTAGTGGTCTGCCATGTGCTCGGCGATAGCTGTCGGGAGCGTGCAGAGGACACCCTGGATGGTGAGTGACGGGATTCCTGTCGGCGGGCGGTATCCGAAGACGCGTCGGACTTGCGTCCATACCTTAGTCAGGGAAGTGCGGGAGCCGATACTGGCTACATACCGCTCCCAGGAATCCTGCTTACTCTGCTGTACGAGTCGTCTAGCACGCGCACGGAGCCGTTTAAAGGCCACCAAATTCTCCACGGATGGGTGGCGTCGATGGCGCTGGAGCGCTCGCCGACGTTCCCGGATGGCCTCAGCAATCTCCGGTGTCCACCAAGGCACGGACCTAGGCCTAGGGGAACCGGTGGTTTGCGGAACTGCTACCTCAGCGGCCCTGACAATATTATCAGTCACCTGCTGGACTGCATTGTCAATGTCATCTGGCAGTGGTGGAGTGATGACAGCGGTTGAAGTATAAACTGGCCAGACAGCCCTACGGAGACACCAACGGGGTAAGCTGTCTGCAGCTTGGTACTGCGGGAGCGACACAAAGATTGGAAAGTGGTCGCTACCACACAGGTCCTCATGCACACGCCAACCAAAGTGTGGTCGAAGGTTGGGGCTGCAGATGGAGAGGTCGATCGCTGAATACGTGCCCTGTGCCACGCTAAAATGCGTGGGGGCACCTGTATTCAGGAGGCAAAGGTCTTGTTGCGCCAACAATGTCTCAACATCCCTACTGCGGCCTGTGGTCTGGAGTCCACCCCACAAAGGGTTGTGGGCGTTGAAGTCCCCCAAAAGGAGGAATGGTGGGGGAAGTTGCGAGACCAGAGCGGTAAGGGTGTTGAGAGACACGGCCTCATCCGGAGGAAGGTACAAGCTGCAGACAGTGAATTCTTGCGTTATCCGAATTCTGACAGCCACTGCCTCAAGAGTAGTTGTGAGGAGTACGGGGGCACTTGGGACAGTGTCCAGGATATATAGGCAGACACCGCCAGACACCCTGTCGTAAAGGGTCCTGTTGCAGTAGTACCCCGATACCCACGGAGGGCAGGGGTGCGCTGTGCTGGAAACCATGTCTCCTGTAGGGCAATACAAAGTGCAGGGTAGTGCCACAGTAATTGGCGCAGCTCGGCCAGGCGATTAAAGAAGCCGCCGCAATTCCACTGGAGAATAACTCTTTCTACTCGCTGTAAAGCCATAAAACAAAAGAAAGGAAAGAAGATCATTCCATAGGAACATCTGCCGCCTTATGGTCAGGATCTACAGAATATAAGACCATAGGTGATTCCGGATGTGCAGAGTTCCTACGCTCGGGCGAATCAAGAAGTGCGAGATCCTCAGCGGAGGCAAGGATCTCGACTTCATCCTCTGAAGCAGAGGATGTGGGTGTGGGTGGCTTGGAAGCCACCAAAGAATCCTTTTTCTTTCTCTCTTTCTTTTTGCCCTCTCGCTGGCCCTTGGGTGTTAAGGGCCTTCAGCCATTTGCTGGGATCCACTTTCCCACGAAGAGAAGCCTCGGAAGGGAGTGTCCCGTGGGACGCCTTCCGGGCGAGAGGAGCCGGAGAAGGCTGTTGTTTCTCCGGCACTGGGGTGGGGACCGACGTCCCCCGCAATGGCTTGTCTGTTGCTCCCAACGTGAAAAGTGTGGGAGCAACCGAAGGAGTAGCACCCTCAACTGTCAAGGGGGCAGGTGCAGTGGTTCGGGCCTGGGGGCCCGCTGGCATTTGTGGTACAGATGGTCTGGAGACTGACGAAGCTACTGTGGCATAAGACGTTGTCATGGTGACAGGATGGAGCTTCATATATTTACGTCTGGTCTCTGCGTATGTCAGCCGGTCCAGGGTCTTATACTCCATGATCTTGCGCTCTTTGTGGAGTACAGTACAGTCGGGTGAACAAGGAGGATGCTGCTCATTGCAATTGACACACACTGGAGGTGGGGCACAGGGGGCGGCTGGATGGGATGCACGCCCACACTCCCGACATGTTGGGTTGGCGTCACATCGGGAGGACATGTGACCAAACCTCCAGCACTTGAAGCAGCGCATAGGGGGAGGAACGTAAGGTTTGACGTCGACCCGGTAAACCATCACCTTGACTTTCTCAGGCAATGAAGCGCCCTCGAAAGCCACGATGAAGGCACCGGTGGCAACCCTCTTGTCCCTCGGACCCCTATAGATACGGCGGATGAAGTGCACACCTCGCCGCTCCAAGTTTGCTCTCAATTCATCGTCTGATTGCAGCAGCAGATCTCTGTGGAAAATGATGCCCTGGACCATGTTTAAGGTCTTATGTGGTGTAATGGAAACGGAAACATCACCCAGCTTGTCACAGGCTAACAAAGCCCGTGACTGGGCTGGGGATGACGTCGTTATTAAAACGGATCCAGACCTCATCTTTGAGAACCCATCGACCTCACCATATTTGTTTTCCAAATGGTCCACGAAGAACATTGGCTTCGAGGACATGAAAGATTCCCCATCTGTACGGCTGCACACTAAATACTTCGGGGTGTAAGCCTCACCTTGAATTTTGGCCCAACGTTCCTCCCATGGTGTAGACAGGGAAGGAAACGTTTGGGGGTCATACTGTTCAGCATTGTAGTCGCTTCTACCGCGCTTAGAGACGGCGGTTGTACGTCCGCCAACGTTTCGTGGTCTTTTCAGCGTGTTCCCACGAGCAGCTAGGGAAATAAGGGTCCACCCAAGCAGAGCCCCGCTTGCCTGGGTAAGCCTTATACAACTGAGGTGCGGCAGGTTCCTCAGAGGTTGCTCGCTAGCGGCTGTTCAACCTCAACAGCCATGCATATCCTCGGCACGTAGCACACCTTGAGATTGAGGGTTTTTGGTTGGTTGGTTGGTTTGATGTTTTAGGGGGACAAAACTACGGAGGTCATGAGTCCCCCATTCCATCAAAGAGCGAGAGAAGGACGGAAACACTGTAAAGTTCGCCCACAGTTAAAACCGCTACGAGAGGAGAAAACCCCACTCAATCAATAAAAAGGAAACAAATTCGACAAAGGACAACAAAGCAGGAGACAACACGAAAGGGCACAATCACAAGGAAACAGCAAACCAGTGCGGAAATAAAATGACAAAGCCAAAGTTCGTGGTTGACCGACCATGAAAATAAAATAGGAAGGGTCAGCCACGGGGCAACACAAGTTTCATATAGAGTTGTAAAAACCGCTGTTACGAATAAAACCTAAAACAGAATCAGCCATATTGGCATCGTTACATAAAACGTCAGATAAAATTGCAGGAAGATTAAAATCCCGCCGCAGGGCGGCTAAAAGACGACAGTCCGTCAAAATGTGGGACAATGTCAAGGGAGAACCACAACGACATCGAGGCGGGTCCTCACCACGCAGGAGATGGCCGTGGGTCAGCCAAGTGTGACCAATGCGGAGCCGGCACAGGACTACCGAGTCCCGGCGAGAGGCCCGCATTGAGGAGCGCCACACGGCTGTGGTCTCCTTTATTGCCCTGAGTTTGTTGGGGTGGCTCAGGCTACGCCACTCTGCGGCCCAAAGCTCTCTTACTCTATGGCGCAACACAGTCTGGTAATCTGATGCCGGGAGACCAATGTCTAACACGGACGCATGGACAGCCTGTTTAGCTAGCTCATCGGCTCGTTCGTTGTTTGGGATGCCGATGTGACCAGGAGACCAAATGAAGACTACAGAGCGTCCTAACTGGTCGAGAGCAAAAAGTGTCTCATGTATAGCCAGCACCAAGGAGGAACGTGAATAACATTGCTCGAGTGTGCGAAGACTGCTCAGGGAGTCACTGCAAAGCAGAAAAGACCCACCTGAGCAGGAGCGCATATGCTCAAGAGCACGGAGAATGGCTACCAACTCGGCAGTGTATACACTGCTGCCATCCGGCAGAGACCGCTGCTCTGCGTGATCGCCATGAACATAGGCAAAGCCAACACGGCCATGAACCATCGAACCGTCCGTATAGACGATGTCGTGTCCAGTGTACTCTGCAACGACAGCAAAGAACTGACGGCGGAGTGCCTCGGGAGGAACAGAGTCTTTAGGTCTATCGGCCAAGTCCAGCCTAGAGCATGGCCTCGGTACACGCCATGGGGGCGTGCGCGTACGGGCCCGATGCGGAGATGGGACAGGGAAAGACTCTAGTTCCAACAGAAGGGACTGGACACGGAAGGCGATCGTGTGACCGGAACGGGGTCGCCGTTGTTGAGGACGGACGACCGTGCGGGAGAATAGCAAACGTTGGTTCGGGTGGCCTGGCGTGCTATGAACATGAGCAGCATAGGCCGCGAGCAGTTGCTGGCGGCGGATCCGCAGAGGTGGGACCCCGGCCTCTGCAAGTAAACTGTCCACGGGACTGGTGCGGAAAGCACCCGTCGCAATGCGAACCCCACATTGGTGAATGGGGTCCAGCAAGCGCAATGCCGAGGGGGATGCGGAGCCATAGGCAAGGCATCCAAAGTCCAGACGGGACTGCACCAAAGCGTGGTATATCCGCAACAGTGTGGACCGATCGGCACCCCACTTGGTATGGCCCAGATGGCGGAGAACATTTAGCTGGCGCCAGCACTTCTGTTTCAGCTGTCGAATGTGAGGGAGCCATGTCAGCCGAGAATCAAATACGAGCCCTAAAAACCTGTGTGTTTCAGCAACCTCTAAGAGGTGGTTGTCAAGATAAAGTTCTGGCTGTGGATGAACCGTCCGACGCCGACAGAAGTGCATAACTCTGGTCTTCGCAGGAGAGAACTGGAAGCCATGGGCCAGAGCCCAGGACTGTGCCTTCTGAATGGCTCCTTGTAACCTACGTTCAGCAACTTGGGTGCTGGAAGAGCTAAAAGAAATGCAGAAGTCGTCAGCATAGAGAGAGGGGGATACTGACGATCCAACTGCTGTCGCTAAGCCGTTTATGGCTACTAAAAATAAGGGGACACTCAAAACAGAGCCCTGAGGAACCCCATTTTCCAGCACATGAGACGTACTACGAGACGCACCTACTTGAACACAAAAAGTACGGACAGCTAAAAAGTTTTTAATAAAAATCGGGAGTGAGCCCCGAAGACCCCAACCATGTAACGTGCGAAGTATGTGGTGTCGCCAGGTCGTATCATACGCTTTTTGCATATAAAAAAAAAGGCTATCAGGTGTTGGCGCCTGGCAAAGGCTGTGCGGATCGCGGACTCGAGGTACACCAAGTTGTCGGTGGTGGAGCGACCTTGGCGGAACCCGCCCTGGCATGGAGCCAGTAAGCCCCGAGTCTCGAGGATCCAGCACAACCGCCCACTGACCATGCGCTCCAACAGCTTACAGAGGACATTGGTCAGCATAATGGGCCGATAGCTATCCAAATGAGCAGGGTTTTTACCTGGTTTCATCACCGGTATGATGATACCCTCCCGCCACTGCGAAGGGAAAACCCCGTCGCACCAGATGTGGTTGAAGAGCGCAAGGAGATTACGCTGGCTCTCCGCTGAAAGATGTTTCAACATCTGGCTATGGATGCTATCGGGTCCTGGAGCCGTATCCGGACACTTTTTAAGAGCGCTTAGGAATTCCCACTCTGTGAACGGCATGTTATATGCCTCCGTACGGCGGGTGGTAAAGGAGAGGGGCTGGCGTTCCACCTGCTCCTTTAATGTACGGAAAGCTGGGAGGTAATTCTGAGAGGAGAAGGCATGAGCATAATGCCCGGCAAACAGCTCTGCAAGCGTGGCCGGGTCCGTGCATACTATGCCATTCACAGAGATCCCAGGGATTCCTGCTGGTGTTGGGTGTCCCCTTAAACGCCTTATCTTGTTCCAGACCTGGGTGGTGGAGGTACCCGCGCCAATAGTGGAGACGTACCTCTCCCAACACTCTTGCTTTCGGCTCTTAATGAGATAACGTGCACGTGCACGGAGCCGCTTGAAAGCTACGAGGTGCTCCAGAGACGGGTGCCGCTTGTACCGTTGTAAGGCCCGTCGGCGATCTCTGATAGCTGTTGCGACCTCTGGCGACCACCATGGTACCGTCTTACGCTGTGGGGACCCCGATGAACGGGGAACGGTAGCTTCTGCAGCTGAAACAATGGTACGCGTGGCGCCCTCGACCGCCACATCGACGTCGTCGAGTGGGGGAGGACCAACAGTGGCAGCAGAGGTAAAGTCGTCCCAGTTAACCTTGTGTAGGGACCACCTGGGCAGGCGCCCTGGGGATTGACGTTGTGGGAGTGACAGAAAAATGGGAAAATGGTCACTGCCGCACAAGTCATCGTGGGCTCTCCAGTGGACAGATGGTGAAAGGCCATGGCTGCAAATTGACAGATCAATGGCCGAGAACGTGCCATGCGCCACACTAAAATGTGTGGGGGCACCCGTGTTCAAGAGGCAGAGGTCAAGACGAGATAGTAAGTCCTCGACTACTCTGCCTCGGCCAGAAATCGTAGAACCACCCCACAAGGTGTTATGGGCATTAACGTCACCCAGTAGTAAGAAAGGTGGAGGGAGTTGACAAAGTAGTGCAGCCAAAACAGTCTGAGAGACGTCACCATCAGGAGGGAGGTAAAGACTGCAAACGGTGAACTCTTGCGTTGTCCTTACCCTCACAGCCACCGCTTCCAATGGCGTCTGAAGGGGCACAGACTCGCTATATACAGAGGTAAGGACATACACACACACACCATCTGATACCCTGTCATACTGGCTGCGATTACAATAATATCCCCTGTTCCGCATTGCCGGAAACCATGTTTCCTGGGGGGCAATGCAGAAAGCGGGTGTTATGCTCAAAAGGTGTCGCAGCTCAGCCAGGCGGGTGAAAAAACCGCCGCAGTTCCACTGGAGAATAACGCTGTCTGATAACTGGGATGACATGAGGCAATATGAACTATTTATTATATCTCATGATCGCTCGCTGACACTGCTCGCGAAGCTGTAGAATCTACTTCCATTGGTTTCGATGGTCCTTCGAGATCTAGGTCTTCAGGAGACGCTAGTATCTTCACCTCGTCCTCGTCCTCTGAGGAGGAGGGTGGGGGTAGAAGTAGGGGAACCACCGGTGTCTCTTTGGTCTTCCCGTGTGTTTGCTTCTTCTTGGAAGCCTCTCGCTTTTCTTTTGGCTTCTCACGTCTGGAGGGCGTCGGGGACTCAGTCTCCGAGACTGAGGAAGACCTTGCGGCCCGACGACCAGCCTTCTTGGCCACGGTTTGCCACTGGCCGGTAGCTGTCGTCCCAGAGGAAGAAGCCGAGGAGGGGTGGGACTCAACCGAACCCTTCCTTGCGAGAGGAGCCAGAGAAGGCTGTTGCTTCTCTGGCTCTGGGGTGGGGACCAGTGTCCCCATTGGTTGGGATGGTATTGCTCCCGAGGTAGAGGGTTTGGGAGCAATACAAGGAGATCCACCCCCAGCTGTCAAGGGGGGGAGAGTGGATGATTGGGCCTGTGGGCCCACCGAGATTCGCTGAACAGATGGGGTCAAAGATGGCAGAGTTGGAACAGTTTTAAGTGCTGTCGCAAAACTTTTACCCATGGTCACGGGGTGCAGCTTAGTATATTTGCGCCGTGCCTCTGAATAGGTCAGTCTGTCCAGGGTTTTATACTCCATTATTTTCCTTTCTTTATGGAGGACTGTGCAATCTGGTGAGCAGGGTGAATGATGTTGTCCACAGTTAACACAGACTGGAGGTGGGACACAAGGGACGTCTGGATGTGATGGACGTCCACACTCCCGACATGTGGGATTGGCCTCACACCGGGAAGACATGTGCCCAAACCTCCAGCACTTAAAGCAGCGCATAGGGGGAGGGACGTAGGGCTTTACGTCACACCGATAAACCATCACCTTGACCTTTTCAGGTAATGTGTCACCCTCAAAAGCCAAGATGAAAGCACCGGTGGCGACCCTGTTGTCCTTCGGCCCCCTATAAATGCGTCGGATGAAGTGGACACCGCGCTGCTCTAGGTGTGACCGTAGCTCATCATCAGATTGCAACAACAGATCTCGATGGTAGACAATACCCTGGACCATATTAAGGCTCTTATGAGGCGTTATGGTAACGGGAACATCACCCAGCTTCTCACAGGCGAGCAACACCCGCGACTGTGCTGGGGATGACGTCGTTATCAAGACTGACCCAGATCGCATCTTGGACATACCCTCCACCTCTCCGTACTTTTCTTCCAGATGCTCAACAAAAAACATTGGCTTAGTCGATGCAAATGATTCCCCATCAGTGCGTGAGCAAACTAGGTATCGGGGGGCATAAGACTCTCCTTGACTTCTGGCCCTGCGTTCTTCCCATGGCGTAGCCAGGAAAGGGAACGAACGGGGGTCATATCCAGCAGCATTACAATCTCCTCTTCCACGCTTAGAGACGCCGTTTTCGCGACCGGCCACGCTTTTATTCGCTCGTTTCATTTTCGTCCCACGAGCAGCTAGGGAAAAGAGGTCCACCCAGGCAGAGCCCCGCTTGCCTGGGTAAGCCTTGTACAACTGAGGTGCGGCAGGTTCCTCAGAGGTTGCTCGCTAGCGGCTGTTCAACCTCAACAGCCATGCATCTCCTCGGCACGTAGCACACCTTGAGATTGAGGGTTTTTTTTATAGAGGTTTGTACCGTCCTCGCGACCCGGGCGATTAAGCCAAGACCCCCGGGCTCTGAAACGTACAACGTTCCACCGTCGCGCCGAACGATGGTCGTTGAAGCACGCACAGAGCTTACGGTGTAGCGGACTGTTGGTGCGACACAGCCCACAGCTCAGGACCCCGGATTCGCCAAGCCCGTACTCAGCAAATGCTGAGCCACTGAGGGGAATTTTATTGGTGCACAGTAATAACGACCTGTTATATACTAGTCAGGTAGATTAATTGTTGTCGATGCTATTAAGTATTAAAGTAACATTATCACAGTTTTATTAGAATTTCATTATCTTTTCCCACTGCATCCCAGGAAAGTTCTAGTTCTTGTATCATTACTAAAATTATGATTATCACATTAACTGTAATCGTCGTTAATTGACACCGTGCCGATTTTTAGCCCAACCAACTGCGAACAGCCATTTTAAACCAATTTCAATGTCTGCAGAATATAGAATATTTTTAAAACATTACTGAAACGAGACTACTGATATATATTAATGAGCCAGATGCATAAGCTTGAGTATGCTTTTTGTCATACCGACATTCTTTTATAGTCTTTTTGAAGACTATTGTACATTATTCAGTCACCATTAAGGAAAAACACAGCACCTTCGTAGACTAAGTCCAAGAAACAAGGACAAGCAGTTAAGGTTTTTTTTAAGCTCCTCTCGTTCTGGGGCCTCCAAATCTCGGAAGCCATTTTTGTTGGATAGTCCCGTTCCCCTCGTCCTGGAGGACGTCTAAATCTCAAAAGATACTTTACTTATAGTAATACATGTTCTTCAAAGTGGGCGGGCGGCCCCATTCTGTTCTGCCGCCGCCCAGGGCGCCTGACAGTCTCAGTCCGCCACTGCTTCATCTTACTCCTCGTTTTATGCCATGAAATATTAGTGTGGTTTTGAACACGATACAAAAACTTTATATATAACAAACTTTGTGCGAATACTGACCAAACATAACACATAGATGTTATAATCATTCAGAATAACAACAAAACAACCATAATTTTAGTATATCAAAATAGCGTTAGTTACACATGTGCATAGAGAATATTGTATATTAGCGAATCAAAAAATGTTCAAATGTTTGTAAATCTATCGGACCAAACTGCGTGGTCTTCAGTCCGTAGCTTACAAACTACTTAAACCTAGGTAAACTAACCTAAGGACAAACACACACACCCATGCCCCAGGGAGGACTCGAACCTCCACGGCGAGCAACCGCGCGCTCCGCAGCGAGACGCTTTAGACCGCTCGGTTACTCCACCGCGGCCTATTAGCGAATCAGGCTATGCTTCGAAATTGCTAAACATGCATCAGGACGGACTTATGTTCTACTGTTCGACACTTCTCGAACTCTGTAACTATTCCTTACCTTCCTGTTTACCCATTTAGGCTTCTTGATGTATCGAATAGCACGAGTTGGCATTGCTCGGGTAATTATCTTTTCCAATCTTGTGTTTGTCCATTTCCGCCTCCATCTCATTAACTACCTTCCTTCTCCTCTCCCTCCTTCCTCCTCCTCCTCCTATTTTTTCTCCTCCGCCACGACTGCCTTTGCCGCTCACACTTCATTCTTTTATTGCCATCCATCCTGATGTATCTGACATCCTGTAGCTCTCGGCCAGTCTCCTCCTGTCTCACCTCCATGTACATCCTATAGGTGACAATAAATATATTGTTGAAAGGTTATTGAAGTGTGGAATAAGCTACCCCCGCCCTCCTCAACGAAACAAAATCTTATACGTGATGGTTCCCCTGTTATGATTTAGCAGAATTCGTAAGTGAAGCACCCTCCGCCATGTACCACAGAATCTTACGTAGACGGTGACCTTCCGCCAGTCTTGAACGTCAAGCGCGCGAAATGTCATCAAGTTAGAAATAAAACTATAAATTTTGTAAACTATATACGTGAAGTGTCCTCCGCTATCAACCACGTGAATCTTATGTAGGCCGTGACCTTTGTTTTGAATGTCAAGTGTGCAAATTTAATCAAGATCATGATACAAACGTAAATTGTAAGAAATTCTGTAACTGAATCACCCTCTTCCCTGCAAGAGTGACCTTTCTCTTGTTTTGAAAGTGACCAGGGATCATTTCAACAAGTTTGGAATGAAGCAGGCGTAACCAATACAACAGCATAGGTAATTATTACGTGTAAGTTGTATCTGTCGCGAAAATTCTGCGCGTCTTCTGTTAATAGTCACAGGCTAGGCGTGTCGCTCGTCTCGGCACGTTTCACCATGCTCGCTGTAGCCGCTGCGCCCGCTGATTCGGCTCGCTGTACCCTTTGCGCCCGCCGGCCTCCTTGTTGTTGTTGTTGTTGTTATTATTTGGATGTTTAAGGGGGACAAAACTACAATGGTCATCAGTCCCCCATTCCATCATAAAATGTCAAAAATAAAAGCGCGGACGTCAAATAAATGCGCCCAGAGATTAGGTTTGCGAAGTGGGAGGCGAATCCCACTGGGTCCATAAAACATAAAAAAAAACGGAGAAGAAACTAAAGGAAAATGGGACGAACACACAAAGACACCTTACTACAAAGAGGCCGAAGGCAGTGGTTGACCGACCATAGGAATAAAAAAGGAAAAGTCAACCACTCGGCAGTACAAGGGAAGGAACAGTCAGAGAGACTGATAAAAAAAAACCCTGCTCGAATAAAACTTAAAACTGAATTCGCTGCTGAAGCATCGTCACGTAAAACATCTGATAAAATGCCAGGAATGTTAAAACGACGCCGCAAGGCGGCTAAAACCGGGCAGTCCACTAGGATGTGGACTATTGTTAAGTGGGAGCCACACTGACACTGGGGCGGGGCCTCACCACGAAGGAGATGTCCGTGGGTGAGCCACGAATGCCCAATACGGAGTCTACACAGCACCACAGAGTCCCGGCGAGAGGCCAGCATGGAAGAACGCCATGCGGTCGTGGTCTCCTTGACTACCCGAAGCTTGTTGGGTGTGCCCAGGCTATGCCACTCTGCATCCCAACGCTGATGTACGCGGTGGCGCAACAACGAACGGAGATCAGACGACAGGAGGCCGATGTCCAAAATGGACGCACTGACTGCCTGCTTGGCAAGTCTCTCAACACGTTCATTGCCCGGGATGCCAACATGACCCGGAGACCAGATGAACACCACTGATCGCCCGGACTGTTCAATGGCACAAAGCGTCTCCTGTATGGCCAACACCAGAGGAGACCGCGGGTAACACTGCTCCAGAGCTCGGAGGCTGCTCGGGGAGTCACTGCAAACAACAAAAAACTCGCCTGAGCAGGACCGGATATGCATGAGAGCTCTGTGAATGGCCACCAGCTCTGCAGTGTAAACGCTGCAGCCATTTGGCAGCGAGTGTTGTTCCACATGGTCACCATGAGTATAGGCAAATCCCACACAGCCATCAACCATTGAACCATCTGTGTAGATCAGGTCATAACCACAGAACTCCGCTATGACAGCCGAGAACTGACGGCAGAGCGCCTCCAGTGGAACTGAGTCTTTGGGCCCATGGGCCAAGTCCAGCCGAGTACACGGCCTTGGCAAGTACCACGGGGGTGAACGTGCATGGACCCGATAGGGAGATGGAAGGGGAAAAGACTCAAGCTCCAGCAGGAGGGATCGCAGCTTATACGAACAGTGCTGTTTTATTTAAGCTAAGTGAAATATTTTACAAGTACCCGGCATAGAGCCTTAGATCGTGCTACTTTGAGCTTGCATTCCACTCTTTTTTACATCGATATGTGGATTAGACACAAAAATATCGCGTTTACTTATTGCTGCTTCAGTCCAAATACAGAAAAAAGAGCAAGAAACATATACTTCTGTGATAAAAATCACGTACTACGTTTAATGCTGCCAAAAATTGGTCATCTAGATAAAATTTTTAAGCGATCTTGGCTTCTATATGAATAATGACTGTCAATATGCGAAGTTTGTTTTCCGTCTTGCTGTAAGTGTTTGTTGTCTGCTGTGACAAATTCACCACATAGGATTTTTGAACTCAAATTGCTGAAAGAACTTCTATTATGTTACTGAGAAAGTTTCAGAATGTATTACTAACACTAAAACTAAAAAGTAAGTGTACAGGATCTAAAGTTTACGGTCGTAGAGGCACACGGTGCAGACGTTGGCAATAACCTTTGAATGCTATTTGAAAACCTAATAGTATAGAATGTGTTGACCATGAAATAAATAAATAATTCTGTTCCTTCTCTAAGGCTGACGGGTTTTCATATGTAACAGTACCCTCGTCTTGTCAGTAATTTAATAGTCCTTACAAAGCAAACATTACGTTGCCAACATTAGCACACTACGCAGCCGCAGCCGTAAGTAAAATTTACCCAGTATTCTCTGCCAGTTATGTTACAGCCTCTTATAGATAAGCCTCAATATTGGCATTTACTAATAAGAAATTTAATTGAGAGTGTATTTTGTAATAAAACATCAGGTACCGTACTATTGTGTCAAATTGTATACTACAGGTTATTACATTGTTGTTGTTGGGTATTTAAAGGGGACTCAACTTCTGGGTTATCAGTCCCCTGCTCCCGGCTAAGAGTTAACTTTTAAAAGTTTCCGTTTTGTCGCATTGTACTCGAAGCCCAGTATACTCCGGGTACAGAGAGACAGTCAATGGTAAAATGATGACATACAACAATGAACAAGACAGGAGTTGACAAAATAGACAAAACTAAAACAAGGCAGCAGAAGCGTGTGTCTGGCTGATCACAAGAATAATACAGGCTGAGCCAGCCACTCTGCACACTTTAAAATCCTTAATTGAAAAACAAGTCATAAACCGTAAAAAGACAGCGGCCTATTGTTCTGGAGGGATTGAAGCCCGACAGGGCGGGATTATAAGCCCCACCACTAAATAGACCAATAAAAGCCAGTTGCGCGAATAAAACCTAAAACACGATCGACCATAGAGGTATCGTCTGATAAAACCAATGGAAGCTCAGAAGGCAGGATAAAAGACTGCCTCAAGTCGGCTAAAAGTAAGCAGTCCACCAGAATGTGGACCATAGTCAATAGTGCCCACAACGGAAAGTTGGTGGGTCCTCTCGTCGTAGAAGGTGGCTGTGTGACAAGCACGTATGTCCAATACGTAGTCTGCAGATGACTACTGACTCCCAATGAGAGGCTCGCAGGGAGGGTCGCCACACGGCTGTGGTGGGCTTGACTATGCGCAGTTTATTTGGTACGGTCAAGGCTGCTCATTCCGAGGTCCAAATCCCCAGAACCTTACGGGTCAGTTGATGTCTGAAGTCTGATCTTGAGACCTATCTTTAAGGGCCGTGATGTGGTGGCCTGCTTGGCCAGGCGATCAACCCGTTCATTACCCGGAATGCCTATGTGGCCCGGGGTCCAAATGAAAACCACCGAACGGCCTCACTCGCCAAGAGTGAAAACGGCGTCCTGAATGGACCGAACCAAATGGTGCTGTGGCATAAACTGGTCAAGGGCGATCAAGCCACTCAGGGAGTCACTACAGATAACTATAGACTCCCCGGGGCAGTCGCAGAAATGTGTAAGAGCACGAGAGATGGCCACCAGCTCAGCTGTGAAAACACTAGTCCCACAGGGTAAGAAATGCTGCTCAACATGGTCACCGTGAACATAAGCGTACCCAACACGACCGTCCACAAGGGAGCCATCGGTGTATACTACTTCTGTACCACGGAAATAATCAACGAGTGCCTGGAATTGACGCCAAAGGACCATAGACGAAACTGAGGCTTTCGAGTCACCGGACAAGTCTAATCGGAGCTGTAGGCGAGGTACAAACCATGGAGTTGTATGAGAAAGGTAGCGGAATGTGGTAGGGATAGGAAGGGATCGAAATAACACAAAAAGCATTCAACGGTAGTTGCCTGTATCAGCACAGTACGCTACCACAGCCATAGCGAAACTTTTTTCCCAGTATATTTATATTTTCCGTTTTAATGTTTTTAATACTTTCTCGTAATAACGTAACTGAAGTATCTTCAACGAGTTGTGCAATGTCAGTACAAAACTTTTTGATGAGGTGTTTTTCTCAATATACTATATAAGATACACATATTGTACTCCAAAAACAGTATGTTCTGGGATGTTTTGCTATAATATGATATTTTGCGGCTGCTAATTCCCTAAAGGCAGCTTCCCTGTCAAGAGATAGTACTTTCAGAAGAGCTAAACAAAATCGTAAGTTCAAATATCACAAACGATTTTTGCTATTAAATATTGCTTCAAGTCATAATAATAACTATTTACTTACAATACATAACCGTGGGCTCGGTTCGGGTTCCCAGTTTTTGCGCTGACATTTAATGATCCATTTTTTCTTCTCTTAGAATCTCTCGGGGAAACTAAACGTTCTGTAGCCATCTCTGGAATGATTTGGGCAGTTTATGACAACAATCACCCGTAATGTGTTGCTAAAGTGCCGTGACGCAAATCCTATAGCACCGCAGTGTGTTTAACTTACGAGCCACGAGAATGAAAATGGAGGATGCGTCAGCTCTAATACTTATAGGAGCCTTAGCAGAGCCGGTGACGTCATAACGCCCGCTTGCGCGTTTTAAGCAACATTTGGAAGCCAGTTTCGGATCTCTACGGTGCACATGCATTAGCTGTGGCTGGCACGTGACCAGCTCGTAGCCCTTTAACCCGCTACGTCTCTTCTTCTGTAATGCTTTGATGTTGCTCATGAAAAGAAATAAATACAGAGAAAATTTACAAAGATTTTGTTATTTACAAGAAATTAGGCCTAATGTTTCCTGAAAGGGAATGGGCTTTTGATTATTCCATTCATTCGTACACTGACTTTCCGTGAACGTATGCTTGGTTATAATACACTTTCGTTTGTTTACGAGTGCTCATCAGGTGATGTTCAATATTTACTTTCTGTTCGGAGGGGAGTAAAAATAGTTCGAGATCTGACATGAACATACGCCTTCCACGCTTAAGGGCTTGCAAACCACTCAGGGAATCAGTACAGATAACCACAGACTCCCCAGGGCAGTCTCCGAGATGTTCAATGGCCCGCCAAATGGCGACAAGTTCCGCTGTAAACACACTACTCCCACAGGGCAATGAACGTTGTTCTACATGCCGGCCGTGGGTACAGGCATACCCAACATTGCCATCGACTAGGGAGCCATCGGTGTATATAAATTCAGCGTGATGGTACGAATCTAGAAGGGCCTGGAACTGTTGTCATTGGTGCAACAGAGGCTTTGGAGTCTCGGGACAAGTCCAACCAAAGCTGGAGGCGAGAAATGACCCAAGGAGGAGTACGAGAACGGTACTGGAAAGTGAGAGGAATAGGAAGGGACTCTACAGAAGTTGAAGGGAACGAACACGAACCACAATCGGGAGGCCCGACCGCGGCCGGGAAGGGAGTGCGACAGCTGGTTGGCTGGTGTTGGGTGTAGGACGACTGAGTCCCTTCGAGAAGGCCTTAGGGAAGTCTTACAAGCTGCTGTCGTGGGCTTGATTCCACGGAGCTTATTGGGCATACTCATTGTTGCCCATTCCGAATTCCAGGCCTCAAAGATCTTTCGGTGGAGACCCAAGCGGATATCGCCTACTGGGGTACCGATATCCAGACGCAGGCAAGTGATGGCCTGCTTGGCCAGCAGATCAGCGCGTTCGTTCCCTGGACTTCCAATGTGGCCTGGGGTCCAGATGAAAGCCACAGAACGGTCTGACTTGCCAAGACTAAACACCGTGACTTGGATGGATCGCACCAAATGGTGTTTGGGGAAGCAGTGGTCGCGAGCGTGCAAGGCACTCAGGGAGTTACTGCAGATAAGATATGACTTCCTGGGGCATGCTCTCAGATGGTCGAGTGCACGGGTTATTGCGATCAGCTCTGCCGTCAAGACAGTACAGCCAGGGGGCAGGGAGCGCTGTTCAGTGTGGTCGCCATGAACATAGGCGTACCCCACTCTGCCGTCTACCTGGGAGCCATCGGTGTATATGACGTCTGCATCACGGAATGTGCCAAGTATGCCCAGAAACTGGTGTCTAAGTAATTGTGGTGAAATCGACGCCTTTGTATCGCAGGACAGTTGCAGGTGAAGCTGGAGACGAGGGATGGTCCAAGGAGGGATATTAGATAGGCAAGAGAATGCAGGACGGAGAGGAAAAGACTCGAGTGAAGAAAGAAGAGAATGTATCCGGACCGCGACTGGGTCGACTTTGCGGAGAGGGAAGGTCGGTATTTGCAAACAATAACCTGCTATTTGGATGGTGAGGCGTAGTGTGGACATGGACAATGCAGGAGGCCAGCAACTGTTGCCGGCGGTACCTCAAGGGAGGGATGCCAGGTTCGGCAAGGAGGCTAGGCACAGGGCTGGTGCGGAATGCCCCTGTTGCTAAGCGGACACCACCATGAAGAATGGGATGCAAGATCCTCAGTGCTGAAGGTGATGCAGAGTCATACACCTGGCTCCCATAATCCATAATCCAGGCGTGATTGGATGAGGGCCTTAAAGAGGTGCATGAGGGTTCGACGGTCAGCTCCCCAGGCAGTGTGGCTGAGACATCGCAATATATTTAGGTGCCGCCAGCACTTCTGCTTCAGCTGACGAAGGTGTGGCCCCCGAGTCAGTCGGTTGTCAAACAGCAAGCCGAGAAACCGATGGCTTTCTGCAACTTGAAGCTGGTCGGCAGATAGGTACAGTTCTGGGTCAAGTTGAACTGCCCGACGACGACAAAAGTGCATCACCCCGGTTTTAGATGCTGAGAACGTAAAGCAATGTGTCGTGGCCCATGACCGTGCCCTTCGGATGGCTCCCGGAAGACGCCTTTCAGCGACACCAATGCTAGGAGCGCTGTAGTATAAGCAAAAGTCATTGGCGAATAAGGAACAACAAACCAATGACTCCACTGCAAGCAGCAAGACCGTTTATCGCAATTAAAAAGAAAGGTACGCTGAAAACGGAGCCCTGTGGGACACCGTTCTCCAGCACTCGGGGTGAGCTGAAAGAGGTACGAACCCTAACCCTAAAAGTGCGTAGCGAAGGAAATTCTTGATAAAAATTGGGAGTGGACCCCATAAGCCCCAGTCATACAGTGTAGCAAGAATATGGTGGCGCCATGTGTCATACGCCCGCCGGAGGTCAAACAAGACTGCAACTAAGTGCTCACGCCTAGAGAAGGCTGAATGGATGGCCGACTCCAATGACACTAAATTGCCGATAGTGGAGCGACCCATAAATGGAGCATTGTACAGTACCCCGCGGCGAGTGTGGAAATATTGAGGATTTCGCTCCACCCTTTGTTTAAGGGAGCGGAAGGTGGCACTATAATTTGCCATTGCGGAGCAGTTCGCATAATGCTCTGGCATGCACTCAGCAATAATGGCCGGGTCAGTACAGAGAGTTCCATCGACGGTCAGAGATGATATTCCCGCTGGTGGGCGGTATCCAAAAAGGCGCCATACCTGAGACCAGACGCGAGAAGGGGAGGCACGAGAGCCTATAGAAGCAACGTACCGCTCCCAACAGTCCTGTTTACTTTGCCGGATAAGTCGTCGGGCTTGGGCCCTGAGCCTTTTAAAGGCTATCAGATTTTCAAGTGTAAGGCGGCGCCGGTGGCGTTGTAGTGCTTGCCGACGGTCCCGGATGGCCTCAGCAATCTCGGGCGTCCACCAGGGCACGACCTTGCGCCGAGGGGAGCCAGTGGTGATCAGAATGGTCTCCTCCGCAGCTGAGACTATAACAGCTGTGACCTGTTAGACTGCCGTATCAATATCATGTGGTAATGGAACAGAAGCCACAGCAGCCAAGGTGTAACGCCGCCAGTCTGCTCGATGTAGACACCATCTGGATGCCTTCAGGTTCGAAGTGCTAGAGTGACAGAAGAATGGGGAAATGGTCACTCCCACAAAGGTCGTCGTGGACCCTCCAGCTGAAATGTGGGAGCAGGTCTGGGCTACATACAGATAGGTCAATAGCAGAATATGTGCCATGTGCAATACTAAAATGTGTGGGTGCACCGGTGTTTAAGAGGCTGTGTCAGTAACGTTTCAACATATCTACCACGTCCCGAGGGCTGTATACCGCCCCAGAGAGGGTGGTGGGCGTTGAAGTCCCCCAAAAGGATAAATGGTGGGGGTAGTTGCGTGACCAAGACAGTGAGGTCAGCAAGGGACACGACCTCATCTGGTGGGAGGTACAGAGAGCAGACAGTTATGTCCTGCATTGTTCTGAGTCTTACAACCACTGCCTTGAGAGCCGTGTTAAGAGGCACGGCAGCACTAGGAACAGTGGCGAGGGCATAAATGCAGACTCCTCCAGATACCCTGTTGAAGTCAGTGCGGTTGTTATAGGAGCCCCGATAGCCGCGGAGGGCTGGGGTCCGCTGGACAGGAAATCATGTTTCCTGTAGGCTACACAGAAAGCAGGATAGCGGCACAGTAATTGCTGCCATAGTACCACTGCAAGATCATGCTACTTCTTGATTGCTGAGGCATCGCAGTATCGAGGGTGCTGTTGGTTCCACAGAATCACCGGTCGTCACCATTGGTGCAGGCAGGGCCTCTACATCCATCGCCTCCAAAGTCTTGGTGATAGCCAAGTCCTCTGGTGAGGCGAGGAGTTCCACCACGTCCTCAGGTGTGTGAGGAGGTGGTGGTGGTGGCGGCGGCGTTGGTGGTGCTACGGTTTCC
The DNA here is from genome assembly GCA_026315105.1 of Locusta migratoria. Taxonomy (NCBI): domain Eukaryota; kingdom Metazoa; phylum Arthropoda; class Insecta; order Orthoptera; family Acrididae; genus Locusta; species Locusta migratoria. The sequence goes on from CM048745.1 coordinate 394,567,648, forward strand.
ACCGTGGAAGACGTTTGCTTAGCAGCCTTCGACGTTTTCTTCTCTCGCTCCTTTTTTGGTTTCTCTTGCTGGGTGGGCTTTGGGGCCTCGACCTCCGCCTCAGGGACTGAGGAGGACCTTGAAGCCCTACGACCATGACTTGAAGTCCGTGGATGTGTCAGCCACTCACTGGTACATTATCAGTAGCAGAAACCATAGGAGGAAGGGAGCCCAGCGACCCCTTCCTGGCGAGAGGTGCCAGAGAAGGCTGCTGCTGCTCTGGCTGCGTGTTGCGGACAAGAGTCCCCAACGGTTGTCGGCCAGTTGCCCCCACAGGAGGTGGTGGTGGGGACAACGGAAGAAGGGCCCCCAACCATCAAGGGGGCAGTTTGATGTTGTCGGCCCACAGGGGCCACAGAAAGTGGTGTGACATGGGAGGCTGACGTCCCCATAGCGATCGGAGACGACGCAATAGCAGCAAAGGACGACGACATCCGAACGGGATGAAGACGCTCATACTTTCGTCTGGCCTCTGAGTACGTTAATATATCCAGGGTTTTGAATTCCATGATCTTTCGTTCTTTATGCAGCACATACAGGTCGGCGAGCAAGGTGGATGTTGCAGCCCACAATTCACACACAAAGAAGGAGGTGTACATGGCGCGTCCAGGTGTGATGGACGCCCACAGTCTCTACATGTGGGGCTGGAAGTGCATCGGGAGGACATATGCTCGAACTTCCGGCACCGAAAGCATCACATAGGGGGAGGGATGTACGGTTTTACTTCAAACCGGTATATCATTATCTTGACCTTCTCAGGCAGTACATTGCCTTCGAAGGCCAAGATAAATGCAGCGGTGGCAACCCTGCGGTCTTTCGGTCCCCTATGGATGCGCCGGACGAAGTGAACTCCTCGCCGCTCTAAGTCAGCGCGCAATTCGTCGTCAGTCTGTGACATGAGATCACGGTGGAACATTAAGCCCTGGATCATGTTGAGCGTCTTATGCGGCGTGAAACATACGCCAGCTTGTCGCAGGCAAGGAAAGCCTTTGACTGTGCAGGAGATGCCGCTTATATTAAGACAGACCCGCTCCTCATTTTCGAAAATGATGCCACTTCACCAAATCGATTTTCAATAGTCTCAACAAAAAATTGCGGCTTGGTGTTATTAAAAGGTTACCCATCAGCCCGAGTACAGACTAAGTACTGGGGCGAGTAAGGCTCAGATTGGTTAATGGCCCGACGTTCTTCCCAAGGTGTGGCCAGGGAAGGGAACGATCGGGGTTCGTACTGTGCACCATTAAATTCATTTCTTCCTCTCTTAGAGACGGCGTTTTTGCGACCGCCCACGCTATTTATGGCTCGTTTCATTTCCGTCCCACGAGCAGTTAGGGAAATAAGGTCCACCCAGGCAGAGCCCCGCTTGCCTGGGTAAGCCTCATACAACTGAGGTGCGGGAGGTTCCTCAGAGGTTGCTCGCTAGCGGCTGTTCAACCTCAACAGCCATGCATCTCCTCGGCACGTTGTTGTTGTTGGGTGTTTAAATGGGACTCAACTGCTGGGTTATGTCCCCTGCTCCCAGCTAAGTGTTTCCGTTTTGACGCATTGTACTGCACACTTTAAAATCCTTAATTGAAAAACAAGTCATAAACCTTAAAATGACAGCGGCCTCCCCGCGAGAAACAGACTGTCATGGAGCACCCCGAGGCCGACGGCGACAGTCGCGGGCTGGCGCCCGACTCGTCTGACTGAGAACTCCCCTCTTGATCCAAAAACTGGGGGAGTTAATGGCCGGTGTGCGCGCACTTCTTTTCCCCACGTTCCGACAGTTAACAATGTTCTATTGGCCGCTGCTTTTGTTCAACCAATCTAAGTTGTGGCTTGCCCTTTCTCTGAGTCGTCTAGCGAATCACGTTTCAGCCCTGTCCCTTCTGCCATTCCCCAGGTGGGGAGGTGGCTTGTCTGTGCACTAACAAAATCCATACTTCATAGCAACATTGTTCAGCTGAAAGGAAAACGTCTCGGCGCTACCCAGTATGGGCAACAACAACAATGTTTTACGTCATTTGGCCACGCCTTAGGCTCCGCCTAAGGGGAGCTGCTAACTTGCAGTTTTTCTTCTTTACCCTCTTACTCTTGCCACGTGAAACCATTGACGTTGCTGTAACCAACTGACTGGTATCAACTTTGCTACGTACATTAAAACGTGCCTGTTGGCCACCAAGTAGGGGAGAGTGGGGCTACAGTGCACATGGGGTAAAAGTCGACATATATTTATTTCAGTGATTTATTGTTGGAATTTTTTTATTTTGATGTTGGTAGTATCACAGAATGAACTAAACAAAATTTGGCGCCAATATGATAATTACTGCAGGCAACAGAAGTTAAAACATTATTTCAGTGCTTTTGTATTCGATTTTTGTGGAACACAAAATTCCAGATAAGTCCAAAGTTTAGTTCTGAAAATATTAAAAGTTGTGGTAGTGGTAATTTATTCAGCAATCAGTCGTCATAAATATAAATTTTTATTTGTTTGCAAATCCGGATTTCGACCACTGTGTGGTCATTGTCAATGCTTAAAATAAATTAAAATACTTAAAATATCTCGACCTCCATGTAGGAGGTTGCGTTTGTACTGACTGAGATATTTTAAGTATTTTAATTTATTTTAAGCATTGATAATGACCACACAGTGGTCGAAATCCGGATTTGCCAACAAATAAAGAATTTATATTTATGACGACTGATTGCTGAATAATTACCACTAATCAAATACAGTCGTGGAGCACCCATGCCAATATGGAATCAAGCCTGTTAAAAGTTGTGGTTTATGAATCTATAAAAAGTGTCCTATCTTTTTCTTGTCCAACACTTCATCTAAATAAAATACATTCATCAGTATTTGCTTTCATATGCAAAATGGCCCCTTGGGGTAAGTATGGACAGATGAAGTGGGATCAGTGTGGACAGTGTCCACTCTCACCCTACTTCTGACTGGCACCAGAGGTCCACTTTCAGTCTTATATTTTTACTGTTAAAATTATTTTAAGTGAATTATCTGTACTATAGATGGTGAGGACATACATCCACAGAATTGCGAGAGCTAATGTTATTGAAGGAAAAGTTAAGACAGCTGTAAAAGTTCTGTTAAAAAAGTGGAGAATTCAACAAACTGCAGATAAATATGGATTAAAGAAATCTATGCTGCAGAAAAGCATTATCACAGCTAAGAAATATAGAGCCGAAAGCATTCCGTTCTGTAAACTTAAGTTTCCAAACACCTATGTTAACTGTTTTTGCAAAAATATTTGCTTAGCCAAATAAAAGTTATAAGAGAAATGGTTTAAAAAAAAAAACCTTTTATTCTGTCATTGTTCCTGACAACAGCGCCCAGTTACTTTTTTCTCAGATCCATATGATGGAAGTTCTTCTGGAAAAGCAGACCATAAGAAATCCAAACACTGAATGTAATGAAATACAAAGTTCGGAAGGTTTTTACAGATCCTGAAGAGCAATTATAAGCTTAATACTTCATAAAGGCCTCCAGTTTACATTATGCACTCACGTGAACTGGCGTACATATATGCTGAACAACTAAACACAAAGAATTACCAAGAATGACATTCGTTGAAGAAGATTTTAGGCCATCAGAAGTAACTGAGCAGCCAACAGCCTCTACAGCAAGTTGTGATATAGCTTCACCTGGAAAACCTGCAACTGTGTGTGTTGCTTCACCTTCCACTTCAGGTGTGACTCTAACTGAAATACCAAATCCTGAAGAGTGTACACCTTTTCCAAAAGCTGCAAGGCGAGAAGCAACCCCAAGGCCAAATAAATCTGCAGATTACACTAGCTTTATAATCAAAGATTAACTAGAAGCATCAGCAAAGGCTAAAATCAGACCAGCTTAAAAGAGAACATTGCTCCAGACCAAGACGGAATTGAAGGCATCTCCAAAAAATAAAATCTGTGATACAGACAGTCAATCAGAAACCTTTCCACAAAGTGTGCTGGAATCTGAGAATGAAGGATGTTGTAAAACAGAAGATGATGAAGCCAAAATCTAACAGAAGTTGGCAGATGATGAGGAAGTGAGGTTTGGTGATTTGGTTTGTTTCACCATAAAGAGGACTTATAAATGTTATGTAGGCTAAGTTTAATATACAATTGGGAAAGAAGAAGTGTTTGTTTCCTATTTGCGCATAAAAGGCTCAAGATTTGTGTTGTCTGTTGCCCCAGACGAATCAGTATTAAGAGAGGTCAGACACTATTTGTCTCTTGCCTTCTACAAAAACACCTGGGGCACAAACACAAGAGAGGATGCTCCAGTTAATATTTATTAAGGTGTAAATTAAACATTTTTTGGACATTTGGCCTTATTTATACAAACACAAATAAATAAATAAAAAATCACCCTATGGAATTTCAGCCAATGGTCACACTCACCCCACCATGGGGTACATGTGGACAGATTGCAGACATTTGGTTTTTTCGATTTGATGGTCAAAATATTCAAGGTATAAAGAATTACTTCTATGCTTCTTATAGGGTGGAAACTGCTTAATGCTCAGACAGTAAATTCCAAAAATCAGCATCAATTTGGGTTAAGATAAAATATGAAACATAAAAAGTGTCCACACTAGCCCCACTCTCCGCTACTAATGTAACGTCGTCCTACAACAGCGTCTAGACGCTGTATGAAGTTACGCCCATCTTCTCCGAAAGGTAACCTCCACCCTGGGACAGTGGCTGAGGGCATCAGCGGTTCGCTAGATTTCTTTACTGCCTACATCCCGTAAATACACTTGTCTGTTTTAGCCTGTTATCTGCAATGGTCTGTATTTCTCAGCCTGGAGTGCGTCCCTGTGGCTCACACAGGCTCTCAACAATTCCAACAGTAAAATCAATATATGACAAACCCTCCGTATCTTATCTTCTGGTTTCAGTTTCTTAATTTTTCTGTTTTGTAATCCATCTAAATCTAATATTTTATTCTTAAAAAGGTTTCTCTCTGTTACATCCGATTCTGTGATTGTGTTTCAATATAGAGCAGGTTCTTCTCTTCCTATTTCCGTCTCTTATGACCACTCCGTCGACGGGACGTTAAACACCAAGCTTCCTTCTTCCTTTCTCTTCGTATTATCTTCGAAAATTTCTCAGCACAGTAACTGGAGATTTTGTTATACCAGAGACCTCCGTGCGTCTTCTTCTCACTTGGCGTCAATTAACAGCAACAGCCAATGTAATGCTCCGTACCCTATCTACAACAGATCCACTAACAGACTTGGTTATTAATCTCCGTTTTGTCACAAGCTACAAATTAACAATTTTTAAATTGAATATTGATAATTATAAGAAGACCTTATGCTTACCCTCCAGTTTCATATTTATGTAGTAATTGGGAAACAAGGTGCGATGTTTCCTTATACCAATTTACTATTATTTCAGCGGAAACGGTGCAATCTAAGTAGAAGCACCTTCGAGAGAACTATAGAGAAGAACTTAAAAAATTTTGGCAAAGGGAGATCAGGTGATCCAGGCAAAAGCCCACAGAAACGCAATTCCATTTGGGCTTGGTTTCACCACATGGGTTTCTTAAGAGATATTCTACTTCCAAGAGCTAAGCACAGTTCCCTATCAGCAGAAATAGAACCGCAGACTCAAAGTGAATTACATGAAGAATCTTTTCCTACCGATCAATCTGTTTTACAAGAAGATGATCATTCTGAGATATCGTCATTAGCTCCATCTGATGAACCATCGCAACAGTCAAGTGCAACATCGCTAAGAAAAAAGAAAAGAAGTAGTGTTCCAGATGTTGATGAGGCATTGTTACAGTTCGAAAAGGAGAAATTAGCCGTGATGAAAGCACACTAAGATCTCACCAAACATAAGCATGACGATACTATTTCCGGATGAGTTTCAATGAACTACCTTCCTGTTCAGAGGCAAATGTATGTCAAACTATAAATGCAAGAGCTTCTATATAAAGAATTGGAGGCAATGACTGCCGTAGAAAATTCTCCATCAAAATAATAATTACCATTAAGTGCATTACAAACAGTTTTTGCTCAGTTATACTGTTATTTTTCTTGTACGAGTTTTACTAATAATTTTCTAATATGAAAAAAGAAAATTCAAAACTGTCCGAGTTGTTCACACGAGGAAAACCTCTCCTAAATGTCAGTCGACATTCATGGGATGTGACCATTACCACGTATTTTATGTGCTTAAAAATTCTATGACTCACTACAGAGTACAAATAATAATAACAAAATAACAAAATCATTTCTATGTAAGCTTCCTAAAAGTAGACCACATTTTTGTCATCACTGTGATCCTATCTTCCACTAACAATGTGTGGGGAGCCCTTGTTGCTGCGGAGAAGCCCACCAACAAGAAAAAAAAAAGAGGGGGGGGGGGGTTAAGAAATAAAGTCACGCGCGCTTCTCATCCTGTAGCCGAGTCTTACATTAAATCCGGTCATTTCTGTTTCACTTAAAGTAGAAAAAAAGAAATGAAAGCACTATGGAGACAAATAGGTATATCTGAGAGTTGTGTAGAATTCTTTGACCATGGAAATGGTTTGATCTACAGTACATGGTGTCTCACATAAAACCGGTAAACCTCACGTTCCAGCTAATCTTTTCTACTTGAATTGCTTCTGAAGTGGTCTGGATTCCCATGGCCCCAAGTTGCAGCATCCCTTACCGGCATATTTTTAATGTTTTGGATGTTATCTGTTGTTTTTTATTTAGTTCATTCTTACTTGAATCTCAGACATAAAGGCCTACCGCTTTTTTGTGTGACACGCTGTATGCAAGCGATCACCTTGGGTTACAACATGTTCCCAAAGCTATAGAAGGGTTATAAAAGAAATAGAGACCATTTGGGTATCATTCAACTAACATTCTGGTATTTGCATTTGTATCTTAGACATTTGTTCCAGCAATGGATTCAGGAGACATAACCAGCAGTAATGTCACATTGTCATAATTAGGGACTGATGAATTAGAGGGTGAGTCCAGTCACATTTAGGAACCAACTTATTTAATAAAATGGGATTAAATTTGTAGGTCTGTATTACACATGTTGACTTCTTTCACTCAGACATTGCTCCATAAGTTCCAATACCAACAGTAGATGTCACAATGGTATATAGTGGGAAGCTTGAATAAGAATGTGTGTACTGTTCTCACTTTGTTTAAAAATAGGTTATTACATTTGCAGTATTAAATATGTTCAAAAATGTTTGTAAAGCTTATGGGACTCAACAATGGGGTCATCAGTACCTAAACTTACAAACTACTTATGAACTACTTACGAACTAGGACGCCACAAATATCCATGCCCGAGGGGGGATTCGAACCCCCGACCGTAGTGGCCGCGCAGACCGTGACTGAAGCGCCTCAGTCCCCTCGGCCACAGCGGCCGGCATTAAATATGTTGACTGAATTGTTCTAGAAATAGCTCCAAAAGTCCCTTCACCACCAGTAGAGGTCACATTTTTATCAAGTGGCAGCATGTTGTTGTTGTTGTGAGTTTAGAGGGGACTAAACTACATGGTTATCAGTTCCCTGTTACTTACAAGGCAACATATCCAAGTAGGTAAAAGTAAAATATAGTTCAATACCCAGAAGAGAAACAGTGCCAATGAACTTGATACTCAGAACAACACTGAAGTAGACGGGAATAAGAGAGACCAAGTGTTAATCTAAGCTAAAATAGAGCAGGGAACAGTGGCTGGCTGATCACAAACAAATACAAGAGGAGCCAGTCACTCTGCACAGACTAAAAACTGAGGTTAAAACAGGGTAGAAGTAAGAAAAACATCACAGTAAAATATGAGAGGCGGGAGCCTGAGACGCCAGGCACAAGCCCACCACTAAACAGAATGATAAAATCCAGCTGCGCGTATAAAACCTAAAACTCGGTCAGTCCTTGTCAGATAAAATCAAGTCAGGCGCAGTAGGTACATTAAAAGACTGCCGCAAGGCGGCTAAAAGTTGACAGTCCGATAGGATGTGTACCACTGTCAACAAACTTCTACAACGGCAATTCGGTGGGTCCTCTTTACGTAATAGGTAGCCATGTGTCAACCACGTATGGCCAATACGTAGGCGACACAGGACAACACAGTCCCTACGGGAAGGCCGGAAAGACGACTTCCATACGGCCGTATAGGACTTGATCGCTCGGAGCTTGTTGGGAGTGCTCAGTGTTGCCCATTGTGTGTTCGAAGCCTCAAAAACCTTGTGGCGCAAATCCAAACGTATATCCCGTTCTGGGATACCAAAGTCCAGGGGAGGAACGGTGGTGGCGAGCTTAGCCAGCCGATCGACATGCTCGTTCCCCGGGATGCCAATGTGGCCGGGGGTCCACATAAAGTCCACCGAACATCCAGGCTTGTCGAGTAAAGCGATGGCGTTTTGGATGGATTGCACCAACGGATGGAAAGACAAATAGTTGGAAACGGCTTGCAGGCCACTAAGGGAGTCGCTGCACACGACATACGACTTCCGGGGAGCACGTTTTGAGATGGTCAAGAGCACGAGAAATGGCGATCAGTTCAGCTGTAAAAATACTACAGCCAGGTGGCAGGGACCGCTGTTCTGTGTGGTCGCCATGCACAAAAGCGTAACTGGCTCTGCCATTTACCAGGGAGCCATAAGTGTATAGGACTTCTGCATCACGGTGAGCAGCAAGAAGTTCCAGAAACTTGCAACGGAGTGTCAGTGGTGAAACTAATGCCTTTGTATCGCAGGACAATTGCAGGTGGAGCTTCAAACGGGGGATGGACCAAGGAGGAAGACGGGTTGGGCAGGAAGAAACGTCAGGGAATTAAGTAAGGAAATGAGTGTACGAACCCGGATAGCGATTGGAAGACCTGATCTAGGTCGACGTGGTGGAAAAGGAGGGTAACAGTCGGAAACAAAAGCCTGCGATTTGGATGGTGTGGCGTGGCATGGACTCGAGCAACATAGCTAGCGAGAAGCTGCTGCCGGCAGAAGTGTAATGGAGGAATCCCTGCTTCGGCAAGAAGACTTGGCACAGGGCTGGTGCGGAAGGCCCCAGTCGCCAGCCGGATACCACTATGGTGGATGGAGTCAAGGATCCTCAAGGCGCATGGTGCTGCCGAGTCGTATACCAGGGACCCGTAATCAAGCCTTGATTGTATCAAGGACTTGTACAGCTGCACGAGGGTGGAACGAGCAGCACCCCAAGCAGTATGGCTCAAGCAGCGGAGAATATTTAGATGTCGGGAGCATTTTAGTCGCAGCTGACGCAGATGTGGCATCCAAGTAAGCTTGTTGTCGAATACCATTCCAAGAAACCTATGCGTCTCTTCGACGAGGAACAATCCACCACCCAGATATAACTCGGGATCCATGCGAACTGCCCGACGGCGACAGAAGTGTATCATGCGGGTTTTCTGTGCTGAAATCTAAAATCCATGGGTAGAGGCCCATGATTTAGCTTTTCGGATGGCTCCCTGTAGCCGCCGCTCAGCCGTTGCAAGCCCGTTTATGACGATTAAAAACAAAGGCACACTGAGGGCGGAGCCCTGTGGGACACCGTTCTCTTGGATGTGTGAGGAACTAAGGGTGGTACCCACCCTAACCCTAAAGGAGCGATGGGAGAGAAAATTCCTGATAAAGACCGGAAGTGGGCCCCGTAAGCCCTAGTCGTACAATGTAGCCAGTATGTGGTGGCGCCAGGTTAAGATGGTGTGTACTGTTATCCCTTTTTTTACATGGTGTTGTAGTATTAAATAAGTTAAGTTGCAGTTTTTTTCTCAGTTACATCTTTAGGTTTTTCGTCACCACCAGTAGATGTTATAATGTGAGAATTGTGAATGAAGTGTGTGCATTACAGTCACATTTTTGTATAAAATATTTTTCTTAAAATGGGGTTATAGTACTACATGTGTCTCATCTTTCTCTCAGAATGGCTGCAGAAGTTCTGCATCAGCAGCAGATGTCCCTTTGCAATAATACGAGAATTTGTAATACAAAGGTTGTAAGGTGGCTACTGAATGGAATCGTTGTTGGGTCCACAAAGATTATCTTTGGCGGCCGGTAGGCTGGGGTTTGTTCGGTGTTGCCGCACGGGGAGTCGGAGAGTAGTAGCGGAGCGTGACGGTTGCATTGGAGCTCGCGGTGGACACAGCCCGGAATTCTTCATGATGATGCTAATTTTTTGGTAATTTACTTTAAAAGCTTTTCGCATTGCGCAAGGTCGCTCATTTCATTTTATATCACTTTCCATTCAGTAGGAATGTTGGTGTAACTGTGAATACTTCTGCCTATTGTTTTCCTTGGACCTGCCTTCCACCCCACAGACCAGCTTCTCCGCACCAGGATTGGTAGCAGAGCGTGGTTGTCTCTGGGTATATTGTGGTCGCAGTATTATTCAGTTGCGATACTAAGTAGTAGTAAGTTGATTTTTTTCCGGCCAAATACTTTCTGTGTGCAAATATGTTCCAGGCTGAGCAGACGAGCAATTCGCGGCCGAGGGGTTGCCTGGGTATCAGTGATTAAAGGAAGGAGCAACTGATCTATGAATTGGCGGTTCGTGGGGCTCCTACCGACGCTACCGTTGCTGACCTGGCTGTGCGGTTGCGAGGCGTTTTGGACCAGCCGGTATGCGCTACAGCCTAGCGCGTCGGTGAGGTAGGTGGGGCGTTCGCGTTGTGTAGCACGTCTTTCTGGTGTGCAGGATAATTTGGAATTTATGCGGGGGTGTAATCCCTCCCGGAGGCAGATCGGTCGTATTCAAGCCCACCTCAACCATTGGGCTTGCCGTCTGCAGGATTTAGAACAGGTGCAGGTTACTCCTGAGCAAAGTGGGCGTATAGGGCAATTAATTAGGCAGGTGATGAGTTTGCAAACTCAACTTAATGTAGTGGGCGGCTTCGAAGATGATGGTGTAGTGCATGCCGAAGGGCCAGATTCTCGGGAGAGTGATGATTTAAACCGGTCCGAGGGTAGAGTTAGAATAGGTTGTTGTTCATCTGAACCCTTCGCTAAGCTTCCTAATCCCCTGTTTGCCCTAGTGTAAGGGATAGATCGACTTGGGTTGGAGGAGTTGCTGGCAGTTGTCGAAGTCCTGTGGTTGTTAGCGCTACTGGAAACCCAAGCTGATAGGTGTTGCAACCGTACTGTTTTTCAGTTTGTTTACCCCTTGAGTATGGGAATGCTGAGTACGATTATTGCTCAGGCCTTTGAGGACGGAGAGAGGCTGTCGGATTTACGTAGGAAGACAATTAGAAATCGATTGACTGATCGCATGAAGGCTGACCTGGTTAGTAAATATTACCGACGTGTTCAGAGGCCTGCGGAGACCCTTCAGCACTACATTGAGGAGGTTCGCATAGCTATAAGGGCGCTGGATCTCGATGTTGCTGAGGAAGAGGCGATAGAGAACATCTTGGAGGGTATTAAACCTGAGGCTAGGTTGCGGATTATGTCCGGTAGCAGACCAGTTTCCTTTCGCAATCTTGATAGACTGATGTTAGCTATCGAAGGTTTGCATTTTGCGGACAGCACACGAGCCGACACTAACCATACGTGTTTAGTTGACGACGGTATCCGGCTGCACACCCGAGATGAATATTATTATTAATGGAAATCCTTTTAAGAAAGAGGCTGTGCACGCAATGTAACGGTGACTACCTGCTGAAAGTCACGTTATGTGTAATGCTAAAACTGGACTAACCCACATAAAAATCGGGAATTTTAAAGGTCAAGATGTAGTTTGGTTGTATAATCCAGTTACGAGAGCTGCAATACTTGTTGTTGTTGTTTAGAGGGGACTAAACTACTTGGTCAATACTGCTAGAAGTTGTAACATACAGTGGCCGGCAGAGAACAGAATGTTTCCTAAATCCAGTATCTATCTACCTTGATTATCTGTCTATTGCTCTCAGTGCCTCAAATATTTCCATAATCTTCGTCTGCGTGGCGTCAAAATACCGAGTGAGTCTTCGCCAATATTCCTCCGAGACCTATCACGAGTGTACACAGGCTACGGGAAAAATGGAGTGCTACCAGCCGCATACACATCTCGCGGTGTCGTCGAAGAGGACAGCATCAACGACGAATCACGTAAGTACATACACATAATACGTATTTTATTTATATTTTAATATACACGTATACCCGTAGCTATTTGTTGTGGCGTCAACACCCATCTCCTTTGTCTTTTGTAATTATGGGAATTCTCGTTGCATAACAATCGATATCTCTCACTCGTTAAATATATATCGCTTGCAAGAATTCTTAAAAATTACAGTATTCCCATGTTACGAGAATATTGCCGTCTAATGCAGTGCTTCCCGGCAAATTAAAAAAAAAAAAAAATAATAATGTTTCTATTTAAGTGTTCTAGCATATTTCAAAAAAAAAAAAAATTTAAATTTTAGTTAACAAAAGAAATTAAACCTTAATTGTAGGATGACTGTACAGTGAATTTATTATTTAGTATTTGCATGTTAGGAGCCCCAAAGAAACATCTCTTTTGAAAAGTATTTTATGAGACGAGTGTGCAACTATTCGGCATTCTACTATACAGTGGTATAGGAAGAGAAAACTGTATCAGTTGTAAATTTCTAAGAAACAAATATGCAAGCTGCAAGTTTCATGTAGAATACTGTGCACAAAATCAAAATTTTTCAAGCAAAACTAATGACACTTTTTATCCCATATCCATCATCAACTTAATATTTGCTTAAGTTGATGTGAAACCCGTTAATTTGAAGGTCAAACCTGCCCTGCTGAGGCATTGTCGGTGGAGGTGACCCCACCGGTTACATGCAGTATGGATAATGAACAGCCGCGGTGGAGTAGCCGAGCGGTCTAAAGCTTCTCGCGGCGGAGCGCGAGGTTGCTCGCCGTGGAGGTTCGAGTCCTCCCTGGGGCATGGGTGTGTGTTTGTCCTTAGGTTAGTTTACCTAGGTTTAAGTAGTTTGTAAGCTACGGACTGATGACCACGCAGTTCGGTCCGATAGATTTACAGGCATTTGAACATTTTTGATAATGAACAACCTCTTCCATCCACCTCAAGGCAGCAAGTTGTACAAACTATCACACAATTTGTCCTCAAAAGGATTAGAATAAAGAAGAAGAAGAAGATGAGCACTCCTGATACTATTCATAAAGATTGCCAACCTTTCTCAGTTGTTGAAGATAGTGTTTCGTAGTTTTGTTCTTGCTCTGAATCCCAGTTATGAAATCCCAAGTAGGAAGCATAGCCAGCAGCGTACACAGCAGTACAAGTGAAAGACAAGCTGTTAAATATAGAGAGAGTTTGTCTGGCCACAGATTGGAGTACATGTGCAGCTATTGAGTTATATGGCGGTGACAGGACACTACATTGCTGCAGAATTCACCTTGCAGTCTGTGTTGCTAGGGTGTGCCCTCTTCCCTGGATCACACACTGCTCACAACCTGTCAAATTTCTTACTAGAAATTACGAACAAGTTTAAAGTGGCAGGTAAGATTTGGCTGGCTATGACAGACATTGCAGCAAACATTAAAAGTGCTGTAGCGTCTGTTTTACAGTGGAAACATTTTGGGTGCTATGCACATTCCCTTAACTTGTTGTTGAGTTTTTTAAAGGGGGCTAAACGGCTAGGTTATCAGTCCCCTGTTCCTAGCCAAGAGAGCACATCGTTTAATGAGCGGGTAAAAAATACTAAACGTCTAATGCACGAGATGGTCAAAGTGATAACTTGGTTGTCCAGGATGGACTGAAAAATTTTATGGAAGTGCATCTGAAAGTAAAAACACTGTTGGTACCGGTACTTCATATAAGCAGTCTTGCAACAGAAAAGCTAATGAGGTACCAAAGGAACGGTGGTATTAGTAAAGTTACAAAACTGATGCATAATATGCCCACGAGATGGAATTGAACTCTATTCATGTTGGAGCGAATAGTTGAATTGCAAGATGCAGTGAAGAGTTCCAATGCACTTGGTGATGTGGATACACTCAAATCACAAGAATGAGTCATATGTTCGGAACTTTGTACTGTGCTGCAACCATTCCAACATGTTTCAACACAACTCAGTGCTGAAAGCTATCCTATTGGCAGCCAATAACGTTGGGTAGTTTTACGGTTATGAATACGTTAGCTACGATTTTGACATTTTCTGTGATGTTCTCCTATTTTTTGGTTATAGTTCTGACACGAGGGTTGATGGCAGTGCAACGAACGTCTGAAGAGAAGATTTAACAAACTTACAGAGACCTTGTTCAAACTGTTGTTGTTGTTGGTTTGTGAGAGGACTAAACAGCTAGGTCATCAGTCCCCTGTTACTAACTGAGAGGCACCTGTCAATATCGAAAAGGAAAACAAAGCTCTAAAACTGGTCACGCACATAAGGGACAGGTAGACAATGGACTAACCACTGATAACGTAAAACGAAGACACACAGAATTGTTAAAAGAAAGTCAGGAATAAAGTTGGCTAGTGGAGTACTTTGGCTGGCTGTTCACAAAGAAAAAACAGGATGAGCCAGCCATACTGCATACACTAAGAACCCCTAAGGATGAGAAAATGTAAAAAACGGGATTGGTGGTGGCCTAAGATGTCAGGCCACAGCACCTACCGTTAGATCGAGTCATAAAAACCAGCAGCGCGGATAAAACTTAAAACTTTGTTAGCCATAGAGGCGTCGTCACCTAAAACTAAGGGTAGTGCGTCTGGAAGATTAAAATAATGCCGCAGGTTGGCTAAAAGCGGACAGTCCAACAAAAGATGGGCCCCTGTCAACACAGTGTCACATCGACACATGGGCGGAGCCTCGCGCCGAAGGAGATACCCGTGGGTGAGCCACGTATGTCCAATCCAGAGGCGACAGAGGACAACTGACTATCGGCGGGTCGGCCGCAGTGAAGATTTCCACAAAGCTGTGGAGAGCTTCACTGCCCGAAGCTTATTCGGTGCAGTCGCTGTAGCCCACTCGGTACTCCAAGCTTCGCGTACCTTCCGGTGCAACACCAGTTTAAAATCCTGTTCCGTGACACCAATAGAAACGCATATCCAGCACAGCCATCTACGGAACCATCTGTGTAAAAGGCGTCTGCGGCACGGAACGGTTCGAGCACTTGCAGAAACTGGTGACGGAGATGTACGGGAGAAACAGAGGCCTTCGACGCATGGGACAGGTCCAGACGGAGCTGCAAACGATGAATGGACCAAGGAGGGGTGTGAAAGGAATAGTGTAAAGTGGTAGGAAGTGGATATGATGTGAGAGACGAAAGAAGGATATGAACACGGACCGAGATCGGGTAACCCGACCTGGGTCGCCGTGGAGGGATAGGTAGTGCAGCATCTGGAAAAAGGAGCCGGCGGTTCGGGTGGAAGGGCGAGGTCTGAACACGAGCAACATAAGATGTTAGCAGGTGTTGCCTACGGAACCGCAGCAGGAGGACTCCAGCTTCGACAAGGAGGCTTGTCACAGGGCATGTCCGAAAAGCCCCTGTCGCCAAACGGACACCACTGTGTAAAATTGGGTCCAACGCCTGCAGTTCTGACGGCGCAGCCGAATCGTAGACTATGCAGCCATAGTCTAGGCGCGACTGAATGAGGGCCTTGTCAAGTTCTAAGAGCGTTGGGTGTGAGGCTCCCCAAACAGTGTGGCTGAGACAACGTAGGATGTTGAGGTGTCGCCAGCACTTTCGTTTCAACTGGCGAAGGTGTTGCACCCAGGTGAGAAGCCTTGATCAACGGCCTTAGGAAGAGATGACCAGATAGCAGTAGCTACCCTACTTGATGGACGATTCAAAAATTTAACATTTGAGAACAATAAAGCAACAAAAAATGAAAATCAACAGCTTGTCAATCTGGTTGCACCAAAGATTGGTGATAATAGAACAACAAGTGATGACTTATCAATGAGGCATGTTTTTTATGACAGTGAGTCGAACCCAGCACCAAGGCATTCCTCGGTGAAGAGCCATTGTCGAAGTGCAGAGTTTTATAGACAGCCAAGTGATAAGCAGAAGTGATGAGCCACTTTCATGGTCGCGAGAAAACCAATACATATTCCCGAATATTGCAAAGGTAGTGAAGGGCAATGGCCATTTCTGTACCATGTGAACGAATATTCTCAAAAGTAGGTATCATTATAAATGACGTAAGGACTAGTTTGAAGCCATCAAAAGTTGAACAGCTTATATTCTTGAATACGAATGACAGCGAATCATGAATTGTAAGGTATGTGTCATATTTTGCGAGAGATGTCTAACTATTAACATTCTGGTATCTGCATTTGTTCCAGCAATGCATTCAGGAGACATAACCAGCAGTAGATGGCACATTGTTATGATTTGGGATTTCTGCACGAGAGTGTGAGTCCAGTCACATTCTGATATGTACTTTTCCACAATGTGGGATTAAATTTGTAGTAGTGTATTACAGATATCGACTTCTCTCTTTCTACCAGAAATTGTTCTAGAATAAAGCCCTGCATCCGCGTGGCTCGCACGCGCCGGTGGTGTGCGAGTGAGAGCGTGAATACACTTCGGGAGTACTGGCGAATGATACCGAAGATGACCGATGCTTTCCCACGTAATGCAGCAAGCGCGTGCGGATGCCATACGGACACCACGCGCTTTAACTCTTCACACATTGGTTGCGAATTTACAGCTGCAAATGCGCGATGCGCTAACCTCTCTGGCGTAGCCACTAGCTGTAGCAGGTAGAGCTGGGCCAAAATAACGTTAAGAAATATCCGGTTATTAATGAATAACCGTTATTGTAATAACCGCTCATCAAATACTGGCAGTTATCGTAATAACTACGAGTACTGCGTAGCGCCATCTGTTCACAAAACTTGGTACTAATAAAACGATTCGACCACACTATCGACCAGAGGTCCTGTCCAACTGCTGGTCACTACTACATACCATGGAATTCACCGCGTAAGAATCATAGGTAATAACTTAACGATTATCCATCTGTTGGTTGAAGCGCGTACTACATTCTCGTGGGAATCTTGTATCTAATTACATGGAGTGACCATTGCGTATCACATCAGTGGCAGTTAATTTTCACTGGCGGCTATCGTTATCAGTATATCATTATTAACTGTAGCAGGCGATGATATTCCCATAGGATAGATATTGCAGTAAAACGTATTCTAGTGTGTACAACAAAAATAACCGCTGCAAGGCAGGGGGTTCCCCAGAAAATTGATTCTATTGTGTCCGTTACCCATTTTCTGGAATTGCGTCACTCTTTCCAGTCTTTGGTTGTGTGAGAGGGTTTTGACTTTTTTTTCTGTATAGCTTATGGGACTTAACTACGGAGTCATCAGGCCCTAAGCTTACAAACTACTTATGAACTAGGTAATACTAAGGACGGCACAAATATCCATGCCCGAGGGGGGGATTCGAACCTTTTGTGTCTCGTTGCCACCGGTTGTCCTAGGTTGGTTGGTTGGTTTGATGTTTTAGGGGGACAAAACTGCGGAGGTCATCAGTCCCCCATTCCATCACAGAGCTAGAGAAGTGTGGAAACCCTGAAATGTCCGCCCAGAGTTAAAACTGTTACGGGAGGAAAATCCCACTCAATCAATAAAATGTAAACAAATTTGACAAAGGACTACAAGGCGGGAGACAACATGATAGGACACAATCACACGGAAACAGCAAACAAGTGTGGAAATGAAATGACAAAGTCAAAGTTCGTGGTTGACCGACCATGTGAATAAAATAGGAAGGGTCAGCCACGGGGCAACACAAACTTCATATAGATTTGTAAAAACCGCTGTTACGAATAAAACCTAAAACAGAATCAGCCATATTGGCATCGTTACATAAAACGTCAGATAAAATTGCAGGAAGATTAAAATCCCGCCGCAGGGCGGCTAAAAGACGACAGTCCGTTAAAATGTGGGACACTGTCAAGGGAGAACCACAACGACAACGAGGCGGGTCCTCACCGCGCAGGAGATGGCCGTGGGTCAGCCAAGTATGGCCAATGCGGAGCCGGCACAGGACTACTGAGTCCCGGCGAGAGGCCCGCATTGAGGAGCGCCACGCAGCCGTGGTCTCCTTGAGAACCCGAAGCTTGTTGGGCGTGCTCAGGTTGCGCCATTCAGCATCCCAAAGTCGAAGTACCCGACGGCGCAACAAGGTACGGATATCTGAAGCTGGGAGACCGATCTCTAAGACAGAGGCATTAACCGCCTGTTTGGCAAGCCCATCGGCACGTTCGTTGCCTGGGATGCCAACGTGACCCGGAGACCAAAGGAACACCACTGATCTGCCAGACTGAACAAGGGCAAAAACAGCCACTCGGATGGCCATCACCAATGGCGAACGTGGATAACACTGTTCCAGAGCACGTAAACTACTCAGGGAGTCACTACAAAGAAGGAAAGACTCACCTGAGCAGGAACGCATATGCTCGAGGGCACGGAAGATGGCCACCAGTTCTGCAGTAAGAACACTGCAGCCTTCTGGCAGAGACAGCTGCTCAACATGGTCACCATGTACATAGGCAAGGCCAATGCGGCCGTTTACCATCGAGCCGTCCGTATAAACAATGTCGTAGCCGGGGTGCTCAGCAACGACAGCAAGGAACTGGCGACGGAGAGCCTCAGGGGGAAGCGAGTCCTTGCGCCCGTGGGCCAAGTCTAAACGAAGACATGGCCGTGGCAGGCACCATGGAGGTGTGCGTGAATGGGCCCGAAATGGAGGTGGTAGAGGATAGGACTCAAGCTCCCCCAGCAGGGACTGCACGCGGACGGCTATTGTGTGTCCTGACTTGGGGCGCTGCTGCTGGTGACGAACAGCCACAGTAGAAAAAAGGAGGCGGTAGTTGGGATGTCCTTTGGAACTATAGACGCGGGCTGCATACGCTGTCAACAGTTACTGGCGACGGACCCGTAGTGGGGGTACCCCGGCCTCCGCTAGAAGACTGGCCACAGGGCTGGTTCGGAAGGCTCCCGTGGCAATTCGAACCCCACAGTGGTGAATAGGGTCCAATAGGCGCAACGCTGAAGGTGCTGCAGAGCCATAAGCGAGGCACCCATAATCTATACGCGACTGCACCAAGGCTGTATAGAGCCGCAGCAGGGTGGAGCGGTCAGCTCCCCATGCGGTATGGCCCAAACATCGAAGGGCGTTAAGATGTCGCCCGCACTCCCGTTTCAGAAAACGAATATGAGGGAGCCAGGTCAGTCGGGCATCAAAAATCAGGCCGAGGAATCGGTGGGTGTCCACAACAGGAAGCAGTTGGCCGTCAAGATAGAGTTCAGGGTGGGGGTGCACCGTCCGACGCCGACAAAAGTGCATTACACGTGTTTTGCCGGCGGAAAACTGGAAGCCATGATGCTGAGCCCACATGTGTGCCTGGCGGATGGCCGCCTGGAGTCGGCGTTCAGCAGCACTTGTTGTGGTGGAGCAGAAAGATATGCAAAAATCATCGGCGTACAGGGAAGGAGACACCGATGAACCCACAGCTGCAGCCATGCCATTAATGGCCACCAAAAACAGTGAGACACTCAGCACAGACCCCTGTGGGACCCCATTTTCCTGGATATGGGGCGAACTATGGGCAACACCGACTCGGACCCGAAACGTGCGGAGTCGGAGGAAATTTGCAATGAAGATGGGAAGTGACCCCCGAAGGCCCCACTCATGCAGCGTAGCGAGGATGTGACGCCGCCATGTAGTATCGTAGGCCTTCTGAAGGTCAAAGAAAACTGCAATGAGGTGCTGACGACGGGAAAAAGCTGTCCGAACCGCTGACTCCAAGCACACCAGGTGTCGGTGGCCGAGTAGAGAGACACCGACACAGGGAAATAGGATACACGGGTGTGCAGAAACAGAGTCTGAGGAGATCAGTCATTTGGACAACAGAAATTAGAAACACTAAACTAGATTAGTACAAGATATACATTTCGAAGAAATAGTACAATACTTAACTTAGTTAACTGACGACTAGAGCAATGCAGATACATATTTTAACTAGGTAGAAGCCTGCCTACTGATGAGTGTTAACTGGTGCCTATCCTATTGCCAAGTGACCGATGAGGTTCAGTGGTGGCTACGAGCGGAGTTGCAGCAGAGGGCGCTCGTGGCTGACGTTCTTAAGAACGCCGCGCAGTGCCTGCATGGCGGCGCGCGGCGAAAGCACTTCAGACTTGTGCGACACCACAGAACCCCCGACCGTTGTGGCCGCTAGCTGCACCTCGCTCGGTTGCTCGCTCGAATCGCGAGATACATGTCGTTCTACGTCAGTCCGACAGGTGTCGGTACTGCAGCTTGCGGCAAGGCGTACGGCTGCGCTCGACTTCCTCCACGCTCGTTCGAGCGGCGCACGCTCGACTGGCCCGACCGTCCACACTGCCCGCTCGCCACTCGGTCGCCCACCGCAGCGCCACTCGAGTCCAAGGCGAGTGTCGGGAACAAACTAGACGCTAGAGAATAAATCCTGACTGCGAAATTTGGAATTGTTTCCTTTCTCGGGCGCTTCGAAAGCTGTTCTTTCGATTCAGTTGAACTAGCTATTCAGTTTCGCATTTTGTATTTTACCATACAAGTTATTATACGTGATTAACATAAAGTTTCTGTGCTAAGATCATTTACTAAATGAGTTTTCCATGATATTTCTTTCTTTTTTGTTCCCATTTTGAGGACTGTTAGTTCCTGTTTAGTGGAAGGTGTTACTTGCCGTCTTAACAAGCAAATGATTGTATTTTATATCTATTCCTCTTATCACTCTCACTTCCTGGAATACTTTGTCCTTTATACTGATATTAAATACACGACATTGATGTACACCTGTTAGTTTAGTGTTGTGCATCTCTCTCTCTGTTGCACCTCGTCAATATATATTCCCGTAGCATTTTGGCACTGTGCGTGGTTGCTGCGCCTCTACCTTTTCCGAGTAAGTCCTTAACGGGAATTTTTCCAGTTGCAACATTCATATATTCCCCACTGCCACTGTCGTCTTTCTTATCTACATAATAAAGAACGCATGCAAGCTTTTGTGCAATATATAGGATCCGCCCTTTCTTCCTTCGTCAGGGTCATATGCCAGTCTAATGCTCATACATCCTCTACCTATTTAAGTCCTCTTTTTCAAATTGTTTACGTCTGCAGAATGTCATCCGGGTGCATCAGCCAAAAGAATGAAGTGTATGTTTTTGGAATGACCGGACTGTGAAATGCGCGAGGCGCAATCCACCAATGAGGTGAACCATTATTTAGCATGAACTAATGGTGATGACTACGATCTACTTGAATAGTGGAAACGCAACAGTACTCTCCTTCCTAAGCTAACTGTATTGGCAAACAGTATTTTGTGTGCCCGCCTCAAATGCAGCTAGTGAACGCACTTTCAGTGCGGCAGGGAGACTGATCTCTGATAGAAGGACTCGACTCGATGTACAACTCGTCAATTATATTTTAACAATACATTGCAATTACAATGCCACTAACGAATAGTTTGGGGATAATGTTTTGTCGATGTATACTTTGTTGTACGGTAACATTCACTTTTGAACATTGTAATAAAAACGTTGTTCGTTCCATAATTTCTCTCTGGATCCTTTACATTACTTCCAAATGTTGTACTTGATGAAAACAACCCGACTCGTTTGCGGTATAATGATATTGCGGTTACATGCTACTGTGCAGGAATACACGTCTACAGCATAACTGATTTTAGTTCCTTTGGTTAGCGGGGCAGCGTTAGACACAACAGCAGCCCACACCTCAGAGCCACAGATCTGCTGCCTTAGCGACTGACAAGGACACCTATCCAAGAGTCACTATCCGATTTTTATGAAATTTGGATTTGTTATATTACATGAAAAACTGTGGAACCCGTGTTTTTATGTTTATTTAACTATTTATTTATAAGCGGAGGAAGAACATATTTAAGGGGTGAAAAAGACGCTCCAAAATTGGGGCTAAAATAGAAAAATCGTGATAACTTAGAGATTAATGAAGCGATTTCAATGATTTTTTGGTATGAAAGTATCTTTTGATATGAGATCGGCCTAGGTACATTGCAGGGGGAATGACAATTAGGGGGCAGCTACCCCTAAAGTGACCAATTTGTTGTGCTCAAAAATTGTTTTGATTTAATCGAAGTTGAATCTGTGAAATTTGTCTTTTATCAAAACATACTTTCATACCAAAAATCATTAAAATCGCCTCACTACTCTCTAAGTTATCGCCAATTTTCTATTTTAGCACCAATTTTGGAGGGGCCGTTTCACCCTTTAAATATGTTTTTCCGCCGCTAAAAAATTACGTTTCCCATATTATGCAAATTTCATAAAAATCGGAGAGTGACACTTGGGCAGGTTTCCTCGTGAGTACAGCGGCAGCACTACGCTGTGCGGCCTCTGCCCGCCCCGCCCCACGCAGCCTCGTTCGAGTGTCAACACGCTCGCTGCGAGCGTACACACTCGGCGTGCCACCGCCGAGCGTTGCGCACTTGACCGAGTACGAGCGAGCGAAACCGGCGTTTGCAGACCTCTAGTGGCCGCGTAGACCGTGACTGGTGCGCCTCAGTTCCCTCGGCCGCCGCGCCCGGCTTTTGACTATTGTTTCCCGAGTTTCGTGTGCTTGTTTCCTTTGTGTTATTGCTTTTAGCAAACATGAAGAGGTCGAGGACTAGCGAAATGTGGAGGTATTTCACAGTTGTTGATAAAGAGTTTGCGATGTGTGATTTATGCCGTAAGAAATTATCGTATAAATCATCTACGTCGAACTTGAAAAAACATCTTCACAGTTCGCATGTACATGTGAATTTATCGTCAAACAGAACTTTGGAGCGTGATTTAAGTATTAAGAAATTATATTTATTTCAGTGCATAAGTAAATAGTGTAATTTAATTTCAAGAATAGGTCTCAATTGGTAATCTGGAGGACTTAAAACAGTAAGTTGCATGTGCTTTGATGAGTTTCTTTGTATCTCTTCTGATGCCTTGGGTTACGTATGCTCACGCTGTATTATTAAATTCATTGCATTTGTTGCTGTGATATTTGTTTAACTAGTAGTGTCACAAGTATAGTAACGTTCATAGCTTCATATGTTATGCAAAACTTTACCAAGTGGTTTATACAGTGGACTAAATATAAAGAAAACGTGTACGTAACACCGCTAAAGTTTCAATAATTAGAGTGTAACAACACCTCATTCAGCTTATGGTTCCATAGCGAGCGTATTTAAATTTCCCTCCGCTACAAGCACGTATCGCAATTGTTTGCGCGACTAGGCTGTGTGTCCGTATTAGGTCTACAGTGTACTACTAATTACATCATCAAATTTAATATTATCGGTAGTGCATGTTCGAAACTAAAAATGTAAATAAAACGCAGAAGTCATAAATATTTTACTTTCCAGCATCATACGTCACTCTTCTTTGTCTCGTTGCGTATTTGATTTAGAGGTTGAGGACTTCGAAGGATACCACATGGAACTGATATTTGTGGATGCTTTCATTTTCGTCTCAAAAGTGCCGACTTTTAGAATTATGAAGAAATCCTCCAAAAATAATAAAAAAATAAAACTTATTTTGGTAACCTATGCTGGTCAGTGAAAAGTTTCTTAATATTGTATGACAGGATTAGTAAATTTTCTGAATAAAAGGAGAAATACGCACACTCTAATCGTTATAATTAACATTTTACAGAATGAAACTTTCACTCTGCAGTGGAGTGTGCGCTGATATGAAACTTCCTGGCAGATTAAAATTGTGTACGGAACCGGGACTCGAACCTGGGACCTTTGCCTTTCGCGGGCAAGCGTTCTACCGACTGAGCTACCCCGACACGACTCACGATGCCGCCTCACAACTTTACTTCCGCCAGTACCTCGCCTCCTACTTTCCAAACTTCACAGAAGCTCTCTTGCAAACACGCAAGACTAGCACTCCTGGAAGAAAGGATATGGTGGAGACATGGCTTAGCCACAGCCTAAGGGATGTTTCCAGAATGAAACTTTCACTCTGCAGCGGAGTGTGCGCTGATATGAAACTTCCTGGCAGATTAATCTGCCAGGAAGTTTCAACATTTTACAGTATTACGAGGAAGAAACTGCCCTGCTATCAATACATTGTAAGCAAACTTACTTCAATTATTACAATTTATTCGTTAATGTTTGAGGGGAAGGTAAAGAAAACGGAAACCTTAAATTTCTAATTCATTTTTGACGGAATTCACAATCCGATATGCGTGTAACAAAAGCTTCATTGCTTAAATCTTTGTTAAAAGGCACACGAAAATATACATGTACCAGTTCAACGTGTTTATTTGGAGGCGACTGCAACTTGCTTGTCATAGCATAATTGATTATTATTATGGACTAAGCTGCCAAGACAAAGTACTCACAACATTAATTCCTGCATACGATATATATGTTTAAATCGAGGTAGAACAGTGGGGGAGGGGGGCTGTATTCCCATGTCACGAGAATATTGCTGTCTAATCCAGGACTTCGTGGCAAATTTAAAAATATTCTTTTTAATTAAGTCTTCTACCATATTCCACAAATATTTTAATTTTTAATTAAAAAAAATTAAACATTAATGGTAGGATGACTACAGTAAATGTCTTGTTAAGTATTTGCAAATTAGGGGCCCTAATTACACATCAGCATCTCTTTAAAAAGTACTGTATTTATTAGAAGTCTGCAATTATTAGGCACTCTATTATACATTTATATAGCCTGAGAAAACTGAATCAGTTGTAAATTTCGATGAAACAAATATGCAAGCTGCAAGTTTCATGTAGGATAGTGTGCACAAAATTAAAATTTTTCCAACAGAACTAGACACTTATTATCCCACATCCAACGTCAACTTAATATTTGCTTAAGTTGATGCGAAACCCATATATTTGCAGGTCAAACCAGCCCTGCTGAGGAACTGTCGGTGGTGGTGACCCCACCGGTCACATGCAGTATTGATAATGAACAACCTCTTCCATCCACCTCAAGGCAGCAAGTTGTACAAACTGCTATCACTCAATTTGTCCACAAAAGGATTGGAATAAATGAGAAGAAGAAGAAGGTATATGAGCACTTCCTAAAAACTATTCACAAAAGATTTCCAACCTTTTTCAGTTGTTGAAGATACAGGATTTCGTTGTTATGTTCGTGCTCTGAATCCCAGTTATGAAATCCCAAGTAGGAAGCACGTCGAAAATGTACTGCTGCCAGCAGCGTACACAGCAGCCATGGTGAAAGTGGAAGACAAGCTGTTAAATGTAGAGAGAATTTGTCTGACCACAGATTGGTGTATATGTGCAGCAAATGAAAGTTATATGGCGGTGACACGACGTTGCTGCAAAATTCTCCTTGCAGTCAGTGTTGCTAGGTTGTGGCCACTTTTCTGGATCACACACGGCTTATAATCTGTCAGATTTTTTACTAGAAATTACGAACAAGTATAAAGTGGCAGGTAGATTTGGCTGGTTGTGACAGACAATGCAGCGAACATTAAAAGTGCGGTAGTTTCTTGTTGTTGTTGGGGTTTTTAAAGGGGGGGGGGGCTAAACGACTGGGTTATGAGTCCCCCGTTCCTATCGAAGAGTGCACTACGTATGGTTCTCCATTGGAAAGACGAGCACTTCATAGCCCATTTTACAGGATGATGAAGTCAAAAGAGGCGCTAAAATGGCAACATAAAAAGGGAAAAACCATAAAAGTTGATGCTCAAATAAGCAACGTTGTTAAAGCAGCACAACAGTAGGTTGAGGCTGGCTGATTACTAGGGTAATAATGGTTGAGCCAGCCACTCTGCACGTTCTGAAACTGCCAATTAAAAAAAGATTAGCGAGACGAAAGTGACAACATATTAAAACTGTCTGAATGGTGGGCGCCTGAAAGATCGAGCTTCAGGTGCCAACCATCGTCGACTAAAATCGAAGAAAGCGCAGAAGGAATCATAACAGACTGCCGCAATGCAGCTAAAAGCGGACAGTCCGACAAGATGTGCACCACCGTCAGCAGCGCGCCACAACGGCAGTCCGGTGGGTCCTCACGTCGTAAGAGGTAGCCGTGCGTTAGCCATGTAGGGCGACACTGTTTTACAGTGGAAGCATTCTGGGTGCTATGTACATTCTCTGAACTTGGTAGTGCAAGATGCACTGAACAATTTTACGGAGGTGTATCAGAAAGTCAAAACATTGTTGGTTACTTCAAAAGGAGCAGCCCTGCAACAAAAAGCTGGTAAGATACCAAAAGAACAGTGGTGTTAGTAAAGTTTAAAAACTGATACAGGATATGCCCGCGAGATGGAATTCGACTCTGTTCATGTTGGAGCGAATAGCTGATCTGCAAGATGCAGTGAAGAGTTCCATTGCACTGAGTGATGTGGATATGGAAACACTGACAGCAGAAGAATGGGTCATATGTCAGGAACTTTGTGCTGTGCTGACATCATTCCAACTGGTTTCAACACAACTCACTGCTGAAAGCTATCCTACTGGTAGCCAAGTAAGTTCGGTAGTTTTTTGTTATGAAAATGTTAGCTATGATTTTGACATTTTTCTGCTTTTTGCAATGTGCTGATAATCTCCCAATTTGCAGGTCATTGTTCTGTCACGATGGTTGATGGCAGAGTGCAACGAACTTCTGAAGAGACCATTTAAAAAACTTATAGAGACCATTGTGCAACGTTTGATCAATGGCCTAACAAAACGCTTCCAGAATGTAGAGATGAGCAGATCCATAGGAATAGCTACTCTACTTGATCCACGATTCAAAATTTTAGCTTTTGAGAACAATGTAGCAGCAGAAAATGCAAAACAGCCGCTTGTCAATCTGGTTGCACAAAAGCTTGGTGATACCAGAATGTCACATACAGGACAGAGATGACTCTGTGGCGCCAGCTTCAACCACACGTGATGATTTATCAATATGGGGTGATTTTGGTAACATAGTGAGACGAACCCAGCCCGAAGAAACACCACGTACAGACCCTTACAACTAGTCGTGTCTACGTCACACCTAGAGGCGGCGAACGCGCAGTATGACTGGCCAGTTGGCATGCGTCGGTGGGCGTGCCCCAGCGGGCAGCAAGTCAACTAGCAGCCGCCGGCTCTTAGTGAGCTCTTGGCTCACACCAAAATAGACAGACGGCCATTGTTGTCACACGCTCAGGGATGCGGGGAGGGAAGGTTCCATAAGATGTCCCATGATGGCGCTGCAGTCAGGAGCAGCCCTTTCAACTGGCCAGAGCAGGCGGCAGGTAGCGGCTGTCCCCACCACCAGTTCCCCTCAAACGCCGGCATACCAGACACAGCCGTGGCCTCATGGAAAGTGGCACGAGTTCTCTCCTCAGCCTCCCCTCCACGCTACACTGTGATGTGCGAGAGGCACCCTCAGAAGCGCCTCTAGTGTAGTCTACCGGTACTACGCCAGGGAACCGCCTGACATCTGCTGGCATCTTACGGAACTTCGAGGGGAACGTAGGACAGAGGTTTAGGGGGGGGGGGGCTGCTTGTTTGTATATATTACTCTGTGGTATGACGTAGGCATGGTCAGTTGTGAGGGCGTGTCTTCTAGGCAATGTTGCCCGAAGGCACTCCTCAGTCAAGAGCCATTGTTGTAGAGCAGACGTATCAAGACAGCCAAGTGATAAGCAGAAACGAGGACCCACTTACATGGTGGCGAGAAAACCAATACATATTCCCGACTCTTGCAAAGGTAATGAAGGAAAGGTTTAACATAGTGGCCACGTCTGTACCATGTGAACCGACAATCTCAAAAGCAGGGGACTAGTTTGAAGCCATCAAAAGTTGAACAACTTATATGCTTGAATAAGAATGATAGTGAATCATGAATTGCAAGGTATATATCATATTTTGCGAGAGGTGTCTAAAGCTTAACATTCTGGTATTTGTATCTTAGACATTTCTTCCTGCAATGGATTCAGAAGACATAACCAGCAGTAGATGTCACATTGTCATAATTAGGAACTGATGAATTAGAGGGTGAGTCCAGTCACATTTTGGAACCAACTTATTTCATAAAATGGGGTTAAATTTGTATGTCTGTAGTTCACATGTTGATTTCTTTCACCCAGACATTGCTCCATAAGTTCCAATACCAACAGTAGATGTCACAATGATATCAAGTGGGAAGCTTGAATAAAAAGATGTGTACTGTTCACACTTTGTTTAAAAATAGGTTATTACATTTGCAGTATTAAATATGTTGACTCGATTGTTCCAGAAATAGCTCCAAACGTTCCTTCACCACCAGTGGAGGTCACATTTTTATAAAGTGGCAGCATGTATAAGATGGTGTGTACTGTTTTTCCTTTTTTTTTTTTTGTACATGATTGGTGTTGTAGTACTAAGTAAGTTGAGTTGCAGTTTTTTCCTCAGTTACATCTGTAGATTTTTCGTCACCACCAGTAGATATAATGTTATAATGTGAGAATTTTGAATAAAGTGTGTGCATTACAGTCACATTTTTGTAAAATGTTCAAATGTCTGTAAATCTATCGGACCAAACTGCGTGGTCATCAGTCCGTAGCTTACAAACAACTTAAACTAAACTAACCTAAGGACAACACACACACCCATGCCCCAGGGAGGACTCGAACCTCCACGGCGAGCAACCGCGCGCTCCGCAGCGAGACGCTTTAGACCGCTCGGCTACTCCACCGCGGCACACATTGTTGTTGTTGGTTGTTTTAAGGGGACTAAACAGCTAGGTTATCAGTCCCCTGTTCCTAGCTGAGAGTCAACTGTCAATAAAAATAAAACAATGCTCTGAAAATGACACCGCACAAAAGGGCAGGTGAACAATAGACAAGCCACTGACAATACAAAACGAAGACACACATAATTAGTAAAGAAAGTCACGAATAAAACTGGATAGCAGAGTACCTTGGCTGGCAGACCACAAAGAAAAAACAGGATGAGCCAGCCATACTGCACACACTAAGAACTCCTAAGGACGCGAAAAGTTAAAAAGCTGGGTTGGTGGTGGCCTAAGATTTCAGGCCACAGCACCTATCGTTAGATCGAGTCATAAAAACCAGCAGCGCGGATAAAACGTAAAGCTTTGTTAGCCATAGAGGCGTCGTCACCTAAAACTAAGGGTAGTGCGTCTGGAAGATTAAAAGAATGCCGCAGATTGGCTAAAATCGGACAGTCCATCAAAAGATGGGACACTGTCATTACGACACCACATCGACACACGGGCGGGGACTCACGGCGTAGGTGATACCCATGGGTCAACCACGTGTGCCCAATACGGAGGCGGCAGAGGACAACCGCCTCTCGGCGGATCGGACACAGTGAAGACTTCCACAGGGCTGGGGACGGCTTCACTGCCGAAGCTTGTTTGGCGCATTTATCATAGCCCACTCGGTGCTCCAAGCCTCGCGCACCTTCCGGTGCAACACCAATTTAATATCAGGTTCCATGACGCCGATATCAAGCGGTGGTTCCATAGTGGCCTGCTTGGCTAAGCGATCTACTTGTTCATTCCCTGGTATGCCAACATGGCCCGGGGTCCACACAAAGACCACAGAACGGCCTGATTGGCATAGGCAGTGAACAGTATCTTGGATCGACCGCAATATTGGGTGCCGAGAGAAACACTGGTCGATCGCTTGTAAGCCACTCAGGGAGTCAGAACAGATGACAAATGACCCCCTGGAGCACGCTTTGAGGTGTTGCAGAGCCCTTAGAATGGCGACCAGTTCGGCAGAGAAAATGGTACTCTCACCCGGCAGAGAATGCTGTTCCACATGGTCGTCATGAAGAAACGCATACCCAGCACGACCATCTACTACGGAACCATCTGTGTAGACGGGTTTGGCGGCATGGAACGAGTCTAGGAGTTGTAGAAACTCGTGGCGGAGATGTGTAGCGGAAACCGAGTCCTTTGACGTACAGGACAGATCCCGACGGAGCTGCAATCGAGGAATAGACCAAGGAGGGTTTCGAAAGGAATAATGGAACATGGTAGGGAGTGGAGAGGATGCGAGGGACGAAAGAAGGGAACGAGCACGGACTGAGATCGGGTAACCCGACCTAGGCTGTCGTGGAGGAATAAGGACCGCAGCGCCTGGAAAAATGAGTCAGCGGTTTGGATGGAGGGGCGAGGCCTGAACATGGGCAACATACGAAGCCAGCAGGTGTTGCCTGCGGGACCGCAGCGGGAGGACTCCAGCTTCGACTAGGAGGCTTGTCACTGGGCTTGTGCGAAAAGCCCCTGTCGCCAAACGAACACCACAGTGTAAAATTGTGTCTACTAACTGCAGCGCTGACGGCGCAGCCGAATCGTAGACTATGCAACCACAGTCTAGGCGCGACTGAATGAGGGCCTTGTAGAGTTGTAAGAGCGTTGGGCGCGAGGCTCCCCAAACCGTGTGGCTAAGACAGCGCAGGATGTTGAGGTGGCGCCAGCACTTTTGTTTTAACTGGCATAGATGCGGCACCCAGGTTAGACGGTCATCAAACAACATACCTAAGAATCTGTGTCTCTCTTCGGCTTTTAGCAGGCCGCCAGCTAAGTAAAGTTCGGGTTCCGGGTGTACTGCCCGACGTCGACAGAAATGCATCACACGAGTTTTGGATGCAGAAAATTTAAAACCGTGGGCAAATGCCCACGACTGTGCCTTTCGAATTGCGATCTGCAACCGTCGTTCAGCTACGCCGATGCTGGAGGAGCTGTAATACATGCAGAAGTCATCGGCATACAAGGAAGTAGAAACCGATTACCCCGCAGCCGCAGCAAGACCGTTTATGGCGATTAAGAATAAAGGAACACTAAGAACGGAACCTTGTGGGACTCCGTTCTCTTGACAATGGGTTGAGCTGAAACAATAACCAACACGAACACGAAAACAACGCAACGCCAGGAAGTTCTTAATAAATGTAGGAAGTGGACCCCGTAAGCCCCAATCGTACAGTGTAGACAGAATATGATATCGCCAGGTGGTGTCATACGCTTTCTGCAGGTCAAAAAAGACGGCAATCAGGTGTTCACGGCGAGAAAATGCAGTACGAATGGCCGACTCCAGCGACACGAGGTTGTCGATAGCGGAGCGGCCTTGACGGAACCCACCCTGTTGAGGCGCCAAGAGTCCTCGGTCCTCGAGGATCCACATGAGCCTCCGACTCACCATCCGTTCGAGAAGTTTACACGGAACTTTGGTGAGGCTGATTGGGCGGTAACTATCAGCCACCTGTGGATCAGCCCCGGGCTTCATCACTGGGATGATGATGCTATCCCGCCATTGAGACGGGAAGACACCCTCAACCCAGAGACGATTCAGCAAGGAGAGAAGTTGGCGTTTAGAGTCTGCTGACAGATGTCGGAGGATCTGACTATGAATGCGGTCGGGTCCAGGGGACGTGGCTGGGCATACGGCAAGGGCGCTTTCGAACTCCCATTCGCTGAAAGGGATGTTATAGATTTCCTGGCGTCGCGTTTGAAAGGATATCTGTTTTCGCTCGGTGCGCTCTTTAAAGGCGCGGAAATCCGTATCATATGCAGCGGTCGCTGAGGTGCGAGCATAGTGGTGTCCCAAATGCTCAGCTATTGTGACAGGGTCAGTGCAAATTGTACCCTGAATGCTGAGGCACGGAATTCCCACTGGTGCGCGAAGGCCAAAGAGGCGTTGAACTTGCGACCATACCTGTGAAGGTGATGTTCGGGATCCAATGGAGGCGACATAACGCTCCCAGGAGGCCCTCTTGCTTTGCTGGATCAATCGCCGTGCCCGTGCACGGAGACGCTTAAACGCAATAAGGTTATCGACGGAAGGGTGGCGACGGTGGCGCTGTAGTGCTCGCCGACGTTCCCGGATGGCCTCAGCTATCTTCGGCGTCCACCAGGGCACTGACTTACGGTGGAGTGATCCAAGTGAGACGGGTACGGCATTCTCAGCAGCAGAAATGATCGATTGAGTGACCTGCTGAACAGCGGTATCGACATCAGCCAGAAGAGGAGAGGGAAGCACAGCGGCTATGGAATATGCTGGCCAGTCGGCCCTATGGAGGGACCAGCGAGGCAGACGGTCAGCAGGTGGACACTGTGGGAGCGACAGGAAGATGGGGAAATGGTCGCTGCCACATAGGTCATCGTGGACCCTCCAAGTGAAGTGCGGAGGTAGGCTTGGGCTACAGACAGACAGATCTACGGCGGAGAATGTACCGTGTGTCACGCTAAAGTGCGTAGCAGCACCGGTGTTCAGGAGGCAGATGTTCAGCTGGTTCAGTAGTGTCTCAACATCCCTACCCCGTGCCGAGGTCTGTGTGCCACCCCACAAAGTGTGGTGGGAATTGAAATCCCCCAAAAGAAGGAAGGGTGGGGGAAGTTGGGCGACCAAGGCAGCAAGGTCCACAGGAGAGACAGTCTCATCTGGTGGGAGATAGATTGAACAGATTGTAACATCTTGCACTGCCCGGAGCAGAACAGCAACCGCCTCTAGGGGCGTTTGAAGGGGCACGGCAGCGCTCGGGACAGTGGCTAGGACATAGATGCAGACTCCACCAGAAACTCTGTCATAGATAGGCCGATTTTTAAAATAGCCCCGGTAGCTTCGAAGGGCAGGGGACCGCATCGCTGGGAACCAGGTCTCTTGAAGAGCAATACAAAAGGCAGGTGTTTGGCTGAGAAGGTGTCGTAGCTCAGGCAGGTGGTGGAAAAAGCCGCTACAATTCCACTGGAGGATGACGTTTCCTTCTGGCTGTACCGCCATGACGAATAAAACAGCAGATCACTCCATCGGATCGTCTGCTACCATGTGCTGGAACCCACGGAACCAGAGATCTTGTTTTCTGGGGAATCAGTAATTGCGAGATCCTCAGGAGATGCAAGGATCTCGACTTCATCCTCCGAAGAAGAGGATGTGGGTGGTTGTGGCTTTGAAGCCACTGAACATTCTTTCTTCTTATTTCTCTTTTTCTTTTCCTCTCGCTGACCCTTTGGTTTGCAGGGCCGAGGGGGCTTCCCAGAAGTGGCATCCGGGACGGAGGAAGAGCAGGAAGCTCTTCGACCGGCAGGTTGGAGATCCTGAAGACTGCGGCCAGGATCCTCCGGAGCACTCTGGGAAGCTGCAGAAGGGGTTGTCTCTAAGGACCCCTTCTGAGCGAGAGGGGGCGGAGAAGGCTTCTCTTTCCCCAGCTTAGAGGTGGGGACTGGAGTCCCCGGTGTTTTAGCAGGTGATGCTCCCATTGTGAAAAGAGTGGGAGCCACGGAAGATGAGGTGCCCCCTGCTGGTAGGGGTGCCGGGTCAGTTGATTGCGCCTGGGGGCGCGCTATCGTTCACGGAACAGGTGGAACAGCAGGCACAGTGGACGAGGACGATGAGGCTGCCGCGGCATAGGTTATTACCAGGCGGACAGGATGGAGCTTCTGGTATTTCCGTTTGGCCTCTGAATACGTCAGTCGATCTCTGGTCTTGTATTCCATTATTTTCCTCTCTTGCTGCAGAACTGTACACATAGGCGAGCAAGGGGAGTGATTCTGGCCGCAGTTGACACATACTGGAGGCGGCGTGCAGATCACCGGGCTCTGAGACGTACAACGTTCCACCGTCGCGCCGAACGATGGTCGTTGAAGCACGCACAAAGCTTACTGTGTAGCGGACTGTTGGCGCGACACAGCCCACAGCTCAGGACCCCGGGTTCGCCAAGCCTGTACTCAGCAAATTAATGCTGAGCCCCTGAGGGGGCGGCACACATTTTTGTATACTAAATATTTTTCTTAAAATGTGGTTATAGGCGTATTCATAGTATTACACGTCTTATCTTTCTCTCACAATGGCTGCAGATGGTTGGTTTGATTTTTAAAGGGACTAAACGGCTACAGTTATTAGTCCCTTGTTCCAACTGTAGAGAGTAGAATAAAAACACTACAATGTAGTAGAAAACGATGTGTTACAACTCACCAAGCAAAGGGTGTAGCAAGTTAAGAAGTAAAAGAATGAAAGTAAAAACTGATAAAAAAAAGAGAAAGGTGGAAAGACGATACCAGTGTCTTGGCCAGGTGACCACAGATGAGGCAGTAGGGCATCTGGCCGCTTTTGCACATTAAAACCACATGCCTAAAGCGGTAGACGACCGAAGGACAAATACATAATGGACACAGTGCTAAAAACCAAATAGATCGGTACAACCCACTCACACGAATAAAATTTAAAACAGCGTCAGCCATAGAGGCATTGTCAGCTAAAACAAGTTTCAAATCGTCAGGGAGATTAATATTCCTTCTCTGAACTTTTAAATCCGGGCATTCCAAGACGAAGTGGACCACTTGTTGTTGTTGTTTGGGAGTTTAGAGGGGACTAAACTACATGGTTATAAGTCCCCTGTTCCTAGCGAAGACAAGACATCCTAGTAGGAAACGGTAAAATACAGATCAATACCCGGAAGGGCACACTGTGGCTATGAACTTGATACTCTCACAACACTTAAGTAGACGGGAATAAGAGAGATCAAGTGTTGAACTAAGGTGAAATAGAGCAGGGAACAGTGGCTGGCTGATCAAAAACAAAAGAGGAGGAACCAGTCACTCTGCACAGACTAAAAACTCAGGTAAAAACAGGGTAGAAGTAGACGACTGTCAGATGCGCACCACGTCGACACTCGGGAGGATCCTCTCGACGGAGAAGGTGGCCGTGCGTAATCCAAGTATGGCCGATATGCAGCCGGCAGAGATTGTTGTTGTTGTTGGGTTTTGGAAGGGACTAAACAGCGATGGTTTTCAGTCCCTTGTTCCAGTCAAAGAGATAAAACATTTTGTTAAGCGATTCGAAGTAAACGCGTTAACAAGTCTAAGATTAGAAATCAAGAATAATATAAAAAAAGGATACGATTAAAAATGAAGAAGGGATAAAACAGCTGAGACAGTACAAGAGTGTTTTTGCTGGGTGGTCACAGGAATATAAGGAACGAACCCAGCCATTCTGGGACACGTTAAAACCACCTACCTAACAGACTTAAGCAGGTGGAAGACAGAGCAATGACAGACAAACACAAACTTTAAATTGACTTGCAAAATCCACACTCACGCATAAAATTTAAAACAGAGTCAACCGTGGAGGTATTGTCAGCTAATGCTAGCTGCAAAGTGTCAGGAAGATTAAAATATCGTCGTGCTGCGGCTAAATTGCGGCATTCAAGTAAGATGTGGGCGACCATCAAAGGCGCACCACATCGACAGTGAGGAGGGTCCTCGCGACGCAGGAGGTGACCATGCGCAAGCCAAGTATGGCCTATACGGAGTCGGCAAAGGACAACCAACTCCCTGCGAGAAGCCCTCAGGGACGTCTTCCATGCAGCGGTAGATGCCTTGACAGCACGGAGCTTATTGGGTTCAGTGGAATCTGCCCATTCAGAATTCCGAACCCTTAAGGCCTTACGGGTCAACTGGGTTTGGAGGTCGGAAACTGGGAGGCCAATATCCAGGGACCGCGAAGTGGTGTGGCATGCTTGGCCAGCTGATCAACACGTTCATTGCCCGGTATACCTATGTGCCCTGGCGTCCAGACAAAAACGACAGAACGGCCTGACTCGCCAAGGGCGAAGACAGCATCTTGAATGGCTCGCACCACTGTGTGTTTCGGTATAAACTGGTCAAGGGCCTGTAAACCACTCATGGAGTCGCTACAGATGACGAACGACCCCCTGGGACGAGCTCTGAGGTGTTCAAGAGCTCTCAAAATACCGACCAGTTCTGCAGTGAAGATGCTGCTTCCACAAGGCAATGACCGCTGTTCGATGTGGTCACCATAGATAAAGGCATATCCAGTATGGCCATCGACCAAAGAACCGTCCGTGTAAAGAATGTTTGCTCCGTGAAACGAATCAAGCAGTGCATGGAACCGGCGACGGAGAAGCAGTGGTGAAATCGAGGCTTTCGAATCCCGGGACAAGTCCAACCAAAGCTCCAGACGAGGAACTGTCAAGGCGGCAGGTGGAGTGGATCGGGCCTGGGGGCCCGCTGACATTGGTGGTACACTCTGTGGTTTGGCGACTGTGGGGATTGACAATGAAGCTACTGTTGAGTATGGTGTCGTCATGGTCACTGAGTGGAGTTTCGCGTACTTGCGCCTGGCCTCTGCATATGTCAGCCGGTCCAGGGTCTTGTACTCCATGATCTTACGCTCCTTGTGGAGTACAGAGCAGTTGGGAGAACAAGGAGGATGCTACTGATGACAATTGACGCACACTGGAGATGGGGTACAAGGGGCGTCGGGATGGGATGCACGCCCGCACTCCTGACATGTTGCGATCGCATCACATCGGGAGGACATATGACCGAACCTCCAGCACTTGAAGCAGCGCATAGAGGCGGAACGTAGGGCTTCACGTCGATCCGATAGACCATCACCTTGACCTTCTCAGGCAATGAATCGCCTTCGAAAGCCAAGATGAAGACACTGGTGGCAACCCTCTTGTCTTTCGCACCCCTATAGATACGGCGGATGAAATGCATGCCGCTCCAAGTTAGCTCTCAATTCGTCATCTGATTGCAGCAGTAGATCCCTATGAAAATGATGCCCTGCAGAGAGCTTACGGTGCAGTGGGCTGTTGGCGCGACACAGCCCACGGCTCAGGACCCCGGGTTCGACAAGCCCGTACTCAGAAAATTAATGCTGAGCCCCTGAGGGGACAAGGTGTGCTGTGGAAGGGTGGAAGGGTCGGTATAACTTGGTGACACACCTTGTAGTTGTTTCTGCGACCTCATGAGGTAGATGGTGTGAGAACTCACTATCTCGCTC
The DNA here is from genome assembly GCA_026315105.1 of Locusta migratoria. Classification (NCBI taxonomy): domain Eukaryota; kingdom Metazoa; phylum Arthropoda; class Insecta; order Orthoptera; family Acrididae; genus Locusta; species Locusta migratoria. Next base: position 394,604,354 of record CM048745.1, read on the forward strand.
CTCGTTTTTCAGAAGCACAAAGAAGCGAATTGCTTGACATCTATCCAGCGTCATTCTTTCCCTCATCTTCTACGCCCATCCCCCAAACCCACCCTCTCCTGCTACCATCTGGCCGGCAGAGAACAAGTCTCTGCAGGGAGTCGGTATATAGGACCTCCACAGGTGCGTGATCGCCCACAACTTGTTGGGTGTTTGGAGGGAGCGCCATTCTGCGTTCCACAGTCCAAGAACTCGGCTGTGCAACTGCGAACGGAGGTCATGAACTGTGATAGCTATAGCCAAGGTAGGTTTATGCAGCTTCCTTTGCTAACCTATCAGCTAGCTCGTTCCTGTCGATCCCAACATGTCCTGGAGTCCAGATAAAGACCACTGACCGCCCACGTCGGTCGCTGGCATGCAGACATTCTTCGATGGCCTGAAGCAAAATATGGTGAGGGAAGCACTGATCGAGCGCCTGTAGGCCGCTCAGTGAGTCACTGCAAACGAGGAACGACTCCTCAGGGCAGGCAAAAAATATGCTCCTGTGCACAAAGGATGGCCACCAGCTCTGCTGTGAACACACTGCAGCCCTTCGGTAAGGAGCGCTGTTCGTTGTGTCCTGCATGTACTTAGGTGAAGCCAACAAGACCTTCTGCCATCGAACCGTCCGTGTAGATGGCCGTGGAGCTCCGGTACCCGTCAAGAATTGACAGAAATTGGCGGCGAAGGATCTCAGGGTGTACAGAGTGTTTGGAGCTCTGCGACAAATCCAGTAGAATAACAGGTCGAGAAATACACCATGGTTGCATACGCGACTGGAATTTGATCAGAGATGGCAGAGGAAGAGACCCCTTGTCACTCAGGAGAGATTGGACACGGGCACTGTCAAACCTGACCTCGGCAGCCGTTGCGGGATATGGTGTACGGCGTTCGGAAAAAGTAGGCGGTAGTTGGGATGACTGGGGATAACATACACATGGGCTGTGTAATTCTCCAGCACGTGTTGCCGCCTGATTCGCAATGGAGGCACCCCAGCCTCCACAAGGAGCCTGTTCACAGGGCTGGTTCGGAAAGCCCCTGTTGTGAGCCTCCTCAGTGGTGGATAGGATCCAACATCTGCAGTGCCGATGGCTATGCGGAACCATATACTACGCTCCTGTAGTCCAAACACGCCAGTATTAGGGCTTTGTAGCAACTCAACAGGGTACTACAATCTGCACCCCAAGTGGTACTGCGAAAGCACCGGAGGGCGTTGAGGTGCTGCCAGCACTTCTGTTTCAGCTGGCGAATATGTGGTTGCCATGTGAGCCAGTCGTCAAAGACCATTCCAAGAAATCGATGCGTGGCAATTACATTTAGTTGGCCACCGAGATACAACTCTTGATGTGGATAGACTGGCCGTCGACGACAGAAGTGCATAACACACGTTTTGGCAGCAGAAAATTGGAACCCAAGAGAGAGAGCCCATGTCGCGCCTTACGTATGGCTCCCTGCAGATGTCGTTCTGCAACACACATGCTAAAATAGATGCAGAAGTCGTCAGCATACAATGAAGGGCATACTGACGACCCAACTGCTGCAGCTAAGCCGTTGATCGCCACTAAAAACAACGGAACGCTTAAAACAGAGTTCTGAGTCACCCCATTCTCCTGGACATCTAGGCTGCTAGAGGACGCACCAATTTGAACATGAAAGGTACAGACAGTTGTTGTTGTTGTTGTTGGGTGTTTAAAGGGGACTCAACTGCTGAGTTATCAGTCCCCTGCTCCCAGCTAAGAGTTAACTTTTAAAGTTTCCGTTTTGTCGCATTGTACTCTAAACCCAGTATACTACGGGGACAGAGAGACAGGCACTGGTAAAATTATGACAGCTAAAAAGTTTTGGATAAAAACTGGGAGTGAGCCCCAGAGACCCCTCCCATGTAATGTGGTTAAAATGTGGTGTCGCCAGGTCGTATCATACGTCCTCGGCAAGTCAAAAAATAAGGCCACGAGATGGTGACGTCAAGAGAACGCTGTTCGGATGGCAGACTCAAGATGGACTAAGTTGTCAAAGGTCGAGCGCCCCTTGCGAAAACCCCCTTGGCATGGAGCCAGTAGGCCCCGAGATTCAAGGAGCCAATAGATCTGCCGGCTGACCATGCGTTCTAGCAGTTTGCATAAAACGTTTGTAAGACTGATGGGCCGATAACTGTCTACATCTAGCGGGTCTTTAACCGGCTTGAGCACTGGGACGATGGTGCTTGTACGCCATTGTGATGGAAAGACACCGTCGCTCCAGATGTGGTTAAATACTGCAAGAATTTGGCGCTTGGAGTCATCAGATAGATGTTTTAACATCTGATTGTGCAGTCTGTCCGGCCCAGGGGCGGTGTCAGGGCAGTGACCAAGGGCACTGAGGAGCTCCCGCTCGCTAAACGGAGCGTTATATACCTCAGGGTGGCGCGAGGTGAATGAGAGGTTTTTGCGCTCCATTCGCTGTTTTAATGTGCGGAAGGCAAGTTGACAACTTCCGGATGCAGCGGCGCAAGCGTAGTGCTCGGCAAAAGCCTCGGCGACAGCGCCTGGATCCGTACATACAGCCCCTTAGATAGATTGGTTGGTTGGTGTTGGGTGTTTAAAGGGGACTAAACTGCCGGGTCGTCAGTCCCCTGTTCCCAGCCAAGAGATCACAGGACTTCATGTATGGTTAAAAAAGAGCACCCTGCAACCAGTACAGAAGACAGTGTTGGCCATAATTACAACATAAAAAGAAAAGGGAACCACAGTAGAGGTGGATAGAGATCCCAGGAATTGCTGCCTGGGACTGGTAGCCAAAAAGGCGTCGGATCTTCGTCCAGACTAGAGAAGGAGAGGTACTTGAACCTACGGTGGACACGTAACGTTCCCAGCATTGCTGTATTTTCCTCCATATAATCTGGTGAGCACGGGCACCGAGTTTTTTAAAAGTGATAAAAGATGAAATAACCTGTCTGACGGGTATATAAAAACCGCAGCCATGATGCAGTTCCATAATGGGTGCATAAGATGGAATTGCACAATGAATAGTCATTCCACCACGTAAGGTGTCCTTCCCCAAATGGTTTGCTCTTCAGGAAAATTTTGGAAAATGTAAGGTCACACCCAAATAGGGGACCAAAGGTATATGGCCGAAATGTATGAGGACTCCTTTTAGTCGCCTCTTAAGACAGGCAGGAATACCGCGGGCCTATTCTTACCACCAAACCCGCAGGAGGGGGGGGGGGGGGGGAATTTGGTAATGCTAAGGGTACATCCAAAGTCTTCAGCCATCCAAAAGAGAAACAAAAAATGGTAATACCTTCATTCCGGACCGTACAGAATACTACAGATTCCTCACGAAGGAAGTTATTTATTGTCACCTGTACACACGACACGACCTAGAGCAATCTGTCCACACAAAGATCCTTCGCATCCGTAATAGTTTAATGTTCAGACGCCATTACAATCGCTTCGCATTGTCTGCAAAATTTCAATCAATCAATCATCCTTATACAATACTTTGCTTGATCTTCTTAGAACCTGCAGTCATTTCTTTTGTAATTTCATAAAGTCCGATCATTTTTTAAATTATTCTATCATTACCAGTAACTTCATGTTCCACCCACGGTCACACAACAATGAAAAGCGAAGTGAACAGTCTGAACATTGATCTACTACGGAAATTATCTCCAACGTTCACATATTAAATAAATAAAAGTTATCATTTCCAGCTTCTAGCTGGATGCTAGATGCTTTCCTTTAAGTCTTATAACGTGCTGTTGCTTGTATGGTGCCCGACTTTAATACGCAACCAGCGGTTTATTTGTTTTGATTTTCATTTTGTGCTGTACTTTAACCAACTTATTTGAAATTCAAATTTTCGGTACCATTAATTGCTTGTCAAAAATAGAATCGCGGAATCTACTTTAACAATTATGGCATCATACGATGTAAGGGTAACGTCATACACTTTCACACCTTGGCATTCTAACCTAGACCAATCACAACACTACAGGTCAATCTGTCAACATGTTCAAGATACCAGGGATTGGGGAGGAGACAAATTCATACCTTTGTTGTGTTAATGAGCGATTTACATGGCACAAATTTTATGGGTAATAGACAAGGAGAGAGAGGAATTTTCATTATTCACTCAGTGTTTTAACGTTTTTACCATCTTTTTCAAATGACATGACGACTTCAATCTAACACTGTTCATTCAATCATTTTCTGCGCACATATATTATCAGTTGCTCTTTTAAGCTGAGACTTCTTCAATACTTATATTAGAGATTCATGTTCGTGTCTCAGACTTTACAGATGGATGTGATGTGCAGCAAGTAAGCAGGGCGCATATGGAAAATCACGAATATCAGGCCTATTAATATTCTTTAAAATTGTTAATTACTAGCTATAAGCCTACAGTTAGCATTAGATGATGATGATTGGTGTTTTAGGACGCTCAACAGCGAGGTTATCAGCGCCCGTATGCTGACGTAAACAGATGAGAAGAAAAATGATTCCAGTCATATGGACATTGAAGATTTACATGTACAATTGAAATTAAAAGAGGTTCAAAGAAAAGGACTGCATACGGGGATAAAAGTCTGATAGATGTATTGGGCCCTGTGACTACTTAAAGAGTGACCGAGCCAGTCTGTCAAATATTAAAATCGTACACCCAATATTTTGGGAAGAAGTCCAGATGTACAAAATCTTAGGACACAATCCACAGTCGCCTCATTGTCACCTAAAATAGATTTCAGGTCCTGTGAGAGACTTAACGTTGTCCTCATACCAGCGTATAAATGGAATTCTGTTAAAATATGTCGTATCGATAATTGTGTCCGACATCTGTTACACACTGGCGGTTCCTCACGACGCAAAAGAAAACCATGTGTTAGCGGGCAGTGTCCAATTAGGCCTGTATGTCTGTTACTATTTACTTTTCCAGTAACGAAGACAAATTAGTACGGGAAATTCCACATTTGCAGTATACCATCTCACTTAATATAGGCTATTTGTGACTAATATGTTGAAATTTAGTTTCCTCTGTTCAATCATATTTTTCGTAACACCAGATAAAAACATTAACACCACTTGAAAGTTGCGATTTGGACAGCTGACAGTGGTAAATAGCAGAAGTAGCAGTGATAGAAGCAGCAACAGCAGAAATCGCAGTTGGGGGATGGATACAAGTTGTGAAATTGTAAATTGCGACTCTAAACTGTGACAAGTTGCAACTAAGAATCACATATCGAAACAAAAAGAGTACCAGTCACAGAAATCACAGATAACGGAAAATCGCAGTTTAGCCCATCCCTACTGCTCACCGACCGGTGTAGCCGCGCGGCTGCTGCGGCCCACCTATGGCCGCGCCTCAGACGCCACTGAGGAACCACTCCCATGCTTTCCAATGGGGCATAAGACTGCTTCAGCTGCCACAAGCGCAACTGCAGCCGCCACAAGATAGGACCGCACCTTAAAACATCGCTGTTCGTCGTGCGATGTCACCAGGAGCTCAAAGTCAGGGGTCAATCATTATGAAATGGACAGTAGTGTCAGTAACCTGTAGCAACGCCATGTGGAAGTTAGTTGGAAAAATATCATGCAGTTATTTATAATCGTTTTGCCCAGCTTTAGTGGGTGGCACTGGTAACGGGAGTAACGTACAGCTATGACGAATACTGTGTCTTTTAGTAACGAATACATACGGATCCTTCTGTTACTCTCTCAGCTCTACTTAACAGCCGCGGTGGAGTAGCCGAGCTGTCTAAAGCGTCTCGCTGCGGAGCGGGCGGTTACTCCCCGTGGAGGTTCGAGTCCTCCCTGCGGCATGGGTGTGTGTGTTTGTCCTTAGGTTGGTTTACCTAGGTTTAAGTAATTTGTAAGCTACGGACTGATGACCACGCAGTTTGGTCCGATAGATTTACAAACATTTGATTTTCTACTTAACAATTAACACAATAAAAAAGGATTACGAAATTCACTTCTTGTCTAACACTACACAGCTAACATTAACCCACACCATATTTCATTAATGTAGGATGGTTACATTTGACAGAATTAATGTTTTGCGGGATTTCACTTCTGCAAACGCCGGCCACGGTGGCCGAGCGGTCTGGGGGGCGCCAGTCACGGTCTGCATGGCCACTACGGTCGGGGGTTCGAATCCCTCCTCGGGATTGTAAGTTTAGGGACTGATGACCATGTAGTTAAGTCCGATAAGCTCTACAAACATTTGGACTTCTGCAAACAAATACAGTAATTTTAGAGGTGGCAGTTACACTTAGCAAACAATACTTACGCCACACAGACGTTATTCGACAGTTCAAGGAGTCTCCAAAATGATCAGTGACTACTTGGCCATACGTTTATTTTAGACAAAACGTGGATTCGGACACAGACTATAAATAACTGTTAGCGAACTTATATTTTGTGAGCTGTACGGTCAAAGTACCAACATTTAATAGTACTTAAATTCAGCAGAAGGTGGCAACTCATTTTGGATACAGAACTCGCACAGCCCGAATAGCATTGATTAAACGGGGGTAAACTCATGTACATTAATGTACAACGACTGTAGTACTGCAGTATTTTTTTCCCAAACTGCAAAGTTCAACATCGAAAGTTCCACAAAATTATGCAAAATAATAATCTGATCTCTTCCTATAAAACGTACTGTACTTAAAAGAGGTCACACTGTCATATTACAACAGGCCTACTCACTTTGCACTGTTCATTTCATCCGAAGTACACTACCAATTGCACAATAAGATACAATAGCTGTACGATAGGAAAGTGGCGACTTCACTTATATTCGTCCTACCTCCATGTAACATCGAGAGTCATCGATGGAGAGCGCGTTTTCTACGTGTGACTACTGTCGCCAATATTTTAATGAAATTGCAATAACCAGACAGTTTCGCAGACAGATTAACACATTAGCCTACTCCACACTTGTGATTCGTTCAAGACGTTCATTCCCACACTGAGCAAGCATCCACGCGGTATGATGTCGAAATGTCAACTGCGCCATCCCTGCCTTTGTCCAGTAACTGCACAGATGGCGCACCTGCGCAACGCTGCCTTGTTTTCACCCGTACTGCGCATCCCGGTTTCTTAGGGTTTGTTCAAAGAGCTGCAGGGCTGCTACCGCGCGGCACTGAATCCTGCAGCTTGCTGCAGCCTACCGGCTGTTCAAGGAAGCTCCCGGCTGCAACTTCCTGCAGCTTTCTGGCTGTAGGAGCTGCAGGGAAACTTTCCTCCTGCAGCCTGACTGGCGCATGCGCAGAACCGCAGATTGCTTTAGGTCTGTAGTGAGGGCAGGCAGCGCGCTCTTCAATCTTTCGAAGGTATCTCAGAAGTGTACGTCATTTCTGTGTACTACTTTTGTGTTTCTTCTGTAATTACAAGGTAAGTACGTTATTTGTTTCTGTATATTAAATTATATAAAATTATTTTATTATAAAATCGGCACTATGAGTGAAAAAGAATTCGTGTTTTTCAAAATCCATTTATTCCAGATGTCGTCGTCCTCGAGCGATTCGGATTTCTTATCCAGCGACGAAGATTTCGACGAAATGTTGTTATTATTGCGACGAAATAAAAGGCAGAAGTGTGAGAATTTTTTCAATGTGTGGTGCCGCAGTATACGGAAGAGGAATTTGCAGAAAACTTTCGTGTGCGGCGGCATCTGGCGGAACAGTTCACAAATTTCAGGTTTGTTAACTATCATTGATGGATTTTTTTTCATTCTTCTTTTTTTTTATTCACCCATAAACAATACCTACACATTGTATGGATGTTCTCAAATGTTTGTACATTATTACTTATGGATTGACGTAGATGACTACATGCAATAGTTAACAACATTCATTTCCTGGAATCCAATGTTGTTTAATAGTTACAATTCTAGTCTGGTTGTTCAATGTTCGTACAAAGTTTGTTACAAGGTAATACACATACACTGGCTATATACGGTAATATGTCAGCTATTTACAGATACGTTTCATCTCTTGGGTGTTCAATTTTCTTACTCAGTTATTACATGTTCAAGCAAATTTAGGTACTGTCTACTGTTACTTTAAATATTAATCTACAGTGTAATAAAAGTTCTTTAACACATAGAGAGTAGCCTTTGATTTATCATGTGGTGATCTTTTACACCTTTTTTTATTTTTCTTGTTGTAGCTTCTTGTGCTATTTTATGCCAATGTACATTAGGCTATGATGTGTTTTTTGCCATATTCAATCTAGTAAGATGTAGACAGTGTCTAGATCTAGTTTCGTGGTCATGTATTGTGCAGTTTTTAGCATACAATTTTATTCGAAATGATTTTTTCATATATATATATATATATATATATATATATATATATATATATATATATATATATATATATATATATAATGTTTATATTCGCTTGGTACTGTCAGAATTCCTAGCTTTTGAATAATTCTTTACATTGTGATTTGTACCTGCTATTTATTATTGGAATGACACTCCCATTGCATCTCATCCTCATATTTTTATGGTATGCTTCTAGGTTTTATAACCATCAGTCTTGTGGAAATAGGAAAATACTCCCATTGTAGCACATCCTGATATTTTTATGGTTTGCTGGACACGAAGCAGCATGTTTCCATGATGTAGCTGACAGATTCGACATCGCAGTCGGGTCATTGTACTATGTTATTAAAAGAGTGACAAGATTTCTTAGTAGCCTTAATGTGGATGTGCTAATGTTGTAATTTAGTTTTTCATTTCTTCTTTGATGCAGTGAAGTAGAATTTTACATAGTTAAAACAGGTTAAATGGCCATCTGCAGAGGAAAGAGAGGAGATAGAGTTGCATTTCGGAAGTAAAGGAATGCCAGGTGCAATTGGTGCAACAGATGGGACACACATCAGGATAGGCAAACCAAAAGAAGTTGCTGATTCTTATGTTAATCGGAAGCATTTTTACTCACTTCATTTGCAGGTCCTGTTTCCTTTTCCTTATTAATTGTATTATATTTTTTCATTACTTTGTTATATGTGTATGTACAATCTTGTTCAGTGTTCTAATATTAGTATATATGATGCTGCCATATCATATGATAAATCAATAACTTTACAGGTGGTATGTGATCACAAGAAACGTACCAGAAGTCTTTGTGCTGGATATCCAGGCTCAGTCCACGATAGTAGGGTTTTCAGATCAAGTACCCTCTCACAGACTCTGGAAGAAAAGTTCCAAGGATGTTACATCATGGGAGACAGTGCGTATCCCTGTCTCAGGAATTTATTGACGCCATATAGAAATACAGGTCACCTAACACGGCGAGAGATTAAATTTAACTCAGTGCTGTCCAGAAATACGTAATTATAACAGTAATGTTTTATTCAATACCCATTGGTGCTTTGCAGAGGCTTAAAAATTACTGATGGTTGCAGTTATTTGTATAGTGCACACTGATACATGCTTCTGAACTGCTCATTGATTTACAGATATTACATCACAATAAGTGGTTTACTATGACAATGAACACAAATTTTAACACATTTCTTATTCGGCATGTAAGTATGTTACTATATTTTAATATGTAAAGTGAGTTTAATGGCTGCATTAGGTAGTTCATTTGCTAATTTTTATTCCTGCATACTTTGGCTATTTTTCATAGAGGGCTGGTGATATAAATTTTTCCTTTATTTGTGATATTGTATTTGTGGAAATCCAAATAAGTATTTGGGTGCAGTGTTTTCACAAGCTGTATACCTTTCAGAATGTTCTTGTTCACAATACTCAGCACCTCCTTCTTGGAAACAGGTTGAGGTAAGAGGGATCTATTTTGATTCTCAGATTATTCTTACAGCCTTTTCATGAAAAGTGAGTAGCTTATATAGTTCAGTAGTGGTTGTTGCTCCCCAACCATGGTTCAGGTGTATCTATCGTTGTACTGGTGCTTTTTCGCCTGGTAAGTTAAACCAATAGATTGTTAAATGTAGAAAATTCAAACAAAACTTCTTATAACCCCTCATTTATTATGAACAGCGTCATCATTCAAAGTACTCCCTAACACATTACACTACTTCTTACTTTTAGGTGTGTGGTAGAGCATTGTTTTGGGCTATTAAAACAACGGTTCAGGCAACTGTACCACTTAAAATTAAGGGACATTGCTGACATGGTACATTTCATCAGAGCATGCTGTGTTCTACATAACCTGGCCATAGAAGACAACCTGATATTTGACGGAGGTATATGTATAAATATTTCTAAAACTACCATGTCACATATTTTGTTCCGCCAAAAATGCTTGGAAGTAAGTCTTACTTGAAAATCTCTTGTGGTGTGTAATTAAGTTGGTATCTTTTCAACAAAAGGTGAACATCAGCCTGCTCCAGAGGACGAAGAAGAAGTAGAAGCACGAGATATGGACAACAGAACAGGGGTGGATATGAGGAACGTGGTTGGTTGGAGGAACGTGATCGCAGCACAGCTGCGAATATAAATGCTTGCGTGATGTGTCTCTCCACCTGTTAAATATACTGTAAAAACATAGGTGTAACTTTGTGACAACAATTACCATTTGATTTGGTAATATTGGTTCACTAGTCTATCTTAGATTAGGTAACTATGCTGGTAACTATTATCTTTGGTACGAGTACCTTGTTACCTATTCAATGGGGAATATTTAACACATTTATATTACAGTGATGTTTCTTAAATTATGTGCTGTACATGGTTCATAATTTTTATGTATAACATGGTTCATAGGCCTACTGGGGATACTCGCCATGTAAACAAAGGAGTAACACATCAAGCTTGGTACCTCTATGATGATGTGGAAACCAAAGCAGTGTCCAAAAAGAAAATTATTGTTGTTGTTGTTGGGGGTTTTAAAGGGGGGCTGACCGACCGTGAGACTAAAATCAGGAAAATTCAGCCACACAGAAACGAAGGGAAACCTCCAATCGGAGGTCGTGACAGGACGGACACAGACACTGGAGGGGTAAAAACCACTGTCTCGAATAAAACTTAAAACAGTATCAGCCGTTTTGGCATCGTCTATTAAAACTTGGGCTAAAAGCGCAGGAAAATTAAAACTCCGTCGCAGAAGGGCTAAAACAGGGCATTCCATTAAGATGTGCGCCACCGTCAGGCGGGCGCCACAGCGACACACAGGCGGTTCCTCGCCACAAAGGAGATGGCCCTGAGTTAGCCATGAATGGCCAATGCGGAGCCGGCACAGGACTACGGAGTCCCGGCGGCAGGCCCACATTGAAGAACGCCACACAGCTGTCGTTTCCTTTATAGCCCTAAGTTTGTTGACTGTTGTCAGGCTACACCACTCGATAGCCCAAAGATCACGCACTTTATTATGTCGCAGCACTGCCCGGGGATCAGCAGCCGGGAGGCCGATCTCTAAAACAGGCGCCTCAACAGCCTGCTTGGCCAGCATATCAACGTTCGTTGCCCGAAATACCGACATGGCCCAGGGACCAGAGGAACGCCACTGATCGCCCGGACCTGTCAAGGGCAGATAGGGCCTCCTGAATTCCCAACACCAGAGGAGACCGCGGATAACACTGGTCAAGGGCTCTAAGGCTGCTCAGGGAGTCACTGCAGATGAGAAAGGACTCATCTGAGCAGGACCTGGCGTGCTCGAGAGCGTGGGGAATAGCGACCAGCTCTGCAGTATAGACACTGCAGCCAGCCGGCATAGAGCGTTGTTCGACATAGGGGTCGTGAGCGAATGCAAAACCAACCCGGCTCTCAACTTTCGAACCATCCGTGTAAATTAGGTCGTGTCCAGTAAATCTAGCTACGAGAGCTAAAAACTGGCGACAGAGAGCTGCAGATGGAACTGAGTCTTTGGGTCCACAGACCAAGTCCAGGCAAATAGACAGCCTTGGCAGGCGCCACGGAGGCGTGCGGGTGTGGACCCGATATGGAGGTGGTAGGGGGTAAGACTCAAGTTCCTGCAGCAGTGACTGGACCCTGAAGGCGATCGTATGACCCGACCTGGGTCGTTGTTGTTGCTCATGGACGACCATGCGGCAGAAAAGAACGAGGTGGTTCGGGTGGCCTGATGAGCCGTGCACGAGTGCTGCATAGGCTGCCCCGGCCTCAGCAAGCAAACTGGTCACAGGGCTGGTACGAAAGGCACCCGTACGATGCGAACCCCACAGTGGTGAATGGGGTCCAGCAAGCGCAATGCTGAGGGTGACACAAGCCGTAGGCGACACATCCAAAATCTAAACGGGACGACACCAGAGCCTGATAGAGCAACAACAACGTGGAGTGGTCAGCTCCGCAGGAAGTATGGCACAGGTGGCGGAGGACACTGAGGTGGCGCCAGCACTCCCGTTTTAGTTGACGGATGTGGAGGAGCCACGTCAGCCGTGAGTCGAAAACAAGCCCAAAAAAACGATGAGTGTCCACGACCTCCAATAGGTCGTCACTGTGATACAGTTCGGGCTGAGGGTGAACCGTTCGAAACCGACAAAAGTGCATAACACTCGTCTTTGCAGCAGAGAACTGGAAGCCGTGGATAAGAGCCCTGGACTGCGCCTTCCTAATGGCTCCCTGCAGCCTACGTTCGGCGACGTGAGTCAGCATATAATGAAGGGATACTAAAAATAAGGGGACACTCAAAACAGAGCCATGAGGAACCCCATTTTCCTGCACATGAGAGATACTACGAGAGGCACCTACTTGGACACGAAAGGTACGGACAGCTAAAAAGTTTTTAATAAAAATCGGGAGTGAGCGCCGAATACCCCAACCGTGTAACGTGTGAAGTATGTGGTGTCACCAGGTCGTTGTTGTTGTTGTTGTTGTTTATAGGGGACCAAACTACAAGGTCATCAGTCCCCTGTTCCAGGCAGTGATGTAACATGTGATAGAACGAAAACACAGAGAACAAGGAGTAGAGAATTCCTTGTATGTAAAATAAAGACAAACACTACACTTATACACAGAGGACTGCACAAAAGAGATAAAAGTACAATTTCACAGCAGAATGCAATGGCCGACTGATCACTAGGATAAAAACGGATGAGCGAGCCATGCTGTACAAACTAACAAACCACCTCAACCGAAAAGGTAGAGGCTATCAAGTAACTTAAAAACAGTGTAAAAATGAGAGTCTGTGAATCACTCAGAAGTGCCCTCCATTAAATGGAAGGGTAGAAACCAGATGCGCGAATAAAATTTAAAACAGTAATAGCCAAGGAGGCATTGTCACCTAAAACTGATGGCAGCGAATCTGGTAGGCTAAAGGACTGCCGCAAAGCGGTTAAAAACGGACAATGCAACAGTATGTGCACCACAGTCAGCTGGGCGCCACAACGGCAAACTGGTGGGCCCTCTCGACGCAAGAGGTGGCCGTGTGTTAACCACGTATGGCCAATGCGTATCGGCAGTGTACAATGGACTCTCTACAAGGAGCTCGTTGGAGGATCTCCACATTGCCGTAGAAGACTTAACAGCACGGAGCTTATTCGGTGCGTTCGATTCAGCCCACTCTGTATTCCAAAGGCTTAATACCTTCTGATTGAGCACCGCCCGGAGATCCCTCTCCTGGAGACCGATTTCCAGCATAGTTGAGGTAGCAGCCTCCTTCGCCAGTTGGTCAACACGTTCATTTCCTTTTATTCCAACGTGGCCTGCAGTCCAAAGGAAGACCACAGTGCGACCAGATGTACATAGTCTGTATACAGCTTCCTGAATGGACTGTACCAAAGGATACTTTGGGAAACAATGGTTAAGGGCTTGCAGACCACTCAGGGAGTCAGTACAGATAACCACCGACTCCACAGAGCAGGCTCTGAGGTGTTCAAGAGCCCGCCAAATGGCGACAAGTTCCGCCGTAAACACACTACTCCCACAGGGCAATGAACGTTGTTCTATATGCCGGCCATGAGTATAGGCATACCCAACATGGCCATCGACTAGGGAGCCATCGGTGTATATAAATTCAGCGCCATGGTAGGAATCTAGAAGGGCCTGGAACTGTTGACGCAGAGTCGTCGGTCCAACAGAGGCTTTGGAGTCCTGGGACAAGTGCAACCGAAGCTGGAGGCGAGTAATAACCCAAGGAGGAGTACTAGAACGGTACTGGAAGGTGAGAGGAATAGGAAGGGATCCTAGAGAAGAAAGAAGGGAACGAACACGGACCGGAACCGGGAAGCCCGACCGCGGCCGTCGTCGCGGGGAAGGGAGTGCGTCAGCTGGGAAGAGGAGCCTGCGATTTGGGTGGTGAGGTACGGCATGAATACGGGCAACATAAGAAGCCATTAGCTGTTGCCTTCTGAATCGCAGGGGCGGAACCCCAGCCTCATCAAGAAGGCTTGTCACAAGACTGGTACAGAAGGCCCCTGTTGCTAAACGGATGCCACTGTGATGGACCGGATCTAAGATCTGCAGTGCAGTTGGTGCTGCCGAATCATACACAAGACAGCCATAATCCAGGCGTGACTGGATAAGTGCCTTATATAGGTGCAGTAGAGTGGGGCGAGCAGCTCCCAAACCTGTGTGGCTGAGGCAGCGGAGGATGTTGAGATGTCTCCAGCATTTTTGTTTTAGTTGGCGAAGATGCGGTATCCAGGTCAGCCGGGCATCAAAAAGCATGCCTAGGAAGCGGTGTGTCTCCTCAACGCGAAGGGGTTCATCATTCAAATATAGATCGGGGTCCAGATGAGCTACCCGACGGCGACAAAAGTGCATGACGCGGGTTTTCTGCGCCGAAAATTGGAAACCACGCTCAGAGGCCCAAGACTGTGCCTTTCGAATGGCTCCCTGCAGCCGCCGTTCTGTGACGTTAATGCTGCTGGAGCTGAAGTAAAGGCAAAAGTCGTCGGCAAACAAGGAGGAAGAGACAGACGTTCCTACTGCCGTAGCTAGTCCGTTAATAGCTATCAAAAATAACGGTACACTTAAAACGGAGCCCTGTGGGACCCCGTTCTCTAAAACATGAGCGGAGCTAAGAGAGGTGCCAACCCGAACCTGAAAGGAGCGTACCGACAGGAAGTTCTGTATGATCGTTGGTAGGGGGCCACGTAAGCCCCATTCATACATTGTAGAGAGGATGTGATGACGCCAGGTCAAAAAAGACTGCGACAAGGTGCTCCCGGCGATTAAAAGCGGTACGTATGGCTGATTGCATGGACACAAGATTGTCTAGAGTGGAACGGCCCTGACGGAAGCCTCCCTGTTGTGGAGCCAGGAGACCTCGATCCTCCAGTAGCCACATAAGCCGTCGACTCACCATACGTTCGAGGATCTTACACAGAACGTTGGTGAGACTGATGGGGCGGTATCTCCCAGCGTCGGACGGATCTGCGCCTGGTTTCATCACTGGGACGATAGTACTTCTCCGCCATTGTGATGGGAAAAGGCCTTCCGTCCAGAGACGATTGTAAAGGGCGAGTAGCCGCCGTTTAAAGTCCGCTGAGAGGTGACGGACGAACTGGCTGTGAATACGGTCCAGACCAAACTGCCCTGCCATTAGCTCCGCAATTACCGTCGGGTCAGTACAAAGACTGCCGTCAATTCGGAGTGACAGGATTCCGCTTGGTGGGTTGTACCCGAAAAGGCGCCGTACCTGCGACCACACTTGAGAAGTCGAGGTGCGGGAGCCTATAGAGGCTACATATCGCTCCCAACAGTCCTGCTTACTCTGTTGGATCAGTCGCCGAGCTCGGGCCCGGAGACGCTTAAAAGCGATTAGATGTTCAATACTGGGGTGGCGCCGGTGGCATTGAAGCGCCCGGCGTCACTCCCGGATAGCTGACCAGCTATCTCCTGCGACCACCAAGGCACCGACTTGCGCCTAAGTGAGCCTGTGGTAGTCGGGATATTCGCTTCAGCAGCGGAAATAATCTCCTCAGTTACTTGCTGTACAGCCATATCGATGTTATCTGGCAATGGATTAGTAGCCACAGCTGTCGAGGTATAGCCGTGCCAGTCAGCCCTATGGAGGGACCACCGAGGCAGGCGTCCTGTAGGGTGAAATTGTGAGAGCGACAAAAGGAGAGGAAAGTGGTCGCTCCCACAAAGGTCATCATGGACCTTCCAAGATAAATGCGGAAGGAGACTCGGGCTACAAATGGATAGGTCGATGGCAGAGAAAGAGCCATGTGCCACACTGAAGTGTGTGGGTGCCCCACTGTTCAAGATGCAAACGTCAAGCTGTGTGAGAACGTTCTCAAGGACTCTACCACGGCCCGTGCTCTCAGTTCCACCCCATAGAGGGTGGTGGGCATTGAAATCACCCAAGAGGAGGAACGGTTGTGGTAATTGGGCAACCAATGCAGCGAGGTCAGCAGGAGAGACAACAACATCCGGGAGAAGGTATAGGGAACAGATGGTAAATTCCTCTATTGCCCGGAGTCGAACAGCCACAGCCTCCAGGGTCGTGGTGAGAGGCACAGCTGCACTGGGGACGGTTGCAAGAACATTAACACAAACTCCGCCAGATACACTGTCATAAATGGAACGATTGGTGTAATAGCCCCGATACCCACAAAGGGCTGGGGTCCTCTGTGCAGGGAACCAAGTTTCCTGCAGGGTTATACAAAATGCTGGAAACCGGCACAACAATTGCTGCAATTCGGACAAATGGCGGAAAAACCCGCCACAGTTCCACTACATGATCAGAGAGGCTCCTGGTCGCTGGGACATGCAGATTGGGATGGTACATTGGAGTCTGCAAGAGTGTTCGCCGTCGCTGATGGCGTAGGCAGAGCCTCAACGTCCATCGTGTCTGGGGACTCAGCAAAAGCCAAGTCCTCAGGGGACGTGAGAATTTCTATTTCGTCCTCTGAGGCTGACGTTTGTTGTGGTTGTTCAGAAGCCATCTGGTGGTCCGTCTTTTTGGATCTCTTTTTCTTCCGTTCGCGCTTGTCTTTCGGACTCTCCTGCTGGGAGGGCTTTTCTGCCACATTCTCAGGGACGGAAGATGCCCTCGAGGCCCTGCGACCAGCAGGTAGTGGCTTTTTCAGCCACTCACTGGTATCTGCCGTAAACAGCGTCAGAGACCTTAGGAGGAAGGGCATCTAGGGAGCCCTTCCTTGCAGGAGGAGCCAGAGGCGTTTGTTGGTTCTCTGGCTCAGGGATGGGGACCGTTGCCCCGGTGATTTGGTACTCGTTGCTCCCAAAGCAGGGACCTTGGGGGCAACGGAAGAGGAGGCGCCCCCTGACATTGAAGGGGCAACTGGTAACTGTTGGGCCGGAGGGCCCAGGATGGTAGATGGAACCTGATGTGCCTTTACCGTAGATGTTGCTGTAGCATAGGTAGACTTCATAGTGACAGGGTGAATCTTTACATATTTGCGCTTGGCCTCGGAATATGAGAGCCTGTCCAGGGTCTTGTACTCCATTATCTTTCTTTTTGGAAAACTGTGCAATGTGGCAAGCAGGGAGAGTGGTGCTGGCCACAGTTAACACAAACTGGAGGCGGGGTACATGGGACGTCTGGATGTGATGCACGTCCGCACTCCCGACAGGTGGGGTTGGCATCGCAGCGAGATGACATATGGCCAAACTGCCAGCACTTAAAGCAGCGCATAGGGGGAGGAACGTGGGGTTGGACGTCACACTGGTAAACCATCACCTTGACCTTTTCGGGCAATGAATCACCCTAAAAAGCCAAGATGAAGGCACCAGTGGCGACACTGTTGTCCTTCGGACCCCTATATATGCGTTGAATAAACTGCACTCCTGGCCTCTCCAAGTTCTTCCGGAGTTCGTCATCGGATTGAAGTAAGAGATCACGATGAAAGATAATACCCTGGACCATGTTAAAACTTTTATGCGGTGTGATGGTAACGGGAACGTCACCCAGCTTGACACAGGCAAGTAGTGCCCGTGACTGGGCTGGGGACGACGTCGTTATCAGAATCGACCCGGATCGCATCTTAGATATTCTGTCTACCTCGCCAAACTTGTCTTCAATATTCTCCACAAAAAACAGAGGCTTCGTCGACATAAACGATTCGCCATCTGTTCGACTGCACACCAGCTATCAGGGGGCATACGCCTCACCTTGATGACGAGCCCGACGTTCCGCCCATCGCGTAGCCAGGGATGGAAACGATTGGGGGTCATACGATACTGCATTGAAAGAAACTCTTCCTCGCTTTGAGACGCCGTTTTCGCGGGCGGCCACGCTTTTGTTTGCTCGTTTCATGATCGTCCCACGAGCAGCTAGGGAAAAGAGGTCCACCCTGGCAGAGCCCCGCTTGCCTGGGGAAGCCTTGTACAACTGAGGTTCGGCAGGTTCCTCAGAGGTTGCTCGCTAGCGGCTGTTCAACCTCAACAGCCATGCATCTCCTCGGCACGTAGCACACCTTGAGATTGAGGTTTTTTTAGAGAGGTTTGTACCGTCCTCGCGACCCGGGCGATTAAGCCAAGATCCCCGGGCTCTGAAACGTACAACGTTCCACCGTCGCGCCGAACGGTGGTCGTTGAAGCACGCACAGAGCTTACGGTGTAGCGGACTGTTGGCACAACACAGCCCACAGCTCAGGACCCCGGGTTCGCCAAGCCCGTACTCAGAAAATTAATGCTGAGCCCCTGAGGGGTCACCAGGTCGTATCATATACTTTTGGCATATCAAAAAAGACGGCTATCAGGTGTTGGCGCCTGGAAAAGGCTTTGCGGATCGCAGACTCGAGGTACACCAGGTTGTCGGTGGTGGAGCGACCCTGGCAGAACCCGCCCTGGCATGGAACCAGCAAGCCCCGAGTCTCGAGGAGCCAGCACAACCGCCTACTTACCATGCGCTCCAACAGCTTACAGAGGACATTGTCAGCGTAATGGGCCGATAGCTATCCAAATGAGCAAGGTTTTTGCCTGGTTTCATCACTGGTGTGATGATACCCTCCCGCCACTGCGAAGGGAATACCCTGTCGCACCAGATGAGGTTGAAGAGCGCACGGACATTACGCTGGCTCTCCGCTGACAGGTGTTTCAGCATCTGCCTGTGGATGCTATCGGGTCCTGGAGCCGTATCAGGACACAGTTTAAGAGCATTCCGGAATTCCAACTCTGTAAACTGCGTGTTATATGCCTCCGTACGGCGGGTGGTAAAGGAGAGGGGCTGGCGTTCCACCTGCTCCTTTAATGCACGGAAGGCCAGGTAATTCGCTGAGGAGAAGGCATGAGCATAATGTGCGCAAATAGCTCTACAAGCGTGTCTGGGTCCGTGCATACTATGCCATTCACGGATATCTCTGGGATTCCTGCTGTTGTTGGGTATACCCTAAAACGCCTGGTAATGTTCCAGACCTGGGTGGAGGAGGTACCTGTGCCAATTGTGGAGACGTACCTCTCCCAACATTCTTGCTTCCGTCTCTTAATGAGGTAACGTGCACGTGCATGGAGCCGCTAGAAAGCGACGAGATGCTCCAGAGACGGGTGCCGCTTGTACCACTGTAAAGCCCGTTGGCGATCTTTAATAGCCGTTGCGAGCTCTGGCGACCACCATGCTACCGTCTTACGCCGTGGGCGCCCCAAAGAACGAGGAATAGTAGCTGCTGCAGCAGACAATATGGATCGTGTGGCGCCCTCAACCACCACATCGATGGTATCAAATGGGGGAGGGCCTACGATGGCAGCAGAGGTGTAGCCTTGTTGTGGAAGTGATAAAAAGATCGGAAAATGATCACTGCCACACAAGTCGTCAAGGACACTCCAATGGATGGATGGCGGAAGGCTGTGGCTGGATATCGACAGATCAATGGCCGAGAATGTGCCGTGCACCACATTAAAATGTGTGGGGGCACCTGTATTCAAGACGCAGAGGTCGAGCGCCAGTTGGTAGCCAGAAAGTATGAACTTTGATGAACTGGTTGTGGAAACTGGCTGAAGTGTGACGTAGCCCGAAATGAAGGTAAGATTGGGAACAGTTTGTCAGTTTGTGGATATAATGAGTGTGAAAACAACACAATTGGCTGTGGCAAAGCATGTAATGTTGAAACCCACTATTTGAAACTGAAACTACTATTAGCTAAATAGATATTTTATGATTTTTAAATTGCTGGAAATTTGAATAATCAACATGTTATCAGTAGATTATTTATTTTCAACTGCAGGAAAAACTACGTCCGTGTTCAAAGAGACCCGGTAGTAGTAGTACACATGACGCCATTGGTACCACGCATGCGCGGTAGCGCTTGCTTCCTTGCTGCAGGAAGCTGCACCCCTGCAGCTCTTTGAACAAACCCTTAGGGTTCGTTCAAAGAGCTGTAGGGCTGCAACCGCGCATACGCAGTAAAGAAATTCGTGTTCAAAGAACAATCCTGCAGCTTGCTGCAGCCTACCGGCTGTTCAAGGAAGCTCCCGGCTGCAGCGTCCTGCAAAGTCCGGGCTGCATGAGCTGCAGGGAAAATTTCCTCGTGTACCCTGCCTGACGTTGTTGTTGTTTATAGGGGACCAAACTACAAGGTCATCAGTGCAATGATGTAACATATGA
The DNA here is from genome assembly GCA_026315105.1 of Locusta migratoria. Taxonomy (NCBI): domain Eukaryota; kingdom Metazoa; phylum Arthropoda; class Insecta; order Orthoptera; family Acrididae; genus Locusta; species Locusta migratoria. Next base: position 394,624,797 of record CM048745.1, read on the forward strand.
CAGAACGAAAACTGAGAGAACAAGGATTAGAGAATTCCTTGAGTGTAAAACGAACAGAAACACTTCACTTCTTCACTTATACACCGAGGAATGCACAAAAGGGATAAAAGTACAATTTCACAGCAGAATGCAATGGCTGGCTGATCACTAGGATAGAAACGGATGAGCGAGCCATGCAGTACACACTAAAAAACCACCTCAACCGAAAAGGTAGAGGCTATCAAGTAACTTAAAAACAGTGTAAACATGAGGGTTTTTGAATCAGGCACAAGCGCCTTCCATTAAATGGAAGGGTAGAAACCAGATGCGCGAATAAAATTTAAAACAGTAGTAGCCAAGGAGGCATTGTCACCTAAAACTGATGGCAGCGAATCTGGTAGGCTAAAGGACTGCCGCAAAGCGGCTAAATACGGACAATACAACAGTATGTGGATCACTGGGCCCCACAACAGCAAACTGGTGGGCCCTCTCGACGCAAGAGGTGGCCGTGTGTTAACCACGTATGGCCAATGCGTATCGGCAGTGTACAATGGACTCCCTACGAGAGGCTCGTATGGAGGACCTGCGCATTGCCGTAGAAGGGTTAACATCACGGAGCTTATTCGGTGTGTTCGATTCAGCCCACTCTGTATTCCAAAGGCTTAATACCTTCCGATTGAGCACCGCCCGGAGATCCCTCTCCTGGGCCCGATTTCCAGCATGGTTGAGGTTGTTGTTGTTGTTGTTGGTTAAGGGGACTAAACAGCTAGGTCATCAGTCCCCTGTCCCTAGCTAAGAGTCCTCTGTCAAGAGTATAAAAAGTAAAACACAGCTCCGAAGATGAAAACTCGGAAATGGGGTGAGCTGACATTGGAGAAATCGCGTACAACACAAAAGGAAGAGACACAATATGGAAAAAAGAAGTTGAGATCTCAGCTAAAATTGGACAGCAGAAAAACACGGCTGGCTGATCACAGGGAAAAAACAGGATGAGCCAGCCATACTTCACACACTAAAAATCCCTCGGTAAATTACAGAAGGGTCTTAAAAGGGTTTAAAATCGCTGGATAGGTGGGGACCTGAAGTATCAGGCTATAGCACCCACCACTAGATGGAGTTGTAAAAACCAGCTGCGCGAATAAAACTTAAAACAGAATGAGCCATAGAGGCATCGTCGCCTAAGACTAAAGGTAGCGCGTCTGGTAGGTTAAAAGACTGGCGCAATGTAGCTAAAACTGGGCAGTCCATCAGAAGATGGACGACTGTCAGCGCTGCTCCACACCGACACACAGGTGGTGCCTCACGGCGGAGGAGATGACCATGGGTCAGCCAGGTATGCCCAATACGGAGGCGGCAGAGGACAACTGACTCTCGACGTATGGGCCGCAGTGAAGACTTCCACAGAGTTGTGGATAGCTTCACGGCTCGGAGCTTGTTTGTGGCACCCATGGTACACCATTCGGCACTCCAAGCATCACGCACCTTCTTGTGCAATGATAACCTAAGGTCTGATTCCGTGATGCCAAAGGTGAAGGGTGGCGCAGTGGTGGCCTGTTTGGCCAACTGGTCAACACGTTCATTCCCCGGTATGCCGACGTGGCCAGGGGTCCACAGGAAGACCACACATCGGCCAGATTGGGCAAGAGAGTAAGTAGTGTCTTGAATGGACTGCACTAACGGGTGACGAGGGAAGAACTGGTCGAGTGCCTGCAAGCCACTCAGGGAGTCACTACAGATGACAAATGACCCCCTGGGGCAGGCTCGGAGGTGTTCTAGAGCCTTGAGGATAGCGACCAGCTCTGCAGTGAAGACACTACTTTCACGGGGCAATGAATGTTGTTCGACATGGTCACCATGGAGACATGCATACCCAGCACGACCATCAGCTAGGGACCCATCAGTATAGATGGCTTCAGCACCACAGAAAGAGTTGAGGAGATCCAGGAACTGGTGTCGGAGTTGTGTTGGAGAAACGGAGTCCTTTGATCTATTGGACAGATCCAGACAAAGCTGCAGTCGGGGGATGGACCAAGGAGGGGTTTGAAAGGAATAGTGGAAAGTGGCAGGGAGTGGTTGGGATTCGAGGGACGAAAGTAGAGAACGAACGCGGACCGATATTGGGTAACCCGACCGAGGTCGTCTTGGAGGGATAGGGAGTGCAGCGCCTGGAAAAAGAAGCCGGTGGTTCGGATGGTGTGGCAAGGCCTTAACATGGGCAACGTACGAGGCCAGCAGGTGCTGCCGGCGGAACCGCAGAGGAAGGACCCCAGCTTCAACTAGTAGGCTTGTCACAGGGCTCGTGCGGAAAGCCCCTGTTGCCAAACGAACTCCAGAATGTAAGACTGGGTCTAATGTTTGCAGTGCTGAAGGTGCAGCCGAATCATATACTACGCAGCCATAGTCTAGGCGCGACTGGATGAGCGCCTTATAAAGTTGCAGGAGCGTTGGGCGTGACGCTCCCCAAACAGTATGGCTTAGACAACGTAGAATATTAAGGTGTCGCCAGCACTTTTGTTTGAGCTGGCGAAGGTGTGGCACCCAGGTGAGACGGTTGTCGAATAACATGCCTAAGAAACGGTGCGTCTCTTCGACACGCAGCAGGTCATCAGCGAGATACAGTTCGGGGTCAGGATGGACCGCCCGACGCCGACAGAAATGCATCACCCGGGTTTTCGTAGCGGAAAAGTTAAAACCATGAGTAAACGCCCACGACTGCGCCTTTCGAATAGCTATCTGCAACCGCCGTTCAGCAACGCCGATGCTAGTGGAGCTGAAATACATGCAGAAGTCATCGGCATACAACGAGGTGTAAACCGATGACCCCACAGCAGTAGCAAGACCATTGATAGCGACCAAAAATAAAGGGACGCTTAGTACGGATCCCTGTGGGACACCGTTTTCTTGATAGTGAGGGGAGCTGAAACAGGAACCAATACGAACTCGAAAAGAACGTTGTGCGAGAAAATTCTGTATGAATACAGGAAGCGGACCGCGTAAGCCCCAGTCATACAGCGTAGACAATATTTGGTGGCGCCAGGTGGTGTCGTACGCTTTTCGCAGGTCAAAGAATACAGCAACCAGATGTTCGCGGCGTGTAAAGGCTGTACGGATGGCCGACTCCAGTGACACGAGATTATCGATAGCGGAGCGGCCACGACGGAACCCACTCTGTTGTGGGGACAGGAGTCCCCGGTCCTCAAGGATCCACATAAGCCTCCGACTCACCATCCGTTCGAGGAGTTTACACGGAACGTTGGTGAGGCTGATTGGGCGGTAACTATCGGCCACCTGTGGATCAGCCCCAGGCTTCATCACTGGGATGATGATGCTATCCCGCCATTGGGACGGGAAGACACCCTCAACCCAGAGACGATTCAGCAAGGAGAGAAGTTGGCGTTTAGAGTCTGCTGACAGGTGTCGGAGGAACTGACTATGGATGCGGTCGGGTCCAGGGGACGTGGCTGGGCATGCGGCAAGTGCACTTTCGAACTCCCATTCGGTGAAAGGGATGTTGTAGATTTCCTGGCATCGCGTTCGAAAGGATATCTGCTTTCGCTCTGTGCGCTCCTTAAGGGCGCGGAAATCCGCATCATATGCAGCGGTCGCTGAGGTGCGAGCATAGTGGTGTGCCAAATGCTCTGCTATTGTGTGAGGGTCAGTGCAAATTGTACCCTGAATGCTTAGGCACGGAATTCCCACTGGTGGGCGGTGGCCAAAGAGGCGTCGAACTTGCGACCATACCCGTGAAGGCGATGCTCGGGAGCCAATGGAGGCGACATAACGCTCCCAGGAGGCCCTCTTGCTTTGCTGGATCAATCGCCGCGCCCGTGCACGGAGACGCTTGAAGGCAACAAGATGTTCAACACAAGGGTGGCGTCGGTGGCGCTGTAGTGCTCGCCGACGTTCCCGGATGGCCTCAGCTATCTCCGGCGTCCACCAGGGCACTGACTTACGGTGGAGTGATCCAAGTGAGACGGGTATAGTGTTCTCAGCAGCAGAAATGATGGAATGTGTGACCTGCTGCACAGCGGTATCGATATCAGCCAGAAGAGGAGAGGGAAGCACAGCGGCTATGGAATATGCTGGCCAGTCGGCCCTATGGAGGGACCAGCGAGGCAGACGGTCAGCAGGTGGACACTGTGGGAGCGACAGGAAGATAGGGAAATGGTCGCTGCCACACAGGTCGTCGTGGACCCTCCAAGTGAAGTGCGGAAACAGGCTTGGGCTACAGACAGACAGATCTATGGCAGAGAATGTACCATGTGCCACGCTAAAGTGCGTAGCAGCACCTGTGTTCAGGAGGCAGATGTTCAGCTGCGTCAGTAGAGTCTCAACATCTCTACCCCGTGCCGAGGTCTGTGTGCCACCCCACAAAGTGTGGTGGGCATTGAAATCCCCCAAAAGAAGGAAGGGTGGGGGAAGTTGGGCGACCAAGGCAGCGAGGTCTACAGGAGAGACAACCTCATCAGGTGGTAGGTAGACCGAACATATGGTAATGTCTTGCACTGCCCGGAGCCGAACAGCAACCGCCTCTAGTGGCGTTTGAAGAGGCACGGCAGCGCTCGGGACAGTGGCTAGGACATAAACGCAGACTCCACCGGAAACTCTGCCATAGATAGGACGATTTTTAAAATAGCCCCTGTAGCCTCGAAGGGCAGGGGACCGCGTCGCTGGGAGCCAGGTCTCTTGAAGAGCGATACAAAAGGCAGGTGTTTGGCTGAGAAGTTGTCGTAGCTCAGGCAGGTGATGGAAAAAGCCGCTACAATTCCACTGGAGGATGATGTTTCCTTCTGGCTGTACCGCCATGACGAATAAAAAGCAGATCACTCCATCGGATCGTCTGCTACCACGCGCTCTGAATCCACAGAACCAGAGATCTTGTCTGGGGAATCAGTAATTGCGAGATCCTCAGGAGACGCGAGGATCTCGACTTCATCCTCTGAAGAAGAGGATGTGGGTGGTTGTGGCTTTGAAGCCACCGAACATTCTTTTTTCTTGTGTCTCTTCTTCTTCTCCTCTCGCTGGCCCTTTGGTTTGCTGGGCCGTGAGGGCTTCCCAGAAGTGGCATCCGGGACGGAAGAAGAGTAAGAAGCTCTTCGACCGGCAGGTTGTGGATCTATAGGCCGGTGGCCAGGATCCTCCGGAGCGCTCTGAGTAGCCGCAGAAGGGGGTGTCCCGTGGGACCCCTTCTGAGCGAGAGGAGCCAGAGAAGGCTTCTCCTTCTCCGGCTTAGAGGTGGGGACTCGCGTCCCCGATGATTTAGTGGGTGTTGCTCCCACAGTGAAAAGTGTGGGAGCCACCGAAGAGGAAGCGCCCCCAGCTGGTAAGGGGGCAGGGATAGTTTGTTGGGCCTGGGAGCCCACTGGTACGGATTGCACTGACTGGTTCGTAGGCACAGTGGAGGGTGACAGTGAGGCTGCTGTGGCATAGGTGTTGACCTGGCGCACAGGGTGGAGCTTATGGTACTTCTTCTTTGCCTCTGAGTACGTCAGTCGGTCTCTGGTCTTGTACTCTATGATCTTTCTTTCTTGGTGCAGAACTGTGCAGACAGGCGAACAAGGGGAGTGATTTTGGCCACAATTAACACATACTGGAGGAGGGGTGCAGGGGACGTTCGGATGGACAGCACGTCCGCACTCCCGACATGTAGGATTGGCATCACATCGGGAGGACATATGCCCAAACCTCCAGCACTTAAAACAGCGCATAGGGGGAGGAACGTAGGGCTTTACGTCGATCCGGTAGACCATCACCTTGACCTTCTCGGGCAATGAATCACCCTCGAAAGCCAAGATGAAGGCACCGGTCGCGACCCTATTGTCCTTCGGACCCCTATGGACTCGCCGAATAAAATGTACTCCCCGCCGTTCTAGATTGGCACGCAATTCGTCATCTGACTGCAGCAAGAGGTCTTTATGAAAGATGATGCCCTGTACCATATTTAGGGTCTTGTGCGGCGTAATGGTAACGGAAACATCACCCAGCTTGTCACAGGCAAGCAGTGCCCGTGACTGAGCTGGGGATGACGTCGTTATTAAGACAGACCCTGACCGCATCTTAGACATCCCTTCCACCTCACCATACTTGTCCTCCAAGTTGTCGACGAAGAACAAGGGCTTAGTCGTCTTAAAAGAGTCCCCATCAGTGCGGGTGCAAACTAGATATTTAGGGGCATAAGCCTCACCCTGTTTTCTTGCCCGACGTTCCTCCCATGGTGTAGCCAGGGAAGGGAACGTTTGGGGATCGTACTCTGCAGCATTATACTCGTTTCTTCCACGCTTAGAGACGCCAGGTTTGCGTGTGGCGACGCTATTTATTGCTCGTTTCATGTCTGTCCCACGAGCAGCTAGGGAACTAAAGGTCCACCCAGGCAGAGCCCCGCTTGCCTGGGTAAGCCTTATACAACTGAGGTGCGGCAGGTTCCTCAGAGGTTGCTCGCTAGCGGCTGTTCAACCTCAACAGCCATGCATCTCCTCGGCACGTAGCACACCTTGAGATTGAGGTTTTTTTTTATAGAGGTTTGTACCATCCTCGCGACCCAGGCGATTAAGCCAAGATCCCCGGACTCTGAAACGTACAACGTTCCACCGTCGCGCCGAACGATGGTCGTTGAAGCACGCACAGAGCTTACGGTGTAGCGGACTGTTGGCGCGACACAGCCCACAGCTCAGGACCCCGGGTTCGCCAAGCCCGTACTCAGCAAACTAATGCTGAGCCCCTGAGGGGCATGGTTGAGGTAGTAGCCCCCTTCGCCAGTTGGTCAACACGTTCATTTCCTTGTTATTCCAACGTGGCCTGGAGTCCAAAGGAAGACCACAGTGCGACCAGATGTACCTAGTCTGTATACAGCTTCCTGAATGGACCGTACCAAAGGATGTTTTGGGAAACACTGGTTAAGGGCTTGCAAACCACTCAGGGAGTCAGTACAGATAACCACAGACTTCCCGGGGCAGGCTATGAAATGTTCAAGGTCACAAGGGCGACAAGTCCGCCGTAAACACACTACTCCCACAGGTTGGTTGGTTGGTTGGATGTTTAAGGGGGACCGAACTGCAACGGTCATCAGTCCCCCATTTCACTGTGGGCGTAAAAGAGACAGGCTCAGAGTTAAAGTGTAAAGTGGGAGAGGAATCCCACTGAGTCCATAAAACATCTAAAACGACAAGAAACAAAACTGAAGGAGACCGTCACACCAGACAGCTTATAACAAGGAAGCCGATGGCTGTGGCTGGCCGACCATAAAAATAAAATAGGAAGAGTCAACCACTCGGCAGTACAAGGCAATCTCTAGGTAGAGAGAATGATAAAAAAACCCTGCTCGAATAAAACTTAAAACGGAATCTGCCACTGTAGCATCGTTACCTAAAACTTCTGATAAAATAGCAGGGAGGCTAAAACTTCTCCGCAAGGCGGCTAAAACGGGGAAGTCTAACAATATATGGACGACTGTCAAATTGGAGCCACACCGACATTGGGGTGGGTCCTCACCCCGAAGGAGATGTCCATGGGTGAGCCACGTGTGCCCAATTCAGAGGCGACACAAAACCACCGAGTCCCGGCGAGATTCACGTATTGAGGAGCGCCAGGTAGCCGTAGTCTCCTTGACAACCCGGAGCTTCTTGGGCGTGCTCAGGTTGCGCCACTCAGCGTCCCAAAGCTGATGTACCCGACGGCGCAACAAGGTACGGAGATCTGAAGCTGGGAGGCCGATCTCTAAGATAGAGGCATTAACCGCCTGTTTGGCAAGCCCATCGGCACGTTCGTTGCCTGGGATGCCAACGTGACCTGGAGACCAAAGGAATACCACTGATCTGCCAGACTGAACAAGGGCAAAAACAGCCACTCGGATGGCCATCACCAATGGCGAACGTGGGTAACACTGTTCCAGAGCGCGTAAGCTGCTCAGGGAGTCACGACAAAGAAGGAAAGACTCACCTGAGCAGGAACGCATATGCTCGAGAGCACGGAAGATGGCCACCAGTCTGCAGTATGGACTCTGCAGGCCTCTGGCAGACACAGCTGCTCAACGTGGTCGCCTTGGACATAGGCAAGGCCAATGCGGCCGTTTACCATCGATCCATCGGTATAAACTATGTCGTAGCCGGGTGCTCCTCAGCAACGACAGCGAGAAACTGGCGACAGAGAGCCGCAGGGGGAAGCGACTCCTTGCGCCCGTGGGCCAAGTCTAAACGAAGACATGGCCGTGGCAGGCACCATGGAGGTGTGCGTGAATGGGCCCGAAATGGAGGTGGGAGAGGATAGGACTCCAAGCTCCCCCAGGAGGGACTGCACGCGGACGGCTATTGTGTGTCCTGACCTGGGTCGCTGCTGTTGGTGACGAACAGCCTCAGTAGAAAAACGTAGGCGGTAGTTAGGATGTCCTTTTGAACTATATACGCGGACTGCATTCGTTCCCACAGGGCAATGAACGTTGTTCCATATGCCGGCCGTGGGTATAGGCATACCCAACATGGCTATCGACTAGGGAGCCATCGGTGTATACAAATTCAGCGCCATGATACGAATCTAGAAGGGCCTGGAACTGTCGACACAGAGTCGTTGGTGCAACAGAGGCTTTGGGAGTCTCAGGACAAGTCCAACCGAAGCAGGAGCCTAGGAAGGACCCAAGGAGGAGTACGAGAATGGTACTGGAAGCTGAGACGAAAAGGAAGGGACTCTAGAGAAGAACACTGGTACCGCGCATGCGCGGTAGTGCCTGCTTTGCTGCTGCAGGAAGCTGCAGTCCTGCATCTCTTTGAACGTACCTTTAATTATTACACGGAACATAATTGATCGCTCCGCGTACAGGCGAATGAATACGCTAACGCAACGACGCGCAGCAACTACAGACGCTAGCTCTTCGTAAATACAAAGAAACACGACGTAGCATATGACACATTGTTTTGGGGGTTAGGTGATGCCAAACAGTTCTGTTTCCATCTAAACAAAATATGAAGTGGAATTGTAATAAAATTTCCAAATTTATCGTAGTTTTTCAGTTTGATGGGACATCAGAAATAAGGATTATTTAAATACTAAACTAAAGACAGTCAATTTAACCAACTGTTTCACGAATTGAAGTCCACGACTTGTGGAATAGACATAGAAGATGGGGCATTCGACACAGGTATTCAAGTACTTTGAAGCTATTAAATGTTGTCAAATAACACTCTGTAACTTCCAGTTTTCTTCTTGGCGAGATCGCCATTTTCATGACGATATTCTGTTTCCTCATTTTATCCTCTACCATTTTCAATAATGTATCCTCATTTTATCCTCTACCATTTTCAGTATGTATCAAGATTTTCTGATGTCATCCTCATCATATATCTGTAGGCAGAAGAATTTTCACACGATAATTCTATCAAAAGATTAGCAGAAGCACCATATTTAGCCCTCCTCGCAATCAACCTTCTTATCCATTATCTGTTATTTCTTCCTACTTTCCCGTTTTACTTTTGGTAGATTAATTGTTGAGAGAAACACAACGCCAGCATTTATTATTTCCTTCGTTATTTTGACCCGACTGGTGGCTACTTTATACGCTCTTGTATATGACACGGGGCGACCAACACTTGAAAGCGATCAAAAACGCCAGCGACCATCGTCTAAAGTAGCCCGCCCATCAACTTTAGAAGCTCATGTTGCGGAGCAGCGACTTTGTTCGCTGTCCATGTTTACACAGAGCGAATTTAGCAGCTGTGTTTCCCGCGCAAATTGCTCATTGATCAGCTGATAGCCTGATATCTGTAGCAGCAGCAATTTAGTTCAGTGTGGGGAAGAAATGTCAGAAGGTAAGATATTTTAGTTAAATAATTTATTAAAAAAAAAAGAGTTCGTGTTGTTTTTCTCGATATTATTTATGGTATAGAATATGGAAAGTATTAATCAGTCCTGTTTAAAGACTACGAAGTGTTAGAAGATTTCCTAACTTTTCGCCCTCGTTCTGCAGAAGAAGAAACCTTTGTGGGACAGGGAGGCTACATTGAAAATAATTGACTTTTACCGCCTACATAACAAACCATTTGGTAAGAGCCTGAAACGAAAACAGCAGCTATGGAATGCCATGGCCCTTAATCTGAAGGTCATTCACAGCTGCTCAATGCGAGAATAAGTGGATGTGTCTGTTACGATCGTATAAGAATGTAAGACAATAGTAAGAAGTCTGGCCAAGGTAGGAAAGACTTCGCTTACCAAAAGGAAATGGACGGGGTCTTCAAGAATAATTCGAACATTCACCCTAAAATATTGCTGAGTGGATCTGGTAAGATGCATTCGATACCGTACTTCAAACATTCCTACAATAATTTCCTTATAAAATACAGACTAGTTTACAACTGAACACAGCGTAGATTGACACAGTGCTTAGTTTGTTTAGATGTAGTAGCTGCAGCTCTATCCTGTGATAAACCTCGCCACCAAGAGCTTGCAGGTGCCAGTACGTCAACAAATTCGACGTCGCTAAAGTTTCATTTTACGTATTGATTCTCGGGTTTGTAAAGGTTGTAGTTCCAAAATAAGCCTGTAAGCCGACAGTTGGCGTGCATGCATTAATTTTACGTGCATATGCAACTACTTGAAGTATGTTAAGGTTCGTTATAAGTAGTGAGTGCTTTTTTCCGTTTCATTCATTGATAAGTGTTTAATCCATGGGGAAGGGTTATTGTGGTATGATCACAATGTTATTCCTTATGACTGCAATGTTTTCTGTATGCTTTCACTGATTGCAAATTTGTACAAGTAGTTGTTCACCTAATTTAATTTATAGACTTTGTCTTATCCCTGTCTGTAAAAAGTGGGTTTTCTACAAAAGGCTCATGTTTGTGAGCTGTTACTTTGATGTTTTCCTAGTGTTGTCAGTTTTGTGAATGGGGTATGAGGGAGTGTGTTGGAACATTTAATTTTTAAAATAATTATATTAATACCAGTAGCTACATGTGTTTATTTTGAATAAGCCACCAAGAAGATAAAATTTAAGTGCTAAGAAAACAAGAGGGTAGAAATATTCCTACCTACTTTTTGTATTCTTTTAAATGAACTTTTCCCTTTAATAACTCGGATACTTTGTTCTGTGTACATTGGCTTTACACATTTCTTGAATTGCTCTTGGTGTTTGAACTTTGGAAAAAATTGGGTATCAGTAGTAAAATAATTTGTTACCTGTTGCATGGATTTTAAGGTACATTTCTTTCCTCTGTGATAATTAGTGTATAAGCTGTCACTATGTGTTTAGATATTTTCATCACGTACATTCCTTCTTGTGGCTTTTTCCCCCTCCCTTTCTTTGGCCACACTTTTGCATGATGGCTGCATCTTTCATAGTAGTAATATGCATGTCAATGTTCAAGGAACCTGAGAGCCTATCCACTCCCTATCCTTCAAAGAAGCTGAAGCTACAGGGCCGCTCACAAAGGGACACAGTAGAAGAGTGTTTGAATTATCGAAAACAGAGATTGGAGAGACAAAAAATAAGGGATGAAAGAGAAAATTAAGAAATTGGAATTAAAACGTGAAAGCCTCAAAGTGAAACAAGCTTTGTTGGATGCAACTTTAGAAGCAAATAAGCTACGTCAAGAGCAGAATGTACTACTTGGAAAATATTTAGAATCTAGAATAATTTACTCACCCAACTATCGTCTTTGTTAAGTTAATTTTTCATTTGTTATTCTTAGACTTCTCCATTTTTCTGTTTACAGTGTTATTCAAGGGGAAAAAAGTGTAACACGTTTCTTAAATTATCATTTCTTGGTGTTTCATGTTTGAGGAAAGAAGGTAATTTTTCTGAGCCATGAATAAGGTTAGTTTCTCCATGTTCTGTGAATCGCAATTGGAAACCCATAGTAGCCCTATGTTGAAGTGTTCATTTTATTTGCTTCACTTTACATCCAATATTTTCTCCATGCATTCTCTAGTGCCCAGCTGACAGCAGTTAAAGTTCCTGCTTGTAATCCAAAAAAGTAACACTTTCCTTCTGAAAAATGTCTACTTTTATTTATAATTGGTTCCTCACATACACCTTCCAAAATTATTCTCAGATATACTTTTAGGTATGTTTCTTCAGTTCATTGGCATTCATACCACATATTTTACGTAAGGTCTTTGTCCCATTAATTTTTCTATATATTGTTGCATGTCATCATTACTTGTTAATTAGCATATCCCTCTTATTCTTGCTGTACCTAATTTTTTATGCTTTTACTTTCTAGTGTGGTTAATTTCTACTTATTTGTGGTGTAGCACAGTTTCATTACTTTCCAATGCTATGGTATTTCTGCTTTCATTTTTGGCACTGTTTAACGTTACTGTCTATGTTGTACTGTATGGGTTAATTTGACAGTTTTGTGATGTTTCTTGAACTGTGTACCATATATACGTAAACTTTGACATAAAATATTAATGTATTTGTTAGAGATAAATATGCTGCTCTCAGAGAAAATTCACAGTACTATTATGACTAATGTTGCTAGAAATTTTATACTACTTTATACACTTGTTGTTCATGTATACAGCAAAAATTTGCAATATTGACAGGAAGTTTAAAAATCTATTCCTCTTCCCAGTTGCATATAAGCCACTACAACTCCCCTGAATTATGTTTCCGCATGTAAAGGAAATGTATGTCAAATATGGCATTTGGACATACCATAAATCTACAAGACCACTTTGAACTTCCATAATTTGCTGCGAATTTCTCAAACAGTATGTGTGGGAGGGGATTTACACTTTCATTTCTTGTGTGAGAACCACTTTGCAGGACAGCACGATGTTCATGTGTGTAGGTTAGTGTCATGAAGCCTTGGTTCACATACCCACAATTTGATGTTGGAGTTTTGTCACCTTGCACTATAAACAGTTTTGCTGCGCTGGTAGGAAGGAGGTTGTGATGGACGGCAATGCGCCGCAAGTTAGTAATTTTATGTAAGGTAATGTGCTATGTATTGTGGTAGTATTGATGGACGTTGTTGTTGTTGTTGGTTTGTGAGGGGACTAAACAGCTAGTTCATCAGTCCCCTGTTACTAACTGAGAGGCACCTGCCAATATCGAAAAAGGAAAACAAAGCTCTAAAACTGGTCACGCACATAAGGGACAGGTAGACAATGTACAAACCACTGATAACGTAAAACTAAGACACACAGAATTGTTAAAAGAAAGTCAGGAATAAAATTGGCTAGTGGAGTACCTTCGCTGGCTGATCACAAAGAAAAAACAGGATGAGCCAGCCATACTGCATACAATAAGATTCCCTAAGGGCGTGAAAAGGTAAAACACGGGAATGTGCCGAGAATTTAGTTGGTGTTATAAGCGGCCATGAGCCGAAAGTCTAAATGTCATATATTCAAATGGCAAGGTGCCAACAACTTTTGTAAACATGGATGGCAATGCGCCGATTTTAAATCACAACTATTGAGATCCTTTATGCCTCCTCTATTTCCTGCAATTATTAGAAGTAACAGTGTTACTTATTTATTGTTCAATCGTCTATTTTCTGTATATTTTCATAGAATGTGTTAAGTAATTTGCAACTTTTGAGATTTTGTGTTTGTATTTTCTGCCGGACATTTAGGGTGTATATCTGCATTTATGTGTAGTTTCATATATTGTAAAGTTAGCTAATTCATAGCTGCCCAAGTTCAATTTAGGCAAGGTTATAATGTTGACGTTTCCATACCTATTTTGTGTAATCGTTTTTTGATTTAGATGGTAAGATTCATAAGTAATGGTTTCAAGATTTATGTAAGTTCCCTGAGAGATAATGGGTACTATTTTCAAAATTTAGAGGGTTTCTTATTTCCAAATTGTCTGTTGTCTTTGAGAACATTTCAAGTTTGGAAATCTTCGAAGGAAGGGGATGTGTGATATTTCTGGTCTATGGCCACTTCATATTTCTGGGCGCTAGCCGTTTCTTTGCTAGCATACTGTGTGTCTTAAACGTAGAAGAAAGACAGATGTGCAGCATATGTTGAAATGTGGGGCGAGGAGCAGTAGCAAATGGCACAGTAGGTGCTGGTTTCCGTGGGAAAGCCCGCCTATGTTACTGGTACTCTCCTCGCATTGGCTGCTGCGTTTCACGTCACGTGATTTCTTTAGAAATTAGTTTTGTTTATTATATACCAAATATTAATTACTCAGAGTTGAGAATTTATGATAAATATCTCTCAAGGACAGGCTAGATTTTGACAGTTTAAAAAGTTTAAGGTGCCTTCTCTTATTGTAACAAGAGAAGAGCGATATTGCATAAGGTGCGCGACGGCCCTGTTTTGGCGCGAAATAGAGCGTCAGGTGCCCTCTCGCAACGCACCGCAGTTTCAGTCTCGAGCTGACCACTATACGCGCCGGTCATGAGTAAAGATTTGTGTAATAGTGATAACAGTCGAGGTCTCAACATGAACTACGGGCAGCATAGGCCGAGTCAGATTGACAATAGTTGTTTATATTTTAATATTCATTTAATAAATGGCATCCCTGACAATTGAGAATCTCACGAGTCGCTTCTTATGCTTCCATCATACAGAACTTATTTTAGCCTCACTTGTACGCTGCAGAAGAACCAACGACCTGTCTGCTGTTCAAAATGTTCAAATGTTTGTATAGTTTATGGGAGTTAACTACGGGGTCATCAGTCCCTAAACTTACAAACTACTTATGAACTACTTACGAACTAGGCCGGCACAAATATCGATGCCCGAGGGGGCATTCGAACCCCCGATCGTAGTGACCGTGCAGACCGTGACTGGAGCGCCTCAGTCCCCTCGGCCACCGCGGCCGGCCTGTCTGCTGTCTTCTGCGCTGGGGCACAACTACAGAAAACAGGTTAGTCAGAACTCTATGCTTTCCATAAAGACTTGGACAGCAACTACGGCACTTCGTGGGTACTGTAGGGCGGTACAAACGCACACTGCTACGCAACAGCATCCGCAAGGATGTGGAGGTTTTAGGGGAGTTGTGGGAGGATGCAGTACTAACTTCTCCGTCCGAAAATAAAACCCTATGAAGCATGTAACGACCACATCTGAAAAGAGAAGACGACGGTTTGGGTGGCCTGGGAAGCAATATACGTTTGCTGCATAAGCCGCGAGCAGGTGTTGGCGACAGATCCCCAAAGGTGGGATCCCAGCATCCATTAGTAAACTGTTCACTGGGCTGGTGCAGAAAGCGCCCGTCGCAATGCGAACCCCACAGTTGTGAAAGGGGTCCAGGAGATGCAGTGCCGAAGGTGCTGCTGACCCATGGGCAATGCACCAAAAATCGAGACGGGACTGCACCAGCGCCGTGTAAAGCCGCAACAGTGTCGAGCCATCAACACCCCAGGTCGTATGATCCAGGTGACGGAGAAGGTTGAGACGGCGCCAGCACACCTGTTTCAGCTGACGAATATGGGGGAGCCACGTCAGCCAAGCTGGTTGGTTGGTGTTGGGGGTTTAAAGGGGACTAAACTGCTTGGTCATCAGTCCCCTGTTCCCAGCTAAGAGATCACAGGGTTTCATGTATGATTAAAATAAGCGCCCTGCAACTAGTACAAAAGACGTACAGGAAGACAGTGTTGGTCATAATTGCAACATAAAAAGGAAAAGGGAACCACAGTAGTGGTGGAACAAATAATCAACTAAAAATCACAGCAGATGTTGTTGGCTGGCTTATCACTAGGATAATAATGGATGAGCCAGCCATTCTGCACATGCCAGTCGGAAAAGGGTCTGACAAGACATAAGTGACAACAGATTAAAACTATAAGCGGTGTATGCCTGAAGATCATGCATACGAACCCACCGCTAAAGCTTGTGATAAAAGCCCGCTGCGCGAATAAAACCTAAAACACAGTCAGCCATAGAGGCGTCGTCAGCTAAAATCAAAGGGAGTGCAGGAGGCAGCTTAAAAGACTGCCGCAATGCGGCTAAAATTGGACAGTCCAACAAGATGTGGACTACAGTCAATACAGCTCCACAATGACATTCTGGCAGTTCCTCTCGGCGTAAGAGGTAGCCGTGCGTTAGCCACGTAAGGCCGATACGCAGGCGACAGAGAACGACTGAGTCCCTTCGAGAAGGCCTTAGGGAAGTCTTCCAAGCTGCTGTCGTGGGCTTGATTCCACGGAGCTTATTGGGCGTACTCATTGTTGCCCATTCCGAATTCCAAGCCTCAAAGATCTTTCGGTGGAGACCCAAGCGGATATCGCCTTCTGGGGTACCGATATCCAGGCGCTGGCATGTGATGGCCTGCTTGGCCAGCTGATCAGCGCGTTCGTTCCCTGGAATTCCGATGTGGCCTGGGGTCCATATGAAAGCCACAGAACGGCCTCACTTGCCAAGACTAAACACCGTGACTTGGATGGATCGCACCAAGTGGTGCCTGGGGAAGCACTGGTCTAGAGCGTGCAAGGCACTCAGGGAGTCACTACAGATAAGATATGACTTCCTGGGGCATGCTCTGAGATGGTCGAGTGCACGGGTTATTGCGATTAGCTCTGCCGTAAGGACAGTACAGCCAGAGGGCAGGGAGCGCTGTTCGGTGTGGTCGCCATGAACATAGGCGTAACCTACTCTGCCGTCTACCTGGGAGCCATCAGTGTATATGACGTCTGCATCACGGAATGTGTTAAGTATGTCCAGGAACTGGTGTCGAAGTAATTGTGGTGAAATCGACGCCTTTGGACCGCCGGACAGTTGCAGGTGAAGCTGGAGGCGTGGGATGGTCCAAGGAGGAATATTAGATAGGCAAGAGAATGCAGGACGGAGAGGAAAAGACGGACCGCAACTGGAAGACCCGATCTGGGTCGACGTTGCGGAGAGGGAAGGTCGGTAGTTGCAAACAATAACCTACGATTTGGATGGTGAGGCGTAGCGTGGACATGGACAATGTAGGAGGCCAGCAACTGTTGCCGGCGGTACCTCAAGTGAGGGGTGCCAGCTTCGGCAAGGAGGCTAGGCACAGGGCTGGTGCGGAATGCCCCTGTTGCTAAACGGACACCACTATGTAGAATGGGATCCAAGATCCTCAGTGCTGAAGGTGATGCAGAGTCATATACTTGGCTCCCATAATCCAGGCGTGATTGGATGAGCGCCTGAAAGAGGTGCATGAGGGTTCGACGGTGAGCTCCCCAGGCAGTATGGCTGAGACATCGCAATATATTTAGGTGCCGCCAGCACTTCTGCTTCAGCTGACGAAGGTGTGGCCCCCAAGTCAGTCGGTTGTCAAACAGCAAGCCGAGAAACCGATGGCTTTCTGCAACATGAAGCTGGTCAGCAGCTAGGTACAGTTCTGGGTCAGGGTGAACAGCCCGATGACGACAAAAGTGCATCACCCGGGTTTTAGAAGCTGAAAAAGTAAAGCCATGTGTCGTGGCCCATGACTGTGCCCTCTGGATGGCTCCCTGAAGACGCCTTTCAGCAACACCAATGCTAGGAGAGCTGTAGTATAAGCAGAAGTCATCGGCGAATAAAGAACAACAAACCGATGACCCCACTGCCGCAGCAAGACCGTTTATCGCTATTAAAAAGAGCGGTACGCTGAGAACGGAGCCCTGTGAGACTCCGTTCTCCAGCACTCGGCGTGAGCTGAAGGAGGTACCAACTCTCACCCTAAAAGTGCGTAGCGAGAAGAAATTCTTGATAAAAATTGGGAGTGGACCCCGTAAGCCCCAATCATACAGTGTAGCGAGAATATGGTGGCGCCATGTCGTGTCATACGCCCGCCGGAGGTCAAAAAAGACGGCAACTAAGTGCTCACGTCTAGAGAAGGCTGTACGGATGGCCGACTCCAATGACACTAAATTGTCGATAGTGGAGCGATCCTGGCGGAAACCCCCCTGTTGTGGGGCCAGTAGACTCCGATCTTCAAGGATCCACATAAGACGGCGACTCACCATACGCTCAAGCAACTTACACAGGACATTAGTCAAGCTGATGGGGCGGTAACTGTCAACTGCCAGCGGATCTGCTCCCGGTTTCATAACAGGGATAATAATACTATCCCGCCAATGGGACGGGAAAACACCCCCTGTCCAGATCCTATTAAATAAGGCGAGCAATTTCTGATGGAAGTCCGCTGACAGGTGACGGATGAACTGGCCATGTATGCGGTCTGGTCCCAGAGAGGTATCGGGACATGCAGCAAGAGCAGTGGTAAACTCCCATTCCGTAAATGGAGCATTGTACAGTTCCCGGCGGCGAGTGTGGAAAGATAGAGGATTTCGCTCCACCCGTTGTTTAAGGGAGCGGAAGGAGGCACTATAATTTGCTGTCGCGGAGCATCTTGCATAATGCTCTGCCATGCACTCAGAAATTACGGCCGGGTCAGTACAGAGAGTTCCATCGACGGTCAGGGATGGGATTCCCGCTGGTGGGCGGTATCCATAGAGGCGCCGTACCTGAGACCAGACGCAAGAAGGGGAGGCACGAGAGCCTATAGAGGCGACGTACCGCTCCCAACAGTCCTGTTTACTTTGCCTGATAAGTCGTCAGGCTCGGGCCCTGAGCCTTTTAAAAGCTATCAGATTCTCAAGTGTAGGGCGGCGCCGGTGGCATTGTAGTGCTCGCCGACGGTCCCGTATAGCCTCAGCAATCTCTGGCGTCCACCAGGGCACGACCTTGCGCCGAGGGGAACCAGTGGTGATCGGAATGGTCTCCTCTGCAGCTGAGACTATAATAGCTGTGACCTGTTGGACTGCCATATCAATATCATTTGGTAATGGAACAGAAGCCACAGCAGCCGAGGTGTAACGCTGCCAGTCTGCTCAATGTAGACACCATCTGGATGGGTAGCCTGCAGGTTCAAAGTGCTGGAGTGACAGAAGGATGGGGAAATGGTCACTCCCGCAAAGGTCGTCGTGGACCCTCCAACTCAAATGTGGGAGCAGGCCTGG
This sequence comes from Locusta migratoria, assembly GCA_026315105.1. Classification (NCBI taxonomy): domain Eukaryota; kingdom Metazoa; phylum Arthropoda; class Insecta; order Orthoptera; family Acrididae; genus Locusta; species Locusta migratoria. Next base: position 394,643,636 of record CM048745.1, read on the forward strand.
GCTACATACAGATAGGTCAATAGCAGAATATGTGCCATGTGCTATACTAAAATGTGTGGGTGCACCGGTGTTTAAGAGGCATATGTCCTGCTGTGTCAGTAACGTTTCAACGTCTCTACCACGTCCCGAGGGCTGTATACCGCCCCAGAGAGGATGGTGGGCGTTGAAGTCCCCCAAAAGGATAAATGGTGGGGGTAGCTGCGCGACCAAGGCAGTGAGGTCAGCAAGGGAAATGACCTCATCTGGTGGGAGGTATAGAGAGCAGACAGTTATGTCCTACATTGTTCTGAGTCTAACAGCCACTGCCTCGAGAGCCGTGTTAAGAGGCACGGCAGCACTAGGAACAGTGGCGAGGACATAAATGCAGACACCTCCAGATACCCTGTTGTAGTCAGCGCGGTTGTTATAATAGCCCCGATACCCACGGAGGGCTGGGGTCCGCTGGACAGGAAACCATGTTTCCTGTAGGGCTACACAGAAAGCAGGATAGCGGCACAGTAATTGCTGCAGCTCGGGTAAGTGGCGGAAAAAGCCGCCACAGTTCCAGTGCAAGATCATGTTACTTCTTGATTGCTGAGGCATGGCAGTATCGACGGTGCTGTTGGTTCCACAGAAGCACCAGTCGTCGCTGTCGGTGGAGGCAGGGCCTCTACATCCATCGCCTCCAAAGTCTTGGTGATAGCCAAGTCCTCTGGTGAGGCGAGGAGTTCCACCACGTCCTCAGATGTGTGAGGTGGTGGTGGTGGTGGTGGTGGCAGCGGCGGCGGCGGCACAGTGTCCACCGTGGAAGGCGTTTGCTTAGCAGCCTTCGACTTTTTCTTCTCTCGCTCCTTTTTAGGTTTCTCTTGCTGGGAGGGCTTTGGGGCCTCGACCTCAGCCTCAGGGACTGAGGAGGACCTTGAAGCCCTGCGACCACGAGTCAGAGTAAGTGGCTGTGTCAGCCACTCACTGGTACCCACATGATCAGTGGGAGAAACCATAGGAGGAAGGGAGCCCAGGGACCCCTTCCTGGCGAGAGGTGCCGGAGAAGGCTGCTGCTTCTCCGGCTGGGTGTTAGGGACCGGAGTCCCCAACGGGTGTGGGGCAGTTGCCCCCACAGGAGGTGGTGGAGGGGCAACAGAAGAAGGGCCCCCAGCAGTCAAGGGGGCCAGTTTGATGTTTCCGGCCGACAGGGGCCACAGAAGGTGGCGTGACATGGGAGGCTGACGTCCCCATAGCGGTCGGAGACGACGCAATGGCAGCAAAGGATGACGACATCCGAACGGGATGAAGACGCTCATATTTTCGTCTGGCCTCTGAGTATGGTAATCTATCCAGGGTTTTGAATTCCATGATCTTGCGTTCTTTATGTAGCACACTACAGGTCGGCGAGCAAGGTGGGTGTTGCAGCCCACAATTCACACACATAGGAGGAGGTGTACATGGCGCGTCCGGGTGTGATGGACGCCCACAGTCCCTACAGGCGGGGGTGGAAGTGCATCGGGAGGACATATGCCCGAACTTCCAGCACCGAAAGCATCGCATAGGGGAGGGATGTACGGTTTTACTTCACACCGGTATATCATTATCTTGACCTTCTCAGGCAGTACATCGCCCTCGAAGGCCAAGATAAATGCACCGGTGGCTACCCTGCGATCTTTCGGTCCCCTGTAGATGCGCCGGACGTAGTGAACTCCTCTCCGCTCTAAATCAGTGCGCAATTCGTCGTCAGTCTGTGACAGAAGATCACGGTGGAATATTAAGCCCTGGATCATGTTGAGCGTCTTATGCGGCGTGAAACTTACGGCGACGTCTCCTAGCATGTCACAGGCGAGTAAAGCCTTTGACTGTGCAGGGGATGCCGCTTGTATTAAGACAGACCCGCTTCTCATTTTAGAAAATGATGCGACTTCGCCAAATCTATTTTCGATGGTTTCAACAAAAAATTGCGGCTTAGTATTAGTAAAGGATTCCCCATCAGCCCGAGTACAGACTAAGTACTGGGGTGAGTAAGGCTCAGATCTGTTAAGGGCCTGACGTTCTTCCCAAGGTGTGGCCAGGGAAGGGAACGATCGGGGGTCATACTGTGCACCATTAAATTCGTTTCTTCCTCTCTTAGAGACGGCGGTTTTGCGCCCGCCTACGCTGTTTATGGCTCGTTTCATTGTCGTCCCACGAGCAGCTAGGGAAATAAGGTCCACCCAGGCAGAGTCCCGCTTGCCTGGGTAAGCCTTGTACAACTGAGGTGCGGCAGGTTCCTCAGAGGTTGCTCGCTAGCGGCTGTTCAACCTCAACAGCCATGCATCTCCTCGGCACGTAGCACACCTTGAGATTGAGGTTTTTTTTATAGAGGTTTGTACCGTCCTCGCGACCCGGGCGATTAAGCCAAGATCCCCGGGCTCTGAAACGTACAACGTTCCACCGTCGCGCCGAACGATGGTCGTTGAAGCACGCACAGAGCTTACGGTGTAGCGGACTGTTGGCGCGACACAGCCCACAGCTCAGGACCCCGGGTTCGCCAAGCCCGTACTCAGCAAATTAATGCTGAGCCCCTGAGGGGGTCAACCAAGCGTCAAAGACAAGTCCTAAAAACCAATGCGTGTCTACTACTGTCAGGAGTTCGTCGTGAAGATAAAGTTCAGGGTGAGGGTGAACGGTCCGACGCCGACAGAAGTGCATCACTCTGGTCTTGGTGGCAGATAACTGAAAGCCATGAGTAAGCGCCAAAGTCTGCGCCTTCCGAATAGCACTTTGCAACCTACGTTCGGCAACTTGGGTGCTGCAGGAACTAAAAGAGATACAAAAGTCGTCAGCGTAAAGAGAAGGGGAGACCGACGATTCAACCGCTGTCACTAGACCGTTGATGGCAACTAAAAATAATGGAACGCTTAAAACCGAGCCCTGAGGAACGCCATTCTCCTGGATATGAGAGGCGCTCAGGGAGGCACCAATTTCAACACGAAAGGTACGGACAGCTAAAAATTTCTGGATAAAAATCGGTAGGGAGCCCAGGAGGTCCCAGTCATGTAAAGTGTTGAGGATGTGTCGTCGCCAGGTTGTATCATATGCTTTGTGCATATCGAAGAAGACGGCAACAAGGTGGTGGCGCCGGGGAAAGGCTGGGCGGATTGCAGACTTGAGGTACACCAGACGGTCGGTGGTAGATCGACCCTGGCATGGAGCCAATAATCCCCAAGTCTGAATAATGCAACACAACCGCCGACTGACCATCCACTCCAACACTGAGGTACCTGTCCCAATAGTGGAAACAAACCTCTCCCAGCACTCCTGTTTCCGTCTTCTTATTAGCCGGCGAGCACGAGCGAGAAGCCATTTTAAATTGATGAGGTGCTCCTGACAGCGAAGCCCTTCGTATCGCTGTAAGGCCCGCCTGCGATCTTTAATGGCCTCAGCGACCTCCGGCGACCACCACGGCATTGTCTTACGCCGTGGGCACCCTGAAGTACGCGGAAGCGGAAAGGTAGCGCCCGCAGCAGAAATAATAGAACGTGTGGCGCTCTCGACCACCACATAGATGTTCTCGAGTGGGGGAGGGCCAACGATGGCAGCAGAAGCGTATTCTTCCCAGTTAGCCGTGTACAGAACCCACCTGGGTGGGCGTGCTGGGGACTCGCGTTGTGGGAGTGACAAAAAAAGGGGAAATGGTCACTGCCACACAAGTCGTCATGGGCTCTCCAGTGAACAGATGGTGGAAGGCTGTAGCTGCAGATGGACAGATCAATGGCCGAAAATGTGCCATGTGCCTCACTAAAATGTGTGGAGGGAACCTGTATTTAAGAGGCAGAGATCATAGAACCACCCCACAAAGGACTGTGGGCATTAATGTCACCCAACAGTAAGAAAGGTGGGGGTAGTTGAGCTATGAGTGCAGCCAAAACGTTCATAGATACGACTCCATCTGGCGGCAAGTGGATACTGCAGACGGTAAACTCCTGTGTGGTCCTCACGCTGACAGCCACTGCTTCTAATGGTGCTCGAAGGGGCACGGGTTCACTATACACAGAATTGAGGACATACACACGCTCCACCGGAGACCCTGCTATATATGCCACGATTGTAGTAAAATCCCCTGTAGCCACGAAGGGCAGGGGTCCGCATTGCTGGAAACCAGGTTTTCTGGAGAGCAATGCAGAAAGCAGGTGTCGTGTTCAGAAGCTGAAGTAGCTCAGCCAGGTGGCCGAAGAAACCGCCGCAGTTCCACTGGAGGATGACAATGGTCGAGTGCTGGGAAGACATGAATCAGACGAGTCTGTGGCCTATAACTCGGCATCACTTGCATCCACCGGTGTAGGTTTGTCATTCAGACTTTCCGTTTTGTCAAGGGCATCCTCGAGAGTGAGGTTCTCGGGTGACGCAAGAATGTCCACCTCATCCTCAGAAGTAGAGGTGGAGGCGGAGGGGAGTGGTAGCACGGAAGCCACCGTGGTCTCCTGTATTGTGCCCTTCTTTGGCCTTGGCTTACCTCTCCGTTCCCTCGTGGGCTTCGGCGATGGTAGGTGCTTCTCAGACTCAGCCAACGGACTGAGGAGGAGCGCGAAGCCCTGTGACCAGCAGTCGGCGAGCGCGCCTGCTGCTGGTTAGTGTCGATATCGACACTGGCGGAAGGGAGTGTCCCAAAGGACCCCTTCCGTGTGAGGGAAGCCGGAGAAGGTTGATCTTTCTCCGGTGGAGAGGCAGAAGCTGATCCTGAGGCTTTCGCCTTGGAGCTGTACAAGGATGGCCCCCAACCACCGTGGGGGCAGGCTTAGGTTGGCGGCCCTGGGGGCCCACAGAAACAGATGAAGTAGGAAATACCGCCGCCTCCATGTTATTTTCCGTTCCCGTTGAAGTGAGGTACATTGCGACGAGCTGGGAGGTGGTGTACATGGGGCGCCCGGATGTGCTGGACGTCCGCAGTCCTTACATGTAGCACTGGATGTGCAACGGAAAGACATATGGCCGAACTTCCAACACTGAAAGCACCTCATAGGGGGAGGAATATAAGGCCGCACGTCACAATGGTAAACCATCACCTTGACCCTCAAACGCCAAGATGAAGGCACCAGTTGTGATCATATTATCCTTTGGGCCCCTATGGATAAAATGAACACCTCGTCGTTCAAGGTTTGTCCGTAGCTCGTCGTCCGTCTGGAGCAACAAATCCCTATGGAAAATTACACCCTGAACCATATTCAGGGATTTGTGGGGAGTAATGGTCACTGCAACGTCACCCAGCTTGTCACAAGCGAGTAGCGCCCGTGACTGGGCAGGGGTTGCCGTGTAGATGAGAACAGAACCGTTGCGCATTTTAGATATTGAGTCCTTCCCCAAACCTGTCCTCCAGATGGTCCACAAAGAACTGAGGCTTGGTCGCTGAAAATGAGTCCCTATCAGTCCTGCTGCAAATGCGATATCTTGGAGCATATTCGTCAGTTTCTTTTGCGCCCCAACGTCCCTCCCAACGTGCGGTCAGGGAGGGGATTGTTTGGGAGTCGTACTTAGAGGCATTGAACTTTCCTTTCTTGGAGACAGCGGTTGTACGTCCGCCAACATCACCCGACTTTTGTCTCTTCATTGCGGGTGATGCCGCCCACACCGATCAGGGCTCTCCTCATGGGCGCCACCCAGCCACAGCAATGTCACCTGGCGGGATGACCATTGCTGAGAGTCCTGATGCCCCACAGAGACAAGCATCTACTCCTTGGCTTGCATGAGGGGTATTCAGCTCTGGCATTGGTAGAGCGATCCCTGTGTTGTCAGGGGGCTACAGCTAAGAGGTTACATGACGACAAAACCACAATGGGCTGGCTACCGCACTGGCTTTCTGGCGCAGTGTAAACCATTATGACTGGGGCCAAAGGTGTCAGAGCACAATGGGCATGGCTTGCGCTGTGATAAAATAACCTGTCCAACAGCTACATAAAAGCTGCAGCCATGAGACCGTTCCATTATGGGTGCATAAGATGGAATTGCACAACGAATACTCATTGCACCACATAAGGTGTCCTTCCCCCAAACGGTTCGCTCTTCTGAAAAAATTTGGAAAAATGGAAGGTCAAAGCCACATAGGGGACCACAGATGTAAAGCCGAAACGTATGAGGACTCCTTTTAGTCGCCTCTTACGACAGGCAGGAATACTGCAGGCCTATTCTTACCCCCGAACCCGCAGAGGGCTGTCTTTGTATACTCCCCATCCTCCTTACTCAATGTTTCTCCCGGATTAGTTAGTACCCTAGTGATGATTTTATGAAGTCTCGCTTGAGCAGCCGTGCCCTCCACTTCCTCACAGAATACCATCCAGGATACCTCTTTTGCCCATCTGATGGCAAGGTTGTAATTGACAAGGGGCTCACGATACTTTGCCCATTGTCCTTTGCACCTCTCAAGGTTAAACAGTCTTCGTACCTGTTTCCTTTGCATTTCCAGGTTATTATTCCACCAAGGCACACTCCTGTTTGTGCACTTCTTGGTGACTGAGCAGTTGTACTGGTATGAGGTCACTATAGCAGAGGTTACAGCCTCTGCTACTTCCTCAAACTCTGCTGCATTCCTTATCCAAGTTTTAATTTCCGATAGGCTGAAGCCAAGGTCTCTCCTACATGACTCCCAGTCAGTTTTCCTGGGATTCCTATAAGCCATGGTCTGTCTGGTTCCCATTTCAATCTTGAATTTAATATACAAGTGATCTGATGAGGATGGCTCCAGGACCACATGCCACTGTTTGACGTAACTGCCCATCATCTTGGAACCAAAAGTTATGTCAATTACTTCTTCCCTTCTACTATTCCTGAATGTAGGTTCATCACCCCTATTCAGGATCTCCATGTTGTTAGACAGTAGAAATTAAAGAAGGTGCTCACCTCTACTGTTGGTGTCCTTGCTGCCCCACAATAGATTGTGGGCATTGGCATCACATCCCACCAACAGTTCGTCACGTCTCCGATGGCAGGCTTCCATCAGTCTCCTCACTTCCAAAGGAGGAGGAGAGCTGTCTTCGTAAGGTAGGTACGCTGAGGCCAAAACAATTTCCCTCGTGATACCTTCCTCACATTGCTGCATCCTGATGGTCACCAGGTCCGTGGAAAAAAAATCCATCATTGGTATGAAAGGGATTCCATTTCTAACATAAATGCATGTTCCGGAGATTTTTAGATTTCTAGCATAACTCAGCTTACCTCCAGTACCACCGAGGCCCGATAGACCCCCTTTGTATAATTAGGGTTTTTGCATCAGGGCCACGTCCACCTCCTGTCTCCCCAGGCGACGGCTCAGGACAGCAGTGGCCCCTTTACTGTGCTGCAGGTTTATCTGCAGCACTTCCAGTCCCCATCTTGCTGCCATTATTGCCTTTAACCTATTAATGCCCATGGTATGTTATATCATACGTCACAGATGTGTTTTTATTTTGTATTGTTACCACTAGATAGAATGGTGTAGGTATTTTACAATTGTATCTGTGTACAGTCAGAGAGTTCCATTCCACAATAATCGTAGTTTTCAGTGACATAACAATACCATTATTTTGCAGTTAGCCATTTCCTATAAGTGGAACTTTGAACCGCCAAGATCATGAGTGACAGATAAGAATTTTATTTTATACTGAAGCTGCTTGTACTGATATAATTGTTGGGATTATGGTTTTAGTATTAGCACAGAATAACAATTGAGCATGACATTGTTTCTACCTGTAAAACCTTTATCAAGGCTTATGTAATAGACTGATTTTTTGTCGTATGATATATCATACAATGGGAAACTAGCACTAGTTTTAAATGTGATTCAAGAAACATTTATTTTTCTACTAATCAAGTAAAATAACAAATGCAGTTGTCTCTTGCGAGATTTTTATGAAGTATATTTTATCGTCAAGTTACATAAATACTATTATAATACAACAATCCCCGTAATGCAGAAGAAATTCTAAAACTACTCATGAATCTCAGTTATGATAGTATGTGCAGTGAAACAGATAGATCTGATGAGCTCGATTTAGTCTTTCTCCCACCATGTGATGAAATGATTCCGACTGTTACGTTGGCCTGTAGTAAGTCAGCTAACAAAGCTAATGTCTTATTTAGGAATTTCCTCCCAGACTCGGTGGCGCCAGTTGTAAGTCGCACTCCACCTGCGGATAAAAGTTTCAAGTAAACATGCTTTGTTGAGCATGGCATTCTGTAGCTTTTACCAGGTTTTTAAGCGTTCATATTTCCCCATGAAAGCAGTGGCTTTCTGGCCGAGGCGAGGGATTTGGGGTGACGAGTGTTTTGCTCACCTCCTATTGTCACCGGTGGCCACCACATGGGTGCCTCGCCTCGCTTTAGAAAAAGAAATGTTTGTTCACTAGTACACATCAGCCTTTATTATCTTATTGATCTTGCAACATGATCCCGTAATTTGCATATCAGACTGTAATTATTATCATGGAAAATGTCCGTGCCCCATCACGTTTATGTATAAAAGATTCATCTTGACGTTTAGAATGTGATTTTGAGGTTGGAATATGTAGGAAATGAGAGTGAGAAAAACTTGGCTCCTTACAATATGTAACATGAGTTTGTTGGAGCCCCAGCGAAATATTGTACTATCTCTACTAACATCACCTACAATGAATAAACCTTGAGGACCCATGCCAAGATCTAGGAAAGTTGTACCAAATGATATCCCCAGAGACACTTTGTGGACAAAATTCTAACTGATAGGAGAGATAAAATTTGTGGAAAATGCTCTTAATTTCGTTGCATAAAATGTGATGTTGGTGTTCACCAACATTCTAGTTTTTTTTTCCCACAGGTAAAGATTGTTCAAACCATTGCTCATATAATGCAATGTTGGACTTCATCCAGATTGTTTCTATTTTCACAACACCATTAACGACTTATTTGTGTATTTGAAAAGTAGTAATGTATCAGTTTTAATTAATAAAATTAGATACAGCAATGTTTTCTTGACACATAAGAAATGATATTGCACTAGTGAATTGTAAATGTTAACGCCCATCGTATGTTTTATTATACGCGAAATAAAACAGTGTAACAATTAAAAAATTGAAGTTTTAGTCATTGATTCATGCTACTACCCTTAGAAAGACTGTCGACGGGACGTTAAACTCCAAGCTTCCTTCCTTAAAAGACCTACATTGACTAATTTCATCACAATCAAAAGCAAAAAATAGTTCTGGGCATTAATGGGTTAAGGTCTTTGACTACCCTGACGGCGACCTGCGAGAACCCTAAAAGGTTTCAGGCCTTGCTCTCGCATTGCCTTCAGGGACTCCTCTCCGACCTCCACCACCATATTTCGTTCTTCCGGAACGACCTTCTGGTTAATTACCCTCCAATCCTCTGTCGAGACTTTTGGGTTCTGGACCCGTATTTTCTCGAACAGACTCTTTGGAGAGACATCTTTAAGGATCTTTGGTACCCATATTGATACCTTTGCGGTCTTCATGAGTTCGGTTGCTGTCTTCACCAGCAGCTTTGCATTCTCCCATGGGGATATCATGGGTGCTTGGTCACTCCATCGCCGCCAGGATCTGATCGTAAACTTTCATACAGTGTACTGAACACTCCAAACAATTCTCTCTCTCTGTTTCACTAGAAAAATTGGACCTTTCTTTACAATGAATAAATCAACTTTTAAAACAGTATTTTCTTCCAATAAAAATCCGTAAACACTGCATCCGACTCCATTGTTTGACCTCTGCCGAACGCATAACGCTATGTTGTCAGCTGGCTGTGGCCTACCACGTCAGCTGGGTTCTGACGTCATGAGCGTTCTGCCCGCTCCCCACCACGCCGCACTCAGGGCGTGTGTCGCACGCTGTACGCCCCGCTTCACGATCCTTTTTACGTCCTGCTGTTGTTGTTGTTGGGTTTTTGAAGGGACTAAACAACGGCGGTTATCAGTCCCTTTTTCCAGTCCAAGAGATAAAACATTGTGTTAAGCGATCCGAAGTGAATGCACTAACAAGTCAAAGTTTAAAACTTACAGACTAATAGAAAGAAAGGATACGATTAAAAACGAAGAAGGAATAAAACAGCTGAAACATTACAAGAGTGTTTTTGCTGGGTGGTCACAAGGATATAAGGAACGCACCCAGCAACTCTGGAACACGTTAAAACCGCCTACCTAACAGACTTAAGCAGGCGGAGGACAGAGAAACGACAGAGAAACACAAACATTAAATGGACTTGTAAAGTCCACACTCACGCATAAAATGTAAAATAGAGTCAACCGTGGAGGTGTTGTCAGCTAATGCAAGCTGCAAAACGTCAGGGATATTAAAATTTCGTCTCACTGCGGCTAAATTGTGGCATTCAATTAAGATGTGGGCGACCGACAAAGGCGCACCACATCGACACTGCGGAGGGTCCTCGCGACGCAGAAGGTGTCCATGCGTAAGCCAAGTATGGCCTATACGGAGTCGGCAAAGGACGACCGACTCCCTGCGAGAAGCCCTCAGGGACGTCTTCCATGCTGCGGTAGACGGCTTGATAGCACGGAGCTTATTCGGTTCAGTCGAATCTGCCCATTCCGAATTCCAAACCTTTAAGACCTTGCGGGTCAACTGGGTTTGGAGGTCGGAAACTGGGAGGCCAATGTCCGGGGACCCCATAGTGGTGGCCTGCTTGGCCAGCTGATCCACACGTTCATTGCCTGGTATACCTACATGCCCTGGCGTCCAAACAAAAACGACAGAACGGCCTGACTCGCCAAGGGCGAATACAGCATCTTGAATGGCTCGCACTACTGTGTTTTTCGGTAGAAACTGGTCGAGGGCCTGTAAGCCACTCAGGGAGTCGCTACAGATGACGAACGACCCCCTGGGGTGAGCTCTGAGGTGTTCAAGAGCTCTCAAAATACCGACCAGTTCTGCGGTGAAGATGCTGCTTCCACAAGGCAATGACCGCTGTTCGATGTGGTCACCATGGATAAAGGCATATCCAGCATGGCCATCGACCAAAGAACCGTCCGTGTACACAATGTTTGCTCCGTGAAACATATCAATCAGTGCATAGAACCGGCGACGGAGAAGCAGTGGTGAAATCGAGGCTTTTGAATCCCGGGACAAGTCCAGCCGAAGCTCCAGGCGAGGAATTTTCCAGGGGGGATACGGAGGGAGTAATGGTAAGGTGGAGGAAGGGGTAAGGAATCAAGTGAGGAGAGAAGGGAACGGACGCGGACCGCAATCGGGAGACCCGACCTGGGCCGACGTCGTGGGGGATGGAGTGCAGAAAGGGGGAAGAGAAGCCTGTGGTTCGGATGGCGGGGTGAAGCATGAACCCGGGCAACGTAGCTCACCAACAGCCGTTGCCGGCGATATCGCAGAGGGGGAACACCAGCTTCAGCTAGAAGGCTCGTTACGGGACTGGTGCGAAAAGCCCCTGTTGCGAGACGCACACCTGTGTGGTGAACAGGGTCTAGGACTCGCAAGGCAGAAGGGGCTGCCGAGTCATAAACCAAGCTCCCGTAATCAAGCCGAGACAGAATGAGTGACTTGTAGAGCTGAAGAAGGGTGGAACGTGCTGCTCCCCATCCAGTATGGCTGAGGCATCGGAGAACGTTTAAATGCCGCCAACACTTCAGTATCAGCTGACGTAGGTGTGGCACCCAAGTCAGCCGGGCATCGAAGACCATGCCCAGGAAGCGATGTGTTTCCTCAACCTGAAGTAGTTCACCACCCAGGTAGAGCTCTGGGTCAGGGTGAACTACCCGACGGCGACAGAAGTGCATCACGCGGGTTTTCCGTGCGGAGAACTGAAATCCGTGAGAAGAGGCCCATGAGTGGGCCTTTCGGATGGCACCCTGCAGCCGCCGTTCAGCTACGCCGATGCTAACGGAGCTGAAATACAGGCAGAAGTCATCGGCGAACAGGGAGCAACTGACTGATGACCCCACAGCCGCAGGGAGACCGTTTATCGCCACTAAAAACAATGGAACGCTGAGGACGGAGCCCTGTGGGACACCGTTCTCTTGAATACGTGGGGAGCTAAAAGATGCCCCAACACTCACCCAGAACGAGCGATGGGAGAGGAAATTGTGAATAAAAATAGGAAGGGCACCCCGTAGGCCCCAGTCATGAAGAGTTGTTAAAATATGGTGGAGCCAGGTGGTGTCATACGCCTTTCGAAGGTCGAAAAATACAGCAACTAAATGTTCACGCCTAGCGAAGGCAGTGCGAATGGCCGACTCCAATGACACGAGGTTGTCAATGGTAGAACGGCCCTGGCGAAAGCCCCCTTGTTGTGGAGCAAGGAGTCCGCGCTCTTCTAGGATCCACATAAGCCGCCGACTCACCATACGTTCGAAGAGCTTGCAGAGAACGTTGGTGAGGCTGATCGGACGGTAATTGTCAGCCACCAGGGGATCTGCACCAGGTTTCAGCACCGGGATGATAGTGCTTTCCCGCCACTGCAACGGGAAAGTGCCCTCTGCCCATAGATGGTTAAACAGGGCGAGAATGCGGCGTTGAAACTCTGGTGAAAAGTGTCGGAGGAATTGGCCGTGAATCCTATCAGGTCCTGGAGTTGTATCAGGACACGCAGCAAGGGCAGTTCGGAACTCCCACTCGCTAAACGGGTCATTGTATATTTCCCGACGACGAGTGCGGAAAGAGAGCTGTTTCCGCTCGGCCCGCTCTTTGAGGGAGCGGAAGTCGGCACTGTACGTGGCAGTCGCAGAGCATTTGCGTAGTGGTCTGCCATATGCTCGGCGATAGCTGTAGGGAGCGTGCAGAGCACACCCTGGATGGTGAGGGATGGGATTCCTGTCGGCGGGCGGTATCCAAAGACGCGTCGGACTTGCGTCCATACCTCAGTCAGGGAGGTGCGGGAGCCGATGCTGGCTACATACCGCTCCCAGGAATCCTGCTTGCTCTGCTGTATGAGTCGTCGAGCACGCGCACGGAGCCGCTTAAAGGCCACAAAATTCTCCATGGATGGGTGGCGTCGATGGCGCTGGAGCGCTCGCCGACGTTCCCGGATAGCCTCAGCAATCTCCGGTGTCCACCAAGGCACGGACCTACGCCTAGTGGAACCGGTGGTTTGCGGAACTGCTACCGCAGCGGCCCTGACAATACCATCAGTCACCTGCTGGACTGCATCGTCAATGTCATCTGGCAGTGGTGCAGTGATGACAGCGGTTGAAGTATAGACTGGCCAGTCAGCCCTACGGAGACACCAACGGGGTAAGCTGTCTGCGGCTTGGTACTGCGGGAGCGACACAAAGATTGGAAAGTGGTCGCTGCCACACAGGTCCTCATGCACACGCCAACCGAGGTGTGGTCGAAGGCTGGGGCTGCAGACGGAGAGGTCGATCGTTGAATACGTGCCCTGTGCCACGCTAAAATGCGTGGGGGCACCTGTATTCAGGAGGCAAATGTCTTGTTGCGCCAACAATGTCTCAACATCCCTACCGCGGCCTGTGGTCTGGAGTCCACCCCACAAAGGGTTGTGGGCGTTGAAGTCCCCCAAAAGGAGGAATGGTGGGGGAAGTTGCGAGACCAGAGCGGTAAGGGTGTTGAGAGACATGGCCTCATCCGGAGGAGGGTACAAGCTGCAGACAGTGAATTCGTGCGTTACCCGAATTCGGACAGCCACTGCCTCAAGAGTAGTTGTGAGGGGTACGGGGGCACTTGGGACAGTGTCCAGGATATATAGGCAGACACCACCAGACACCCTGTCGTAAAGGGTCCTGTTGCAGTAGTACCCCCGATACCCACGGAGGGCAGGGGTGCGCTGTGCTGGAAACCATGTCTCCTGTAGGGCAATACAGAGTGCAGGGTAGTGCCACAGTAATTGGCGCAGCTCGGCCAGGCGATTAAAGAAGCCGCCGCAATTCCACTGGAGAATAACTCTTTCTACTCGCTGTACAGCCATAAAACAAAAGAAAGGAGAGAAGATCATTCCATAGGAACATCTGCCGCCTTATGGTCAGGATCTACAGAATCCATAGGTGATTCTGGATGTGCAGAGTTCCTACGTTCGGGCGAATCAAGAAGTGCGAGATCCTCAGCGGAGGCAAGGATCTCGACTTCATCCTCTGAAGCAGAGGATGTGGGTGTGGGTGGCTTGGAAGCCACCAAAGAATCCTTTTTCTTCTTGTCTTTCCTTTTAGCCTCTCGCTGGCCCTTGGGTGTTAAGGGCCGTGAGGGCTTCTCAACAGGGGCTGCAGCTGCCGACGAAGAGGTGGAGGCCCCTCGATCAGCAGCCGCGGGATCCTTCAGCCATTTGCTGGGATCCACTTTCCCATGAAGAGAAGCCTCGGAAGGGAGTGTCCCATGGGACCCCTTCCGGGCGAGAGGAGCCGGAGAAGGCTGTTGTTTCTCCGGCGCTGGGGTGGGGACCGACGTCCCCCGCAATGGTTTGTCCGTTGCTCCCAACGAGAAAAGTGTGGGAGCAACCGAAGGAGTAGTACCCCCAACTGTCAAGGGGGCAGGTGCAGTAGCTCGGGCCTGGGGGCCCGGTGGCATTCGTGGCACAGATGGTCTGGTGACTGACGATGAAGCTACTGTGGCGTAAGACGTTGTCATGGTGACGGGATGGAGCTTCAAATATTTGCGTCTGGCCTCTGCGTATGTCAGCCGGTCCAGGGTCTTATACTCCATGATCTTGCGTTCTTTGTGGAGTACAGTACAGTCGGGCGAACAAGGTGGATGCTGCTGATTGCAATTGACACACACTGGAGGTGGGGTACAGGGGGCGTCTGGATGGGATGCACGCCCACACTCCCGACATGTTGGGTTGGCGTCACATCGGGAGGACATGTGACCAAACCTCCAGCACTTGAAGCAGCGCATAGGGGGAGGAACGTAAGGCTTGACGTCGACCCGGTAAACCATCACCTTGACCTTCTCAGGCAATGAATCGCCCTCGAAAGCCACGATGAAGGCACCGGTGGCAACCCTCTTGTCCCTCGGACCCCTATAGATACGGCGGATGAAGTGCACACCTCGCCGCTCCAAGTTTGCTCTCAATTCATCGTCTGATTGCAGCAGCAGATCTCTGTGAAAAATGATGCCCTGGACCATGTTTAAAGTCTTATGTGGTGTAATGGAAACGGAAACATCACCCAGCTTGTCACAGGCTAACAAAGCCCATGACTGGGCCGGGGATGACGTCGTTATTAAAACGGATCCAGACCTCGTCTTTGACAACCCATCGACCTCACCATATTTGTCTTCCAAATGGTCCACGAAGAACATTGGCTTCGTGGACATGAAAGATTCCCCATCTGTACGGCTGCACACTAAATACTTCGGGGCGTAAGCCTCACCTTGAATTTTGGCCCTACGTTCCTCCCACGGTGTAGACAGGGAAGGAAACGTTTGGGGGTCATACTGTTCTGCGTTGTAATCGCTTCTACCGCGCTTAGAGACGGCGGTTGTACGTCCGCCAACGTTTCGTGGTCTTTTCATCGTGTTCCCACGAGCAGCTAGGGAAATAAGGGTCCACCCAGACAGAGCCCCGCTTGCCTGGGTAAGCCTTATACAACTGAGGTGCGGCAGGTTCCTCAGAGGGTGCTCGCTAGCGGCTGTTCAACCTCAACAACCATGCATCTCCTCGGCACGTAGCACA
Organism: Locusta migratoria; assembly: GCA_026315105.1. Classification (NCBI taxonomy): domain Eukaryota; kingdom Metazoa; phylum Arthropoda; class Insecta; order Orthoptera; family Acrididae; genus Locusta; species Locusta migratoria. The sequence goes on from CM048745.1 coordinate 394,659,191, forward strand.
CCTTGAGATTGAGGGGTTTTTATAGAGGTTTGTACCGTCCTCGCGACCCGGGCGATTAAGCCAAGATCCCCGGGCTCTGAAACGTACAACGTTCCACCGTCGCGCCGAACGATGGTCGTTGAAGCACGCACAGAGCTTACGGTGTAGCGGGCTGTTGGCGCGACACAGCCCACAGCTCAGGACCCCGGGTTCGCCAAGCCCGTACTCAGCAAATTAATGCTGAGCCCCTGAGGGGTACGTCGTGCTGCACTCAGGCCACGGCCTAAGTCTCCTTTATTGCCATGTGTTGGGCGTGGTCAGGCTACACCTCTCTCTGGCCCATAGCTCCTGGACTCTGTCACAACACAGACTGGAGAGCAGAAGCACGGAGGCCAATCTCCAATACAGATACATTGAAAACCTGTTTGGCAAGCCTATCAGTGCGTTCGTTGACCAGGATGCCGAAGTGACCAAGAGACGGAAGAATGACTACAGGTTGACCAGACCGATCGAGAGCAAAGTGTCTCGTGCATAGCTGTCACCAAAGACGAACGTGGCTAACATTCGTCCAGAGCGCGAAGATTGCTCAGAGACTCAATGCAGAGAAGAAAAGACCCACCCGAGCAGGAATGCATATGCTCAAGAGCACGGAGAATGGCCACCAGCTCTGTAGTATAAACACTGCAGCCATCTCGCAGAGACTGCAGCCATCTCGCAGAGACTGCTGCTCAGTGTGGTTGCCATGGACATAGGCAAAGCCAACGCAATCATCAAAAAACAAACCAACCGTATAGACTATGTCATATCCAGTGTAGTCCGCAAAAGCAGCGAAGAGCTGATGGTGGCGTGCCTCCAGAGGAAATGAGTCTTTCTTGGTTGGTTGGATGGATGTTTAAGGGGGACCAAACTGCAACGGTCATCATTACCCCATTTCACTATGGGCGTAAAAGAGACAGGATCAGAGTTAAAGTGTAAAGTGGGAGCGGAATCCCACTGAGTCCATAAAACATCTAAAACGACAAGAAACAAAACGAAAGGAGATCATCACACAAGACAGCTTGGAACAAGGAAGCCGATGGCTGTGGCTGACCGACCATAAAAATAAAATAGTAAAAGTCAAACACTCGGCAGTACACGGTAATCTCTAGTTAGAGAGAATGATAAAAAAAAAAACCTGCTCGAATAAAACGTAAAACGGAATCTGCCATTGTAGCATCGTTACCTAAAACTTCTGATAAAATAGCACGGAGGTTAAAATTTCTCCGCAAGGCGGCTAAAACGGGGCAGTCCAACAATATGTGGACGACTGTCAAATTGGAGCCACACCGACATTGGGGCAGGACTCACCCCGAAGATGTCCATTGGTGAGCCACGTGTGCCCAATTCGGAGGCGACACAAGACCACCGAGTCCCGGCGAGATTCACGTATTGAGGAGCGCCACGCAGCCGTAGTCTCCTTCACAACCCGAACTTATTGGGCGTGCTCAGGTTGCGCCACTCAGCATCCCAAAGCTGATGTACCCGACGGCGCAACAAGGTATGGAGATCTGAAGCTGGGAGGCCGATCTCTAATATAGAGGCCTGTTTGGCAAGCCCATCAGCACGTTCGTTGCCTGGGATGTCGACGTGGCCCGGAGAACAAAGGAACACCACTGATCTGCCAGACTGAACAAGGGCAAAAACAGCCACTCGGATGGCCATCACCAATGGCGAACGTGGGTAACACTGTTCCAGAGCGCGTAAGCTGCTCAGGGAGTCACTACATAGAAGGAAAGACTCACCTGAGAAGGAACGCATATGCTCAAGAGCACGGAAGATGGCCACCAGTCTGCAGTATGGACACTGCAGGCCTTTGGCAGACAGCTGCTCAACGTGGTCGCTATGGACATAGGCAAGGCCAATGGGGCCGTTTACCATCGGGCTGTCCGTATAAATGATGTCGTACTCAGGGTGCTCAGCAACGACAGCGAAAAACTGGCGATAGAGAGCCTCAGAGGGAAGCGAGTCCTTGCGCCCGTGGGCCAAGTCTAAACGAAGACATGGCCGTGGCAGGCACCATGGAGGTATGCATAAATGGGCCCGAAATGGAGGTGTGAGAGGATAGGACTCAAGCACCCCCAGGAGGGACTGCATGCGGACGGCTATTGTCGCAGCTGGGTCGCTGCTGCTGGTGACGAACCGCCGCAGTAGAAAAAAGTAGGCGGTAGTTAGGATGTCCCTTTAAACTATATACGCAGACTGCATACGCTGCCAACAGTTGTTGGCAGCAGACCCGTAGCGGGGGGACTCCGGCCTCCAATAAAATACTGGCCACAGGACTGGTTCGGAAGACTCCCGTCGCAATTCGAACCCCACAGAGGTGAATAGGGTCCTATAAGCGCAACGCTGAAGGTACTGCAGATCCATAAGCGAGGCATCCAAAATCTAAGCGCGATTGCAACAAAGCCGTATAGAGCCGCAGAAAAGTGGAGCGTTCAGCCCCCCATGCGGTATGGCCCAAACATCGAAGGGCATTGAGATGTCGCCCACACTCCCATTTCAGATAACGAATATGAGGGAGCCAAGTCAGTCAGGCATCAAAGATCAGGCCTAGGAATCGGTGGGTGTCCACGACAGGAAGCAGTTGGCCGTCAAGATAGAGTTCAGGGTGGGGGTGCACTGTCCGACGCCGACAGAAGTGCATCACACGTGTTCTGCTGGCGGAAAACTGAAAGCCATGATGCTGGGTCCACATATGAACCTGGCGGATAGCCGCCTGGGGCCGGCGTTCAGCAGCACTTGTGGTGGAGCAGAAAGATATGCAAAAATCATCGGCGTACAGGGAAGGAGACACCGATGACCCCACAGCTGCAGCCACCCCATTAATGGCCACCAAAAACAGCGAGACACTCAGCACAGACCCCTGTGGGACCCCATTTTCTTGCATGTGGGGCGAACTATGGGCAACACCGACTCGGACCTGAAACGTGCGGAGTCGGAGGAAATTTGCTATAAAAAATGGGAAGTGACCCCCGAAGGTCCCACTCATGCAGCGTAGCGAGGATGTGATGCCGCCATGTGGTATCGTAGGCCTTCTGAGGGTCGAAGAAAACCGCAATGAGCTGCTGACGACGGGAAATAGCTGCTCGAACCGCTGACTCCAGGCAAACCAGATTATCTGTCGTAGAACGATCCTGGCGAAATCCACCCTGCGATGGCGCCAGAAGGCCCCGTGACTCGAGCACCCAAGTCAAGCGACGAGCAACTTGCATAGAACGTTGGTCAGGCAGATAGGACGATAACGGTCAACCTCCAGTGGGTCCCTGCCAGGCTTCAGCACCGGTATGATGACGGCTTCCCACCACTGGGACGGAAACTCGCTACCACCCCAAATGCGGTTGAATATGTCTAGGACATGGCGCTGAGAATCCCACAAGAGGTGTTTCAGCATCTGTGCATGGACACGGTCGGGACCGCGAGCCGTATCTGGGTAATTGGCCAAGGCACCAAGCAGCTCACTTTCGGTAAATGGGGCGTTGTAGGACTCTCGACGGCGCGTCGCAAAGGAGAGGCGCTGTCGCTCCACATGCACCATGCAGGAGCGAAATGCTGCACTGTAGTTAGCAGATGCAGAGCACCGAGCGAAGTGATCAGCAAGGTGTTCAGCGATCACACTCGGGTCTGTACACACAGCCCCATGGATAGACAGACCAGGGACGCCAATAGGGGTCTGGTGGCCATGGAGGCACCTGAGTTTAGCCCACACCTGAGATGGAGAGACACGAGAACCTAAGGTCAAGACATACCTCTCCCAACATTCTTTTTTGGCTCGTTTGATAAGTTGCCGAGCCTTGGCACGAAGTCACTTGAAAGAGATGAGGTAGGCCACTGATGGGCGTCGTTTATGACGCTGAAGAGCTTGCCTACGTTCTCTGATTGCGGCAGCGATTTCCGGCGACCACCTGGGCACGGACCTCTGCCGGGATGATCCGGAAGAAGACGGAATTGCAGACTGAGCTGCAGAGACAATGACGTCTGTGAAATTGTCGACCACCACATCAATGTTAGTGTCCGGCAAACATCGAACAGTGGCAGCAGTCGTACACGCATCCCAGTCAGCTTTGTTAAGAGCCCAACAGGGGAAACGGCTAGGGCAATGACGCTGCGGAAGTGACAGAAAAATCGGAAAGTGGTCACTGCCACACAAGTCGTCATGCACTCTCCAATGAAGAGATGGTACGAGGCCAGGGATGCAAATAGAGAGATCGGTGGCAGAGTACGTGTCGTGTGCCACACTGAAATGCGTGGGAGCACCCGTGTTTAAAATACAAAGGTCGAGCTGGGAGACAAGATTTTCAACCTCCCAATCTCGGCTAGTATTCATGTTGCCACCCCACAAAGGATTGTGGGCGTTGAAATCGCCCATGATGAGGAAAGGTGGGGGGGGGGGGGGGAGCTGAGCAATCAGTTCAGCTAACACTTGGCAGGGGACCGCACCATCAGGTGGAAGATAAGCACTTCAGGCGGTTATAGCTAGTGGTGTCCTGATCCGAACAGCCACTGCCTCCAAAGGTGTTTGAAGGGGCACAGCTTCACTGTAGGCAGAGTTGGTAACATGAATGGAGACGCCACCAGATGCTCATACGCAGGACGATTCTTGTAAAACCCACGATAGCCACAAAGGGCTGGGGTTCACGTTGCCGGAATCAGATTTCCTGGAGGGCAACGCTCAGTACATGGGAACTGCTTAAAAGGTGTTTTAACTCTGCTAGGTAGGAAAAATAACCGCTGCAATTCCATTGGAGGAAAGTGCTGCCTAAGGACTGGGGAGGCATGAAAGTGATTAAGAGACGCGGTGCGCCTCAGTGTCACTTGCCGCCACCTGCTGAGCGTCTGTGGTGTCCATATCCATTGCGTCCAGGTTGTCTGTAAGAGCAAGGTCCTCTTTAGACGCAAGGATTTCGACCTCATTGTCGAAGTCAGAACTGGTAGCGGACAGCATTGAGGAAGCCGCCTTTGTCGCCAGCTCTTTCTCCTGAGGGACATCCTTGTTTCTCGCCCGCTCCCGCTTAGGTTTGGGCTTCGGTACTCGAGTGGGCTTCCCAGAAGAATCGTCGGATGTCGATGCAGACGGGGAGGCCCAGCTACCAGCGGGTACCTGGACTTTTAGCCACTGGCTGACGTCTGGCTGCGACGAAACTGGCGTTGCGGAGACCTCAAGAGACCCTTTCCCTACAGGAGTAGGTCAACTGACATCCAGGGTGTCAGAAACAGTGGGAACTGCAGGAGCTGGTGGAAGGGACTCGTCAGGCCCTTTGCCTGAAGGAAGAGCTGGAGAAGGAAGACATTTCTCCGGTAGAGAGACGGGGTTCAAAGACCCCGTTAAAGAGGGAGGCAAAAGCCTCACAGAAGAAGAGGTGCCCCCCGGCGTCTGGGGAGCTGAGATTAACTGATAGCCAAAAGGGCCCACAGAATGTGTGATATGGGGTCGGGAGGCGATGACACTGTGGTAGCAGCATATGTAGAAATCATACATACCGGGTGGAGTTTTTCATACTTGCGATGGGCCTCAGAGTAAGTTACGGGATCAAGGGTCTTATACACTACGATCTTGCACTCCCTTTGGAAAGCGGGACAGTTCGGTGAGCAAGGCGAGTGGTGGCCGCTGCAGTTGACACAGAAAGGTAGTGGGGTAAAAGGTGCATCTGGGTGTACGGGACTGCCACAGTCATGACAAATAGGGGCTGCGTCAAAACGGGAAGTGTCCAAACCACCAACACTTGAAACAGCTCATGGATGGAGGGATGTACGGTCGGACATCACATCTGTATACCATCACCTTGACCTTCTCGGGCAATGTATCGGCGTCAAAGGCCAAGACGAGGGTCCCGGTTGCCACCCTATTGTGTTTTGGACAACTCCTCATCAGACTGCAGCAAGAGGTCACGGTGAAAAATGACTCCCGGCACCAGATTCAATGTTATATGCGCCGTTACAGAGACAGGCACGTCGCCAAGCTTAGTGCACGTGAGCAGAGCACAGGACTGTGCAAGGGACTCTGCCTGTATAAGAATAGATCCGTCTCGCATTTTAGAAATTCCCGCAACTTCACCAAACTTTTCCTCAATATGTTCAACAAAGAACATGGGCTTAGTTGCCGGGAAGGATCCCCCATCTGTCCTAGTACAGACCAGAAATTTCAGGACATATGACTCATTCTGTCGACCTCAACGTTCCCACCAAGAAGTCTGGGGAGGAAACGATGATGGGGCATAAGTAGCTGCATTGAACTTTCCACACTTAGAGACACCTGTTGCGCCAGGAAGTTGATGATTTGACTTGTTTTGCTTCATCGCGAATCATCCGCCCCAATGCCACCCACTCCGAACAGGGCTATCCTCATGGGCGCCACCCAGCCACAGCAACGTTACCTGGCAGTATGACCGTTGCCGGAAGTCCTGATGTTCCACGGCGACAAGCATCTACTCCTAGGCCTGCATGAGGAGCTTACAGCTCTGGCATTGGTAGAGCGATCCCTGCGTTGTCAGGGGGCTACAGCCAAGAGGGTACATGACGGTTGGTTGGTATGGGTGTTTTAGGGGGACAAGACTACTAGGGCCATCAGTCCCCCGATTCACATCTAGGCGACACACAGTAAAACAGAACCGTCGAAAATCGTGCCTGAGCGAGTTTTAAAACAAAACAGGATAAAAGAGTGCACCGTCATGAATTATTGACAGAGTCAACAAGAGACAATTCGAAAGACGCCAGACACACAGCATCAAATACGAGACAAAATGACAGAGCCAGTGAATGTGGTTGACCGACCATGTGTATAAAAGGGAAAAGTCAACCACATTGCGTACAAAATAAAAACTGTAGTCTAAAGACACGTCAAGGAGAACATAGAAAATTATCTAAAAAACCATCCAAAAGGACTCACAGCAACTGGTAAAACCCCGCAGCACGAAGAAATCGTAAAACCAAATTAGCCACAGAGGCATCGTCGCCGAGCACCAAAGAGAGAGTGTTCGGGAGGCTAAAGGAATGCCGCAGTGGGGCTAAAATGGGACAGTCGAGTAGGAGATGGACCACAGTCAATGGGGCACCACATTGGCACATAGGCGGGTCCTGTCGACGGAGGAGGTGACCATGCGTCAGATGGGTGTGACCAATGCGGAGACGGCAGAGAACCACGGAGTCCCTACGGGATCCCAGCTGCGACGACTTCCAGACAGATGTTGTGTCCTTTATCGTACGCAGCTTATTGGGCACGTCCAGAGCGGACCATTCGGCGTTCCACAGGTCGCGTATTTTAGTGCGAAGCAACGGGCGGAAGTCTGCTTCTGGGAGGCCAATCGCCAGAGGGCGGCAAGTGGTAGCCTGTTTGGCTAGCTGGTCAACGCTCTCGTTGCCCGGGATGCCTACATGGCCCGGGGTCCAAACGAATGTAACACAGCGACCGGAGTCACTAAGAGCCAGTATCGACTCCTGAATAGCCCTGACCAATGTATGACGAGCATAACACTGATCAAGGGCCTGTAAACCGCTCAGCGAGTCGCTACAAATCAGAAAGGAGGTCGCGGGGCACATGCGGATGTGGTTAAGGGCGCGGTATATAGCCACCAGTTCTGCAGTGAAGACGCTGCTACCAGGTGGCAAAGAGCGTTGTTCGACATGGGCGCCATGGATGTAGGCATAACCAATGTGGTCGCCATCTGAAGAACCGTCTGTATAAATGACCTCCGAGTTACTGAACTCACGGAGCAGCGCATAAAACTGATGCCGTAGGACCAGAGGAGAAGTAGAGGTCTTTGGCTCACGGGAAAGATCCAGCCGAATCCGCGGCCGAGGGACGGTCCAGGGAGGAGCATGGAGAGTCGAGCGGAAAGGACGGTTAGGAGGTAAGGAGTCCAGGGTCGACAGTAGCGATTGGACACGCGCTGCTATCGGGAGTCCCGACCGAGGTCGCCTCTGCGGCAAACAAGTAACCTCCCCCGGAAAGAGGAGTCTGTTATTCGGATGCCGAGGGGTACAGTGAACTCTAGCAGCATACTGGGCGAGTAGTTGTTGGCGCCGGTATCGCAACGGGGCGACTTCAGCCTCTGCCAAGAGACTTGTGACAGGGCTTGTCCGAAAGGCTCCAGTGGCCAGACGGATGCCTGTATGATGCACTGGGTCGAGAACTCGCAGTGCAGATGGAGAGGCTGAGCCGTAGACCTGGCTTCCGTAGTCTAGACGTGACTGCACCAGAGCATTGTACAGCCGCAGGAGGACAGGGCGTGCTGCCCCCCAGACAGTATGGCTGAGGCAACGAAGGATGTCCAAATACCGGGAACACCGTTGCTTAAGCTGGCGCAGATGAGGGAGCCATGTCAAACGCGAGTCGAAAAGGAGACCCAGGAAGCGGTGTGTGTCCACAACCTGAAGGAGCTCACCATCAAGGTAGAGCTCTGGATGCGGATGTACCACCCGTTGGCGACAAAAGTGCATTACCCTAGTTTTTGCAGGGGAAAATGTGAAACCATGGCCAGAAGCCCAATTCTGCGCCCGATGGATGGCTGCCTGCAGTCGTCGTTCAGCTACACTTGTACTAGCAGTGGAATAGTACATGCAAAAGTCGTCTGCATAGAGGGAGCAGGAAACCGATGGCCCCACTGCAGCCACTAGGCCATTAATGGCCACTAAGAAGAGGGGTACACTGAGGACAGACCCTTGTGGTACCCCATTCTCTTGGATATGGGAGGAACTTAAGGAGGTGCCAATGCGGACTCTAAAGCGGCGCGAAAGTAAAAAATTCTGAATAAAAAGTGGGAGGGAGCCACGAAGACCCCACCCATGTAGCGTGGCAAGGATGTGATGGCGCCATGCCGTGTCATATGCTTTCCGGAGGTCGAAAAAGATGGCGACGAGATGGTGACGTCGGGCGAAAGCAGTACGGATCGCCGACTCCAAAGAGAGAAGGTTATCAATAGCAGAGCGACCCTGCCGGAAAGCACCTTGTTGTGGGGCGAGCAGACCCCGATACTCGAGAACCCACAGAAGTCGCCGGCTCACCAAACGTTCAAAAAGTTTACAAAGAACGTTTGTGAGGCTTATGGGACGGTAACAGTCAACGTTCAATGGATCTGCACCTGGTTTTAACAGAGGGATAACGATACTCTCCTGCCATTGGGACGGGTTTGCTCCCTCGACCCAGAGACGATTAAAGAAATCCAACAGATGGCGTTGCGAGTGTTCAGAAAGATGTTTCAGCATTTGACAGTGGATTCGGTCCGGTCCTGCAGATGTATTGGGGCAACTGGCAAGAATAGTTTGAAATTCCCACTCTGTAAATGGCGCATTGTACGGCTCTTGGCGGTTTGTGCGAAATACCAACTGCCTTCGCTCAGCCCGCTCTTTTAAGGTACAAAAACCTTGGCTGTAGGCAGTGGACGCCGAATTAAGAGCAAAGTGCGCTGCAAAATACTCGGCAATGATGGTCGGGTCGGTATGGATTGTACCGTGGATAGAGAGACCCGCGACCCCTGTCGGTGGATGGTGACCTGATATATGACGAATCTTTGTCCAAATCTGGCTAGAAGAGACACGGGGTCCAATTGTGGATACATATTCCTCCCAGCATGCTTGCTTGCGCTGCCGGATAAGCCGGTGTGTCTGGGCCCGAAGACGCTTAAATGCAACCAGGTGGTCAAGGGTGGGGTGGCGCCGGTACTGCTGCAGAGCCCTGCGGCGATTGCGGATAGCTGCTGCTATCTCCGGTGACCACCAGGGCACTGGTCTTCGCCGAGGTAAGGCAGAACAAGATGGTATCGCGGACTCAGCAGCAGAAACGACAATGGAAATAATTTGCTCAACAGCCATTGTCGCATCAGCAGGGAGAGGGGTATCCAACGTTGCAGCGGAAGTGTATGCTGCCCAGTCGGCCCTGTGGAAGGACCAGCGGGGTAGGCGTGCGTGGCGTTGGTGGCGGGGAAGCGAAAGGAAGATGGGAAAGTGGTCGCTTCCACAAAGGTCATCATGGACCCACCAGTTAAGGAGTGGACGTAAGCCCGGACTACATACAGAAAGGTCTATGGCGGAAAAGGTGCCATGGGCCACACTAAAATGGGTAGGAGCTCCTGTATTAAGAATACAAAGGTCAAGTTGGGTAAAAAGTAGTTCAAAGTCTCGACCACGTCCTGTAGTCACGTTGCTCCCCCATAGGGGGTGATGTGCGTTAAAATCTAAAATAAGAAATGGTGAAGGAAGTTGACCGATCAAGGCTGCCAGGTCAGCTGGTGCCACTGCTGCATCAGGAGGGAGATAAAGGGAACAGATGGTAATGTCCCGTGATGCTCGAACCCTGACAGCGACAGCCTCCAGGGCTGTGTGAAGTGGCACTGGGGAACTATAGGCAGAGGTACGTACATATAGACATACCCCGCCTGACACCCTATTGTAGATGGTGCGGTTATTGAAGTACCCCCGGTAGCCCCGAAGGGTGGGGGTCCGATCACTAGGAAACCAGGTTTCCTGGAGAGCAACACAAAGTGGTGGAAAAGAGCTCATCAGCGGGACGCAATTCAGCCAAGTGACCGAAAAATCCTCCACAATTCCATTGGAGGATCAGACTGTCTCCTGGTTGACGGTGCATGAAGATGAAGATGGAAGAGGGATGGCAGGAGCACTCGTCTTTGGCTGTGAAGTCTGATCCTCCGTCTCCATGGCATCCCCGAGATCTGCGAAGGCCAGATCTTCGGGCGTCGCAAGAAGGATGACCTCATCCTCCGGTGTGTCACGTGCAAGGGTTGGGGGCACCGAGGCCGCCAGCGTTTCCTTGCGCTTCACTGTCTTTTCCTTCGTTTCTTTTTTGTCTTCCCGTCGTTCCTTGGGCCTACCGGAGGAGGGGGGTTTCTCCGGCGGGGCTTGAGGAGCGTGGGAAGACTGAGGAGCCAGGCGGCGTTCTGGCCGAGTGTCCTTCAGCCGCTGGCTGGAGTCTAGTTTCGGTGGTGACACAGGTGGAAGGGAAGAACAGGTTCCCTTCCCAGAAGAAGAAGCCAGAGAAGGTGAACCCTTTTCTGGCTGGGGAGTAGGGGTAACCACTCCCGACGTGGGGGGCAGTATAGGCCCCGCAGAAGATGGTGTGCCTCCAGATGTCTGGGAGGCCGAGGTGGAGGGGCGGCCCATAGGGCCCACAGATGGAGTTACAACAGTGCGAGAAGTGGCCACTGGTTGTGGCGCCATCGATGTAGCTGCAGCATATGAAGAAAGTAAAGTCACTGGATGCAGCTTTTCGTACTTCCTCCGAGCCTCTGAGTAGGTTAGTCGGTCCAAGGTCTTATATTCTACTATCTTCCGCTCTTTGTGTAGAGCGGGACAGTCCTGCGAACAGGGAGAGTGGTGACCACTGCAGTTGACGCAGTAAGGAGGAGGAGTACAGGCAGCGTCCGGGTGTGAAGGACGGCCACAGTCCCGACAGGTTGCAGCAGCGTTGCAACGAGAGGACATGTGTCCGAAACGCCAACACTTGAAACATCGCAATGGAGGGGGGATGTATGGCTGGACGTCACAGCGATACATCATGACCTTGACCTTTTCGGGCAGATTGTCACCCTCAAAGGCCAAGACAAATGCGCCAGTGGCCACCCTATTATCCTTGGGTCCTCTAAATACGCGCCGGACAAAATGGATTCCGCGTCGTTGTAGGTGCTCGCGTAACTCATCATCTGTCTGTAGCAAAAGGTCTCGATGGTATATCACCCCCTGTACCCTATTTAACGATTTGTGGGGCGTTACTGTGACAGGAATTTCACCTAAATGATCACATTTTAAGAGGCTCCGTGATTGAGCAGGGGTCTCTGCCTGTATTAGGACCGAACCGTCGCGCAGTTTCGACATTCCGGCAACTTCGCCAAACCTTTCTTCGAGGTGTTCGACGAAGAAGGAAGGCTTAGTTGCCTGGAAGGATTCCCCATCCTGTCTGGTACACACTAAGTATCTAGGTGAGTAAGTCTCAGCCTGTTTTGTGGACCCTCGTTCCCCCCAAGATTGAGTTAGGGAAGGAAACGATTTGGGGTCGTATCTACTGAAATTAAATCTTCCAATCTTTGAGACACCTGACTTAGAGCCAGGATTTTCTGAGGCTTGTCTCCTCTTCATAGCGGAATGTCCGCCCCGATGCCACCCACTCCGAAACAGGGGCTCTCCTCAAGGGCGCCACCCAGCCACAGCAACGCCACCTGGCAGGATGACCGTTGCCGGGAGTCCTGATGCCCCGCAAAGACAAGCATCGACTCCTTGGCATTCATGAGGAGGTCACAGCTCAGGCATCGGCAGTGTGATCCCTGTGCAATTCAGGGGGCTCAACCATGAGGGTACATAACAGCCCCACCACACGGACTGGCTACCGTGCTGGTGACCTAGCGGGGGAGGGGGCTACGGCGAGGAAGGGATGTGGAAGGAAAGGGTAGGAAACCGCGCCGTAGGGGCTAGGTTGGGAGTTCTTACCCCAAATGGCTCACACTTAATCAGAAAATTTTCGTGGAGGTCAAACCACAATGGGGACCTAACTGGGCCGAAATCAGTGAACACGGCAAACAAAGACACAATTGCCAAACCAACAGTACCATGGGAATAGCCGGGCCATCAACACAAGAACACCTAGAGACGGGGTTGGAGAAGGGTAGGGTGGGAAAAAGGATTAGGAAGGAAGGGAACCAGGGTGAGGAAAAAGCGGCCTGGGAAATAGGAAGGAAGGCCGCAATGGCTCGGGGACCCGTGCGCGCCACACACGTACCCACAAAAGAGCTGTGGGCCCCCTGGGGGGGGGTACATGACGACCCCACCACAAAGGACTGGTTACCATGCTGGCTTTCTGGTGCTCTGTGCACCATCATAAAGGAGGGTGCTTGGATATCAGTGCACAATAGACGCGACTTGCATGGAAAAAGAAATGGCATGCCGATGGCAGAATAGAAGCCGCAATCACAAGTCCATTCCATGATGGGTGCATAAGATGGCATGGCATGAGAATTACATGTTGCACCACATAAGGTGTCCTTCCCCAAATGGTTCGCTCTTCGGAAAAAAATTTTAAAAATGGAGGGTCAAACCCACATAGGGGAACAGATGGAAAGCCGAAAATTATGAAGACTCCTTTTAGTCGCCTCTTACGACAGGCAGGAATACCGCGGGCCTATTCTTACCCCTGAACCCGCAGGAGGGAGTCTTTGTGTCTATGGGCCAAGTCCAGCCTAGAACACAGCCTTGGAATGCACAATGGAGGTGTCTAGTGCACAAGCCCGATACGGAGATGAAACAGGGGAAGAGTCTAGTTTCAACATAAGGTACTAGATGTGGAAGGCAATCGTAGACCTGAACATGGTCACCATTGTTAAGAATGGAAGACCATATCAGAAAAAAGCAAACACTGGTTCGTTTGGCCTGGCGAGCTATGGACATGAGCTGCATAGGCCGCGAGCAGTTGTTGACGATGGATCTGCGGAGGTGGAACCCCAGCCTCCACAAGTAAACTGTTCACAGGGCTGGTGCAGAAGCCACACATTATGATGCAAGCCCCACAGTGGTGAATGGGGTCCACCAAATGCAATGCCATGGGAGATGCTGAATCACAGGCATGTCACCCAAAATCGAGTTGGGACTGGACCAGAGCTCTGCAACAGTTGGAGGGCGAATCGTCGCAGCAGTAGTAAACACGTCCTTATCAGCCTTACTAAGGGCTCATCTGGGCAAAAGTCATGGCGACTGAGGCTGAGATAATGAGATGAGTATTGGGAAGTGGTCACTACCACACAAGTCCTCATGCACTCTCCCATGGACAGACAGTAAAAGGCTAGGGCTACATACTGACAGGTAAATAGCAGAGTAAGTGCCATGAGCCACACTGAAATGTGGGACAACACCGGTATTCAAAATTCAGAGATCGAGCTGAGATATTCAAGTCATGACATCTCTGCCACGGCCAGTAACCGTAGTACCCCCCACAAGGGGTTGTTGGTGTTGAAATCATCCGAAAGTAAGAAAGGTGAGAGAGCTGAGAGATCAGTGCTGCCAAGACATGTTGAGGCAGTACACCATCTGGGGACAGATAGACACTGCAGACGGTGAGATCGATTGTAGTCTTCACCTTGGCTGCCATAGGCGTTCGGATGGGAACAGGTTCGCTCTAGAAAGACGAGAGGACAAAAATACAGACCCCACCTGAAACCCTGTCATAACCCGTGTGACTCCTGTAATAACCCCAATAGCCTCGTAAGGCAGGGTGTCGCATTGGGGGAAACCAGTTTTGTTGTTGTTGTTGTTTATAGGGGACCAAACTACAAGGTCATCAGTCCCCTGTTCTAAGCAATGGTGTAACATGACAGAACGAAAACTGAGAGAACAAAGATGAGAGAATTCCTTGAGTGTAAAACTTCACTTTTTCAATTATACACAGAGGAGTGCACAAAAGAGATAAAGCAATTTCACAGTAGAATGCAATGGCTGGCTGATCACTAGGATAAAAACGGATGAGCGAGCCATGCTGTACACACTAAAAAACCACCTCAACCGAAAAGGTGGAGGCTATCAAGTAACTTAAAAACAGTGTAAAATGAGGGTTTTTGAATCAGGCAGAAGCGCCTTCCATTAAATGGATGGGTAGAAACCAGATGCGCGAATAAAATTTAAAACAGTAGTAGCCGAGGAGGCATTGTCACCTAAAACTGATGGCAACGAATCTGGTAGGCTAAAGGACTGCCGCAAAGCAGCTATAAACGGACAATGCAACAGTATGTGGACCACAGTCAGCTGGGCGCCACAACGGCAAACTGGTGGGCCCTCTCGACGCAAGAGGTGGCCGTGTGTTAACCAATATGCCAATGCATATCGGCAGTGTACAATGGACTCCCTACGAGAGGCTCGTGGGGAGGACCTCCGCATTGCCGTAGAAGGGTTAACAGCACGGAGCTTATTCGGTGTGTTCGATTCAGTGCACTCTGTATTCCAAAGGCTTAATACCTTCCGATTGATCACCGCCCGGAGATCCCTCTCCTGGAGACCGATTTCCTGCATGGTTGAGGTAGTAGCCTCCTTTGCCAGTTGGTCAACACGTTCATTTCCAGTTACTCCAATGTGGCCTAGAGTCCAAAGACAGACCATAGTGCGACCAGATGTTTCTAGTCTGTACATAGCTTCCTGAATGGACCGTGTCAAAGGATGTTTTGGGAAACACTGGTTAAGGGCTTGCAAACCACTCAGGGAGTCAGTACAGATAACCACAGACTCCCCGGGGCAGGCTCTGAGATGTTCAAGGGCCCGCCAAATGGCGACAAGTTCCGCCGTAAACACACTACTCCCACAGGGTAATGAATGTTGTTCTATATGCTGGACGTGGGTATAGGCATACCCAATATGGCCATCGACTAGGGAGCCATCGGTGTATATAAATTCAGCGCCATGGTACGAATCCAGAAGGGTCTGGAACTGTTGACGCAGAGTCGTTGGTGCAACAGAGGCTTTGGAGTCTCGGGACAAGTCCAACCGAAGCTGGAGGCGAGGAAGGACCCATGGAGGAGTACGAGAATAGTACTGGAAGGTGAGAGGAATAGGAAGGGACTCTAAAGAAGAAAGAAGGGAACGAACACGAACCGCAATCGGGAGGCCCGACCGCGGCCGTCGTAGTGGGGAAGGGAGTGCGACAGCTGGGATGAGGAGCCTGTGATTTGGGTGCTGAGGTACGGCATGAATACGGGCAACATAAGAAGCCATTAGCTGTTGCCTTCTGAATCGCAGGGGGGGAACCCCAGCCTCAGCAAGAAGGCTTGTCATAGGACTGGTACGGAAGGCCCCTGTTGCTAAACGGATACCACTGTGATGGACCGGATCTAAGATCTGCAGTGCAGTTGGAGCTGCAGAATCATACACAAGACAGCCATAATCCAGGCGTGACTGGATAAGTGCCTTATATAGGTGCAGTAGAGTGGGGCGAGCAGCTCCCAAACCTGTGTGGCTGAGGCAGCGGAGGATGTTGAGATGTCTCCAGCATTTTTGTTTTAGTTGGCGAAGATGCGGTATCCAGGTCAGCCGGGCATCAAAAAGCATGCCTAGGAAGCGGTGTGTCTCCTCAACGCGAAGGGGTTCATCATTCAAATATAGATCGGGGTCCAGATGAGCTACCCGACGGCGACAAAAGTGCATGACACGGGTTTTCTGCGCCGAAAATTGGAAACCACGCTCAGAGGCCCAAGACTGTGCCTTTAGAATGGCTCCCTGCAGCCGCCGTTCCGTGACGTTAATGCTGCTGGAGCTGAAGTAAAGGCAAAAGTCGTCGGCAAACAAGGAGGAAGAGACAGGCGTTCCTACCGCCGCAGCTAGTCCGTTAATAGCTATCAAAAATAACGGTACACTTAAAACGGAGCCCTGTGGGACGCCATTCTCTAAAACATGAGCGGAGCTAAGAGAGGTGCCAACCCGAACCTGAAAGGAGCGTACCGACAGGAAGTTCTGTATGAACGTTGGTAGGGGGCCATGTAAGCCCCATTCATAAAGTGTGGAGAGAATGTGATGCCGCCAGGTTGTATCATAAGCCTTGTGGAGGTCAAAAAAGACTGTGACAAGGTGTTCTCGGCGAGAAAAACCGGTACGTATGGCTGATTCCAGGGACACAAGATTGGCTAGAGTGGAACGGCCCTGACGGAAGCCTCCCTGTTGTGGAGCCAGGTGACCTGGATTCTTGGATTCTCCATTTGCCACATAAGCCGTCGACTCACCATACGTTCGAGGATCTTACACAGAACGTTGGCGAGACTGATGGGGCGGTAGCTCCCAGCGTCGGACGGATCTCCTCCTGGTTTCATCACTGGGACGATAGTACTTCTCCGCCATTGTGACGGGAAAAGGCCTTCTGTCCAGAGACGATTATAAAGGGCGAGTAGCTGCCGTTTAAAGTCCGCTGAGAGGTGACGGACGAACTGGCTGTGAATACGGTCCGGACCAGGAGAGGTATTGGGGGATGCAGCAAGAGCAGTCTGGAACTCCCACTCACTAAATGGGGCATTGTACGCTTCCTGTCAACGTGTGCTGAAGGACAATTGCCGCCACTCAACCCGCTCTTTGAGGGTGCGAAATTGTGCACCGTACGCTGCAGTCGCAGAGCAACGTGCAAACTGCCCTGCCATTAGCTCCGCAATTACCGTCGGGTCAGTACAAAGACTGCCGTCAATTCTGAGTGACGGGATTCCGCTTGGTGGGTTGTACCCGAAAAGGCGCCGTACCTGCGACCACACTTGAGAAGTCGGGGTGCGGGAGCCTATAGAGGCTACATATCGCTCCCAACAGTCCTGCTTACTCTGTTGGATCAGTCTCCGGGCTCAATCCAGGAGACGCTTAAAAGCGATTAGATGTTCAATACTGGTCTGGCGTCCACCAAGGCACCGACTTGCGCCTAAGTGAGCCTGTGGTAGTCGGGACATTCGCTTCAGCAGCGGAAATTATCTCCTCAGTTACTTGTTGTACTGCCATATCGATGTTATCTGGCAATGGAGTAGTAGCCACAGCTGTCGAGGTATAGCCGTGCCAGTCAGCCGTATGGAGGGACCACCGGGGCAGGCGTCCTGTAGGGTGAAATTGTGAGCGACAAAAGGAGAGGAAAGTGGTTGCTCCCACAAAGGTCATCATGGACCTTCCAAGATAAATACGGAAGGAGACTCGGGCTACAAATGGATAGGTCAATGGCGGAGAAAAAGCCATGTGCCACACTGAAGTGTGTGGGTGCCCCACTGTTCAAGATGCAAACGTCAAGCTGTGTGAGAACGTTCTCAAGGTCTCTACCACAGCCCGTGCTCTCAGTTCCACCCCAAAGAGGGGGTGGGCATTGAAATCATCCAAGAGGAGGAACGGTTGTGGTAATTGGGCAACCAATGCAGTGAGGTCAGCAGGAGAGACAACAACATCTGGGGGAAGGTATAGGGAACAGATGGTAAATTCCTCTATTGCCCGGAGTCGAACAGCCACTGCCTCCAGGGTCGTAGTGAGAGGCACAGCGGCACTGGGAACGGTTCCAAGAACATAAACACAAACTCCACCAGATACCCTGTTATAGATGGAACGATTGTTGTAATAGCCCCGATAGCCACAAAGGGCTGGGATCCTCTGTGCAGAAGTGCTACACAGAATGCTGGAAATAGGCACAACAATTGCTGCAATTCGGGAATTGGCGGAAAAAACAGCCACAGTTCCACTGCATGATCATAGAGGCTCCTGGTCACTGGGACATGCAGATTGGGATGGTGCATTGGAGTCTGCAAGGGTGTTTGCCGTCGCTGATGGCGGAGGCAGAGCCTCAAAGTCCATCGCATCTGGGGATTCAGCAAAAGCCAAGTCCTCATGGGACGTGAGAATTTTTATTTCGTCCTCTGAGGCTGACGTTTGTTGTGGTGGTTCAGAAGGCCTCTGGTGGTCTGTCTTTTTGGATCTCGTTTTCTTTCGTTCGTGCATGTCTTTCGGTCTCTCCTGCTGGGAGGGCTTTTCTGCCACATTCTCAGGGACGGAGGATGTCTTCGAGGCCCTGCGACCAGCAGGTAGTGGCTTTTTCAGCCACTCACTGGCATCTGACGTACCAGCGTCAGAGACCTTAGGAGGAAGGGCATCGAGGGAGCCCTTCCTTGCAGGAGGGGCCAGAGATGTTTGTTGGTTCTCTGGCTCAGGGATGGGGACCGTTGTCCCCGGAGGTTTGGTACTCGTTGCTCTCGAAGTAGGGACCTTGGGGGCAACAGAAGAAGAGGCGCCCCCTGACATTGAAGGGGCAACTGGTAACTGTTGGGCCGGAGGGCCCAGGATGGTAGATGGAACCTGATGTGACTTTACCATAGATGTTGCTGAAGCATAGGTAGACTTCATGTTGACAGGGTGAATCTTTTCATATTTGCGCTTGGCCTCAGAATATGAGAGCCTGTCCAGGGTTTGTACTCCATTATCTTTCTCTCTTTTTGGAAAACTGTGCAATGTGGCAAGCAGGGAGAGTGGTGCTGGCCACAGTTAACACAAACTGGAGGCGGGGTACATGGGACATCTGGATGTGACGCACGTCCACACTCCCGACAGGTGGGGTTTGCATCACAGTGAGATGACATATGGCCAAACCTCCAGCACTTAAAACAGCACATAGGGGAAGGAACGTAGGGTTGGACGTCACACCGGTAAACCATCACCTTGACTTTTTCGGACAATGAATCACCCTCAAAAGCCAAGATGAAGGCACCAGTGGCAACCCTGTTGTCCTTCGGACCCCTGTATATGCGCCGAATAAACTGCACTCCTCGCCTCTCCAAGTTCTTCCAGAGTTCATCATCGGACTGGAGTAAGAGATCCTGATGAAAGATAATACCCTGGACCATGTTCAAACTTTTATGCGGTGTGATGGTAACGGGAAAATCACCCAGCTTGTCACAGGCAAGCAGTGACTGTGACTGGGCTGGGGATGACGACGTTATCTGAATCGACCCGGATCGCATCTTAGATATTCTGTCTACTTCGCCAAACTTGTCTTCAATATTCTCCACAAAAAACAGAGGCTTAGTCGACATAAACGATTCGCCATCTGTTCGACTGCACACCAGGTATCGGGGAGCATACGCCTCACCTTGATGACGAGCCTGACGTTTCTCCCACGGCGTAGCCAGGGATGGAAACGATCCACGGCGTAGCCAGGGTTGAAAACGATTGGGGGTCATAAGTTACTGCATTGAAGGAAACTCTTCCACGCTTTGAGACGCCGTTTTTACGGCCGGCCACGCATTTGTTTGCTCGTTTCATGATCATTCCTCGAGTAGCTAGGGAACTAAAGGTCCACCCAGGCAGAGCCCCGCTTGCCTGGGTAAGCCTTGTACAACTGAGGTGCGGTAGGTTCCTCAGAGGTTGATCGCTAGCGGCTGTTCAACCTCAACAGCCATGCATCTCCTCAGCACGTAGCACACCTTGAGAGTGAGGGTTCTTTTATAGAGGTTTGTACCGTCCTCGCGACCCGGGCGATGAAGCCAAGATCCCCGGACTCTGAAACGTACAACGTTCCACTGTCGCGCCGAACGATGGTCGTTGAAGCACGCACAGAGCTTACGGAGTAGCGGACTGTTGGCGCAACACAGCCCACGGCTCAGGACCCCGGGTTCGCCAAGCCCATAACCCAGCAAATGAATGCTGAGCCCCTGAGGGGAATCCAGTTTTCCTGCAGAGCAATGCATAGTGCAGGTGAAACGCTGACAAGCTGTTGTAACTCTGCTAAATGGAATAAAATAACCGCCGCAATTCCACTGGAAAATGTTATGGTTGCTGACTGGATAGGCCATGGTAGAGAGAAAAAAGAAGATTATTTCACGACCTGCTGCTGCCGATTGCGTACCTACAGAATCCAGGACCACTCCACTGGCTCTGCGAAGTTGGTGAGGGCGAGATCCTCTCCAACCTGTCTTCAGAAACAGAAGACGTGGGAAGGCGTGGCTTTAGGGCCACAGAAGTTTACTTTTTCTTCTGTTTCTGTCTCTTATCCTCTCGCTGCCCTGTTGGTTTTAAGGGCCGGGAGGGTTTCTCAGACACGGTGTCCGGTTCAGACGTAGATTGCGTAGCCCAATGACCAGGGGTGTGCAAATCCTTCTGCCGCTGGCTCAGATCCGCGGTGGTGCTCTGAGAGGCCTCGGAAGAGAGCGTCCCAAGGTACCTCTTTGTTGGAAGAGAAGTCTTCTACATGTGGCACCGGGCACCGATCTGGGATGGTTATCGAGTTGAGGGCCAGTAGTCACCTCAAGTTTCAAGTGCTGGCGGTTTGGACACATGTCTTCCCGTTGGGACGCAGCCCCTATTTGTCGTGACTGTGGCCGTCCTGTACACCCCAATGCACCTTGTACCCCACCACTTTCTTGTGTCAACTGCAGCGGCCATCACTCGCCTTGCTCACCGGACTGTCCCGCTTTCCAAAGGGAGCGCAAGATCGTAGAATATAAGACCCTCGATCGCGTAAGTTACTCTGAGACCCGCCGCAAGTATGAGAAACTCCACCCGGTATCCATGATTACTACATATGCTGCTGCCACAGTGTCATCACCTCCATCGAGGGCGGTTTCCCGACCCCCTATCACACCTTCTGTGGGCCCTTTGGGCCATCAGTTAATCTCCGCTCCCCAGACGCCAGGGGGAGCATCTTCTTCTGTGAGGCTTTTGCCTCCCCCTTCAACGGGGTCTTTGAACCCCGTCCCTCTGCCGGAGAAATGTCTTCCTTCTCCGGCAATTCCCTCAGGGAAAGGGCCTGAAGAGCGCCTTCCACCACCTCCGGCAGTTCCCACTGTGTCTGACACCCTAGATGTCAGTCGACCTATAGCTGCACGGAAAGGGTCTCTTGAGGTCTCCGAAACGCCAGTTTCGTCACAGCCAAACGTCAGCCAGTGGCTCAAAGTTCAGGTACCTGCTGGTAGCCGGGCCTCCCCATCTGCATCGACATCCGACGCCATTTCTGGGAAGCCCACTCGAGCACCAAGGCCCAAACCCAAGCGGGAGCGGGCGAGAAAAAAGGATGTCTCTCAGGAGAAAGAGCTGGCGGCAAAGGCGGCTTCCTCGATGACGTCCGCTACCAGTTCTGACTCAGACAACGAGGTCGAAATCCTTGCATCTAAAGAGGACCTTGCTCTTACAGACACCCTAGACGCAATGGATATGGACACCACAGACCCTCAGCGGGTGGCGGCAAGTGACACTGACGCGCACCGCGTCTCTTAATCACTTTCATGCCTCCCCAGCCCTTAGGCAGCACTTTCCTCCAGTGGAATTGCGGCGGTTATTTTTCCCACCTAGCAGAGCTGAAACAACTTTTAAGCTCTTCTCATATACCGTGCGTTGCCCTCCAGGAAACCTGGCTTCCGGCAACGCGAACCCCAGCCCTTTGTGGCTATCGTGGGTTTTACAAGAAGCGTCCTGCGTATGAGCATCTGGTGGCGTCTCCATTCATGTCACCAACTCTGCCTACAGTGAAGCTGTGCCCCTTCAAACACCTTTGGAGGCAGTGGCTGTTCGGATCAGGACACCACTAGCTATAACCGCCTGAAGTGCTTATCTTCCACCTGATGGTGCGGTCCCCTGCCAAGTGTTAGCTGAACTGATTGCTCAGCTCCCCCCCACCTTTCCTCATCATGGGCGATTTCAACGCCCACAATCCTTTGTGGGGTGGCAACATGAATACTAGCCGAGATTGGGAGGTTGAAAATCTTGTCTCCCAGCTCGACCTTTGTATTTTAAACACCGGTGCTCCCACGCATTTCAGTGCGGCACACGGCACCTACTCGGCCATCGACCTATTTGCAGCCCTGGCCTCGTACCATCTCTTCATTGGAGAGTGCATGACGACTTGTGTGGCAGTGACCACTTTCCGATTTTTTTGTCACTGCCCCAGCGTCATTGCCCTAGCCGACCCATTTCATCTGCTATTCGTCCTTTATTTCTCTCTATTGACATTAAAAGCAGCGTGGCAGTTCTTTCATATAGTGTTTCTTTTGTGTCTCGTTTCCACCGGTTGTCCTAGGTGGCGGTGGCCGAGTAGAGAAAGACCGACACAGGGAAATAGGATGCACGCGTGTACGGGTACAAAGTCTGAGGTGACCAGCCAGTGGGACAGCAGAAACTAGAAACACTAAGCTAGATTAGAACACGTGTTTATTAGGAAATAATACATTACTTAACTTGGACAAGTTGACATGGTAATAACCTGCCTACTGATGAGAGACTTTCCTAATGCCTGTCTGAATCCCAAGTCTTAACTGGTGCCTATCTAATTCCCAAGTGACCGATGAAGGTCAGTGGTGGCCACGAGCGGAGTTGCAGCAGAGGGCACTCGTGGCTGACGTCGTAAGATTGGTTGGTTGGTATGGAGGGTTTTTTGGGGACTAGACTACTATGGCCATCACGCCGCGCCGTGCGTGCGTGGCGGCGTGCGACGAAAGTACGTGGCGCGCACTTCAGACTTGTGCGACACCACAGTTTCATTTATAATTCTCTGAATAGAGGTTTAGTGTTGACAATCCACTACAGATTTTGTTGTTGTTTATGGGTATGAAGGACGCTCAACATACAGGTTATCAGCGCCCATTCAGAACTCTCAGGGGCAAATTGAATTCGAGAAATGTGATCCGAGGAAAATCTGGAGCCATCGAAAAAGCGCCATCGTTTCTTTCAGATCTACCCGCAAGAACATATGCATTAAAAACTTGCTTAAGTCAAGGATTAGTATGTACAGGTGCGCCCAATGTTTCGGACCAGTAAAACTAAGAACATTGATGGGAGTCTTAGGTAGAAACGAATAACTGACCAATAACAAAACCGGGAGAGCTGGTCAACCCCATGATTTTTTTAAATGTTAGGGAGTAAGCCTGACAATTCGCAAAATTTTAAAAGACAGTTGTTGGATCATCGCTTAACATAGAGGGCAGATCACTCGGCAAAAGGACTGCCGCCCTTTGATTTGAATAGAAAACAAATTGAACCAAAACGTGAGGCACAGTTAACGGTGCATCACAAGAACCACACTGGAGCAAGAATCTGTGACGTGGGACAGTGACCGATATGAACACGAGTGAGGACATCATCCCACATGCACGGTTGGAAGGATGTTCGGCACGGCCGTGTGGTGGACTTCACGACTCGCAACTTGTTATTCAGTACTTCCCGCCACTCATCCTCCCATCGACACATGACTCCGTTCCGCAACAGTGGCCAGAGCATGCAAGGGAATAGGACTCAGATAGCATACTAGCAAAACAAGCCTCTTTCGATGCGACGTCTGCCCTTTCGTTTCCTTATATGCCCATATGACCTGGGACCCTGCAGAAGGACACCAATTTCCCCAGACTTTGTTGTTGGTTTTTAGGGGACTAAACAGCTAGGTCATCAGTCCCCTAATCCTAGCTAAGAGTCCACTGTCAAGAGTGTAAAAAATAAAACACCGAAAATAAAAACTCACGAAAGGGACAAACTGACAATGAACAAGTCGTTGACAACACAAACCAAGGACACACAATAGGTAAAACAAAGTCAGGAACTCAACTAAAACTGTACATCAGAGTACCATGGCTGGCTGACCACAATGACAATAAAGGATGAACCAGTCATGCTGCACATACTAAAAACCATTTGGCATTCCACAAAATACTCGTAAAAGGACTCAAAACATGCTGGAGACGTGCAGACCTAAGAGGTCAGGCTATAGCACCCACCACTAGATGAAAAATGTAAAAACCAGCTGCGCAAATAAAACCTAAAACTGAATTAGCCATGGAGGCATTGTCACCTAAAACGAATGGTAGTTGGTCTGGGAGATTAAAAACCTGCCGTAAGTCGGCTAAAAGTGGACACTCCACCAAAAGGCGATAGATGGTAAAAGCTGGTGAGAACCACGACAGGTGGTACAATAGATCGGGTGTCCATGGGAAAAAGCACTGGCAAGTTTCCCCGAATTCTAGGGAAGTCCCCGAGCGGCAGGCACTGGACGCCGATAGGCTGTAGCACTGGCCGTCACGCCCAAAACGCATTCATATTTTTCTATACTTATAAGACGCATTTGTTGTCTGACCGTCTGTTCTCTTTTAACTCAAGATCCATACAACCAAATACCGTGATATTTGGTACACGTACACAGAATTGGTTGGTTGGTTGGGTGTTTAAAGGGGACTAAACTACCGGGTCATCAGTCCCCTGTTCCCAGCTAAGATATCACAGGGTTTCGTGTATCTCTAAAAATAAGCACCCTGCAACCAGTACACAAGACATACGGAAGACAGTGTTGGTCATGAAAAGATAAAGAAACCACAATAGAGGTGGAACAAATAATCAACTATACTTAAAACCACAGCAGATGTTGTTGGCTGGCTGATCACTAGGATAATAATGGATGAGCCAGCCATTCTGCACATACTACAACTGCCAGTCGGAAATAGGACTGACAAAACAAAAGTGACAACAGATTAAAACTATAAGCGGTGTATGCCTGAAGATCAGGCATATGCACTCACCATTAAAGCTTATGATAAAATCTAGCTGCACGAATAAAACGTAAAACACAGTCAGCCATGGAGGCGTCGTCTGCTAAAATTGAAGAAAGCGCAGTAGGCAGGTTAAAAGATCGCCGCAATGCAGCTAAAACTGGACAGTCCACCAAGATGTGGACCACAGTCAGCAGAGCGCCACAACGGCAATTTGGCGGGTCCTCTCGACGTAAGAGATGGCCGTGCGTGAGCCATGTATGGCCTATACACAGGCGACAGAGGATGACTGAGTCTCTTCGAGATGGCCTAAGAGACGTTGCATGGGAAAGGTTCTTAGACAGGTTTCGTTACTTTTTTTGGAAAACCAACCGCAATATTTGAGAAAAAGTGAATGTGCGTTTTCAATGTGTCCGTCTAAATATATATCTTCGCACTGATCTTGATGAAATTTTGCACAATTGACCTTCAAAACAAGAGGAAGGGCACTGTCTACATAAAATTTCGTTCAGTTCATGGTGGAGGGTACTTAAGGATTTTGCCAAAATGCGCAGCTTGTACATACTCCAAATTGAACTGCCAAAATGTTGTTTATCACGTTTCTTTAACATAAATGTACCCTTTTATTACATGCCAATAAATGGTTTTGTACGCTTCTGTAGAAAACCTTATTTCGAACCCTGGCAAAGCCAGGTACTTGTAGTTAGTTTATTAATATATAATAAACAAATTATTTATTCAATGTCAAACTCAATTTAGACAAACCTCTCAAAGATAAGCTATGCCCTGACTAGGTAACATTAACTATCGGTAAACTCATAAACAGAACAATTAATTTAAGACGGACGAAGCACGGCCACCGTGTTTGCGCGCCAAAATTAAGGAGCGAAGTCAGCCTTGCATCGAGCCGCCACACTGCAGTCCAGTAACATGCATAAGTAGGCTGTCACTTGACATTGATTAATGAGTTTAGAACAATGTGAAATGACTTTATATTCAATTTCCAGTTAAGAAAATGTGTGTCAAGTAGATGTTGTTACGAAGTTTGCTAGTGTTCTGCATTCTTTAACTAAAATAAATGGCATCCGGAGGACCTCAGTTTTATTCCGTAATTAGATGTGTTCCCGCCAATAGTTTAAGAATTTCAGCCTCTTCAAGCACTCTGATCTGCGTGCGCGTGCTATTATCTGCGTGGGGACATCTATAGAAGACGTCAGGTTGGTGAACTTCAAGACGATGGATGGTTTGATTTTTAAAGGGACTAAACGACTACGGTTATCAGTCCCTTGTTCCAACCGTAGAGAGTAGAATTAAAAAAAAAAGCACTACAATGCAATAGAAAACGATTTATTAAAACTCATCAACCAAAGGGGTGTAACAAGTCAAGAAGTAAAAGAAAGAAAGGAAAAACGGATAAAAGAAGAGAAAGGTGGAATGACGATAAAAGAGTGTCCTGGCCAGGTGACCACAGACATGGTAGTAGGGTATCCGACCGCTTTTTCACATTAAAACCATTTGCCTAAAACGGTGTTTCTACTCTTCGCACAGTGCGGCGGGAAATAACTACAACCTTCGCGAACACTGGAATTGCAGTACAAATCAAACTGTTGTGTGTCATTCATGGCAACATGGAGGAAAGAATCTGTTATAGAACCGGTAACATACCCCCTGTAGACATTTTCCTGTTGTACGACACACAGGTGGAGCCTCAAGGCGAAGGAGATAGCCGTGGGTTAACCCTCCATCGGGCGCACCTCCAGATGAAATTTGTGGACTAGCTCCGCCATGTTAAATTCCAAATGCGTGTTCGCTAGTCTTGAAGAAGATCTAAAGGATGGAATTACAGCAAACGTAAAGCATAATAATGGATTTATTGAACACAATACACCTTAAACTAAAGTAACCAAAATTACCAATTTCCCACAAAGAGCATTAAAAATTGGTCGAACAGACATCCATAAAAGTAATGAAGTTATTTTTAAAGGACATTAGGCAGTCTATTCTGACATGGAATCATCTTTTCTCGCCACATTTGCAACCAAAACCCGATGCTATAGCTCCCAAATCAACAGCTGAAACACAGGTATGGCACAGAACGTATACGTTGCTCAAGCAGATTGATTGATGACAAGCTGAACATTCGTGATTCTTAATCCTCCTAGCTCTTGTTTCAGGCACGCATGGTCGACGTTTTAGCCATTTGGGAGGTAATGTGGGAGAACTTTCCCGTTCCTTGTGGGGTAAAAATTTTCAGTCGAGTTTGCAGCCGAATCGATATTCCACATATATTCATAGCATACACAGGCTAAATTGTCCAGTTAGAAGATGATGACACAAGGTTTTGCAATTGGTGGCGTCATTCGTAGCAATATCTTTTACACTGGATGTAGTGTAATAATGATGTGACTCTTCACACTATGAATAGTACAAGGTATCTACTTAGACTACTTCGTCGTCTTATCGTTTCCAAAATAAAAACTCCTCACATATTTTCTTCTCTTCTTCATAATCCCGAGCTGTTCCCTAAACTTCCTGTTCAGTTGCTGAGTCCTCCTTGCCTTCTCCTACCTCATCCTGAGAGTGGGTGTCTCTCTCATCGACTAAATCTTCGAGTGCGGCTGGATCTTCAGCAGTTTCGTCCTCGAGGAGGCGCATTATTTCCACAAGATCATTGGCTTAGAGGCATAATATACTTTTCTGGACATTTCAGCAGAAAATATGGATGTGATAACGTAGGAAAAGAAAGGAAAACTGAAATTAGAACTCGATCAGGCGCACTCAGTCTGAAGGGCCAGGGTCGTCAAAGTCTTCTTTTTTTCCGAAGGTAACGGTGAAAATCACAGAGGATAGACTTATTTTGATTGAAACGAAGTAATAAAATAAAAATATCTTGAAAAATCTCACCTTAAAAACTATAACTTAATCGGGCGCAGACGGCCTGTGAGGCCCAAGGAGTTCCCCGTGATCCGCGTGGAAATCGACGGCAGCCTGCGGATCGGCACTGTGTGAGGTTCCCAAAGTTATTGTTAAGCACCGGAATCAAAAAGAGTTTTGCTGGCCTGTGAGGCCGACTGCGCCCGACGGGGGGTTAAACACATGTGCCCAATACAGAGGCGGCAGAAGACGACCGACTCTCGACGTATGGGCCGCAGTGAAGATTTCCACAGAGCTGTGGATAGCTTCACAGCCCGAAGCTTATTCAGCACACTCGCGGTAGCCCATTCGGTGCTCCAAGTCTAACGCACCTTCCGGCGCAATGCCAATTTCAGATCTAGTTTCGTGACGCCAATATCTAAAGGTGTTGCTGTAGTGGCCTGCTTAGCCAACATATCAACATCTTCATTCCCCTGTATGCCAATGTGGCGGAGGTTCCACACAAAGACCACAGAAACTATATAGTATCTTGGGTTGACTGCACTAATCGGTGGTGAGAGAAACACTGGTCGATCGCCTATAAGCCAGTCAGGAAGTCACTACAAATGACAAATGATCCCCTGGGTGTTCCAGAGCCCTTACAATGGCGACAAGGTCTGCGTTAAAGATACTAGTCTCGCGGGGCAGAGAATGCTGTTGAACACGGTCGTCATGCTTCCCAAATGGTGGGGTTCAGACAATGCAGGACGTTTAGATGCCGCCAGCACTTTTGTCTGAACTGCCGGAGATGCTGTACCCAAAGAAGACGGTCATCAAACAACATTACTAAACATCTGTGCGTCTCTTCGACATGTAGCAGGTCACCAGCTAAATAAATTACGTTTTCTGGGTGTACTGCCCGACATCGACAGAAATACATCAACAGGTTTTCGATGCAGAGAACTGAAAACCATCGGCAAACCTCAAGACTGAGCCTTTCGAATCGCTAGCTGCAACCGTCGTTCAGCAACGCCCATGCTGGTAGAACTAAAATACATGCAGAAGTCATCGACATACAAGGACGTGGGTACAGATAACCCCACAGCAGCAGCGAGACCATTAATGGCCACTAGGGACACTAAGTACGGAACCCTGGGGGACACAGTTTTCTTGATAATGAGGTGAGCTGAGACAAGTACCAACATGAACACTAAAAGAACACAATGCGAGGAAGTTTTGTATGAATATAGGAACTGGACCACATAAGCCCCAGCCGTGCAGCGTAGACATTATATGATGGCGCCAAGTGGTGTTATAAGCCTTTCGCAGGTCAAAGAAGACCAGATGTTCGCGGCAAGTAAAGGCTGTACGCACGGCCGACTCCAGCGTCACGAGGTTGTCGATAGTGGAGCGGCGATCCATATACGCCTCCGACTCACCATGCGTTCGCAAAACTTGCAAGGGACGTTGGTGAGGCCACCTGCGGACCTGCCCCAGGTTTCATCATCGAGATGATGACGCTATCCCGTCACTGGGATGGGCAAACATCCTCAACCCAGAGAAGAATGAGCAGATAGAGAAGCTGGTGCTTAAGAGCCCACTGATAGGTGCCAGAGGAACTGAATGTGAATGCAATCGGGTCTAGGGGATGTATCGAGACAAGGTCACTGTCAAACACCCACTCAGAAAAGGGACAGTGTATGCTTCCTGGCGTCGCGTTTGAAAAGATATCGGATTTCGCTCCATGCACACTTTAAGGGCACGGAAGCCTGCACCATATGCAGCAGTCGCTGAGGTGCAAGCATAGTGGATTGCCCAGTGCTCTGCTATGGTGAGAGAGTCAGTATAGAATGTACCCTGAATTCTAAGACACGGAATTCTCGCTGTTGGGGGATGCATTAAGTGGCGTCGATCTTGTGACCATACCCGTGAGCAGATGCACGGGATCCAATGGAGGCTACATACCAATCCCAAGAGGCCCTCTAGCTGTGCTGGATCAATCACCGTGACCGTGCCCAGAGACGCTTCAAGGCGATAAGATTATCGATTGAAGGGTGGCGTCCCTGGCACTGTAGTGTTCGCTGACATTCCCGGATGGCCTCTCCGGTGTCCACAAGGGGGCACACGTACGGTCGAGTGATCCGAGTGAGCTGGGATCGGTTTTCTCAGCAGCAGAAGTGATGGCCTCTGTGACCTGCTGAACAGCGGCACGTCGCCCAAAAGAGGAGAGGCAATTGCAGCTGCCATGGAATAAGCTGACCAGTCAGCCCTATAGAGGGACCAGCAAGGCATATGGTCAGCAGGACACTGTGGAAGTGACAGGAAGATAGGTCATCGTGGACCTTCCAAGTGAAATGTGGAAGCAGGCTGCAGACAGAAGAGTCTATGGTGGAATATGTTTCATGCACTACGCTAAAATGTGTAGCAGCACTGGTGTTGAGCCAGATGTTAAGGTGCATTAACAGAGCCTCAACATCTCTACCCAGCGCCGAGATCTGTGAGCCACCCCACAAAGTGTGATGGGTGTTGAAATCCCCCAAGAGAGAAGGGTGGAAGTTTGACGACCAAGGCAGTGAGGTCTACAGGAGAGAGCCTCATCTGGTGGAAGGTAGACAGAATACATAGGAACATCATACACTGCCCGGAGCCGAACAGAAACTGCCTCTAGAGATGTGTGAAGAGGCACAGCAGAGCTTGAGACGGAGACGAAGGTGTAAATGCAGACTTCACCAGAAATTCTGTCATAAGTGGAACTACTTTTAAAATGGCCCCAGTAGCCTCGAAGGGCATGGGACCGCATTGCTGAAAACCAGGTTTCCTGTAGAGCAATACAGAGAGCAGATGTTAGGGTTACAAGTTATCGTAGTTCAGCTAGGTGGGGGGAGGGGGGGGGAAAGCCGACACAATTCCACTGGAGGATTCTGCTTTCTCCATGCTGAACCGCCATGATGAAGCAGATCATTCCATAGGATCATCTGCTACCATCTGCTCGGAATCCACAGAACCAGAGATCTTATGGTCTGGCGAATCAGTAAGTGCGAGATCCTCAGGAGATGCGAGGATCTCGACTCCATCCTCTGAAGCAGAAGATGTGGGTGACTGTGGCTTTGAAACCACCG
This sequence comes from Locusta migratoria, assembly GCA_026315105.1. Classification (NCBI taxonomy): domain Eukaryota; kingdom Metazoa; phylum Arthropoda; class Insecta; order Orthoptera; family Acrididae; genus Locusta; species Locusta migratoria. The sequence continues at coordinate 394,690,116 of CM048745.1, forward strand.
AACATTCCGTTTTCTTATTTCTCTTCTTCTTTTCCTCTCGCTGGCCCTTTGGTTTGCAGAGCTACGAGGGCTTCTCAGAAGCAGCATACGGCATGAATGAAGAGCGGGAGGCTCTTACACCAACAGGTTGTGGATCTTTAAGCCTGCAGCCAAGATCCTCTGGAGAATTCTGAGTAGCCTTGGAAGGGGGTTTCTCAAGGGACCCCTTCCAAGCGAGAGGGGCCGGAGGAGGCTTCTCCTTCTCCAGCTTAGAGGTGGAGACTGATGTTTTAGGGGTTCTTGCTCCCACAGTTGAAAGAGTGGCAACCAACGAAGAGGAAGTGCCTCCAGCTGTCAGGGGGCAGGGTCAATTGATTGGGCCTGGGGGCCCACTGGCATTGTTTGCACGGAGTGTAAAGCAGGCACAGTAGATGACGACGACGAGACTGCGCAGCATAGGAGTTAACCAGGCACAGCACACAGGGTGGAGTTTCTGACACTTTCTCTTTTCCTCTGAGTAGGTTAGTTGGTCCCAGGGCTTGTATTTCAAGATTTTTCTTTCTTGCTGCAGAACCGTGCACGTAGATGGGAAGGGGAGTGATTTAGGCCACACATACTGAAGGAGGGGTGCAGGGGACGTTAGGATGGACAGCACATCTGCACTCCCGACATGTAGGATTGGCATCACATTGGGAGGACACATGCCCAAACCTCCAGCACTTAAAACAACACACTGGAGGAGGAACGGTATATCATCACCTTGACCTTCTCAGGCAATGAATCACCCTCGAAAGCCAAGATGAAAGCACAATGACAGCCCTGTTGTCCTTCAGATCCCTATGGACTTGTCGAATAAAATGAACTCCCCACCGTTCTAGTTTCACACGCAGTTCGTTGTCAGACTACAGAAAAAGATCTCTGTGGAATATTATTCCCTGCACCATGTTTAAGGTCTTGTGCGGTGTTACACTAATGGAAACATCACCCCACATCGCCCACCTTGTCACAGGCTAGCAATGCCCGTGACTCGACCAGGGATGAGGTTGTTATTAATACCGACCCAGAGCGCATTTTGGATATCCCTTCCACTTTGCCATAGTTGTCCTCCAAGTTTTCCACGATTAACAAGGGCTTAGTAGTCTTAAAGGAGTCCCCATCAGTGCGGCTACAGACAATGTATTTAGGAGCATAAGCCTCACCCTGTTGTTGTTGTTGTTGTTGTTGGGTTTTTAAAGGGGACTCAACTGCTGGGTTATCAGTCCCCTTTTCCCTGTTAAGAGTTAACTTCTAAAAGTTTCCTTTTCGTCGCATTGTACCCGAGGTCCAGCGTACTCTGGGCACAGAGAGACAGTCAATGGTAAAATAATGACATGAAACAAAGAACAAGACAGAAGTTGACAAAAGAGACAGTAAGCTAAAACAAGGCAGCAGAAGCGTGTGGCTGACTGATCACAAAATAATACAGGATGAGCCAGCCACTCTGCACACTTTAAAATCGTCAATTGAAAATCAAGTCATAAACCGTAAAATAACAGCGGCCTATTGTTCTGGAGGGGTTGAAGCCCGACAGGGCGGGCTTATAGGCCCCACCACTAAATAGACCAATAAAAGCAAGTTGCGCGAATAAAACCTAAAACACGATCGACCATAGAGGCATTGTCAGATAAAATCAATGGAAGCTCGGAAGGCAGTGCAAAAGACTGCCTCAAGTCGGCTAAAAGTAAGCAGTCCACCAGAACGTGGACCACAGTCAATAGGGCGCCACAACGGCAAGTTGGTGGGTCCTCTCGTCGTAGAAGATGGCCGTGCGTCAACCACGTATGTCCAATACGCAGTCTGCAGATGACTACTGACTCCCTACGAGAGGCTCGCAGGGAGGATCGCCAGACGGCCGTGGTGGGCTTGATTATGCGCAGCTTATTTGGTTCAGTCAAGGCAGCCCATTCCGAGGTCCAAATCCCCAGAACCTTACGGGTCAGTTGTTGCCTGAAGTCCTGGTCTTGGAGACCTATCTTTAAGGGTCGTGATGTGGTGGCCTGCTTGGCCAGGCGATCAACCCGTTCATTACCCGGAATGCCTACGTGGCCCGGGGTCCAAATGAACACCACCGAACGGCCTGACTCGCCCAAAGCGAAAACGGCGTCCTGATTGGACTGAACCAAATGGTGCTTTGGCATAAACTTGTCTAGGGCGATCAAGGCACTCAGGGAGTCACTACAGATAACTATAGACTCCCCGGGGCAGGCACGGAAATGTTTAAGAGCGCGGAGGCTTTTGAGGCACCGGACAAGTCTAACCTAAGCTGTAGGCGAGGTACACACCATGGAGGTGTATGGGAAAGGTAGCGGAATGTGGTAGGGATAGGAAGGGATGCGATTGAAGAAAAAAGGGAACGAACACGAACCGCAATCGGGAAACCCGACCGTGGACGTCGTCGTGGGGAAGGGAGAACGGCAGCTGGGAACAGAAGCCTGTGATTTGGGTGGTCGGGTGAGGCATGAATACGGGCGACATACGAAGCCAGTAGCTGCTGCCGGCGGATTCGGAGGGGGGGAACCCCAGCCTCAGCAAGGAGACTTGTCACGGGACTTGTGCGGAAGGCACCTGTCGCTAAACGTACGCCACTATGGTGTATTGGGTCCAAGACACGCAGTGCAGAAGGGGCTGCAGAATCGTATACCAGGCTACCATAATCCAGACGGGATTGGATAAGAGCCCTATACAGTTGCAGGAGAGATGTACGAGCTGCTCCCCAAGTGGTATGGCTTAGGCAACGAAGGACATTCAGGTGGCGCCAACACTTCTTCCGCAGCTGTTGCAGGTGTGGGACCCACGTGAGCCGGGAATCGAACAGCATACCTAAAAAACGGTGCGTCTGAACGACACAAAGCAAATCCTGACCCAAATACAGCTCAGGGTCTGGGTGTACTGCCCGACGGCGACAGAAGTGCATGACCCGTGTTTTGGCGGCTGAGAACTGGAATCCATGGGTCGTGGCCCAGGACTGAGCTTTTGTGATGGCCCCCTGCAAACGCCTTTCAGCGACACCCATGCCGTGAGAACTGAAATATAGGCAGAAGTCATCGGCATAGAGTGAGGAGGATACGGTTGATCCCACTGCCGCAGCAAAGCCGTCGATAGCGATCAGAAAGAGAGGAACACTAAGGACCGAGCCCTGCGGGACTCCATTCTCCTGTATACGGGGTGAGCTAAGACAGGTACTGACACGAACTCTGAAAGAGCGAAGCGATAGAAAGTTCTGTATAAATAGCGGGAGTGAGCCCCGCAAGCCCCAACCGTGCAGTGTGGCCAGAATGTGATGGCGCCATGTGGTGTCGTAGGCCTTCCTGAGGTCAAAAAAGACGGCAACAAGGTGTTCGCGTCTGCTGAAAGCCGTACGGATGGCCGACTCCAGAGTTACCAGGTTGTCTACAGTGGAGCGGCCTTGGCGGAAGGCCCCCTGTCGTGGGGACAACAGACCCCGACGTTCTAGTATCCATATGAGCCGCCGATTCACCATACGTTCTAAGAGCTTGCACAGAACGTTGGTGAGGCAGATCGGACGGTAGCTATCAGCCACCAGTGGGTCAGCACCAGGTTTCATCACGGGGATGACGATGCTTTCCCGCCATTGTGATGGGAAAGCCCCCTCCGTCCATAGATGGTTGAACAGGGTGAGAAGCTGGTGTTGGGACTCTGCTGAAAGATGGCGAAGGAATCGGCTGTGAATCCGGTCTGGTCCCGGGGTGGTATCTGGGCATGCAGCAAGGGCAGTTTCGAATTCCCACTGACTGAATGGCGCATTGTATGCTTCGTCACGGCGGTTACAGAATGACAGATGCCGCCGTTCTGCCCGCACTTTTAGTGCACGGAAAGCCGCACTGTAAGCTGCAGTTGCGGAGTTGTAAGCGTAATGGTCCGCCATGTGTTCTGCGATAGCAGTGGGGTCTGTGCAAACAGTGCCCTGAATGTTTAAGCTGGGAATTGCTGCTGGTGGATGGTGCCCAAAAAGGCGCCGAACCTGAGACCACACCTGAGATGAGGATGCACAGGAGCCAATGTTGCCGACATACTGCTCCCAACAGTCCCGCTTACTTTGTCGGATGAGCTGTCGAGCTCGGGCCCGGAGCCGTTTAAAGACGATCAGGTTGTCCATGGTGGGATGACGGCGATGGCGCTGGAGCGCCTGTCGACGATCCCGGATAGCCGCGGCGATTTCTGGCGTCCACCAGGGCACGGATCTACGCCGAGGGGAGCCAGAAGTGGTGGGAATAGTTGCCTCAGCGGCTGATACTATGGAACTGGTGACCTGGTGAACCGCCATGTCCACATCAGTTGGTAGTGAAACGGGAACCACAGCGGCTGATGCATAACGTTGCCAGTCAGCTCTACGGAGAGACCATCGAGGCTGGTAGCCGGTAGGTTGAAAATGCAGTAGCGACATGAGGATAGGGAAGTGGTCGCTACCGCATAGGTCACCATGGACCTCCCATCGTAAATGGGGAAGCAGGCTCGGACTGGAAACAGAAAGATCTATTGCCGAATACGTGCCTTGCGCCAAGCAAAAGTGAGTGGGGGCACCATTGTTTAAGAGACAGACGTCTAGCTGTGAGAAAAGTGCCTCCACATCTCTACCGCGACCTGTCGTCTATGTTCCACCCCACAGTGGGTGGTGGGCATTAAAATCCCCCAATAGGAGGAATGGTGGGGGTAGTTGTGCTATCAATGTAGCGATATCAGCGATAGAGACAGCTTCATCCGGGGGAAGGTAGATAGAGCAGATGGTGAATTCCTGCATCGCCCGGATTCTAACAGCAACTGCCTCCAGAGTCGTGTGGAGAGGCACAGTAGCACTGGGGACAGTTGCGAGGATGTAGATACAGACCCCTCCTGAGGCTCTGTCGTATGTCACGCGGTTCTTATAATATCCCCGATAGCCACGAAGGGCTGGGGTCTGCTGGGCAGGAAACCACGTTTCCTGCAACGCCAAACAAACCACAGGAAAGCGGAACAACAACTGCTGCAATTCAGCCAGGCGGTTGAAAAAACGACCGCAATTCCACTGAAGGACTACATGATTGCCGACCTGAAAAGCCATATTAAAGTTTAGGATCGGTTTCATCCATCGGTACGTCTGCTCCCAGGTGTTCGGGATTGCCAGTGTCTGCAGTCCTGGATTCTGGAGAACGCAGTATTGCGAGATCCTCGGCAGACGCGAGGATCTCAACCTCATCCTCCGAAGTAGAAGATGAGGATGCACGTGGCTTTCGAGCCACCAAAGTCTCCTTCTTCGTTTTCTTCTGTCGTCCCTCTCGCTGGCCCTTCGGTTTAGAGGCCTGGGAGGGCTTCTCAGCAGTCGCATCAGGGTTGGAAGAAGAGCGAGAAGCCCTTCTACCAGCAGGTCGGGAACTCTTCAGCCGTCGGCTGGGATCCCCACGTTCACTGCGAGAAGCCTCGGAAGGGAGTGTCCCAAGGGACCCCTTCCGAGCGAGAGGAGCCTGTTCCTTCTCCGGCTGGGAGACGGGGACCGATGTCCCCGAAGGAGAGGAGGTAATTGCTCCCACAGGTGGTGGTGTGGGAGCAACAGATGAAGAGGTGCCCCCACCCATTGAGGGGGCAGTAGAACGTTGTTGGCCCATAGGGCCCGTGGACGGAGGGAAAACTGGTGCTGTTGTACGGGGTAAAGCTGGTGCCGCTGTAACTGCAGCAAAAGATGTTGACATCTTTACCGGATGAAGCCGATCATACTTTTTTCGCGCCTCTGAGTAAGTCAAACGGTCCAGAGTCTTTATCTCCATAATTTTCCTCTCACGATGCAATACTCCACAGTTCGGCGAGCATGGCGGATGGTGTTGCCCACAGTTCACACAAACTGGAGGTGGAGTACATGGAGCGTCTGGGTGCGATGGTCGCCCACATTCCCTGCAGTTAGGGCTGGAAGTACAACGGGAGGACATGTGCCCGAACTTCCAGCACCTAAAACACCGCATAGGGGGAGGGACATAGGGCTTTACGTCGCACCGGTATACCATCACCTTGACCTTTTCAGGCAGTGTATCGCCTTCGAAGGCCAAGATAAAAGCACCGGTGGCAACCCTCTGGTCTTTAGGTCCCCTGTGCACTCGCCGAACGAAGTGAAGCCCCCGACGTTCCAAGTATGTTCTCAACTCCTCATCGGTCTGAGAGAGGAGATCTCTATGGTAGATTAGACCCTGGACCATGTTGAGGGACTTATGAGGCGTGATACTGACTGGAACATCACCCAGCTTGTCGCAGGCAAGTAATGCCCTCGACTGTGCTGGGGACGCCGTCTGTATCAACACTGCCCCACTGCGCATTTTCGAAAAGGATTCTATTTCACCGAATTTATCTTCTAGCTTTTCCACGAAAAACTGCGGCTTAGTGGTCATAAATGACTCTCCATCTAAACGCGCACAAACAAGGTATTGTGGTGAATATGGCTCTGATCTATTCCGGGCTTGTCGTTCCTCTCACGGGGTGGCGAGGGAAGGAAACGCCTTAGGGTCATATGTAGACACGTTGAATTCTGTCTTGCCACGCTTAGAGACGCCGTTTTCGCGACCGGCCACGCTTTTATTTGCTCGTTTCATTGTCGTCCCACGAGCAGCTAGGGAAAAGAGGTCCACCCAGGCAGAGCCCCGCTTGCCTGAGGTGCGGCAGGTTCCTCAGAGGTTGCTCGCTAGCGGCTGTTCAACCTCAACAGCCATGCATCTCCTCGGCACGTAGCACACCTTGAGATTGAGGGTTTTTTTAGAGAGGTTTTTACCGTCCTCGTGACCCGGGCGATTAAGCCAAGATCCCCGGGCTCTGAAACGTACAACGTTCCACCGTCGCGCCGAACGGTCGTTGTAGCGGACTGTTGGCGCGAAAGTGCCCACAGCTCAGGACCCCGGGTTCGCCAAGCCCATACCCAGCAAATTAATGCTGAGCCCCTGAGGGGTGAGACAGTTCCAGTGAGATGGTGGAAGGAGATATCACTATTTAAAGTATGTTCTTTTTTGTTATTGTAAGAGTTTATTGCCTTGGGTTATATGAATACACATTTGTACAAGTTTGTAAGGGACAACATTTTTTAAGGTTTCTTTTCACATGCCATAGCACAGTTCTGAGTTTATATTTCTTTACACAAGTTTAAATCTTTATATATTACGTGTCCATAGCGCACGGCTTATCGTAGTCATTGTTCTATTCTTCGTAAAACCTCGCATCGGAAAGCGCTGCCGGTAGCTCTGTGACATAATAGTCACTTGACAACAATGAGTGTAGCAGCGCTGAGCGCTCCATTAGTCTGCACTCTGCAGAAGGTCGCGACGGTTGTACATCACGAGTGGACCTCGTGCGTGAAGGGCTTTGATTTCGTACTGTGCGTTGTGTTTTCCCTTCTCCTCTTCTGCCGGAGTGGATTACACTTACATTTGCAGCTTGCTACGAAGACCGTCGCAGCGTGCTGAGTCCCAGTCTATTATTTCATATTACTTTAAGTCCGTTTTTAAACACTGCGCGTCCTTTTGCTTTCAGTCCGTTTACGGAGAAATTATTGTACTGCTTCAGTGGCATACGAATGTGATTTCAGTCGGTATACTCATTTGTCTTTAACAGCACTGCACAGTTTGAAATCTTGTTAATTGAGATCCGATTAACCTCCTTTTTATACGTCTTTTACCATTCATAATAGGCACCACACTGTTCATAGTGGTCCTAACTGAAAGTGTTCGTCACAGTCTGCACAGCTATTTATGTAACATTTAGTTCATAAGTGCAATTAGAGCGCTACCATTATAACAGTTCTTCACATTGTGCTTCGACAATACATTATTTTGCGACATATGTCTATGTCAATGGCTGATCGTAAAGTTCTATTTTCCAGCAATATCCTTTTCGTTCACATTATTTACCATTTGGTAAGTTTTGTGAGTTACAAGTCTGTTTTAGGTTCAGTGAATCACATTTTAAGGTGTAACGCCGCATTTCTCGGTTTAAAAAATCACATTTATGAAACATTGACAAGATAGCGGTATATTGTATGCATCAGTCATATATACAGTAAAAATATAATACAAACTGTTTCGTTCGACGAAACGGCAATGTCAGACCCGCACGGTTATTTAGGGCAAAAATTTAAATAGAGCGGTACCTAAGAGAGAGAGTTTAATCAGAGAATTATCGCAATCACTGCAACCAAAATTGCAACTGCAACCTCCACGCCAGTTCACACCCCCGACAATCTCACGTAAATGCGCAAAGCGTGGGCGTGCCTATGAGGGGTAAAAGGAATCTTCTGCAGCAGGGCACGTCAGAATCCAGAACACGTCCTACAGCACCCTGAAGTCAACCGAGCAACGGGCTGCGATTCAACATTTAAAGGCATGACTTACAAATTTATTTAAAATATTACAATGGCCTATACTGCATAAAATTATAATTAAAATGGTAACTCAAATCAAATGTTTGTTAAGCGTATGGGACTTAACTGCGGGGTCATCAGTCCCTAAACTTACAAGCTACTTATCAACTAGCTTATCCTAAAGACGGCACAAATATCCATGCCCGAGGGGGGATTCGAACCCTCGACCGTAGTGGCCGTGCAGACCGTGACTGGAGCGCCTCAGTCCCCTCGGCCACCGCGGCCGGCAAATGGTAACTACTTTCGCCTGCACAAGTCAGTCCTGTAAACAAGCAGACAAAAAATAGTTACAGAGGACAAATAAAAAATCAATTTACAATAAGAGCTTAACAATTAAAAACTACCACACAAACATTATGTTCGCTTGCCACGCGTCTTAGCATGTAAGATCATAATATTTGACTGAAATTAAAAAAGCGCTAATTGTGGCATGTCATACAAAGTCAAATAAACATCAAATGGATAAGACATTTCAAGCGCTCTATAAAAATACATAAAACAATACAAATAGCTATGTGGTTAAATGTGGACTGTGCCACTTGTCGGAAGAATAGAAATAAACAAAAAAAACTGTCATGTTACGTCAACACAAGTCTGTTGTGTATGATCTGACCCTTCATACTATAAAATATCTATTACAAAAATTTTGCGTACAAACAATCGTCAGAATAAAAAAATATACTTTTTATCAATGTTACTTCCACACAAATCTGCTAAACATGATTTGATCTCTCAAACTAAGAAGTGTCGTATAAAAACCTTTGCATACAAACTAATATCAAAAATGTTGTGCCCCGCGGGAGTAACCGAGCGGTCTTGGGCGCCATGTAGTGGCCTTCTGCGTCGGAGGATCAAATCCTCCCTGGGGTACGGATGTTTGTGTTGTCTTTATTATAAGTTAATTCATAAGTAGTTTGTCAGTTTAGGAACTGATGATACCGCAGTTAAGTCCCATAAGCTTTACAAACATTTAAATTTTTTTTCACTAACTGACAGTTAAAGGTTGTTGTTGGTTTGTAGGGGACTAAACAGCTAGATCATCAGTCCCCTGTTGCTAGCTAAGAGTCCACTGTCAGAAGCTTAAAAAGTAAAACACCGAGTCTAATTTAATATTAAAAATCTACTAATGATAAAAATTGTTAATGTCTGACAACACAAAGAGAGACAGTCACACAGATATTCCTAACAATGACAAGGAATGGGAAGTAAAAGCAAATGACAAGGAATGGGAAGTAAAATGATGATGATGATGTTGGGTGTTTAAAGGGGACTCAACTGCTGGGTTATCAGTCCCCTGCTCCAAGCTAAGAGTTAACTTTTAAAAGTTTCCGTTTTGTCGCATTGTACTCGAAGTCCAGTATACTCCGGGTACAGAGAGACAGTCAATGGTAAAATGATGACATACAACAATAAACAAGACAGGAGTTGACAAAATAGACAAAACTAAAACAAGGCAGCAGAAGCGTGTGGCTGGCTGATCACAAGAATAATACAGGATGAGCCAGCCACTCTGCACACTTTAAAATCCTTAATTGAAAAACAAGTCATAACCCATAAAATGACAGCGGCCTATTGTTCTGTAGGGGTTGAAGCCCGACATGGCGGGCTTATAAGCCTCACCACTAAATAGACCAATAAAAGCCAGTTGCGCGAATAAAACCTAAAACACGATCGACCATAGAGGCATCGTCTGATAAAACCAATGGAAGCTCACAAGGCAGGGTAAAAGACTGCCTCAAGTCGGCTAAAAGTAAGCAGTCCACCAGAATGCGGACCACAGTCAATAGTGCACCACAACGGCAAGTTGCTGGGTCCTCTCGTCGTAGAAGGTGGCCGTGTGTCAACCACGTATGTCCAATTCGTAGTCTGCAGATGACTACTGACTCCCTACGAGAGGCTCGCAGGGAGGATCGCCACACAGCCGTGTTCTCCTTTATAGCCCTGAGTTTGTTGGGCGTGATCAGGCTACGCCACTCAGTAGCCCAGATTGGTTGGTTGGTTGGGTGGATGGATGGATGTTTAAGGGGGACCAAACTGCAACGATCATCAGTCCCCCATTTCACTGTGGGTGTAAAATAGACAGGCTCAGAGTTAAAGTGTAAAGTGGGAGGAAAATCCCACTGAGTCCATAAAACATCTAAAACGACAAGAAACAAAACGAAAGGAGACCATCACACAAGACAGCTTATAACAAGGAAGCCGATGGCTGTGGCTGACCGACCATAAAAATAAAATAGGAAACGTCAACCACTCGGCAGTACAAGGAAATCTCTAGTTAGAGAGAATGATAAAACCCTCTGCCCGAATAAAAAGTAAAACGGAATCTCCCATTGTAGCATCGTTACCTAAAACTTCTGATAAAATAGCAGAGAGGTTAAAATTTCTCCGCAAGGCGGCTAAAACGGTGCAGTTCAGCAATATGTGGACGACTGGGGCGGGTCCTCCCCCGAAGGAAATGTCCATGAGTGAGCCACGTGTGCCCAATTCGGAGGCGACACAAAACCACCGTGTCCCGGCGAGATTCACGTATTGAAGGAGCGGCACGCAGCCGTAGTCTCCTTGACAACCCGAAGCTTGTGCGTGCTCAGGTTGCGCCACTCAGCATCCCAAAGCTGATGTACCCGACGGCGCAACAAGGTACGGAGATCTGAAGCTGGGAGGCCGATCTCTAAGGTAGGGGCATTAACCGCCTGTTTGGCAAGCCCATCGGCACGTTCGTTGCCTGGGATGCCGATGTGACCCGGAGACCAAAGGAACACCACTGATCTGCCAGACTGAACAAGGGCAAAAACAGCCACTCGGATGGCCATCACCAATGGCGAACGTGGGTAACACTGTTCCAGAGCGCGTAAGCTGCTCAGGGAGTCACTACAATGAAGGAAAGACTCACCTGAGCAGGAATGCATATGCTCGAGAGCACGGAAGATGGCCACCAGTTCTGCAGTATGAACACTGCAGCCCTCTGGCAGAGACAGCTGCTCAACGTGGTCGCCATGGACGTAGGCAAGGCCAATGCGGCCGTTTACCATCGAGCCGTCCGTATAAATTATGAGCTCACGATCGCGAAATGACAGCACTGTCCAGAGTTCAGAAACCGGGAGGCCGATCTCTAAAACAGGCACATCGACAGCCTGTTTGGCCAGCGTATGAGCACATTCGTTGCCCGGGATACCGACATGACCTGGAGACCAGAGAAACACCACTGATCGACCAGACCTATCAAGGGCACATCTTCTCTCCTGAATTCCTAACACCAGAGGAGAACGCGAGTAGCACTGGTCGTGGGCTCACAGTCTACTCCAGGAGTCACTGCAGACAAGGAAAGATCACCTGAGCAAGAACGAATGTGCTCGAGAGCGCGGGAAATTTCCACCAGTACTCCTTTAACGCAACGAAGGCCGGGGGGTAATTGAGACAGAGGCGCGAGTGTAAGGTTCAGAAAAGACCTCATCAAGTGTTTTTGTGGTTTTAGGGCGTACAACTGCTGAGGTCATTAGCGCCCAACACTGCCCTAAGTAAAATCGAACCGGTGTTAGAACTTAAATGGCTTTCACCATATTTGCACGATGTATAAAAAGTAAAACTCTGTTAGCAGAATGAGGATCATCAGCTAAAATATCAGACATTTCGAATGGTAAACATAGATCATGACGGAGACGATTAAAAAACTGACATTGCACTAAAAGATGGTACACAGTAAAAGGTTCATCACAGTGCTCACGTAAGGGAGCAGGATCACCACGTAGTAAATACTGGTGGCTACAACGGCAGTGGCCAATACGAAGCCGGGCCAGAACAATCTCCTCTCGGCGGGAGGGACGAGATGACTTTGACCAGAGATCAGGCACAGGTTTAATGGCTCGCAATTTGTTCCCTGACAGGGATGACCAATGTAAATACCGAAGGGAGATAATATGCTGCGAGACACCAGCGCGAAGGTCATCAGAGCTGGTATAAAATGTAGATAGCCGAGGAAGAACTGCCTCCTTCGCAGCCGTATCCGTAGATTCATTTCCCCAACACTCCCACGTGGCCAGGGACCCACAGAAACGTCACAGTAGTTCCGCTCGCTGAAAGAGAGGTAAGGCTTTGTACCAGGGGATGGGCAGGATATAGCGTGCGAAGGCTCAACACAGCACTCAGAGAGTCCGAGCAAATGACAGTCTTATTGAGCGAGTCGAGTATCGCCGGGCGCGTTGAGTGGCTTGATATATTGCGTACAGCTCAGCTGTAAAAATGGAACTCCACTCAGGAAGACGATATTTAAAAGAGACGTTGTCAAGTACAAAGGCACACCCAACACCCTGGTCTGTGAGCCATCAGTGTAGATGAACCAATTGTCATCAAAGTTGAACCGAAGTGCGAGAAATTCTCTCTGATAAACAAAACTAGGTGTGGAGTCCTTTGGAAGAGAATGAAAAAGTTAACACATACTTCGGGGCTTCGCCACGGTGGAGAGGTGCTCTCCAGTCGAGAAATTGTAACGCCGAGCTGGCCGAGTAACGAACGCAAGCGTACTCCTCAGCAAGTGTGGCAGGGTCCTTGCACACTTCAGTTGATGCAGATCCCAGGGATACCTGGTGGTGTCTGTAGACTTGATTTTGCCCCAGACCTGTGAAAAAGAGGCGCCTGTCACAATAGCAGAGATGTATCTCCCCCAACATCTCCGTTTCCGACTTTTGTTAAGCTGGCGGACACGAGTGCGGCGCTGCTTAAAGGCAATTAGGCTATAATACTTTCAATACCCTAATATTTGAAATGGAACTACAATTTTGGTGTTCGTATATTTATACAACCCCCGAGCATCGCTACATGCCTCTCCCGGCGCATCATCCTTTATATCGCCATTCATATGAAAACATCCACTTCCTTTAACCACTCTTAATCACTGCGAATATGAAGCATTTGAACGGCAAAAGAAAGTGAGTTGGGAGCACTCCATGTTTCGATATTCTCTTATTTTAATGCTTCAGATGCGCTGCATAACAGCGTCTTTGGTCGAGGCGAATATCCAATCAGTGAGATGATTGTTGGAGAATGTAGAACTTGATCCAAGCTGTAGATAGGAAAATTTCTACTTCTTTTTACCACTTTTAATGGCTAAATGCACAAATAATATTTATATTCGTGAAATCTACGACAAACAATCTTTCGAAATATGTAACTTTCATTGGCCTTTTTGTACTAATAAATTAGTAACCTGTACCACAATTTTCGTGTTAGCGTAGTTATATAATGATCCCTTTCCCTGGGAACAAATGCAATATTTTTTTTACTTCAATGGGAGGTCGACGAAAATCTTGAAATTTATTTTTAATTTTCCCAACATATAGGGTTTATAAATGTAACAATGTGTCGTTACTAACCGTTTTCCTTGCCAAGCTTCGGTGTGATGTGATAGTCGAATCAACGACAGTGTAGATTTTGAAATGTTCAATTGGTTTAGTATTCTATGGTTTACATACTACACAAAGATCAGAAAATGTAGTGAAAGAAAACACACCCTAACTGCCCATTCATCAAAAAAGGTAATAAATCCATAGATCAGTGATGATCCATTTTATGAACGATCACGAGCAGCATCAGATACTCGTTCGAAAAAAATTTTGAAATGTGTCTGAAGTCCTAAGGGACCAAACTGTTGCTCTCATCAGTCCTCACACTAAACTAACTTACGCTAAGGACAACACACACACACACACGCACGCACGCCTGAGGGAGGACTCTAATCTCCGCCGGGAGCTATCGCCCGATCCATGACATGACACGTTAGACCGCCCGGCAACCCTGCGAGGCTTCTCGCTCCACACCTCAGGGAGGGGAAAAGGTCAGTACTTGACAGAATTGAGCTATATAAACAATCAGCAAATGTAGTTGATTGTATAGGTGAGCTAAAGTGATCTGAATATAACATATGAAAAACACGTGTCACAGGCAGAGAACGAAAAATATTAGAATGAATGCAGGGCCCGCTGTAGGCCCGTCATTCCGGCGATTTGCCGGGGCGGTGAATTTGAGGGTCGGCAAATTTGAGGTACGGCATTCTCTGTCGTTTCAGTATGCTATAAAAACTTAAAAATTATACCTAATCTCTTACACTGTAAGTTACTTTGCACTTTAGGTGTATGGCAAGGTTCCAACTGGAGCAATAGATCATTTCTAGTCTCTAACCTTTCAGTCTTTATGGCTTACTGAAAGCCCATACATTCTCTTACGCTATGCGTAAAGTTTAGACAGTGCTATTCACAGGGGTAAGAATGGATGTTTGAATCACTTTACACTATCTACCTAACACTGTTTCCGACTCTGAGAAGGGCTTACGTCTCTGGTTTCATATTAATAATAGGCCCAGTTGTTCAGGCGCGTTGTTGCCAACTCTTACGATAATTATGGGGCATACGATAATTTCCGTGTTTGCACGATGTACGACAGTACCTTGTAAGATACTGGCCAAACATACGATAATTTCTTTCCGGCTGAAGATACCACTTAAACCGCGCATCCAAGTACAGTTAAGGCAATAGAATCGTCGATACATTAAGGTAAGTGAAATTACATTAAACTCATCAGTCACTACTACTTGGTAGTATGCTACTATTATTTCACATATGACTGTGGCGCGATTATTTAATAACCGAAAGTGTCAGTTTTCCTAATATAATTTTGGTAATTTACAGACAACGATGTACATCGAAGAAGCGGTATCAGTGTAGCGTAATACCACAGTCTAACATATACAGTCGCGACACTGCTGTAAAAGTAGTTACTAACTGACATTTGGAACGACACTAGCGCTCCTAGTGGAGGGCGAGTGATGTTTGTTTATAATTGTTTTTGTACGTAATTAACGAAATAGTATAATTTTTGAGTTACAATCATTAGTAAAATATCGGGAGGCATACATAATACGGATATTAAAGTAAAAACAGCCGAATTTAACTCACTCAGTGGTATAAAAAACAACTTTGTCATGAACAAATACTTACGAATATGTGTGTATTTGCAGCTTGTTTCGCTGAAAGTAAGTAGAATATAAACATAACAGAATAATACGGTAATTTCCTAGAAGCGTTGTCTCTGGAAATAGTAACGATATATATCGCTGCAATCAGACATCGATATAGCTATGCGAGCGAGGTATGCCGAAAAAATGACGCGCGCGCGAAGGACAAAAGAAGTCGGAAATTAGACATATCGTTGTTCGGAATTAATTTGTCGCGTGTTCTGATTATTGTTCGCCAGTTGTTAGTTTGTTGGTATGGATAAATTATCGTGGCGCGATTTGATTCCGCGGATTTTTTCTGTGGAGAAGTGTACTCAGATCTGCTGGGCATTGGAACTTATTGCCTAATAGTGAGTGTAGGCGATGTGTGGACTATGGCACAGAATGGACTGTTAAACTTCAGAAGAAAGCTTCGCAGCCTGATTTCCCTTACGAACTCGTTTGTTCGAAATGCAAGAAAAGGACATCATTCAGACGAACACTTAGTTTGCCAACACAAAACTAAGTATTGAAAAAAGTCTTGTAATAGTTGCGTGTTGGATACGAAAATAAACATTAGAAGCTTGCGCTACAGAAACTGATATTAATATTAATACCGTTTGCGACTATTACGGCTTCTGTCGCGAAATGTGTTATGTGGTTGTGACAAACGACAGTATTCATACTGGTGGGGCAGGAAATGTAGAGATTGATGAAACCCACATCTCAACAAGAAAATACGGAAGAGGACGAAAGCTCAAGAACGAAACGGAACATATGGTTTTCGGTGGCATTGAGAGGGAAAATCGTTGTTGTTGTTGTGTTGTTTAAGGGGGACTAAACTACAATGGTCATCAGTCCCCCATTACATCCCTAGGCGTCAAAAATAGCTCCATGGACGTTAAAGAGATACGCCCAGAGGTTAAAATGTGGAAGTGAGAGAGGAGTCCCACTGAGTCCATAAAACAGCATAAAAAAGGACAAGACACAAAACGTAAAGACACGATCACACCAGGACATCTGACAACAAAGAAGCCGATGTCTGTGGTTGACCGACCAGAAGAATAAAAAAGGAAAAGTCAACCACTCGGTATCACAGAGAAATCTCCAGTTGGAGAGAACGATAAAATCCCCCTACTCGAATAAAACGTAAAACGGTATCTGCCATTGTGGCATCGTCACCTAAAACTTCCGATAAAACAGCAGGGAAGTTAAAATGTCTACGCAAGGCGGTTAAAAGGGGGCAGTCCATCAATATGTGGACGACTGTCACACGGGAGCCACACCGACATTGGGCTGGGTCCTCACCACGAAGGAGATGGCCACGGGTGAGCCACGTATGCCCAATGCGGAGGCGACACAAGACCAGTGAGTCCCGTCGTGATCCACGCATGGAGGAACGCCACGCAGCCGTAGTTTCCTTGACCACCCGGAGCTTGTTGGGCGTGCCCAGGCTACGCCACTCAGTATCCCAAAGCTGGCGTACTTGCTGGCGCAACAATGAACGGAGATCAGAAGCCGGGAGGCCGATCTCTAGACAGGACATACCTACCGCCTGCTTGGCAAGCCTGTCAACACGTTCATTGCCCGGGATACCAACATGTCCCGGAGACCAGATGAACACCACCGATCGCCCAGACTGTGTAACGGCATAAAGTGTCTCCTGAATGGCCAACACCAGGGTAGACCGCGGGTAACACTGCTCCAGAGCTCGGAGGCTGCTCAGGGAGTCGCTGCAAACAACAAAAGACTCGCCTGAGCAAGACCGGATATGCATTAGAGCTCTGTGAATGGCCACCAGCTCTGCAGTGTAAACACTGCAGCCATTCGGCAGAGAGTGCTGTTCCACATGGTCACCATGAGTATAGGCAAATCCCACACAGCCATCCACCATTGAACCATCGGTGTAGATCAGGTCATGACCACGGAACTCCGCTATGACAGCCGAGAACTGATGGTGGAGCACCTCCAGTGGAACTGAGTCCTTGGGCCCATGGGCCAAGTCCAGCCGAGTAGACGGCCTTGGCAAACACCATGGAGGTGTACGCACCTGGACCCAATATGGAGATGGAAGGGGCAAAGACTCAAGTTCCAGGAGGAGGGACCGAACTCTATAGGCTATCGTATGACCTGACCTGGGGCGTTGCTGAAGGTGAGGGACGACCACATTCGAAAAGAGAAGACGACGGTTTGGGTGGCCTGGAGAGCAATATACGTTGGCTGCATAAGCCGCGAGCAGGTGATGGCGGCGAATCCCCAAAGGTGGGATCCCAGCATCCACTAGTAAACTGTTCACTGGGCTGATGCGGAAAGCGCCCGTCGTGATGCGGACCCCAACAGTTGTGAATGGGGTCCAGTAGATGCAATGCCGAAGGTGCCGCAGACCCATAGGCAATGCACCCAAAATCGAGACGGGACTGCACCAGCGCCGTGTAAAGCCGCAACAGTGTCGAGCGATCAGCACCCCAGGTCTTATGACCCAGGTGGCGGAGAAGGTTGAGACGGCGCCAGCACATCTGTTTCAGCTGACGAATGTGGGGGAGCCACGTCAGCCGAGCGTCAAAGACCAGACCTAAAAACCGATGCGTATCTACTACTGTCAGGAGTTCGTCGTGAAGATAAAGTTCAGGGTGAGGTGAACGGTCCGACGCCGACAGAAGTGCATCACTCTGGTCTTGGTGGCAGAAAACTGAAAGCCTAGGCCTGTGCCTTCCGAATAGCACCTTGCAACCTACGCTCAGCAACCTGGTTGCTGCAGGAACTAAAAAAGATACAAAAGTCGTCAGCATAAAGAGAAGGGGAGACCGACGATCCAACTGCTGTCGCTAGACCATTGATGGCAACTAAAAATAATGGAACGCTTAAAACCGAGCCCTAAGGTATGCCATTCCCCTCGTTGTGAGAGGCGCTCAGGGAGGCACCAATTTGAACATGAAAGGTACGGACAGCTAAAAAATTCTGGATAAAAATCGGTAGGGAGCCCCGGAGGCCCCAGTCATATAAAGTGTTGAGGATGTGGCGTCGCCAGGTGGTATCATATGCTTTGTGCATATCAAAGAAGGCGGCTACAAGATGATGGCGCCTGGAAAAGGCTGTACGGATTGCAGACTCGAGCTACACCAGATTATCGGTGGTAGATCGACCCTGGCGAAAACCGCCCTGGCATGGAGCCAATAATCCCCGAGTCTCAAGAATCCAACACAACCGCCGACTGACCATCCGCTCCAACAGTTTGCATGGCACGTTAGTCAGGTTAATGGGCCGATAGCTATCCAAGGAAAGAGGATGTTTGTCGGGCTTAAGCACTGGGATGATGATACTCTCCTGCCACCGTGACGGGAAAACACCATCACACCAAATGCGGTTATAGACTGCAAGTAGGTTACGCCGACTATCTGCTGAGAGATGTTTCAGCATTTGACTATGGATGCTATCAGGCCCTGGCGCCGTGTCAGGGAAACTCGTAAGTGCTTCATTGTCCGTGTGAAATCAAGATCGAAAGCAACACTTGTACCACTAATAAAGAAGTTTATTTTGCCAGGGACAAAAATCATTACCGACGGTTGGAGATCGTACCAAAATTTAAAGACAGACGGTAAAGACCACGAATTTGTAAATCATTCAGTTCAGTTTGTTTCCTCTAAATGTTCAAATGTTTGTAAAGTCTGTGGGACTTAACTACAGGGTTATCAGTCCCTAAACTTACGAACTACTTATGAACTAACTAAGACTTAGGACGGCACAAATATCCATGCCCGAGGGGGGATTCGAACCCCCGACCGCAGTGGCCGTGCGGACCGTGACTGAAGCGCCTCAGTCCCCTCGGCCACCGCTGCCGGCTTGTTTCCTCTGACGATCCTTCAGTGCACATCTAGAACATTGAAAGACTGTGGAAATCTGTCAAAGAAAATTTAAAGACAGACGGTAAAGACCACGAATTTGTAAATCATTCAGTTCAGTTTGTTTCCTCTAAATGTTCAAATGTTTGTAAAGTCTGTGGGACTTAACTACAGGGTTATCAGTCCCTAAACTTACGAACTACTTATGAACTAACTAAGACTTAGGACGGCACAAATATCCATGCCCGAGGGGGGATTCGAACCCCCGACCGCAGTGGCCGTGCGGACCGTGACTGAAGCGCCTCAGTCCCCTCGGCCACCGCTGCCGGCTTGTTTCCTCTGACGATCCTTCAGTGCACATCTAGAACATTGAAAGACTGTGGAAATCTGTCAAAGAAACAATTAAAAAAGACGGAAGACCTGGCGACAGAGATGAAATGTCTGTTTCAATTTCTGTATTTCCTTAATTTGAGACTTTCAGGGAAAACAAACGCATGTGAAATGTTGCTTATATTCTACAAAGACATTCAAGAGTTTATCCCGGCTACAGTAAAACAGGTCTCACTCCAGCATCATATAGTTCACCCGATAATACAAACGAAGCAGGAACCAGTGACCAGTAAAACCTATATCTGTCATTATTTCAATCAACATTCGAAGAAAACATCACTTATCACTAAGGTGAGCTGCCTCAAAATAGTATTTGTAATATTCTTTAATATTTTGTTCACTACCCGCATAAAAATACGAGTT
This sequence comes from Locusta migratoria, assembly GCA_026315105.1. Lineage (NCBI taxonomy): Eukaryota > Metazoa > Arthropoda > Insecta > Orthoptera > Acrididae > Locusta > Locusta migratoria. Next base: position 394,710,094 of record CM048745.1, read on the forward strand.
CAGATTAGTGCTGGTCTGTGGATGTGGTTAACTGGCGGGTAAATCGAAGGCGCGACTAGTGCGCCACATCCGGTGATCTCCGGTATTACCATAGGAGTCGCCAGCCCAATCGGAGGCGCGACGGAATATCGCTGGCCAGAAGGCGCACCCGACGAGCGCGCTCCACACGGGCATTTCTGGTACTACCGATTAGGCAAAACAAATGAGGCTGTTGCTTTCAACTTACGGTAACGTGTGCTTTCATATTTTTGTATTACACATAAAAGCAGGTATTTTGAAGATAATTTATGATCTCAAATTTTTCTTGGGTGAAGTCTTTATTTGAGTAAGAATTTCATTTTTAATCATAAAATAATGTTTCTAGACACTTTAAAAAGTAGATCCGATGTGTGGTAGTTCTTTAAAAGCGCGGATGACGATGCCAAAAGGCTACGGGTTTAGTTGTGTAGACGACTGTACGCCGCTAGTAGAGGAACATCTAATCTTTTAAGACTATTTAGAAAGATTTCATAGACATTCCTACAGTACCAAGGGCAAAACAATATGAAACTGGTTAAGAAATGTAAAGAAAGTGTCGATAAACAGAAAAACACGATACCTTCAACCATGACACATTTCATTATTTCCACAATGAAAACATTCGTAATTGTGGAAGACATGCAGAGGTAGCTGCAAAGCTTTCCTTCGAAATGTTACGGTAAAACTAGCATTTTCGGTTTTAATAGTGTCATGAAGAGACGCTTGTCTCCAGTTATGCGGACATGACATAACGCTGTGTTCACTATCTTCAAGTTGATATCATAAAAAAGAGACAAATTTATATGAAGACGGAAGTACAATGTGTATACATTTACAGATTCGAGAATTTTTGACAGAAAGCTAATACAACACCACTTGTTAAATATATGACATGTACAAATGTATTACCTCAAATAATAATAAACATTTGTAGTAGAAGAATGAAAGAAAAAGAAAGTTTGAAAAGTTACAGAGAATTAAAATGTTCGCACTTGGGAATCGATCTCAGGACCTTTTTCTTGACAAACTAACACGCTACTACCTGACCACTACTGCACTCAACTACCAGCGATCTAAATTTTTGTACTTGGTTATTCTTATAAGGCCATCGGGAAATTTTTATCAATAATTGTATGTTTACATAACTTTTATTATAACAAACTCGTATTAGAAAACTTCGATTTTTGATTATATTTATGGAACTGATGCTGGGAAACAGCATCTTTTCGTGATACGCAAAATACGCTGTCAAATCAAATAAATACGGCAACATTCATCTTCAAAATGGCGTCTCTCGATTTGACACGTCCAACGGGAGGCTCCGAGTGAAATGGCGCGAAATCTCCCCCGCAGGAACAACCGCTCCGTTTCCAGCACTAATTCAGTTTCACCCGTCGGTAATCCCCAAGGACCGGTGTACATCGAAGTAGCGGCTTGCGTCAGCGATATATCTCGAACCGGCCGACTCGGCACAATCGATTGTATTCTGTTCTCATTAATGCGAGGCGGGACAAATGAAATGTTTCCGTAGTAGCATATTTCTAGTTCGTTGCTCGTTATGTGCGCGTCTACTTACAGTTCTGTTAGTGAGTGTCAAATGGAGTCTTTGACGTGGAAGGCTCTAATTCCTCACCTGAGTGATAATGAAAACCGACAGATTGTGTCGACTGCAAGAACCAGGAATGTGTCGTATTAATGAAGAAAGCGGACAGGATCAATTGCCGGCCGCGGGGACTGAGGCGCTCCAGTCACGGTCTGCACGGCCACTACGGTCGGGGGTTCGAATCCCCCCTCGGGCATGAATATTTGTGCCGTCCTTAGCATAAGGTAGTTGATAAGTAGTTTGCAATCGATCTTTGCGGGAAGAGTTCGTGTAGCTGCGAAGGTACAAGGAAGGAGGTGCGGTAGAGCAGTGACGGACGTCGTCGTGACACACAAGTAGTGGTAAAATGGCCCGTCATCGGTACTCCTTCAAGGAATACGCAGATATGCAGCTTACGGGGCTGCGGGTCAATATGCACCAGCTACCCGCGACATCTACCACGCAAGATTTCCCAGTGGCATTATTTCGTGTGTAAATACCTTTTTAGCTGTTGATAGACGGTTAAGGGAGTCTGGATTTTTGCTGTACCCAATGTTGACGCTGGACGAGAATGTTACATACGGAACGTTCAGTTCGAAGAAAACGTTCTCGAATTGTTTGCTGCAACACTTAGTACCAGCTCGAGGGCCATTGGGAGTAAGTCACGTTATTACTACATTCTTAAAGAATGCCTGCAAACTACACATGGTAAAATGTATCCTTTTGTTTCTCGTTATAGGTTTCGCACGGTGTAGTATTGGACGTCTTACACGACGAAAACCTATTTCCGTATGACATACAGAAGGTGCACGACTTGGTTGAAGAGGACTACCCCTCTCGTTACCAATATTCCGTGTGGTATTTAAATAAATGTAACGAAAATCCACATTTCGCAAAGATGGTGTTGTGGACAGACGGACGAGGCATGTTTCACCAGAGAAGAACCATCAATTCCCGAAACAGCAACATTTGGATGGACGCAAATTCGCATGGCACATTAAATCCTATCAGCATAGGTTTAGCGTCAACATTTGGGCAGGTATCGTAGGCGACTTCTTGATGGGTCCAGTCCTTCTCCCTCCCCATTTAAATGGAACGACATATTTAGCATTCCATGACAACGTCCTTCCGCTAGTGATGGGAACAATCGAATGAAAACAATCGATTCATTCGGTTGTTGGAAAAAATCGATCATTCGGTTGTAGTTTATCGTATCGGTTGATTTATTCATTCATTCTTCTGAGTGAAACCAGTGAGTGGGACCAACCGAATGAAACACCCGATTCAGTCGGTTGGACTATTCATTCGTTCTTTTGAGTGAAACCAATCGGTGGGATCAACCGAATGAAAAAATCGACGAAGTCGGTTGGACTACTCGTTCCTTCTTTTGAGTGAAATCAGTCGGTCGGAGCAAGCGAATAAAAATATCGACACGGTTGGGCTACTCATTCCTTCTCTCTTGAGTTAAATCAGTCGATGGGACCAACCGAATGAAAAAATTGACACAGTACATTGGCCTCTTAATTCGTTCTTTTGAGTGGAATCAGTCAGTGGGAGCAACCGAATGGAACAGTCATTCGTAGTTTTACGTGTATGCTGGATTAATATTCGTTTATTTTTTTCGAATGAAAGTAGTCTGTGGGTACAACCGAATGAAAACATGCGACCCTTTTGCAGTTTTGTACATTGACTGAATTACTCATTCTTTCAAGTGAACAGGCAGTAAGTTTTTCTGTCGGTTGAACCATGTAATCATTATTCCAACTGAAACGATTCATTAGTGTTTTAGCTTACAGAGCTAGCCATTTATTTGTATGATTGAAACTGGCATGCAATGCCAGATAACTACAGCAGTGCGACATTATACCGCCACGGGAAAGGGATATGCCAAAGTTAAAATGCGTATTACAGTGTTCATTTAATTATGCACATTAACAGTGATTCCTATTTTGTTGTAGATTAAATTGTTCGAGGTGCCATCAACAAGTAACTAATTAGAAGTCATATCACTGGAGCAGGCCTGCGATAACTTTCATTGCCCACCCCAGACTTCAAAAACGCCGATCATCTGGGTCCGATCAGATTACTTTCGCAGACACCCACAATCTGTATAAGGTAAGTGGCCGATGACCACGAAGTACCGCTGGGAGCGGGGACACGATAGGCGGTGCTGCCTCGCTCGCGTGTTCACTGCTGACAGCGCCAGCAGGCGCGCGCCAAAATCCACACAACAGTGTCTGGTGGGAGGTGCGTGCCATCGCCGATTGTTGTCGGTATCTGTCTCAATAAAGAAGCGTGGAAACTACAGGTTGTTCCAAAATGATCTCTACAAGTTTAAGCTCGCGTACTGTATCTCCGAAGTGGGAACAGGTAGAAACGTGCCGTTTGCGGCTTATTGTTCATACATATCTAAGGTTCTAGTAGGACGGAGTTCAGTATGTTAACTTTGAGCATATTTGCTAGATCCAAATTCCAAAATCACTAAAATATTGGGTATTGTAAAAAAAAAAGCCTTCATTAAAGTATTTTGTATAAAAATATTTTTTATTAATTCCATCTTATTTGAAGGAGTACGAGAAGACATACATTTATCAGTGCTATAAATTTTCTTCAGTGTGTCTGTATTCGTCAACAGTATATGAAAACATTCATCTCAAGTTTCACCTCATGAAGAAAACAGTACTAGCATCTGTGACAAAGCGACTATTTAAGACCCTCGCTTCAAAAAGTGGGGAAAAGTGCTGAAAACGTTGTGAGTGAGCTCATAGCTGAGATTATCCGAATTACGGACAATGGCAGAGTTGAGGGCGATAGTTTGGTGGCTCAGGTAGAAGACAGTGGAGTACAAGTTAAGAAAAAGAAGATCTGGACTTTCTTCATGGAACAGAACAACGAAAATGAGTCAGCATCAGAGGAATTTACAAACGCGCAAGAGGGCATGAGGCTCTACTTGTCCCAAAAACTTCTAGACCCAGGGGAGAAAGCTGATCCACTGATTTTTTGGAAGAAGTACCACGAGTCCATGTCATCTCTGTCTGACGCTTCCCTAAAGTATTTGTGTGTTCCGGCCACTTCGACCCCATCGGATCAAGTATTTTCTAAGGCCGGACAAGTTTGTGCAGAGAGGAGGAATCGTCTGAAATCGAAGAACGTCGACAAGGTGATGTTTTAACGCTAATCAGAAGTACACTGTTCGATAAACAATCTGCTGTATCAACATCTCATAAGTATGGTTTGACAGAAATTGTCAAGACTTCAAATGTAACTGTCATGTTTAAATGTTATTTTTGAATTTTCATTAAAAACCAATTCAAGTTTATTTATTTTGTGTTTTATGAAATCAATGGAAAGTACACAAAAAGCCAGTGTTTGAAAAAAATAACTTCTCCTAACCTAATTAACCGAAATATATTCGTGCTCATAATAACATCGAGCAAGTAAGTTTATTTTTGCAGTCCTGTGTGTGTGAATTGTTCTATTCTTTTCAAACATATTATGAGATTACAAAAGAGACAATACGGTAAAATTGTTTAAGTTTCTCTTCAACTGAGTCAACCAGTATAGAGCTTATTCCTTCGTATATTTCGCGCACAGGTCGCGAATGTAAAAATTAGGGAGAATCGAGTGAACATTCACGTATGGAATAGTAAAACAGAGAAACAGCAGTGGCACACTAAGTACCATCCGCCGCACAGCAGAACAAAAGGAAACTACTGTTACATTGTCTTCCACTTATGAATAATGCTGAAAGTTTCTTGTCTCTTACTCGTCATGAAGTGGGTCTGTAATTAATTACAAAATTTGTAATGAACAGATAAACGAGTACCCTTCGCCACACATCAGATACGAAAGTAAACTACTATTGCATTATCATAGATTTATGAATTATTTGGAAAGCTCCCTTGGAAGTTTCAAAACTTGCATCAACAATAAAGTAACCTCCGTCACACACCTGACACGAAAGCAAGCTACTTTTTCATTGCAATCCATTTCTGAATAAAGCAGAAAGTTTCAAGTCTCTAGCTCACCAGGAAGTTGGTTTCTAATCAACTGCAAAATTTGCACCGCAGAAAAACAAAGTACCCTCCCGTGCACACCAGAGACGAAAGCGAGATAATACTTCAGGATCAGTGATAATTTTACGTCTAAAGCTTATCAGAAAGTTAGTTTAAAATCTATTGCAAAATTATTGGTGAACACAAACGTAATCAAAATGTAATAACACGTAAATGTTAATTTATGAAACCACAAATTTACAGTGCAGCACCAGATCTTAAACCAACCAAAAAGTGAAATTACAGTCACAAGTACGAACATTCGTGCGTAAGTAAAAAAATAAATACATATTTAAAATACTTTAGTTTTAGAAATATGCTTTTTATTCACACTTTTTTCTTTCAATAAATACTCTACTAGCTGAAAACCCGGCGTTGCATAGGTGTTTATTAACCCTTCCTTTCTGTATTTCCTTATCTTCCCTCTTTCTGTTCCTTCCCCTCTCTCGGTCCATCTCCCTCCACCTTCAATTTCTTCCTCTCCTCTCTATTTCTTCCTCAGCTTTCTCATGCCATTCACTCTTCCCTTGTCTATGAAAAAGGTTATCGGTGAAACGGTGTGGAGGTTTATTCCATCACTCCGCCATGTACCATACAAAAATCTTAGATGAACAGTGAACTGCCACTTGTTTTGAGAGTCAAATGTGCAAAATTTCATCAAGATCGGAATGAAACTCTATATTGGCGTCAAAGTCTTGAATACCTTCTGTTGTAACCATTCTCTTTTTTTGAAGGTGAAGAGTGAAAATATCATTAAAATTCGAATACAAATGTTTATAAATCTATCTGACTTCTAGGTTATCAGTCCATAGCTTACAAACTACTTAAACTAACGTAAATTAATCTAAGGCCAACACAAACACCCATGCCCTAGGAGGGACTCGAACCACCGACGGCGAATAGCCGCGAACACCGCAACCATGCGCTCCGGTACGCGCGGGTAATCCGCCGCGGCAATTCAAATACAAACGGAATTTGTCGAAGTCAGTAGGTTAAGTACCCTCCGTCACGCAGCTACGAACTTTGTTGTACAGGTACCTTCGCCTTGTTTTAAAAGTGTGCAAAATTTCATCAAGATCGCAGCCAAATTGTGGTTCTTGTCTAAGTCAGTATGTAAAGTACCCTCCGCCATGCACCAAACGAAAGTTGATGCAGGCACTGAATTTTCTCTTGCTTTGAAGGTCAAGTGTGCAAAATTTCAACTACACCGGAGACAAAATGTGGTTTTTGTCGAACTCAGTGAGTGAAGTACCCTCCGCCATGCACCATACAAAATTTATTGTACACAGTAAATTGTGTAAAATTTCATCAAGATCAGAGCAAACGGTGGTTTATGTCGAAGTCAGTAAGTAAAGTACCCTCCGCCATGCACCGAATGAAATTTGATACATTGACTTTCCTCTTGCCTTGAAGGTCAAGTGTGCAAAATTTCATCAAGATTGGAAGAAAACTGTATATTTGTATGCAACAGAAACACACACGGACACACTGCTATATTTATAAGACTGGTCTCTAAGAAAGTTTCAGGCTTAATCACGGTTCATTTATACCTAAAAAGGCTGAAGAAGTATGCAAATAAAATCACACAAACTCGGGAGTAACTGAAAACATCCATATAGCTGCAGAAACCTACAGACTTATTCCAGTCGATTGTATCGCATCGAGTGAAACCACCCAAGGCCAAGAACATTCATATAAAGGACAGAGACTTGTTTCATTCGGTGGTCGCGTATCAACTGAAACCACTCAAACCCACTGAATGAGTGAAAACATTCATATAGCGGCTGCAACCGACAGAGACTGGTTTCATTCGATTGTTTCGCATCGACTGAAACCACTCAATCCCCGCCAAGTGAGTGAAAACATTCATACAGCAGCGCAGACTATCTTCATTCGGTTGTTTCATTCGACTGAAAAAAAACGACTGAACGAAAAAACAACCGATTGACCAATCGGCTGTTAAAAACAGTCGGTTGTCGCATCACTACCTTACGCTATACTTAGAAGACGTTCCTCTGGCGGTCCGTCAGGCAATGTAGTTCCAACACGATGGCGCACCGCCGCACTTCGCTTTTGCGGTACTTAAGCATTTAGATGTGCTGTACCAGCAAAGGTGGATTGGCCGAGGCGGTCCATTCCTCCGGCCAGCTCGTTTACCAGATATGACACGGTTAGACTTTTATTTGTGGGGCCATGTGAAGCAAATCGTCTACACGACCCCAGTAGACACAACTGAAGAGCTTCTTGCGGGGATAATTTTAGCCTTCGATGAAACCAGGGAAATCTTTGATTTCGGAAAGCTTGCGGAGTCCATGACGCAGCTTTGTAATGCGTGCTGTCATCTTGGAGGAACACACTTTGAGCAGCTACTGTGAATTTAGTGTTACGTTTCGCTCCTGAAAATAACGTTCTTACGTTAAACAGCTGCCAAAATATCAGTTTGTTGTTTTATGTTATACATTACTATCCCTGCATTTGTTACATGTATGACCATTGACTGTGTATGACGTTTAGTGTTTTTCCATATTTATGTCGAAACAGGTACATATTGTTAGATCTTTGTCGTATGCATTTATGAGCAATTATTGCATGTTATGGATACTGTAGCTTTCGGAATAAATGTGTATACTTGGGACCAATGCCAATGTGTTTATGCAAAAAAAGATGCACAGTTACGTTACTAACATGAAATCCATACATAAATGATTAAACAAAAAATACAGATGTGCTTCCCCATTTGGATAAAAACAAAAATATAACCCTGGTGGGGATCGAACTCAGGACCTTCTGTTTCAGATGTCCAGCTCTCTACCCCCAGACAGCAGTGACTCACGTTCCAACAGCCATTCATATAGAAGTTTATACCCATATGACTACAACATGGAGGATACGTTTGGCAACGCTGCCTCTTGTGGATTGTTCAAATCTGCGCGCCAAACGACGTGATTGGCTAACGTCTAAGCTAAATAACTCTGAAACGGCGCGACGTATCAAATTTTTTTCTTAACATTTATGTCTCAGTACAACCTGCCCTACAACATCCTGACAACCACTTCAGACATTTTCTGACCACTCTGTATATCGCTCGCACAGCTATTATCAATAGGTCTGATTGCAGCGATATATATCGTCACCGTTTCGAGATTTTTGTTTATAATTGTTTTTGTACGTAATTAACAAAATAGTATAATTTTTGCGTTACAATCATTAGTAAAATATCAAGAGGCATACATAATACGGAAATTAAAGTAAAATCAGCCGAATTTAACTGTCTCAGTGGTATAAAAAACAACTTCGTCGTGAACAAATACTTACGAATATGTGTGTATTTGCAGCTTGTTTCGCTGAAAGTAAGTAGAATATAAACATAAGAGAATAGTTCATAACTATTATGGTCTTTTTTTAGTACATGCAGTTTATGACTTGTATCAATTCGGTGTGGAGTCTAATGATCCGCACATTTTTACACCTCACCGTTCTTTTTGATACGTGCATATTCTTTTGAGTGTAATTACTTTAGCTTAAAAAGCCAATGTTTTATGATTCTTGCCGTTTGTGGTTCATATGTAGCAACAATCATGAATTGGGGTTTTCTTTGTTGGAAAACAGTTTGTTTTTATCTTTTTATTCCACGTCTCTGGCTTTTCTCCTTCAGCTACAACTGTGGTAGCTTATTTGGTACTTTAAATGCCGTAGTTATTGTATTCTATGTACGTTTCCTACGTTCCAATCACGGATTTTACTGGAAAGAAATCTTAACGTTCCTGTGTAGAAAAGCGACGTCTCTCTCCTAAAGGTCAGGTCTTCTGATGCTTCCGAGCAAGTTTTAATTTTTAATAGAAAATGAAATTCATTTAAAGGTAATTGTGAAGGACGCTTAACGGACGTCAGTTTCGATAAATATCGAACGCGCGACCACACTTCGATATGTGGTGCATTTCGATATGTTCCAAGATAGCGTGAATTGTTTACAGTTCAAATTGTGTTCCGAAGGTAGCAAATGTGAGTTTCAGTTTATGATTTTCAACGTAATATGAATGCGAGTGGTGCTGTTTCCCTTACATGGAAGAACTTATTCCGCGACTAGCAACGGTGGAAGAAAATTGGAAGTTTTGCACAGACTTTAATTTATTGGCAGGAGATGAGGAAAGGGACTGTGTTGATTGCAAGTCTGTGAATAATGTAATTTTGGGGAAGCGCAGACGCTGAATATCCCTATCAGTTGTACTGTAAAAATTGTAAAAAACGCCGTCTGTAAGAAACAATACGTGGTTTGATAATAGTAAAATATCAGTAGACAAGAGTGTTATTTTGGTTGCGTGCTGGATTCGGCAGTATACACAAGAAGCCGCAGCATACGAAATTGGGTTATCTCGGAGAACTGTTTGTGACTATTACGGCTTTTGTAGGGAAGTTTGTTACGTCATAGTAACTCACGATAGCGTTCCCATCGGTGGCCCGAATAAAGTTGTGGAGATCGATGAGTCCCATATCTGCACCAGGAAATTTCAACGTGGCAGACCTCTAAAGAACGATGTGGAACAATTGTGGGTGTTTGGCGGGATAGAACGAGAATCTCGTAAGTGTTTTATCGTGCGTGTCCTGTCGAGGGAGAAAAATACACTCGTAGGACTGATAAAACATTTCATATTACCGGGTACTAAAATTATACTGACGGATTCTCGTCTTAAACGTCCCTCAGTTGACCCGTCCATACTCAAAATATTGAGACACTACGGAAGTCCCTAAAAACATCTATTAAGAGAGAAGGTCGTCCGGGGGACAGGGACGAATTATATGTTTCAATATCTACATTTTCACTAACTGCGGCTGCAAGGGAAGACTGACGCCTGTGACACTCTTCCGGTTTTCCTTCATGATGTTAGCCGGGTGTACCAAGGCTACGGGAAGGAAGGACTCGTACCTGCTGCATACACCAGTGACCAATAACGACTCTTTCTACTGCCATTTCGTTGGTAACTTTGTTTTTGAACCGGAGATACGGGCACTACGCGCACTTACATACTAAAAAGAAAAAAACTTCTTGTTTAACCTATACCTAACTTAACTTTCACTTAAAACGATCCACGTTTCGTACATTAACAAATCAAAGTTTTACCGTATGTAAATGTCATACCGCTAAATTAGTGGGTAGTAAACCATAGGATGCCATACATTGGCATGTGAAGCGCAGGAAAACACCCATCTTCTTTTAATACTGTCATCATTTTACCAATAAAACCATAAATTTGACAGACGCTCAAACGCTTCCAAAAATTCACGCACGTGCGAATGTTTCATTTTATTAAAAAAAAAGGAGAAAAAAAAGAAATAATCTCACGGAATGCAGACAGATCTGTCTTTCACTGCAGTCACAGTGTGCCCACTTAATGTAAGATAAGCCGCTTTAAAAAATGTTACGACGTGGGAATCTACGTTTCAGTTTATGAAAAAATAAAAAAAATTCACGGGATGCAGATAGATCTGTATTTTATTGTAGTCGCAGTATTGTCCAGATTAATCCTATACATATTATAAATGCGAAAGTTTGTATGATTGTTACCGTATCACGCTAAAACTGCAGCATGATTTAGATGAAATTTCATATAGAGATTTCTTATGTCTCGGATTAGGACATAGGCTACTTTTCAAGATGTTTATTACACGTTATTTATTTGAAATATATCTATAGAAATACGTAACGGTTGTAGGAAGCTTCTAATATAACAGCAGAAAAGGATTGTAGGGTAAGTCATGTTTGGCCGCGAGGGTTAACGCGTAATGTAGTAGATTTCCGTTATTTTGGCCAATAGTTCGGGTCCTGCTATAGTGAATTTTTTTTTCTTTGTTATGTTATCTTTTTTTTTTACTTTCGAATATACAAAAAGATTCTTGGATACTGCCAAAACGGCTTAACTGATATATAATTACATACACAAGAAATCTGAATGTTGGCGTTTATACCGCATTCATTTTCATTTGTTGTTACAAATGAAGGAAGTATGTATATAAACTGAAGACTTAAATAAAATATGCTCCAAGTACCACGGCAAGAAAAAACACTGACGTTTTGTGTAGAATGGGATCTAGATACCAAGCCCTATTTTGTGTACAAAGCGCGAACTGCCACGTATAAATAGCGTAGGTAAACTGCAACGAAAGTAGTAGCATATGCACTCAACAGATGGCAGGAGGTACGCTGCAGTTAACATATGAAACGTTATAGATGTTCGAACTTGTGATGTTATCGTAATTCTTTAAAATTGTATTCTCTTTGGATTTCAATGAATAATAGTTTCTTTGGTGATTTCGATTATTTACAGCATTCGAACGTTTGCATTTAGTTCTTTTGTTGTTTATTTCGTTACATTTCTCCGTTAGGTTGGCTGTTTATGTTGTTCCTTTACCTGGCATTCGTTTTCGATTACTGTATTGTTGTTATTGTAGTTACTGTCAGGGGTGCCATCCCACAAGTTGGAGCTGAAGGTGGGTGTGCCTGTTTTATTGATGCGTAACTTGGATGCACCACGATTATGCAATGGCACCAGGTTACGCATCACGGACCTCAGAAGGCATATCGTGCAGGCCACCATCATCACCAGTGGAGCCAAGGGAGACTGTATTAATACCACGAATTCCCATCATCCCAACAAACTTGCCATTCCACGTTAACCGGTTACAGTTCCCATTGAAAGTGGCCTTCTCGATTACTATAAACAAGAGTCAAGGACAAACATTAAAAGTGGCAGGTATTCATGTGGCCACCCCATGTTTCTCGCACGGACAGCTCTACGTAGGCTGCTGTGCTAACAATGTCGCTAACAGTCATGTAGTTATTTATGCCCTTTCTTGGCACTTTAATGTCCGACTACTGAACCGCGGGGAGCAGCTAGTGTAAGATAAACCGCTTCCAAAAAATGTTACGCACGCGCGAATTTTCATGTTTCAGTTTATTAAAAAAAAAAAAATCTCACGGGATGCAGACAGATCTATCTATTACTGCAAGGTATGTCGAGGTAAAGTACCTGGAAGTGACATTTACATACAGTAACCCTCCCGCCAGCTTCAAACATATCGAAATGCACCACATATCGAAGTTAGGTCCCGCGTTCAAGATTTATCGAAACGGACGCCCGTGCAAGCGTCCTTCTCAATTACACAGTTAAAGCCTATGTTACGAACCTTGTCAGGAATCTGAGAAGACCTAAGAAAGAGAAATGTGGAGCTATTTTAATTATAACCTACCAATATACGCGACACTATTCGCACTGATCCAATATCGTATTCAGAAATGTAGCTTTCCGGCCGCTTGGAACGCTGCTGTCGCAGCGTATAACAAAAATCTGTGGGAGTGTCGTGACTGATTGCTAAGACTGTGGTAATACTTTCTGTTCCTGTTTAACAAAACTCTCACTGGATGATATGTGGATGCGTCTGCGTCGATGTAATTGGATCAGTTTCTACTGTAAAAAGTAAAGACGCGTTAGTCAAACGTGCGATATATATCGCTGGCACTGATGCCGCTACTTAAGTGTACACCGTTCCTTGTAATGTACCAATTTTTTTTCCTGCCAATTAATGTATTTTCAACATTTTTTGTCTGATGTACGATAATTCTGAGTCAAAAATCTATAATTTTGAGAGTTGTACGATGTTTTCGCATTTAGGAGTTGGCAACACTGCTCAGGCGACATCAGACTACGACGTCAGTGGCCGCTACTCCCTGCATAAAAAAAAACGGCCAAGGCATTAACAATTTTTACTAGAACACGTCGTGCTGAACGAGAGGACATCGCTGCCAAAGGTACATTTTACCGAACAAAACATCAGAAACTGTTGCCAATTTGCAATTTTATACTTAGATATGGATTCTATGCAACATTAATCGGCATAAATTGATCCTTCGCTGTGGTTATTCTCCACGTTTTAAAGCTGACCTGTGGTAACACCAACTCAGTGGTTACTAGGCGTAATTATGTTTCAATTTGTTCTAGAGGATAAGGAAACACGCCATAGAAAATAAATAATAGCTGTGTTTCATTATTCCCTAGCAGCTGTTAAAATGAACTGTAACAGGATTTCTTTATTTTCACTGTAATTAGGATAATTATTCTCTACTAGACTTACTTCGCTTGTTTAAAAGCATCGTCTGTGCCTCTGTGAATATCGATACATAGGTTTGTGCAAATCGTTTTGCATATATAGGTTAAAAACAGTTTAACTTTTCGTGTACGTTCTGTATTTTAAAATTGATGTATAATTTCCTTATGGTGTCATTGCCTCTTGGTTACATCCCACTGCTTTCTTTCCGTCTTCTTGGCTAGGTAACGGTTTGTGATTCGTGTTTTCGTATGCACTCGGTAAATTTCGCTTACTTTGGTCTAGTTTTTTCAGTTTTATTTTCTTTTCACTAATTTTTATAAGTTGAACGAAGTTTCCACATCAGCTGCCTTTTCCTCGAATTACTTTCTAATTTTCATCTCAGTGCCACTACGTTGTTTTTGTCAAATCATTTATCGCAAAACTCAAACAGGCAAAAAAAAAAACAATAATACTGTGATGAAATGAAAAACAATTCGAATGCGATTCCAGTAAAAAAAAGTGATGTGATAAATCTACACGACTTACGAGGAAGTGGAGTGGAAACAAAACGACTCAAGCATAAGCGAAATTTGCCAACTACAAACAAAATCACACATCACGTACTAAACCCAACCGACAAAATAGAAAAACAACAGTAGTGGGGTGTAAAGAAGTAAATGACACCGCAAAAAAAAATTTTAAACTTAAAAACATAGACCGTGTACAAACATCAGTTTTTAATATGTAAAACGTATTGTACAAACATATGTATCGAAAATGCTTTATAAATAAAAAGCAAAACTTGTCTTGTGAAATAACTGTGCTAACGGCAATTAGCAGAAGTCTGAAAACCTGTTACGGGGAAGTAACAATTGATTCACTATTACACTTACAATGGTAGTAACGTTCTGAATGTGTCGCTTTTACAAGCGACTCCCAAAGTTCGATTTCGTAAACCGAATTCACAATAGATTATTGTTCCTATCCAACCGCATAACATTGTTGAAACTCTGGGCTTGTCGGATTACGTCACGTTGTAACTAAGTTCCGCCATAAAGAGTGACGTCTTGTACAGCGAAGAAAGCATTCGACTGGTCACGAAGCTTTCTACCTGTAGTAAATGTAACTGATATGACAAAAATAAAAATGGAAGAGCTCTTTTCACACGCCATATTCAACTTAAGTAGTAAATTCGCTTCAAAGCTGTTTATTTTTAACAACGAAAAACGTATACAAAATTCTTTGTCTTACACCGCACAGCTAACGTACTAACCCACACCATATTTCATGATTGTAGAACAGTTATCTCTTGACAAAAATAGTGTTTAACGGAATTTCATTTCTGCAAACAGAGTACTTATAGAGGTGGCAGTTACACCTAGTCCACAACAATGTTTATAAAGATGCCATGCAGACGTTATTCGACAATCAAAGTGCGTCGCCAACAATGATCAGAAACTACTTGATCAGAAGTTTATTTTTTGACGAAACGTGGATGCACACACATTAGACTATAAATAACTAGTGTCGGCGAACTTGTGTGAGATGTACAGTCGAACGATGTACCAATTATAGAGTTATACGGTAGTAAATAAAGCCGTATTTCGGATACAGAACTCGCACAGTCAGAATAGCTTTGGTTGAATGCGGGAAATCACGTACATTAATGTACAATAATGTAGGTTCTTTTTTCCAAACTGCAATGTGCAACAGAGAAAGTTCAAACAAAATTACGCAATACAATAATCTGATCTCTTCCTATAAAACGTACTGTACTTAAAAAAGAGCTGACACTGTCATTATAACAGGTCTAATCACTCTGCACTCTTCATTTTATCACGACGATGGACGTGAAAATATGAAGTGGAGTGTGTCCTATCTTTTCAGCATACAACTCGGCCATCGTCAGACGGAGTTCAAATGCCTTACGGTTTTGGTATTCAACGTCTAGTAAAGTCAGCAGGAAACAAGAACAACACTACTAATTGTAAAATAAGATGCAACAGCTGTGTGATGCGAAAAATGGCGACTGCACTCAATCGTCACACCTCATGTAATACCGCGAGTCGTCGACTGACGTCGCGTTATCTACATGTATTACGCAGATATTTTAAGTAAACTACAACAACGAGGCACTTTCGCAGACATAGCTCTGTAAGCGGATTACGTCTTAACATTTGGCCTACGTCACACGTGTGATTCGTTCAAGACGTTCGTTCCCACGCTAGAACAAACGTCCGCGCAGTACGACGCCGAATCGTCAACTGACCCCACCGGCCCACCGCTCCTGCCTTTGTGCAGTGACTGCACAGATGGCGCACCTGCGCCAACGCTGCCTTATTTCCGTCCGTTCTGCGCATCACCTGATTTGTTCTCTTTCCAATTGCCCTGGACAAATATATGCATTCTCTCAGTGTCTCGCACTCCGCAGGAGCTATAAAGTAATATTAGCCTAAGATTTCTATAGTACTGTAATATTAAATTATTGTTGACTTGATTTTTAGCGCATATTGAACACCGTGATTTTCTTTTACAGAATGTAAAAATTAATAAAATTCTCAAACTTATTGACAATTCTACACAGATAAGTAAGTTGTTTCCAAAACGTATTTTTGGAAATTGTCCATTTTTATACAGTAAATTTTACTCTGTGAATTTTCAAAAAAATGTTCAAATGTTTGTATACCTTATGAGACTTAACTACGGGGTCATCAGTCCCTAAACTTACAAACTCCTTATGAACTAACTAATTCTAAGGGCGGCACAAATATCAATGCCCGAGGGGGGGGGGGGGGGGGATTCGAACCCCCGGCCGTAGTGGCCGTGTAGACCGTGACTGAATTTTCAGCCTGTAATTCAAACATTTGTT
The DNA here is from genome assembly GCA_026315105.1 of Locusta migratoria. Lineage (NCBI taxonomy): Eukaryota > Metazoa > Arthropoda > Insecta > Orthoptera > Acrididae > Locusta > Locusta migratoria. The sequence goes on from CM048745.1 coordinate 394,726,700, forward strand.
GCCAATTCATCCTGTGATATTAATACTACCTTGTGAAATTGAAGATTTTTTCCCACAATATGCTACTTTTAGTAAGTCAGATATATATACATTTGTTTTCACTTTAGGGCCTATGCTATTTCTTTTTATGTCAGTATCCAGTTTTCTGTACTAAATGAAGGACAACGCAAAACTACTGCTTGTGTATGCAACCAGCGTCCCGTGATGGTTTTGATCCGATCCGCGGAAGAAACTCGCAGGGGAGATAGCTATTGTAAAACGTCGCAATTAATAATGTAAAAAAAATGCGAACAAATGAAACGCGGTGGACATAAACTGAATACACGCTCAAAACGTGAGTTTTGGACACAGTTCGATGATGTGGCGTGTTGGGAAAAGAGTGCGACTTATATCGGTGCTTTAGTCCGTAAAGCCCACTGATCCCTATACTATCTGGATGTTGAACTTCAGCTGTCTGAGCGTGCCAAATTTAAATATGGCCGCTATGAAGTATTACAAGAAAACGAAAACAAAATGCGTTTCAAAATGTTCAAATGTGTGTATAGTCTATGGGACTTAACTGCGGGGTCATCAGTCCCTAAACTTACAAACTACTTATGAACTACTTACGAACTAGGGACGGCACAAATATCCATGCCTGAGGGGGGATTCGAACCCTCGACCGTAGTGGCCGTGCAGACCGTGACTGGAGCGCCTTAGTCTCCTCGGCCACCGCGGCCGGCAAAATGCGTTTCATTTCCACTCCCATATTAGCCTATTAACCACATATTTATATGAATTTCAAATCAAGAGGAAGGAAAAGCAGTTATTTGACTCGTTATAAGTGATCGAAATTTGTTTGCCAAATTTAAACATGGTGGATAATGCGAAATCGTGTGCAAAACATATGAAAGTGCAGGCACGCTGCAGTTCTATACTCAGAGTTATACATCCAGTTTATACAGAGATCACTGGTAAAGCCGCGGCAGCCGCATCGAACAGTTGGTGCGCGGCACATGTGACCATGTTTGGGTGCGGGCTCTATCGATACGCTCTGTCGATACGCTGCTCTAGCACCGCGGCAGGTGTTCGCAGATGATCGCTGGCAGTGAGTCACTCCACAACAGATGTCGCTTGTTGTTGGTGTTTGTTACCTACAGTGCCAAGAATATTGCTCGTGCTGCGATAGCCTTCATACTGATGTGTAACATGGAAAACAATAGAAAGCAGAAACGAAAACTGCGTTGGTGCATGAGAGAATTGTATCGCCAAAGAATGCAGTATGGAAACCGACTATTGCAAGATATGGCTTTTGAAGTCCTGGAAGATACAATAAAAAATTTTATTCGATTGTCGTTAGACGGTTTCGAACTCCTAAAAGCAATGCTCGAACCGAAAATAAGAAAACTTAACACCCACATTCGAGAGGCTATTACTGCATGAGAACGTCTTGCAATTACTTTGAGATTCTTAGCCACAGGAGATTCCTATGCAAGCTTGCAATGCCTTTTTCGTGTCTCCAAACAAAGAATATCAAGAATAGTGCCGGAAGTTTGTGACGCCATCATCGAGGTCCGCAAAGAAAGACTTCTTACTTCTGTAGAATGGCAATAAAGATAATCTTTTTTCAGTTCCTGATTTGGAATCTTGCCCCGCAGGTGTAGCCGAGCGGTCTGGAGCGCCACGTTACGGATCGCGCGGCCTCCCGCGTCGGGGGTTCGAATCCCCTCGGGCATGGGTGTGTATGTTGTCCTTAGGTTAGTTTAACTTATTTGTAAGTCTAGGGACTTGTGATCAAAGTAGTTTGGTCCCATAATAATTAAAAAAAATTTTTTTGACTTGGAATCTTCATTATACTACTCATATGTTTCCGTGCGTTCTCGCGTGTATTTTCTTTGTGGTAGTTCTTGTTTACTGGATTCCACAACACGTCTTTTGCTTTGTGCAGTTCTATCAGGGCAAGACACGTCTCGTACATCTTTGCGCGCGCGCGAACAGCAGGACTGGCGTCCAGGGTTGCCAGGTGTGGCGATTTTTCGCATTCTTGGCTATCTTTTTCCTATAATAGTAGCCATTCTAGCAGTTTGGCGACTGGCGACTAAATTTGGCTATTAAAGGAATTGGTTGGCGACTTAGTGGCTATTTTACTTTACTTCAAATACAACGAATGTAAAGCAATCACTCTTTAGACATTGCGTGAATGATACCGGCTAAACTTCAGTAGAATGCTGGAAAAATGTAATCAACCTACACAAGTTAGCACGAATGTTTTCAAGTATCATGGATGTGTGGGAGAGTGTCACAGAGATGTAAACAAACTCAACTTACAGACTCTTGAAGATAGACGTAAACTACCTCACGTACCCTACTTACGATGGTTCGAGAACACACTTTAAATGATATCTGGAAGTATACTACAACACCGTATGCATGGCTCCTGCTGAGAACATGAGGATAAGATTATATAAATTACAGCACGCAAGGAGGCATTTAAACAGTAATTTTTTCCGCGTTCAGCACAACAGAAATTCGTAACAATGGTTTGCATAGTATAAATGTCGATGGAGAACCAGCGGTGATTTCCCTGTCGTTCTGATGGCTGACTTTTCAGTGTGTCATGACGCATTATTACGAATTAAAGTGCATCTCACATCAATGTATGGATTGCTTAGTGCATTATTATAAATTACCTCACCTCAAAATGTTTTAATGATTTTGTGTGTATTAAAGAAATGTTTGAAAGATTCAATAACTATATTTAACATCTGTAAATATTTGTTTTTAAGAAGATGAAAGTGATTGGTAATCGAATCTATGCACGAGAACATCCCTTGTGTAAGTTTGATAGAATGATTCTTGAACAGTTTTGTTTGTAATTTTTATAAGTTATAAAATCAATAAATGTGATAGTTAAATGTAACTGAATTTCCGGAGTCTCTCTTTTATCTATACAATGTGACAGTATTTAGACTGCCCTTATTGTCAGTTGGTGGTGTGTAAATGTTTCTGTGAAGTATGAGTTTCCTTGGAAAGTTCAGTCTGATGTTTGTGAATGTGAGTGCCACAGTTTCTGTTACTTTTTACTCAGTAACCAGCTTACTCCCTGAATTTCAGGATTATTATTGTCGAGTAACTTGCCATAATTAACACAGCATAATAATGTTAACAGATAAAACGTTGCGATATTTGTCTATTTTTAGTGATGAAAAGGTGGTTATATTTTGGCATTTTATTGATGAAAAGATGGCGATATTTTGGCTACTTTTTGTTTAAAATTTGGCGACAGAGCACTGGAAAAACCTGGCAACTCTGCTGGCGTCTCGACTGCACGAGCAGAACCAAGGAGGTTAGAATACAGTAGTCTTGTGTAGATCTCGAACAAACTAGTTCGGAAGAACGCTCCCACAGGCGAACTAGTTCGCAGATCCCTCGCCTCTTTGTTCGTCCGCTCCTTTTCCGAAGACTGATGGGGAACAGCGAGAGGACGCGAGAGCGCCCAGAATCGCGTGATTCCCTCTTGCCAGTTCCCGTCATTTCGAGCTGAGATGCAGCTCAGCTGTAGTTTCATATTTCACTGCCACAGATTTTCTTTTCTAAGGTATTCAGCAGTGTCTAAATATAAACCTCATTTCATAGTGTATAGAAGTAATGAGAACTCAAAACTTAACATTGTTTGCATTTATATGCGAGAAATTATGCATCAACCATTTTCTCTCGCCTGCATGATCCTGTTGACGGCTTGCGGGGTAGAATGTTGACGATAACGTCGTATAAGCGACACTAACACTGTAAAGTAACGAACGGGTATAGAATTAATTAGCTACAAAACTGTAGTTTACTGCCTGTCGTCAGAATGTAAAGGTCGAAACCCATTGTCATCAATGTCGCTAGCGTGAAGATCAAAAATTTCTTCTATTTCTATAATAAGTGTGTGGTTGACCGGACTGTCTTAACTTTCGATGAAACTGAGGCGGCAGCCCTCCGAAACAAAGGATTGGACTCGCCCAGCACCGAAGACAAAAATGCGTTTCTACGCGGGGAACTAGGTTTATTTAATAGAATAAATAGAGAAATCCATTTTAAAAATAGAATACTACCAATACCCTGTATGCAAAGTAGTTGAATACCATTGTGTCACCCATTCGTGTAAATAACTGGTTTATTTGCTTAAGAATTTGATGTCTAATTGCCCAAAAATTCGGGTAATAGCACACGCTTGGGCAACAGTGATCATTATATAAAAAAGTTGCCATGACAAAATTTAGCAGCGGTAGCAAAAGCCGAAAAGAGCGGACGAACTAAAAAAGATCGACCTACTTCGCGGCCGAGCTGCGATATAAAAGGAGAGCTAACGGTCGCGAACTAAAATATGCACGATCGGTCTCGAACTAAAATATGCGCGATGGGTCGCGAACTAAAAGGAGAGCTACCGGTGGCGAACTAAAATATGTCCGATCGGTCGCGAACTAAAAAGCACGTGTTACCGGTCGCGAACTATTATGCCAAACGTATCTCGCTTCTTAGTTCATTGGATTCTTTTCCGAAGACAGACGGGCAATAGCGAGAGGGCGCGCAGCAGAATTAAAAATCACGTGTTTGCCTTCTGCTGATGAGAGCCATTTCGAGGTGAGCGTCTGCCTGCTAGATTACATAGTTTAGAGCTACAAAATTTCTGTTTTGAACTATTCTGCACTCTGCAATATCTGACTAATAAAGTCCATAATACCAATATATAGAGATAACTCTGAACGCGAGAAATGATCCAGAACTGTTTCTTTTCGTTTGCGTGATAGCGTTAGCGGCTCAAGCAGCAAGCGCATGAAGTAGCTCGGTGTGGGAACTTCTCCCTCCACCTGCATGCGCAGACCACGCCGCTCAGCCTTTACTGGGAACGGACGAACTAAAAGAACGAACTAGTTCGCGGCAGAGCCTGGAACTAAAGTGAGCGCTCCCGCGTCATATGATGTGCTGACTGAAATTTCACCTAACTTAGTTGTATAGACAATTCGTATTGCCTTAAGTGTACCTGATATGCACGGTTTAAATGGTATCTCCAGCCGGAAAGAAACTATCGTAAATTTGGCCAGTATCGTACAAGCACTGAAATTATCGTATGCCCCCATTATTATCGTACGAGTTGTCAACCCTGCGCAGCACAGCTGCGAACGCTGCAGCGGGCTGCTGCAGCGCAAAGTGGATACGCGGCTTAAGACGAAGCGGCCCACGAGCTTACCGGGACCGCGAAAGAGTGTCCACGACAACAGTACATCAACTACTGTTAAAGTTTTGAAGGGCATTCTCAGTAAATGTTTATTCCACAAAATCGATCCCTGTTATTTCAAAAATGTTCAAATGTCTGTAATCTATCGGACCAAACTGCGTGGTCATCAGTCAGTTGCTTACAAACTACTTAAACCTAGGTAAACTAACCTAAGGACAAACACACACACACCCATGCCCCAGGGAGGACTCGAACCTCCACGGCGAGCAACCGCGCGCTCCGCAGCGAGACGCTTTAGACCGCTCGGCTACTCCACCGCGGCCTGTGATTTCAAGTAATATTAAGACTGATATGTATTGACAAAATTGAGCTTCGTTGAAGATTTTTAACATTACCAGTACTGTACTTATCAACATAAAAGCGACCCCTTGTGCAGAAAGAACCTAGGCTATCTAACCGAATAAAAAAAAGAGTGAGAAGGAAAAGTAAAAGGTGGATAGACTGATGTCAGTTTAGGTATACAGGGTGAATACCAGCCGGCCGCGGTGGCCGAGGGGACTGAGGCGCTCCAGTCACGATCTGCACGGCCACTACGGTAGGGGGTTCGAACAACACCACCTAGAAGACAAGGCCTTACAACAGGCCGTGCCTACGTCACACTTAAGAGGCCCCGGCCGCCATCTGACTGGCCGGCCGCTGCGCGGCGGTGGGCGTGCCCCAGCCAACAGCCAGTGAGGTGGCGGCCGCGGCCTCTGAGTGTGACGTAGGCACGGTCTGTTGTAAGGCCTTGTCTTCTAGGTGGTGTTGGTTCGAATCCCCCCCCCCTCGGTCATGGATATTTGTGTCGTCCTTAGTCTTAGCTAGTTCATAAGTAGTTTGTAAGCTTAGGGAAAATGAACCCGTAGTTAAGTCCCATAAGTTTTACAAACATTTGAACATTTTTGGTGAATACCACTTGCATCGCAAATATTGCGGAAACGGAAAATGCGATTGACGTGCAGTTTTCGCAGAATGGGTTGGTAGTCAGGGACTCTTATTTTTAGCCAACAGATTGTAATATTATTTAGAAAGTGATTTTTTATGCAAACGTACAGATCTTTAACATTACCCGTACAGTAATAACGTATAACAAAATCGATCTATGTCCAGAAACGACCTATCTAACTGGAGAAAAGAAAGAAAAAGAGAGGGAGAGAAAGAAAAAAAACTGAAAAGTAGATAGACTGACGCAGTGGCGAAGCCAGAATTCGGTTCTGGTGGGGGGCCTAATTTTTTTTTAAATAAAGCCTATTGCATTTATTAATTTATGACTTATTCTTATACTTTTTTATAATTTAACCAATTATACTACGAAAACAATTGCAATTGCAATTAGTAGGCTCGCATTAATTCGGAAGTTTAAGAGGAGCAACGTGGTGGAAATGGAGTGTATATAATCAGCTCGTGAAATAATTAAGCAGCTTCTATGTTACTAGCCAAAGAGGAAGGTCTTTACAGTTTAATTAACGTGAGACTGTGTAATAATAGAACTAAAATAACACTATTGTTGTTCATATAAGATTACACTCGGTGGCTCCACTGACCTGCTACGCAGCGGTTCGCCGCATATGAACAGTCGGCTCGTAACTTCAGCATAGCAGTAACAATAGGGGCAACATCAAAGGTATTAAAACCGCTCACAGTAATAGCAGCACTCGTTCTCAGTGGCGGCATCACGTTAGCGACCCATTGTCAAGTTCACTTGTGCTTGGCAAATTATATTTACGTTGTTATGTATTACATGTATACTATTTCAAATTTCCAGTGCTCACCTGTTTTAAAAAATAAAAGAATAAAAAATAATAAAATTAAAAAATGGGAGGCTTCAGTCCCATAACCCCCCCCCCACCCATGGCTGCGCCACTGGACTTTTTATACACGGAATATTAGACGTACTGTATAAATCAAAATTACTACATGACGAAGACTGCAGTGGCGGGAGGCAGTGTTGCCGGCTTGCAAACAGCCACGCTTCACTATAGTCCGTTCACCGAGAGCTGGGACGAAACGCAAACAGTGTAACGTGAGCGACTAATCTCGTTTCCAGCGAAAGCATTCTGTGTTCACGTGATACGAAGGGGTGTACAAAATCCTTGGCGCACGCTTTGCGGCTGGTGGCGTCGGCTAGCTGCCGAACAGACGTCATAGCGGACCCTGAGAAACCTGGGCAGCAATGTAACGAAATAAAGCACGACATGTAAGATTTAACGCCAGTTACAATTGGAATAGGGATTAAAGTTCAGGGGGAAGAAATAAAAACATTGCGTTTTACTGATTACATTGTAATTCTGTCAGAGACAGCGAACGACCTGGAAGAGCAGTTGAATGGAATGGACAGTGTGTTGAAGAGAGCGTATAAAATGAACATTAAAAAGAGCAAAACAAAAATAATGGAATGCGGTCTTAGAAAATCAGGCGATGCTGAAGGAATTAGATTAGGTAACGAAACAATGAAGGTGGTAGATGAGTTTTGTTACTTGGGTAGTAAAATAACATACGATGGTCGCAGTACAGAGGATATAAAATTCAGAATGGCAATGGGAAGAAAAGCATTTTTGAAAAAGAGAAATTTGCTAACATCGAATATTAATTTAAGGGTAAGGAAGTCTTTTTCTGAAGGCATTTGTGTGGAGTGTTCCCTTGTACGGGAGTGAAACATGGACTATAAGCAGTGCGGACAGAAAGAGAATAGAGACTTTTGAAATGTGGTGCTACAGAAGAATGCTGAAGATTAGGTGGGTAGATCACATAACTAATGAAGAGGTACTGAACAGAATTGGCGAGAAAAAGAATTTTTGGCATACCCTGACTAAAAGAAGGGATCGCTTGGTAGGACACATTCTTAGACATCGAGGAATCGTAAATTTAACATTGGAGGGAAGTGTGTGGGGTAAAAATCGCAGAGGGAGGCCAAGAGACGCGTATAGTAAGCAGATTCAAGTGGATGTGGGTTGCCGTTCTTATGACGAGATGAAAAGACTTGCTCAGGATAGAGTAGGGTGGAGAGCTGCATCAAACCAGTCTCCGGACTGAAGACCATAACAACAAAAACAACAATAATGTTAAAAGTACGCTGAAACTGAGTTCATTCTGTCAAAACAGATTTGTTTTCGTTCAGGTTGCTAACAAAATGCTCCATTCATACACAATTTTTGATAACATTACCAGTAATAATAATAATGGTAAAGGACTGCAAAACAAAGTTCATTCTGTCACACTTGAACTGTTTTCATTGAGGTTTATACCAAACCGCTCCTCTCTCTCTCTCTCTCTCTCTCTCTCTCCTCTAAAATTTCCATATTTGACTTTCAACTAAAAATACGATACAGAGGACGCACTTGTTTCAAACTTCTGCAGTCACTGTTTTTACTGCTTCTTCTTGCAGTTCTTTAACTTCCGGCATTTTGTATGTTTTTGTCTTTCGCTGCAACATAGCCTCCGATTCAGGCCCAAACTTACTCTATGGCGTTTAATTCACAGCGGTAAGGAGGAATTCTGAGAACAGTTTTCCCTGCATTCTTCGCCATTTCATCTATTACGTGTTCGTTGCGCGCTGTTCTGTGATTTTGAAATATATCTAAAAGTTATTTCTTCAGCATACCGTCTTCAAAACCGAGGTTTTTAGATTTTCGACACTGATATTTCGTGCTTATTAGAATTCGCACTGGGAACTTTTCCTTTTCTAGGACAATGGTACGGCAGTTCATCAACAACAAATAAGTGCAAGCCGAGGAAGTACATCTTGAAACCACTTCTCGACGGTTCAACTAGTCTTTCAAGCGTCTTTAAAGATGAACTTAAGACATCCTGAAATCGCTACTGTACAACACGCACTAACGAGCTCACACCTGCAATGGAGACGGCGACGCTGTTCGCCACTGCCTTGTACACACCTCGAAGGCAGCGCTGTGGTCACGCGCCTTGCCGTGTACGTCTCTCGTTTCGGTGGAACAGCTATTAGAAATGTTCAAATGTTTGTATAGCTTATGGGACTTAACTACGGGGTCATCAGTCCCTAAACTTACAAATTACTTATGAACTAGCCAACACTAAGGACAGCACAAATATCCATGCCCGAGGGGGGATTCAAACCCCCTACCGTAGTGACCGTGCAGATCGTGGCTGGAGCGCCTCAGTCCTCTCGGCCACCGCGACCGGCGAAGCAGCTAGTAGCTACAAAGTTGGTAACAGCGAGCTCGTTGCCATCGAGGAGGAACTGTTAGCTGACCCTACCAATTCGATTCCATGTAACGTCACCCCAAAAGTGTTCGCGACCGTTCGGTAGTTATCGTACATTTCTGATAATTTCAAGTCTGCGTACGATGTCCGAAAGCATGTTACTATTGTTCGCAGGTGTACGGTAATTTCAAATGTAATAGAAGTTTAACAATACACTGCATTCTTACACCGATCGTCAACAATTAAATTACTAAGCATTTTCTTTCTGACAGTTCTATTGGCTAATCACTTTCGCAGGTAAACCTGCTTTAATTATCTCTGTGGACGTGATCTGAACGTCCAGTGCCAGTCAGTAGCTAGGTAGTCTGTCAGCTGGAAAGAATTTCTTTTTAATGGAAGCAAAATGTGAAAGACAATAAAATTCATAAAAATCGGTTGCCGCATATATGGAAGCGTTTCACTTGAGAACAGCTTGAGCATTTTGTCTGATCTTTCTTTGTAATGTTCGTAATTCTCAAGACAAGGTTTGTATGAAAAAAATTTTGAAACCTTTCCCGGAAAATTTGCGAAAAATTTAAAGAGCGTATTTCAGTGTGATTTGAGTGATTTCAAAACCACAACTCACAATTCGGACTTTCGAAAGGGGTAATTGTATATCAATTTTTATTTTGTTTTGTTCTTTATAGTCCTGGAAAAGTTTTCAGAAAAAAATTGGGATACCAACCAAGAAAAATCGGAAAATTCGAACAATCATAATTTTTGTATGCACTCTGCATCATAGCTAACGACTGGGATGAAATGTTTAGTTTAAACCATCACCATCACATTTCATTTCTGTACTTTTCCACTTTTTTACGCTCCAAAGTCCACCGTACGGTGCATGGTGGAGGGTACCTTGCAATCACATCAGAACGCTTTTGTTACTGTTTTCGTAATTGCCAGGACACGATTTGTATGAAAGAACAGCTTTTGTAAATCTACAAGAAAACTCGGAAATATTGTATGACTATCTCAATAAAAGAATTTTGTCTTATCAGGCAGTTCCACTGTCACCTGTTTAAACAAAAAACAAAAAAGTAAAGTTCAGTTTGTCAGTTCTGCTGCCGCATGTCTTCTAGAGGTAAGAAACGGGCAGAGTATGAGCCCGGCCTTTCGGGTTCCATACACTACAAACCCCTCCCTTCAGCCCCGCTGTAATTGCGCGAGTACAGCGAGCTTAAGTGCGCTGTTGCAGCCGCCCCATCCTACTCGCGGGATCACACAGCAGCCACCAGACGTGAGCTCCGCGGGTACTCTGACGCCATATCCATACTCGCTGTCTCCGTGAGCTCGGCGACCATATGTTTGTAATTCATACAAATCTACAGTTTTATTCCGATCTTGATGAAATGTTGCATACTTGATCTTCAAAATAAGAGGAATATCACTGCCTACACAATTACGGTTACCAGATGTCCGTCTTCACAAAAGAGGACATTTCTAGATTAATAAAAAGAACCTTCTCTCTCTCTCTCTCTCTCTCTCTCTCTCTCTCTCTCTCTCTCTCACGCAATTTGTTCATCTTCTTACAAATTAAGAATCACAGGACTACAAAGCAGTGAAGCCCTAATATTTCATCACTTCACCACTTGTACTTATCGTCTTACGTTCTTAACATTTTTCCCATACTTATAAGATACTTTTCCGATCACCCCTATTTTCACCTGAAAATTTTTGCGATGTAACATTTATGGAAACCATAGTACTGTTTACTGTAAAATCGTCACGAATAAAGTAACAGTAAAAATTATCTAAGCGTTCCTTGTTATACCTATGCTCACATTTCGGATCAGGCCGACGTGACGATATACATGATTAGCATCTAGCTTTATTTACCGTACAAAGTCTCGCAATTAATTATTAAAAAAGTACTCAGTTTTTAGGACAAAAGCTTTAAATCGATTTTTTCAATAGACTGTTTATGTAGTTACGTCTCTTTGGTCCTAAACAGGCGAATGGTGAAACGGCAATGGTTACTGTGCCATCTGAATTTATTTGTATGAAGTTTTGAACAAGGTTTTATCTTATGTATAACGATCAATGCACTAACTTTTGATCTTAAAGTCGTAAGTGTGGTTGACAGACAACACACAGAACTGCCGAGTCTCAGCACGACATACTGATCGTCTTATTTTTGGGTCACACAACACTCCGACCAGAGAAAAAAACGGGAGGGGGGAGTTTCATATTACACTATGTGTATTGCACTGACTTGCATTGTTGCAAACGTATGTTTTTAATTGGCCGCCTCAAAGTTCGTATTCCGCGACAATTACCACGCCATTTATTTCAATTGTTACGAACTAGGTTGACCTCAGAGCAGCGGCGGCACAGAAACGTAAAAAAAAGAGGATTGTTTCAAGAAAGGTTAAAATTCTCTAGAGTTAGTGATTGTGACAGTTCAGAAAATTATATTTACGCACTTTCAACTTGAAGCAGTTGCACAATGCAAAAAGTGGACATTTCTCCATTTTGTTAAAAACCCGGACGGACCATTTTTAGGGTCCAAAAAAGAGGACATGTCCTGGTAAAAGAGGACGTCTGGTAACCCTATACACAATATTCCATGTGGTGGATGTCGAAGGCTACTTTACTCACAGAATTCGACAAAATCAACAGTTTTCTTGCGATTCTGTTGAAATTTTGCACACTTGATCTTCAGATCAAGTATTCATTCGTTTCTTTCTGCAATGTGTCGAGACAACTTCATACCACTGTACTGAAAATCATTTCCACACATTCATGCTATACTCTCAACTCATTCAATAAATTTAATAATTCTTTCAGCTCACTACAATGTTCTTGCAGATCAAGTGAAACATTTGTCACTCCATATTAAGAAAACAATTCGCAGCAGATTTTACATGTGTTATAGTTTGATGTAATAAGGACCTAAATTTATTTTCATTACTGTGTAGCATCGATTAAGTGAAGTACTACATGAAAATTAAGAATGTGCTTTGGTAAAATCACACTGCATACAGTTTTTGGTACAGTCGATTTTTGATCAAAAGTTGCTATGTTTGAAATGTAGACAATATTCTGACTTTTCATTTGAAACCGAGCAGAACGATAAATGTTATTTCGTTTTCGAGGCACTGGCGTTCCTTTTTCCGTCCGTGCGCATCGGGAATCATGTGGTCATAAATCAAGATCGAAAGCAACACTTGTACCACTAATAAAGAAGTTTATTTTGCCAGGGACAAAAATCATTACCGACGGTTGGAGATCGTACCAAAATTTAAAGACAGACGGTAAAGACCACGAATTTGTAAATCATTCAGTTCAGTTTGTTTCCTCTAAATGTTCAAATGTTTGTAAAGTCTGTGGGACTTAACTACGGGGTCATCAGTCCCTAAACCTACAAACTACTTATGAACTACTTACAACTAAGGACGGCACAAATATCCATACCCGAGGAGGGATTCGAACCCCCGACCGTAGTGGCCGTGCAGCCCGTGACTGAAGCGCCTCAGTCACCGCGGCCGGCATATGGTCATATCAATCGTCAAATTCCATACTCATTTTAGCGACGAAGTTTTGCTTTATTCATTACTGCATTAACAATATCACCAATTAAATGTATTGAAGTGAATGGAAAATCTGGAAGATGTCAAACTACTATGAAGACACGTGATGATGGTTTTACATCGGACTGGCTAACAGGCAGTTTTCAGAAGTATAATACGGAATTATATAGGACTCCATTGACTTACATGAATGTAATTTGGAAGAGACTATTGAAATTGAACTGGAATTGACGGTATCTTTGAGGTACGGTAGACGTTGAAATCTCATAACTGTGTGTGTTTTAACCAAACGAAAGCCTTATTTCAATTATTAATAGAGAATGACCTAGGTTTCGAATCATAAGCTCATCTTCCAGTAAGTGATACAAAAAATGACAACCAAGAAAAGGTAAACGTACCAACTCTCGAAGATATGGAATGTTGACTTGAGCTTTAAAATTTATATTTGAGATTCTAACCACATTATGTATGGATTCAAAAATTCTTTAGCATTAATTACAATAACTATCACAATTCTGACAAAATTATCGAGATTTTTACTAGTTCCTTAGGAACTAAAAGATTGGTTTTATTTATTTAAGAAGCCGTAAAATGTTGCATCCATTTATCTACTGCACTGTCGACGATGTCCTACTACGAAATTAAAATTTTCTGCGTTGGTTGTTGATCATATGATGTTACAATATTTCACTAAACAAAACTGTACAAATATAAGTTCTTAAGTACACAGTAACTGAAAAGTATAATTCACAAATGAAAAGAGAACGAGAACTTAAATGTTGAAAAACGAATCACTAGTCTATAACAAACACTTTCAGTCGTAAGGAAATGTTGTTCGGACAGCCAATAATCTATGGACTGGGCGGACACTCCCGCCGAGGGTTCGAGTCCTCCCGCAGGCATGTGTGTGTGTGTGTGTGTGTGTGTGTGCTGTCCTTAGTGTAAGTTGGTTTAAGTAGTTTGTAAGTCTATGGACTGATTACTATAGCAGTATGGTCCAATAGTTTTACATACATTGTAACATTGTGAAGAAACAACACTAGTGCCACTTTGGATACAGAGCGTACGGCAGAGTGCTCGCCCGCTCCCCGCCTCCCCTTTCTGTGCCTCTACTCGGCTGCAGCTACACTACACGCAGCCCAGCGCTGTTCAGGTGCAGTGCAGGTCGCATCAGCGTCGCGCCCCCTCTACTGCCAGTCTGCGCGGCCCCATTAGACTGCGCTGTGCCGCCCGTCGCAGTTTGTCTCCGAGTCAGCCACTGTGCTTGCTGCTTGGATGCGCACCTGGGACGTAGGATGAAACATTTGCATCACACTCCTTAGCGACGGATACTAAAGCGAGTACTGTTACAGTATTACCCGTTCAGTTTATAATTAGTCCAGTCAAATAAGCCGAAAAAAGGCGCCAACCTCGGAATGAGAGGTAACAAGCTGAATATTTGCATAAACCTGTGTTTGATGTGTCAAAAGTCTCATAAAATCTCGTGTCCGCGTCTTAAGATATTAAAGGTCAAAGGTCACGAAAATCAGTTTTTTGCAAATATTTCGCTTCCTATGCGTTATATGATATTTGTATCTCTGACAAAAGTTGTAGAGCATGAAATTCTCTACAACTCTTGTTTTAAACATTTTTTTGTGCAATTCATCGTTTTTTAGATAGAGCGCGGAGAGCGCACAGGTCACAGCGCTCAAACATATAAGACGTAATACGAGGTCAGCTGCGAATCACAGTCAATGGTAGGTTGTTTAAAGTTAATAAATCATTGCAACAATTACAATAACATACCTTCATTCTTTATGAATTATGTTCAATATTTCATAATATTATTCATTAATCAAAAAGATTTGATTAATAATAATTTCATAAAATTATAATATAGCCATTTACTTTAAGTATATTTTTATTATATTCTAATATATCTTAATTATGTCTCATTTAGAAAAGAATAAAATTAACTATAATTAAGACTTAATTATATTTGAAGCAAAATATATTAAATAAAAAACGAGGAAATGCGTTTTATGTAAATCTTTATTTAGTAGTCATGTATGATTCATTTATTACAATTAGAAGTTCAAACGTGAGAAGAATTTTTATTCACTTTAATTATTAATCATACATAGGTCTCAATTTTCATCATCTTGATCATCATCTTCGTCTTCATCCGGTCGCTCGAAAACGTCCATTCCATTATCATCATCCTCGTAATCGACGATCGTCGTCTCTAAACCTTCCAAGATTTCAGGGTCATATGCACTTTCTTCATCGAGATCATTCTGGTGTGATGACGCGTTAAGCCAAGCTTGCCCAATACACTGGCCACAAGTTGAAGAACATTGCATCCCCGATTTCCCGCACTCGCAGCGCGAACCACAACCACTTTTGCAGTTGCAAAATATTGTATTCAGGAGCTCGTCTGGTGCAGGTGGTAATATTGTTAGTATTGGCTCCAAATGTTCATTCTGCAGCACCCAACGCCATTCCTTGGGTTCTATATAGTTTCCTAACCACGTTTGTACTTGGTAGTATGCACGATTGATATTTTGATGAGCTGTGCACTAGTTGGTGGCAGATTTGATAGTTGCACAGGTTTATTAAGTTTTTTCGATTTAGTAAATTGCAATATCGAAGATGATCTATGTTGTCCTCAGATTTTGGAGCATTATATATTGTCAACAAGATACGTACGCCATTTTCAAGTAAAGTTTGCGCATGGCAATTTTCTTGTTGAAATACTTGAACTAGCTCACAGCCACTCAACGCGTGCAAAAGTAAAATGTGTTTTTTACAACGGGGATAATGTTCAAAACTTTTGAAGGAGTATATTTGTGTTTTAACATTGCCTTTACCAACTTTTTTAAAGAAAATTTCTTGTTGGTGCGATTGAGTACGTCCAATTAAAATGACAAGCAAATCAATATCTTCTCCTACGATGACGGCAGTCCTTTGGTGCTCTGATTCTTCAATACCTGTTTCGATTATACAAACCTCATTATCATCTCTGGCTTGTTTTGTAGTGATATTAACAGTTTTTAATTTCTCAACAAGCAAGTCAATTAGATTTTTTTATTACATCGATTTGGAAAAAAAAATTCTCTTGGCTGATTGGCACAATCGTTGTTTCCTCAAAGCAAACTTCATATGATTCCGAAAGAAAAAAAGTTCTTAGTTGTTCCATTGCTTTAGTATTTATACTTTAGTCCGAGTATCCGTCAAATATAACAACCACTCTTGAGCCATAATGTGTTTGTAAATACTTTATATATTTATCTAAAACAACGGTGAAAGTATCGTCTTTGCTCCATATGACGCGATGCAGAAGAAATCCACCATCGATAATATATGTTACATTACTTTCATCAAGATCGGCCTTCAACAATGGAAGTTGTGTTTCAACTTATAAATAGAGAAGGTGGCGTTGTAAGGGTCCATATTTCCAGGTATTAACTTAATATTAGTAGAAATATTCTACAGTTTACACATTTAAGAGAAAAATACTAAAATTATTTTCTACACAAATATAGTTATGATACATTGGAACCGAATTAAAATATACTTAAATTATGGGATTCATAACATTGTAATTACTTGAAATAAGTATTATTAAAATTGGGCATTAATTCGTAAATAATGAAATTTTATTTACAATTATAATTGTTTTATTCAACGTAACATTGAGTGTGATTCACAGCTGACCTCGTATTACGTCTTATATTTCTGAGCGCTGTGACCTGTGCGGTCTCCGCGCTCTATCTAAAAAACGATGAATTGCACTAAAAAATGTTTAAAACAAAAATTGTAGAGTATTTAATTTCATGCTCTACAACTTTTATCTGATGTGCAAATACCATATAATGCATAGGAAGCCAGATATTTGCGAAAAACTGATTTTCGTGACCTTTGACCTTTAATAATTTAAAACGCGGACACGAGATTTTATGAGACTTTTATCACATCATTTAGAATGCCAAAACAAAGGTTTATGCAAATATTCAGCTTGTTACCTCTCATTCCGAGGTCAAACCCTAATTTGACTGGACTAAATGGCCATTTCTGCTGAAGGCGCTGCGAACTGTTGACTTGTTCTATCATTTATTTCGTATGGTGTACGGGCATTATAATTGCGCTCAATGGTACATATGCAACAGATAATACAACTGTATATTCTGTAAACTCATTCTTGAACAGAAAAGCGATCGATATGAATATTTAGAATATAAATGTATTGTTTTCGATAAAACAATGCAGCAACATGTTTGCAAAGAATAAACATTACAGTCGTTTTTAATATATTCTTCTGAAGGAAAAATATGTGAACTGAAAAAAAGCCTGTAATGTTACTATGGAACAACTGGAGCGAATGCATAATACATTTTCTATTAATATATTTTTCTACAGGAAATTGTACGGAATTAAAATAAAATTATTTTCAATATAATAATCTGGTTTTGCGGGTAGTTGATAAAAATACATTTGCTGTTAATACCAAAATTTAAGAAATTAAAATGAAATTAAAATATTGAGGTACAGGCTAATAACTAAATGGAAGATGTCCTCACTGGCAGGATGGACGCTGGTGTAGATTTGTCATTCACCCTGCTGAGCCTTAGTTAGAGTAGTCGATGAAAACTGAAATTTTTTTCCTTATAAGCGTACTTTCTGACGACGTATATTTGCACGATACCTATCCATTTCAGCAAACGCTCAGATTACGCAGCCGCACTGTGACAATAGCGTGAGTTTACAATGCGGCCGGCCGCAGTGGCCGAGCGGTCTGCCAGTCACGGTCTGCACGGCCGCTGCGGTCGGGTTTCGTATCCTCCCTCGGGAATTGTTGTTTGTGCCGTCTTTAATATAAGCTAGATCATAAGTAGTTTGTAAGTTTAGGGACTGATGACCCCATAGTTAAGTCCCATAAGCTCTACAAACATTTGGACATTTTTGTAGAATGGGGAGCCACGTGCGTCGATCGTGTATTGTCGAGTGTTGTCGGAGGTCTTCTGCCCTCTCTGACCGTAAAAAAAGTTTGGTTGAGGGCGCTGCCGTCGGCAGTTGTAAAGTGAACAGGAAGTACTAGTAACGTGACACGGCAGTTGAGTGCCCGATCTCGCTTTGTTGCGTATCACTGCCAGAGCGAAAATGACCGACTCTAGCGATGACGTTGCCTCTAATGAATCTGTTAGTAGTGAGACCATACAGGATGCGACGAGAAAATTAAATGATGAAGTCTACGTACTTGCAAATATGCCAAAGAAGAGGAAGAGTGGCGTCTGGGAAACGTTTGACGCTGTAGTGAACGCTCCTGATGGAAAATACACGAAGTGTGTACATTGCAGAGAAAACGGTTGTATTCTTGTCTATTCTACCTCTTCCAAGACAAGACATAGATGCTCTGTCGAACAAAAACACAGGCCACGGAAATAAGTGTGGAGTAAGCTATCCCAGCCCCACTAAACGAAACAAAATCTTATACATGCTGGTACCCCTGTTATGATTTATTAGAATTCGTAACTGAAGTACCTTCCGCCATGTACCAGACGCATCTTATGTAAGCAGTGACCTTCCGCTAGAATTCTTAAGTACCCTCCGCCATGTACCACAGGAATCTTACGTAGACAGTGACGTTCCGCTAGTTTTGAATGTTAAGTGTATGAAATTTCATCAAGATCGTAATAAAACTTTAGATTTTATAGAATTCTTAACTGAAGTACCCTTCGCCATGTACTACACGAATCTTACGTAGCCAGTGGCCTTCCGTTTGTTTTGAATGTCAAGTGTGTGAAATTTCAAGTTAGAAATAATACTATAAATTTTGTAAACTGTATACGTGAAGTATCCTCCGCCATCCACCAAGTAAATCTTATGTAGGCCGTGACCTTTATTTTGAATATCAAGTGTGCAAATGTCATCAAGATCATGATAAAAACGTTGATTGTAAGAAATTCTGTAACTGAATCACCCTCTGCCATGCACTACACGAATTCGTTGTTGTTGTTGTTGTTGTTGTGTGTTTAGAGGGGACTAAACTACATGGTTATCAGTCTCCTGTTCCTTACAAGGCAATACATCCCAGTAGGTAAAAGTAAAATATAGTTCTATACCCAGAAGAGAAGCGTAAGGGCACACAGTGCTAATGAACTTGATACTGTGAACAACACTGAAGTAGACGGGAATAAGAGAGACCAAGTGTTGAACTAAGCTACAACAGAGCAGGGAACAGTGGCTGGCTGATCACAAACAAATACAAGATGAGCCAGTCACTCTACACAGACTAAAAACTGAGGTTAAAACAGCGTAGAAGTAAGAAAAACATCAGAATAAAATATGAGAGGCGGGAGCCTGAGACGCCAGGCACAAGCCCACCACTAAACATAATGATAAAATCCAGCTGCGCGTATAAAACCTAAACCTCGGTCAGTCATAGAGGCATTGTCAGATAAAATCAAGGCGGCTAAAAGCTGACAGTCCGACAGGATGTGGACCACTCAAAAAAATGTTCAAATGTTTGTATAGTCTATGGGACTTAAATACGGGGTCATCAGTCCCTAAACTTACAAACTACTTATGAACTACTTACGAACTAGGACGGCACAAATATCCATGCCCGAGGGGGGATTCGAACCCCCGACCGTAGTGGCCGTGTAGACCGTGACTGAAGCGCCTTAGTCCCCTCGGCCACCGCGGCCGGCTGTGGACTACTGTCAACAAACTTCCACAACTGCAATTCGGAGGGTCCTCTTGACGTAAAAGGTAGCCATGTGTCAACCACGTATGGCCAATACGTAGGCGACACAGGACAATAGAGTCCCTACGGGAAGGCCTGAAAGACGACTTCCAGACGTCCGAAGAGGACTTGATCGCTCGGAGCTTGTTGGGAGTGCTCAGTGTTGCCCATTGTGTGTTCCAAGCCTCAAAAACCTTATGGCGCAAATCCATTCGGATATCCCGTTCTGGGATACCAATATCCAGGGGAGGAGCGGTGGTGGCGAGCTTAGTCAGCCGATCGACATGCTCGTTCCCCGGGATACCAATGTGGCCAAGAGTCCAAATAAAGTCCACCGAACATCCAGACCTGCCGAGTCCTGCAAGAGTGACCTTTCTCTTGTTTTGAAAGTGATGAGTGATCATTTCATCAAGTTTGGAATAAAGCAGGCGTAAGTAATACAAAATCATAGGTAATTACCACATGAAAGTTGTATCTGTCGCGAAAATTATGCGCGCCTTCTGTTAACCCTAGAACGTTCGGTCGAAAAATAGTTTCGAGAAGATATGGCTGGGTCTGTGGGACCCAATAATTAAAACAGTTATAATAAGCGTGAAGCAGTGTATTTACATCAAATGAAGAGTCTTTATTTTGTTTAGGTCCTACTAAACGCTACAGCGGCAACTTTTTGAATTTTACATCAGTTGCTGTAAAAAAAAAAAAAAAAAAAAAAAAAAAAAAAAAAAAAAAAAAAAAAAAAAAAAAAAAGCTAGAGAACATACACCTCTGTAGTAATATTACACTGGAAATACAGGTAAATTGGATAGAAATACATAGATAAATGATATTAATGTGTAGAACTGAGATACAGATGAGTTGAATTTTTTTACATTAATCGAAATTGTGAATATAATGAACGTCCTCTACAATAATCACGTTTCGCAACAGCCGCCGCAAAGCATTTCTGCAAGCGCCAAGCAAAACCATATAGTGCAGAAGTATTTAGTTTTGCTGTCCTTGCACTCATAGAGTTATCTCCCTCATCCCCACTTATTTCACTACTGTTGTCATGATCATTATTTATTTCGAAGTCTGAATCGTCAATTTCACTCTCATCATCGTATAAAATTTTGTAAATTTCACGACATAAAAGACTTTCTCTTGTAATTTCATATTGTAAATCGTTGACAATGATATGTGGTGTTTGGGCATCACAAATTGTTCACAAAGTAATTAAAAATTGAGAGAAACTAAAAAAAATCGGCTCGTGCTGGTAGAAATTAGTAATGTAAACGGGCGGGCTCTGACAGACCAGCGCGCTTTTTGAAGGACTGGCAATCAATGACTAATCAATTTAAAACCTGATTCTTGGTGAGAACTCTTTCTCTCGGATGTTTCGGGAAGCTAGCAGAGCACCTGAGTCAAATCAGCGACTATAAGCATATAAATTCAGTGAAATAGAAACTAGTGGGTCTCACAGACCCAGCCCGACCGTTCTAGGGTTAAGAGTCACAGGCAAGGCGTGTCGCTCGTCTCGGCTCGTTTCTCCAGGCTCGGTGTACCCGCTGCTCCCGCCAGCTTGCCCCGTTGTACCCGTAGGCTCGCCGGCCAGCCTCCGCAGGTTCCGTGTAACCGACAGCGCGGCTCGTGAGTCTGCTGTGGGTACCGCCAGGACCGGCGAAGGCGACGAGCCGCGTCGGCAAGCCCAACAGTGCATCGGGCCGAGCCGGTGACGTCATAACGGACGCTAGCGGGTTTTAAGCAACGTTTGGAAGCCCGTTTCGGATCTCTAATGTGTGGCAGTTCTTTGAGACAGGGGATGATCAATGCAAAAGGCTACTTGCAAATTGTGTGGACGACTGTATGCCACAGGTAGAGGAACGTCTAATCTCCACGATCACTTGAAAAGATTTCATAAACATACCACTTTAATGAAGGGCAAAACAATATGGAAGTGCTAAAGTATGGAAAAGAAAGTGTCGAAAAAAAGAAAATAGACGATGCCTTGACACATTTCGTTATTTCCACAATGCAACCATTTGTAATTGTGGAAGACAGTGCATTTCAAAAGTTTGTGGAGGCTCTAAATCCTCGCTATGCACTATCCGGAAGGCATGCTCTTTCAAATGTAAGTTTTTCATAAATAATGGATATCTGTAGCTATATGGCGAGATACTTCGGAAGCACTAATTATATAAGTTACCATATAATTCGAAAAAAAAAATTCAATTTGTATTATAACTATTTGCGTATGAAACATTTTACCATTCGTGACATTAATTTTGGAATAACAACTATTTCCACAGTATATTTTACAGGAAAAGTATACTGCTATTAAACATGCAGTATTCACAGATTAAACACAGTTAAAAACAATGACGCTGACGACTGATTCATGGACATTCAACAGGCAAGATAGTTACATAGCAGTGACGTCACATTTTATAAAACATGCAACACTGACTTCGACATGTCTCGATTGTTTCGTTTTTAAAGAAAATTACACGGCAGAAAATATCACCGATAAACTTAAAGAAATAATGGAGACGTGGTGTATTTGAGGAAGAGTAACTGCCGTCGTCACAGATAATGGCAAAAATATGGTAGCAGCTGTGAAACACCTGTCCATCCAGCACATACCATGTGTTGTTGTTCTTGTTTGGGGGTTTAGAGGGGACTAGACTACGTGGTTATCAGTCCCCTGTTCCTAGCGAAGACAAGACATCCAAGTAGGAACAGGTAAAATACAGATCAATACCCGGAAGGGCACACTGTGGCTATGAACTTGATACTCTCACAACACTGAAGTAGACGGCAATAAGAGAGATCAAGTGTTGAACTAAGGTGAAATAGAGCAGGGAACAGTGGCTGGCTGATCAAAAACAAAAGAGGAGCTAGTCACTCTGCACAGACTAAAAACTCAGGTAAAAACAGAGTAGAAGTAAGAAAAACATCAGGTTAAAAGTTGAGGTGGGAGCCTGAGACACCAGGCACAAGCCCACCACTAAATAGAATGATAAAATCCAGCTGCGCGTATAAAACCTAAAACTCTGTCAGCCATTGAGGCATTGTCAGATAAAATCAAGGTAGGCGCAGGAGGCAGATTAAAAGACTGCCGCAAGGCGGCTAAAAGCTGACAGTCCGACAGGATGTGGACCACTGTCAACAAACTTCCACAACGGCAATTCGGTGGGTCCTCTTTACGTAAAAGGTAGCCACGTGTCAACCACGTATGGCCAATACGTAGGCGACACAGGACAATAGAGTCCCTACGGAAAGGCCTGAAAGACGACTTCCAGACGTCCGTAAAGGACTTGATCGCTCGGAGCTTGTTGGGAGTGCTCAGTGTTGCCCATTATGTGTTCCAAGCCTGAAAAACCTTGTGGCGCAAATCCAAACGGATATCCCGTTCTGGGATACCAATATCCAGGGGAGGAGCGGTGGTGGTGAGCTTAGCCAGCCGATCGACATGCTCGTTCCCCGGGATACCAATGTGGCAAGGGGTCCAAATAAAGTCCACCGAACATCCAGACCTGCGGAGTGAAGCGATGGTGTTTTGGATGGATTGCACTAACGGATGGGAAGAGAAATAGTTGGAAATGGCTTGCAGGCTACTAAGGGAGTCGCTGCACACGACATACGACTTCCGGGGGCACGTTTTGAGGTGGTCAAGAGCACGAGAAATGGCGATCAGTTCAGCTGTAAAAATACTACAGCCAGGTGGCAGGCACACACCATACATTTAGTTTCGTCAGACGGTATAAGAAACACTCCCACACTGGCTGTGCTGATGGATCATTGTGCTGACATCGTCACTTATTTCAAGTAAGTCCGATTTTTTTTTCTTTGTAATTTCCGTCACTAACGCCTGCAAGGTATCTGTGTAAGAACGATATTTAAAAACTGTTCCAGGCAAATCAATATTGCTTGCACAAAATTATCAGATTTGCAAGATATCGCAGGGAAACAGCGATTACGTCTAGTGCAGTTTTTTCCAACAAGATGGAATAGCAGACTTGCTATGATCACACGTTCGCTGGAAGTAAAAGATGAAGCCCATTAAATACTATGATTACTGTTCTCTCAGGAGAAGAATATGTGACTGCCTCCCAAATTATCCCATTAGTACAAGGTGTCTACTTAAAACTCACGAACGTGAATGAGAATCTGACCACTGCCACTGCTAAACAGTATTTAGCAGCTGTTAAAGAATCAGTTGAAAAGCGAATGTTTCCCTATGATACACGGACTGAACCAAGTTAGCCACTTTTTTTGATCCACGCTTCAAAAAGTTAGCATTTCAATCTCCCCAACGTGCTGAAGAAGCGAGAATTATGAAGATATCAGAAATACAGTGCTTCTTCAAGAAGCAGGAAGAGAAAGCTGTACAAACAACGCAACCAGTTGCTGGTTGTAGTTCCTGGGGTGCAGGATTCCTAGAGTTTATGGCGGAGAAATTAAAGAACCAGAGGCCATCATCAGCTGCAGTTGATGCCACAATTTGTGTGCGTCAGTATGTTGAGAATCCCTGTATGCCCCAGACAACAAATCCGGTGGAACAATGGTGCCGGGAAAATCGTACGAGTGGGCTAAGCGACGTTGCCAAGTGGTACTTGAACATTCCAGCGTCATCTGTACCAGCTGAGAGAATATTTTCGAAAGCTGGACAAATTATTTCTGACAGGCGTAATCCGCTTCACGCAGAAAACTCATTTTTCTGAGTGGAAACAAGAAGTATTTATAATTTATTGAGAGTTTAATGAATTAAACATAATTTTTAATGTAGCAAATGTTATATATAATACAATTATTTTTCCTTTTATATCCAAAAATATGTTAGCCTTTCTTCATTGTTCTCAGTTTCCCTTGATACCTTCCATCACGCCACGGTCCACTTCTTTTTCGAACAGTCCAGAATGAAAAGAAATGTATTCTACTTTAAATTCAGTAGTGATAAATAGGCTATTGCACTTCCTTCCAATCGTTTCATAATGTTCCTAAAATAAATTCGATCGGTGTGCTAAACCTAAGTGCTGATAAATCTGTATAGAGGAACAGGTGATAATTACTTGCAGAAGTAGCTGCAAAGCTTTTCTTCGAAATTTTACGATAAAACTAGCACAGCCAATGCGACAATAAACATTGATAAAATAGGAAACTAACACCACTCCGTTCTTTGCCGCTTATATATAAGGTTTTTTTTTTTTTTTTTTTTTTTTTTTTTTTTTTTTTTTTTTTTTTTTTTTTTTTTTTTTTTGCGTGATTGTTGTGGACAGACTATTCTGCAACGTAACAGAAGGCCTAAAACTAGCTTGGAATGTGATACTTTCGGTTTTAATATTGTGATGTTATGTTTAGACACTTGTCTCCAGTTACGGGGTCATCACATTACTCTTGTGTTCACCATTTTCAAATTGATTTCCCAAAACAAGTGACAAATTAATATGAAGATGGAAGGCCACTGAGTAACATTAACAGATTAGAGAGTTTCAGAAAGCTATAAGAACATCAGTTGATAAAAGGTATATGACGTGTTATTTTAAACTGTACAAATGTATTACCTCAATAATAACTAAAAACAAACTTTTGTAGTAGAAGTGTGGAAGAAAAAGAAATTTCGAACAATTATGGAGATTTCAAATATTAATACTGGGAGGGGAATCGAACCCAGGACCTTTCACTCAGGAACCACAACGCTATGCACTACGCTACGCTATACGCAGTTCCGCTGGATCTAATTATTTGTACTTCAAAGACCTTACAAAGTCATCTCGAAACTTATCAATAATTGTACCGTTACACAACTTTTATTATAACAAATTCGTATTAGAAAACTTCTATCGTTGTTTATGTTGATAGAACTGATGCCCGGAAACAGCATGTTTTCGTGCTACACAAAAATCCAATGCCAAATCAAACAAATACCCTAAGTTTCATCTTCAAACTGGCGTCTGCTCGATTTGGCTTGTCCAACCGGAGGTAGTCGGATGCTCCGAGTAAAATGGCGCGAAACCTCCGCCTCCGAACAACTGCTCCGTTTCCAACACTAGTCTAAGGCCAGTATTACACTACCCAATTTTCTTTGACAAATAATCTGTCAATGTGAGTTGAAAATGGCGGACGACGATCTCTTATTGACATCAGCTAAGGCATATACAGTAATCGTAATGGCTAGACATTTGGAAGAGCAGAAAAAAAGGAAAAGGAAACGGACTTGGACGAGGCCTTGGGTTTCTCGGCGTGATGAAAAAAGTATACAGCGAAATTTTCTACGTGAAGTCGTAGTAGAAGACATCTAGTCCTATGTAAATTATTTACGAATGGATGAGAACACTTTTTGGTATATGCTGAGTGAAGTTGCACCCTACATTACAAAGCAGAATAACCACCTCAGAAATCCAAACTCGGCAGGAGACAGGCTTACTGTAACGTTGATGTTTCTCGCTACTGGAGAGAGTTACTCAAGTTTACAGTAAAGCACACGTATACCACAGTGCACATTAAGCATTATTATCCCTGAAACCTGTGAAGGAATTTATAAAGCACGGAGGAAGAAATATCTCAAGATAAATAAATGTTTAGTACACTATATGGGAATTTAGAGCAATTTTTATTTCTTCGAAATTTTTAAAGTAACTGACTATAAATAGGCCTCCCTTCATAATTGTTTCGGCGTGTTGTAGTTTTATATACATATGTTTACATAACTAGGCCACATGTTTCCATGGGTTTAAGTTTTACTAAACCGTCCTGACGGATCGCGTGATAATGTTGGCAACAATGTACAATGGTACATGGAAGAAGCATAGAGCAGCAAAAGCATTATTTACTCACTTAATACTCTATACGAATCACTATTCCAATCATTCGATGTATTTTTCTAAGAATATTAACATGTTAGCATTTCCTATCGTGTTGCTGTTGTTGCCAACATAATAACGCAACGGCCCCGTGGTGGTAGGTAAAATTTCACCTTTTCGATGTATAAACCCAGCAAAAAACTGTTTATTATATAACAGAAACAACTTTTACCACCACATCTAAATTATCTTTGCAATGATAAATGCAATACAAATATGCGACAGTATTTGGCCAAAAACATAATTCAAGATGCAATATAATACTAAAGATGATAGTACAGGAAAATAAAATCTTGTACACTTAGTTTTGCTTTTTATGAATGCTTCTATTTTCCCATGACTTTAAAAAAAAATTACAAAATTTTTTTTTTTGAAACTTATCAAACAAAGTAATTAGGAAATTTTACATGCGATGTTTTAATACTTAAATTCACACATACACAAACTAATTAGGAACTTTTACCTGTCATTTTTAACACACACACACACACAGACAGACAGAGAGAGAGAGAGAGAGAGAGAGAGAGAGAGAGAGAGAGAGAGAGAGAATCATACAAGTTTACATCTTACTTTCTGAGAGACAAAATTCTGAACGAGAATTAAATGTGACACAACTCAGAGGCTGTCCTCCTCCTCTATACCTGCCTGTGCAATGGCAGTTTCTATTAACCCTGAGGTGAATGGTATTGCTGCTTCTAGCAGTTGCCATCTACGACTCAATAATTGGTTCATTTTCTGTGTTGTTTGCCTGGCAAATGATCCCCCCCCCCTCTCTCCCACTTTCATCTCCAGAAGCTCACAGTGTATGTAGTTAGAATCAGATTCATAATATTTCTCGTATGGCTGTTGGGAGCGTGACTTCTTTGTCAGTTCAACCACAGCTTTTAGAGTCGCAGTAGCATCCACCAGAGAATCTGCTGCTGCTGCTTTTACCTTTCTCTTACGTGGGGGCTCCTCATCAGTTAGAAGTGTTGGCCACTTAGACACACCATCTACTTCCTGCTGTTCTTCAGTAGGGGATTGTTGTGTTGCTGTCATTTAATTCTATGAATAGAAAAATGGAAACCATTAGTTATAAATTATATTAAACACAATAAAATTTATTTTCAAGTATATACAAGCAGACAAGAGTGCGAGGAAATAGCCAATGATTTTGAACAAAAGTGGAATGTTTACATTCTGTTGAGGCTATGGATGGAAAACATATTGGTATAAAATATCCACAGCCTAGTGGATCACACTTCTGCAACTATAAAGCTTACAACAGCATAATTTTGTTTGCACTTGTAGATGCTAGCTACAGGTTTTTGTATGTGGATGTCGGAACTAATGGACGCGTTGGTGACGCTGGAGTGTTTGCCAAAAGTAAATTCCGTGAATGCCTTCTTGACACAGCTATTTTAAACATTCCAGAAGGCAGAAAACTGGGAAACACAATCATCGTGCTGGAGATGACGCTTTTCCTGTAAGCCACAATATTATGAAGCCCTATCTTCTAAAGTGAAGGGAAGAAAAGATTGTTAATTACAGATTTTCACGAGGAAGAAGACCTGTAGAAACTTCCTTTGGCATTCTTGCCAGCCGTTTCAGGATTTTCCTCATTACTGTACAGTAGCCTACAGAAAAGGACATCAATAACATTGGCTGCTTCCACTCTGCATAACTTGTTAACAGAGATGGGAAAACATATGTACACTCGTCAGGAATCCGTGTCTAAAGTAGATGAAAATTGTACATATCTTGAATCTCGAAGCAACGAGGATCTGCAGGAAATGCTACCCATCAGTTGCCAAGCTATCTCTGGTCGTCCAATACACGGAAGAGTAATTAGAGAACATTTTACAATGGGAATGGAAAAGTAGTTTGGCAGGACAACCACATTACGTAAATATATGTCAAGAAATACACCCACTTCAAATATATCTTCAAAGGTGGGTGTCCCTCTGTCACTCCCACTTTCGACATTGCAGACGCTTTCGTCAGTTGTGGTAGTGTGATCTAAAAGCTTTAGCATATGAAACCGATAGACCTGTGGCTGGTATCGAGCCTGTGAGCTGCTTACACTCTTGCTAGCACTCTGACATGTCTGTAATAAAAACATTCACAATATTTAAAGAAATCAGAAAATAACAGCAACCAGTCACCTTTCGTATATATTTATTACCACAACCGGTTTCGAACTGCCTGGCAGTTCATCATCAGGCGGTGTACATGCTTTAGATGGTGCTTATAACATTGAGGAACACGTTTGGAGTTTGTTCACATTTCTGATTGATGGTATGTGATTTTTGAAGCATTTTAGTGCTCAATAGATGCACATATAACACAACACTCGCTTTCCACATGTTTTACAAACATAAATTCACAAGATTCGTATTTTTGGTACTGTAACTATATATATTTATATATATTAGGTTAACATTTTTGCCTAAATAAATCTTTTCAGTGAACTGAATATAGTAACATTATATACTTTTGTCTTCTCTGCTGCAAAACTGGTGCGGAGGCCATTAATTTTTTTCTTCGCATCTTCTGCGGTGCAACAATTTTTTGCCTCAGGAGTAATAACTTCCGCAATTCTTTTATACCTTTCGGCGCGATGCTGCCGATTCTTGTAATCTGGATGCCGACAGTTGTATAAGGCTTCGTGATCCTCATACAACTGTATTAATTTCGTAGTTGCGGCAACACACCAGACAAATCGTTACGTCAAAAACTTCTACCGCGACGCTAAGCGGCTTCACGCGGTCACATTTCTCAATGCATAAACATAAGACGATCGCTTTCTTTGATCAAATCTTCGTAGATTTGATCAAAGAATCTTTGACGAAAGGCAACTTTCATCAAAGTTCCATATTACACTGTCCAATTTTCTTTGACAAAGAAAATTTGATAGTGTAATACCGTCCTAACTACAGGCCTGTTCAACAGGCGGCTAGCCGAGCACGAGCTGTCCCGGTCGCTCGCCACCTGGACTCACGGGTAAATGGGACAGTCGGAAGGCGTGGCGTTACGTAGCGCAGGGGCAGTTCCTGCAGGTGTACGACCGTAGGTAGTTTCGGCGTAGCCCTGCCCGCGAACGTATGTACTTACTGTAGAGATGGGCACAACCGATCTTTGCAGAGATCGGATCAGAAATAGTCATTCACTGGGATGAACTAGTTCTTTTTCATTGCTCACCGACTCACCTACTGATAAAAAACGTTAAACGATGTCACATTGCTTTTTTGTCACAATACCTTTATCTGATTTGGCCATATTGTGAAAGAAGAAAGAAGAGTAATAATTTAATTGTAAGCCCTTAGTAGTTTCGAGAATTAAAATTTGTACATTAAAAATTAAAAATGTTATAACAGAATTTAAATATTTTTGAAGGTGAAATAATTGGAAAAAGAAAAAAAATATTATTTTTATATTTGTATACTTTCACTCAAAATATAAAATATTTTGCAGAATAAAATGATACTAGTTCCATATTTATACAATGAGTAGTTTGCGAGTTGAATGAAACGTATAGCGCGAGAGGTCCATGCAGGACGTGGTGACTGCCGCAGCAAAATAGCCATGTGCACGAATGCTGCGTACTACGTGAGCGACAAAAGCGAGCGACAGCGCGCGATATTCAGCGACGCGACACGGCAGCTACAAGCAGCGACATTCGGCGATACGGACGGGTGTCTTACGTGAGCGCGAAAGATTCTCGCTACAAGATGGCCGCTAGAACCGATCACCTGTTTCTAAAGTGTGGCACTCATAAACAGTAAAATAATGATAGCTCCAGAGTAAGCAATAAAGTTTTATTTAATTTAGGAAATAAGGCGTCAAAAGAGTAATGTTCATTAAATTGACAAAGCGAGAAATCTTCGTGGACTATTTCATTCATAACTTCAAATACGAAAAAAGGACTGGAAAGATACCCAGCCAAATTCTTCGAAAATACGACGAGGAGTACAGATACTTTTGACTATGTCGTCAATGAGTTTTTCTTTTGTGAGTACAAACCATCAACAACTGATTAAGTTCGAAGAGAGTGTTACCAAATGAAGTAATTAGGTAAATAACTGCGGTGATACTCTTACAGTCGGCGTAGTACAGGGGTAGCGTACGGGCTGGTACAATTTCCGTTCCATCTTATTTTTTAATTCCTGTAACTACATCCCTTTCACCTGTTTTCTGTGCATGTTTTATATTTTCTCTATACAGAGCATGTCAAATATTTCTTAAAGTGCTTCCCAATATATTCTATCTTTAATTGCAAACACACACATCCCGCTGTACCAAACACATTAAATTCGTAATGAAACATTATAGTAAGATATTTTACTCAGAAATGTAATTTTAGACACATCGCGCTTGACATCCTAGTGTTTTCTCTCACTTAGGAAACAAGTTTGTTGTTACTGACAAAGATTTGACGCCAGCAGCAAAAATTTCAAATGGACACATTCCCAAAACTAAATGGTTTCAGAGATAGATAAAATTAATGCATATTGTCATTTTCTTTGTTATTCGATTATATACCATTTGTTTTCAACGGGCCACAATAGTGGAGATGCATAAAAGACGCATAATTTGTTACAGGGCACTCGTCTATCAAGTCAGGAAACTGTGTGATATGGGCTTACAAAATCTAAGCAACAGAGAATGCACATTGCACAATACTTTGTCTCTCTTTCTCCCTTCATGCAAACAACAAGTCTTCGAGAAAAATGGAGTAGGATCTTTTTTGCGGAAATTTTATATAGTTTAATTTTGTACTGTAACGCGTTTTTGCTACAGACTGCAGATTTACTGTTATTAAGAAAAAACATATAACATTAAATAAATACGTTTCATCTCAAATACTATTCACACTAGGAAATTTGCCTATATGACGGTTTCTGTTGCTTCAGATGATCGTTTCTGTAAGCGAGCTGCAAGCTTTATCAGAACACAGGAGTTGGGAGAACAGAGAGATGCGCGGAGTCGCTTTGTTCTGCACCATGCGGTTCGCCAGAGGAGTGGGTGGAACCATGAGCAGCGCGTCACACAGCCCGCTCCGCAAGCGAGCGGAGTCGGGAGAGTGGTGGGGAGAGGTGAACCGGTGAACCAGCTAACTCACCGACTCAGTTGGCGGTCGGAGCGCCTCGATCGCCGGAGTCGTTCGGAGCAGCGAGCAAGCGGGATTCAGGAACCGCGCACTCACTGAACCGCGGCACATGTGTGGCTTGCTAACTCTCGACTCACCGATTCTCGACTCACAGTGCGGAGGTGCTGCACGTGTTTAGGCGCTCATTTTTTGCAGTTTTATACTTGCACATGGTCTTTTCCACTTTTATTTTGTAGCTTAGGAAAATTCTGAAGCATATGGCAAGGCGTTTAGGAAACTTCTGAAGCATGTGGAAGCATGTGGCAAGGGGTGCTTATGCAGCTCATTGCTGTCACCAGAGGGACTTTTCGGATCGGATGAACTACCACTCTTTTTTTTGGTTTCATCCATCACTCACTCCTTAGAAGGATCTGGCTCTTTGAATCAGATCAGGAGCAGATTTCCCATCTCTAACTTACTGCATTGCGTTTCAAGAGGGGTGAAGCTCTTGTTTGTGTAAATCTATGAAAACAGCTCG
The DNA here is from genome assembly GCA_026315105.1 of Locusta migratoria. Classification (NCBI taxonomy): domain Eukaryota; kingdom Metazoa; phylum Arthropoda; class Insecta; order Orthoptera; family Acrididae; genus Locusta; species Locusta migratoria. The sequence goes on from CM048745.1 coordinate 394,758,856, forward strand.
ATGGCAGGGTCAGATAATTCAAAGCGAAGGTCTGCCACACCAACAGCATTGTATAACACGTCATTACTGGATACCTATTTGTTTATGATATCTGATGGTGTGTCGTGATGCCTGTTGTGCTCGAAAGCTCTCAACACGAACAAAAAATTCAATTTACAAAGACGTTACAATGCCTTCCACGCAAAAGATTATGGGCACTTGAATGGGGAAGAGCGAGAACGGGAGCTGCAAAAATTAAAGAACTCTCTGTTACGTGATATTACTGAAGTACGTATTTTTCCTACAGAAATGGAGAAATAAACGTCTGAATAATTTTCTCCATCATTTTTACTATGAAACTGTATTTTGTTTTCTGGGGGAACGCTCAACAAATGCACCTTCAGTGCGAGCAAGTTACCATATCGCTTACCAGATTGCCAAAGCATTGCGCAGTTTCTCTGAAGGAGAGTTTATAAGGACTTGTCTGGTATCTGCAGCTGAGCATATAGCACCTGAGAGACTTGAAGAGTTCCAGGCGGTTAGTCTCTCTTGTTCAACAGTTTTTCGTAGAATTGAAGAAACACATTTCAAATAAGGTATTGGTTCTTGCAACTAAGTTTATCGCCTTTTCTTTGGCGCTAGACGAGTCCACAGACGTTTCTGTTACCGTTCAGTTGGCGATTTACATTCGCGGTGTAGATAGCAGCCTCATCGTCACTCAAGAATTACTGGACTTTGTTCCTACGAAAGACAGTACAACAGGGGCAAATATTCGCACTTGTGTGCAAGAGAGCGTTGAAAACATGGGTCTGCAATGGAAGAATCTCGATTCTGTGTCTACAGACGGCGCAGCTGCTACGGTTGGCCGAAAAGTCGGTTTCGTGGCCCTTTTACGAGACATGCTAAAAACGTTGCCTGTTCCTCATGAGATTTTCGCAACACACTGCATTCTCCACCAAGAGAATTTATGTGCTAAAATTGTTAACATGAGGGGTGTTATGGGAGTTGTGACCCGTACAACAAATTTCATCCGTAGTCATGCTCTCAAACATCGGCAGTTCAAAGCTTTTTTGGAAGACCTCGAAAGTACTTACGGCGATGTGCCGTATCACAGCGAAATACGCTGGCTCAGTCGAGGTAAAATACTTGAGAGACTTTTTTGAACTACGGAATGAAATAGATTTATTTGTGGACATGACTGGTAAGCCTGTTGCTGAACTGAAAAACGATCGGTGGATATCAGATTTGGCCTTCCTGTGTGACATTACATATCATCTGAATGTATTGAATTTAAAACTTCGGGGTAAACACATGCTCATTTCAGAGATGTATGACTGAATTCAGGGCTTTAAGAGGAAACTTTCTTTGTGTAACAGACAGCTAGCAGATGGGAACACTGCTCACTTTCCCAAGTTGTCATCGTTAACAAAGGGAGCAGATATGAATGTAGAATATTATCAAAATATAATCAGTGAGCTTCTCCACGAATTTGAGATCCGTTGCCAGGATTTCGAATTGTTAAATGAAAAGTGCAATGTATTTTCACTCCCCTTTTCATTTGACGTTAACAACGTTGAAACTGATCTGCAGATGGAGCTTATAGACCTGCAGTGTGACAGGCAGTTGCATGACAAGTTCCATAATAGGATTAATCTTGCAGACTTTTATAAGAATTTTCCTCAATAGAGGTTTCCACGCCTTTACAGGACGGCAGCCAAGATTATGTGTATGTTTGGATCGACGTACGTATGTCAGCAACTATTTTCTGCTATGAAGAGGACAAAACCGACCCACAGAAGTTCACTAACGGACTTTAATTTACGAGCTTGTCTTAGAATTAGCAGTGCGCAAACGGTGGTACAAGATATTGATGAGTTAGTGAAGAACAAATTAGGTAATTTTCATTGATGTCTTGTGTTTCTAATGTTCAATAAAATGGTTACGACATACGACTTTATCAATTTGCATTTCGTCCTAAAACAGCACTCGTCATACAGTTCCGTGAAGCCTAAGAAATGCAATGTTTCGTAATTAGCTGTAATCGTATCGTCAAAATACTAAAATAGATCTGAACTTATTTCGTTGTAATTTCTCGGTTTATACAACAGACGTAGACAAAATCTTTTCCACATCGATAAGCAACCGTGAAGCGAGCCACCTTCACGTACCGTGCGAGGCAACAGCGTTTTCGTGTTGTAACCACAGTCTAACATATACAGTCGCGACACTCACTGCTGTGAAAGTTGTTACCAACTGACAGTTGCAACGACACTAGCGCTCCAAGCGGTGGGCAAGCTGCCGAAGGAGCAATGTTTGTTTATCATTACTTGTGTGCCTAATTAACAAAATGGATAGGATAATTTTTGAGTTACAAACATTAATAAAATATCAACAGACATACATAATACGGAAACTAATGTAAAAACAGCCGAATTTAACTGATTGACTGGTATAACGAAGAACTTCGTCATGAACCAATACTTTACGAATACGTGTATATTTTCAGCTTTTTTCGCTGAAAGTAAGTAGAATATAAATATAAGACAAACATAAATTCTACTACGTTGTGTTCTTCCTTTGACAAAGTGCTTTTTTACATGTGTCATTTCCGTATGACGTCTAATGATTCGCACATTAGTAGGCTTCACTCGTCTTTCTTATACGCGCATATTCTTTTGATTGGTTGGATGGATGTTTAAGGGGGACCAAACTGCAACGGTCATCAGTCCCCCATTTCACTGTGGGCGTAAATGAGACAGGCTCAGAGTTAAAGTGTAAAGTGGGAGGGGAATCCCACTGAGTCCATAAAACATATAAACGACAAGAAACAAAACGAAAGGAGACCATCACACAAGACAGCTTATAACAAGGAAGCCGATGGCTGTGGTTGACCGACCATAAAAGTGAAATAGGAAAACTGCCATGGTAGCATCGTTACCTACAACTTCTGATAAAATAGCAGGGAGGTTAAAATTTCTCCGGCTAAAACGGGGCAGTCCACCAATATGTGGACGACTGTCAAATTGGAGCCACACCGACATTGGGGCGGGTCCTCACCCCGAAGGAGATGTCCATGGGTGAGCCACGTGTGCCCAATTCGGAAGCGACACAAAACCACCGAGTCCCGGCGAGATTCACGTATTGAGGAGCGCCACGCAGCCGTAGTCTCCTTGACAACCCGAAGCTTGTTGGGCGTGCTCAGGTTGCGCCACTCAGCATCCCAAAGCTGATGTACCCGACGGTGCAACAAGGTACGGAGATCTGCAGCTGGGAGGCCGATCTCTAAGATAGAGGCATTAACCGCCTGTTTGGCAAGCCCATCGGCAAGTTCGTTGCCTGGGATGCCGACGTGACCCGGAGACCAAAGGAACACCACTGATCTGCCAGACTGAACAAGGGCAGAACAGCCACTCGGATGGCCATCACCAATGGCAAACGTGGGTAACACTGTTCAAGAGCGCGTAAGCTGCTTAGGGAGTCACTACAAAGAAGGAAAGACTCACCTGAGCAGGAACGCATATGCTCGAGAGCACGGAAGATGGCCACCAGTTCTCAAGTATGGACACTGCAGCCCTCTGGCAGAGACAGCTGCTCAACATGGTCGCCATGGACGTAGGCAAGGCCAATCGAGCCGTCCGTATAAACTATGTCATAGCCGGGGTGCTCAGCAACGACTGCGAGAAACTGGCGACAGAGAGCCCTAGGGGGAAGCGAGTCCTTGCGCCCGTGGGCCAAGTCTAAACGAAGACATGGCCGTGGCAGGCACCATGGAGGTGTGCATGAATGGGCCCAAAATTCAGGTGGGAGAGGATAGGACTCAAGCTCCCCCAGGAGGGACTGCACGCGGACGGCTATTGTGTGTCCTGACCTGAGTCGCTGCTGCTGGTGACGAACAGCTGCAGTAGATAAAAGTAGGCGGTAGTTAGGATGTCCTTTTGAACTATATACGCTGACTGCATACGCTGCCAACAGTTGTTGGCGGCGGACCCGTTGCGGGGGGACCCCGGCCTCCGTTTGAAGACTGGCCACAGGGCTGGTTCAGAATGCTCCCATCGCAATTCGAACCCCACAGTGGTGAATAGGGTCCAATAAGCGCAATGCTGAAGGCGCTGCAGAGCCATAAGCGAGGCATCCAAAATCTAAGCGCGATTGCACCAAGGCTGTATAGAGCCGCAGCAGGATGGAGTGGTCAGCTCCCCATGCGGTATGGCCCAAACATCGAAGGGCGTTGAGATGTCGCCCACACTCCCGTTTCAGATAACGAATAGGAGGGAGCCAAGTCAGTCGGGCATCAAATATCAGGTCTAGGAATCGGTGGGTGTCCACGACAGGAGCAGTTGGCCGTCAAGATAGAGTTCAGGGTGGGGGTGCACTGTCCGACGCCGACAGAAGTGCATCACACGTGTTTTGTCGGCGGAAAACTGGAAGCCATGATGCTGAGCCCACATGTGAGCCTGGCGGATGGCTGCCTGGAGTCGGCATTCAGCAGCACTTGTTGTGGTGGAGCAGAAAGATATACAAAAATCATCGGCGTACAGGGAAGGAGACACCGATGACCCCACAGCTGCAGCCAGGCCATTAATGGCCACCAAAAACAGAGAGACACTCAGCACAGACCCCTGTGGGACCCCATTTTCTTGGACGTGGGGCGAACTATGGGCAACACCGACTCGGACCCGAAACGTGCAGAGTTTGGAGGAAATTTGCAATAAAAATGGGAAGTTGCCCCCCGAAGGCCCCACTCATGCAGCGTAGCGAGGATGTGATGCCGCCATGTGGTATCGTAGGCCTTCTGAAGGTCGAAGAAAACCGCAATGAGTTGCTGACGACGGGAAAAAGCTGTTCGAACCGCTGACTCCAGGCACACCAGATTATCTGTCGTAGAACGACCCTGGCGAAATCCACCCTGCGATGGCGCCAGAAGGCCCCGTGACTCGAGCACCTAGGTCAAGCGACGTGCGTCCATACGTTAGAGCAACTTGGATAGAACGTTGGTCAGGCAGATGGGACGATAACTGTCAATCTCCAGTTGGTCCCTGCCAGTCTTCAGCACCGGTATGACGACGGCTTCCCGCCACTAGGACGGAAACTCGCCACCTCCCCAAATGCGGTTGAATATGTCTAGTACATGGCGCTGAGAATCCCACGAGAGGTGTTTCAGCATCTGTGCATGGACACTGTCGGGACCAGGAGCCGTATCTGGGCAATTGGCCAAGGCACTAAGCAGCTCACTTTCAGTAAATGGGGCGTTGTAGGACTCCTGACGGCACGTCGCGAAGGAGAGCCGCTGTCGCTCCACACGTTCCATGCGGGAGCGAAATGCTGCACTGTAGTTAGCAGATGCAGAGCACCTAGCGAAGTGATCAGCGAGATGTTCAGCGATCACACTCGGGTCTGTACACACAGCCCCATGGATAGAAAGACCAGGGACGCCAATAGGAGTCTGGTGGCCATAGAGGTACCTGATCTTAGTCCACACCTGACATGGAGAGACACGAGAACTTAACGTCGAGACATACCTCTCCCAACATTCTTTTTTGGCTCGTTTGATAAGTTGCCGAGCCTTGGCACGAAGTCGCTTGAAAGCGATGAGGTTGGCCACTGATGGGCGCCGTTTATGACGCTGAAGAGCTCGCCTACGTTCTCTGATTGCGGCAGCGATTTCCGGCGACCACCAGGGCACGGACCTCTGCCGGGACGATCCAGAAGAAGCCGGGATTGCAAACTGAGCTGCAGAGACAATGACGTCTGTTCAATTGTCGACCACCATATCAATGTTAGTGTCCGGCAAAGATCGAACAGTGGAAGCAGTCGTAAACGCATCCCAGTCCGCTTTGTTAAGAGCCCAACAGGGCAAACGGCTGGGGCAGTGACAGAAAAATCGGAAAGTGGTCACTGCCACACAAGTCGTGATGCACTCTCCAATGAAGAGATGGTACGAGGCCAGGGCTGCAAATAGTGATATCGATGGCCTTGTAACACACTGAAATGCGTGGTAGCACCTGTGTTTAAAATACAAAGGTTTGAGCTGGGAGACAAGATTTTCAACCTCCCTACCTCGGCCAGTAGTCATGTTGCCACAAAGGGTTGTGGGCGTTGAAATCGCCCATGATGAGGAAAGGTGGGGGGAGCTGAGCAATCAGTGCAGCTAACACTTGGCAGGGGACTGCACGATCAGGTGGAAGATAAACACTGCAGGCGGTTATAGCTAGTGGTGTCCTGATCCGAACAACCACTGTCTCCAAAGGTGTTTGAAGGGGCACAGCTTCACTGTAGGCAGAGTTGATGACATGAATGGAGACGCCACCAGATGCTCTGTCATACGCAGGACGTGTGATTACTTTAGCTTAATAAGACAATATCTTGAAGATTCTTGTCGTTTGTGGTTAAATTGTAGCAACAATTGTAGAATTGGGTTCTTCTTTGTTGACAACTATTTGATTGCTTTTTTCGTTTTAGGTCTGTGACTATGTTTCAGCTACAGTTGTGGCGACTGATTTATTATGTTAAATGCTGTAGTTATTACATTCTGTATTCGTTTACTACTTTCCATCCTCATCGATTTTACAGAAATTGTAGTGAAGAAGTGTTGACGTTCTTGAGTAGAAAAGTGACGTCTTTCTGCCAAAGGGCAGGTCTTCTGGTCTTTCCTAGCTTGTTGGTCTGTGCTGGTGCATGTGCTCTCGTAATGTAGCAGTGAAGTCTGATGCATCTATTGTATCATCTGCCATGCTGTGTAAGAATTCTCCTGGAAACTGTAATGTTTGGCTGTACACTAACTCTGCCTTTAAGTCACTTTTAAATGATGTTCCTAGTCCAAGAAGAACAATGGGTAGCGCCTCCATCCAATTCTGCGCTGTGCGACACCTTAGAGCTGCTTATAGTTGACGCTGTATTCGCTCGACTATGCTGTTTGATGCAGGATGATAAGCTGTGGCGCGTATACGCTTGATGACTAATGTAGCGTTTGAAAAGATAGATATCGAAGTGCCTTCCTTGGTCTGTGGTGATTCGTAGTGGTACACCAAATCGGGCAATCCAACCTCAAAATAATGTCTGTGCTACAGTCTCAGCTGTAATATCCTTAATGGGTACAACTTTTCGCCACCGAGCGAATCGGTCCACCAACGTGGACTGAGACCGGGAGAGGGCCTACGATATCAACATGTATTGCCCAAAACATTGGTTCGGCAGTAGAAATGTTCCTAGTGATGCTCTGACGTGTTGCATGATATTACGCTGGCATGGAACGCATTGTTTGGCAAATATTTTGCAATCTGCTTGCATACCAGGCCATACGAAACTTTGCATTACTAATTTAGTAGTGTCTTGAACTCCTGGATGTGACATATGTACCGATGCCATGGCTTAGATTCTAAATTGTTGCGGCGCAAATAGATTTGCTTTTGGTCCAGATAAATCATAATATATTTCAACACCTGCTTCCGGTGCTATGACACGCTGCAACTTCAGTCCTCCCGGTTGTTTAAGTACATCTTGTAACTCAGTATCACGTGGACGGTATGTTCAGCTTCCCTTCTATATATACAATGCGGGTAGTGAATTGGCTAATTTAATCTAGATGGTGTAGTTGCCAGGGAGAAGTTTTCTCTGGTTTTATATCAAAGGCGTATGTTAGTGGCTTGTGATCAGTATAAATAGTGAACTGTCTGCCTTCTATTAAGTGTCTGACTGCAGCGTAAGCTGCATATAGTTCGCGGTCATAAATTGGCCAACGTTGCTGAGAAGGTGACAACTTGCGACTGAAAAATAGTATGGGTTACCAATAATGTTCCACTTGCTGTTGAAGTACAGCGCCAACGGCAGTAGATGATGCATCAACCATAAGTACAAGTGGGTCTTGTGCTACTGGGTGTGCTAAATGCGCAGTCTCTGCAATTGCTGTTTTCATGTCTGGAAAAGCTTTGTCAGCATCGCCCGTCCAATGCAACCCGTCATCTGGCTTTGGTGTGCCCTTAAGAAGTTCGTTCAAGGGAGCTGTTATCAAAGCATGATTGCATACAAATCTTTGGTAAAAAATTACGACGTCCAAAAATCGACGTATTTCTCTGATTGTAGTATGACGTGGGTACTTGCTAGCGGCTTCTACTTTATCTTGTGCGGGTCGCATATCATATGCGTCTATAGTATAACCAATTGAATTGCACCTTCCCCACTCCGAAAGTACACATTGAATGATTCATTACCAACCCCTGAATGTGAAAACGATCAAATGATGGGTCAGTCGACGTAAATGCTCGTCTTCGGTTGGTTGGTTGGTTTGATGTTTTAGGGGGGCAAAACTACGGAGGTCATCAGTCCCCCATTCCATCAAAGAGCGAGAGAAGTACGGAAACACTGTAAAGTTCGCCCACAGTTAAAACCGCTACGGGAGGAGAAAACCCCACTCAATCAATAAAATGGAAACAAATTCGACAAAGGACAACAAAGCAGGAGACAACACGAAAGGACACAATCACAAGGAAACAGCAAACCAGTGCGGAAATAAAATGACAAAGCCAAAGTTCGTGGTTGACCGACCATGAAAATAAAATAGGAAGGGTCAGCCACGGGGCAACACAAGTTTCATATAGAGTTGTAAAAACCGCTGTTACGAATAAAACCTAAAACAGAATCAGCCATATTGGCATCGTTACATAAAACGTCAGATAAAATTGCAGGAAGATTAAAATCCCGCCGCAGGGCGGCTAAAAGACGACAGTCCGTCAATAAGTGGGACACTGTCAAGGGAGAACCACAACGACATCGAGGCGGGTCCTCACCGCGCAGGAGATGGCCGTGGGTCAGCCAAGTGTGGCCAATGCGGAGCCGGCACAGGACTACCGAGTCCCGGCGAGAGGCCTGCATTGAGGAGCGCCACGCAGCTGTGGTCTCCTTTATTGCCCTGAGTTTGTTGGGATGGCTCAGGCTACGCCACTCTGCGGCCCAAAGCTCACGTACTCTATGGCGCAACACAGTCTGGTAATCTGATGCCGGGAGACCAATGTCTAACACGGACGCATGGACAGCCTGTTTAGCTAGCTCATCGGCTCGTTCGTTGTTTGGGATGCCGATGTGACCAGGAGACCAAATGAAGACTACAGAGCGTCCTAACTGGTCGAGAGCAAAAAGTGTCTCATGTATAGCCAGCACCAAGGAGGAACGTGAATAACATTGCTCGAGTGTGCGAAGACTGCTCAGGGAGTCACTGCAAAGCAGAAAAGACCCACCTGAGCAGGAGCGCATATGCTCAAGAGCACGGAGAATGGCCACCAACTCGGCAGTGTATACACTGCAGCCATCCGGCAGAGACCGCTGCTCTGTGTGATCGCCATGAACATAAGCAAAGCCAACACGGCCATGAACCATCGAACCGTCCGTATAGACAATGTCGTGTCCAGTGTATTCTGCAACGACGGCAAAGAACTGACGGCGGAGTGCCTCGGGAGGAACAGAGTCTTTAGGTCTATCGGCCAAGTCCAGCCTAGAGCATGGCCTCGGTACACGCCATGGGGGCGTGCGCGTACGGGCCCGATGCGGAGATGGGACAGGGAAAGACTCTAGTTCCAACAGAAGGGACTGGACACGGAAGGCGATCGTGTGACCGGAACGGGGTCGCCGTTGTTGGGGACGGACGACCGTGCGGAAGAATAGCAAACGTTGGTTCGGGTGGCCTGGCGTGCTATGAACATGAGCAGCATAGGCCGCGAGCAGTTGCTGGCGGCGGATCCGCAGAGGTGGGACCCCGGCCTCCGCAAGTAAACTGTCCACGGGACTGGTGCGGAAAGCACCCGTCGCAATGCGAACCCCACAGTGGTGAATGGGGTCCAGCAAGCGCAATGCCGAGGGGGATGCAGAGCCATAGGCAAGGCATCCAAAGTCCAGACGGGACTGCACCAAAGCGTGGTATATCCGCAACAGTGTGGACCGATCGGCACCCCACTTGGTATGGCCCAGATGACGGAGAACATTTAGCTGGCGCCAGCACTTCTGTTTCAGCTGTCGAATGTGAGGGAGCCATGTCAGCCGAGAATCAAATACGAGCCCTAAAAACCTGTGTGTTTCAGCAACCTCTAAGAGGTGGTTGTCAAGATAAAGTTCTGGCTGTGGATGAACCGTCCGACGCCGACAGAAGTGCATAACTCTGGTCTTTGCAGGAGAGAACTGGAAGCCATGGGCCAAAGCCCAGGACTGTGCCTTCTGAATGGCTCCTTGTAACCTACGTTCAGCAACTTGGGTGCTGGAAGAGCTAAAAGAAATGCAGAAGTCGTCAGCATAGAGAGTGGGGGAAACTGACGACCCAACTGCTGTCGCTAAGCCGTTTATGGCTACTAAAAATAAGGGGACACTCAAAACAGAGCCCTGAGGAACCCCATTTTCCTGCACATGAGAGGTACTACGAGACGCACCTACTTGAACACAAAAAGTACGGACAGCTAAAAAGTTTTTAATAAAAATCGGGAGTGAGCCCCGAAGACCCCAACCATGTAACGTGCGAAGTATGTGGTGTCGCCAGGTCGTATCATACGCTTTTTGCATATCAAAAAAGACGGCTATCAGGTGTTGGCGCCTGGCAAAGGCTGTGCGGATCGCGGACTCGAGGTACACCAAGTTGTCGGTGGTGGAGCGACCTTGGCGGAACCCGCCCTGGCATGGAGCCAGTAAGCCCCGAGTCTCGAGGATCCAGCACAACCGCCCACTGACCATGCGCTCCAACAGCTTACAGAGGACATTGGTCAGCATAATGGGCCGATAGCTATCCAAATGAGCAGGGTTTTTACCTGTTTTCATCACCGGTATGATGATACCCTCCCGCCACTGCGAAGGGAATACCCCGTTGCACCAGATGTGGTTGAAGAGCGCAAGGAGATTACGCTGGCTCTCCGCTGAAAGATGTTTCAACATCTGGCTGTGGATGCTATCGGGTCCTGGAGCCGTGTCCGGACACTTTTTAAGAGCGCTTAGGAATTCCCACTCTGTGAACGGCATGTTATATGCCTCCGTACGGCGGGTGGTAAAGGAGAGGGGCTGGCGTTCCACCTGCTCCTTTAATGTACGGAAAGCTGGGAAGTAATTCTCAGAGGAGAAGGCATGAGCATAATGCCCGGCAAACAGCTCTGCAAGCGTGGCCGGGTCCGTGCATACTATGCCATTCACAGAGATCCCAGGGATTCCTGCTGGTGTTGGGTGTCCCCTTAAACGCCTTATCTTGTTCCAGACCTGGGTGGTGGAGGTACCCGCGCCAATAGTGGAGACGTACCTCTCCCAACACTCTTGCTTTCGTCTCTTAATGAGATAACGTGCACGTGCACGGAGCCGCTTGAAAGCTACGAGGTGCTCCAGAGACGGGTGCCGTTTGTACCGTTGTAAGGCCCGTCGGCGATCTCTGATAGCTGTTGCGACCTCTGGCGACCACCATGGTACCGTCTTACGCTGTGGGGACCCTGACGAACGGGGAACGGTAGCTTCTGCAGCTGAAACAATGGTACGCGTGGCGCCCTCGACCGCCACATTGACGTCGTCGAGTGGGGGAGGACCAACAGTGGCAGCAGAGGTAAAGTCGTCCCAGTTAACCTTGTGTAGGGCCCACCTGGGCAGGCGCCCTGGGGATTGACGTTGTGGGAGTGACAGGAAAATGGGAAAATGGTCACTGCCGCACAAGTCATCGTGGGCTCTCCAGTGGACAGATGGTGAAAGGCCATGGCTGCAAATTGACAGATCAATGGCCGAGAACGTGCCATGCGCCACACTAAAATGTGTGGGGGCACCCGTGTTCAAGAGGCAGAGGTCAAGACGAGATAGTAAGTCCTCGACTACTCTGCCTCGGCGAGAAATCGTGGAACCACCCCACAAGGTGTTATGGGCATTAAAGTCACCCAGTAGTAAGAGAGGTGGAGGGAGTTGACAAAGTAGTGCAGCCAAAACAGTCTGAGAGACGTCACCATCAGGAGGGAGGTAAAGACTGCAAACGGTGAACTCGTGCGTTGTCCTTACCCTCACAGCCACCGCTTCCAACGGCGTCTGAAGGGGCACAGACTCGCTATATACAGAGGTAAGGACATACACACACACACCACCTGATACCCTGTCATACTGGCTGCGATTACAATAATATCCCCTGTAGCCCCGGAGGGCAGGGGTCCGCATTGCCGGAAACCATGTTTCCTGGAGGGCAATGCAGATAGCGGGTGTTATGCTCAAAAGGTGTCGCAGCTCAGCCAGGCGGGTGAAAAAACCGCCGAAGTTCCACTGGAGAATAACGCTGTCTGATAACTGGGATGACATGAGGCAATATGAACTATTTATTATACCTCATGATCACTCGCTGACACTGCTCGCGAAGCTGTAGAATCTACTTCCATCGGTTTCGATGGTCCTTCGAGATCTAGGTCTTCAGGAGACGCTAGTATCTTCACCTCGTCCTCGTCCTCTGAGGAGGAGGGCGGGGGTAGAAGTGGGGGAACCACCGGTGTCTCTTTGGTCTTCCCGTGTGTTTGCTTCTTCTTGGAAGCCTCTCGCTTTTCTTTTGGCTTCTCACGTCTGGAGGGCGTCGGAGACTCAGTCTCCGAGACTGAGGAAGACCTTGCGGCCCGACGACCAGCCTTCTTGGCCACGGTTTGCCACTGGCCGGTAGCTGTCGTCCCAGAGGAAGAAGCCGAGGAGGGGTGGGACTCAACCGAACCCTTCCTTGCGAGAGGAGCCAGAGAAGGCTGTTGCTTCTCTGGCTCTGGGGTGGGGACCAGTGTCCCCATTGGTTGGGATGGTATTGCTCCCGAGGTAGAGGGTTTGGGAGCAATACAAGGAGATCCACCCCCAGCTGTCAAGGGGGGGAGAGTGGATGATTGGGCCTGTGGGCCCACCGAGATTCGCTGAACAGATGGGGTCAAAGATGGCAGAGTTGGAACAGTTTTAAGTGCTGTCGCAAAACTTTTACCCATGGTCACGGGGTGCAGCTTAGTATATTTGCGCCGTGCCTCTGAATAGGTCAGTCTGTCCAGGGTTTTATACTCCATTATTTTCCTTTCTTTATGGAGGACTGTGCAATCTGGCGAGCAGGGTGAATGATGTTGTCCACAGTTAACACAGACTGGAGGTGGGACACAAGGGACGTCTGGGTGTGATGGACGTCCACACTCCCGACATGTGGGATTGGCCTCACACCGGGAAGACATGTGCCCAAACCTCCAGCACTTAAAGCAGCGCATAGGGGGAGGGACGTAGGGCTTTACGTCACACCGGTAAACCATCACCTTGACCTTTTCAGGTAATGTGTCACCCTCAAAAGCCAAGATGAAAGCACCGGTGGCGACCCTGTTGTCCTTCGGCCCCCTATAAATGCGTCGGATGAAGTGGACACCGCGTCGCTCTAGGTGTGACCGTAGCTCATCATCAGATTGCAACAACAGATCTCGATGGTAGACAATACCCTGGACCATATTAAGGCTCTTATGAGGCGTTATGGTAACGGGAACATCACCCAGCTTCTCACAGGCGAGCAACGCCCGCGACTGTGCTGGGGATGACGTCGTTATCAAGACTGACCCAGATCGCATCTTGGACATACCCTCCACCTCTCCGTACTTTTCTTCCAGATGCTCAACAAAAAACATTGGCTTAGTCGACGCAAATGATTCCCCATCAGTGCGTGAGCAAACTAGGTATCGGGGGGCATAAGACTCTCCTTGACTTCTGGCCCTGCGTTCTTCCCATGGCGTAGCCAGGGAAAGGAACGAACGGGGGTCATATCCAGCAGCATTACAATCTCCTCTTCCACGCTTAGAGACGCCGTTTTCGCGACCGGCCACGCTTTTATTCGCTCGTTTCATTTTCGTCCCACGAGCAGCTAGGGAAAAGAGGTCCACCCAGGCAGAGCCCCGCTTGCCTGGGTAAGCCTTGTACAACTGAGGTGCGGCAGGTTCCTCAGAGGTTGCTCGCTAGCGGCTGTTCAACCTCAACAGCCATGCATCTCCTCGGCACGTAGCACACCTTGAGATTGAGGGTTTTTTTATAGAGGTTTGTACCATCCTCGCGACCCGGGCGATTAAGCCAAGATCCCCGGGCTCTGAAACGTACAACGTTCCACCGTCGAGCCGAACGATGGTCGTTGAGGCACGCACAGAGCTTACGGTGTAGCGGACTGTTGGCACGACACAGCCCACGGCTCAGGACCCCGGGTTCGCCAAGCCCGTACCCAGCAAATTAATGCTGAGCCCCTGAGGGGATGCTCGTCTTCCGACGCGGACATCACTAATATGTCATCGTAAACATAACAGAAATCGAAGCCCCTAGTGATCTTATCCATAAAATTTTGAAACATTTGTGAGCATTGCTTAGACCAAAGGGCATTCTAGTAAACTCTAATAGACAGAACGGTGTTGTCACTGCTGTCTTAGGAATATCTTTTGGGGCAACAGCTGTAAGGTCCCTATGGTTCCTACATAGTTGGTTTTCTGTAATATGTCCTTTTGTAAACTGGCCACAGATACTTTGCAAGTGGTTCAGTAATGTTTGGAAGTTCTATTGTTGAGCACAGTCTATCACAGACAATCGCGAAACTCTCTAGGAAAAAAAATGCAGCTGAAGCGATACTAGCGCTCCAAGCGGCCAGTAGGTAGTAACAGAGGAATGTCGTAATACAAACTGAGAGGTTGCTGTTTTTAATACTGTTACTTTCATATTTCCTAGTCACTGAACGTTGCTGTGAACTTTCTAATACAAATATAAAACATCATTACAGTAATATCACTGTTTCTGTTCATGGCAATCTATAATAACCAATTATCAGTGCAATGTAATTCTTACAGTTCACAATACCCGAGTCGTATTCATATCGTCCAAAATGTTTTTGTTAGCAAATGTAGTAAAAGAAGCTAGAAATAGTCTTATTTTGCAGAGTTTCTTACAAAAATAAATTGCGATACACTCTGATGGCCGATGACAACAACAGAAAGCACAGATGTTACACAAAAACCAAAAAACACCTCAGAAGTTAACATAAGGAAAGATCATAATTGATGTCTTTTCTTTGAAGAAAAAATAACATTAACATTGTACCTTTAACAGTTTTGAAAGCAGAAAAGAATTGCTATGTGATGTGTTCAAGTATAAAATGAACTGAATATGATTATGTTCGCCTACTAGATGTGTACTAACATGTTGCACGAGTTTTTTTTTTTTTTAGATTTAGTGTAGTTTCAAAACTGCTCGTGATTTTTACATTGTAGGAGACTAAATTTTACATCCCCTTATAACCCATTCTTTCAACTCGTCCTTGCTTCTGTGTCTTTCGTTTACCTATCTTAATGTTTTTTCGCTACTTGGCAGATAGACTGAATATATTCAAGAATATGACGAGAAAATATTAACAATTTATATATGGTCATATTTATTTCTAGTTACCCATTCACTTTATCAAACTAGTAGGTAACCGCCAAAATATGGTAGTATATATAATTTTTGTGAAAATGAGGTAAGAAACTAAGCAGGCTCTACTGAAATAGTTAATTAACTGCTGCTAGAAGCATTCGGACTTTACTTTTTTACAGCAGTAATATTATTAAATAATAGTCAAGTATTTGCGTTTCTGATTAAGAGCAGAAGTTCGGATTGAATGAATTGTTAAAGATTTACTTATATGCCTAAAAGTATAACTAACCACCGTAAACGATCACTTGTTATTCATAACATTGTTCTCTTACTTCTGAGCCTCCTTTGCAAATCAGAGATTTCCGAATTATATTTCTGATAGTTACCACTATTTATAGCGCAGGGTGGTCACCGAACCTTGAAACCGGGAAAAAGCCTTGAATTTGAAAAAACCTTGAATTTCAGCCAGAAATCGGGATTTTTAACCCATGAGATCTCTCGGCTTGAACAGTTAAACGATCGTTCGTCTGTATAGCCTATTGCTCAGATTACACGACCAGTTCGAAATGTACTTAATAAGTGTAAACAAGTAATTCCTGTACTTTTAGTAAAAAATAACTCAAAGTTTATTATTTAAAAGTAACAAAATGCCAGTCGTTTTAAAATTACGGTGACCTAAATGCTCAGATCGCTAGTGCCCGCGGGTTAAATAATATTCATCGCTTCATTTTTGTGTACAAAAACATTTTCAAATATGTTTCTGGGCGGTTTAAAAAGTTTTATAATTATAGGTTACGTATTCCGTTATCTATTTCTGTATTTATCTCGAAGTGTTCTTCAACCAATTCCTTGGGATGTACGTCGAGGAGACGCGATGTTATCGTAAGGCGCGACTACGAAATCGCAGCTAGAATGAAAGGCGGTATTTATTTGTACTACATTTTAGCAATTTTCGTAATTGAACCCCCCCTCCTAGTGATACTTATCAACACAGATCTCGTTTGTCTGATCCTATGTTGAAAAATCTCTTCACGGATGCATTTTGTTGATTTCATCTATAAACTCCGCAAAAGTTGGTATTGTGATGTTTCGTTAGCATAGGCGCCGACTACGGGTATGCCAGGCATATCCACTGAAAATTTCGGTAACATTTTTTCTTTACGTTATATTTCTTGACTGTAATTAAAATCGACTCTCTCATCCCATTGATGGCCGGCTGGCTTTTGTAACACACCATCTTAAATAGATTATTTTAAACAGCTTATTGAATTCGTAGACATTAAAATCCACGTTCACATGTGAGTGCATGGACCTTTTTTTAATAATTCAATATCATAAACTGAAGGCGACAACCTTTAATTTTATTAAATAACTAGATTTGAAGTGGGTTTGGTACGATACATTGAAAATGTGTACACTACAAATTTAATTCCGGGTATCTTTTGAGATAACCTTTTGACAACCACATACATTATCAGAGAGCCGACATACTTGCTGGTAAGACTGCCCTATCCCTTCTAACTAAAAACATTCTGTAAACAAACAGTCCTCATTACAACTTGCGAAAGTCTATGTATTTTAATTGGCAGCTCTATAAAATTCTCCAAACGCAACAGCTTGTAACAGATTTATTTTCTGAATTTGAATTTTCAGGCTTCAACAATTTGTCAACAATTGAACGTAGTAGTCGGACCTTAGTTTCTGCTCTTTTTGACCTGTGTCACCTGTGCATGGAATTACGTCTTAACCCTTTCCCTCCCCTCATCTTTATCTGTCTGTCTAGCCACAACCATTTGTTCAAAGCTTGTAAATAACATTGCAGGGCTTCCGATAATTCATTGTGACTAGATATTTTACCGTTAACTTGAGGAAACAAAAAGTATTATGCTATAATCCATTGTCAAAATATATATCGTTGCTTGATGTCTAAGTTGGAGTAAATGCAACAATACTTTCAAATAATTGTATCAAAGTAAAGGAAACAAAATAATTTTAAAACTTTATTACTAAATGATTGTCGAATGACTAAATTAGTAGTCAACAGTTTGAAAATGTTATTAGTTACGATAAAGGAAACATATCCTGCACACTGCCATCTGTAGCCATCCCAAATTTCCATCCAAAAACTGAAAACAATCATAAATTCTGTCAAATATACATTAATCCAATCATTATTTATAGATAAATGCAAAGAAATATTTTTGTTCATAAATCAATAAAATTTGGGGTTAAAAGAGTTAATGTCTTGCGTGTGAAAATCGGTAAAATGGATAAGTATATAGTGAAATACAAAAGGTTTCGACTTATAATCGTAATTGTGACGGTGATATGGACTCGATAGCGTGTATGTTTTGTGTAAGGCCGGGTCCACACATTGGAACCAACGTTGGCGCCAACGGTATTCGTCCAATGTGTGAAATAACGTTGGTACGGATCCGTTGCGTGTCGGTTTTTCGACCAAAGATCAAAGGATGTTAGGCCAATGTCGATACGCCGTCCACACATTGGAGCCAACGTTGTTTATCTATCTTTGTCGTCTCCTTTGTTTCGAAAACGTCTGCTAGTGCGGGAAGTTTGAAACTGCGTGTGTTCGTTCTTCACTATGTGTACAATAAAAGTTTGTTAGGAAATGTCTCAGTACGAATGGAGTAATGCCCATGTGCTCGAATTTTTGGAGCTTTATCAAAAGGAGAGCCATTTATAGAATCCAGCTGCAAGGAACCATAGACTCAAAAATGCAACTGCCGATGCCTGGCAATGCATACGGCAGAATTTTAGCCTGAATTGCCCAGTGAGCGATTTAAAAAGAAAGAAAGAATCGTTAATATCTACCCATCGCCTGTATCAAAAGAAAAGAAAAGATTCTATTCGTTCTGGTGCATCTAGTGATGATGTGTACAAATGCACATGGTTTGCGTACGACTTCATGGATACGTTTCTTGGACAAGTATACAATAAAAAAGATACAAACACAATAAATACAGAAGTAAGTGATTTGAATTACACATTTATTTTTATCAGACTTTTATTATGTTACAATAAATTTTTGTAAAGTTCTTTACATATTTTCTTTTTTAAGTTCTGGCTGTATAAAAAAACTTTTGGTTTTGCAGCGACGAAATATAGTTATGCACACTTAAGACGGCTAATGTCTGTGCGTCAGACATGCTTACGTTGGCGTTCCACAAATTCAATTGAATGTTGGCGCCAATGTGTTAGCGCTGTCGCAAAATTATTGGACAATATTGGCTCCAACATTGGTACCAATGTGTGGACGCGGGGTAAGGTTTTGGCTTTGCTTTGTATTTATTTTTCTTTAGTAATACCGGTGTACGCCACTGAGCACACCCCAAGATTTTCAAAGTCGGCGCCTATGTTAGTTAGTAATAATTATAGACGATTCCTGTGACTGACGTGACATTGGTAATATATAAATAGTAAACACAGTCATGATGTACGTATTGTTGTTGGCTGAACTGTTTTTCATGCGGGCCCGGCTAGCGCCAATGAGGAATCGCGGTAACAATTACGAGGATAACTACTTTACTTAGCGGACAATGGTACATCGAGAACCTGTCAACCATAGAGCAGGAACATGGTCAACACAAAAGATTATTCCCCTCGTTATATGTTAATGGGTTTTCATAAAGCATACGTACATGCAACGCCACCTAGTGAGTGCTAGCCGGGCCCGTATGAAATACAGTTCTAACATTGTTGATTGCGACTTTTTGACATGCTAATTGTCCTCCAAAAAGATGTAAGTATAACTCTGTAAGGCAATTTCTTTCAGTTGTAAATTATTGCTTTAACAGGTGTCTTATAACAATACATTCAAAATATCGTTAAATATATTTACAGACTAACGCCATCTATATCTTTCTCAAATGGAACAGAGTGAAACAATCGTTGCAGAGAACAACAGAGTGAATCCAAGTGTGAATCGACCTTACCTGTGCCCGCACAGATGAAGTAATTCAACGTGTTTTTAGAGTAAAGTGTTTGTCCGTCATGTCAAAACAGAGTATAACGCGATATCAGAGCTCATACGAGACAGTGTATCCGTGGGTTACATGTGATCCCAAATCACAAACCAATGCATTATGCTCTTGGTGCAACGCAAACATAAATATTTCTTCAATGAAGAAGAGTGCTTTGAACAGCCACGCAAGAAGCAAGAAAAATAAACTTTCCATAAACAAACGGAAGTCCTTTGCTTTCCACAATATATATTTCACCATCTGTTTAGTACTACAAGGATTTAAAAAAAAATGAAACAAATTCATTAAAATAAAATAAAAATGTTTCCATTGAAAACTGCTGAGTGTTATTTTACCAGATGACACTAGAATCCAAATATCACACAGCTGTTGCCCCAGATATGTTTTTCTATTCTCGATTTCATCTCCTAGAAGTTCAAGGTTGGTTGGTTGGTTGGTTGGTTGGTTTGATGTTTTAGGGGGACAAAACTGCGGAGGTCATCAGTCCTCCATTCCATCACAGGGCTAGAGAAGTGTGGAAACACTGAAAAGTCCGCCCAGAGTTAAAACTGTTACGGGAGGAAAACCCCACTCAATCAATAAAATGTAAACAAATTCGACAAAGGACAATAAGGCGAGAGACAACATGATAGGACACAATGACACGGAAACAGCAAACAAGTGTGGAAGTGAAATAACAAAGTCAAAGTTCGTGGTTGACCGACCATGAGAATAAAATAGGAAGAGTCAGCCACGGGGCAACACAAGCTTCATATAGAGTTGTAAAAACCGCTGTTACGAATAAAACCTAAAACAGAATCAGCCATATTGGCATCGTTACATAAAACGTCAGATAAAATTGCAGGAAGATTAAATCCCGCCGCAGGGCGGCTAAAAGACGACAGTCCATCAAAATGTGGGACACTGTCAAGGGAGAACCACAACGACAACGAGGCGGGTCCTCACCGCGCAGGAGATGGCCGTGGGTCAGCCAAGTATGGCCAATGCGGAGCCGGCACAGGACTACCGAGTCCCGGCGAGAGGCCCGCATTGAGGAGCGCCACGCAGCCGTAGTCTCTTTGACAACCCGAAGCTTGTTGGGCGTGCTCAGGTTGCGCCATTCTGCATCCCAAAGCTGATGTACCCGACGGCGCAACAAGGTACGGATATCCGAAGCTGGGAGGCCGATCTCTAAGAGAGAGGCATTAACCGCCTGTTTGGCAAGCCCATCGGCACGTTCGTTGCCTGGGATGCCAACGTGACCCGGAGACCAAAGGAACACCACCGATCTGCCAGACTGAATGAGGGCAAAAACAGCCACTCGGATGGCCATCACCAATGGCGAACGTGGATAACACTGTTCCAGAGCGCGTAAACTACTCAGGGAGTCACTACAAAGAAGGAAAGACTCACCTGAGCAGGAACGCATATGCTCGAGAGCACGGAAGATGGCCACCAGTTCTGCAGAAAGAACACTGCAGCCATCTGGCAGAGACAGCTGCTCAACATGGTCACCATGTACGTAGGCAAGGCCAATGCGGCCGTTTACCATCGAGCCGTCCGTATAAACAATGTCATAGCCGGGGTGCTCAGCAACGACAGCAAGAAACTGGTGATGGAGAGCCTCAGGGGGAAGCTAGTCCTTGCGCCCGTGGGCCAAGTCTAAACGAAGACATAGCCGTGGCAGGCACCATGGAGGTGTGCGTGAATGGGCCCGAAATGGAGGAGGTAGAGGATAGGGCTCAAGCTCCCCCAGGAGGGACTGCACGCGGACGGCTATTGTGTGTCCTGACCTGGGGCGCTGCTGCTGATGACGAACAGTTGTTGTTGTTGTTGTTGTTGGTTGTTTAAGGGGGACAAAACTGCAATGGTCATCAGTCCCCCATTCCATCTCTAGGCGTCAAAAGTAAAGCCAAACACGTAAAAGATAATACGCCTAGAGTTTAAAATATCGAAGTGGGAGATGAGTCCCACTAGTCCATAAAACATCAAGAACCACAAGACTAAACAAAAGATGGTTACACAAAGACAACTTACAACAAAGCCACGTATGCCCAATGCGGAGGCGACATAAAACCACTGAGTCCCGTCGTGAACCGCGCATGGAGGAGCGCCATGCAACCGTCGTTTCCTTGACCACACGGAGCTTGTTGGGCGTGCGCAGGCTACGCCACTCAGTATCCCAAAGCTGACGTACTTGCTGGCGCAACAATGAACGGAGATCAGAAGCTGGGAGGCCGATCTCTAGACAGGACATACCTACAGCCTGCTTGGCAAGCCTGTCAACACGTTCATTGCCCGGGATACCAACATGACCTGGAGACCAGACGAACACCACCGATCGCCCGGACCGTGTAATGGCATAAAGTGTCTCCTGAACGGCCAACACCAGGGTAGACCGTGGGTAACACTGCTCCAGAGCTCGAAGGCTGCTCAGGGAGTCGCTGCAAACAACAAAAGACTCGCCTGAGCAGGACTGGATATGCACAAGAGCTCTGTGAATGGCCACCAGCTCTGCAGTGTAGTAAACACTGCAGCCATTCGGCAGAGAGTGCTGTTCCACATGGTCACCATGTGTATAGGCAAATCCAACACGGTCATCCACCATTGAGCCATCAGTGTAGATCAGGTCATAACCACGGAACTCCGCTATGACAGCCGAGAACTGACGGCGGAGGGCCTCCAGTGGTACTGAGTCCTTGGGCCCATGGGCCAAGTCCAGCCGAATAGACGGCCTTGTCAAACACCATGGAGGTGTATGCACCTGGACCCGATATGGACACGGAAGGGGCAAAGACTCAAGTTCCAGGAGGAGGGACCGAACTCTATAGGATATCGTATGACCTGACCTGGGGCGTCGCTGATGGTGAGGGATGACCACATTAGAAAAAAGAAAACGACGGTTTGGGTGGCCTGGGGAGCAATACACGTTCGCTGCATAAGCTGTGAGCAGGTGTTGGCGGCGGATCCCCAAAGGTGGGATCCCAGCCTCCACTAGTAAACTGTTCACCGGGCTGGTGCGGAAAGCGCCCGTCGCAATGCGGACCCCACAGTTGTGAATGGGATCCAGGAGATGCAGTGCCGAAGGTGCCGCAGACCCATAGGCAATGCACCCAAAATCGAGACGGGACTGCACCAGCGCTGTGTAAAGCCGCAACTGTGTCGAGCGATCAGCACCCCAGGTCGTATGACCCAGGTGACGGAGAAGGTTGAGATGGCGCCAGCACTTCCGTTTTAGCTGACGAATGTGGGGGAGCCACGTCAGCTGGGCGTCAAAGACCAGACCCAAAAACCGATGCGTGTCTACCACTGCCAGGAGTTCGTCGTTAAGGTAAACTTCAGGGTGAGGGTGGACGGTCCGACGCCGACAGAAGTGCACCACTCTAGTCTTGGTGGCAGAAAACTGAAAGCCATGACTTAGGTCCCAGGTATGTGCCTTCCGAATAGCACCTTGCAACCTACGCTCAGCAACCTGGGTGCTGCAGGAACTAAAAAAGATACAAAAGTCGTCAGCGTAAAGAGAAGGGGAGATCGACGATCCAATTGCTGTCGCTAGACCATTGATGGCAACTAAAAATAATGGAACACTTAAAACTGAGCCCTGAGGAACGCCATTCTCCTGGATGTATGAGGCGCTCAGGGAGGCACCAATTTGAACACGAAAGGTACGGACAGCTAAAAAATTCTGGATAAAAATCGGTAGGGAGCCCCGGAGGCCCCAGTCATATAAAGTGTTGAGGATGTGGCGTCGCCAGGTGGTATCGTATGCTTTGTGCATATCAAAGAAGACGGCAACAAGGTGTTGGCGCCGGGAAAAGGCAAGGCAGTGCGGATTGCAGACTCGAGGTACACCAGATTATCGGTGGTAGATCGACCCTGGCGAAAACCGCCCTGGCATGGAGCCAACAATCCTCGAGTCTCAAGAATCCAACACAACCGCCGACTGACCATCCGCTCCAGCAGTTTGCACGGCACGTTAGTCAGGTTAATGGGCCGATAGCTATCCAAGGAAAGAGGATTTTTGTCGGGCTTAAGCACTGGGATGATGATACTCTCCCGCCACTGTGACGGGAAAACACCATCACACCAAATGCGGTTATAGACCGCAAGTAGGTTTCGCCGACTATCTGCTGAGAGATGTTTCAGCATTTGACTATGGATGCTATCGGGCCCTGGAGCCGTGTCTGGACATTGTTGAAGAGCACTGAGGATCTCCCACTCTGTAAAAGGAGTGTTGTAAGATTCAGAGCGGCGGGTATGAAAGGAGAGGGGCTGGCGTTCTACCCTCTCCTTTACTGCACGGAAGGCCGGTGGATAATTTGCAGTGGCAAAGGCACGAGCATAATGCTCGGCAAACATCTCTGCAAGAGTGGCCGGGTCCGTACATAGGACTCCATTTGTGGAGATCCCAGGGATTCCCGATGTAGTCTGTATTCCCTGTAGCCGCCTGATCTTACTCCAGACCTGCGAGGCTGAGGTACCTGTCCAAATAGTGGAAACGTACCTCTCCCAGCACTCCCGTTTCCGTCTTCTTATAAGCTGGCGAGCACGAGCGCGAAGCCGTTTAAAATTGATTAGGTGCTCCTGAGAGGGGTGCCTTTTGTATCGCTGTAAGGCCCGCCTGCGGTCTTTAATGGCCTCAGCGATCTCCGGCGACCACCACGGCACTGTCTTACGCCGTGGGCACCCTGTGGAGCATGGAATTGCAGCTTTTGCAGCAGAAACAATTGTGTGAGTGACGCCCTCAACCACCACATCGATGGAATCGAGTGGGGGAGGTTGAACAATAGCAGTGGACGTGTAATCTTCCCAGTTAGCCCTGCCTAAAGCCCACCTGGGGGGGCGTTCTGGGGACTGACGTTGTGGGAGTGACAGAAAAAGCGGAAAATGGTCACTGCCACACAGATCGTCGTGGGCTCTCCAGTGGACAGATGGTGGAAGGCTGTGGCTGCAGATCGATAAATCAATGGCCGAGAACGTACCATGTGCCACACTAAAGTGTGTGGGGGCACCAGTATTTAATAGGCATAGGTCGAGTTGAGAAAGTAAAGACTCGACTACTCTGCCTCGGCCAGAAAGCGAAGTACTACCCCACAACGGGTTATGGGCATTGAAGTCGCCCAATAAGAAGAAAGGCGGGGGTAGTTGCGATATAAGTGCAGCCAAAACATTCAAAGAAATATCACCATCTGGAGGGAGATAAAGGCTGCAGACAGTAAACTCTTGTGTTGTCCTTACCCTGACAGCCACTGCTTCTAGTGGTGTACGAAGGGGCACAGGTTCACTATGAACAGAGGTAAGGACATACACACATACACCACCTGAGACCCTGTTATATGAGCTACGGTTACAGTAATATCCCCTGTAGCCACGAAGGGCTGGGGTCCGCATTGCTGGAAACCATGTTTCCTGTAAGGCAATGCAGAAGGCAGGTGTTGTGCTTAAAAGGTGTCGTAGCTCAGCCAGGTGGGGGAAGAAACCGCCGCAGTTCCACTGGAGGATAATGCTGTCTGATAACTGGGAAGACATGGAGATTACAAATCAGCGTCACTCAAATCCGCTGTCTGCCTTTGTTCTGGCTCAGTATCCATAATTTCTGTGATGTCCCCGACGGCGAGGTCGTCTGGGGACGCTAGAATTTCCACCTCGTCCCCAGAGGTCGAGGTGGAGTGGTGAGGTCGCTCAGGAGCCACCGTGGTATCCTTCACGTCGTTTTCAACCTTTTTCCTCCGGTCCTTCTTGCCCCTCGGGGGCTTCGCCGGCAGGGCTGGCTTCTCAGACTCAGCCTCAGGGACTGAGGAGGAGCATGAGGCCCTGCGTCCAGCAGCCTTCGGTTTTGCCTGCTGCTGGCGTGTGTCAGAAGTGACACGGGCGGAACCCTCGGAAGGGAGTGTCCCAAGGGACCCCTTCCGAACGAGGGGTGCCGGAGTGGGTTGTTGTGTCTCCGGCAGAAGGGTGGAGGTTGCTCCCGAGGCAGTTACCTGGGGAGCAGAAGAAGGAAGGGGGCCCCCAACCACCTTGGGGGCAGATGTAGGTTTGCGGCCCTGGGGGCCTACAGAAAAAGAATGAGCAGACAAGATGGGTGTCGCCACAGATGATGAAGATGATGCAATTGCCGCAAAAGACGTTGTCATGGCCACTGGGTGTAAGCGCTCAAATTTCTTTTTTGCCTCAGCATAGGTCAACCGGTCCAAGGTCTTATACTCGATGATTTTCCTTTCTTTCCGGAGCACAGGGCATTGTGATGAGCAGGGAGGATGCTCCTGGCCACAGTTCACACAGATGGGCGGCGGAGTACATGGGGCGTCCGGGTGGGCTGGACATCCACAATCCCGGCAAGTGGCGCTGGAAGGGCAACGGGACGACATATGCCCAAACTTCCAGCACTGGAAGCATCTCATAGGAGGAGGGATGTAGGGTTTGACATCAACCCGGTAGCACATCACCTTCAACTTCTCTGGCAGTGTATCGCCTTCAAAGGCTACGATGAAGGCACCGGTGGCAACCCTATTATCTTTCGACCCACGATGGATGCGCCGGACGAAGTGAACACCTCGCCGCTCGAGGTTGGCGCGCAGCTCCTCATCGGATTGTAAGAGGAGATCCCGGTGAAAAATAATACCCTGGACCAGATTGAGGGACCTATGTGGCACAATGTTGACCGCGATGTCTCCCAGCTTATCGCAGGCAAGCAATGCCCGCGACTGGGCAGGGGATGCGGTGTGAATCAACACAGAGCCATTGCGCATCTTGGAGAGGGACTCCACATCTCCAAACTTCTCCTCCAGATGGTCTACGAAGAACTGAGGCTTTACGGTCGCAAATGATTCCCCATCAACCCTTGTACAGACCAAATATCGAGGCGAATAAGGCTCATTGATGGTAGTAGCCCTGCGTTCCTCCCAGGGCATGGCCAAGGAAGGAAACGACTTGGGGTCATATGAAGAGGCATAAAACTTACCACGCTTAGAGACGGTGGTTAGACGTCCACCAACGTTTTCTTTTGCTCGTTTCATGTTGTTCCCACGAGCAGCTAGGGATCTAAAGGTCCACCCAGGCAGAGCCCCGCTTGCCTGGGTAAGCCTTATACAACTGAGGTGCGGCAGGTTCCCCAGAGGTTGCTCGCTAACGACTGTTTAACCTCAACAGCCATTCATCTCCTCGGCACATAGCACACCTTGAGATTGAGGGTTTTTTTATAGAGGTTTGTACCGTCCTCGCGACCCGGGCGATTAATCCAAGATCCCCGGGCTCTGAAACGTACAACGTTCCACCGTCGCGCCGAACGATGGTCGTTGAAGCACGCACAGAGCTTACGGTGTAGCGGACTGTTGGCGCGACACAGCCCACAGCTCAGGACCCCGGGTTCGCCATGCCCGTACTCAGCAAATTAATGCTGAGCCCCTGAGGGGATGACGAACAGCCACAGTAGAAAAAAGTAGGCGGTAGTTTGGATGTCCTTTGGAACTATAGATGCGGGCTGCATACGCTGTCAGCAGTTGCTGGCGGCGGACTCGTAGCGGGGGGACCCCGGCCTCTGCTAGAAGACTGGCCACAGGGCTGGTTCGGAAGGCTCCCGTCGCAATTCGAACCCCACAGTGGTGAATAGGGTCCAATAGGCGCAACGCTGAAGGTGCTGCAGAGCCATAAGCGAGGCACCCATAATCTATGCGCGATTGCACCAAGGCTGTATAGAGCCGCAGCAGGGTGGAGCGGTCAGCTCCCCATGCGGTATGGCCCAAACATCGAAGGGCGTTAAGATGTCGCCCGCACTCCCGTTTCAGAAAACGAACATGAGGGAGCCAGGTCAGTCGGGCATCAAAAATCAGGCCGAGGAATCGGTGGGTGTCTACAACAGGAAGCAGTTGGCCGTCAAGATAGAGTTCAGGGTGGGGGTGCACCGTCCGACGCCGACAAAAGTGCATTACACGTGTTTTGCCAGCGGAAAACTGGAAGCCATGATGCTGAGCCCACATGTATGCCTGGCGGATGGCTGCCTGGAGTCGGCGTTCAGCAGCACTTGTTGTGGTGGAGCAGAAAGATATGCAAAAATCATCGGCGTACAGGGAAGGAGACACCGATGACCCCACAGCTGCAGCCAGGCCATTAATGGCCACCAAAAACAGTGAGACACTCAGCACAGACCCCTGTGGGACCCCATTTTCTTGGATATGGGGCGAACTATGGGCAACACCGACTCGGACCCTAAACGTGCGGAGTCGGAGGAAATTTGCAATGAAGATGGAAAGTGAGCCCCGAAGGCCCCACTCATGCAGTGTAGCGAGGATGTGATGCCGCCATGTGTTATCGTAGGCCTTCTGAAGGTCAAAGAAAACTGCAATGAGTTGCTGACGACGGGAAAAAGCTTTCCGAACCGCTGACTCCAGGAACACCAGATTATCTGTCGTAGAACGACCCTGGCGAAAACCAACTTGCGATGGCGCCAGAAGGCCCCGGGACTCGAGCACCCACGTCAAGCGACGTGCGACCATACGTTCGAGCAACTTGCAGAGAACGTTTGTCAGGCAGATGGGACGATAACTGTCAACCTTCAGTGGGACCCTGCCAGGCTTCAGCACCGGTATGACGACGGCTTCCCGCCACTGGGACGGAAACTCGCCACCACCACAAATGCGGTTGAATATCTCTAGGACATGGCGCTGAGAATCCCACGAGAGGTGTTTCAGCATCTGTGCGTGGACACGGTCGGGACCAGGAGCCGTATCTGGGCAATTGGCCAAGGCACTAAGCAGCTCACTTTCGGTAAATGGGGCGTTGTAGGACTCCCGACGGCGCGTCGCAAAGGAGAGGCGCTGTCACTCCACACGCTCCATGCGGGAGCGAAATGCTGCACTGTAGTTAGCAGATGCAGAGCACCTAGCGAAGTGATCAGCAAGATGTTCAGCGATCACACTCGGGTCTGTACACATAGCCCCATGGATAGAAAGCCCAGGGACGCTAACAGGAGGCTGGTGGCCATAGAGGCGCCTGATCTTAGTCCACACCTGAGATGGAAAGACACGAGAAACTAAGGTCGAGACATACCTCTCCCAACATTCTTGTTTGGCTCGTTTGATAAGCTGCTGAGCCTTGGCACTAAGTCGCTTGAAAGTGATGAGGTTGGCCACTGATGGATGCCGTTTGTGACGCTGAAGAGCTCGCCTACGTTCTCTGATTGCGGCAGCGATTTCCGGCGACCACCAGGGCACGGACCTCTGCCGGGACGAACCAGAAGAAGACGGGTGTGCAGACTGAGCTGCAGAGACAATGACGTCTGTTAAATTATCGACCACCACATCAATGTTAGTGTCCGGCAAATATCGAACAGTGGCAACAGTTGTAAATGCAGCCCAGTCAGCTTTGTTAAGAGCCCAACGGGGCAAACGGCTAGGGCAATGACGCTGGGGCAGTGACAAAAAAATCGGAAAGTGGTCACTGCCACACAAGTCGTCATACACTCTCCAATGAAGAGATGGTACGAGGCCAGGGCTGTAAATAGATAGGTCGATGGCCGAGTAGGTGCCGTGTGCCACAATGAAATGCGTGGGAGCACCTGTGTTTAAAATACAAAGGTCGACCTGGGAGACAACATTTTCAATCTCCCTAACTCGGCCAGTAGTCATGTCGCCACCCCACAAAGGGTTATGGGTGTTGAAATCGCCCATGATGAGGAAGGGTGGGGGGAGCTGAGCAATCAGTGCAGCTAACACGTGGCAGGGGACTGCACCATCAGGTGGAAGATAAACACTGCAGGCGGTTATAGCTAGTGGTGTCCTGATCCGAACAGCCACTGCCTCCAAAGGTGTTTGAAAGGGCACAGCTTCACTGTAGGCAGAGTTGATGACATGAATGGAGACGCCACCAGATGCTCTGTCATATACAGGACGATTCGTGTAAAACCCACGATAACCACGAAGGGCTGGGGTTCGCGTTGCCGGAAGCCAGGTTTCCTGGAGGGCAACGCACAGTACATGAGAAGAGCTTAAAAGTTGTTTCAGCTCTGCTAGGTGGGAAAAATAACCGCCGCAATTCCACTATAGGAAAGTGCTGCCTAAGGACTGGGGAGGCATGAAAGAGATTAAGAGACGCGGTGCGCCTCAGTGTCACTTGCCGCCACCCGCTGAGGGTCTGTGGTGTCCATATCCATTGCGTCTAGGCTGTCGGTAAGAGCGAGGTCCTCTTTAGACGCAAGGACTTCGACCTCATTGTCTGAGTTAGAACTGGTAGCGGACGGCATCGAGGAAGCCACCTTTGCCGCCAGCTCTTTCTCCTGAGGGACATCCTTTTTTCTCGCCCGCTCCCGCTTGGGTTTGGGCTTCGGTGCTCGAGCGGGCTTCCCAGAAGTGGCGTCGGATGTCGACGCAGATGGGGAGGCCCGGCTACCAGCAGGTACCTGAACTTTGAGCCACTGGCTGACGTTTGGCTGCGACGAAACTGGCGTTTCGGAGACCTCAAGAGACCCTTTCCGCGCAGCAGTAGGTCTACTGACATCCAGGGTGTCAGACACAGCGGGAACTGCAGGAGGTGGTGGAAGGGGCTCGTCAGGCCCTTTCCCTGAAGGAAGAGCCGGAGAAGGATAACATTTCTCCGGCAGAGGGACGGGGTTCAAAGACCCCGTTAAAGGGGGAGGCAAAAGCCTCGCAGAAGAAGGTGCGCCCCCTGGCGTCTGGGGAGCGGAGATTAACTGATGGCCCAAAGGGCCCACAGAAGGTGTGATAGGGGGTCGGAAAACCGCCCTCGATGGATGTGATGACACTGTGTCAGCAGCATATGTATTCATCATGGATACCGGGTGGAGTTTCTCATACTTGCGGCGGGCCTCAGAGTAAGTTACGCGATCGAGGGTCTTATATTCTATGATCTTGCGCTCCCTTTGGAAAGTGGGACAGTCCGGTGAGCAAGGCGAGTGATGGCCGCTGCAGTTCACACAGGAAGGTGGTGGGGTACAAGGTGCGTCGGGGTGTACGGGACGGCCACAGTCACGACAAATAGGGGCTGCGTCGCAACGGGAAGACATGTGTCCAAACCGCCAGCACTTGAAACAGCGCATGGGTGGTGGGATGTACGGTCGGACATCACATGTATACCAACCATCACCTTGACCTTCTCGGGCAAGGTATCGCCGTCGAAGGCCAAGATGAAGGCCCCGGTTGCCACCCTATTGTCTTTTGGACCCCGAAAGACACGGCGGACAAAATGGACACCGTGTCGTTGCAGATTTTCGCGCAATTCCTCGTCTGACTGCAGCAAGAGGTCACGGTGAAAAATGACTCCCTGCACCAGATTCAAAGTCTTATGAGCCGTTACAGTGACAGGCATGTCGCCAAGTTTAGTACACGCGAGCAGAGCACGAGACTGTGCAGGGGACTCTGCCTGTATAAGAATAGATCCGTCTCGCATCTTAGAAATTCCCGCAACCTCACCGAACGTGTCTTCAATATGTTCAACAAAGAACATGGGCTTAGTTGCCTGGAAGGATCCCCCATCTGTCCTAGTACAGACCAGATATTTCGGGACATACGACTCATTCTGTCGACCCCCACGTTCCCGCCAAGAAGAAGTCAGGGAAGGAAACGATGAGGGATCATACGTAGCTGCATTGTACTTTCCTCGCTTGGAGACACCTGTTGCGCCAGGATTTTGATGGTTGGATTTGTTTCGCTTCATCGCGCATCATCCGCCCCTATGCCACCCACTCCGAACAGGGCCTCTCCTCATGGGCGCCACCCAGCCACAGCAACGTCACCTGGCAGGATGACCGTTGCCGGAAGTCCTGATGCTTCACGACGACAAGCATCTACTCCTAGGCCTGCACGAGGAGCTTACAGCTCTGGCATCGGTAGAGTGATCCCTGCGTTGTCAGGGGGCTACAGCCAAGAGGGTACATGACGACCCCACCACAGCGGACTGGCTACCGTGCTGGCTTTCTGGTGCTATGTAAATCATCACAATGGAGGGTGCTGGGACATCACAAGTCCATTCCATGATGGGTGCATAGGATGGCATGGCACGAGAATTACATGTAGCATCACGTAAGGTGTCCTTCCCCAAATGGTTCGCTCTTCTGAAAAAATTTTGAAAAATGGAGGGTCAAACCCAAATAGGGGACCACAGACGGAAAGCCGAAAAGTATGAAGACTCCTTTTAGTCGCCTCCTACGGACAGGCAGGAATACCGCAGGCCTATTCTTACCCCCGAACCCGCAGGGGGGGAAGGAAGGGGATGTGTGATATTCCTGGTCTATGGCCACTTCATATTTCTGGCCGCTGGCCGTTTCTTTGCTAGCATCCTATGTGTCTTAAACGTAGAATAAAGACAGATGTGCAGCATATGTTAAAATGTGGGGCGAGGAGCAGTAGCAAATGGCACAGTAGGTGCTGGTTCCCGTGGGGAAGCCCGCCTATGTTACTGGTACTCTCCTCGCATTGGCTGCTGCGTTTCACGTCACGTGATTTCTTTTGAAATTAGTTTTGTTTATTATATACCAAATATTAATCATTCAGAGTTGAGAATTTATGATAAACATCTCTCAAGGACAGGCTAGATTTTGATAGTTTAAAAAGTTTAAGGTGCCTTCTCTTATTGTAACAAGAGGAGAGCGATTTTGCAGAAGGCGCGTGACGGCCCTGTTTTGGCGCTAAATAGAGCGTCAGGTGCCCTCTCGCAACGCACCGCAGTTCCAGTCTCGAGCTGAGCACTATACGTGCCGATCATGAGTAAAGATTTGTGTAATAGTGGTAACAGTCGAGGTCTCAACATGAACTACGGGCAGCATATGCCGACTCAGATTGACAATAGTTGTTTATATTTTATTATTTATTTAATAAATGGCATCCCTGACAATTAAGAATCTCGCGAGTCGCTTCTTATGCTTCCATCATACAGATTATTTTAGCCTCACTTGTACTCTGTAGAAGAACCAACGACCTGTCTGCTGTTCAAAATGTTCAAATGTTTGTATAGTTTGTGGGACTTAACTACGGGGTCATCAGTCCCTAAACTTACAAACTACTTATGAACTACTTACGAACTAGGACGGCACAAATATCCATGCCCAAGAGAGGATTCGAACCCCCGACCGTCGTGGCCGTGCAGACCGTGACTGGAGCGCCTCAGTCTCCTCGGCCACCGCAGCCGGCCTGTCTGCTGTCTTCTGCGATGGGGACACAACTATAGAAGACAACAGGTTAGTCAGAACTCTATGCTTTCCATAAAGACTTGGACAGCAACTACGGCACCTCGTGCATACTGTACACTGCTACGCAACATCATCCGCAAGGATGTGGAAGTTTTAGGGGACTTGTGGGAGGATGCAGTACAAAATTCTCCGTCCGCAAATAAAACCCTCAGAAGCATATAACGACCACATCTGAAAATAGAAGACGACTGTTTAGGTGGCCTGGAGTGCAATATACGTTGGCTGCATAAGCCTCGAGCAGGTGTTGGCGGCGGAACCCCAAAGTGGGATCCCAGCCTCCACTAGTAAACTGTTCACTGGGCTGGTGTGGAAAGCGACCGTCGCAATGCGAACCCCACAGTTGTGAATGGGGTCCAGGAGATGTAGTGCCGAAGGTGCTGCTGACCCATGGGCAATGCACCCAAAATTGAGACGGGACTGCGCCAGCGCCGTGTAAAACCGCAACAGCGTCGAGCCATCAGCATCCCAGGTCGTATGATCCAGGTGACGGAGAAGGTTGAGACGGCGCCAGCACACCTGTTACAGCTGACGAATATGGGGGAGCCACGTCAGCCGAGCGTCAAAGACCAGTCCTAAAAACCGATGCGTGTCTACTACTGTCAGGAGTTCGTCGTTAAGATAAAGTTCAGGGTGAGGGTGAATGGTCCGACGCCGACAGAAGTGAATCCCTCTGGTCTTGGTGGCAGAAAACTGAAAGCCATGAGTAAGTGCCAAGGTCTGCACCTTACTTCCTACGTCGGCAACTTGGGTGCTGGAGGAACTAAAAGAGATACAAAAGTCGTCAGCGTAAAGAGAAGGGGAGACCAACGATTCAACCGCTGTCGCTAGACCGTTGATGGCAACTAAAAATAATGGAACGCTTAAACCGAGCCCTGAGGAACGCCATTCTCCTGGATATGAGAGGCGATCAGGGAGGCACCAATTTGAACAAGAAAGGTACCGATAGCTAAAAAATTATGGATAAAAATCGGTATGGGGCCCCGGAGGTCCCAGTCATGTAAAGTCTTGAGGATGTGTCGTCGCCAGGTTGTATCGTATGCTTTGTGCATATCGAAGAAGACGGCAACAAGGTGGTGGCGCCGGGAAAAGGCTGCGCGAATTGCAGACTTGAGGTACACCAGATTGTTGGTAGATCGACCCTGGCGAAAACAGCCCTGGCATGGGGCCAGAAAACAGCCCTGGCATGGGGCCAATAATCCCCAAGTCTGAAGAATCCAACACAACCGCCGACTAACCATCCACTCCAACACTGAGGTACCTGTCCCAATAGTGGAAACGAACCTCTCCCAGCACTCCTGTTTCCGTCTTCTTATTAGCCGGCGAACACGAGCGAGAAGCCATTTTAAATTGATGAGGTGCTCCTGAGAGTGGTGCCCTTTGTATCGCTGTAAGGCCCGCCTGCGGTCTTTAATGGCCTCAGCGACCTCCGACGACCACCACGGCACTGTCTTACGGCATGGGCACCCTGAAGTACGTGGAAGCGGAAAGGTAGCGCCCGCAGCAGAAATAATAGAACGTGTGCCGCTCTCGACCACCACATCGATGTCCCCGAGTGGGGGAGGGCCAACAATGGCAGCAGAAGCATAGTCTTCCCAGTTATCCCTGTACAGAACCCACCTGGGTGGGTGTGCTGGGGACTCGCGTTGTGGGAGTGACAAAAAAAGGGGAAATGGTCACTGCCACATAAGTCGTCATGGGCTCTCCAGTGAACAGATGGTGGAAGGCTGTAGCTGCAGATGGACAGATCAATGGCCGAAAATGTGCCATGTGCCACACTAAAATGTGTGGGGGGAACCTGTATTTAAGAGGCAGAGGTCGACAACCCTGCCATGACCAGAGATCATAGAACCACCCCACAAAGAACTGTGGACATTAATGTCACCCAACAGTAAGAAAGGTGGGGTAGTTGAGCTATGAGTGCAGCCAAAACGTTCACAGATACGTCTCCATCTGACGGCAAGTAGATACTGCAGACGGTAAACTACTGTGTCGTCCTCACCCTGACAAACACTGCTTCTAATGGTGCTCGAAGGGGCACGGGTTCACTATACACAGAGGTGAGGACATACACACACACATTCCACCTGAGACCCTGTTACACATGCCACGATTGTAGTAAAATCCCCTGTAGCCACGAAGGGCAGGGGTCCGCATTGCTGGAAACCAGGATTCCTGGAGAGCAATGCAGAAAGCAGGTGTCGTGCTCAGAAGCTGCCGTAGCTCAGCCAGGTGGGCGAAGATACCGCCGCAGTTCCACTGGAGGATGACATTGGTTGAGTGCTGGGAAGACATGAATCAGACGAGTCTGTGGTCTATAACTCGGCATCACTTGCATCCACCGGTGTAGGTTTGTCATTCGGACTTTCTGTTCTGCCAAGGGCGTCCTCGAGAGTGAGGTCCTTGGGTGACGCAAGAATGTCCACCTCATCCTCAGAAGTAGAGGTGGAGGCGGAGGGGAGTGGTAGCACGGAAGCCACCGTGGTCTCCTGTATTGTGCCCTTCTTTGGCCTTGGTTTACCCCTCCGTTCCCTCGGGGCTTCGCCGATGGTAGGTGCTTCTCAGACTCATCCAACGTACTGAGGAGGAGTGCGAAGCCCTGTGACCACCAGTTGGCGAGCGCGCCTGCTGCTGGTTAGTGTTGATATCGACACTGGCGGAAGGGAGTGTCCCAAAGGACCCCTACCGTGTGAGGGAAGCCGGTGATATGATGATGATTGGCATTTTAGGGCGCTCAACAGCGAGGTCATCAGCGCCTGTATGCAGAGGGTTGATCTTTCCCCGGTGGAGAGGCAGTAGCTGACCCCGAGGCTTTCGCCTTGGGAGCTGTACTACGATGGTCCCCAACCTCTGTGGGGGCAGGCTTAGGTTGGCGGCCCTGAGGGACCCACAGAAACAGATGAAGTAGGAAATACCGCCGTCTCCATGTTGAGTGACGACGACGTTACTCCTGCGAACGAGTTGCTCATAGTAACAGGGTGCAGACGGTCAAATGTCTTATTTGCCTCATTATACGATATAGGGTCCAGGGTTACTCCGTTCTCGTTGAAGTGAGGGACATTGCGACGAGCAGGGAGGATGGTTCTGACCACAGTTGACGCAGATGGGAGGTGTACATGGGGCGCCCGGATGTGCTGGACGCCTGCAGTCCTTACATGTAGCACTGGATGTGCAATGGGAAGACATATGGCCGAACTTCCACCATTGAAAGCACCTCATAGGGGGAGGTATATAAGGCCGCATGTCACAATGGTAAACCATCACCTTGACCTTTTCGGGCAATGTATCACCCTCAAAGGCCAAGATGAAGGCACCAGTTGCGATCCTATTATCCTTTGGGCCCCTATGGACTCGCCGGATAAAATGAACGCCTCGTCATTCAAGGTTTGCCCGTAGCTCGTCTGTCTGGAGCAACTAATCCCTGTGGAAAATTACACCCTGAACCATATTCAGGGACTTGTGGGGAGTAATGGTCACCGCAACATCACCCAGCTTGTCACAAGCGAGTAGCGCCCGTGACTGGGCAGGGAATGCTGTGTGGATGAGAACAGAACTGTCGTGCATTTTAGATATTGAGTCCACTTCCCCAAACCTGTCCTCCAGATGGTCCACAAAGAACTGAGGCTTGGTCGCTGAAAATGAGTCCCCATCAGTCTTGCTGCAAACGCGATATCTTGGAGCATATTCGTCATTTTCTTTTGTGCCCCAACGTCCCTCCCAACGTGCGGTCAGGGAGGGGATTATTTGGGAGTCGTACATAGAGGCATTGAACTTTCCTTTCTTGGAGACGGCGGTTGTACGTCCTCCAACATCACCCGACTTTTGTCTCTTCATTGCGGGTGATCCACACCAATAAGAGGCTCTCCTCATGGGCGCCACCCAGCCACAGCAACGTCAAAATGCGGGATGACCGTTGCCGAGAGTCCTGATGCCCCACAGAGACAAGCATCTACTCCTTAGCTTGCATGAGGGGTACTCAGCTCTGGCATTGGTAGAGCGATCCCTGTGTTGTCAGGGGGCTCCAGCTATGAGGTTACATGACGACAAAACCACAATGGGCTGGCTACCGCACTGGCTTTCTGGCTCAGTGTAAACCATTATGACTGGGGTGCAAAGGTGATAGTGCACAATGGGCATGGCTTGCGCTGTGATAAAATAACCTGTCCGCCAGATACATAAAAGCCGCATCCA
Source organism: Locusta migratoria (assembly GCA_026315105.1). Classification (NCBI taxonomy): domain Eukaryota; kingdom Metazoa; phylum Arthropoda; class Insecta; order Orthoptera; family Acrididae; genus Locusta; species Locusta migratoria. The sequence continues at coordinate 394,795,567 of CM048745.1, forward strand.
TGAGACCGTTCCATTGTGGGTGCATAAGATGGAATTGCACAACGAATACTCATTGCACCACATAAGGTGTCCTTCCCACAAATGGTTCGCTTTTCTGAAAAAATTGGGAAAAATGGAAGGTCAAAGCCACATAGGGGACCATAGATGTAAAGCCGAAACATATGAGGGCTCCTTTTAGTCGCCTCTTACAACAGGCAGGAATACCACGGGCCTATTCTTACCCCCGAACCCGCAGAGGGCTGTCTTTGTATACTCCCCATCCTCTTCCTCAATGTTTCTCCCGGATTAGTAAGTACCCTGGTGAGGATTTTATGAAGTCTCGCTTGAACAGCCGTGCCCTTCACTTCCTCACCTTCCAGCATACCTCTTTTGCCCATCTGATGGCAAGGTCGTAATTGACAAGGGCCTCACGATATTTTGCCCATTGTCCTTTGCGCCTCGCAAGGTTAAACAGTCTTCGTACCTGTTTCCTTTGCATTTCCAGGTTATTATTCCACCAAGGCACTCGTATTTGTGCATTTCTTGGTGACTGAGCAGTTGTCCTGCTATGAGGTCACTATAGCGGAGGTTACAGCCTCTGCTACTTCATCAAACTCTGCTGGATTCCTTATTGAAGTTTTAATTCCCGATAGGCTGAAGTCAAGGTCTCTCCTACATGTCCCCCAGTCCGTTTTCCTGGGATTCCTATAGGCCATGGTCTGTCTGGTTCCCATTTCAATCTTGAATTTAATATACAACTGATCTGATGAGGATGGCTCCAGGACCACATGCCACTGTTTGAAGTAACTGCCCTAACAGACTTAACAGACAGCCCTAACAGACTTAAGCAGGTGGAGGACAGAGCAATGACAAACACAAACTTTAAATTGACTTGTAAAGTCCACACTCATGCATAAAATTTAGAACAGAGTCAACCGTGGAGGTGTTGTCAGCTAATGCAGGCTGCAAAGCCCCAGCGAAATGTTGTACTATCTCTACTAACATAACCTACAATGAATAAACCTTGAGGACCCATGCCAAGATCCAGGAAAGTTGTACCAAATGATATCCCCAGAGACAATGTTGGACACTTTGTGGACAAAATTCTAACTGATAGGAGATATAAAAATTGTGGAAAATGCTATAAATTTCGTTGCATAAAATGTGATGTTGGTCTTCACTAACATTCTTTTTTTTCCAATACCAAAGGTAAAGATTGTTCAAATTATTCCTTTTATAATGCAATGTTGGACTTGATCCAGATTGTTTCTATTTTCACAACACCATTAACGACTTATTTGTGTATTTGAAAAGTAGTAATGCATCAGTTTTAATTAATAAAATTAAATACAACATTGTTTTCTTGATACATAAGAAATGATATTGCACTAGTGAATTGTAAATGTTAACGCCCATCGTATGTTACATCATCCGCGAAATAAAACAGTGTAACAATTAAAAACAAAAGTTTTAGTCATTGATTCATGCTACTACCCTTAAAAGACTGTCGACGGGACGTTAAACTTCAAGCTTCCTTCCTTAAAAGACCTACATTGAGTAATTACATCAAAATCAAAAAATAGTTCTGGGCATTAATGGGTTAAAGTCTTTGATTACCCTGACGGCGACCTGCGAGAACCCTAAAAGGTTTCAGACCTTGCTCTCGCATTGCCTTCAGGGACTCCTCTCCGACCTCCACCACCATGGTCGTAAACTTTCATACAGTGTACTGAACACTCCAAACAATTCTCTCTCTGTTTCACTAGAAAAATTGGACCTTTCTTTACAATGAATAAATCAACTTTTAAAACAGTATTTTCTTCCAATAAAAATCAGTAAACACTGCATCCGACTCCATTGTTTGACCTCTGCCGAACGCATAACGCTATGTTGTCAGCTGGCTGTGGCCTACCGCGTCAGCTGGGTTCTGACGTCATGAGCGTTCTGCCCGCTCCCCACCACGCCACACTCAGGGCGTGTGTTGCACGCTGTACGCCACGCTTCACGATCCTCTTTACACCCTGCTGCACTCAGGCCACGGCCTAAGTCTCCTTTATTGCCCTGTGTTGGGCGTGGTCAGGCTACACCTCTCTGTGGCCCATAGCTCATGGACTCTATGTCGCAACACAGACTGGAGGACAGAAGCCCGGAGACCATTCTCTAATACAGACACATTGAAAACCTGTTTGGCAAGCCTATCAGCGCGTTCGTTGACCAGGATGCCGACATGACCATGAGACGGAAGAATGACTACAGGTTGACCAGACTCACCAGAGACTCACCAGAGCAGGAACGCATATGCTCAAGAGCACGGAGAATGGCCACCAGCTCTATAGTATAAACACTGCAGCCATAATGCAGAGACTGCTGCTCAGTGTGGTTGCCATGGACATAAGCAAAGCCAACGCACTCATCAACCAACAAACCAACCGTATAGACTATGTCATATCCAGTGTAGTCCGCAAAAGCAGCCAAGAACTGATGGTGGAGTGCCTACAGAGGAAATGAGTCTTTGTGTCTAAGGGCCAAGTCCAGCCTAGAACGCAGCCTAGAAACGCACCATGGAGGTGTCTAGTGCACAAGCCCGATACAGAGATTTAAGAGGGGAAGAGTCTAGTTCCAACATAAGGTACTAGACGTGGAAGGCAATCGTAGACGTGAACATGGTCGCCGTTGTTAAGGATGGAAGACCATATCAGAAAAAAGCAAACACTGGTTCGTTTGGCTTGGCAAGCTATGGACATGGTTGGTTGGTTGGTTGGTTGGTTTGATGTTTTAGGGGGACAAAACTGCGGAGGTCATCAGTCCCCCATTCCATCAAAGAGCGAGATAAGTGTGGAAACACTGAAAATTTCGCCCAGAGTTAAAACTGCTACGGGAGGAAAACCCCACTCAATCAATAAAATGTAAACAAATTCGACAAAGGACAACAAGGCAGGAGACAACACGAAAGGACACAATCACACGGAAACAGCAAACAAAATGACAAAGCCAAAGTTCGTGGTTGACCGACCATGAAAATAAAATAGGAAGGGTCAGCCACGGGGCAACACAAGCTTCATATAGAGTTGTAAAAACCGCTGTCACGAATAAAACCTAAAACAGAGTCAGCCATAATGGCATCGTTACGTAAAACTTCAGATAAAATTACAGGGAAATTAAAATCCCGCCGCAGGGCGGCTAAAAGATGGCAGTCCATCAAAATGTGGGCCACCGTCAAGGGACAGCCACAACGGCAACGAGGCGGGTCCTCACCGCGCAGGAGATGGCCATGGGTCAGCCAAATGTGGCCGATGCGGAGCCGGCACAAGACTACCGAGTCCCGGCGAGAGGCCCACATGGACGAGTGCCACACAGCTGTGGTCTCTTTTATTGCCCTGAGTTTGTTGGGATGGCTCAGGCTACGCCACTCTGCGGCCCAAAGCTCACGTACTCTATGGCGCAACACAGACTGGTAATCTGAGGCCAGGAGGCCAAGGTCTAACACGGACGCATGGACAGCCTGTTTAGCTAGCTCATCGGCTCGTTCGTTGTTTGGGATGCCGATGTGACCAGGAGACCAAATGAAGACTACAGAGCGTCCTAACTGGTCGAGAGCAAAAAGTGTCTCATGTATAGCCAGCACCAAGGAGGAACGTGAATAACATTGCTCGAGTGTGCGAAGACTGCTCAGGGAGTCACTGCAAAGCAGAAAAGACCCACCTGAGCAGGAGCGCATATGCTCAAGAGCACGGAGAATGGCCACCAACTCGGCAGTGTATACACTGCAGCCATCCGGCAGAGACCGCTGCTCTGTGTGATCGCCATGAACATAAGCAAAGCCAACACGGCCATGAACCATCGAACCGTCCGTATAGACAATGTCGTGTCCAGTGTATTCTGCAACGACGGCAAAGAACTGACGGCGGAGTGCCTCGGGAGGAACAGAGTCTTTAGGTCTATCGGCCAAGTCCAGTCTAGAGCATGGCCTCGGTACACGCCATGGGGGCGTGCGCGTACGGGCCCGATGCGGAGATGGGACAGGGAAAGACTCTAGTTCCAACAGAAGGGACCGGACACGGAAGGCGATCGTGTGACCGGAACGGGGTCGCCGTTGTTGGGGACGGACGACCGTGCGGAAGAATAGCAAACGTTGGTTCGGGTGGCCTGGCGTGCTATGAACATGAGCAGCATAGGCCGCGAGCAGTTGCTGACGGCGGATCCGCAGAGGTGTGACCCCAGCCTCTGCAAGTAAACTGTCCACGGGACTGGTGCGGAAAGCACCCGTCGCGATGCGAACCCCACAGTGGTGAATGGGGTCCAGCAAGCACAATGCCGAGGGGGATGTGGAGCCATAGGCAAGGCATCCAAAGTCCAGACAGGACTGCACCAATGCTCGGTATATCCGCAACAGTGTGGACCGATCGGCAACCCAGTTCGTATGGCCCAGATGGCGGAGAACTTTCAGTTGGCGCCAGCACTTCTGTTTCAGCTGACGAATGTGGGGGAGCCATGTCAGTCGAGAGTCAAACACGAGCCCTAAAAACCTGTGAGTGTCAGCAACCTCTAAGAGGTGGTCGTCAAGATAAAGTTCGGGCTGTGGATGAACCGTCCGACGCCGACAGAAGTGCATAACTCTGGTCTTTGCAGGAGAGAACTGGAAGCCATGAGCTAGAGCCCAGGACTGTGCCTTCTGAATGGCTCCTTGTAACCTACGTTCAGCAACTTGGGTGCTGGAAGAGCTAAAAGAAATGCAGAGAAGTCGTCAGCATAGAGAGAGATACTGACGACCCAACTGCTGTCGCTAAGCCGTTTATGGCTACTAAAAATAAGGGGACGCTCAAAACAGAGCCCTGAGGAACCCCATTTTCCTGCACATGAGTGGTGCTACGAGAAGCACCAACTTGGACACGAAACGTACGGACAGCTAAAAAGTTTTGGATAAAAATAGGGAGCTGGCCTCGAAGACCCCATTCGTGTAACGTCTGAAGGATGTGATGTCTCCATTTTGTATCATACGCCTTCCTCAAATCGAAAAACACCGCAACAAGATGATGACGTTGAGCAAAGGCAGTACGAATAAGGGACTCCAAGTGAACGAGGTTGTCTGTAGCGGAGCGGCCTTGACGGAAACCGCCCGGACAGGGAGCCAGCAGGCCTCTAGACCCTAGCACCCAGCACAGCCGCCGGCTCACCATACGTTCCAGCAGTTTGCAAAGAACGTTGGTGAGGCTGATGGGTCGGTAGCTGTCCAAATCGCAGGGGTTTTTACCCGGCTTAAGCACTGGCACAATGATACTTTCTCGCCACTGTGGCGGGAAGATACCACCATTCCAGATGCGATTGAACACAGATAAGATGTTTAGTGTAGACTGCGCTGATAGGTGTTTCAGCATCTGGTTATGGATGCGATCTGGCCCGGGACTGGTATCGGGACTATGTACAAGGGCACCGAGGAATTCCCATTCACTGAAAGGAGCATTGTAGGATTCCATTCGACGTGTTGAAAAGGACAGTCGCTTCTGTTCTTTCCGCTCTTTCACGGTACGGAAAGATGGCGTATAAGTCACAGATGCGGAACTACGAGCATAGTGCTCAGCTAGATGTTCAGCAATTGCATCTGGGTCCGTACAAACTACTCCATTCACAGAAATTCCTGGCACGCCTGTGGAACTGTGATATCCATACAGGCGTCTAATTTTCTCCCAGACCTGGGATGGAGAGATACCTGTACCGATAGTGGACACGTACCGTTCCCAACACTCCTGCTTACGACGCTTAATTAAAAGACGTGCTCGTGCACGGAGCCTCTTGAATGTGATAAGGTTCTCCAAGGATGTGTGTCTCTTATGGCGCTGGAGTGCACGCCTGCGATCCCTAATAGCCTCCGCGATCTCTGGTGACCAGCAGGGCACCGACCTCCGCCGAGGGGATCCAGAAGAGCTAGGGATCGTATGTTCAGCAGCAGAAATAATGGCTGCGGTGAGACTGTCAGTCACCTCATCTATGGCGGCATCCGTTGGAGGGCCAATCTTTGCAGCGGCAGTAAACTCGAGCCAATCAGCCTTATTAAGGCCCATCTGGGCAAACGACCAGGGGACTGAGGCCGTGGTAGTGACAGGAATATCGGGAAATGGTCACTACCACACAAGTCATAATGCACTCTTCAGTGGACAGACGGTAAAAGGCCAGGACTACATATAGATAGATCAATTGCAGAGTAAGTGCCATGAGCCACACTGAAGTGTGTTGCAACACCACTATTTAAAATGCAGAGGTCAAGCTGAGATAGTAAGCTCTCAACGTCTCTGCCACGGCCAGTAATCATAGTACCCCCCCACAGGGGGTTGTGGGCGTTAAAATCCCCCAGAAGTAGGAAAGGTGAGGGGAGCTGAGAAATCAGTGCCGCCAACACATTTTGGGGTACTACGTCGTCTGGGGCCAGGTAGACACTGCAAATGGTGAGGTCGATTGTAGTCCTCACCCTGACTGCCACAGCTTCTAAAGGCGTCTGGAGAGCAACTGATTCACTGTATGTAGTCGAAAGGACACATAGACATACTCCACCTGAAAGCCTATCATAACCTGTACGATTCCGGTAATATCCCCGATAGCCTCGTAGGGCAGGGCATCGCGTCGGGGGAAACCAGGTTTCCTGCACGGCAACGCACAGTGCAGGTGAAGTGGTGAGAAGCTGCCGTAACTCTGCCAAGTGGGAGAAAAAACCACCACAATTCCACTGGAGAATTAGGTTAGAGCTGACGGGATAGACCATGATATGATAAGGATGATTAGCTCATAGGTTCACTACCTGCTGCTGTCGATTGTGTACTGACTGGATCCAGAACCATTGGTTCTGGAGAGTCCAGGAGAGCGAGATCCTTGGGGGATGCAAGGATCTCCAACTCGTCGTCAGAAGCGGAAGAAGTGACAAGGCGTGGCTTTGAAGCCACAGAAGATTCCTTTTTCTTCAGCTTCTTCTTCTTTTCCTCTCGCTGTCCTTTTGGTCTTAAGGACTGAGAGGGCTTCTCAGACACGGAGTCAGGGCCCGCCGTAGCATGCGGAGCCCTGTGACCAAGAGTGTGGGAGTCCGACAGCCATGAGCTGGGACCCTCCGTGGTACTCTGAGATGCCGCGGAAGGGAGCGTCCCAAGGGACCCCTTCCGAGCGAGAGGAGCCGGAGGAAGTTGTTGTTTCTCCGGCTGAGTGACGGGGACCATTGTCCCTGTCGGTGTGGGGGGAAGTGCTCCCCCAAGAGGTGTAGTGTGGGGAGCACACGGTGGAGAGCCCCCAACCGTCGAGGGGGCTGATGCAGTTTTACAGCCCTGAGGGCGCACAGAAGTTGGTACAAACTATGGGGCCGCCGTCACCGAGGGGAAAGGGGACGACGTGACACTCGCAAATGTCATCAATGCTACTGGGTGCAGTCTCTCAAATTTCTTTTTGGCCTCGTTATATGACAATTTGCCCATGGTTTTGTACTCCATAATTTTCCTTTCTTTATGGAGCATCGTGCAGTTTGGCGAGCAAGGGGGATGGTTCTGTCCGCAGTTGACACAAATAGGAGGAGGAGCACAAGGAGCGTCCGGATGGGATGGACGCCCACATTCTCTACAGGTGGAGCTGGAATTTCACCTGGAGGACATGTGCCCAAATCTCCAGCACTTGAAACATCGCATCGGAGGAGGAATATAAGGTTTTACGTCGCACCGGTATACCATAACCTTGACCTTTTCGGGCAAAGAATGGCCCTCAAAGGCCAGGATGAAGGCACCGGTGGCTACCTTGTTGTTGTCCTTAGGCCCCCTATATATGCGCCTGACGAAGTGGGACACCCCGTCGTTCAAGGTTGGCGCGTAATTCGTCGTCCGACTGCAGGAGATCACGATGATAAACTATCCCCTGAACCATGTTGAGACTCTTGTGAGGAGTGATGGTCACAGGCACATCACCCAGCTTTTCACAGGCCAGAAGTGCCCGTGACTGTGCTGGGGATGCCGTTTCTATGAGAACTGCACCGCTTCTCATCTTAGACAACCCTGAAACTTCGCCAGACTTATCTTCTAAGTGTTCAACAAAGACGAGTGGCTTCATACTACTGAAATTATCCCCATCGGTTCTAGCACAAACAAGATATTTAGGGGAGTATGACTCAACCCTTTCTTTCGCCCGTCGTTCCTCCCATGGGGTAGCCAGGGAAGGGAACGATTGGGGGTCATATTGTGCGGCATTATATGTATTTCTACCTCTCTTAGAGACGCCGTTTTCGCGGCCGGCCACACTTCTATTTGCTCGCTTCATGTTCGTCCCACGAGCAGTTAGGGAACTAAAGGTCCACCCAGGCAGAGCCCCGCTTGCCTGGGTAAGCCTTATACAACTGAGGTGCGGCAGGTTCCTCAGAGGTTGCTCGCTAGCGGCTGTTCAACCTCAACAGCCATGCATCTCCTCGGCACGTAGCACACCTTGAGATTGAGGTTTTTTTTATAGAGGTTTGTACCGTCCTCGCGACCCGGACGATTAAGCCAAGATCCCCGGACTCTGAAACGTACAACGTTCCACCCTCGCACGGAACGATGGTCGTTGAAGCACGCACAAAGCTTACAGTGTAGCGGACTGTTGGCGCGACACAGCCCACAGCTCGGGTTCGCCAAGCCCGTACTCAGCAAATTAATGCTGAGCCCCTGAGGGGAATATGGACATGAGCTGCATAGGCCGCGAGCAGTTGTTTTTGATGGATCTGCGGAGGTGGAACCCCAGCCTCCACAAGTAAACTGTTCACGGGTCTGGTGTGGAAGCCACTCATTGTGATGCGAACCCCACAGTGGTGAATGGGTTGGTTTGGTTGGTTGTTGGTTTTTGAGGGGACTAAACAGCTAGGTCATCAGTCCCCTGTTCCTAGCTCAGAGTCCACAGTCAATAACGGAAAAATAAAACAAAGCTCTAAAAATGATAATGCACATAAGGGGCAGGTTGACAATGGACAAACCACAGATAATTTAAAAAGAAGACACACAGAATTGGTAAAACAGGGGTTCGAATCCCCCCTCCGGCATGGACACCTGTGCCGTCCCTAATATTAGCCAGTCCACAAGTAGGTTGTAAGTTTAGGGACCGATGACCCCGTAGTCAACTCCCACAAGCTCCACAACCATTTGAACTTCTGCAAACAAATACAGTAAGGGGTCCACCAAATGCAATGCCATGGGAGATGCTGAATCACAGGCATGTCACCCAAAATCGAGTTGGGACTGGACCAGAGCTTCGTATATCCGCAACAGTTGGAGGGCGAATCGTTGCAGCAGTAGTAAACACGTCCTTATCAGCCTTACTAAGGGCCCATCTGGGCAAAAGTCTTGGGGACTGAGGCTGAGGTAGTGAAAAGAATATTGGGAAGTGGTCCCAACCACACAAGTCCTCATGCACTCTTCCGTGGACAGACAGTAAAAGGCTAGGGCTACATACTGACAGGTCAATAACTGAGTAAGTGCCATGTGCCACACTGAAATGTGTGACAACATTGGTATTTAAAATTCAGAGATCGAGCTGAGATAATCAAGTCACGACATCTCTACCACGGCCAGTAATCATAGTACCCCCCCACAAGGGGTTGTTTTTGTTGAAATCACCCGAAAGTAAGAAAGGTGAGGGAGCTGAGAGATCAGTGCTACCAAGACAAGTTGAGGCACTACACCATCTGGGGACAGATAGACACTGAAAACGGTGAGATCGATTGTAGTCTTCACCTTGGCTGCCACAGGCGTTCGGAGGGGAACAGGTTCACTCTAGAAAGACGTGAGGACAAAAATACAGACTCCACCTGAAACCCTGTCATAATCCGTGTGATTCCTGTAATAACCCCGATAGCCTCGTAAGGCAGGGTGTCGCATTTTGGGAAACCAGTTTTCCTGCAGAGCAATGCATAGTGCAGGTGAAACGCTGAGAAGCTGTCGTAACTCTGCTAAATGGAATAAAATAACCGCCGCAATTCCACTGGAAAATTTTATGGTTGCTGACTGGATAGGCCGTGGTAGAGAGAAAAAAGACTATTTCACCACCTGCTGCTGCCGATTGCGTACCTACAGAATCCTGGACCACTGGTTCTGCGGAGTTGGTTAGGGCGAGATCCTCTCCAACCTGTCTTCAGAAACAGAAGATGTGGGAAGGCGTGGCTTTAGGGCCACAGAAGTTTACTTTTTCTTCTGTTTCTGTCTCTTATCCTCTCGCTGCCCTGTTGGTTTTAAGGGCCGGAAGGGTTTCTCAGACACTGTGTCGGTCCCGACGTAGATTGCGGAGCCCAATGACCAGGGGTGTGCAAATCCTTCTGCCGCTGGCTGAGATCCGCGGTGGTGCTCTGAGAGGCCTCGGAAGAGAGCGTCCCAAGGGACCCCTTTATTGGAAGAGAAGTATTCTATATGTGGCACCGAGCACCGATCTGAGATGGTTATCGAGTTGTGGGCCAGTAGTCACCACAAGGACGCCATCCGTTATTTTTCTTGGGAACCATGTGGAGTGTGGCTGCCCAGCTGCTACTGGAAACTGCAGATCTCCATTTACACCACACTGTGGAATTCTTGCTTCACAACTACTTTGAAAGTAGTATTCGTTTCCGCTACTTCTCAGTTTACTTGGGCCCATATCAATTCTATGGGATTATACTGGCAGTGATGCAAGGCAGACATACCACTTGATGTCCCATTTCGTTTGTCAGTTGATCTAATTCATATGTCTTTTTAGCACCGACGATCCCTTCTTTAGACAGGAGTTTAGCCTTCGTTTCATTGACTGAAAATGAAATATTCTTCCTCTTTAACCACTCCATAATATCTGCTTTGTGTCAGTTTGAACGTGACAGCTTTTCTAACTGAATGGAGTGGCAGCTGGCGTTATCCATGACAACAACTGACCATTCCAGCGTAGACAATAGTCGAATAAACCAATTCTTAAAAACTTCGTTCATTTCTGAATGGTAATTGGACTGGCAGGAAGTATTCCCACGACAAGAAACAAGTTTGGCCTCTGGTATGAAGTGTGTGGTTAATGAACCAGCTTGGGCGATGATTAGTTGGCCACCTCTACCAATCGGGACTTTCAAACCGCCGTTTCCTTTAGAATCGTGCTATATATACTTACTGGTGTGGTTCTATGAAACCCAAGTTTCATCCAAGTACACTATAGGCCTGGTGTCTTCAGAAAGTCCCCCGTTCCTAGCTAAGAGTCCACTGTCGGAAGCTTAAAAATAAAACACCGGAAATATAAACTCACAAAACAGATTGACAATTAACAAATCGCTGACAATACAAAAGAAAGACGCAATCGGTAAAAAAAGTCAGGAACTGAGCTAAAACTGAACAGCAGAAACACATGGCAGGCTGATCACGAAGATACTACAGTACAGGATGAGCCAGCCATGCTGCACACACTAAAAACCACTTTGCATTTGACAGAAAAGTCGTATAAGGAATTAAAAATGCTGGATAGATGGGGACATGATAGGTAAGGCTACATCAGCCACCCTAGATGCAAATGTAGAAACCAGCTACGCAATTAAAACCTAAAACAAGAGTTAGCCATGGAGTCACCGTCACCTGAAACTAAGGGTAGCGCATCTGGTAAGATTAAAAGATTGCCACAAGTTGGCTGAAAGTGGACAGTCCATCAGAAGATGGACTACTGTCAACACTGCACCACACCGACCCACGTGTGGGGTCTCAAGGCGATGGAGATAGTCGTGGGTTAAACATGTATGCCCAATACGGAGGCGGCAGAGGACAACCGACTCTCGACATATGGGCAGCAGTTAAGACAACCGATACGTTCCTTTGTAATTTCTTTTCGTCCGCAGTCACACCCGCGTTACAATTAATTTATGCACCCTACCTCACTACGAAGTGGGTGACGATAAGTTTAATCTGTAATGTACTACCAGTTTCTTCGCTATGATTACTTCGAATGCGTAACGCAAATCCATGTGATTGGCTTCTGAAAAGTAGAGATTGTTGATTCTTTTCGATGCCTTATGCAGTGCGCTGAAGACTCGCCGCTGGCTGTGGCGCAGCGGCTAGACACCCGACGGCACTGTCACGCTGCGGCAGCGGACTCCAGCCGCCTACTACTTTATTTTTTATCAACACTTTTTTTCACGTATTTCGTTCCGACCATTCTGCGTCATTTATTTGTGGCGTCTTTCTGACGCTGGTGTCGTATGTTACTTCTACTTCTTTCGGGACGGCGGACCAGCCAGAGCTCTACGTCTGAGCATTATTTGAGCGATTGTTCATAGATGGCAGAATGGGGGGCTGATTTTGCAACATGTAAAACAGGCAGATGCGCGCACAGTATAACGCTTCCCCCAAGGGGGCCACATTTCTTTTGTGGGTGCGTGCGTGGCTTACCCGTGGCCCCGAACCGAAGTAGCTTAGCCTTCCTTCTCTCCCGGGCTGCTTCATACCCCCCCCCCCCCCTCTTGCGGTTGATGACTTAGTCCGGCGACGGGCGTTTGAAAAAATCTGGGTTTTTTTTTCCTTTTTGTTTTTAGCAATTTCTTAGTATTATCCTTCTTGGCAGTTATTATAATCCTCTGATCTAGCAAATCCATGTTCGTATCCGGGCGCTAATGATTTGAGTAGTTGTGCGCCCTAAAATAAATAAACACTACAAAGCTTTATAAGGAAAAATGTAACTAGTGGCAATGTGTAAAGTTCCGCGCTATTTCAGAAGGATGGGGTGGTTTTCAGTGAAGACTATGATTTCCAGATAAACGAAGAATCAAACCTCTATAACTTGCGGAAGGAAAGAAACACCTTTCTTGGACGTGCAAAAAAGCGGTCTGAATCCATCCAAGACAACCTAAGCGAGTTTTGTTGGAAGAACATGGTCCCTGCCAATGAATGTGTTTTCCATACATTTATGGCAGGTGTACAATCGTACGACCTTTGCAACAATTCCCTCTCTCGTACTGTCACACCAGTATTCACTTCAGTACTTCAAGAGTTGGTGTCAAATCCGTTGTCTTCCGCACTGGTTGTGATTCGGGTAATATGTAAATTTTGTGTTATTACCAAGAGTGTTTGTCCATTGTGACAAATCAAAAATGGATAATTGATGATGGTATTTAATATTTTTCAGTTGGTGTTTGCAACTACGTTTCCCCTTTCTCCTGTACTGGCTCTAAGCTGGGTGTTGGCTTTGAGTTACAGTCACCTTACCGTTAGACTCGAGTTCTAACAACAGTAAGTGGATATCCATAGCATCTGAGCCTGTTCTACAGCATTCACTCCTGTTACTCTATCGGCCATCAAAGCTTGTTCTACAGCATTCATTCCTGTTACTCTATCGGCCATCAAAGCCACTTTTTCGAGACCTCCTTCACTTTTAACGTTTCACCTACGATGAAGCGTCAACAGCCGTGCCGCAGTGGATACACCGGTTCCATTAGATCACCGAAGTTAAGCACTGTCGTGCTTGCCTAGCACTTGGCTGGTCGTCCGTCAGGAAACACGTGTGCTCGCGCTCTCCGGCTCGGCGGCGTGTTTACGTCTCGGCACCGGCCTCCTTGGCTTCGTGGGAGCGGTCTTCGCTTCGCTTGGCTGCACTTTATACAATTTCATTCATACAGTGAGTGAAATGGCATTCAATCCACTCCGAAATCGTACGGTGCAATGCACTTTTGATCGGAAGTCGTTACGGCCCACCGGTTTTGAAATACATTCATGGATTCGGGATACGCTTCTTTTGCCACGGGAAGTAGTACTCGGACTGCAACTTGACTTTTACTTGTATTCAGTGTTTTTGAAATTGTCGGATGATGATGTTTGTGAAAAGGTTGTGTCCGAAAATGATGGGGTTCGGAAATTTAAACACGTGGATGGCTCTATTAGTGACCTCCGTGTGCAACACGCTGGGCAGGGAGTTCGTGACGTACCGGTGTTCAATGTACCTTTCGAATGTCCTAATTCAGTGATTGAAACTGCTTTACGTCCGTACGGTGATGTTGTTGCAAATGGTATTATCAATGAAAAGTGGTCGGATCCGTATTACTATCAAGTGGACAGCGGTGTTCGTACTGTGAAGGTCAACCTACGGAAACATATCCCGTCTTACTTGATTATCGGTGGTAGTCGGGCGTTTGTTTCATACCCTGGACAACCGCAAACTTGTGGAATTTGTAATACGGTGGGAAACCTTCGTGGTGACTGTCCAAACAAAGGTCGGCGCCCTGTGCAGTTGCCTCAGGAACCCACGGTCGTTGCTGGAGCACAGTCAGAACCGTTATTCGGTTACGTTGTGCAAGGGCTTGCTTCACTGCGTCCGGAGATGTCAGGAGATTGGTCAGTGGAGGTGGAGGCACCGGTTTTGAATCCTGTCCCACTTGTCGAATCTGTGAGTGAAGAACCCGCCCCTGTTCAGGAATCGATGGAGGTTGTTTCGCAACCCGATGTTCCGTTTGCTTCTCAGTCAGGTGATGGGGAATCGGAAGTGAGAGTCGCGACAAAGAAGAGGAGGCGCCGGAACAAGACGTCGAAGGAAACGTCGCCTACGGACGACAGTAGTAATGAGGACGAACAGTCGACTTCTGACTCCGCAGTTTTCGCAAAACCCATGGGCGAACCCCGTAGGAGCGAAGCAAGAATGCGCGCAAAAGTCAGCGCTCTCCGAGTGTCGAAGTGCAGACCTCGGACCAGAGGAAGAACGAGGACGCGCGGCCGCGGTGTCTCAGCGCACGCGGCGGGCCTCGCACAGTGACGTCACGCGGGACTCGGGCTCGGCTAGCGCGGCAGCCGCCGGCCTACGCCAATGGACTGGGCGCAGGATCAGCAGCATAGCTTGGGGGCGGACCCCGCCCAAGATCTCTAAGTTTTTCGCCGTCCCCTCTGAACCTTTGTATGTGTTCTATTGTGCGTGGGAATGTTTGCACGGTCACCACTGTCAATATTAACAAGATCGAGAGTGCACATAAACTTGAGTCCCTAATAGATTTTTTAACAGTTATTAAGGCAGATATTGTCTTTTTACAAGAAGTGAAGACCGCTGAAGTTGAGTTTGTGCCAGGTTTTAATTCAATTAACCTTGATCCAGAAACACTTTGTGGCACTGCAGTTTTAATTAACCAAGTATGGAATTTTAAAAATGTTGTTAAACTACCGGATGGTCGAGGCATTGCGTGTACTGTAGAGGACGTGTTATTTGTCAATGTCTATGCCCCGTCAGGTACAGATAACCGGCACGCACGTGATCAGTTTTTTGCTGCCGACGTTTGCCCGTTGCTCGCTGGACACAATAGCACCACGGTACTGGGCGGCGACTTTAATTGTGTAATCGATGTCGCAGACCAGCAACCTCACCGCACAACTGCTCTTCATTTCAGGCTTTAATTGACGATCTTAGTTTTGTGGACTCGTGGCGTCAACTCCACCCTACTTACACGGAGTTTACGCACTTTTATGTGACGGGACAGAGCCGACTGGACAGTATTTATATGACGAGAAACTGTGCGCCTAACATATTTAGTGTCGGCGCACAGCCCTTGGCGAAACGACCCTGACTTTGGCGGTTCAATGTCCAGCATTTACAAGCTGCTGTTCTTCAGATGGAAATCGAGCAAACCTGGACTCATTGTTTAGAAAAGCGCGCAAACTATCGTACTGTAATAGATTGGTGGACGAATAGTGCTAAACCCACACTGCGTAGTACTTTGCAAACTTACAGTGCAGAGAAGGCGTTTTGGCGTCGAAAGACTGTTGAGTTTTACCTTCAGTGCTTGAAAGATGCTGTCCGTGCAGATCTCCGTAATGCAAGTGACTTTTTGCCACGGCTTAAGCGCATCAAGGCGAAACTTTTGTCACTACAGCGAGCTCAGTCGGAACGTACAATCATCCGTAGTCAACCTGACGGCAATATCCCTGGTGAGGCACCATCTGTTTATCACATAACGCGGGAAATGAAACGCCGGAAGCAATGTCAGTTGCCTTTTTTGCAATCAAGTAATGGAGAGCGTCTCACTACTAATGCTGCGATGTTGTCAGAAGCACATCGTTACTTTAGCGCCCTAATTCAAAGTGCTGACAGACGATGCTGCGATTCACGCTCTTCTACAAGGCCTCCCACATCCTCTCGCGCGGGTGGATAGGATGGCTCTATACGAACGTTTCACAGCAGATGAGGTTCTTCATGCACTTAAAACCAGCGCCAGAGGCAAGGTTCCTGGGGCTGACGGTCTGCCTCCTGAATTCTATTTGCGTTTCTGGAATTTGTTGGGTGACACACTTACGGACATTGTCAATGAAATCGTTAACGGCGTTGCTGTTCCTGCAGCCTTTCTAGAGGGCGTCATTGTTTTGTTACCGAAGGATGTTCGCAAATGTGAAGCAGCTCACCTGTGGCCGGTCACTCTTTCAAACGGAGACTATAAGTTGGTTGCTCGTTGTTTTGCTGCTCGACTACGTACTGCTTTGACGAAGGTGATCAGCGAATATCAGTGTTGTGCCGTTCCGGGCAGAACAATTTTCGATGCGTTACTCACATATAGGGACACCATTGCATTTGCTGCGACAACACAAACGCCTTTAGCAGTGTTATCCGTTGACTTTGCTAAGGCATTCGATAAGGTGAGCCATGAATATCTGCGGAAAGTGATGTTCAAACTTGGTTTTGGCACAAAATTTATTACCGCCATTATGCACCTGCTGACAAATTCCACCTCACGACTAATGATCAATGGTTGTCTGTCAGAACCGGTGAAGCTACACATTTCCGTGAAACAAGGCTGCCTCCTTTCTATGGGTTTGTTTGCCATCGCGTTGGACCCCCTCCTCCGAAAACTGACCTCAATGTGCCAGGGGATAACGGTGGGAGGCGCGCGGGTTGTGTGCCGCGCGTACGCGGACGACCTCGGACTGTTCGTCAGCAGGTGGGACGACGTCGACGTGGCGTACTCAGTGCTGCAGCTGTATCGCCGTGCTTCAGGCTACGTCAACCGACGCAAGACTGTGCTGTTTCCGATACGACCGTCCTCTGTGAAGATATATAGACCTTGGTTTACGATCAGTGACAAGCATACCATCTTAGGTATTTCCTTTCAAGCCAACCTACAAAGGACGACGTCTTACAACTGGAGTCTTCTACTTAACTCTATTAGGGCTATAGCAAAGTTGCATTCCCGTAGGTATCTAGCATTGGGACAAAAAGTGCTTCTCATTAATGGTTTCTTGTTGTCCAAGGCGTGGTTTTTGGCGCAAGTTTTTCACCTACCTAAGGAAATAGGTAGAGCAATCGTGCGGGCAGTATATTGGTTGCTTTGGAGAGGAGAGATATTCAAAGTCTCCCACGCGACCTGTACATTGCCACCGGCAGAGGGAGGACTTGGACTGATCGACCTGCCGGCTACGTGCGCCGCGCTGTTAGTACACCGTACACTCGCTGTCTGTGAGAAACACCCCCGCGGGCTTACGGCTGAGTTCTTCCGTATCCACAAACCGGAAACACAGGCGCTCCACTTAACCCGATGGCAATTCCTTTCCGGTTAACGTACGTGCGCTAATTTTTCATGCAAAAGAGTTATATTCCACCTGAATACTTCGAGCCACGCAATAGGACAGCAAAGAAATTTTTTGAAGCAGTTAGAGGAAACCCGTCGCCTAATAAGTTTGAAGTTCGAAACCCACGACGGTTGTGGAAAATCGCGTGGCAGAACATCTCGCCCGATATCTCTCCCCGCATGTCAAGGATACCTGGTAGCCGGCCGCGGTGGCCGAGGGGACTGAGGCGCTTCAGTCACGGTCTGCACGGCCACTACGGTCGGGGGTTCGAATCCCCCCTCGGGTATGGATATTTGTGCCGTCCTTAGTTGTTAAGTAGTTCATAAGTAGTTTGTAGGTTTAGGGACTGATGACCCCGTAGTTAAGTCCCATAGACTATACAAACATTTGAACATTTGATACCTGGTACAAGGTCGTCAATAGAACTGTCGCGACTAACATTCTCCGTCTGACCTGTGCGATACCTGCGGTGGAGTTGACACTGTGGAACACCGTGTCACGTGTCCCCGCTTCAAACTGACGTGGGATATTGCTCGTGAGATGTTGCGCATCGTCAATCGCAATACCGCTGATTGTTTTGATGCAACTACAATACTGGTTCCGGACTTCGAGCCGTTCCCCGCAAGTAAAAGGGGGCCACTACCTGGATCGTCGCGTATGTGACGTATGCCATCTTTCATCTACAACTTACAGATGCAACTCAATTCCTCATGTTTTTGTGGGAACAACATCAGTATATTAGAGGACACATACATTATCAAGAGACTTTTCAAAACTTCATAAAAAATATCTCACTACTGTTTTTCATAATCTTGTTAACGCTTCGTGGAGTTTGTGACGGAGTGACGAGGGGAAGTTGAGGGAAACCTAGACTGTGCTGATACTTCGGGGTTTGAAATTACATTGTTGTTTAACTGTGACATTTGTTTGCTTTTCGTTTGTGATTCTAGGAATAGTTCGGAACTATCGGATGTCATCCTGTCTCCTCTAGATGGAGGATGCTTTTTATAAACTGTTTCGTGTGACTTGTTTGCCACATGTCATCGGAATTCACTAGGAAGCTGTGGAATAGCAGATATGATCTAATTTTCAAACTTTTAAGAAATTACATGCCGCGTCATTGTTCTGCAAGAGAGAAATTTCGTTGCTCCATCCATGTTGTGTTTCTTGAAGAAGACACTTTTGTTTCACCCGTTTAGTTGTTCGCTACAGTGAACATTAAATTTAATTGTTCATTATGTGGAGTTTTACACTATAATTAGTTGAAAAGAACAGGTCTTGCAGGTAAAATTTCCGTTATGTTTGTGACAGCGGCGAAGAAAATCATCTCCTTTTCTTTTTTCACGATTAACCCTGATCGGTAAAGAAACGAAACTGGCCACCTAGGACTGCCATTTCCAGAAGGGGAATATGTTGTATTTCTTTGTTATTATCTTCCTATGTACTTTCTAGTTTTATGATTGTTTATTCAGTTACCACTATTTTTTCCACCTCCCGTAACGGCAGTCAACGGCACCATATGATAGCACCAGAAGCTCGTCGATGAAGGCAAACTTGGAGAGTGTAAGGACGGGGTGTAGAGGAGAAGGGAGCCCCGAAAAAAAGAAAAAAAAGTGCTGTTTGCAAGCGGGGTGCACTCAGCCCTTGTGAGCAAAACTGAGGAGCTACTTGATTGAGAAATAGCTGCTCCAGTCACGAAAACTGACTTAAAGGCCGGGAGTGCAGGGAGCTGACCACTTTCCCCTCCAGACCGCATCCGACGACGCCTTCAGGCGGAGTATGACACGGCGGCTGGTCAGTACCCATTCGGCATTTCGAGGCCTGTCGGACAGAGTACGATGAAGCAGCCCAAGTGGTAGCATCCATCAATACGCTGCTGACGAGGCAAAACGACAGTTCGTCCAGGCTGCCACATAGATGTTGTTGTTGTTTAAAGGGGACTAGACTGCATGGTCATCGGTCCCCTGTTGCGAGCTAAGTCGATACGGCGTAATGTTGTTGTTTAGAGGGGACTAGACTGCATGGTCATCGGTCCCCTGTTGCGAGCTAAGTCGATACGGCGTAATGCATCCTGTGAAACAAAGCGTGACTCACACAGAAAACAAACTCATAATGGGCACGTAATGAGGGACAATGAGTTCAGGACACTCAAAGAAGAAATCCTAAAGAGGGAAGAAACGTAGAAAGAAGAAAACTGAAAGAGGAAACAAACATAACTGTACTAAAAGGTTACAGCAGAACTGCTGATCGCGAGGATAATAAAGGATGAGCCAGCCACTCCGCACATTCTAAAACATACGAGTAAAAGCAGGGAGACAGCACAAAAGAAGAAGAGTAAAAATGTGTGAAAGATGGGTGCCTGAGAGATCAGGCTAAAATACCCACCTTTAGATCAAATGATAAAATCCAGCTGCACGAATAAAACATAAAACACAATCGGCTGTAGCAGCATCGTCACCGAGAATAAAAGGAAGTGCAGCTGGCAGGTCAAAGGACTGTCGTAAGGCAGCTAAAAGGGGACAGTCCACGAGGATGTGGACCACTGTCAATAAAGTGCCACAGCGACACTGTCGAGGATTCTCCCGTCGAAGTAGATGGCCATGTGTCATCCACGTGTGGCCAATACGCAGACGACAAAGGACAACTGACTCCTTCCGAGAGGCCCTCAGGGAGGACTTCCATGGAGCTGTAGAAAGCTTCACTGTACGGAGCTTGTTTGGGGTAGGTGAGTCAACCCACTCAGTGTTCCAAAGCCCTAGCTCCTTCTTTTGTAACTCTAATCGGTGGTCCCTCTCCTGAATACCAATTTCTAAGGGGCTTGCAGTAATCGCCTGCCTAGCCAGCCGATCCACGCGTTCGTTCCCCGGAATTCCAATGTGTCCCGGGGTCCAAACGAAAACCACAGTGCGGCACATAGATGGTGGGCTAACAATCCTTGATTGCAACATTGTTATTTTTGAAATCCCTCCCCTTTCCATTCGTATCCTCTGCCGTGATCATTGCAGCTATCCTTTCTTTCTTCTTTGGTCTCTGGCGCTACCCAATTCTATCACTCTTTCCATCTGTTACTAACGAGATGTCGCATCTCCCTTGTCTCAGCGCTCCCCAATACTCGCCGGAGGCTCATCGTACGAGTTGATGTGTTTCACCTCTGACCTAATGACGTCGCCACGCCATGACCATTAACACTGGCCACAGTATCAACCCATTACGCTATTGACATGGCTCACCATCTCTACATGATGGCATTCGCATATTACGTTCATCACAACAACACCTGCCCTTCCAACGTTGAATGTTTTGCGAGATTGTAAATACAAGATCATACACTACTTTCGGAAACACATTTCATACTTGTGGCAATATCCTCCGTATGTTCCACAGTACCCTGCTGGAAGCACGGAACAAGCGCAATGTCTCACTTCAGATGATCCATTTCATCTGCTATTCGTCCGTTATTTCTCTCTACTGACTTTGAAAATCAGCGTGGCAGTTCATTCATATAGTGTTTCTTTTGTGTCTCGTTTCCGCCGGTTGTCCTAGGTGTCGGTGGCCGAGTACAGAGAGACCGACACAGGGAAATAGGATGCACGCGTGTGGGGGTACAAAGTCTGAGGTGACCAGCCAGTGGGACAGCAGAAACTATGAACACTAAGCTAGATTAGAACACATGTTTATATGGAAATAATACATTACTTAACTTGGACAAGTATCATGACTGCAGATGCTGATACATAGTTGAACTAGGTAATTGCCTGCCTACTGATGAGAGACTTCCCTAGTGCCTCTCTGAATCCCAAGTCTTAACTGGTGCCTATCGGATTCCCACTAGCGGAGTTGCAGAAGCGGGCGCTCGTGGCAGACGTAAGAACGCCGCGCCATGCGTGCGTGGCGGCGCGCGGCGAAAGTACGTGGCGCGCACTTCAGATTTGTGCGACACCACAGTTGCATTTATGCTTCTCTGAATAGAGGTTTAGTCTTGACAATCCACTACAGATTTTGTTGTTTGTGGGTATGAAGGACGCTCAACATCGAGGTTATCAGTGCCCATTCAGAACTCTCAGGGGCAAATGGAATTCGAGAAATGGAATCCGAAGAAAATCTGGAGCCTTCAAAAAAGCGCCATCGTTTCTTTCAGGATCTACCCGCAAGAACACATGCATTAAAAACTTGCTTAAGTCAAGGATTAGTATGGACAGGTGCGCCCAATGTAAAACCGACCAGTAAAACTAAGAACATTGATGGGAGTCTTAGGCAGAAACGGATAACTGACCAATAACACAGCCGAAAGAGCTGGTCAACCCAATGATTCCTTTAAAATGCAGTCAATCAAATGTTCAAATGTTTGTTAAGCTTAAGGGACTCAACTACAGGGTCATCAGTCCCTAAACTTACAAACTACTTATGAACTACCTACAACTAAGGACGGCACAAATATCCATGCCCGAGGGGGGATTCGAACCCCCGACCGTAGTGGCCGTGCAGACCGTGACTGAAGCGCCTCAGTCTCCTCGGCCACCGCGGCCGGCTAAAATGCAGTCCTAAAATTTTAGGGAGTAAGCCTGACAATTCGCAAAATTTTAAAAGACAGTTTTTGGATCATCGCTTAACATAGAGGGCAGATCAGCAGAAGGACTGTCGCCCTTTGATTTGAATATAAAACACATTGAACCAAAACGTGAGGCACAGTTAACGGTGCATCACAAGAACCACACTGGAGCAAGAAGCCGTGTGTCGTGGGACGGTGACAGATATGAAAACGAGAGAGGACTTCATCCCACATGCACGGTTGGAAGGATGTTCGGCACGGCCGTATGGTGGACTTCACGACTCGCAACTTGTTGTTCAGTATTTCCCACCACTCATCCTCCTATCGACACATGACTCCGTTCCGCAACAGTGGCCAGAGCATGCAAGGGAATAGGGACTCTGAGGTAGCATACTAGCAAAACAAGTCTCTTTCGATGCGACGTCTGCTCTTTCGTTTCCTTATATGCCCATATGACCTGGGACCCAGCAGAAGGACGCCAATTTCCCCAGACTTTGTTGGTTTTTAGGGAACTAAACAGCTAGGTCATCAGTCCCCTGTTCCTAGCTAAGAGTCCACTGTCAAGAGCGTAAAAAATAAAACACCGAAAATAAGAACTCACAAAAGGGACAAACTGACAATGAACAAGTCGTTGACAACACAAAACAAGCACACACAATAGGTAAAACAAAGTCAGGAACTCAACTAAAATTGGACATAAGAGTACCATGGCTGGCTGACCACAAAGACAATAAAGGATGAACCAGTCATGCTGCACATACTAAAAACGATTTGGCATTCCACAAAATAGTCGTAAAAGGACTCAAAAAATGCTGGAGAAGTGCAGACCTGTGAGTTCAGGCTATAGTACCCACCACTAGATGAAATTGTAAAAACCAGCTGCGCAAATTAACTTAAAACTTAAAACTGAATTAGCCATAGAGGCATTGTCACCTAAAACGAATGATAGTGTGTCTGGGAGATTAAAAACCTGCCGTAAGTCGGCTAAACGTGGACACTCCACCAAAAGGCGACAGATGGTAAAAGCTGGTGAGAACCACGACATGTGGTACAATAGGTCGGGTTCTCATGGGAAAAAGCACTGGCAAGTTTCCCCGAATTCTAGGGAAATCCCCGAGCGGCAGGCACTGGACGCCGATAGGCTGTAGCACTGGCGGCCCCGCGCCAAAACGCAATCATATTTATCTATACTTATAAGACGCATTTGTTGTCTGACCGTCTGTTCTCTTTTAACTCAAATCCAAACATCCAAATAACGTGATATTTGGTACACGTACACAGAATTGCACGGGGAAGTTTCTTAAACAGGTTTCGTTCCATTTTTTGGAAAACCAACCGCAATATTTGAGAAAAATTGAACGTGCGTTTTCAATGTGTCCGTCAAAATATATATCTTCGCACTGATTTTGATGAAATTTTGCACAATTGACCTTCAAATTTCGTTCAGTGCATGGTGGAGGGTACATAAGGATTTCGCCAAAATCCACAGTTTGTACATACTCCAAACTGAACTGCCAAAAATGTTGTTTATCACGTTGCTTTAATATAAATGTACCCTTTTATTACATGCCAATAAATGGTTTTGTACGCTTCTATAGAAAACCTTATTTCAAACCCTGGCAAAGCCAGGTACTTGCAGCTAGTTTATTAATGTATAATAAACTAATTATTTATTCAATGTCAAACTCAATATAGACAAACCTTTTAAAGATAAGCTATGCCCTGACTAGGTAACACATATTAACTATCGGTAAACTCATAAACAGAACAATTAATTTAAGACGGACGAAGCAAGGCAACCATGTTTGCGCGCCAAAATTAGGGAGCGAAGTCAGCCTTGCATCGAGCCGTCACACTCCAGTCCAGTAACATGCATACGTAGGCTGTCACTTGACATTGATTAATGAGTTTAGAACTATGTGAAATGACTTTATATTCAATTTCCAGTTAAGAAAATGTGTGTCGAGTAGATGTTATTACGAAGTTTGCTAGTTTTCTGCATTCTTTAACTAAAATAAATGGCATCCGGAGGACCTCAGTTTTATTCCGTAATTAGATGTGTTCCCGGCAATAGTTTAAGAATTTCAGCCTCTTCAAGCACTCTGATCTGCGTGCGCGTGCTATTATCTGCGTGGGGACATCTATAGAAGACGTCAGGTTGGTGAACTTCAAGACGATGGATGGTTTGATTTTTGAAGGGACTAAACGACTACTGTTATCAGTCCCTTGTTCCAACCATAGAGAGTAGAATTTTAAAAAAAGCACTACAATGCAATAGAAAACTGTTTATTAAAACTCATCAAGCAAAGGGGTGTAACAAGTCAAGAAGTAAAAGAATGAAAGTAAAAACGGATAAAAAAAGAGAAAGGTGGAAAGACGATAAAAGAGTGTCCTGGCCAGGTGACCACAGACATGGTAGTAGGGTGTCTGGCCGCTTTTTCACATTAAAACCATATGCCTAAAACGGTGTTTCTACTCTTCGCACAGTGCGGTGGGAAGTAACTACAACCTTCGCGTACACTGGAATTGCGGTACAAATCAAACTGTTGTGAGTCATTCATGGCAACATGGAGGAAAGAAAATGTTATAGATCCGGTAACATACCCCCTGTAGACATTTTCCTGTTGTACGACACACAGGTGGAGCCTCAAGGCGAAGGAGATAGCCGTGGATTAAACACGTGTGCCCAATACAGAGGCGGCAGAAGACTACCGACTCTCGACGTATGGGCCGCAGTGAAGATTTCCACAGAGCTGCGGATAGCTTCACAGCCCGAAGCTTATTCGGCGCACTCGCGGTAGCCCATTCGGTGCTCCAAGTCTAACGCACCTTCCGGCGCAATGCCAATTTCAGATCTAGTTTCGTGACGCCAATATCTAAAGGTGTTGCTGTAGTGGCCTGCTTAGCCAACATATCAACATCTTCATTCCCCGATATGCCAATGTGGCGGAGGGTCCACACAAAGACCACAGAAAGACCAGAGAAAGTATATAGTATCTTGGGTTGACTGCACTAATCGGTGGTGAGAGAAACACTGGTCGATCGCCTTTAAGCCAGTCAGGAAGTCACTACACATGACAAATGATCCCCTGGGTGTTCCAGCGCCCTTACAATGGCGACCAGGTCTGTGGTAAAGATACTAGTCTCGCGGGGCAGAGAATGCTGTTGAACACGGTCGTCATGCACATACGTATATGCAGCACAACTATCTGCTACAGAACCGTCAGTGTAAATTGCTTCAGCACCACGGAACGAATCAAGAAGTTGCAGGAATTGTCGATGGAGATGTACTGGGGAAACTGAGTCCTTCGAGGCATGGAACAGATCCAGACAGAGCTGCAAACGAGGAATGGACCAAGGAGGGGTTTGAAAGGAATATTAGAATATGGCAGGGAGTGGATAGGATGCGACGGACCAAAGAAGCGAATGAACACAGACGGCAATCGGGTACCCCGCCCTAGGCTGTCGTGGAGAGATAGGAAGTGCAGTGTCTGGAAAAAGGAGCTGGCATTTCGGGTGGAATGGCGAGGTCTCAACTTAGGCAATATCAGTAGCTAGCAGGTGTTTCCGGCGGAATCGCAGAGGAAGGACCCCAACTTCGACTAGGAGGCTTGTCACACGGCTAATGCTGAAAGCCCCTGTCGCCAAACGGACACAATGCAGGATTGGATCCAAAGACTGCAATGCCTGCATGGCCGAGTCATATACGATGCAGCCACATTCAAGGCGCGACTGGATGAGGGCCTTGTATAGCTGCAAGAGCGTTGGGGGTGCAGCTTCCCAAATGGTGGGGCTCAGACAATGCAGGACGTTTAGATGCCGCCAGCACTTTTGTTTGAACTGCCGGAGATGCTGTACCCAAAGAAGACGGTCATCAAACAACATTACTAAAAATCTGTGCGTCTCTTCGACTTGTAGCAGGTCACCAGCTAAATAAAGTACGTTTTCCGGCCGTACTGCCTGACATCGACAGAAATACATCAACAGGTTTTCGATGCAGAGAACTGAAAACCATCGGCAAACCCCAGGACTGAGACTTTCGAATCGCTAGCTGCAACCGTCGTTCAGCAATTCCCTTGCTGGTAGAACTAAAATACATGCAGAAGTCATCAACATACAAGGACGTGGATACCAGGGACACTAAGTACGGAAACCTGTGGGACACAGTTTTCTTGATAATGAGGTGAGCTGAGACAAGTACCAAAATGAACACTAAAAGAACACAATGCGAGGAAGTTTTGTATGAATACAGGAACTGGACCACATAAGCCCCATCCGTGCATCGTAGACATTATATGATGGCGCCAAGTGGTGTTATAAGCCTTTCGCAGGTCAAAGAAGACCAGATGTTCGCGGCGAGTAAAGGCTGTACGCACGGCCGACTCCAGCGTCACGAGGTTGTCGATAGTGGAGCGGCCATGACGGAACCCACCTTGTTGTGGGGCCAAGAGTCTTCAGTACACGAGAATCCATATAAGCCTCCGACTCACCATGCGTTGAAAAGCTTGCAAGGGACGTTGGTGAGGCTGATCCGTCAGTAACTATCAGCCACCTGCCGACCCGCCCCAGGTTTTCATCATCGAGATGATGACGCTATCCCGCCATTGAGATGGGCAAACATCCTCAACCCAGAGACGAATGAGCAGATAGAGAAGCTGGTGCTTAAGAGTCCACTGATAGGTGCCAGAGGAACTAAATGTGAATGCAATCAGGTCCAGGGGAGGTATCGAGACAAGGTCACTGTCAAACTCAGAAAAGGGACAGTGTATGGTTCCTGGCGTCGGGTTTGAAAAGATATCGGATTTCGCTCCATGCGCACTTTAAGGGCACAGAAGCCTGCACCATATGCAGCAGTCGCTGAGGTGCGAGCATAGTGGATTGCCAAGTGCTCAGCTATGGTGAGAGGGTCAGTACAGAATGTACCCTGAATGCTAAGACACGGAATTCTCGCTGTTGGGGGATGCATGAAGTGGCATCGATCTTGTGACCATGCCCGTGAGCAGATGCACGGGATCCAATGGAGGCTACATACCAATCCCAAGAGGCCCTCTTGCTGTGCTGGATCAATCACCGCGACCATGCCTAGAGACGCTTCAAGGCGATAAGATTATCGATGGAAGGGTGGCGTCGGTGGCACTGTAGTGTTTGCTGACATTCCCGGATAGCCTCTCCGGTGTCCACCAGGGGGCACACGTATGGTCGAGTGATCCGAGTGAGGTGGAATCGGTTTTCTCAGCAGCAGAAGTGATGGCCTTTGTGACCTGCTGAACATGAACAGCGGCATCAACGTCGCCCAAAAGAGGAGAGGCAATTGCAGCAGCCATGGAATAAGCTGACCAGTCAGCCCTATAGAGGGACCAGCAAGGCATGTGGTCAGCAGGAGGACACTGTGGAAGTGACAGGAAGATAGGAAAGTGGTCGTTGTCATACAGGTCATCGTGGACCCTCCATGTGAAATGTGGAAGCAAGCTGCAGACAGAAGAGTCTATGGCGGAATAAGTTCAATGCACTACGCTAAAATGTGTAGCAGCACTGGTGTCGAGGAGTCAGATGTTCAGGTGCATTAACAGAGCCTCAACATCTCTACCCAGCGCCGAGGTCTGTGTGCCACCCCACAAAGTGTGATGGGCGTTGAAATCCCCCAAGAGAGAAGGGTGGGGGAAGTTTGACGACCAAGGCAGTGAGGTCTACAGGAGAGAGCCTCATCTGGTGGAAGGTAGACAGAATATATAGGAACATCATACACTGCCCGGAGCCGAACAGAAACTGCCTCTAGAGATGTGTGAAGAGGCACAGCAGTGCTTGGGACGGACACGAAGGTGTAAATGCAGACTTCACCGGAAATTCTGTCATAGGTGGAACGACTTTTAAAATAGCCCCAGTGGCCTCGAAGGGCAGGGGACCGCATTGCTGAAAACCAGCTTTTCTGGAGAGTCATACAGAGAGCAGATGTTAGGGTTACAAGTTATCGTAGTTCAGCTAGGTAGGGGGGATGGGGGGGGGGGGGGAAGCCGCCACAATTCCACTGGAGGATTCTGTTTTCTCCTTGCTGTACCGTCATGATGAATAAAAGAAGCAGATCATTCCATAGGATCATCTGCTGCCATCTGCTCGGAATCCACAGAACCAGAGATCTTATGGTCTGGTGAATCAGTAAGTGCGAGATCCTCAGGAGATGCGAGGATCTCGACTTCATCGGCTAAAGCAGAAGATGTGGGTGACTGTGGCTTTGAAACCTCCGAACATTCCGTTTTCTTATTTCTCTTCTTCTTTTCCTCTCGCTGCCCTTTGGTTTGCAGAGCTGCGAGGGCTTCTCAGAAGCGGCATACGGCATGGATGAAGAGCGGGAGGCTCTTCGACCAACAGGTTGTGGATCCTTAAGCCTGCAGCCAGGATCCTCTGGAGAATTCTGAGTAGCCTTGGAAGGGGGTTTCTCAAGGGACCCCTTCCAAGCGAGAAGGGCCGGAGGAGGCTTCTCCTTCTCCAGCTTAGAGGTGGAGACTGATGTTTTAAGGGTTCTTGCTCCCACAGTTGAAAGAGTGGCAACCAACAAAGACGAAGTGCCTCCAGCTGTCAGGGGGCAGGGTCAATTGATTGGGCCTGGGGGCCCACTGGCATTGTTTGCACGGAGTGTAAAGCAGGCACAGTAGATGACGACGACGAGACTGCGTAGAATAGGAGTTAACCAGGCACACAGGGTGGAGTTTCTCACACTTTCTCTTTTCCTCTGAGTAGGTTAGTTGGTGCCAGGTCTCGTATTTCAAGATTTTTCTTTCTTGCTGCAGAACCGTGCACGTAGATGGGAAGGGGGTGCAGGGGACGTTAGGATGGACAGCACATCTGCACTCCCGACATGTAGGACTGGCATCACATTGGGAGGACATATGCCCAAACCTCCAGCACTTAAAACAACGCACAGGGGGAGGATTGCACTGGAGGAGGAACGGTATATCATCACCTTGACCTTCCCGGGCAATGTATCACCCTCGAAAGCCAAGATGAAAGCACCGTGACAGCCCTGTTGTCCTTCAGATCCCTATGGACTTGTCGAATAAAATGAACTCCCCACCGTTCTAGTTTCACACGCAGTTCGTTGTCCGACTGCAGAAAAAGATCTCTGTGGAATATTATTCCCTGCACCATGTTTAAGGTCTTGTGCAGTGTTATACTAATGGAAACATCACCCCACATCGCCCACCTTGTCACAGTCACCCGTGACTGGACCGGGGATGAGGTTGTTATTAATACCGACCCAGAGCGCATTTTGGATATCCCTTCCACTTTGCCATAGTTGTCCTCCAAGTTTTCCACGATGAACAAGGGCTTAGTAGTCTTAAAGGAGTTCCCATCAGTGTGGCTACAGACAATATATTTAGGAGCATAAGCCTCACCCTGATGTCTGGCCCGACGTTCCTCCCATGGTGTGGCCAGGGAAGGGAACGTTTGTGGATCGTACTCAGTTTTCAAAGAATTGGAAACCTTTGAGAATACTAAGCTGTGATTCCTTAGCAAACCTATCATTTGGTATTCCCACAGTGCATTAGTCAGATAGCTTCAAGAATATTTTCAATAGTTCCCACGTAAGCTGTTTCAGAACGTATCTGGTCAGCATTTGGACTAACACATACAGAAAAAAGAAACCGACTTACTAATACAAGAGTCAGCAAGCTGGTGGCTATTAGATCCCGTTTGTTGTTGGGAGAGAGAGAGAAACAGCATTAAGAAGACAGGCTTCACTGAGTTGCTTTCAAGTGAGACAGTTCCAGTGAGATGGTGGAAGGAGATATCACTATTTAAAGTATGTTCATTTTTTGTTATTGTAAGAGTTTATTGCCTTGGGTTATATGAATACACATTTGTACAAGTTTGTAAGGGACAACATTTTTTAAGGTTTCTTTTCACATGCCATAGCACAGTTCTGAGTTTATATTTCTTTACACAAGTTTATATCTTTATATATTACGTGTCCATAGCGCACGGCTTATCGTAGTAGTTGTTCTATTATTCGTAAAACCTCGCATCGGAAAGCGCTGCCGGTAGCTGCGTGACGTAATAGTCACTTGACAACAATGAGTGTAGCAGCGCTGAGCGCTCCATTAGTCTGCACTCTGCAGAAAGTCGCGACGGTTGTACATCACGAGTGGACCTCGTGCGTGAAGGGCTTTGATTTCGTACTGTGCGTTGTGTTTTCCCTTCTCCTCTTCTGCCGGAGTGGATTACACTTACATTTGTTGCAGCTTGCTACGAAGACCGTCGCAGCGTGGTGAGTCCCAGTCTATTATTTCATATTACTTTAAGTCCGTTTTTAAACACTGCGCGTCTTTTGCTTTCAGTCCGTTTACGGAGAAATTGTTGTACTGCTTCAGTGGCACACGAATGTGATTTCAGTCGGTATACTCATTTGTCTTTAACAGCACTGCACAGTGAAATCTTGTTAATTAAGATCCGATTAACCTCCTTTTTATACGTCTTTAACCATTCATAATAGGCGCCACACTGTTCATAGTGGTCCTAACTGAAAGCGTTCGTCACAGTCTGCACAGCTATTTATGTAACATTTAGTTCATAAGTGGAATTAGAGCGCTACCATTATAACAGTTCTTTACATTGTGCTTCGACAATACATTATTTTGCGACATATGTCCATGTCAATGGCTGATCGTAAAGTTCTATTTTTCAGCAATATCCTTTTCGTTCACTTTATTTACCATTTGGTAAGTTTTGTGAGTTACAAGTCTGTTTTAGGTTCAGTGAATCACATTTTAAGGTGTAACGCCGCATTTCTCGGTTTAAAAAATCACATTGACAAAATAGCGGTATACTGTACAGCTAGACAGCTAAACAGCTAGATCATCAGTCCCCTGTTCCTAGCTAAGAGTCCACTGTCTGAAGCTTAAAAAATAAAACACCGAGTCTAATTTAATATTAAAAATCTACTAATGATATAAATTGTTAATATCCGACAACACAAAGACAGTCACACAGAAATTCCTATCAATGACAAGGAATGGGAAGTAAAAGCCAATGACAAGGAATGGGAAGTAAAATGATAATGATGATGTTGGGTGTTTAAAGGGGACTCAACTGCTGGGTTATCAGTCCCCTGCTCCCAGCTAAGAGTTAACTTATAAAAGTTTCCGTTTTGTCGCATTGTACTCGAAGCTCAGTATACTCCGGGTACAGAGAGACAGTCAATGGTAAAATGATGACGTATAACAGTGAACAAGACAGGAGTTGACAAAATAGACAAAACTAAAACAAGGCAGCAGAACCGTGTGGCTGGCTGATCACAAGAATAATACAGGATGAGCCAGCCACTCTGCACACTTTAAAATCCTTAATTGAAAAACAAGTCATAAACCGTAAAATGACAGCGGCCTATTGTTCTGGAGGGATTGAAGCCCGACAGGCACCCACCACTATATAGACCAATAAAAGCCGGTTGCACGAATAAAACCTAAAACACGATCGACCATAGAGGCATCGTCTGATAAAACCAATGGAAGCTCAGAAGGCAGGGTAAAAGACTGCCTCAAGTCGGCTAAAAGTAAGCAGTCCACCAGAATGTGTACCACAGTGCATATAGTGCACCACAACGGCAAGTTGGTGGGTCCTCTCGTCGTAGAAGGTGGCCGTGTGTCAACCACGTATGTCCAATACGTAGTCTGCAGATGACTACTGACTCCCTACGAGAGGCTCGCAGGGAGGATCGCCATAGCCAAGTTCTGTGGTTGACCGACCGTGTAACTATAATGAGGAAAAGTCAACCACTCGGCAACATGTGGAAACTTCAATCAGAGGTTGTGGCATTCAATTAAGAAGTGGGCGACTGTCAAAGGCGCACCACATTGACACTGAGGAGGGTCCTCGCGACGCAAAAGGTGACCACGCGGGAGCCAAGTATGGCCTATACGGAGATGGCAAAGGACAACAGACTCCCTGCGAGAACCCCTCAGGGAGGTTTTCCACACAGCGGAGGGCTTGACAACACGGAGCTTATTGGGTTCGGTCGAGTCTGCCCATTCAGAATTCCAAACCCGAAGGACCTTGCAGATCAACTGGGTTTGGAGGTCCGGGTCTGGAATGCCAATATCCAGGGACCGTGAAGTAGTGGCTTCCTTGGCCAGCTGATCGACGCGTTCATTGCCCAATATACCTATGTGGCCCGGAGTCCAGACAAAGGTGACAGAACGGCCAGACTTGCCAAGGGCGAAGACAGCATCTTGAATGGCTCGCACCACTGTGTGTTTCGTAGAAACTGGTCGAGGGCCTGTAAGCCACTCAGGGAGTCGCTGCAAATGACGAACGACCCCCTGGGGCGAGCACTGAGGTGTTCATCAAGAGCTCTCAAAATACCGATCAGTTCTGCGGTGAAGATGCTGCTTCCACAAGGCAATAACTGCTGTTCGATGTGGTCACCATAGAACAAGGCATATCCAGCATGGCCATCGACCAAAGAACCGTCCGTGTAAAGAATGTGTGCTCCGTGAAATGTGTCAAGCAGTGCATAGAACCGGCGACAGAGAACCAGTGGTGAGATAGAGGCCTTCGAATCCCGGGACAAGTTCAACCGAAGCTCCAGGCGAGGAATTGTCCAGGTGGGATACGAGGGGAGTAATGGTAAGGTGGAGGAAGGGGTAAGGAACCAAGTGAGGAGAGAAGGGAATGGACATGACCGCAATCGGGAGACCCGACCTGGGCCGACGTCGCGGGGAAGGGAGTGCAGAAAGCGGGAAGAGAAGCCTGTGATTCGGATGACGGGGTGAAGCATGAACCCGGGCAATGTAACTCACCAACAACCGTTGCCGGCGATACCGCAGAGGGGGAACACCAGCTTCAGCTAGAAGACTCGTTACGGGACTGGTGCAAAAAGCCCCTATGCTCGAGAGCACGGAAGATGGCCAGCAGTTCTGCAGTATGAACACTGCAGCCCTCTGGCAGAGGCAGCTGCTCAACTTGGTCGCCATGGACGTAGGCAAGGCCAATGCGGCCGTTTACCATCGAGCCGTCCGTATAAACTATGAGCTCACGATCGCGACATGACAGCACTGTCCAGAGTTCTAAAACAGGCACATGGACAGCCTGTTTGGCCAGCGTATGAGCACATTCGTTGCCCGGGATACCGACATGACCTGGAGACCAGAGAAACACCACTGATCGACCAGACCTATCAAGGGCACATCTTCTCTCCTGAATTCCTAACACCAGAGGAGAACGCGAGTAGCACTGGTCGTGGGCTCACAGACTACTCAGGAAGTCACTGCAGACAAGGAAAGAGTTACCTGAGCAAGAACGGATGTGCTCGAGAGCGCGGGAAATTTCCACCAGCACTCCTTTAAGGCATCGAAGGCCGGGGGGTAATTGAGGCAGAGGCGCGAGTGTAATTTTTATATATATATATATATATATATATATATATATATATATATATATATATGGCGCACAACTTCTGAGGTCATTAGCGCCCAATACTGCCCATAGTAAAATCGAACTGGTGTTAGAACTTAAATCGCTTTCACCATATTTGCACGATGTATAAAAAGTAAAACTCTGTTAGCAGAATGAGGATCATCAGCTAAAATATCAGACATTTCGAATGGTAAACATAGATCATGACGGAGACGATTAAAAAACTGACATTGCACTAAAAGATGGTACACAGTAAAAGGTTCATCACAGTCCTCACGTAAGGGAGCAGGATCACCACGTAGTAAAAACTGGTGGCTATAACGGCAGTGGCCAATACGAAACCGGGCCAGAACCATCTCCTCTCGGCGGGAGGGTCGAGATGACTTTGACCAGAGATCAGGCACAGGTTTAATGGCTCGCAATTCGTTCCCTGACAGGGATGACCAATGTAAATACCGAAGGGAGATAATATGCTGGGAGACACCAGCGCGAAGGTCATCAGAGCTAGTAGAAAAGGTAGATAGCCGAGGAAGGAGAACTGCCTCCTTCGCAGCCGTATCCGTAGATTCATTTCCCAACACTCCCACGTGGCCAGGGACCAACAGAAACGTCACAGTAGTTCCGCTCGCTGAAAGAGAGGTAAGGCAATTTCGGATGCTTTGTACCAGGGGTTGGGCAGGATATAGTGTGCGAAGGCTCAACAGAGCACTCAGAGAGTCCGAGCAAATGACGGTCTTATTGAGCGAATATCGCCGGGCGCATTGGGTGGCTTGATATACTGCATACAGCTCAGCTGTAAAAATTAAACTCCACTCAGGACGACGATATTTAAAAGAGACGTTGCCAAGTACAAAGGCACACCCAACACCCTGGTCTGTCAGTGTAGATGAACAAATTGTCATCAAATTTGAACCGAAGTGCGAGAAATTCTCTCTGATAAACGAAAGTAGGTGTGGAGTCCTTTGGAAGAGAATGAAGGTCAAAGTTAACACAGACTTCGGGGCTTCGGCACGGTGGAGAGGTGCTCTCTCCAGTCGAGAAATTGTAACGCCGAGCTGGCCGAGTAACGAACGCAAGCGTACTCCTCAGCAAGTGTGGCAGGGTCTTTGCATACACTTCCGTTGGTACAGATCCCAGGGATACCTGGTGGTGTCTGTAGACGCCTGATTTTGCCCCAGACCTGTGAGATAGAGGCACCTGTCCCAATTGCAGATATGTATCTCCCCCAACACTTCCGTTTCCGACATTTGTTAAGCTGGCGGACACGAGTGCGGCGCTGCTTAAAGGCGATCAGGTGCTCCATAGGGGTGTATATACTTCTCGAGCCATTTTCGAATTATGCTATAATACTTTCATTACCCTAATATTTGAAATGATACTACAATTTCGGTGTTCGTATATTTATACAACCCCCGAGCACCGCTACATGCCTCTCCCGGCGCATCATCCTTTATATCGGCATTCATATGAAAACATCCACTTCCTTTAACCACTCTTAATCACTGCGAATATGAAGCATTTGAACGGCAAAAGAAAGTGAGTTGGGAGCACTCCATGTTTCGATATTATCTTCTTTTAATGCTTCAGATGCGCTGCATAACAGCGTCTTTGGTCGAGGCGAATAGCCAATCAGTGAGATGATTGTTGGAGAATGTAGAACTTGATCCAAGCTGTAGATAGGAAAATTTCTACTTCTTTTTACCACTTTTAATGGTTAAATGTACAAATAATATTTATATTCGTGAAATCTACGACAAACAATCTTCCGAATTATGTAACTTTCATTGGCCTTTTTGTACTAATAAATTAGTAACCTGTACCACAATTTTCGTGTTAGCGTATTTATATAATGATCCCTTTCTCTGGGAACATATGCAATATTTTTTTTACTTCAATGGGAGGTCGACGAAAATCTTGAAATTTATTTTTAATTTTCCCAACATATAGGGTTTATAAATGTAACAATGTGTCGTTACTAACCGTTTTCCTTGCCAAGCTTCGGTGTGATAGTCGAATCAACGACAGTGTAGATTTTGAAATGTTCAATTGGTTTAGTATTCTAGGGTTTACATGCTACACAAAGGTCAGAAAATGTAGTGAAAAAAAACACACCCTAACTGCCCATTGATCAAAAACGTAATAAACCCATTGATCAGTGATGATCCATTTTATGAACCATCACCAGCAGCGTCAGATACTCGTTCGAAAGAAAGAAATGTTGAAATGTGTCTGAAGTCCTAAGGGACCAAACTGTTGCTCTCATCAGTCCCCACACTACACTAACTTACGCTAAGGACAACACACACACAAACACACACACACACACACACACACGCACGCACGCACGCACGCCTGAGGGAGGACTCTAATCTCCGCCGGGAGCTATCGCCCGATCCATGACATGACACGTTAGGCCGCCCGGCAACCCTGCGAGGCTTCTCGCTCCACTCCTCAGGGAGGGGAAAAGGTCAGTACTTGACAGAATTGAGCTATATAAACAATCAGCAAATGTAGTTGATTGTATAGGAGAGCTAAAGTGATCTGAATATAACATATGAAAAACACGTGTCACAGGCAGAGAACGAAAAATATTAGAATGATTGCAGGGCCCGCTGTAGGCCCGTCATTCCGGCGATTTGCCGGGGCGGGAATTTGAGGGTCGGCAAATTTGAGGTACGGCATTCTCGGTCGTTTCAGTACGTTATAAAAACTTAAAAATTATACCTAATCTCTTACACTGTAAGTTACTTTGCACTTTAGGTGTATGGCAAGTTTCCAACTGGAGCAATAGATCATTTCTAGTCTCTAACCTTTCAGTCTTTATGGCTTACTGAAAGCCCATACATTCTCTTACGCTATGCGTAAAGTTTAGACAGTGTTATTCACAGTCAAACATCCACCTAACACTGTTTCCGACTCTGAGAAGGGCTTACGTCTCTGGTTTCATATTAATAATAGGCCCAGTTGTTCAGGCGCGTTGCTGCCAACTCTTACGATAATTATGGGGCATACGATAATTTCCGTGTTTGCACGATGTACGACAGTACCTTGTAAGATCCTGGCCAAACATACGATAATTTCTTTCCGGCTGGAGATACCATTTAAACCGCGCATCCAAGCACAGTTAAGGCAATAGAATCGTTGATACATCTAAGGTAAGTGAAATTACATTAAACTCATCAGTCACTACTACTTGGTAGTATACTACTATTATTTCACACATGACTGTGGCGCGATTATTTAATAACCGAAAGTGTCAGTTTTCCTAATATAATTTTGGTAATTTACAGACAACGATGTACATCGAAGAAGCGGCATCAGTGTAGCGTAATACCACAGTCTAACATATACAGTCGCGACACTGCTGTAAAAGTAGTTACTAACTGACATTTGGAACGACACTAGCGCTCCTAGTGGAGGGCGAGTGATGTTTGTTTATAATTGTTTTTGTACGTAATTAACGAAATAGTATAATTTTTGAGTTACAATCATTAGTAAAATATCGGGAGGCATACATAATACGGATATTAAAGTAAAAACAGCCGAATTTAACTCACTCAGTGGTATAAAAAACAACTTTGTCATGAACAAATACTTACGAATATGTGTGTATTTGCAGCTTGTTTCGCTGAAAGTAAGTAGAATATAAACATAACAGAATAATACGGTAATTTCCTAGAAGCGTTGTCTCTGGAAATAGTAACGATATATATCGCTGCAATCAGACATCGATATAGCTATGCGAGCGAGGTATGCCGAAAAAGTGACGCGCGCGCGAAGGACAAAAGAAGTCGGAAATTAGACATATCGTTGTTCGGAATTAATTTGTCGCGTGTTCTGATTATTGTTCGCCAGTTGTTAGTTTGTTGGTATGGATAAATTATCGTGGCGCGAGTTGATTCCACGGATTTTTTCTGTGGAGAAGTGTATTCAGATCTGCTGGGCATTGGAACTTATTGCCTAATAGTGAGTGTAGGCGATGTGTGGACTATGGCACAGAAGGGACTGTTAAACTTCAGAAGAAAGCTTCGCAGCCTGATTTCCCTTACGAACTCGTTTGTTCGAAATGCAAGAAAAGGACATCATTCAGACGAACACTTAGTTTGCCAACACAAAACCTAGTATTGAGAAAAGTCTCGTAATAGTTGCGTGTTGGATACGAAAATATACATTAGAAGCTTGCGCTACAGAAACTGATATTAATATTAATACCGTTTGCGACTATTACGGCTTCTGTCGCGAAATGTGTTAGGTGGTTGTGACAAACGACAGTATTCATACTGGTGGGGCAGGAAAAGTTGTAGAGATTGATGAAACCCACATCTCAACAAGAAAATACGGAAGAGGACGAAAGCTCAAGAACGAAACGGAACATATGGTTTTCGGTGGCATTGAGAGGGAAACTCGTTGTTGTTGTTGTTGTTGTGTTGTTTAAGGGGGACTAAACTACAATGGTCATCAGTCCCCCATTCCATCCCTAGGCGTCAAAAATAACTCCATGAACGTTAAAGAGATACGCCCAGAGGTTAAAATGTGGAAGTGAGAGAGGAATCCCACTGAGTCCATAAAACAGCATAAAAAAGAACAAGACACAAAACGTAAAGACACGATCACACCAGGACATCTGACAACAAAGAAGCTGATGTCTGTGGTTGACCGACCAGAAGAATAAAAAGGGAAAAGTCAACCACTCGGAATCACAAAGAAATCTCCTGTTAGAGAGAACGATAAAATCCCCCTGCTCGAATAAAACGTAAAACGGTATCTGCCATTGTGGCATCGTCACCTAAAACTTCCGATAAAACAGCAGGGAGGTTAAAATGTCTCCGCAAGGCGGCTAAAAGGGGGTAGTCCATCAATATGTGGACGATTGTCACACGGGAGCCACACCGACATTGGGCTGGGTCCTCACCACGAAGGTGATGGCCATGGGTGAGCCACGTATGCCCAATGCGGAGGCGACACAAGACCACTGAGTCCCGTCCTGATCCACGCATGGAGGAACGCCACGCAGCCGTAGTTTCCTTGACCACCCGGAGCTTGTTGGGCGTGCCCAGGCTACGCCACTCAGTATCCCAAAGCTGGCGTACTCGCTGGCGCAACAATGAACGGAGATCAGAAGCCGGGATGCCGATCTCTAGACAGGACATACCTACCGCCTGCTTGGCAACACGTTCATTGCCCGGGATACCAACATGTCCCGGAGACCAAATGAACACCACCGATCGCCCGGACTGTGTAACGGCATAAAGAGTCTCCTGAATGGCCAACACCAAGGTAGACCGCGGGTAACACTGCTCCAGAGCTCGGAGGCTGCTCAGGGAGTCGCTGCAAACAACAAAAGACTCGCCTGAGCAAGACCGGATATGCATTAGAGCTCTGTGAATGGCCACCAGCTCTGCAGTGTAAACACTGCAGCCATTCGGCAGAGAGTGCTGTTCCACGTGGTCACCGTGAGTATAGGCAAATCCCACACAGCCATCTACCATTGAACCATCGGTGTAGATCAGGTCATAACCACGGAACTCCGCTATGACAGCCGAGAACTGATGGCGGAGCGCCTCCAGTGGAACTGAGTCCTTGGGCCCATGGGCCAAGTCCAGCCGAGTAGACGGCCTTGGCAAACACCATGGAGGTGTACGCACCTGGACCCGATATGGAGATGGAAGGGGCAAAGACTCAAGTTCCAGGAGGAGGGACCGAACTCTATAGGCTATCGTATGACCTGACCTGGGGCGTCGCTGAAGGTGAGGGACGACCACATTCGAAAAGTGAAGACGACGGTTTGGGTGGCCTGGGGAGCAATATACGTTGGCTGCATAAGCCACGAGCAGGTGTTGGCGGCAGATCCCCAAAGGTGGGATCCCAGCCTCCACTAGTAAACTGTTCACCAGGCTGGTGCGGAAAGCACCCGTCGCGATGCGGACCCCACAGTTGTGAATGGGGTCCTGGAGATGCAGTGCCGAAGGTGCCGCAGACCCATAGGCAATGCACCCAAAATCGAGACGGGACAGCACCAGCGCCGTGTAAAGCCGCAACAGTGTCGAGCGATCAGCACCCCAGGTCTTATGACCCAGGTGGCGGAGAAGGTTGAGACGGCGCCAGCACATCTGTTTCAGCTGACGAATGTGGGGGAGCCACGTCAGCCGAGCGTCAAAGACCAGACCTAAAAACCGATGCGTATCTACTACTGTCAGGAGTTCGTCGTGAAGATAAAGTTCAGGGTGAGGTGAACAATTCGACGCCGACAGAAGTGCATCACTCTGGTCTTGGTGGCAGAAAACTGAAAGCCCAGGCCTGTGCCTTCCGAATAGCACCTTGCAACCTACGCTCAGCAACCTGGTTGCTGCAGGAACTAAAAAAGATACAAAAGTCGTCAGCATAAAGAGAAGGGGAGACCGACGATCCAACTGCTGTCGCTAGACCATTGATGGCAACTAAAAATAATGTTGTTGTTGTTGTTTTAAGGGGACTAAACAGCTAGGTCATCAGTCCCCTGTTCCTACCTAAGAGTCCTCTGTCAAGAGTATAAAAAGTAAAACACAGCTTCGAAGATGAAAACTCACAAATGGGGTAAGCTGACATTGAAGAATTCGCTGACAACACAAAAGGAAGAGACACAATAGGGAAGTCGAGATCTAAGCTAAAGCTGGACAGCAGAAAAACACGGCTGACTGATCACAGAGAAAAAACAGGATGAGCCAGCCATACTTCACACACTAAATACCCCTCGGTAAATTACAGAAGGGTCTTAAAAGGGTGGAACGCTTAAAACCGAGCCCTGAGGTATGCCATTTTCCTGGATGTGAGAGGCGCTCAGGGAGGCACCAATTTGAACACGAAAGATACGGACAGCTAAAAAATTCTGGATAAAAATCGGTAGGGAGCCCCGGAGGCCCCAGTCATATAAAGTGTTGAGGATGTGGCGTCGCCAGGTGGTATCATATGCTTTGTGCATATCAAAGAAGGCGGCTACAAGATGATGGCGCCTGGAAAAGGCTGTGCGGATTGCAGACTCGAGGTACACCAGATTATCGGTGGTAGATCGACCCTGGCGAAAACCGCCCTGGCATGGAGCCAATAATCCCCGAGTCTCAAGTATCCAACACAACCGCCGACTGACCATCCGCTCCAACAGTTTGCATGGCACGTTAGTCAGGTTAATGGGCCGATAGCTATCCAAGTTCAGAGGATGTTTGTCGGGCTTAAGCACTGGGATGATGATACTCTCCCGCCACTGTGACGGGAAAACACCATCACACCAAATGCGGTTATAGACCGCAAGTAGGTTACGCCGACTATCTGCTGAGAGATGTTTCAGCATTTGACTATGGATGCTATCAGGCCCTGGCGCCGTGTCAGGGATACTCGTAAGTGCTTCATTGTCCGTGTGAAATCAAGATCGAAAGCAACACTTGTACCACTAATAAAGAAGTTTATTTTGCCAGGGACAAAAATCATTACCGACGGTTGGAGATCGTACCAAAATTTAAAGACAGACGGTATAGACCACGAATTTGTAAATCATTCAGTTCAGTTTGTTTCCTCTAAATGTTCAAATGTTTGTTAAGTCTATGGGACTTAACTACAGGGTTATCAGTCCCTAAACTTACAAACTACTTGTGAACTAACTAAGAATAAGGACGGCACAAATATCCATGCCTGAGGGGGGATTCGAACCCCCGACCGCAGTGGCCGTGCGGACCGTGACTGAAGCGCCTCAGTCCCCTCGGCCACCTCGGCCAGCTTGTTTCCTCTGATGATCCTTCAGTGCACATCTAGAACATTGAAAGACTGTGGAAATCTGTCAAAAACAATTAAAAAAGAGGGAAGACCTGGCGACAGAGATGAAATGTCTCTGTTTCAATTTCTGTATTTCCATAATTTGAGACTTTAGGGAAATCAAACGCATGTGAAATGTTGCTTATATTCTACAAAGACATTCAAGAGTTTATCCCGGCTACAGTAAAACAGGTCTCACTCCAGCATCATATAGTTCACCCGATAATACAAACGAAGCAGGAACCAGTGACCAGTAAAACCTATATCTGTCATTATTTCAATCAACATTCGAAGAAAACATCACTTATCACTAAGGTGAGCTGCCTCAAAATAGTATTTGTAATATTCTTTAATATTTTGTTCACTACCCGCATAAAAATACGAGTTCAGATTAGTGCTGGTCTGTGGATGTGGTTAACTGGCGGGTAAATCGAAGGCGCGACTAGTGCGCCACATCCGGTGATCTCCGGTATTACCGTAGGAGTCGCCAGCCCACTCGGAGGCGCGACGGAATACCGCTGGCCAGAAGGCGCACCCGACGAGTGCGCTTCACACGGGCATTTCTGGTACTACCGATTAGGCAAAACAAATGAGGCTGTTGCTTTCAACTTACGGTAACGTGTGCTTTCATATTTTTGTATTACACATAAAAGCAGGTATTTTGAAGATAATTTATGATCGCAAATTTTTCTTGGGTGAAGTCTTTATTTGAGTAAGAATTTCATTTTTAATCATAAAATAATGTTTCTAGAACGTTAAAACGTAGATCCGATGTGTGGTAGTTCTTTGAGAGCGCGAATGACGATGCCAAAAGGCTACGTGTTTAGTTGTGTAGACGACTGTACGCCGCTAGTAGAGCAACATCTAATCTTTTAAGACTATTTAGAAAGATTTCATAAACATTCCTACAGTACCAAGGGCAAAACAATATGAAACTGGTTAAGAATGGTAAAGAAAGTGTCGATAAACAGAAAAAACGTGATACCTTCAACCATGACACATTTCATTATTTCCACAATGAAAACATTCGTAATTGTGGAAGACATGCAGAGGTAGCTGCAAAGCTTTCCTTCGAAATGTTACGGTAAAACTAGCATTTTCGGTTTTAATAGTGTCATGAAGAGACGCTTGTCTCCAGTTATGCGGACATGACATAACACTGTATCACTATCTTCAAATTGATATCATAAAAAAGAGACAAATTTATATGAAAACGGAAGTACAATGTGTGTACATTTACAGATTCGAGAATTTTTGACAGAAAGCTAATACAACACCACTTGTTAAATATATGACATGTACAAATGTATTACCTCAAATAATAATAAACATTTGTAGTAGAAGAATGAAAGAAAAAGAAAGTTTGAAAAGTTACAGAGAATTAAAATGTTCGCACTTGGGAAACGATCTCAGGACCATTTTCTTGACAAACTAACACGCTACTACCTGACCAATACTGCACTCAACTACCAGCGATATAAATGTACTTG
Organism: Locusta migratoria; assembly: GCA_026315105.1. NCBI lineage: Eukaryota > Metazoa > Arthropoda > Insecta > Orthoptera > Acrididae > Locusta > Locusta migratoria. The sequence continues at coordinate 394,838,289 of CM048745.1, forward strand.
GTTATTCTTATAAGGCCATCGGGAAATTTTTATCAATAATTGTACATTTACACAACTTTTATTATAACAAACTCGTATTAGAAAACTTCGATTTTTGATTATATTTATGGAACTGATGCTGGGAAACAGCATCTTTTCGTGATACGCAAAATACACTGCCAAATCAAATAAATACGGCAACATTCATCTTCAAAATGGCGTCTCTCGATTTGACACGTCCAACGGGAGGCTCCGAGTGAAATGGCGCGAAATCTCCCCCTCAGGAACAACCGCTCCGTTTCCAGCACTAATTCAGATTCACCCGTCGGTAATCCCCAAGGACCGGTGTACATCAAAGTAGCGGCGTGCGTCAGCGATATATCTCGAACCGGCCGACTCGGCACAATCGATTGTATTCTGTTCTCATTAATGCGAGGCGGGACAAATGAAATGTTTCCGTAGTAGCATATTTCTAGCTCGTTGCTCGTTATGTGCGCGTTTTCTTCGAGTTCTGTTAGTGAGAGTCAAACGGAGTCTTTGATGTGGAAGGCTCTAATTCCTCGCCTGAGTGATGACGAAAAATGTGTTCAGTTTTGTTGGGAGTATGGTTTACTGCCTAAATAAGCAGTGTTCAGTTTTGTTGGGAGTATGGTTTACTGCCTAAATAAGCAGTCGAGAGATTGTGTTGACTGCAAGAACCAGGAATGTGTCGTATTAATGAAGAGAGCGGAGAGGATCAATTGCCGGCCGCGGTGGTCGTGGGGACTGAGGCGCTCCAGTCACGGTCTGCACGGCCACTACGGTCGGGGGTTCGAATGCCCCCTCGGGCATGAATATTTGTGCCGTCCTTAGCATAAGGTAGTTGATAAGTAGTTTGTAAGTTTAGGAACTGATGACCCCGTAGTTAAGTCCCATAAGCTTAAACATTTGAACTATGAGTAGGCGTCCTCTCCTTGTGAGGCCGATCAAGGGACCGATACAAAAACAAACACGTGAAAATATTCGACGGCAGTGGGGATCGAATTCGGGCCAAAGCATCAGCAATCGCTGCGATACGATGTACGCTATGCCAACATCCGACGGTAATTGTATCGGCCGTGTAGTACCTGTTTCTACTTGTCATTGGATCAGCATTGGGAATCGCACGTATGCAATCGATCTTTGCGGGAAGAGTTCGTGTAGCTGCGAAGGTACAAGGAAGGAGGTGCGGTAGAGCAGTGACGGACGACCTCATGACACACAAGTAGTGGTGAAATGGCCCGTCATCGGTACTCCTTCAAGGAATACGCAGATATGCATTTAGCTTACGGAGCTGTGGGTCAATATGCACCAGCTGCCCGCGACATCTACCACGCAAGATTTCCCAGTGGCATTATTTCGTGTGTAAATACCTTTTTAGCTGTTGATAGACGGTTAAGGGAGTCTGGATTTTTGCTGTACCCAATGTTGACGCTGGACGAGAACGTTACATACAGAACGTTCAGTTCGAAGAAAACGTTCTCGAATTGTTTGCTGCAACACTTAGTACCAGCTCGAGGGCCATTGGTACTACTTTCGAAGTAAGTCACGTTATTACTACATTCTTAAAGAATGCCTGCAAACTACACATGGCAAAATGTATCCTTTTGTTTCTCGTTACAGGTTTCGCACGGTGTAGTATTGGACGTCTTACACGACGAAAACCTATTTCCGTATGACCTACAGAAGGTGCACGACTCGGTTGAAGAGGACTACCCCTCTCGTTACCAATATTCCGTGTGGTATTTAAATAAATGTAACGAAAATCCACATTTCGCAAAGATGGTGTTGTGGACAGACGGACGAGGCATGTTTCACCAGAGAAGAACCATCAATTCCCGAAACAGCAACTTTTGGATGGACGCAAATTCGCATGGCACTTACGTTAAATCCTATCAGCATAGGTTTAGCGTCAACATTTGGGCAGGTATCGTAGGCGACTTCTTGTTGGGTCCAGTCCTTCTCCCTCCCAATTTAAATGGAACGACATATTTTGCATTCCATGACAACGTCCTTCCGCTAGTGATGGGAACAATCGAATGAAAACAATCGATTCATTCGGTTGTTGGAAAAAATCGATCATTCGGTTGTAGTTTCTCCTATCGGTTGAATTATTCATTCATTCTTCTGAGTGAAACCAGTGGGTGGGACCAACCGAATGAAACAACCGATTCAGTCGGTTGGACTATTCATTCGTTCTTTTGAGTGAAAGCAATCGGTGGGATCAACCGAATGAAAAAAATGACGAAGTCGGTTGGGCTACTCATTCCTTCTCTCTTGAGTTAAATCAGTCGATGGGACCAACCGAATGAAAAAATTGACACAGTACATTGGCCTCTTAATTCGTTCTTTTGAGTGGAATCAGTCAGTGGGAGCAACCGAATGAAACAGTCAGTCGTAGTTTTACGTGTATGCTGGATTAATATTCGTTTATTTTTTTCGAATGAAAGTAGTCTGTGGGAACAACCGAATGAAAACATGCGACCCTTTTGCAGTTTAGTACATTGACTGAATTACTCATTCTTTCTTTTCAAGTGAACAGGCAGTAAGTTTTTCTGTCGGTTGAACCATGTAATCATTATTCCAACTGAAACGATTCATTAGTGTTTTAGCTTACAGAGCTATCCATTTATTTGTATGATTGAAACTGGCATGCAATGCCATATAACTACAGCAGTGCTACATTATACCGCCACGGGAAACGGATATGCCAAAGTTAAAATGCGTATTACAGTGTTCATTTAATTATGCACATTAACAGTGATTCCTATTTTGTTGTAGATTAAATTGTTCGAGGTGCCATCAACAAGTAACTAATTAGAAGTCATATCACTGGAGCAGGCCTGCGATAACTTTCATTGCCCACACCAGACTTCAAAAACGCCGATCATCTGGGTCCGATCAGATTACTTTCGCAGACACCCACAATCTGTATAAGGTAAGTGGCGGATGACCACGAAGTACCGCTGGGAGCGGGGACACGATAGGGGGTGCTGCCTCGCACGCGTGTTCACTGCTGACAGCGCCAGCAGGCGCGCGCCAAAATCCACACAACAGTGTCTGGCGGGCGGTGCGTGCCATCGCCGATTGTTGTCGGTATCTTACTGTCTCAATAAAGAAGCGTGGAAACTACAGGGTGTTCCAAATTGATCTCTACAAGTTTAAGCTCGCGTACTGTATCTCCGATGTGGGAACAGGCAGAAACGTGCCGTTTGCGGCTTATTGTTCATACATATCTAAGGTTCTAGTAGGACGGAGTTCAGTATGTTAACTTTGAGCATATTTGCTAGATCCAAATTCGAAAATCACTAAAATATTGGGTATTGTAAAAAAAGCCTTCATTAAAGTATTTTGTATAAAAATATTTTTTATTAATTCCTTCTTATTTGAAGGAGTACGAGAAGACATACAACATTTATCAGTGCTATAAATTTTCTTCAGTGTGTCTGTATTCGTCAACAGTATATGAAAACATTCATCTCAAGTTTCACCTCATGAAGAAAACAGTACTGGCATCTGTGCCAAAGCGACTATTTTGGACCCTCGCTTCAAAAAGTGGGGAAAAGTGCTGAAAACGTCATGAGTGAGCTCATAGCTGAGATTATCCGAATTACGGACAATGGCAGAGTTGAGGGTGATAGTTTGGTGGCTCAGGTAGAAGACAGTGGAGTACAAGTTAAGAAAAAGAAGATCTGGACTTTCTTCATGGAACAGAACAACGAAAATGAGTCAGCATCAGAGGAATTTACAAACGCGCAAGAGGGCATGAGGCTCTACTTGTCCCAAAAACTTCTAGACCCAGGGGAGAAAGCTGATCCACTGATTATTTGGAAGAAGTACCACGAGTCCATGTCATCTCTGTCTGACGCTTCCCTAAAGTATTTGTGTGTTCCGGCCACTTCGACCCCATCGGAGCGAGTATTTTCTAAGGCCGGACAAGTTTGTGCAGAGAGGAGGAATCGTCTGAAATCGAAGAACGTCGACAAGGTGATGTTTTAACGCTAATCAGAAGTACACTGTTCGATAAACAATCTGCTGTTGGTTGGTTGGTTGGGTGTTTAAAGGGGACTAAACTACCGGGTCATCAATCCCCTGTTCCCAGCTAAGATATCACAGGGTTTCGTGTATCTTTAAAATTAAGTACCCTGCAACCAGTACACAAGACATACTGACGACAGTGTTGGTCATAAGTACGACATAAAAAGAGAAAGAAACGACAATAGAGGTGGAACAAATAATCAGATATACGTAAAACCACAGCAGATGTTGTTGGCTGGCTGATCACTAGGATAATAATGGATGAGCCAGCCATTCTGCACAGACTACAACTGCCAGTCGAAAATAGGACTGACAAAATAAAATTGACAACAGATTAAAACTGTAAGCGGTATATGCCTGAAGATCAGGCATATGAATCCACCATTAAAGCTTATGATAAAATCCAGCTGCGCGAATAAAACCTAAAACACAGTCAGCCATAGAGGCGTCGTCACCTAAAATCGAAGAAAGCGCAATAGGCAGGTTAAAAGATTGCCGCAATGCAGCTAAAAGAGGACAGTCCACCAAGATGTGGACCACAGTCAGCAGAGCGCCACAATGGCAGTTTGGCGGGTCCTCTCGACGTAAGAGATGGCCGTGCGTAAGCCAAGTATGGCCGATATGCAACCGGCAGAGAACAACAGAGTCCCTGCGGGGGGTCCGTAGAGAGGACCTCCACACGTGTGTGTTCTCCTTAATAGTCCGCAACTTGTCAGGTGTTTGGAGGGAGCGCCATTCTGCGTTCCACAGTCCAAGAACTCGGCTGTGCAACTGCGAACGGAGGTCATGAACCGTGAGACCTATAGCCAAGGTCGGTTTATGGAGAGCCTCCTTGGCTAACCTGTCAGCTAGCTCGTTCCCGTCGATCCCAACATGTCCTGGAGTCCAGATAAAGATCACTGACCGCCCACGTCGGTCTATGGCATGCAGGGACTCTTGGATGGCCTGAAGCAAAGTATGGCGTGGGAAGCACTGATCGAGTGCCTGTAGGCCACTCAGGGAGTCACTGCAAATGAGGAACGACTCCCCAGGGCAGGTAGAAATATGCTCGAGTGCACGAAGTATGGTCACCAGCTCTGCTGTGAACACACTGCAGCCTTTCGGTAAGGAGCGCTGTTCGTTGTGTCCTGCATGTACATAGGCGAAGCCAACATGACCTTCTGCCATCGAACCGTCCGTGTAGACGACCGTGGAGCCCCTGTACCCATCAAGAATCGACAGGAATCGACAGTGAAGCATCTCAGGGTGTACATAGCGTTTGGAGCTCTGCGACAAATCCAGTCGAATAACAGGTCGAGGAATACACCATGGAGGCGTACGCGACTGGAATTTGATCGGAGATGGCAGAGGAAGAGACCCCAGGTCACTCATGAGAGACTGGACACGGGCACTAACGGTCAAACCCGACCTCGGCCGCCGTTGTGGGATATGGAGTACGGCGTTCGGAAAAAGTAGGTGGTAGTTGGGATGACTGGGGGTACCATACACATGGGCTGCGTAATTCGCCAGCAGGTGCTGTCGCCTGATTCGCAATGGAGGCACCCCAGTCTCCACAAGGAGACTGTCCACAGGGCTGGTTCGGAAGGCTCCTGTCGCGAGCCTAACTCCACAGTGGTGGATAGGATCCAACAACAGCAGCGCCGATGGCGATGCGGAACCATATACTATGCTCCCATAGTCCAAACGCGACAGAATAAGGGCTTTATAGAAGCGCAACAGGGTACTACGATCTGCACCCCAAGTAGTACTGCTCACGCACCGGAGGGCGTTGAGGTGCCGCCAGCACTTCTGGCTGGCGAATATGTGGTTGCCATGTGAGCCGGTCGTCGAAGACCATTCCAAGAAATCGATGCGTTGCAACTACATTGAGTAGTTGGCCATCGAGATACAACTCTGGATGTGGGTGGACTGGCCGTCGACGACAGAAGTGCATAACGCACGTTTTGGCAGCAGAAAATTGGAACCCATGAGAGAGAGCCCATGTCTGCGCCTTACGTATGGCTCCCTGCAGCTGTCGTTCTGCAACACACATGCTAGACGAGCTAAAGTAGATGCAGAAGTCGTCAGCATACAATGAATGGCATACTGACGACCCCACTGCTGACGCTAAGCCGTTGATTGCCACTAAAAATAACGGAACGCTTAAAACAGAGCCCTGAGGCACCCCATTCTCCTGGACATGCAGGCTGCTAGAGGACACACCAACTTGAACATGAAAGGTACGGACAGCTAAAAAGTTTTGGATAAAAATAGGGAGTGAGCCCCGGAGACCCCACCCATGTAATGTGGTTAAAATGTGGTGTCGCCAGGTCGTATCATACGCCTTCGACAAGTCAAAAAATACGGCCACCAGATGGTGACGTCGAGAGAACGCTGTCCGGATGGTAGACTCAAGATGGACTAAGTTGTCTAAAGTCGAGCGCCCCCTGCGAAAACCCCCTTGGCACGGAGCTAGCAGGCCCCGAGATTCAAGGAGCCAATACAACCGCCGGCTGACCATGCGTTCTAGCAGTTTGCATAGAACGTTTGTAAGACTAATGGGCCGATAACTGTCTACATCTAGCGGATCTTTGCCTGGCTTCAGCACTGGTACGATGTTGCTTGAACGCCACTGTGATGGGAAGACACCGTCGCTCCAGATGCGATTAAATACTGCAAGAATTTGGCGCTTGAAATCATCAGATAGATGTTTTAACATCTGATTGTACAGTCTGTCCGGCCCAGGGGCGGTGTCAGGGCAGTGGGCCAGGGCACTGAGGAGCTCCCACTCGCTAAACGGAGCGTTATATACCTCAGGGTGGCGTGAGGTGAATGAGAGGGATTTGCGTTCCGTTCGCTGTTTTAATGTGCGGAAGGCAGGTGGATAATTTCCGGATGCAGCGGCGCGAGCGTAGTGTTCCACAAAAGCCTCGGCGACAGCGCCTGGATCCGTACATACAGCCCCTTGGATAGAGATCCCAGGAATTGCTACCTGGGCTGGTAGCCAAAAAGGCGTCGGATCTTCGTCCAGACTTGAGAAGGAGAGGTTCTTGAACCGATGGTGGACACGTAACGTTCCCAGCATTCCTGTTTTGACCTCCGTATTACCTGCCGAGCACGAGCACGGAGTTTTTTAAAAGCGATAAAAGTCTCAAGCGACGGATGTCGCTTATAGTGCTGAAGAGCACACCGACGGTCCCGAATGGCGTCTGCGACTTCCGACGACCCCCAAGGCACTGAATTTCGCCGGGAGCATCCCGTTGAAATGGGGATTGCGTGCTCTGCAGCAGATAAAATATTTTGAGTCACAGTCGCAACTACTAAGTCAATGGAATCATCCGGAAGAAGTCCAGGAGTGGCAGCAGAAACGAATAGATCCCAATTTGCTCTGTTTAAAGCCCATCTAGGAAAGCGGCCAGGGCAACGACGATGGGGTAGTGATAGGAAGATAGGAAAGTGATCACTACCACACAGATCGTCATGCGTCCTCCGGTGGACAGATGGCAAGAGGCTAGGGCTGCATACTGACAGGTCAATAGCCGAGAAAGAGCCATGTGCCACACTGAAATGCGTGGGGGCTCTAGTGTTTAAAAGACAGAGGTCGAGCTGGGATATCAAGTTCTCGACCTCTCTGCCGCGACCACTGACTACTGGATCACCCCACAAGGTGTTGTGGGCATTAAAATCACCCAGAAGCAGAAAAGGCGGCGGGAGCTGCGAGATCAGCGTAACCAGTGTGTATGGTGGTACAGCGCCATCTGGCGGAAGATACAGGCTGCAGATGGTTATGTCTTGTGGTATCCTTACTCTGACAGCCACAGCTTCTAATGATGTCTGAAGGGGCACATGTTCACTATGCACAGAGTTAAGGATATACACACAGTCGCCACCTGAGATTCTGTTATACACACGCCGATTACAATAATATCCCCTGTATCCACGAAGGGCAGGGGTCCGCATTGCTGGAAACCAGGTCTCCTGCAGAGCAATGCAGAGAGCAGGTGTTATGCTCAAAAGTTGACGCAACTCAGCCAGGTGAGAGAAAAAACCGCCGCAGTTCCACTGGAGAATTACAGTGTCGTCGAGCTGATGGGCCATGATAAAGAGGTAGAGCAGGTTATTCCATGGGAACATCTGCTGTCAACCGGTCTGCCTCTGCTGAAACCAGAATCATAGGATCTGGTGCATCAGTCAGTGCGAGATCCTCAGGTGATGTGAGGATCTCTAACTCATCTTCTGAAGTAGAAGATGAGGGATGTTGTGGCTGTGCAGCCACCACGGATTCCTTCTTTCTATGGGTCTTTGGCTTTTTACCTTCTCGCTGCCCTTTCGGTTGGATTGGCTGTGATGGCTTCTCGGTGGCATCAGGAGTGGACGAAGTGCGGGAAGCCCTTCGACCCACAGTTTGGGGATCCTTGAGCCTCCGGCCAGGATCCTCTGAAGCACTGCGAGAAGTCTCGGAAGGGGCTGTCCTGAGGGACCCCTTCCGAGCGAGAGGTGCCGGCGTAGGCTGTTCCTTCTCCGGCTGGGAGGTGGGGACTGGTGTCCCCGATGGTTGTGAGGGGGTTGCCCCCAAAGCAGGTGTTACAGGAGTGGATGGAGGAGCGCCCCCACCCAAAGATGGAACAGCAGCAGAGTGGTGGCCCCTAGGGCCCATAGAGGGAGGCGGTACTCGAGGAGTTATACTCTGAGAAGGTGATGAAGAGACAACAGCAGCAAAAGATGTAGTGAGGGGCACAGGATGGAGTCGTTCATATTTTCTTCTCGCCTCAGAATATGGAAGACGGTCCAGAGTTTTGATCTCCATGATTTTCTGTTCCTTGTGCAGGAGAGTACAGGCAGGCGAGCAAGGCGGATGTAATTGCCCACAGTTCACGCATACGGGAGGTGGGGTGCACGGAGCGTCTGGATGTGACGGACGCCCACATTCTCTGCACGTAGGGCTGGAAGTACATCGGGACGACATATGCCCGAACTTCCAGCACCTGAAGCACCTCATAGGCGGCGGGACGTACGGCCTGACGTCGCACCGATAGACCATCACCTTGACCTTCTCGGGCAGTGTATCGCCTTCGAAGGCCAGGATGAAGGCACCGGTGGCGACCCTACGATCTTGTGGTCCCCTATAAACGCGCCTAACAAAATGAACACATCTCCGTTCCAAGTTTGTGTGCAGCTCATCATCTGACTGTGACAGGAGATCCCGGTGATAAATGAGGCCCTGGACCATGTTGAGCGTCTTGTGGGGTGTGACAGAGATGGGAATATCACCCAGCTTGTCACAGGCAAGTAATGCCTTAGACTGGGCTGGGGATGCCGTCTGTATCAAGACTGCCCCACTCCTCATTTTGGAGAAAGACTCCACCTCACCATACTTGTCTTCGAGCTGGTCGACGAAGAACTGTGGTTTGGTGGACGAGAAAGATTCACCATCAGTACGGGAGCAAACTAAATATCGCGGCGAGTACGGGTCTGATCCTTTTAAGGCCCTGCGCTCCTCCCATGGCGTGGCCAAGGAAGGAAACGACTTGGGGTCATAAGATGAGGCATGAAACTTCCCACGCTTTGAGACGGTGGTTGTACGTCCACCAACGTTTTCTTTTGCTCGTTTCAATTTGTTGCCACGAGCAGCTAGGGATCTAAAGGTCCACCCAGGCAGAGCCCCGCTTGCCTGGGTAAGCCTTATACAACTGAGGTGCGGCAGGTTCCCCAGAGGTTGCTCGCTAACGACTGTTCAACCTCAACAGCCATGCATCTCCTCGGCACGTAGCACACCTTGAGATTGAGGGGTTTTTTAGAGAGGTTTGTACCATCTCGCGACCCGGGCGATTAAGCCAAGATCCCCGGGCTCTGAAACGTACAACGTTCCACCGTCGCGCCGAACGATGGTCGCTGAGGCACGCACAGAGCTTACGGTGTAGCGGACTGTTGGCGCGACACAGCCCACAGCTCAGGACCCCGGGTTCGCCAAGCCCGTACTCAGCAAGTTAATGCTGAGCCCCTGAGGGGGCAATCTGCTGTATCAACATCTCATAAGTATGGTTTGATAGAAATTGTCAAGACTTCAATTGTAACTGTCATGTTTCAATGTTATTTTTGAACTTTCATTAAAAACCAATTCAAGTTTATTTATTTTGTGTTTTATGAAATCAATGGAAAGTACACAAAAAGCCAGTTTTTTTTAATAACTTCTCCTAACCTAATTAACCGAAATATATTCGTGCTCATAATAACATCGAGCAAGTAAGTTTATTTTTGCTGTCCTGTGTGTGTGAATTGTTCTATTCTTTTCAAACATATTATGAGATTACAAAATAGACAATACGGTAAATTTGTTTAAGTTTCTCTTCAACTGAGTCAACCAGTATAGAGCTTATTCCTTCGTATATCTCGCGCACAGGTCGCGAATGTAAAATTTAGGGAGAATCGAGTGAACATTCACGTATGGAATAGTAAAACAGAGAAACAGCAGTGGCACACTAAGTACCATCCGCCGCACAGCAGAACAAAAGGAAACTACTGTTACATTGTCTTCCACTTATGAATAATGCTGAAAGTATCTTGTCTCTTACTCGTCATGAAGTGGGTCTGTAATTAATTACAAAATTTGTAATGAACAGATAAACGAGTACCCTTCGCCACACATCAGATACGAAAGGAAACTACTATTGCATTATCATATATTTATGAATTATTTGGAAAGCTCCCTTGGAAGTTTCAAAACTTGCATCAACAATAAAGTAACCTCCGTCACACACCTGACACGAAAGCAAGCTATTTTTTCATTGTAATCCATTTCTGAATAAAGCAGAAAGTTTCAAGTCTCTAGCTCACCAGGAAGTTTGTTTCTAATCAACTGCAAAATTTGTACCGCAGAAAAACAAAGTACCCTCCGGTGCACACCAGAGACGAAAGCGAGATAATACTTCAGGATCAGTGATAATTTTACGTCGAAAGCTTATCAGAAAGTTAGTTTAAAATCTATTGCAAAATTATTGGTGAACACAAACGTAATCAAAATGTAATAAAACGTAAATGTTAATTTATGAAACCACAAATTTACAGTGCAGCACCAGATCTTAAACCAACCAAAAAATGAAATTACAGTCACAAGTACGAAAATTCGAGCGTAAGTAAAAAAATAAATACATATTTAAAATACTTTATTTTTAGAAATATGCTTTTTATTCACACTTTTTTCTTTCAATAAATACTCTACTAGCTGAAAACCCGGCGTTGCATAGGTGTTTATTAACCCTTCCTTTCTGTATTTCCTTATCTTCCCTCTTTCTGTTCCTTCCCCTCTCTCTGTCCATCTCCCTCCACCTTCAATTTCTTCCTCTCCTCTCTATTTCCTCCTCAGCTTTCTCATGCCATTCACTCTTCCCTTGTCTATGAAAAAGGTTATCGGTGAAACGGTGTGGAGGTTTATTCCATCACTCCGCCATGTACCATACAAAATCTTAGATGAACAGTGAACTGCCACTTGTTTTGAGAGTCAAATGTGCAAAATTTCATCAAGATCGGAATAAAACTCCATATTGGCGTCGAAGTCTGTAATACCTTCTGTTGTGACCATTCTCTTTTTTTGAAGGTGAAGAGTGAAAATATCATTAAAATTCGAATACAAATGTTTATAAATCTATCTGACTTCTAGGTTATCAGTCCATAGCTTACAAACTACTTAAACTAACGTAAATTAATCTAAGGCCAACACAAACACCCATGCCCTAGGAGGGACTCGAACCACCGACGGCGAATAGCCGCGAACACCGCAACCATGCGCTCCGGTACGCGCGGGTAATCCGCCGCGGCAATTCAAATACAAACGGAATTTGTCGAAGTCAGTATGTAAAGTACCCTCCGCCATGCACCAAACGAAAGTTGATGCAGGCACTGAATTTTCTCTTGCTTTGAAGGTCAAGTGTGCAAAATTTCAAATACACCGGAGACAAAATGTGGTTTTTGTCGAACTCTGTGAGTGAAGTACCCTCCGCCATGCACCATGCAAAATTTATTGTACACAGTAAATTGTGTAAATTTTCATCAAGATCAGAGCAAACGGTGGTTTATGTCGAAATCAGTAAGTAAAGTACCCTCCGCCATGACTTTCCTCTTGCCTTGAAGGTCAAGTGTGCAAAATTTCATCAAGATTGGAACAAAACTGTATATTTGTATGCAACAGAAACACACACACGGACACACTGCTATATTTATAAGACTGGTCTCTAAGAAAGTTTCAGGCTTAATCACGGTTCATTTATACCTAAAAAGGCTGAAGAAGTATGCAAATAAAATCACACAAACTCGGGAGTAACTGAAAACATCCATATAGCTGCAGAAACCGACAGACTTATTCCAGTCGATTGTATCGCATCGAGTGAAACCACCCAAGGCCAAGAACATTCATATAAAGGACAGAGACTTGTTTCATTCGGTTGTCGCGTATCAACTGAAACCACTCAAACCCACTGAATGACTGAAAACATTCATATAGCGGCTGCAACCGACAGAGACTGGTTTCATTCGATTGTTTCGCATCGACTGAAACCACTCAATCCCCGCCAAGTGAGTGAAAACATTCATACAGCAGCGCAGGCTATCTTCATTCGGTTGTTTCATTCGACTGAAAAAAACCGACTGAACGAAAAAACAACCGATTGACCAATCGGTTGTTAAAAACAGTCGGTTGTCGCATCACTACCTTACGCTATACTTAGAAGACGTTCCTCTGGCGGTCCGTCAGGCAATGTAGTTCCAACACGATGGCGCACCGCCGCACTTCGCTTTTGCGGTACTTAAGCATTTAGATGTGTTGTACCAGCAAAGGTGGATTGGCCGAGGCGGTCCATTCCTCCGGCCAGCTCGTTTACCAGATATGACACGGTTAGACTTTTATTTGTGGGGCCATGTGAAGCAAATCGTCTACACGACACCAGTAGACACAACTGAAGAGTTTCTTGCGAGGATAATTTTAGCCTTCGATAAAACCAGGGAAATCTTTGATTTCGGAAAGCTTGCGGAGTCCATGACGCAGCTTTGTAATGCGTGCTGTCATCTTGGAGGAACACACTTTGAGCAGCTACTGTGAATTTAGTGTTACGTTTCGCTCCTGAAAATAACGTTCTTACGTTAAACAGCTGCCAAAATATCAGTTCGTTGTTTTATGTTACACATTACTATCCCTGCATTTGTTACATGTATGACCATTGACTGTGTATGACGTTTAGTGTTTTTCCATATTTATGTCCAAACAGGTACATATTGTTAGATCTTTGTCGTATGCATTTATGAGCAATTATTGCATGTTATGGATACTGTAGCTTTCGGAATAAATGTGTATACTTGGGACCAATGCCAATGTGTTTATGCAAAAAAAGATGCACAGTTACGTTACTAACATGAAATCCATACATAAATGATTAAACAAAAAATACAGATGTGCTTCCCCATTTGGATAAAAACAAAAATATAACCCTGGTGAGGATCGAACTCAGGACCTTCTGTTTCACATGTCCAGCTCTCTACCCCCAGACAACAGTGACTCACGTTCCAAGAGCCATTCATATAGAAGTTTATACCCATATGACTACAACATGGAGGATACGTTTGGCAACGCTGTCTCTTGTGGATTGTTCAAATCTGCGCGCCAAACGACGTGATTGGCTAACGTCTAAGCTAAATAACTCTGAAACGGCGCGACGTATCACATTTTTTTCTTAACATTAATGTCTCAGTACAACCTGCCCTACAACGTCCTGACAAGCACTTCAGACATTTTCTGACCACCCTGTATATCGCTCGCACAGCTATTATCAATAGGTCTGATTGCAGCGGTATATATCGTTACCGTTTCGAGATGTTTGTTTATAATTGTTTTTGTACGTAATTAACAAAATAGTATAATTTTTGCGTTACAATCATTAGTAAAATATCAAGAGGCATACATAATACGGAAATTAAAGTAAAATCAGCCGAATTTAACTGACTCAGTGGTATAAAAAAAAAAAAAAAATAAAAAAAAAAATAAAAAAAAAAAAAAAACTTCGTCGTGAACAAATACTTACGAATATGTGTGTATTTGCAGCTTGTTTCGCTGAAAGTAAGTAGAATATAAACATAAGAGAATAGTTCATAACTATTATGGTCTTTTTTTAGTACATGCAGTTTATGACTTGTATCAATTCGGTGTGGAGTCTAATGATCCGCACATTTTTACACCTCGCCGTTCTTTTTGATACGTGCATATTCTTTTGAGTGTAATTACTTTAGCTTAAAAAGCCAATGTTTTATGATTCTTGCCGTTTGTGGTTCATATGTAGCAACAATCATGAATTGGGGTTTTCTTTGTTGGAAAACAGTTTGTTTTTATCTTTTTATTCCACGTCTCTGGCTTTTCTCCTTCAGCTACAACTGTGGTAGCTTATTTGGTACTTTAAATGCCGTAGTTATTGCCTTCTATGTACGTTTCCTACGTTCCAATCACGGATTTTACTGGAAAGAAATCTTAACGTTCCTGTGTAGAAAAGCGACGTTTCTCTCCTAAAGGTCAGGTCTTCTGATGCTTCCGAGCAAGTTTTCATTTTTAATAGAAAATGAAATTCAGTTAAAGGTAATTGTGAAGGATGCTTAACGGGCGTCAGTTTCGATAAATATCGAACGCGCGACCACACTTCGATATGTGGTGCATTTCGATATGTTCCAAGATAGCGTGAATTGTTTACAGTTCAAATTGTGTTCCGAAGGTAGCAAATGTGAGTTTCAGTTTATGATTTTCAACGTAATATGAATGCGAGTGGTGCTGTTTCCCTTACATGGAAGAACTTATTCCGCGACTAGCAACGGTGGAAGAAAATTGGAAGTTGTGCACAGACTTTAATTTATTGGCAGGAGATGAGGAAAGGGACTGTGTTGATTGCAAGTCTGTGAATAATGTAATTTTGGGGAAGTGCAGACGCTGAATATCCCTATCAGTTGTACTGTAAAAATTGTAAAAAACGCCGTCTGTAAGAAACAATACGTGGTTTGATAATAGTAAAATATCAGTAGACAAGAGTGTTATTTTGGTTGCGTGCTGGATTCGGCAGTATACACCAAGAAGCCGCAGCATACGAAACTGGGTTATCTCGGAGAACTGTTTGTGACTATTACGGCTTTTGTAGGGAAGTTTGTTACGTCATAGTAACTCACGATAGCGTTCCCATCGGTGGCCCGAATAAAGTTGTGGAGATCGATGAGTCCCATATCTGCACCAGGAAATTTCAACGTGGCAGACCTCTAAAGAACGAGGTGGAACAATTGTGGGTGTTTGGCGGGATAGAACGAGAATCGCGCAAGTGTTTTATCGTGCGTGTCCTGTCGAGGGAGAAAAATACACTCGTAGGACTGATAAAACATTTCATATTACCGGGTACTAAAATTATACTGACGGATTCTCGTCTTACACGTCCCTCAGTTGACCCGACCATACTCAAAATATTGAGACACTACGGAAGTCCCTAAAAACATCTATTAAGAGAGAAGGTCGTCCGGGGGACAGGGACGAATTATATCTGTTTCAATATATACATTTTCACTAACTGCGGCTGCAAGGGAAGACTGACGCCTGTGACACTTCCGGTTTTCCTTCATGATGTTAGCCGGGTGTACCAAGGCTACGGGAAGGAAGGACTGGTACCTGCTGCATACACCAGTGACCAATAACGACTCTTTCTACTGCCATTTCGTTGGTAACTTTGTTTTTGAACCGGAGATTCGGGCGCTACGCGCACTTACATACTAAAAAGAAAAAAACTTCTTGTTTAACCTATACCTAACTTAACTTTCACTTAAAATGATCCACGTTTCGTACATTAACAAATCAAAGTTTTACCGTATGTAAATGTCATAACGCTAAATTACTGGGTAGTAAACCATAGGATACCATACAATGGCATGTGAAGCGCAGGAAAACACCCATCTTCTTTTAATACTGTCATCATTTTACCAATAAAACCATAAATTTGACAGACGCTCAAACGCTTCCAAAAATTCACGTACGTGCGAATTAAAAATAATAATAATAATAATAATAATAATAATTTCACGGAATGCAGACAGATCTGTCTTTCACTGCAGTCACAGTGTGCCCACTTAATGTAAGATAAGCCGCTTTAAAAATGTTACGACGTGGGAATCTACGTTTCAGTTTATGAAAAAAATAAAAAAATTCACGGGATGCAGATAGATCTGTATTTTATTGTAGTCGCAGTATTGTCCAGATTAATCCTATACATATTATAAATGCGAAAGTTTGTATGATTGTTACCGTATCACGCTAAAACTGCAGCATGATTTAGATGAAATTTCATATAGAGATTTCTTATGTCTCGGATTAGGACATAGGCTACTTTTCAAGATGTTTATTACAAGTTATTTATTTGAAATATATCTATAGAAATACGTAACGGTTGTAGGAAGCTTCTAATATAACAGCAGAAAAGGATTGTAGGGTAAGTCATGTTTAGCCGCGAGGGTTAACGCGTCATGTAGTAGATTTCCGTTATTTTGGCCAATAGTTCGGGTCCTGCTATAGTGAAATTTTTTTTTCTTTGTTATTGTTATCTTTTTTTACTTTCGAATATACAAAAAGATTCTTGGATACTGCCAAAACGGCTTAACTGATATATAATTACATACACAAGAAATCTGAATGTTGGCGTTTATACCGCATTCATTTTCATTTGTTGTAACAAATGAAGGAAGTATGTATATAAATTGAAGACTTAAATAAAATATGCTCTAAGTACCATGGCAAGAAAAAACACTGACGTTTTGTGTAGAATGGGATCTAGATACCAAGCCCTATTTTGTGTACAAAGCGCGAACTGCCACGTATAAATAGCGTAGGTAAACTGCAACGAAAGTAGTAGCATATGCACTCAACAGATGGCAGGAGGTACGCTGCAGTTAACATATGAAACGTTATAGATGTTCGAACTTGTGATGTTATCGTAATTCTTTAAAATTGTATTCTCTTTGGATTTCAATGAATAATAGTTTCTTTGGTGATTTCGATTATTTATAGCATTCGAACGTTTGCATTTAGTTCTTTTGTTGTTTATTTCGTTACATTTCTCCGTTAGGTTTGCTGTTTATTTTGTTCCTTTACTTGGCATTTGTTTTGGATTACTGTATTGTTGTTATTGTAGTTACTGTCAGGGGTGCCATCCCACAAGTTGGAGCTGAAGGTGGGTGTGCCTGTTTTATTGATGCGTAACTTGGATGCACCACGATTATGCAATGGCACCAGGTTACGCATCACGGACCTCAGAAGGCATATCGTGCAGGCCACCATCATCACCAGTGGAGCCAAGGGAGACTGTATTAATACCACGAATTCCCTTCATCTCAACAAACTTGCCATTCCAGGTTAACCGGTTACAGTTCCCATTGAAAGTGGCCTTCTCGATTACTATAAACAAGAGTCAAGGACAAACATTAAAAGTGGCAGGTATTCATGTGGCCACCCCATGTTTCTCGCACGGACAGCTCTACGTAGGCTGCTGTGCTAACAATGTCGCTAACAGTCATGTAGTTATTTATGCCCTTTCTTGGCACTTTAATGTCCGACTATTGAACCGCGGGGAGCAGCTAGTGTAAGATAAACCGCTTCCAAAAAAGTTACGCACGCGCTTTTGCGCCTGCGTTTAAGTACGATATGAATCTTCTAGTTCCAGTTTATTAAAAAAAAAATCTCACGGGATGCAGACAGATCTATCTATTACTGCAAGGTATGTCGAGGTAAAGTACCTAGAAGTGACATTTACATACAGTAACCCTCCCGCCAGCTTGAAACATATCGAAATGCACCACATATCGAAGTTTGGTCCCGCGTTCGAGATTTATCGAAACGGACGCCCGTGCAAGCGTCCTTCTCAATTACACAGTTAAAGCCTATGTTACGAACCTTGTCAGGAATCTGAGAAGACCTAAGAAAGAGAAATGTGGAGATTTTTTAATTATATATATATATATATTATATTAATTATCAATTATTATACCTACATATATGGTACTACATACATTCCCTAATGCAAAAAGTATGTTAAAATCAATATACGCGACACTATTCGCACTGATCCAATATCGTATTCAGAAATGTAGATTTCCGGCCGCTTGGAACGCTGCTGTCGCAGCGTATAACAAAAATCTGTGGGAGTGTCGTGACTGATTGCTAAGACTGTGGTAATACTTTCTGTTCCTGTTTAACAAAAATCTCACTGGATGATATGTGGATGCGTCTGCGTCGATGTAATTGGATCAGTTTCTACTGTAAAAAGTAAAGACGCGTTAGTCAAACGTGCGATATATATCGCTGGCACTGATGCCGCTACTTAGGTGTACACCGTTCCTTGTAATGTACCAATTTTTTTCCTGCCAATTAATGTATTTTCAACATTTTTTGTCTGATGTACGATAATTCTGAGTCAAAAATCTATAATTTTGAGAGTTGTACGATGTTTTCGCATTTACGAGTTGGCAACACTGCTCAGGCGACATCAGACTACGACGTCAGTTGCCGGCAATACCACGGCAGTGGCCGCTACTCCCTGCATAAAAAAAAACGGCCAAGGCATTAACAATTTTTACTAGAACACGTCGTGCTGAACGAGAGGACATCGCTGCCAAAGGCACATTTTACCGAACAAAACATCAGAAACTGTTGCCAATTTGCAATTTTATACTTAGATATGGATTCTATGCAACATTAATCGGCATAAATTGATCCTTCGCTGTGGTTATTCTCCACGTTTTAAAGCTGACCTGTGGTAACACCAACTCAGTGGTTACTAGGCGTAATTATGTTTCAATTTGTTCTAGAGGATAAGGAAACACGCCATAGAAAATAAATAACAGCTGTGTTTCATTATTCCCTAGCAGCTGTTAAAATGAACTGTAACAGGATTTCTTTATTCTCACTGTAATTAGGATAATTATTCTCTGCTAGACTTATTTCGCTTTTTTAAAAGCGTCGTCTGTGCCTCTGTGAACATCGATACATAGGTTTGTGCAAATCGTTTTGCATATATAGGTTAAAAACAGTTTAACTTTTCGTGTACGTTCTGTATTTTAAAATTGATGTATAATTTCCTTATGGTGTCATTGCCTCTTGGTTACATCCCACTGCTTTTTTTCCGTCTTCTTGGCTAGGTAACGGTTTGTGATTCGTGTTTTCGTATGCACTCGGTAAATTTCGCTTACTTTGGTCTAGTTTTTTCAGTTTTATTTCCTTTTCACTAACGAAGTTTCCACATCAGCTGCCTTTTCCTCGAATTACTTTCTAATTTTCATCTCAGTGTCACTACGTTGTTTTTGTCAAATCATTTATCGCAAAACCCAAACAGGCAAAAAAAAAAAAAAAAAAAAAAAAAAAAAAAAAAAAAAAAAAAAACAATAATACTGTGATGAAATGAAAAACAATTCGAATGCGATTCCAGTAAAAAAAAATGTGATGTGATAAATCTACACGACTTACAAGGAAGTGGAGTGGAAACAAAACGACTCAAGCATAAGCGAAATTTGCCAACTACAAACAAAATCACACATCACGGACTAAACCCAACCGACAAAATAGAAAAACAACAGTAGTGGGGTGTAAAGAAGTAAATGACACCGCAAAAAAAAAAATTAAATTTAAAAACATAGACCGTGCACAAACATAAGTTTTTAATATTAAAACGTATTGTACAAACATATGTATCGAAAATGCTTTATAAATAAAAAGCAAAACTTGTCTTGTGAAATAACTGTGCTAACGGCAATTAGCAGAAGTCTGAAAACCTGTTATGGGGAAGTAACAATTGATTCACTATTACACTTACAATGGTAGTAACGTTCTGAATGTGTCGCTTTTACAAGCGACTCCCAAAGTTCGATTTCGTAAACCGAATTCACAATAGATTATTGTTCCTATCCAACGGATTACGTCACGTTGTAACTAAGTTCCGCCATAAAGAGTGACGTCTTGTACAGCGAAGAAAGCATTCGACTGGTCACGAAGCTTTCTACCTGTAGTAAATGTAACTGATATGACAAAAATAAAAATGGAAGAGCTCTTTTCACACGCCATATTCAACTTAAGTAGTAAATTCGCTTCAAAGCTGTTTATTTTTAACAACGAAAAACGTATACAAAATTCTTTGTCTTACACCGCACAGCTAACGTACTAACCCACACCATATTTCATGATTGTAGAACAGTTATCTCTTGACAAAAATAGTGTTTTACGGAATTTCATTTCTGCAAACAGAGTACTTATAGAGGTGGCAGTTACACCTAGTCCACAACAATGTTTATAAGATGCCATGCAGACGTTATTCGACAATCAAAGTGCGTCGCCAACAATGATCAGAAGTTTATTTTTTGACGAAACGTGGATGCACACACATTAGACTATAAATAACTAGTGTCGGCGAACTTGTGTGAGATGTACAGTCGAACGATGTACCAATTATAGAGTTATACGGTAGTAAATAAAGCCGTATTTCGGATACAGAACTCGCACAGTCAGAATAGCTTTGGTTGAATGCGGGAAATCACGTACATTAATGTACAATAATGTAGGTTCTTTTTTCCAAACTGCAATGTGCAACAGAGAAAGTTCAAACAAAATTACGCAATACAATAATCTGATCTCTTCCTATAAAACGTACTGTACTTAAAAAAGAGCTGACACTGTCATTATAACAGGTCTAATCACTCTGCACTCTTCATTTTATCACGACGATGGACGTGAAAATATGAAGTGGAGTGTGTCCTATCTTCTCAGCATACAACTCGGCCATCGTCAGACGGAGTTCAAATGCCTTACGGTTTTGGTATTCAACGTCTAGTAAAGTCAGCAGGCAACAAGAACAACACTACTAATTGTAAAATAAGATGCAACAGCTGTGTGATGCGAAAAATGGCGACTGCACTCAGACAATCGTCACACCTCATGTAATACCGCGAGTCGTCGACAGACGTCGCGTTATCTACGTGTATTACGCAGATATTTTAAGTAAACTACAACAACGAGGCACTTTCGCAGACATAGCTCTGTAAGCGGATTACGTCTTAACATTTGTCCTACGTCACACGTGTGATTCGTTCAAGACGTTCGTTCCCACGCTAGAACAAACGTCCGCGCAGTACGACGCCGAATCGTCAACTGACCCCACCGGCCCACCGCTCCTGCCTTTGTGCAGTTACTGCACAGATGGCGCACCTGCGCCAACGCTGCCGTATTTCCGTCCGTTCTGCGCATCACCTGATTTGTTCTCTTTCCAATTTCCTGGACAAATATATGCATTCTCTCAGTGTCTCGCACTCCGCAGGAGCTACAAAGTAATATTAGCCTAAGATTTCTATAATACTGTAATATTAAATTATTGTTTACTTGATTTTTAGCGCATATTGAACACCGTGATTTTCTTTTACAGAATGTAAAAATTAATAAAATTCTCAAACTTATTGACAATTCTACACAGATCAGTAAGTTGTCTCCAAAACGTATTTTTGGAAATTGTCCATTTTTATACAGTAAATTTTACTCTGTGAAGTTTCAAAAAAATGTTCAAATGTTTGTATAGCTTATGAGACTTAACTACGGGGTCATCAGTCCCTAAACTTACAAACTCCTTATGAACTAACTAATTCTAAGGGCGGCACAAATATCAATGCCCGAGGGGGGGATTCGAACCCCCGACCGTAGTGGCCGTGTAGACCGTGACTGGAGCGCCTCAGTCCCCTCGGCCACCGCGGCCGGCGTGAATTTTCAGCCTGTAATTCAAACATTTGTTGCCAATTCATCCTGTGACATTAATACTACCTTGTGAAATTGAAGATTTTTCCCACAATATTCTACTTTTAGTAAGTCAGATATATATAAATTTGTTTTCACTTTAGGGCCTATGCTATTTCTTTTTATGTCAGAATCCAGTTTTCTGTACTAAATGAAGGGCAACGCAACACTACTGCTTGTGTATGCAACAAGCGTCCCGTAAGTGCTTTTGATCCGATCCGCGGAAGAAATTAGCAGGGGAGATAGCTATTGTAAAACGTCGCAATTAATAATGTAAAAAAAATGCGAACAAATGAAACGCGGTGGACATAAACTGAATACATGCTCAATACGTGAGTTTTGCACACAGTTCGATGATGTGGCGTGTTGTGAAAAGAGAGCGACTCATATCGAAGCTTTAGTCCGTAAAGCGGCGTATCCAAAAATGTTCAAATGTTTGTATATCTTATGGGACTTAACAACGGGGTCATCAGTCCCTAAACGTACGAAATACTTATGAACTAGCTAATACTAATGACGGCACAAATATCCATGCCCAAGGGGGGATTCGAACCCCCCGTAGTGGCCGTGCAGACCGTGACTGGAGCGCCTCAGTCCCCTCGGCCACCGCGGCCGGTCGGCGTATTCACTTTCTGCGGCAGCCGCATTGAACAATTCATGCGCGGCACATGTGTCCATGTTTGGGCGCGGCAGAAGGGCTCAGTCGATACGCTTGCTCTAGCTCCGCGGCAGGTGTTCGCAGATGAGATGATCGCTGGCAGTGAGTCACTCCACAACAGGTGTCGCTTGTACTTGGTGTTTGTTACCTACAGTGCCAAGAATACGGCTCGTGCAGCGACTGCCTTCATACTGATGTATAACAAAAACAATAGAAAGCAGAAACGAAAAGTGTGTTGGTGGATGAGAGAATTGAATTGCCAAAGAATGCAGTATGGAAACCGAATATTGCAAGATATGGCTTTAGAAGTCGGGGAAGATACAATAAAAATTTTATTCGATTGTCGTTAGACGGTTTCGAACTCTTAAATGCGATGATCGAGCCGAAAATAAGAAAACTTAACACCCACTTTCGAGAGGCTATTACTGCATGAGAACGTCTTGCAATTACTTTGAGCTTCTTAGCCACAGGAGATTCTTATTCAGGTTGGCAATGCCTTTTTCGTGCCTCCAAACAAAGAATATCAAGAATAGTGCGGAAGTTTGTGACGCCATCATCGAGGCCCTCAAAGAAAGACTTCTTACTTCTGTAGAATGCCAATAAAGATCATCTTTTTCAGTTCCTGACTTGGAATCTTGCCCCGCGAGAGTAGCCGAGCGGTCTGGAGCGCCACGTTAAGGATCGGGCGGCCTCCCGCGTCGGGGGGTTCATGACCGCAGTAGTTTGGTCCCATAATAACACGTTCGCTGCGGCCGACGCTTATAAGCGTTTCCGCGATCAACACGCCAGAGCTGGCGACGCTTATAAGCGGCGCGCTAGCTGAGTACTCGGTTTAGTTAGTTTGGCTGTGCACTCGAGTTAGTACAGGCCACCAAAAAACATCACGTAACATTTTCCTGTCTGCGGTTGTGTGTTTTCGTCTTTAGTGGTTTGCTATAAAAACATCGCCTAATCACCTTGCAAATTTGGTATATGGGATTAGGTTTCCATAGCACCACATTGCAGATGAGACGTGTTTCTTTTTCTCCGTTTGATAAACCTTTTGGGGTTTTCAGTATAATTCTTTCTCAATGAAGCAGATTTATCGCTTGTTTGAATTTAAGTTTCTTCCCAGTTTGCAGTAAATCAGAGGCGTTGTTAGAATTGTTTTCAATACATGCATATGACGCTTATAAGTCAGAGAGCTAGTAGCATTTACCACATAATTACCACCACCTCTTTTGCAGACGCTATGTTCGCTTTCAATATTACAGGTTTCGCAGGCGTCTCATTCAGCTCTCGGCGCACATGCGCTTACAGGCGTCCGCCTAGAGCGTTAGCGGCCCGCACTGGTAACCGCAGCGAACGTGATAATTACAAAAAAAATTTTGTCTTGGAATCTTCATTATACTGCTTATATGTTTCCGTGCATCCTCGCGTGTAATTTGCTTTTGTGGTAGTCCTTGTTTACTGGATTCCACAACACCTCTTTTGCTTTGTACAGTTCTATCAGGGCAAGACACGTCTCGTCCATCTATGCGAGCGCACGAACAGCAGGACTGGCGTCTCGACTGCACGAGCAGGGCCAAGGAGGTTAGAATACATAGACACCCTTAAGCTGAAAAAGTAGAACCTGTCTCCTCCATATTGCTAAGTTTTCGAGAAGTGTTCATAATGCTCAGCTAATGTTTTATGTCACTTAAAACAGGAATAAAACGGCCGATGGTTTTTGCTGTGATATACAACGTGTTAAAAAAGTGCAAATTATCCGTTAAAAATTAGGTTTTCAAATGTATTATGATGAGTATTCATTACTATTTATTCAAGAAAGTATATTGTTTGAAAGTACATACGTCGCAGTGACTGTCAGCTCAATGAGGGACGACTTGACGCATAGTTTTGACGGAAAAATATCATTCCAAAACTGACCAAGATGGCGGACAGGCGTGCAGTGACGTATGTGCTCGGCATAGATAATGCCATCTCCAAAAATGTTCAAAAGTTTTGTTAAGCTTATGGGACTTAACTACGGGGTCATTAGTCCCTAAACTTACAAACTACTTATCAACTACCTTATACTAAGGACGGCACAAATATCTATGCCCGAGGGGGGATTCGAACCCCCGACCATACTGGCCGTGCAGACCGTGACTAAAGCGCCTCAGTCCCCTCGGCCACCGCGGCTGGCTGCGTGGTCATCAGTCCGTAGCTTACAAACTACTTAAACCTAGGTAAACTAACCTAAGGAGACTCTGACCTCCACGGCGAGCAACCGCGCGCTCCGCAGAGACGCTTTAGACCGCTCCGCTACTCCACTGCGGCCTGTGATTTCAACTAATATGGAGACTGATATGTATTGACAAAATTGAGCTTCGTTGAAGTACTGTACTTATCAACATAAAACAGAAACAACCTTGGCTCTCTAACCGAATAAAAAAAAGAGAGAGAAGGAAAAGTGAAAAGTGGATAGACTGACGTCAGTTTACGTATACAGGGTGAATAACCTAACACTTGCATCGCAAATAGTGCGGGAACGGAAAGTGCTATTGACGTGCTGTTTTCGCAGAATGGGTTGGTAGTCAGGGGCTCGTATTTTTAGCCAACAAACAGATTGTAATATTATTTAGAAAGTGTATTTTTTATGCAAACGTACAGATCTTTAACATTACCAGTACTGTAATAACGTATAAAAAATCGATCTATGTCCAGAAACGACCTATATAACTGGAGAAAACAAAGAAAAAGAGAGAGAGAGAGAGAGAGAGAGAAAGAAAACTTAAAAATAAAGCCTACTGCATTTATTAATCTATGACTTATTCTTATACTTTTTATAATTTAACCAATTATACTACGAAAACAATTGCACAAAAATTAAAATTAGTAGGCTCGCATTAATTTGAAAGTGGAAGAGAATCAACTTGGTGGAAATGGAGGGTATATAATCAGCTCGTGAAATGATTAAGTAGCTTCTACGTTACTAGCCACGGTGTTCACGTGATACGAAGGGGTGTACAAAATCCTTGGCGCACGCTTTGCAGCTGGTGGCGTCGGCTGGCTGCCGAGCAGACGTAGCGGACCCTGAGAAACCTGGACAACAATAGGTTCGTTCCAGCAGCTGGCACATTGCTTGACGCGCATGCGCAACGCTGAAATTCTGTTCCAGCTGCGCCTTCTCTCGCTTCTGGCTACTTGGAGTGTGACTGTTTGGTGTTCCAGCAGTTGCCGCAAGCAGCCAGACGCTACCCGAAAAAATATTTCTGGCGCGGTCAAGCTGCCAATTTGCGCATGCGCAGAAAGGTCAGAGTTAGAGTGGAGGGGGTAGCCATCACGTGATACTTGTGTGTTTGTAGCTCGTTTTTCGATTATTTCGAAGTCACTGCAATCCCACTTGAGATCAGATATTTCTCGTTTACACTTCTTCGTTATTAGGAAGGAAAGTATTTTAATTATTCGTTTAAACCCATATTCGCCTGCAACCAGAAACAGAGCAAAAAGCGTTCCAGCAGTGCAAGTTTCAAACAAGGGTTTTTACGTCATAGTAGCTGGGCATGCGCAGTAACACCTGTTTCTTCGCGCTTGAAAGTAGACGTCTGGCAGCTGCTGGAACGAACCTAATGTAACGAAATAAAGCACGACATGGAAGATTCAAAGCCAGTTACAATAATGTTAAAAGTACGATGAAACTGAGTTCATTCTGTCAAAACAGATTTGTTTTCGTTCAGGTTGCTAACAGAACGCTCCATTCATAGACGATTTTTAATATCATTACCCGTAATAATAATGGTAAAGGACTGCAAAACAAGGTTCATTCTGTCACACTTGAACTGTTTTCATTGAGGTTTATACCAAACCGCTCCTCTCTCTCTCTCCTCTAAAATTTCCACATCTGACTTTCAACTAAAAATACGATACAGAGGACGCACTTGTTTCAAACTTCTGCAGTCACTGTTTTTACTGCTTCTTCTTGCAGTTCTTTAACTTCCGGCATTTTGTATGTTTTTGTCTTTCGCTGGAACATAGCCTCTGATATGGCCCAAACTTACTCTATGGCGTTTAATTCACAGCGGTAAGGAGGAATTCTAAGAACAGTTTTCCCTGCATTCTTAGCCATTTTATCCATCGTGTATTCGTTGTGCGCTGTTCTGTGATTTTGAATTATATCTAAAAGTTATTTCTACAACATACCGTCTTCAAAATCGAGGTTTTTATATTTTAGCCACTGATATTTCGTGCTTATTAGAATTCGCACTGGGAACTTTTCCTTTTCTAGGACAATGGTACAGCAGTTTACCAACAACAATAACTGCTAGCCGAGGAAGTACATCTTGAAACCACTTCTCGACGGTTCAACTAGTCTTTCAAGCGTCTTTAAAGATGAACTTAAGACATCCTGAAATTGCTACTGTACAACACGCACTAACGAGCTCACACCTGCCATGGAGACGGCGACGCTGACTGTTCGCCACTGCCTTGTACACACCTCGATGGCAGCGCTGTGGTCACGCGCCTTGCCGTGTTTACAGTACGTCTCTCGTTTCGGTGGAACAGCTATTAGAAATGTTCAAATGTTTGTATAGCTTATGGGACTTAACTACGGGGTCATCAGTCCCTAAACTTACAAATTACTTATGAACTAGCCAACACTAAGGACAGCACAAATATCCTCGCCCGAGGGGGGATTCGAACCCCCAACCGTAGTGACCGTGACTGGAGCGCCTCAGTCCTCTCGGCCACCGCGGCCGGCGAAGCAGCTAGTAGCTACAAAGTTGGTAACACAGCGAGCTCGTTGCCATCGAGGAGGAACTGTTAGCTTACCCTACCATTCGACTCAGTGTAACGTCACCCACAAAAGTGTTCACGACCGTGCGGCAGTTATCGTACATTTTTGATAATTTCAAGTCTGCGTACGATATCCGAAAGCATGTTACTGTTGTTCGCAGATGTACGGCAATTTCAAATGTAATAAAAGTTTAACAATACATTGCATTCTTACACCGATTGTCAACAATTAAATTACTAAGCATTTTCTTTCTCACAGTACTATTGGCTAATCACTTTCGCAGGTAAACCTTCTTTAATTATCTCTGTGGATGTGATGTGACCGTCCAGTGCCAGTAGCTAGGTAGTCTGTCAGCTGGAAAGAATTTCTTTTTAATGGAAGCAAAATGTGAAAGACAATAAAATTAATAAAAATCAGTTGCCGCATATATGGAAGCGTTTCACTTGAGAACAGCTTGAGCAATTTGACTGAAGTTTCTTTGTTATGTTCGTAATTCTCAAGACAAGGTTTGTATGAAAAAAATTTTAGAAACCTTTCCCGGAAAATTTGCGAAAAATTTAAAGAGCCTATTTCAGTGTGTTTTGAATGATTTCAACACCACAACTCACAATTCGGACTTTCGAAAGGGGTTAATTATTTATCAATTTTTATTTTCTTTTGTTATTTATAGTCCTGGAAAAGTATTCAGAAAAAAATTGGGTGGTTAACCCACGGGTATCTCCTAAGGCGCGAGGCTCCACCCGTGTCACTGTGTTGACAGTGGCCCATATTTTGATGGACTGTCCGCTTTTAGCCGACTTGCGGCAATCTTTTAATTTCCCAGACGCGCTATCATTAGCTTTAGGAGACGACGCCTCTATGGCTAACGGAGTTTTAAGTTTTATCCGCGCTGCTGGTTTTTATGACTCTATCTAACGGCGGGTGCTGTGGCCTGATATCTTAGGCCGCCACCAATCCAGCTTTTTACCTTCTCACACCCTTAGGGGTTCTTAGTGTATGCAGTATGGCTGGCTCATCCTGTTTTTTCTTTGTGATTAGCCAGCCAAGGTACTCTGCTATCCAGTTTTGTTCGTGACTTTATTTTACCAATTCTGTGGTCTTCGTTTTAAGTTATGTGGTTTGTTCATTGTGAACCTGTTTCTTATGTGCGTGATCATTTTTAGAGCTTTGTTTTATTTTTCGTTATTGACAGTGGACTCTCAACTAGTAACAGGGGACTGATGACCTAGCTGTTTAGTCCCCTCAAAAACCACCAACAACAACAACAACAAAGGAAAGTCGGAAAATTCGAACAATCATAATTTTTGTATGCACTCTATCATAGCTGACGATTGGGAGGACATGTTTGGTTTAAACCATCACCATCACATTTCACTTTCCGTACTTTTCCACTTTTTTTACGCTCCAAAGTCCTGGTGGAGGGTACCTTGCCAGCACAGCAGAACGAGTCGACCGATTTTGTTATTGTGTTCGTAATTGCCAGGACACTATTTGTATGACAGAACAGCTTTTGTTAATCTACAAGAAAACTCGGAAATTTTTGTATGAATATCTCAATAAAAGAAATGTGTCTTATCAGGCAGTTCCACCGTCACCTGTTTAAACAAAAACATAAAAGTTTATTTGTCAGTTCTGCTGTCGCATGTCTTCTAGAGGTCAGAAACGGGCCGAGTATGAGACCGGTCTTGCGGGTCGCATACACTACAAACGCCTCCCTTCAGCCCCGCTGTAATTGCGCGAGTACAGTGGGCCTAAGTGCGCTGGCGCAGCCGCCCCATCGTACTCGCGGACTCACACAGTAGCCACCGGACGTGAGCTCCGCGGGTACTCGACGGCCCATATCCATACTCTCTGGCTCCGTGAGCTCGGCGACCATATGTTAGTAATTCATACAAATCTGCAGTTTTATTCCGATCTTGATGAAACGTTGCATACTTGATCTTCAAAATACGAGGAATATCACTGCCTACACAATATTCCCTGTGGCGGATGGCGAAGGCTACTTTACTCACAGAATTCGACAAAATCAACAGTTTTCTAATGATTCTGTTGAAATTTTGCATAGTCGATCTTCAGATCAAGTACTCATCAGTTTCTTTCTGCAGTGTGTCCAGACAACTTCATACCATTGTACTGAAAATCATTTCCACACATTCATGCTATACTCTCAACTGATTCAATAAATTTGATAATTCTTTTAGCTCACTACAATGTTCTTGCAGATCAAGTGAAACAATTGTCACCCCATATAAAGAAAACAATTCGCAGAAGATTTTACATGTAGTTTGATGTAATAAGGACCTAAATTTATTTTCATTACTGTGTAGCATAGAATTAAGTGAAGTACTACACGAAAATTAAGAATGTGCTTTGGTAAAATCACATTGCATAGAATTTTTGGTACAGTCTATTTTTGATCAAAAGTTGCTGTGTTTGAAATGTAGGCTCTGACTTTTCATTTGAAACCGAGCAGAACGATAAATGTTAATTCGTTTTCGAGACACTGGCGCTCCCTTTTCCATCCCTGTGCATTGGGAATCATGTGGTCATATCAATCGTCAAATTCCATACTCATTTTAGCTACGAAGTTTTGCTTTATTCGTTACTGCATTAACAATGTCACCAAATAAATGTATCACAGTGAAGGAAAAACCTGGAAGATGTCAAACTACTACGAAGACACGTGATGCTGATTTTGCATCGGACTGACTAACAGGCAGTTTTCAGAAGTATAATAAGGAATTACATAGGACGCCATTGACTTACATGAATGTAATTCGGAAGAGACTATTGAAAATGAACCGGAATTGACGGTATCTTTGAGGTACGGTAGACGTTGAAATCTCATAAATGTGTGTGTTTTAACCAAACGAAAGCTTTATTTCATTTATTAATAGAGAATGACCTAGGTTTTGAAGCATAAGCTCATCTTCCAGTAAGTAACTGATACAAAAAAATGACAACCAAGAAAAGATAAACATACCAACTCTCGAAGATATGGAATGTTAATTTGAGCTTTAAAATTTATATTTGAGATTCTAACCACATTATGTATGTATTCAAAAATTCTTTAGCATCAATTACAGTAACTATCACAATTCTGACAAAATTATCTAAATTTTTACAAGTCCCTTAGGAACAAAATGATTGGTTTTATTTATTTAAGAAGCCATAAAATGTTGCATCCATTTATCTACTGCACTGTCGACGATGTCCTACTACGAAATTAAAATTTTCTGCGTTGGTTGTTGATCACATGACGTTACAATATTTCACTAAATAAAACTGTACAGATATAAGTTCTTAAGAACGCAGTAACTGAAAAGTATAATGCACAAATGAAAAGAGAACGAGAACTTAAATGTTGAAAAACGAATCACTAGTCTATGACAAACACTTTCAGTCGTAAGGCAATGTTGTTCGGATAGCCAATAATCTATGGACTGGGCGGTCACTCCCGCCGAGGGTTCGAGTCCTCCCGCAGGCATGTGTGTGTGTGTGTGTGTGTGTGTGTGTGTGTGTTGTCCTTAGTGTAAGTTGGTTTAAGTAGTTCGTAAGTCTATGGACTGATTACTATAGCAGTATGGTCCAGTAGTTTTACATACATTGTAACATTCTGAAGAACCAACAGTAGTGCCACTTTGGATACAGAGCGTACGGCAGAGTGCTCGCCCGCTCCCCGCCTCCCCTTTCTGTGCCTCTACTCGGCTGCAGCGACACGCAGCCCAGCGCTGTTCAGGTGCAGGTCGCATCAGCTTGTTGTCGCGCCCCCTCTACTGCCAGTCTGCGCGGCCCCATTAGACTGCGCTGTGCCGCCCGTCTCAGCTTGCCTCCGAGTCAGCCACTGTGCTGCTTGGATGCGCACGTGGGACGTAGGGTGAGACATTTCCATCACACTCTTAGCGACGGATACTAAAGCGTGTACTGTCACAGTAATACCCGTTCAACTTATAATAGGCACTTCAGCTGAAGAGGCTGCGAACTGTAGACTTGTTCTATCATTTATTTCGTATGGCGTACGGGCATTATAATTACGCTCATTGTTACATATGCAACAGATAATAGAACTGTATATTCTGTTAACTTATTCTTATTCTTGAACAGAGAAGCAATCGAAATGAATATTAAGAATATAAATGTATTGCTTTACGATAAAACAGTGCTGTAGCATGTTTGCAAAATAAATAAATAAATAAAATAAAAAATTTTAAAAAATGGAAAAATATGTAAACTGAAAAAAAACCTGTAATGTTACTATGGAATAACTGGAGCGAATGCATAATACATTTTCTAGTAATACATTTTTCTACAGAAAATTGCACGGAATTGAAATAAAATTATTTTGCAATGTAATAATTTGGTTTTTGCGGGTAGCTGATGAAAATAAATTTGCTTTTAATATCAAAGTCTAAGAAATTAAAATATTGAGGTACAGGCTAATAACTAAAAGGAATACGTCCCCGCTGTTAGGATGGACGCTGGTGTAAATTTGTCATTCACCCTGCTGAGCCTTAGTTTGAGTAGTCGATGAAAACTGAAAATTATTTAACTTCTCCTTATAAACGTACTTTGTGATGATGTATATTTGCACGATACCTATCCATTTCAGCAAACGCTCAGATTACGTAGCCGCACTGTGACAATAGCGTGAGTGTACAATGCGGCCGGCCGCAGTGGCCGAGCGGTCTGCGGCGTGTCAGTCACAGTCTGCACGGCCGCTGCGGTCGGGGGTTCGAATCCCACCTCGGGCATGGATGTCTGTGCCTTCTTTATTATAAGCTAGTTCATAAGTAGTTTCCAAGTTTAGGGACTGATGACTCCCTAGTTAAGTCCCATAGGCTCTACAAACAATTGAACATTTTTGTAGAATGCGGATCCATGTGCGTCGATCGTGTACTGTCGAGTGTTGTCTGACGCCTTCGGCCCTCTCTGGCCGTAAACAAAGTTTGGTTCAGGGCGCTGCCGTCGCCAATTGTAAAGTGAACATGAAGTACTAGTCGTGACGTAACACGGCAGTCGAGTGCCCGATCTCGTTTTGTTGCGTATCACTGCCAGAGCGAAAATGACCGACTCTAGCGATGACGTAGCCTCTAATGAATCTGTTAGTACTGAGACCGTAGAGGATGCGAAGAGAAAATTAAATGATGGAGTCTACGTTCTTGCAAATATGCCGAAGAAGAGAAAGAGTGGCGCCTGGGAAACGTTAGACACTGTAGTGAACGCTCCAGATGGAAAATATACGAAGTATGTACATTGCAGAGAAAACGGTTGTATTCTTGTCTATTCTACCTCTTCCAGGACAAGACTTAGATGCTCTGTCGAACAAAAACATAGGCCACGGAAATAAGTGTGGAGTAAGCTATCCCTGCCCCCCTTAACGAAACAAAATCTTATACATGATGGTACCCCTGTTATGATTTAGTAGAATTCGTAACTGAAGTACCCTCCACCATGTACCACACGAATCTTACGCAGACAGTGACCTTCTGCTAGTTTTGAATGTTAAGTGTGAGAAATTTCATCAAGATCGTAATAAAACTTTGGATTTTATGGAATTGTTAACTGCAGTACCCTCCGCCATGTACTACACGAATCTTACGCAGACAGTGACCTTCCGCTAGTCTTGACGTCAAGTGCGCAAAATTTCAAGTTAGAAATAATACTACAAATTTTGTAAACTATATACGTGAAGTATCCTCCGCCATCCACCAAGTAAATCTTATGTAGGCCGTGACATTTATTTTGAATGTCAAGTGTGCAAATTTCATCAAGATCATGATACAAACGTTGATCGTAAGAAATTCTGTAACTGAATCACCCTCTGCCATGCACTACACGAATTCCTGCAAGAGTGACCTTTCTCTTGTTTTGGAAGTGATGAGTGATCATTTCATCAAGTTTGGAATAAAGCAGTAAGTAATACAAAATCATAGGTAATTACCACGTGTAAGTTGTATCTGTCGTGAAAATTCTGCGCGCCATCTGTTAACCCTAGAACGTTCGGTCGAAAAATAGTTTCGAGAAGATATGGCTGGGTCTGTGGGACCCAATAATTAAAACAGTTATAATAAGTGTGAAGTAGTGTATTTACATCAAATGAAGAGTTTTTATTTTCTTTAGGTCCTACTAAACGCTGTAGCGACAACTTTCTGAATTTTACAACAGTTACTCTAAAAAAACTAGAAAACATACACCTCTGTAGTAATATTACACTGGAAATACAGGTAAATTGGATAGAAATACAAAGATAAATGACATTAATGTGTAGAACTGAGATGCAAATGTGTTGAATTTTTTTATATTAATCGAAATTGTGAATATAATGAACGTCCTCTACAATCATCGCGTTTCGCAACAGCCGCCGCAAAGCATTTCTGCAAGCGGCAAGCAAAACCATATATTGCAGAAGTATTTAGTTTTGCTGTCCTTGCACTCATAGAATTTTCTCCCTCATCCCCACTTATTTCACTACTGCTGTCATGATCACTATTTATTTCAAAGTCTGAATCGACAATTTCACTCTCATCATCGTATAAAATTTTGTAAATTTCACGACATAAAAGACTTTCTCTTGTAATTTCATATTGTAAATCGTTGACAATGATATGTGGTGTTTGGGCATCACAAATTGTTCACAAAGTAATTAAAAATTGAGAGAAACTAAAAAAAATCGGCTCGTGCTGGTAGAAATTAGTAATGTAAACGGGCGGGCTCTGACAGACCAGCGCGCTTTTTGAAGGACTGGCAATCAATGACTAATCAATTTAAAACCTGATTCTTGGTGAGAACTCTTTCTCTCGGATGTTTCGGGAAGCTAGCAGAGCACCTGAGTCAAATCAGCGACTATAAGCAAATAAATTCAGTGAAATAGAAACTAGTGGGTCTCACAGACCCAGCCCGACCGTTCTAGGGTTAAGAGTCACAGGCAAGGCGTGTCGCTCGTCTCGGCTCGTTTCTCCAGGCTCGGTGTACCCGCTGCTCCCGCCAGCTTGCCCCGTTGTACCCGTAGGCTCGCCGGCCGGCCTCTGCGGGTTCCGTGTAACCGACAGCGCGGCTCGTGAGTCTGCTGCTGCTGCTGCTGCGGGTACCAGGTTCAAATGGTTGTAAATCTTATGGGACTTAACTACGGGGTCATCAGTCATCAGTCCCTAAACTAGGGACTAGGACCACACAAATATCCATGTCCGAGGGGGGGATTCGAACCCCCGTGGCCGTGCAGACCGTGACTGAAGCGCCTCAGTCCCCTCGTCCACCGCGGCCGGCGGTACCGCCAGGCCCGGCAAAGCCGCGTCGACAAGGCCACGAGCGCAGCTGGCCGAGCCGGTGACGTCATAACGCCAGCTAGCGGGTTTTAAGCAACATTTGGAAGCCCGTTCCGGATCTCTAATGTGTGGCAGTTCTTTGAGACAGGGGATGATCAATGCCAAAAGGCTACATGTAAATTGTGTGGACGACTGTATGCCACAGGTGGAGGAACATCTAATCTCCACGATCACTTGAAAAGATTTCATAAAGATTCCTACTGTAATGAAGGGAAGTGAAAAAAAAAAAGAAAAGAAAATAGATGATGCCTTGACACATTTCGTTATTTCCACATTGCAACCAATTGTAATTGTGGAAGACAGTGCAATCCAAAAGTTTGTGGAGGCTCTGAATCCTCGCTTTGCACTACCCGGATGGCATGCTCTTTCAAATGTAAGTTTTTGGTAAATAATGGATTTCTGTAGCTGTATGGCGAGATACTTCAGAAGCACTAAGCTACCATACAATTCGAAAACAAAATTCAATTTGTATTATGACTATTTGCGTAAGAAACATGTTACCATTCGTTACATTAATTATGGAATAACAACTATTTCCACAGTATATTTTACAGGAAATTATACTGCTATTAAACATGCAGTATTCACAGATTAAACACAGTTAAAAACAATGACGCTGACAACTGATTCATGGACATTCAACAGGCAAGATAGTTACATAGCAGTGACGTCACATTTTATAAAAGATGCAACACTGACTTCGACATGTCTCGATTGTTTTATTTTTATTGAAAATCACACGGCAGAAAATAATGCCGATAAACTTGAAGAAATAATGGAGACGTGGTGTATTTCAGGAAGAGTAACTGCCGTAGTCAAAGATAATGGCAAAAATATGGTAGCAGCTGTGAAACACCTGTCCATCCAGCATATACCATGTGTTGCACACACCATAAATTTAGTTTTGTCAGACGGTATAAGAAACACTTCCACACTGACTGTGCTGATGGATCATTGTGTCGCACTTATTTCAAGTAAGTCAGATTTTTTTTTTTCTTTCTAATTTCCGTCACTAACGCCAGCAAGGTATCTGTGTAAGAACGATATTTAAAAACTGTTTCAGGCAAAGCAATATTGCTTACATAAAATTATCAGATTTACAAGATATCGCAGGGAAATAGCGATTACGTCTAGTGCAGTTTGTTCCAACAAGATGGAATAGCAGACTTGCTATGATCACACGTTCGCTGGAAGTAAAAGATGAAGCCCATTAAATACTATGATTACTGTTCTCTCAGGAGAAGAATATGTGACTGCCTCCCAAATTATCCCATTAGTGCACGGTGTCTACTTAAAACTCACGAACGTGAATGAGAATCTGACCACTGCCACTGCTAAACAGTATTTAGCAGCTGTTAAAGAATCACTTGAAAAGCGAATGTTTCCCTATGAAACACGGACTGTAACTAAGTTAGCCACTTTTTTTTTATCCACGCTTCAAGAAGTTATCATTTCAATCTCCCCAACGAGCTGAAGAGGCGAGGATTATGGCGATATCAGAAATACAGTGCTTCTTGAAGAAGCAGGAAGAGAAAGCTGTACGAACAACGCAACCAGTTGCTGGTTGTAGTTCCTGGGGTGCAGGATTGCTATAGTTTATGCCGGAGAAATTAAAGACCCAGGGGTCATCATCAGCTGCAGTTGATGCCACAATTTGTGTGCGTCAGTATGTTGAGAATCCCTGTATGCCTCAGACAATAAAACCGGTGGAATACTGGTACCGGGAAAATCGTACGACTGGGCTAAGAGACGTTGCCAAGTGGTACTTGAACATTCCAGCGTCCTCTGTACCAGCTGAGAGAATATTTTCGAAAGCTGCACAAATTATTTCTGACAGGCGTAATTCGATTCACCCAGAAACAGCCAGAAAACTTATTTTTCTGGGTGGAAACAAGAAGTATTTATAATTTATCGGGAGTTTAAAGAATTAAACATTATTTTTTAATGTAGCAAATGTTATATATAATAAAATTATTTTTCCTTTTATACCCAAAAATATGTTGGCCTTTCTTCATTGTTCTCAATTTCCCTAGCTGCCTTCCATCACTCCACTTCTTTTCCGAACAGTCCAGAAGGAAAAATATGTATTCTACTTTAAATTCAGAAGTGATAAATAGGCTATTGGACTTCCTTCCGATCGTTTCATAAAATTCCTAAAATAAATTCGATTGGTGAGCTAAACGTAAGAGCTGATAAGTTTGTATAGAGGAATAGGTGATAATTACGTGCAGAGGTAGCTGCAAAGCTTTCCTTCGAAACTTTACGATAAAACTAGCACAGCCAATGCGACAATAAACGTTGACAAAACAGGAAACTAACACCACTCCGTTCTTTGCCGTTTATATACAGTGTTTTTTAATGATTGTTGTGGACAGTCTGTTCTGCAACGTAACAGAAGGTCTAAAACTAGCTTGGAATGTGATACTTTCGGTTTTAATATTGTGATGTTATGTATAGACACTTGTCTGCCGGCCGCGGTGGCCGAGGTGACTGAGGCACTCCAGTCACGGTCAGCACGGCCACTACGGTCGGTCGTTCGAATCCCCCCTCGGGCATGGATATTTGTGCCGTCTTTAGTCTTAGCTAGTTCATAAGTAGTTTGTAAGGTTAGGGACTGATGACCCCGTAGTTAAGTCCCATAAGTTGTACAAACATTTGAACACTTGTCTCCAGTTACAGGGTCATCACATTTATCTGTGTTACCATTTTCAAATTGATTTCACAAAACAAGTGACAAATTAATATGAAGATGGGAGGCCACTAAGTAACATTAACAGATCAGAGAGTTTTAGAAAGCTATAAGAACATCAGTTGATGAAAGGTATATGACGTGTTATTTTAAACTGTACGAAAGTATTACCTCAATAATAACTAAAAACAAACTTTTGTAGTAGACGTGTGGAAGAAAAAGAAATTTCGAACAATTATGGAGATCTAAAGTATTAGTACTTGGAGGGTATCGAACCCAGGACCTTTCACTCAGTAACCAAAACTATATGCACTACGCTACGCTATACGCAGTTCCGTTGGATCTAATTATTTGTACTTCAAAGACCTTACAAAGTCATCTCGAAACTTATCAATAATTGTACCGTTACACAACTTTTATTATAACGAATTCGTATTAGAAAACTTCTATCGTTGTTTATGTTGATAGAACTGATGCCCGGAAACAGCATGTTTTCGTGCTACACAAAAATCCAATGCCAAATCAAACAAATACCCTAAATTTCATCTTCAAACTGGCGTCTGCTCGATTCGGCTTGTCCAACCGGAGGTAGTCGGATGCTCCGAGTAAAATGGCGCGAAACCTCCGCCTCCGAACAACTGCTCCGTTTCCAACACTAGTCTAAGGCTAGTATTACACTACCCAATTTTCTTTGACAAAGAATCTGTCAATGTGAGTTGAAAATGGCGGACGACGATCTCTTATTGACATCAGCTATTACATGTACAGTAATCGCAATGGCTAGACATTTGGAAGAGCAGAAAAAAAGGAAAAGGAAACGGACTTGGACCAGGCCTTGGGTTTCACGGCGTGATGAGATAAGTATATAGCGAAATTTTCTACGTGAAGTCGTAGTAGAAGACATCTAGTCCTATGTAAATTATTTACGAATGGATGAGAACACTTTTCAGTATATGCTGAGTGAAGTTGTACCCTACGTTACAAAGCAGAATACCAACCTCAGAAATCCAAAATCGGCAGGAGACAGGCTTACTGTAACGTTGATGTTTCTCGCTACTGGAGAGAGTTACTCAAGTTTACAGTAAAGCACACGTATACCACAGTGCACATTAAGCATTATTATCCCTGAAACCTGTGAAAGAATTTATAAAGCTCTGAGGGAGGAATATCTCAAGGTAAATAAATGTTTAGTACACTATATGGGAATTTAGAGCAATTTTTATTTCTTCGAAATTTTTAAAGTATCTGACTGTAAATAGGCCTCCCTTCATAATTGTTTCGGCGTGTTGTAGTTTTATATACATATGTTTACATAACTAGGCCACATGTTTCCATGGGTTTAAGTTTTACTAAACCGTCTTGACGGCATCGCGTGATAATGTTGGCAACAATATAAAATGGTACATGGAAGAAGCATAGAGCAGCAAGAGCATTATTTACTCACTTAATACTCTATACGAATCACTATTCAAATCATTCAATGTAGATTTCTAAGAATATTAACAGGTTAGCATAAATTTCCTATCGTGTTGTTGTTGTTGCCAACATAATAACGCAACGCCCCCGTGGTGGTGGGTAAAATTTCACCATTTCTAGGTATAAACCCAGCAAAAAACTGTTTATTATAAAACAGAAAAAACTCTTATCACCACATCTAAATTATCTTTGCAATGATAATTGCAATGTAAATATAGGACAGTATTTGGCCAAAAACATAATTCAAGATGCATTATAATACTAAAGATGATAGTACAGGAAAGTAAAATCTTGTACACTTAGCTTTACTTTTTATGAATGCTTCTATTTGCCAATGACTTTTTAAAAAAAATTACAAAAATTATTTTTCGAAACTTATCAAACAAAGTAATTAGGAAATTTTACATGCGATGTTTTCATACTTAAATTCACACACACACAGAAACCAATTAGGAACTTTTTCATGTCAGTTTTAAAACACACACACACACAGACAGACAGAAACACACACACACACACACACACACACACACAGAGAGAGAGAGAGAGAGAGAGACAACCAAAAATCATATAAGTTAACATCTTACTTTCTGAGAGACAAAATTCTGAACGAGAATTAAATGTGAAACAACTCAGAGGCTGTCCTCCTCCTCTATACCTGCCTGTGCAATGGCAGTTTCTATTAACCCTGAGGTGAGTGGTATTGCTGCTTCTAGCAGTTGCCATCTACGACTCAATAATTGGTTCATTTTCTGTGTTGTTTGCGTGGCAAATGATCCCCCCCCCCTCTTCCACTTTCCTCATCTCCAGAAGCTCACAGTGTATATAGTTAGAATCAGATTCATAATATTTCTCGTATGGCTGTTGGTACCGTGACTTCAATGTCAGTTCAACCACAGCTTTTAGAGTCGTAGTAGCATCCACCAGAGAATCGGCTGCTGATGTTTTTTTTACTTTTCTCTTACGTGGGGGCTCCTCCTCAGTTAGAAGCTGTTGGCCACTGAGACACACATCTACTTCCTGCTGTTCTTCAGCAGGAGATTGTTGTGTTGTTGTCATTTAATTCTATAAATAGAAAAATGGAGACGATTAGTTACAAATTATATTAAACAAAATAAAATTTATTTTCAAGAGTGGGAGGAAATAGCCAATGATTTTGAACAAAAGTGGAATGTTTACAATACAGTTGAGGCTATGGATGGAAAACATATTCGTATAAAATATCCACAGCCTAGTTGATCACACTGCTGCAACTATAAAGCTTACAACAGCTTGTTGCCGTCTTTTTTGACCTCAGGAAGGCCTATGACACCACCTGGCGCCACCACATTCTGGCTACCACTGCACGGTTGGTGCTTGCGGGGCTCGCTCCCGCTTTTTATACAAAACTTCCTTTCGCTACGCTCATTCAGAGTTCGTGTCGGTACCTCCCTTATCTCACTCCGTATTAGGAGAATGGCGTCCTCTGTTTTTGATCGCTATCGACGGTCTTGCTGCTGCGGTGGGGCCATCCAAATCTTCCTCATTCTATGCCGATGACTTTTGCCTCTATTTCAGTTCTTATGCCATGGGTGTGGCTGAAAGGCGTCTGCAGGGGGCAATCACACAAGCTCAGTCCTGGGCCATGACCCATGGGTTCCAGTTCTCTGCCGCTAAAACCCGGGTCATGCACTTCTGTCGCCGTCGGGCAGTACACCCAGACCCTGAGCTGTATTTGGGTCAGGATTAGCTTTGTGTTGTTCAGACGCACCGTTTTTTAGGTATGCTGTTCGATGCCCGGCTCACGTGGGTCCCACACCTTCAACAGCTGCGGAAGAAGTGTTCCCGCCACCTGAACGTGCTTCGCTGCCTAAGCCATACCGCTTGGGGAGCAGCACGTAATCTCTCCTGCAATTGTACAAGGCTCTAATCCAATCCCGTCTAGATTTTGGCAGCCTGGTATACGATTCTGCAGCCCCTTCTGCACTGCGTGTCTTGGACTCAATACACCATAGTGGCGTACGTTTAGCGACAGGTGACTTCCGCACAAGTCCTGTGACAAGTCTCCTTGCTGAAGCTGGGGTTCCCCCCCCCCCTCCGAATCCGCCGGCAGCAGCTACTGGCTTCGTATGTCGCCCGAATTCATGCCTCACCCGACCACCCGAACTACAGGCTTCTGTTCCCAGCTGCCGTTCTCCCTTCCCCACGACGACGTCCACGGTCGGGTCTCCCGACTACAGTTCGTGTTCGTTCCCTTCTTTCGTCCATCGCATCCCTTCCTATCCCTACCACATTCCGCTACCTTTCTCATACACCTCCATGGTTTGTACCTCGCCTGCAGCTTCGATTAGACTTGTCCGGTGACTCGAAAGCCTCAGTTTCGCCTATGGTCCTTTGTCGTCGATTCCAGGCACTCGTTGATTCTTTCCGTGGTGCAGAAGTAGTATACACCGATGGCTCCCTTGTGGACGGTCGTGTTGGGTACGCTTATGTTC
The DNA here is from genome assembly GCA_026315105.1 of Locusta migratoria. Lineage (NCBI taxonomy): Eukaryota > Metazoa > Arthropoda > Insecta > Orthoptera > Acrididae > Locusta > Locusta migratoria. The sequence continues at coordinate 394,879,505 of CM048745.1, forward strand.
ACGGTGACCATGTTGAGCAGCATTTCTTACCCTGTGGGACTAGTGTTTTCACAGCTGAGCTGGTGGCCATCTCTCGCGCTCTTACACATTTCTGCGACTGTCCTGGGGAGTCTATAGTTATCTGAAGTGACTCCCTGAGTGGCTGAATCGCCCTTGACCAGTTTATGCCACAGCACCATTTGGTTCGGTCCATTCAGGACGCCGTTTTCACTCTTGGCGAGTCAGGCCGTTCGGTGGTTTTCATTTGGACCCCGGGCCACATAGGCATTCCGGGTAACGAACGGGTTGATTGCCTGGCCAAGTAGGCCACCACATCACGGCCCTTAAAGATAGGTCTCCAAGACCAGGACTTCAGACATCAACTGACCCATAAGGTACTGGGGATTTGGACCTCGGAATGGGCGGCCTTGACCGAACCAAATAAGCTGCGCATAGTCAAGCCCACCACAGCCGTGTGGCGATCCTCCCTACGAGCCTCTCATAGGGAATCAGTAGTCATCTGCAGACTACGTATCGGACATACGTGGTTGTCACACGGCCACCTTCTGCGACGAGAGGACCCTCCAACTTGCCGTTGTGGTGCACTATTGACTGTGGTCCACATTCTGGTGGACTGCTTACTTTTAGCCGACTTGACGCACTCTTTTACCTTGCCTTCTGAGCTTCCATTGGTTTTATCAGACGATGCCTCTATGGTAGATCGTGTTTTAGGTTTTATTCGCGCAACTGGCTTTTATTGGTCTATTTAGGGGTGCGGCTTATAAGCCCGCCCTGTCGGGCTTCAACCCCTCCAGAACAATAGGCCGCTGTCATTTTACGGTTTATGACTTGTTTTTCAATTAAGGATTTTAAAGTGTGCAGAGTGGCTGGCTCACCCTGTATCATTCTTGTGATCAGCCAGCCACACGCTTCTGCTGCCTTGTTTTAGTTTTGTCTATTTTGTCAACTCCTGTCTTGTTCATTGTTATATGTCATCATTTTACCATTGTCTGTCTCTCTGTACTAGGATTATACTGGACTTCGAGTACAATGCGACAAAACGGAAACTTTTAAAAGTTAACTCTTAGCTGGGAGCAGGGGACTGATAACCCAGCAGTTGAGTTCCCTTTAAACACCCAACAACAACAACAACATAATTTTGTTTGCACTTGTAGATGTTAGCTACCAGCTTTTGTATGTGGATGTCGGAACTAATGAACGCATTGGTGACGGTAGAGTGTTTGCCAAAAGTAAACTCCGTGAATGCCTTCTTGACACAGCTATTTTGAACATTCCAGAAGGCAGAAAACTGGGAAAAACAAACATCGTCCTCGCAGATGACGCTTTTCCTCTAAGCCACAATATTATGAAGCCCTATCTTCTAAAGTGAATCACAAGGGAAGAAAAGATTGTTAATTACAGATTTTCACGAGGAAGAAGACTTGTAGAAAGTGCCTTTGGCATTCTTGCCAGCCGTTGCAGGATTTTCCTCATTACTATACAGTTACCTACAGAAAACGTGACCTCAATAACATTGGCTGCTTGCACTCTGCATAACTTGTTAACAGAGATAGGAAAACATATGTACACTCGTCAGGAATCCGTGTCTAAAGTAGTTGAAAATTGTACATATCTTGAATCTCGAAGCAGGAAATGCTACCTGTCAGTTGCCAAGCTATCTCTGGTCGCCCAATACACGGAAGAGTAATTAGGGACCAGTTCAAAACATTTTACAATGGGGATGGAAAAGTAGTTTGGCAAGACGACCACATTACGTAAATATATGTCATGAAATACACCCACCTCAAATGTATCTTCAAAGGTGGGTGTCCCTCTGTCACTCCCACTTTCAACATTGCAGACGCTTTCGTCAGCTGTGGTAGTTTGATCTAAAAACTTCAGCATATGAAACCGATAAACCTGTTGCTGGTATCGAGCCTGTGAGCTGCTTCCACTCTTGCTAGCACTCTGACGTCTGTAATAAAAACATTAACAATATTTGTATTTTTGGCACTGTAACTATGTAAATATATATATATTATGTTAACATTTTTGCCTAAATAAATATTTTCAGTGAATTAAATATAGTGACATTATGTACTTTTGTCTTCTCTGCTGCAAAACTGGTGCGGAGGCCATTAATTTTTTTCTTCACGTCTTCTGCGGTGCAACCATTTTTTTTACCTCAGGACTAATAACTTCCGCAATTGTTTTATACCTTTCGGCGTGATGCAGCCGATTCTTGTAATCTGGATGCCGACAGTTGTATAAGGCTTCATGAGCCTCATACAACTGTATTAATTTCGTGGTTGCGGCAAAACACCAGATAATTTTCGCGCTCATCGTTACGTCAAAAACTTCTACCGCGACGCTAGCGTTTCACGCGCTCACATTTCTCAATGCATAAACATAAGACGATCGCTTTCTTTGATCAAATCTTCGAAGATTTGATCAAAGAATCTTTGACGAAAGGCAACTTTCATCAAAGTTACACTGTCCAATTTGCTTTGGCAAAGAAAATTTGATAGTTTAATACCGGCCTAACTACAGGCCTGTTCAGCAGGCGGCTAGCCGAGCACGAGCTGTCCCGGTCGCTCGCCACCTGGGCGCTGAGCGCTCACGGGTAAATGGGACAGTCGGACGGCGCGGCGTTAGGCCAGGCGCACATTGGGACGCAGCTGATACAGGGCAGGGCAGGGCAGCACAGCGAAAGAAACACTTTGCGACACAGTGTCTGCGCATATTGGGAGACAGGTTCTAGCCATTGTCGCACAGTCGTTCCTTGTTGAACCAGTGCACAGTATTTCCTTGCACAGTTATGGGTGCACTCATGAACCTTAGTTCAGAGTCGGATTCTGATGAGGAAATGGACATGCTTATATTAGTATATAATGCTTTATAACGTTAGAAATCAGAGTGGAAAAGCAGTAACATGAAAAGATAAGCACCCATAGCGAATTCGCTTTGACATCAGAGTTTTCTGATACACAGTTCAGAACTACTTCCGTTTAGACCAGAGTCAATTCCACGAGGTTCACAAGCTGATGAGAAAATCTATGTTTTTCGAAGGATGTAATGCCCTATTATAGTTTCTGCCACCGTCATCAAATGGTTGCATCACAACTATTTCCAAAAAAATTAAACTTTATGTTATCTCAATGCCTTCACTTTCCCCAGACCGTATTAGTATTCTTTTTGTAATCTGTGTACTTATTACGTAAACTTTACTGTACGTTACAATAATGACAGAACATCTACAGCGCATTCCATGGATTTTCCTTAAATACATTTGTTTCCCCACAGGTATTTAGCCACAGGAGAGTTAGAAAAGTTCGAATGTTTGTTAAGCTTATGGGACTTAACTAGAGTGTCATCAGTCCCTAAACTTACAAACTACTTATGTACTAACTTATACTAAAGACAATACAAATATCCATGCCCGAGGGAGGATTCAACCTCCAGCGCGAGAGACCGCGGGATCCGCAACGTGGCGCTCCAGACCGCTCGGCTACTCCCACGCGGCTAGAAAAGTATTGCCTACAGCTACAGAATGGGCGATCGAATTGTACCAGATACTGTTAATGCTGCCTCACATGCGATGTGGAACACCATGCATATTTACCACAACCCACAGAACAGACACGGAATACAATCGGAGAATGTTTCGAACAACGATGACAGTTTCCACACTGTATCGAAGCTCTCGACAGAAAGCATATTGTGGTTAAGAAGCCAGCAACCAGTGATTCATCATTCTAAAACTACTGACACAGTATGTAGTGCTGATGGCTACTTTCGATGCAAACTACAAGTTCCTCACTATTGATGTGGGGTCAATGAGCAGGTTGAGCAATGCGAATATATTTTCAAGTATTACGTTGGCAAAGAAGTTGCGGAGACAAAATTTACAGGTACCTCCACATTCTGAACAAGAGCTTCCTTTGATACCTAACGATAGTAGGAGTGTTCTAAGTACTTTCGTTGTGAAAGAGAAGTTTACTGCGTATCTTAGCCGGCCGCGGTGGCCGAGGAGACTGAGGAGCTCCAGTCACGGTCTGCACGGCCACTACGGTCGGGGGTTCGAATCCCCCCTCGGGCATGGATGTTTGTGCCGTCTTTAGTATAAGGTAGTTGATGGGTAGTTTGTAGGTTTAGGGACTGAAGACTCCGTAGTTAAGTCCCATAAGCTTGACAAACATTTGAACATTTGAGTATCTTAACACAGTTGGAAGATCATTTCGGTAAACAGACAGCATTACAAAAGGAAAATACTAGAGAAAACAATTTACATTTTTTACGATTCTAATTTGAATAGACAACTTAGTCATGGACATAAAGTGAATCATGAAAGTAAAGTAATCATGAAAGCACATAGCTTTGATGTTTAACACAATGTACGTGAATGAAACTGAAGTAATAGGGCATAATACGTACCATTCTGCATATCCAGATCTTTTGCAATAGAAACCCAAATTAGTTGTATTAATTTGGTTTTCATATAGTCATTGTGATTGGTATGATACACAACCAGGTTCGGGTGAACTGCATCAATTACGTTTTCCTCATGTCAAACACAGACTCGTGAAAACGCACGGTAAGCAGCTGGAGAAAACTGGCAGCTAGCGGGCAGTGGGGCAGCAAACCCTACCCCCAGCCCAGCAGGTGGCCTGCCTGCCGCCAAAGCTGCGCGGCACTCGCCTGTACGGCAATCTGTGTCCTTGACACTGTGTGGACCAGGCGGAAGCAGCAGCTGCGCTGCCCTGTGCCGACCCTTGAGTTGCTGCATCTAAACGCGGCAGACACAGAAACCTGTGCTGCGCTGCCCTGCCCTGCCCTTCGTCACCTGCGTCTCAATGTGCGCCCGGCCTTACGTAGCGCAGAGGCAGTCCCTGCAGGTGTACGACTGTAGGTAGTAGTTTCGGCGTGGCCCTGCCTGCGAACGTATGTACTTCCTGCACTGCGTTTCAAAATGCCAAATGTTTGTAGAACTTATGGGACTTAACTACGGGGTCATCAGTCCCTAAACTTACAAACTACTTATGAACCAGCTGCTACTAAGGACGACACAAATATCCATGCCCGAGGGGGGATTCGAACCCCCGACCGTAGTGGCCGTGCAGACCGTGACTGGCGCGCCGCAGTGTTTCAAGAGGGGTGAAGCTCATGTTTGTGTAAATCTATGAAAACAGCTCGATGGCAAGGGTCAGGTACTTGAAAGCGAAGGTCTGCCACACCAACAGCATTGAATGACACGTCATTGCTGGATACCTATTTGTTTATGGTATCTGATGGTGTGTCGCGATGCCTGGTGTGCTCGAAAACTCTTAACACGAACAAAAAATTCAATTTACAAAGACATTGCAACACCTTCTACGTAAAAGATTATGGGCACTTGAACGGGGAAGAGCGAGAAGCGGAGCTGCAAAAATTAAAGAACTCTGTTACGTGATGTTACTGAAGTACGTATGTATCCTAAAGAAACGGAGAAATAAACGACTGAATAATTTTCTCCATCATTTTTACTACGAAACTGTATTTTGTTTTTAGGGGGAAGGCTCAACAAATGCATCTTCAAAAAAATGTTCAAATGTTTGTAAAGCTTATGGGACTTAACTACGGGGTCATCAGTCCCTAAACTTACAAACTACTTACGAACTACCTTATACTAAGGACGGCACAAATATCCATGCCCGAGGGGGGATTCGAACCCCCGACCGTAGTGGCCGTGCTGACTGGGACTGGAGAGCCTCAGTCACCTCGGCCACCGCGGCCGGCAAATGCATCTTCAGTGCGGGCAAGTTACCATATTGCTTACCTGATCGCCAAAGCAATTTGCAGTTTCTCTGAAGGAGAGTTTATAAGGACTTTTCTGGTATCTCCAGTTGAGCATATAGCACCTGAGAGACTTGAAAGAGTTCCAGGCTGTTAGTCTCTCTTGTTCAGCAGTTTGTCGTAGAATTCAAGAAATAGCGAATATCATTTCAAATAAGGTATTGGTTCTTGCAAATACGTTTATCGCCTTTTCTTTGGTGCTAGACGAGTCCACAGACGTTTCTGATACCGTTCAGTTGGCGATTTACATTCGCGGTGTAGATAGCAGCATCATCGTCACTCAAGAATTACTGGACTTGGTTCCTATGAAAGACACTACAACAGGGGCAAATATTTGCACTTGTGTGCAAGAGAGCATTGAAAACATGGGTCTGCAATGGAAGAATCTCGATTCTGTGTCTACAGACGGCGCAGCTGCTACGATTGGCCCAAAAATCGTGGCACTTTTACGAGACATGCTAAAACGTTGCTTGTTTCCCATGAGATTTTCGCAACACATTGCATTCTCCACCAAGAGAATTTATGTGCTAAAATTGTTAACATGAGGGGTGTTATGGAAGTTGTGACCCGTACAACAAATTTCATCCGTAGTCATGTTCTCAAACATCGGCAGTTCAAAGGTTTTTTGGAAGACCTCGAAAGTACTTACGGCGATGTGCCGTATCACAGCGAAATACGCTGGCTCAGTCGAGGTAAAGTACTTGAGAGACTTTTTTGAACTACGTGTAGCGATACATCAATATTTTTTTTATTGAAAATTATATCTGCGACGCTTGTCGCTAGCATCCGTTCTCTCTGCCAATAAATCTCTGATTATCCTTGTTTCAAGTTATATCTTCAACTATTTCAAACGATCTGGAGAGAAAACGGAATCGCTTGTCGTCTTTCGTTTTTCTACCTTTGTACTGAGCGGACGTATTTTACTCGACCTCCATAATCATGTAAGTGTGAGCTCTGGTTAGCACCCTTTTACTTAATAAACTTTAACTTTCATTTGGAATTCCTGTTTCATTTAAATAATGACTATTTCTCCCCATCTTTCATTTAATTGATTTATTTTCAGCAATATTAGTAAATTGATGCTTGGTCATTGTTGCCTATTGTCTCATGATGACAAAAGAATGCAAAATTTATTTACTCTCATTTTGTGTTAAACATTGAATTCAATGCCTGCAAGATATCTTCATTCTGTTAAAAGCAAAGTCCGATAATTTCTTTAACTTTCGATAATCACAGTGATCAAAATTACACACAGTCTTAAAACTTTAATAATTAATAGTCATGAAACCAAGCATCAGTTTACGAGAACGAAGATATTAATCAATTCATACAGGTTCAACTGCAGTGTCACGGCTTCCACCAATGAATGCATACCAGGTAACTTATTCCGCTATTTTCTTATGTAATGGTGCTTTCTGGTGTTGTCGTAATTTTTAAATTACATTGCTACTGAGAACTGATAACAATTTCAAAAATTAATATTCATTGCAGATCTTACAGTTAGTTAAATTTCAATTCCGATTTTCAACTTTCATCTTGTGACAACACCAGCGATAAAAAAAAAAAAAAAAAAAAAAAAAAAGGAACATTACATAAGAATTGGCGACCGTGACAGGACTTCGATTCGTTGTAAAAAAATTGTAATTTTATGTGAATTAATTATACCTTTGTTTGAAATTTTTTAATATTTGTAATCATTCACCAATGTATGACATCTAATCTGCATAATGTGTTTATTTTTCATGAACAACTGCTGACCGATTGTGACGTGAAAATCATAATTACTACCCGGAGAATAATAAAATAAAAATTTGGAGCCATACCCGATCACGAGAAATTCAACAGCAGCCAACAATGAAAATTGTAACACAGGTAAGGACAGACTTATTATTTCGCTTATTTGGTGCTTTCTACTTCCTCTTAGTCTTTGCAAGTACGCAATTTCACATTCAGTACCTCATTCTATTAGCAAAAATCTATTTTTAAAATTTCTTTTGTAGTGAGATATTTATTTTAAATCACAAGTTGGAAAAATGGCCAACATGGCTGCTAAATCGATATAACAAAGCGATCCTCGCTTGTCTCTCACTCGAAGCGTCTCGCATGCGTGTGACGAATATTAATAGTGATTTAATTGTTTCTCAACAGTGCTGATAAAAGAAATTTTTTTGCGTGTGAAGTGTGTAGGTTCCCCACACTATTCCAAATTTATTAGTATGGTTAAAATCCGTAGACAAATTACTACAATGGAGTCAGAACAAAACACTAATGTTTCACAGCCCGCGCAAAATGTTGAAAATAATGTGGCTGCGAGATCAGTTGAAATGATTCCACACATAGTGGAGGAAAATCTTGCAATCACATCACACGTAACAGATTTTCCCACACAGACAGTACACCAATCTGAAAATCCGCAAGAAGATTGGTTAAAACGATTTGAGATATTATTTGCTAGCATGTCGCAACAGATGAATAATTTGCAAGCATCTACGAATGCTATACATGCGAACATGTCGCAACAAATTAACAATTTACAAACATCTACACATGCTACAAACAATCAGATTTCAGGCTTGACCGATCAGATTAATCATTTACAGGCCAACACGAAACATGATTTAGAGCAGTTGCAAAATTCCACCAAGCAACAATTAGACAGAGTAGAGGAACAGGAAAATCAAATCGCGGCTCAAATGATAACTCGGGATGAATTTGAGTCGAGATTTAAAAATCTAGAATCAGTACAACAAAATTTACCCTCAATTATTTCTGAGGAAGTAAACAAACAGATAGACGCACAGATACTCAAAGTCGAACAGGCTATCAATGGTAAGTTTTCTGAAGTACAAAACAAAGTAGTGGATCAAATCATGGACACAGTAGATGCAAAAATCTCTTCTGTAGTCGATGATGTAACTAATTGTAAAGAAACCGTTAAAACATTACCAACAGCTATCGACAGTCTCACACAGAATCTTACACAGCTTAAAATTCAACAAGAAAACTTGGAAACAACTGTTACGAGAATTACGAGTCAGACAGAAAACATAGTCAAAGAAAATCATGATAGGGTACAACAATTTTTATCTAATACAGAAGCGAAGTTGAATGAAAAGATAGACGCAGAATTAACCACTGTAATTCAAGACGTAGCTACTAAAGTGTATGAAAAACATGGAAATACTGTTAAAACTTTACAAAAAGATCTTACAGACGTGAAATCAATTTTAAATACACAGATGACACAATCTAGGCCAAATGAACCTGTGACAAATGTGTTCCATGATTGGAAATCTCCCAGAACTGCAACAAATATTCCAAGCTCTCCATATAATCCGGGTACATCTAACAATTTGACGTCAGACAGGACGCAGACTGACTTTTGCTTGACGACCTCTAATGACCTTGATCGACTCTAATGACCCCCCTCTTATTCACCACGAAATCATGCTACTGCCGAAGAACTTGACGAAAGTATGATAAAGCACCACCAATTTCAAATCTTTATTAATGAGAAACGTACTGTGCACCCAGTCATTTTCCAGCAATCTTTTAGAGGTTTATTACCTGAATCGAGGTCCAAAAAAAGAAAGATAAGATTTGTTGTCGGATACATTCAAGGTGAAGCGGGAATCTGGGCTGCAGAAGCCCTACAGAGTTGTGAAACTTATGGTGAGTTCGAACGGGCATTTTTAGCCACCTTTTGGTCACCTGCTGTGCAAGAAAGGTTTCGAAATGAAGTTTATAATCCGCAACCTTTCAATGAACGAAACGGGAGTCTGCGGAGATATTTCGAGAAGTACGTAAACAAAGCTAAATTCTTTGATGACCCCCTCCCGCACAGGGAAGTACTACGCGTATTAATAAACAAATTGCCTACACGGTTGCGGTTGCAACTAGCACACGTTTCAACACAAAACTTAGAAACTTTTCTCACTGAGGTGGACACACTAGATTCAATCTTTGAAGATGACCGAGCAAGAAATAATAGTTACAGGTACGGTAACGCAAATAATTACTTCAACTATCCTAGTAATCAGCTGATTCATGTCAGCCAGCCGCAGCCTTATAATCAAAACATGTCACGCCCTCCACAGATGTTACCGCAACAGTCATTTATTAGCAATACCGGACAGCCGCAAATGCAACAAGTGACTAGTGGAGTAAACAGTGGAAACGCAGTACGAAACGTACCTAACGGCGGTCAGTATTACCCACGCCGTCGTGACAACAGATTTAATCCGGGCTACCTCAATCACAATAATAATAATTTCAATAACAATGCAGCTACTTTCCCTAACCAATATAATGGTAACACACAACCGCTCTGGCGTAATGGAAACTACTACAATAATAATAACAGAAACAGAAATTTTTTTCCAAACAATTACGGTAATCAACAAATTCCGAACTTTTCTACTACACCTGCACAACAACCAAATGTCAATCAAATACCAGTAGCAACGATGACGACTGACAGTACAGATCAAACAAACTGGACACAAAATGAATCGACCGTGTCTATAACTGACGTGACAGAGACTTTAAATCGACCTCAAAGACATTCTAATGGGACGCAGACGTCAAACTAAATCGGCTCGTGTCTGGCCCTCCGACATTGAGCGACCGAGGCAGTGAGGGCACAATTCTCACAGTAAATATGCTGCGTTACAATAAAGGAATCGATATCAGGGAAGAGCTACTCCAGGAACAAACACAACAAAACAAAGTACCTATAGTTGCCTATCAAGCACACATCTTAATAACAGTAGTTGACACTGTAGCAGCTGTTAATGTATTGTCTTACAGTCTATTTAAACGCATAAACAACATTCAGAGGTTACCTACCTTTCCTGTACAGAACTGCAAAATCATTGGTGCAGTAGGTGCAAAATCTAAGCCAGTTAAGTTACAAACACTTGTTCAACTACAAATCTGTGATGAAATTGATACTTGCTCATTCCTTGTAGTAGATGCTGTCATAGAAGACTGTATACTTGGTTTAGAATATCTTCAAAGTCGAGAAGCAAAATTAGATTTTAAGGAAGGTAAATGTTATTTGACAGTAAACCACTGTGTCTGTATTTTGAATCTGACTAAGAAGGAAGTGACACCAAGAAAATCTTGTAACTCTGTTAGGTTGAAGCAAGTCACTGTTAATCAAATGCAATTTGAAAATTATACTAGTATTCAGGAATCTGAAAATGAATCTCTTGAATCTATAGTTCAAAAGGTTAACGAATCCACTGATGCTACAGATAGTCAGAGACAACAACTTCTCCACTTGCTACACAAGTACATACGAGTATTTGACAAAAGGCCAGGCGTAATTAGGACATATCAGTATAACATGCAAGTTAAGCCTCATGAAGCATTCTGTAGGCAAACATATTCTATACCTTGGGCAAAACAACCAGCTGTCAAAGCAGAAATTAACCGTATGCTTAGATGGAACATAATAGAACCTTCAATGTCACAGTATTCCAGTCCTCTTCTTGCAATTTTTAAATCAGATGGGTCTGTTCGTCTTGTGCTTGATGCACGTCAAATCAATAAGATTATCATTCCAGTTAGAACTAGGCCAGAAAACTTAGAAGAACAGCTTCAGAAGTTCTATGGAGTCAAATATCTATCAAGTTTTGATCTTAGAGCATCATATTGACAGGTTCCTATAACAGAAGAGTCTCGTAAATATACTGCCTTCATTTTCTCAGGACGATCGTACCAATTTAAGGTACTGCCTTTTGGTCTAAATGTGAGTTCTGGTGTCTTTATCACAGCACTTGATACAGTACTTGGTCCGGAATTACTAGATAATATTACAGTGTACGTTGATGGCATACTTGTTGCTACTTCTACTTGGGAAGAACATGTCATCCTACTTGAAGGAGTGTTAGATAAATTTCTGTCATCTGGAGTAACTGTCAACTTGAAAAAGTCTAAGTTTGTTAAAACTGAAATCAAATTTCTTGGGCACATTATCTCACCCACGGGCATTGTTCCTGACCCTGAAAAAATTAAAGCAATTCAAAATTTTCCTGCACCTCGCAATAGGAAGCAATTAAAAGCCTTCTACGGTTTATGTTCATTTTTTCGGCGCTTTGTGCCACAACAACTACTCAATAGTACTGCTCTTCTTTCGCTTCTTCGAAAAAACAACCCTTGGAATTGGACAGAACAGTGTCAGCAAGACTTTGACAAAATTAAACATGCCCTTGTTAACTCAGACATATTAAACCACCCTGACATGTCACAGGATTTCTGTATTGTTACGGACTCGTCAAATTTTGGGGTTGGGGCGTGTCTGTTCCAAATTTCAAATAATCTGGATCCACAGTCCCTAAAAGTCATAAGTTTTGCTAGTCGCACGCTCACTGAGTGCGAACGTCGATATTCAACCACAGAGTTAGAACTTCTTGCAATTGTTTGGGCATTCAAAAAGTTTCATCATTATATCTTTGGTAAACATACAAGAGTCTTCTGTGATCATCAGGCACTTAGCTTTTTGATGTCATGCAGACTATTACACAATAGATTAGCCAGATGGGCCATGATACTACAAGAATACGATTTTGAAATTGAACACATTAAAGGATCAGATAATGTTATAGCTGATGCACTTTCCAGACTTCCCCAGGGTTTACCAGAATTTGAAGACTACCTTGAGTCAAACACAGAGTTTAAGATAATTCTCATGAAGGACATGGAATTTAGAACATATTATTTAGATATGTGCAAAAACATGCAGGTATTACAGCAAGCAGATGACAGGTGGAGGAAAATTATCACACAAATTACAGACAAGTCAGATGCACATCTAAATCAACACTACAAAGTCTACAAAGGAGTACTTTTCTTTCGTAGACATGTACAATCGCAACTCTGGTGTGTTTGCATACCTGCTACATATGAAAAATCTCTGATTTGGCACACTCATAGAGTTTGGGGACACTTTGGCGCACTAAAGTGTCTCCGTAAGCTTAAGCAATACTGTTATTTTCCGAATATGTCACGAAAAATCCATTACACATTGAAATCCTGTTTAATCTGTCAGAAATGCAAGCCTAACAATCAGTCAAACAAGATGCCGCTTCATACTATCTTGCCATATAAACCTGTTCAATTAGTTTCAATTGATACTGCAGGACCTCTTCCGATTGGACGCGGAGGCGTCAAACACATTCTTGGCATCTATGATGTGTTTTCAAAATTTGTGAAGTTATACGCCTTAAAAACTACTACCGCAAAAGCAGTGATTCGGCGCCTGGAGCGCGACTATTTCCCTTTTGTCGGGAAGCCGACGACAATTCTGTCCGACAATGCAAAAACTTTCACATGTCAAGCGTGGAAAGATTTCATTCATAAAAATTACCTGAATCACATTCTCATTTCACGTTACAATCCTTCTGCCAATCCAATGGAACGCATGTTCCGTGAATTAAATCGCTTCATCAGAACATATGCTTCCAACAAACAAACATCCTGGGTTGAATATATTGGACTATTTGAGCAAGTGGTTAACAACCTACCTTTGTATTCTACACCTTATACACCCACCGATTTAGTTTTACAAACCAAAGAGACAAACGAATGGGTAAAACCGATACCAAAATTTCCCCGAGGTGACGTAACACTGGACGAAAAGGTAAGACAAATATTAGTAGCCCTAACTGATGCAGCTATAAAAAGAAAAGCCTACTATGATAAGCAGATGAAAAGAACACAAACATTTAATATCGGAGAACTAGTACTTCTGCGAAATCATCCTAAACCATCAGCTATCTTAAAACGTAATAAAAAGTGGCGACATCTATTTTCTGGACCCTTCAGAATTGTTCAAATTCCGCACGAGGGAAGTTATTTATTATCTACAGTACACTCGGGAAGAGTGAGAGGTTTATATCCACACAAGCATTTGAAAAAGTTCTATGCTTAGATTTTAAGCTGATCACAAAAATGATAAATATGACACCTAGTTCCTAGTGAATAAGTAAAACATTCACAGATCCAAGGAGAATAAGCTGAACAAAATATTTTTTTCTCTTACAATGTTGCGTAATGGACAACAAATATTAACTGACGGTGTAACTGTTCTCATGTCAAACACTTAGCAAATAACACAGATTAATTATGTTTAATACAACATAAAACACTTACTATGGGCATTAATTATTATAATTATTAGTATAAGTATAAGAGAATATTTATGACGATGAAAATGAATATATGGAGCAAATGATTTATTTTAGTACGATGGATCTGAAGTAGGAGACTTTTTTTATGAAAGAAATGTAGTGATAAGGATATATTAATGTTTTGTTTGCCCAACGGCTCCTAATACGAGCCACACATACACACACATATACACACACACACACACACGCACGCACGCACGCACACACACAAACACACACACACACACACACACACACACACACACACACAAATCCAAACAATGTCGCTATACGAGACATGATAACGTAACGTATTTGCAGTCAGCTATATTTTCAAAGTCAGTAAAAATGATTTGAAGTTTTATAAGCCACTAGGAACCTGTAGATTAATGATGATCAGCTGACAGCTAACACACATGTCAACAACTGTGCAATTTATTTAAGAGGGAACATATGACCTTTAAAGACATCTAAGTTTATTGAACAATTCTAGTTATGTATTGTGGGACAAAAATTTCTTAAAAATTACACAAGACTTTATGCTGATGCTTATGAGCTTGGCAGTAATTAAGATAACAGTGTCATTACGATGTTGCGTCAATACTACTATTTACATATCAAAACATTTGCAACAGATATGAAATATTTTGAACAACATTACAAGCTGATGTGTCAGAAGCGTTCACTAATTGAAAAATCAATCTTTAGACTAAACAACCTTTAGTATAAGCAGTAGTTTAAGTCTTCTTTTTCAGCTGACGACGTGCACGAGAATTGTGTGCCTGCCAACGGTAAGAAGATCGACAACTCAACATCAAAATGACGGAGGAGGCACACACACATATATATTATATGACTATTATTTTGTTTTCAGACACTTTAAACACACACGTACAACACGACGATTGAAAATATTAGACACGTAGCATGATGTTTCTAGACTACAGACACGTTGTATTTAAAACAGAAAATCTAAACTACACATTTCATTTCTGAAAAGGGAAGAACAGGCAATAGCAGGTCAGACCGCATGCAAAACTTAAAGCAAAGTGAGAGAGAAGCATGGAGTGCTTTGCTATGAGAGACTTTAGAATATTTTAGTTTGACGTAATATTTTATTATAATAATAATAATATAAATGGTAATTTTTGCAAATGATGGATTGATGTGCTGAATTTATGTTGTGTACTATTTTAGAGAGACTTCTCTAACTATAATGCTGTTTTTCTCTCTCACTCGATCTTTATTCTGAATGCTATTTAGCCCGAATCTATGCACCAAATTAGCTGATGAGTCTGACCTTGCCTGTGTCAACAAAATTTGCATTACCTGTTTAAAAGAAAAGAACCATCCCAAATTTATACGCTAACTGCTAATGTTGTATGACAGACTTCACCTCCCATTTTAGTACTGACAAAATCCGATATTAAAAATTCCAAAGATCCATTTCTCAATCTATGTTGTTGTTGTGGTCTTCAGTCCAGAGACTGGTTTGATGCAGCTCTCCACCCTACTCTATCCTGAGCAAGCCTTTTCATCTCCTCATAAGAACGACAACCCACATCCACTTGAATCTGCTTACTATACGCGTCTCTTGGTCTCCCTCTGCGATTTTTACCCCACACACTTCCCTCCAACGCTAAATTCACAATTCCTTGATGTCTAAGAATGTGTCCTACCAATCTATCCCTTCTTTTAGTCAAGGTATGCCAGAAATTTCTTTTCTCCCCAATTCGGTTCAGTACCTCCTCATTAGTTACGCAATCCACCCACCTAATCTTCAGCATTCTTCTGTAGCACCACATTTCAAAAGCCTCTATCCTCTTTCTGTCCACACTGCTTATCGTCCATGTTTCACTCCCATACAAGGCAACACTCCATACAAATGCCTTCAGAAAGGACTTCCTTAGGCTTAAATCAATATTCGATGTTAACAAATTTCTCTTTTTCAAAAACGCCTTTCTACCCATTGCCATTCTGCATTTTATATCATCTGTACTGCGACCATCATTTGTTATTTTACTGCCCAAGTAACAAAACTCATCTACCTCCTTTATTGTTTCGTTACTTAATCTAATTCCTTCAGCATCACCTGATTTTCTTACACTGCACTCCATTACCCTTGTTTTACTCTTGTTAATGTTCATCTTATATGCACCTTTCAGCACACTGTCCATTCCGTTCAATTGCTCTTCCAGGTCCTTTGCTGTATCTGACAGAATTACTATGTCATCGGCAAAACGCAATGTTTTTAATTCTTCACCCTGAACTTTAATTCCTTCTCCAAATTTCTCCTTGCTTTCCTTTATAGCTTGCTCAATGTACAAATTGAACAACATTGGGGAAAGGCTACAACCCTGTCTTACTCCCTTTCCAACCAATGCATCCCTTTCATGCCCTTCAACTCTGACAACCGCTGTCTGGTTTTTGTACAAGTTGTAAATAACCTTACGTTCCCTATATTTTACTCCTGCTTGCTTCAGAACTTGAAAGAGTTTATTCCAATCAACATTGTCAAAAGCCTTCTCCAAATCTACAAAAGCTAGAAATGTTGGTTTGCCTTTTCTTAATCTATCTTCTAGGATAAGCCGTAATGTGAGTATTGCCTCCCGTGTTCCTACATTTCTCCTGAACCCAAACTGATCTTCCCCGAGGTCGGCTTCTACCAGCTTTTCCATCCTTCTGTATATAATTCGTGTTAATATTTTGCAACCATGACTTATTAGACTGATGATTCTGTAGTTTTCACACCAGTCTGCACCCGCTTTCTTTGGAATGGGGATTATGACATTTTTCTTAAAGTCTGAGGGTACTTCTCCTGTCTCATACATCTTACGCACCAGGTGAAACAGGTTTGTCATGGCTGGTTCTCCCAGAGACTTCAGTAGCTCTGAGGGAATATCATCTACTCCAGGGGCCTTGTTTCGACTTAGGTCTTTCAGGGCTCTGTCACATTCTTCTCTCAATACAGTATCTCCTATTTCATCATCATCTACATCCTCTTCCCTTCCTACAATAGTGTCTCGAAGTTCATTTCCTTTGTAGAGCCCCTCTATATATTCTTTCCACCTTTCAGCTTTCCCTTCTTTGCTGAGAACTGGTTTTCCATCAGTGTCCTTGATATTCATAGAGCTGTTTTTCTTATCGCCAAATGTTTCTTTTATTTTCCTGTAGGCTGTATCTATTTTTCCCCTATTTATACAGTCTTCTACATCCTTGCATTTGCCTTCTAGCCATTCCTGCTTAGCCATTTTGCACTTCCTGTCAATCTCATTTCTTAGTCGTGTGTACTCCATTTTGCCTGTTTCATTTACTGCATTTTTATACTTTCTCCTTTCATCGATTAAATTTAGTATCTCCTGTGATATCCAAGGATTCTTTGTAGGTCTTGCCTTCCTACCTATTTTGTCCTCTGCTGCCTTCACTATTTCATCTCTCAATTTTACCCATTCCTCCTCAACTGTTTTATTTTCCCCTGTTTCTGTCAATTGTTGCCTGAAGCTCCCTCTGAAATTCTTAAGAACTTCAGGTTCCTTCAATCTATATAAAAAAAAAAAAAATAAATAAATAAATCTGACATATCCAATGTGGTGATATGAATGCTTAATGACGAACCTTTAAGCTCAATAATAAAAAGATTATGATGAATAATATTGCTGAAAACAAGGACCCCACTACCGACCTCTGACATGAACATAGGCCGCGACTTATTGTACAATGCACTATATTGTCTAAAAAAACTATAATGATGACTAAATAATAACCAAAAACGATATAATGTGGCTTGTATGTCATTTGAAAATTTATGAACTCTATTAATGACTAGTATTTCAGAATAATTTGTCACTGTATATAACCTTTGTAAATAGTAAAGTAACGATAGGTTAATATGAACTGTATAAAATCCAGAAGATATGTGTAGAACGTGATAAAACGAACTGAAAGGACAGTGATACTACTGTGAGTTATTAGTGACAGAAAACTTTAAGTGAAAAAACTATCCACACAAACAGTGTTTGTATTCACAAAACTAGGACGCATTTATAGTCAAAGTGCGCGACAGAAGTCTATGCCTTCATGAACATATTAATTAATTAGTGAAGTGATTTTGTCATTGACAATAGTGAGCTCGGACTACAAAAGGTAGCACTCGCATAATAAATTAAAGTGATAAGTGAACGTGTAGACTGATAAGTACTTGACTATATGTATATCTGCATTATGGTTGTGGACACTTAAATAGTGTGGTCTGAAATAAACCGCAAAAACTTGTTACGTGCGGCATACCGACATAAACAGTCATGATAAAAAATCGTGCAGTGAAGTGACTTTCGAAGTGCATATACGAAGTCATGGCTATTCGTATATATTTGCATACGAAGTCGTAGGTCTTATCTCAGTTAATGGACTTTAAGGCAGCTGAGATGACAGCCTAAAAATAAATGAAGAAAGCACAGCAAGTAAGCGGACCTAACCACCTTAATATAAATAATTAGGTGCTCACCGCGCTGCGACGATCTTCACTATGAACTGTTATGGATGAATCTTCTACTCTGGAAGAAAGATGAAAAACACACGCGAAAACACAAAGTCGGCGAGTTATGTGCTGTACGCAATGCTCGCGAGGTTGCCGCTGCCACATTTGAACGAACACTGCTGAAGCTGGCCAGCGGCAGAGTTGCCAGGTTTTTCCATTGCTCTGTCGCCAAATTTTAAACAAAAAGTAGCCAAAATATCGCCATCTTTTCATTAATAAAATGCCAAAATATAACCATCTTTTCATCAGTAAAAATAGCCAAGTATGGCAAACTTTAATCTGTTAACATTATTATGCTGTGGTAATTATGGAATGTTACTCGACAATAATAATCCTGAAAGTCAGGGAGTAAGCTGGTTACTGAGTAAAAAGTAACACAAACTGTGGCACTCTCACATTCACAGACATCAGACTGAACTTTCCAAGGAAACTCATACTTCACAGAAACATTTATCTGAGTCCATCTAAGAAGTGAACCCAGACACACCACCAACTGACAATGAGGCCAGTTAAAATATTGTCACATTGTAAATATAATAGAGAGACTCTGGAGATTCAGTTACATTTAACTATCACATTTATTAATTTCATAACTTATAAAAATTACAACACAACACTGTTCAAGAATCATTCTATCAAACTTACAAAGGGGATGTTCTCATGCATAGTTTCGATTACCAATCACTTTCTTCTTCTTAAAAATAAACTCCCATGAACCACAGACATTGCCGAGGTGGGGTGGCTTGCGTGCCTCAACGATACAGATAGCCGTACCGTAGGTGCAACCATAGCGGAGGGGTATCTGTGGAGAGGCCAGACAAACGTGTGGTTCCTGAAGAGGGGCAGCAGCCTTTTCAGTAGTTACAGGGGCAACAGTCTGGATGATTGACTGAGCTGGCCTTGTAACATCAGCTAATGTGGCTTTGCCACACAGCTACTGCGAACGGCTGAAAGCAAAGGGAAACTACAGCCGTTACCTTTCCGAGGACATGCAGCTCAACTGTATGAACATATGAGGATGGCATCGTCTCGGGTAAAATATTCCGGAGGTAAAATAGTCCCCCATTCGGATCTCCGGGCGGGGACTACTCAGGAGGATGTGATCATCAGGAAAGACAATACTGGCATTCTACGGGTCGGAGCGTGGAATGTTAGAGCCCTTAATAGAGTAGGAAAATTAGAAAATTTATAATGGGAATTGGATAGGTTGAAGTTAGATATAGTGGGGATTAGTGAAGTTCGGTGGCAGGATGAACAGGATTTCTGGTCAGGTGAGTACAGGATTATAAATACAAAATCAATTGGGGGTATCACAGGAGTAGGATTGATAATGAATAAGAAAATAGGAATGCGGGTAAACTACTATGACCAGCACAGTGATCGCATTATCGTCGTCAAGGTAGATACGAAGCCAACACCGACAACAGTAGTACAGGTTTATATGCCAACTAGCTCTGCCTATGATGAGGAAATCGAAGAAATATATGAGGAGCTAAAGGAAACCATTCAGACAATTAAGGGAGAGGAAAACTTAATTGTTATGGGAGACTGGAATTCGGTAGTAGGACAAGGAAGGGAAGGGAAGATAGTAGGTGAATATGGTCTGGGCAAAAGGAATGAAAGAGGAAGTCGCCTGGTAGAATTTTGCACGGAACATAATTTAGTTATAACAAACACCTGGTTCAAGAATCACAAAAGGTTGTATACGTGGAAGAGACCAGGAGACACCGGGAGATACCAGATAGATTTTATAATGGTAAGACATAGATTTCGGAACCAGGTTTTACAGTGTAAGACATACCCAGGGGCAGATATAGACTCTGACCATAACTTGTTGGTTATGAACTGTAGGCTGAATCTGAAGAAACTACAAAAAGGTAGGAAAATAAGGAGATGGGACCTGGATAAATTGAAGGAACCTGAGGTTCTTACGAATTTCAGAGGGAGCTTTAGGCAACAATTGACAGAAACAAGGGAAAATAAAACCGTAGAGGAGGAATGGGTAAAATTGAGAGATGAAATAGTGAAAGTAGCAGAGGACAAAATAGGTAGGAAGGCAAGACCTACAAAAAATCCTTGGATATCACAGGAGATACTAAATTTAATCGATGAAAGGAGAAAATATAAAAATGCAGTAAATGAAACAGGCAAAATGGAGTACAGACGACTAAGAAATGAGATTGACAGGAAGTGCAAAACGGCTAAGCAGGAGTGGCTAGAAGGCAAATGCAAGGATGTAGAAGAATGTATAAATAGGGGAAAAATAGATACAGCCTACAGGAAAGTACAAGAAATATTTGGAGATAAGAAAAACAGCTCTATGAATATCAAGGACACGGATGGAAAACCAGTTCTCAGCAAAGAAGGGAAAGCTGATAGGTGGAAAGAGTATATAGAGGGGCTCTACAAAGGAAATGAACTTAGAGACAGTATTGTAGGAAGGGAAGAGGAAGAAGATGAAATAGGAGATACTGTACTGAGAGAAGAATTTGACAGAGCCCTGAAAGACCTAAGTCGAAACAAGGCGCCTGGAGTAGATGATATTCCCTCAGAGCTACTGAAGTCTCTGGGAGAACCAGTCATGACAAAATTGTTTCACCTGGTGTGTAAGATGTATGAGATAGGTGAAGTACCCTCAGACTTTAAGAAAAATGTTATAATCCCCATCCCTAAGAAAGCAGGTGCAGACAGGTGTGAAAACTACAGAACCATTAGTTTAATAAGTCATGGCTGCAAAATATTAACGCGAATTATATACAGAAGGATGGAAAAACTGGTAGAAGCCGACCTCGGGGAAGATCAGTTTGGGTTCAGGAGAAATGTAGGAACTCGGGAGGCAATACTCACTTTACGGCTTATCCTAGAAGATAGATTAAGAAAAGGCAAACCTACATTTCTAGCTTTTGTAGATTTGGAGAAGGTTTTTGACAATGTTGATTGGAATAGACTCTTTCAAGTTCTGAAGCAAGCAGGAGTGAAATATAGGGAGCGTAAGGTTATTTACAACTTATACAAAAACCAGGCAGCGGTTGTCAGAGTTGAAGGGCATGAAAGGGATGCAGTGGTTGGGAAGGGAGTGAGACAGGGTTGTAGCCTTTCTCCAATGTTATTCAATTTGTACATTGAACAAGCTTTAAAGGAAAGCAAGGAGAAATTTGGTGAAGGAATAAAAGTTCAGGGGGAAGAATTAAAAACATTGCGTTTTGCCGACGACATAGTAATTCTGTCAGATACAGCAAAGGACCTGGAAGAGCAATTGAATGGAATGGACAGTGTGCTGAAAGGTGCATATAAGATGAACATTAACAAGAGCAAAACTAGGGTAATGGAGTGCAGTGTAAGAAAATCAGGTGATGCTGAAGGAATTAGATTGGGGAACGAAGCAATAAAGGAGGTAGATGAGTTTTGTTACTTGGGCAGTAAAATAACAAATGATGGTCGCAGTACAGAGGATATAAAATGCTGAATGGCAATGGGTAGAAAAGCGTTCTTGAAAAAAAGAAATTTGTTAACATCGAATATTGATTTAAGCCTAAGGAAGTCCTTTCTGAAGGCATTTGTGTGGAGTGTTGCCTTGTATGGAAGTGATACATGGACGATAAACAGTGCGGACAGGAAGAGGATTGAGGCTTTTGAAACATGGTGCTACAGAAGAATGCTGAAGATTAGCTGGGTGGATCGCGTAACTAATGAGGAGGTACTGAACAGAATTGGGGACAAAAGAAATTTCTGGCATACGTTGACTAAAAGAAGGAATAGATTGGTAGGACACATTCTTCGACATCAAGGAATTGTGAATTTAGCATTAGAGGGAAGTGTGTGGGGTAAAAATCGCAGAGGAAGACCAAGAGATGGATACAGTAAGCAGATTCACACAGATGTAGGTTGCCGTTCTTATGTGGAGATGAAGAGGCTTGCTCAGGATAGGGTATTGTGGAGAGCTGCATCAAACCAGTCTCCGGACTGAAGACCACAACAACAACAATAACAACAAAAACAAATATTTACAAATGTTAAGAAAATCATTATAACATTTTGAGGTGAGGTAATTTATAACAATGCACTAAGCAATCCATACTTTGAGGTAAGATGGACTTTAATTCGTAATAATGCGTCATGATACACTGATAACTCAGCCATGAGAACGACTGGGAAATCACCACGTGTTCTCCATCGACAATTACGCTCTGCAAACCATTGTTAACCACCGTGAATTGCGTAGCAAAGGGCTCGCTTCACAGTAGCAGTTGTTACGAATTTCTGTTGTGTTGACTTATGGAACGTGGAAAAAAATTACTGTTTGAATGTCTCCTTGCATTCTGTATTTTTTATATAATCTTATCCTCATGTTCTAAGCGGGAGTCATACAAACGGTGTTGTAGTATACTTCGAGATATCGTTTAAAGCCTGTTCTCGAACCATCGTAAGTAGGGTACATGAGGCAGTTTACGTCTATCTTCAAAACTCTGTAAGCTGAGTTTGTTTACATATCTGGGACACTCCCCCACACATACATGATACTTGAAAACATTTGTGCCAACTTGTGTAGGTTGATTACTTTTCCCCAGCATTCTACCGAAGTTTAGCCGGTATCATTCACGCAATGTCTAAAGAGTGATTGCTTTACATTCGTTGTATTTGAAGTAAAATAAAATAGCCATTAAGTCGCCAACCAATTCCTTTAATAGCCAAATTTAATCGCCAGTCGCCAGACAGCTAGAATGGCTACTATTATAAGAAAAAGATAGCCAAGAATGTGAAAAATCGCCACACCTGGCAACCCTGGCCAGCGGTAGAAATTTATTCATTGTTGACGCTTGACTGTTACGTCACGCAACCAATGGCGATCCCGCCGTGTGAAAATTCAAACTACCACTGTGAATGGTTTCAAAATAAACAAATGTATCTAACATTTGTATAATGAACACAGCGAAAACCGCCTCAACGGCATTTCCCAATCAAAGAACTGTGCTATGATACGTACAAAGAATACCCTATGTCAGAAAAATAAACAACTTAAATTCGCTAAAATGTAACATCCAGTTACCAATGCCTGTACATATTTTTTAAATGTCTATATGCATATATGTGTGAATTAGTACGTAAGTCTTAGTAAATAATTTCATGAACGATTAAAGCTCCCACAGTGAGCCAAAGAAATTTTTTTTTTTAATTTACGTAATATGTTAATTATAAGTCTTGGTAAAGTCATAAACTGAACATATGCCTTGTATATAATTTATTTTCCATTAATGAATTTATGTCAAGAATGGGCATATGTTCATGTCAGTTGGTTGCGATATTTGCTATTAAAATCAAAGCTCACACTTACATCCGTTCGCTAAAAACTATAATAGTACTGAAACACTCAACTGAATAAAACAGAAATAAACTCATTCAGTAATCAAATCGGCCTGCCGCCTTGCACCGCGTCGCCGCCGCACCGCCACGCCCACCGGTCAACAATCCGGGCGCGCTGGGGACCGCTCGCTGCACCGTTGGTCCGACCATCGACTCTTCACATTGTACAATTTGAATATGAGATAAAAAAATTAATGAAAATTGTTAAAAACATTAAAAAACTATATATATATATATATATATATATATATATATATATATATATATATATATATATATATATAAAGGAAAAAGACACAACTGTAACTTCTAATCTCATATCTAGTGGGCTCACACAGTCTTAAAAAAAAAATTGTATAACAAGAAATTATATAACAAGAAATTTATGATGTCTTTGAGTAGGAAATGCGCATTTGCCAACTCTAAGCCAGAGGGGGCAAATGTAGCGATACATTAATATTTTTTTTATTGAAAATTATATCTGCGACGCTTGTCGCTAGCATCCGTTCTCTCTGCCAATAAATCTCTGATTATCCTTGTTTCAAGTTATACCTTCAACTATTTCAAATGATCTGGAGAGAAAACGGAATCGCTTGTCGTCTTTCGTTTTTCTACCTTTGTACTGAGCGGACGTATTTTACTCGACCTCCATAATCATGTAAGTGTGAGCTCTGGTTAGCACCCTTTTACTTAATAATAATATGGTTACGACGTACGACTTTATCAATTTGCATTTCGTCCTAAAACAGCATTCGTCATACAGCTCCGTGAAGCCTAAGAAATACAATTTTTCGTAATAAGCTGTATTCGTATCGTCAAAATACTAAAATACGAGGCGCGTCCAGAAAGTAAGTTCCGTTTCAATTTATCTCCGCTGCAGCGCTGCGATTGCAGTTCCGCACATGCGCTGTAGACGATGTGTATCAAGGAGAAGAATGTGCGCCATTTGGAGATCGCTGTCAGTTACGTACGCTTTGTTGTGCTTGTTTGAAATGTCGGCTTTGATTGAAAATCCCACCGCCTGTGAAATCAGGTCGGTGATTCGGTTTCTCAATGCGAGGAAAGTGAAACCAAGTGAAATTTATAGGCAAATTTGCGATGTTTACGGACCAAATTCGATGAGTGATTCGATGAGTGATTCGATGGTGAGATGGGTCCGACAGTTCAATGGCGGGCGTAGTGGTGTGCACGATGAAGAACGAAGTGGACGTGCACCTTTGGTTACAGAAGAACTGGTTAACGCGATTGATGACAAGATCCAGGAAAACCGTAGGTTTACAATTAGTGCTCTCGCTATGGACCAATGACGACGAGCTGAAAGAAACTGTTTCCAACTGGTTGAAGACACATGCGGCAGATTTCTATGAAGAAGCTATACAAAACCTAGTGCCACGCTATGACAATTGCCTGCAAAATTTCGGCAGTTATGTGGAAAAGTAGTTTAAGAGTTGTAGAATTTTGTGCAATAAAAATTTCTTCTGTATCTGTGTACAATTTCATTTTATTACCAAACGGAACTTACTTTATGGACGCGCCTCGCAGATCTAAACTTATTTCATTGTAATTTCTCGGTATATACAACAGACGTAGACAATATCTTTTCCACATCGATAAGCAACCGTTAAGCGAGCCACCTTTATGTACCGTGTGACGCAACCGCGTGTTCGTGT
Organism: Locusta migratoria; assembly: GCA_026315105.1. Classification (NCBI taxonomy): domain Eukaryota; kingdom Metazoa; phylum Arthropoda; class Insecta; order Orthoptera; family Acrididae; genus Locusta; species Locusta migratoria. The sequence continues at coordinate 394,905,058 of CM048745.1, forward strand.
TGTAACTCCGATCCCCTCCCCTCCCCACAGCATTCCGCTCCACGCCTTGTAGCCGTGAGCCGGCCCGCTCACTGCAGCGCTGCGAGCGCGAGCCAGCTCTTACGAGCGGATCGGTGAGCAGGCCTACTCTGACATACACACAGTACGTTTACATGCAACACATCTTACGGAAGACGAAAACAGATTTTCGTAAACCGTTTTTCGCTGTCGTGTTTACATGGCACAGCCTGAATCGGATTTCCTAATCCACTTAAGATGGCGGTTGAAAAACAGCTGATTCAGTCCCCGATTTAGTCAGCATAATCGCTATTTTTCTTTCCTTAAATACACAGATTCATGCTCACTCTAATATTAATACTTTTATTTCACATTAGAAAATATCACTCTGTCCATATGTACCGAAAATTCTTACCAAAAGAACACAATTTGACAAGCCAAGAACGCTTCAAAAACGGTCGCATTTACATGGACACGAAAATCGATTGTGGAACTGGAAAACCGCTTTAAAGAAGTGGATTTTGTAGCCATACAGAATGTTTTTAGAATATGTTTGCAACTCTGTTAGAGATAGTGAGAATTATCGCAGTCAACTGAGGTTGAATGGGATGTTGCATGATTTTGTAAACTTATCTTTAAAAAAATTGTTTTTTTTTTTTTTTTTTTTTTTTTTTTTTTTTTTTGCTTGTTTCGCGTGATTGTACGAGAATGTTAGCGGTGAACCAACTGAAATGACGTAGACTGCTCTGGTCGTACCTACTGAGCCGCCGCAAAGAATAAATGAATCTCCCTCGGAACGCATAAACATATTCCAAGAAATTAAATAAATTTCTGTGAAGGGAAAAAAAGGAATGTGTCGCTGGGTTGTAAGTTTTTTAATATTCCCCATGTACGGTCAAGGGATAATCCATTCAATCAATTAGTTATTATACCTAAAGAAATTTGAATGGATGTGTGTTTGAGAATGGAAAGAAAAGATTACACATGACGCATCCATTGTACGATGCAGCTTTAAGGGTATGTTTGTAAAATTTCTTGTCGCATACTTGGAAGCGACCTTTAGTCATTTGTTGAGTCTTTTTGGTATCTGAAGTAGTTTCATACCATGAATAATTAAGTACGAGATAAGCATTCTTGGTCTTATATTTACGAGAATTTGTTCGTAAAGTGAGAAAGTATATTGTCATGAAGGATACGTTTCACGCATATAAAGTGCATTTTTTATTTGTTTGAACGCCTAAGGCGTAACTAATAACTTCTCGTAGCAGAGAAATTACTTACGAATCAGTGGCAAAGGTTTTCAACAGTTAAATTAGAGCCTACAGCGGTATTAAGAATTTGGACATAGCAGACGGTCCGAATTAATTTTATTGGAGTTGTGAGTGGTTGGTGTTTGCAGATACTGTCGGAGGCTGCGGGTTGTCTGAAGTATCTTGGGGTGGACTGAATCCACTCATATTTATTATTGATAATTGGGGCTTGTACTGCTGGTGTTCAATATATAGAAGAAATGTGAGATTTTTTAATACTCACCGGCTAAGAGCAGTAAAGTAGTAAATGGTAATAGTCACCTTCATGACAATAGAGAGAAAAGGTTTTTTTTTCTTTTTTTGGTTGGTTGGATGGATTTTTAAGGGGGACCAAAGTGCAACAGTCATCAGTCCCCCATTTCACAGTGGCCATAAAAGAGACAGTCTCAGAGGTAAAGTGTAAAGTGGGAGGGGAATCCCACTGAGGCCATAAAACATCTAAAACGACAAGAAACAAAACGAAAGGAGACCATCACACCAGACAGCTTATAACAAGGAAGCCGATGGCTGTGGCTGGCCGACCATAAAAATAAAATAGGAAAAGTCAACCACTCGGCAGTACAAGGCAATCTCTAGGTAGTGAGAATGATAAAAAAAACCCTGCACGAATAAAACGTAAAACGGAATCTGCCATTGTAGCATCGTTACCTAAAACTTCTGATAAAAGAGGAGGGAGATTAAAATTTCTCCGCAAGGCGGCTAAAACGGGGCAGTCCAACAATATGTGGGCGACTGTCAAATTGGAGCCACACCGACATTGGGGCGGGTCCTCACCCCGAAGGAGATGTCCATGGGTGAGCCACGTGTGCCCAATGCGGAGGCGACACAAAACCACCGAGTCCCGGCGAGATTCACGTATTGAGGAGCGCCACGCAGCCGTAGTCTCCTTGACAACCCGAAGCTTGTTGGGCGTGCTCAGGTTGCGCCACTCAGCATCCCAAAGCTGATGTACCCGACGGCGCAACAAGGAACGGAGATCTGGAGCCGGGAGGCCGATCTCTAAGGTAGGGGCATTAACCGCCTGTTTGGCAAGCCCATCGGCACGTTCGTTGCCTGGGATGCCAACGTGACCCGGAGACCAAAGGAACACCACTGATCTGCCAGACTGAACTAGGGCAAAAACAGCCACTCAGATGGCCATCACCAATGGCGAACGTGGGTAACACTGTTCCAAAGCGCGTAAGCTGCTCATGGAGTCACTACAAAGAAGAAAAGACTCACCTGACCAGGAACGCATATGCTCGAGAGCACGGAAGAGGGCCACCAGTTCTGCAGTATGAACACTGCAGCCCTCTGGCAGAGACTGCTGCTCAACATGGTCGCCATGGACATAGGCAAGGCCAATGCGGCCGTTTACTATCGAGCCGTCCGTATAAACTATGTCGTAGCCGGGGTGCTCAGCAACGACAGCGAGAAACTGGCGACGGAGAGCCTCAGGGGGAAGCGAGTCCTTGCGCCCGTGGGCTAAGTCTAAACGAAGACATAGCCGTGGCAGGCACCATGGAGATGTGTATGAATGGGCCCGAAATGGAGGTGGGAGAGGATTGGACTCAAGCTCCCCCAGGAGGGACAGCACGCGGACGGCTATTGTGTGTCCTGACCTGAGTCGCTGCTGCTGGTGACGAACAGCCGCAGTAGAAAAAAGTAAGCGGTAGTTAGCATGTCCTTTTGAACTATATATGCGGACTGCATACGCTGCCAACAGTTGTTGGCGGCGGACCCGTAGTGGGGGGACCCCGGCCTCCACTAGAAGACTGGCCACAGGGCTGGTTCGGAAGGCTCCCGTCGCAATTCGAACCCCACAGTGGTGAATAGGGTCCAATAAGCGCAATTCTGAAGGCGCAGCAGAGCCATAAGCGAGGCATCCAAAATCTAAGCGTGACTGCACCAAGGCCGTATAGAGCCGCAGCAGGGTGGAGCGGTCAGCCCCCATGCGGTATGGCCCAAACATCGAACGCGTTGAGATGTCGCCCGCACTCCCGTTTCAGATAACGAATATGAGGGAGCCAAGTCAGTCGGACATCAAAGATCAGGCCTAGGAATCGGTGGGTGTCTACGACAGGAAGCAGTTGGCCGTCTAAATAGAGTTCAGGGTGGGGGTGCAGTGTCCGACGCTGACAGAAGTGCATCACACGTGTTTTGCCTGTGGAAAACTGGAAGCCATGATACTGGGCCCACATGTGAGCCTGGCGGATGGCCGCCTGGAGTCTGCGATCAGCAGCACTTGTTGTGGTGGAGCAGAAAGATATGCAAAAATCATCGGCATACAGGGAAGGAGACAACGATGACCCCACAGCTGCAGCCAGGCCATTAATGGCCACCAAAAACAGCGAGACGCTCAGCACAGAACCCTGTGGGAGCCCATTTTCTTGGACGTGGGGCCAACTATGGGCAACACCGACTCGGACCCGAAACGTGCGGAGGCGGAGGAAATTTGCAATAAAAATGGGAAGTGACCCCCGAAGGCCCCACTCATGCAGCATAGCGAGGATGTGACGCCGCCATGTGGTATCGTAGGCCTTCCGAAGGTCGAAGAAAACCGCAATGAGGTGCTGACGACGGTTAAAAGCTGTTCGAACCGCTGACTCCAGGCACACCAGATTATCTGTCGTAGAACGACCCAGCGAAATTCACCCTGCGATGGCACCAGAAGGCCCCGTGTCTCGAGCAAGTCAAGTGACGTGCGACCATACGTTCGAGCAACTTGCATAGAACGTTGGTCAGGCAGATGGGACGATAACTATCAACCTCCAGTGGGTCCCTGCCAGGCTTCAGCACCCGTATGATGACGGCTTCCCGCCACTGGGATGGAAACTGCCATCACCCCAAATGCGGTTGAATATGTCTAGGACAAGGCGCTGAGAATCCCACGAGAAGTGTTTCAGCGTCTCTGCATGGACATGGTCGGGACCGGGAGCCGTATCTGGGCATTTGGCCAAGGCACTAAGCAGCTCACTTTCAGTAAATGGGGTGTTGTAGGACTCCTGACGGCACGTCGCGAAGGAGAGGCGCTGTCGCCCCACACGATCCATGCGGAAGCGAAATGCTGCACTGTAGTTAGCAGATGCAGAGCACCGAGCAAAGTGATCAGCAAGATGTTCAGCGATCACACTCGGGTCTGTACACACAGGCCCATGGATAGAAAGACCAGGGACGCCAACAGGAGTCTGGTGGCCATAGAGGCGCCTGATCTTAGTCCACACCTGAGATGGGAGACACGAGAACCTAAGGTCGAGACATATCTCTCCCAGCATTCTTGTTTGGCTCGTTTGATAAGTTGCCGGGCCTTGGCACGAAGTCGCTTGAAAGCGATGAGGTTGGCCACTGATGGGCGCCGTTTATGACGCTGAAGAGCTCGCCTACGTTCTCTGATTGCGGCAGCGATTTCCGGCGACCACCAGGGCACGGACCTCTGCCGGAACGATCCAGAAGACGGGATTGCAGACTGAGCTGCAGAGACAATGACGTCTGTTAAATTGTCGACCACCACATCAATGTTAGTGTCCGGCAAAGATCGAACAGTGGCAGCAGTCGTAAATGCATCCCAGTCAGCTTTGTTAAGAGCCCAAGGGGCAAACGGCTAGGGCAATGACGCTGGGGCAGTGACAGAAAAATCGGAAAGTGGTCACTGCCACACAAGTCGTCATGCACTCTCCAATGAAGAGATGGTACGAGGCTAGGGCTGCAAATAGAGAGATCGATTGCCGAGTAGGTGCCGTGTGCCACACTGAAATGCGTGGGAGCACCTGTGTTTAAAATACAAAGGTCGAGCTGGAAGACAAGATTTTCAACCTCCCTACCTCGGCCAGTAGTCATGTTGCCACCCCACAAAGGGTTGTGACCGTTGAAATCGCTCATGATGAGGAAAGGTGGGAAGAGCTGAGCAATCAGTGCAGATAACACTTGGCAGGGGACCGCACCATCAGGTGGAAGATAAACACTGCAGGCAGTTATAGCTAGTGGTGTCCTGATCCGAACAACCACTGCCTCCAAAGGTGTTTGAAGGGGCACAGTTTCACTATAAGCAGAGTTGATGACATGAATGGAGACGCCACCAGATGCTCTGTCATACGCAGGACGATTCTTGTAAAACCCACGATAGCCACGAAGGGGTCGCATTGCCGGAAGCCAGGTTTCCTGGAGGGCAACGCACAGTACATGGGAAGAGCTTAAAAGTTGTTTTAACTCTGCTAGGTGGGAAAACTAACCGCCGCAATTCCATTGGAGGAAAGTGCTGCCTAAGGACTGGGGAGGCATGAAAGTGATTAAGAGACGCGGTGCGCCTTAGAGTCACTTGCCGCCACCCGCTGAGAGTCTGTGGTATCCATGTCCATTGCCTCCAGGTTGTCTGTAAAAGCAAGGTTCTCTTTGGACGCAATGATTTCGACCTCATTGTCGGACAGAACTGGTAGCGGACGGCATCGACGAATCCGCCTTTGCCGCCAGCCCTGTCTCCTCACGGACATCCTTTTTTCCTTCCCGCTCCCGCTTGGGTTTAGGCTTCGGTACTCGAGTTGGCTTCCCAGAAGAAGCATCGGATGTCGACGCAGACGGGGAGGCCCGGCTACCACCGGGTACCTGGACCTTTAGCCACTGGCTGACGTCTGGCTGCGTCGAAACTGGCGTCGAGGAGACGTTCACTTCAAGAGACCCTTTCTGTGCAGGAGTAGGTTGACTCACATCCAGGGTGTCAGAAACAGTGAGAACTGCAGGAGGTGGTGGAAGGGGCTCGTCAGGCCCTTTCCCTGAAGGAAGAGCCGGAGTAGGAAGACATTTCTCTGGCAGAGAGATGGGGTTCAAAGACCCCGTTAAAGGGGGAGGCAAAAGCCTCACAGGAGAAGAGGTGCCCCCCAGCGTCTGGGGAGCCGAGATTAACTGATGGCCCAAAGGGCCCACAGAAGGTGTGATAGGGGGTCGGGAAACCGCCCTCAATGGACGCGATTACACTGTGCCAGCAGCATATGTAGAAATCATAGATACCGGATGGAGTTTTTCATACTTGCGACGGGCTTCAGAGTAAGTTACGCGATCAAGGGTCTTATACTCCACGATCTTGCGCTCCCTTTGGAAAGTGGGACAGTCCGGTGAGCAAGGTGAGTGGTGGCCACTGTAGTTGACACAGGAAGGTGGTGGGGTACAAGGTGCATCTGGGTGTAGGGGACAGCCACAGTCACGACAAATAGGGGCTGCCTCACAATGGGAAGACATGTGTCCAAACCGCCAGCACTTGAAACAGCGCATGGGTGGAGGGATGTACGGTCGGACATCACATCTGTATACCATCACCTTGATCTTCTCGGGCAAGGTATCGCCGTCGAAGGTCATGATGAAGGCCCCGGTTGCCATGCTATTGTCTTTTGGACCCCGAAAGACACGGCGGACAAAATGGACACCGCGTCGTTGCAGGTTTTCGCGCAACTCCTCATCTGACTGCAGCAAGAGGTCACGGTGAAAAATTACTCCCTGCACCAGATTCAATGTCTTATGCGCCATTACAGAGAGGCACGTCGCCAAGCTTAGTGCACGTGAGCAGAGCACGGGACTGTGCAGGAGACTCTGCCTGTATAAGAATAGATCCGTCTCGCATTTTAGAAATTCCCGCAACCTCACCGAACTTCTCCTCAATATGTTCGACAAAGAACATGGGCTTAGTTGCCTGGAGGAATCCCCCATCTGTCCTAGTACAGACCAGAAATTTCGGGACATATGACTCATTCTGTCGACCTCCACGTTCCTGCCAAGAAGAAGTCAGGGGAGGAAAGACGAGGGGTCTTAAGTAGCTGCATTGAACTTTCCACGCTTAGAGACACCTGTTGCGCCAGGATTTTTATGGTTTGATTTGTTTCGCTTCATCGCGAATCATCCGCCCCGATGCCACCCACTCCGAACAGGGGCTCTCCTCATGGGCGCCACCAAGCCACAGCAACGTCACCTGGCGGGATGACCGTTGTCGGGAGTCCTGATGCTCCACGGCGAGAAGCATCTACTCCTAGGCCTGCATGAGGAGCTTACAGCTCTGGCATCGGTAGAGCGATCCCAATGTTGTCAGGGGGCTACAGCCAAGAGGGTACATGACGACCCCACCACAACTGACAGGCTACCGTGCTGGCTTTCTGGTGCTATGTGAACCATCATCAAGGAGGGTGCTGGGATATCAGTGCACAATGGACGCGACTTGCAAGGAAAAAGAAATGGCATGCCCGATGGCAGAATAGAAGCCGCAGTCGCAAGTCCATTCCATGATAGGTGCATAAGATGGCATGGCACGAGAATTATATGTTGCACCACGTAAGGTGTCCTTCCCCAAATGGTTCGCTCTTCTGAAAAAAATTTGAAAAATGGAGGGTCAAACCCACATAGGGGACCACAGATGGAAAGCCGAAAAGTATGAAGACTCCTTTTAGTCGCCTCTTACGACAGGCAGGAATACCGCGGGCCTATTCTTACCCCCGAACCCGCAGGGGGTAGAATGAAAGGCAGTATTTATCTGTACTACATTTTAGCAATTTTCGTAATTGAACCGCCCCCCCCCCCAGTGATAGTGATACTCATCAACATAGATCTCGTCTGTCTGATCCTGTGTTGAAAAATCTCTTCACGGAAGCATTTTGTTGATTTTAAGTATAAACTCCGTAAAAGTTGGTATTGTGATGCTTCGTTAGCATAGGCGCCGACTACGGGTATGCTCAGTCGCTCAAGCATATCCCTAAATTTAAATGGGTATGCCAGGCATAACCCACTGAAAATTTTGGTACCCTTTTTTCTTTGGTTGGTTGGATGGATGTTTAAGGGGGACCAAACTGCAACGGTCATCAGTCCCCCATTTCACAGTGGGCATAAAAGAGACAGGCTCAGAGGTAAAGTGTAAAGTGGGAGGGGAATCCCACTGAGTCCGTAAAACATCTAAAACGACAACAAATAGAACGAAAGGAGACCATCACACAATACAGCTCGTAACAAGGAAGCCGATGACTGTGGCTGACCGACCATAAAAATAAAATAGGAAAAGTCAACCACTCGGCAGTACAAGGTAATCTCCAGTTAGAGAGAATGATAAAAAACCCCTGCTCGAATAAAACGTAAAACGGAATCTGCCATTGTAGCATCGTTACCTAAAACTTCTGATAAAAGAGGAGGGAGATTAAAATTTCTCCGCAAGGCGGCTAAAACGGGGCAGTCCAACAATATGTGGGCGACTGTCAAATTGGAGCCACACCGACATTGGGGCGGGTCCTCACCCTGAAGGAGATGTCCATGGGTGAGCCACGTGTGCCCAATGCGGAGGCGACACAAAACCACCGAGTCCCGGCGAGATTCACGTATTGAGGAGCGCCACGCAGCCGTAGTCTCCTTGACAACCCGAAGCTTGTTGGGAGTGCTCAGGGTGCGCCATTCAGCATCCCAGAGCTGATGTACCCGACGGCGCAACAAGGTACGGAGATCTGAAGCTGGGAGGCCGATCTCTAAGACAGAGGCATTAACCGCCTGTTTGGCAAGCCCATCGGCACGTTCGTTGCCTGGGATGCCAACGTGACCCGGAGACCAAAGGAACACCACTGATCTGCCAGACTTAACAAGGGCAAGAACAGCCACTCGGATGGCCATCACCAATGGCGAACGTGGGTAACACTGTTCCAGAGCGCGTAAGCTACTCAGGGAGTCACTACAAAGAAGAAAAGACTCACCTGACCAGGAACGCATATGCTCGAGAGCACGGAAGATGGCCACCAGTTCTGCAGTATGAACACTGCAGCCTTCTGGCAGAGACAGCTGCTCAACATGGTCACCATGTACGTACGCTATATTTATTGACTGTAATTAAAATCGATCCTCTCATCCCATTGATGGCCGGTTGGCTTTTGTAAGACACCAGATTATTTTAAACAGGTAATTGAATTCGTAGGGATTAAAATCCTCGTTCACATGTGAGTGAAGGGACCGTTTTCTAAATAGTCCGAATGTTAATCGAATTCCAGTTATTAATTCAATATTATAAACTGAAGGCGGCAACCTCTAATTGTATTAAATAACTACAATTGAAGTGGGTTTGGTACGATACATTGAAAATGTTTACACTACAAATTTAATTCCCGGTATATTTGAGATAACCTTTTGACAACCACATACGTTACCAGTGAGCCGAAATACTTGCTGCGGAGACTGCCCTATCCCTTCAAACTAAAAACATTCTGTAAACAGACAGTCCTCATAACAACTTGCGCAGGTCTATGTGTTTTAACACTAGAAGGACCGCATGCAGGCTACTACCTACAAGGACCGCTGGGGCCAAATTGGCCCCATGCAGTTTTATTTCTTATATGGCCAGATTGTGAAAATGCAATGTAATCTTCATATACACTTTTATTGAGTATAATTTACATGAATTTGTGCAATATATGGACGACACTTACTGTCTTGTAACCAAAATCTAGAAAAAATTTATCTACTCCAACTTACAAATTTTAGAATTGTTTTCTGCATGAATGTCTAAATAGTGAAGAAGATTTCACATACATTCAGTATTAATAGAATAAATGCTTTAAATATATATTTCACAACAATTGATTTTACACAAACACTCTCCACAAGAACTCACTGCTGTTCGTTGCTGCACTTGTCACACCACACTCGTCTTTTCTTCTCACATTTCCCACACACTGCTTTCTCACAACCTGAACAAACAGTAGCTGTGTGATTTCCTTTGCATGAGGTACGAATTTTACACTTCTCTCTCTTTGTTGCCTTCTGTGGTCCACCTTTATTGTCTGCATCATCTCGATCTGACGTTTTATTTCTTGCTTCCGTATATGGCGCTCGAAGCTCCTCACACAAATCCAGAATATACTCCCGTCTACTAATTCGCTCACCAGTCACTTCCTTATACAATACCCATGAATTTATGGCAGCCAAATCAAGAATATTGTAGAATATATGCATTGGCCAACGTCTTGACCCAGCTTTTGTGGAGTACATTCTTGCCATTTGATCCACAACGTCGACCCCAAATTTTGTTTCATTATAAAATTGCACTGTTTCAGGAGTCCTCTTCTGACTTTCAGACACAGATACATGAGAGTGAAGTGAACTCAATAATAAGACATTTTTATTTGTTTTCCCTTGATAAACTGTTAAGGTTGTACCATCATCATTTTTATACACAACAGTCGAGTGGAGTGGTGGTTTTCGTGTCTTTGCTGTAGGAGGCACCTCCCTTCGATTACGGTTCAGTGTACCTACTAAAGTTGTGGATGCTGCCCTCAAACGTTTTGCAAGTTTTAGCGAAGTAAAGTAGCTATCAGTAGTAATATTCACACCTTTGCCTAGGTATGGTTCCATAAGCCTAAGAACGACGTTTTCACCTATGCTTTGGTCAGCTGGTCGAAGGGGATCGGCACCAGTGTACGGGAATCCATTCAGTATGTATTTACTAGAAACACATACAAGTAACCACAATTTTATACCAAACTTGTCTGGCTTGCTAGCAATGTATTGTGTGAAAGGGCATCTTGTTTTCGAGGGCAAAAGTTGTTCATCAATTGTAACGTAAGGTTCTGCTTTATAGCATGACCTACTGTTTTCAATGAAAGAATTCCAAATAGCTGAGGCAAGAGCAAATTTGTCAGTCTTGAGACGTTCAGATCTAGTGGACTTTATGTCAAACCTACCATACTTCAGTATTTCAACAAATCTATTGCGCCCCATAGTTTGTCTGAAAAACGGAGGACCCCATACTGTTGACCAAAGACCTTTCAGAGGAAAATTCTTTGCCCCATACACCCCTCTTGCATACATTATGGCGACAAAGGCATCCAATTCTTCAATGTCTACTGTCCAGGAATCGTCTTGTGTTCGACGACGAGCCTCAGTTTCAGTGCAAAGCTTGATGTGGCGCAAGCCGCCAAGCACTAAGGAGTTTCCCATTTTGAATGTTCCTTTTAGCATATGATGTTGGTCCTGGACTCTCTCGCAGAATGTTACAATTTTGCAGACGACCTGAAAATGTACAGAAGAATTATATTTTTGTAATGTGTATTGTAATAGTATTATACATATATATTTGTTCTTATATGCTATCAAATCTAGTTATATTATGCAAAGCTATATCAACTTGTTGTTACTGTTATTTATCATACATATTTTGTATTTAACTAGTGTTTATTTCAATTTTACCATGTATAACTCTATCTAAAGACCAGACATATTACTGACCTGGGTTAGAGCCCACTGGTACAACTTTCCAGACAGTTCCATCTTTTGCTGTTTCTTTTTTCTCTTCACTTCCAGAAGAAGAAGCCTTTTTCTGGGTTGTTGATCTTACAGAGTTACGATTTCGGACACTAGAAGGGAGACTAGCTGTAGAAGCTTCATTTTGTTCCAAACTGGTTAGAAAACTAACACTTTCGTTAGAAGAATCACTTCCTTCATCTGCAGACACTGAAACTACCATACGTTCTTCACTGTCCTGATCGCTGTCGCTATCAGAAACCTCAAATTCTTCATCTGAGCTTTCATCTTCTATTTTTCTTAGTTCTTCTAGTATTTCTGCGTCCGTTAGACCTTTCTTGAATTTATAGGTCATGTTTGCAGGGACGACTATCAGATACTGTGAAAGACAATAATCGAGAGTATTGCTTCAACAGACTAACAATCAGTGCTGGAATGTATTGCATTGTTGTCGCTTATTGAAACAACAAAGCTAAAACAGATGGTTTTATTTGCTACACATTATTACAAGGCAAAATGCTGAAAATACAGAGAAACGCTAAGAGGGGCCAAATTGGCCCTGCGGTCCTTCTAGGTAGTAATCTTAATATTTCGGAATCTAATAAAAGTAGAACACTCTAAAAGAGGGTACACAATAGTTTATATGAATGATGAAAAGTCACAAAATGTCAACTCAAATCAGTTAACGGTTTGCTCAGGACACAAGGGAAAAATCGTTACAGGGGCCAATTTGGCCCCTCGGTCCTTCTAGTGTTAAATGGCAGCTCTACTAAATTCTCCAAACTCAACAGCTAGTAATAGATTTTTTTTCTGAATTTGAATTTTCAGGCTTCAACAATTTGTCAACAATTGAACGTAGCAGTCGACCTTAGTTTCTGCTCTTTTTGACCTGTGTCACCTGTGCATGGAATTAAGTCTTAACCCTTTCCCTCCCCTCATCTTTATCTGTCTGTCTAGCCACAACCATTTGTTCAAAGATTGTAAATAACATTGCAGGACTTCCAGTAATTCATTGTGACTAGATTTTTTACCGTTAACTTGAGGAAACAAAAGCATTATGCTACAATGCATTATCAAAATATATATCGTTGCTCGATGTCTAAGTTGGAGTAAATGCAACAATACTTTCAAATAATTGTATCAAGGGAAAGGAAACAAAATAATTTTAAAACTTTATTACTAAATAATTGTCCAATGACTAAATTAGTAGTCGACAGTTTGAAAATGTTATTAGTTACGATAAAAGAAACATATCCTGCACACTGCCATATGTAGTTATCCCAAATTTCCATCCAAAAACTAAAAACAATCAAAAATTCGGTCAAATATACATTAATCCAATCATTATTTATAGATATATGCAAAGAAATATTTTTGTTCATAAATCAATAAAATTTGGGGTTAAAAGGGTTAATGTCTTGCGTGTGAAAATCGGTAAAATGGATAAGCATATAGTGAAATACAAAAGGACTTCGACTTGTAATCGTAATTGTGACGGTGATATGGAATCTATAGCGTGTATATTTTGTGTAAGGTTTTGGCTTTGCTTTGTATTTATTTATTTATTTTTCTTTAGTAATACCTGTGTACGCCACTGAGCATACCCCAAGATTTTCAAAAGTCGGCGCCTATGTTCGTTAGTAATAATTATAGACGAATCCTGAGACTGGCGTGACATTGGTAATATATAAATAGTAAACACAGTATTTCATATCCTGAAGGTAAAGTAAATCATAATAGGCCTATATGTATTGAGTTCTCGATCACTAGTTTATGAGATGTGACTGTATTTTAATGTATCAGGAAGTCTAGTATAAATGAACGGGCTATGTTGCATAAACGAATGCAATTCACATTAAAACGTACAGTATCCTCCAACTACTTGAACTCAACTTGGTCTATTATACAGGGTGTAAATTTTAAGTTGACAAACCGGAATAACTCGTAAAAACAGTAGATAATAAAAAAAAAGGTTTTCACCAGCATGTGCGGATGGCAGAGGCTTAGGAAATAATACGCAACCTGAACCGCTTCCACCGTTTGTGGGCGGTGTGGAGTGTCAAGTGTAAACTTTTAAATGGGACCCCCGATTTTTTATTGCAGATCCGGATTCTATGGCCCACGTCATGGGTAAAAGTGCAGTTTATGTGGCAACGGTTAGCCGTCGCGCTCGCTTGGTTAGGAACGGCAGAGTAGCCAATCAGGAGTCACAATGCCGTGGCCTATTAGAAACAGCGTTACAATTGTCCAATGTAAACAAATCGAAGCGGTGTATGCAAAACAAGGAGGTTAGACTCAAGGGAGGTGGCGTTACCTACGCTGAGAACAAACATTGGGTGAAGCCAGAGGAGCCATGCTTTTGTGCCCAAAACAGAAATTTCTCGCTTAATCCCTGGGTGAATGTTGCTTTCTTTACGTAAAGCAACGAAATTGACAGTCATATTGGAGTATTTACTTATATATGACGTACATTTCAACGACTGTAAGTCCTATGCACAGACACTATGCCCAATGTTTTGGGCACAAACAAATGCCCAAAAGCCCAGTTTTCTGGCTTCACTTTCTCAGTGTTATGGCATCTCCTGCGATTCTAACCTCCTTGATGCAAAAGTTTTTGACGATCAACAAGTTACAGTTGCTATCAGTATGGATACCACTTGATCACTGTTTCGAACATATCATTAAATAAATTAAACATGCTATACCTGTTCTATGGTTGACTGCTGTAGTATATTAATAATAGGTCACTTATGGGGGTAATACCACAATTACCTGAAATCCCTTATAAATGGAAAATCAATTACAATCACACAAACGCCGCACCGAAATCGTCGAATAAACTTCAAAATTGAAGCCAAATGTACTCGTCATGAAACACGCAATCTTATTGGCCGGCGTAACTCGACTTCTGATTAGCTGCTCTGCAGTTCCTAAACTAGCGAGAGCGACGGCTAGCTGCAGCCGCATAAACTGCACTTTAACACAGATGGCTTTGTAATGGTAAGAAATACGTGTCATGTTGGTGAAGAAATGTACTAAACAGGAAATAAAATAAATGAAAACCATATTCATGATACTCCAGAACCCTAACAAATGATCCCCAAAGTGATGCTTCCCTCTCCCCGCAGTGGACAGGGCAGTCTTCCAAAGTGATACCTTAGTCCAGATTGCCCTTTTCTGAATACCAGTTATGAATTGCCGACAAAACATTTAATTGAACTAGCCGGGAAGAAATGTACATTTGGTATCATTTGGTTGGGTTCTGAAGCATCATCAATATGATTAACCTTTTTCTTCCCTGGGTGGTATATTTCTTCAGCATTATGGCAAGTAATTCTTACCTTTACAGTGCACCATGTTGCCACTTGAAAGAAAGAAAAAAATCAACCAAACTACACATGATTTGGTCTGTAGAATCTGAATCTTCAATTAACAATGGGATTTTCCATGTAAAATTTTACACTAGCCACCCATACCGCTCCCAAATGGTGGAGACAGTTCAAGTGTAGTATCATTTCCTAAGCCTCTGCCAGCCGTCCACAATGGTGAAAACCGTTCTTGAATATATACTGTTTTTTTTTTTAGTTATTCTGTTTTGTCAACTTAAAATGTACACCCTATACTATATAATGTGTCAGTGTCGAATCTGGGGCGGGGGGAGGGAGGTCTATGTGGCTGCAGATCCTCCAAATCCACGAGGAAACCCTCATAATATGAGCTGCTTCTTTTTAGATCAGTTTGAAGTACAATTCCACAATTTTTATGAGCTCTGCCCCCCCCCCCCCCTCTCCCCAACACAAATCCTGGATTCGCCACGGCGTGGTGTATATTACGTGACATGGTTCAACTTGGATGACATGTTTTTAAAATATTTAACTAGTTTCGGTATAGTTGTCTGCTAAACCCTTTGAGCAAAATTAAGTTTCGTGAAATCCTGGAAAATAATTATTTTTAACCTGGAAAAAACCTTGAATTTGAAAATGAAGTTTTGGTGGCCACCCTGATTTAGCGCCGCAAAAGCTCGTAAATACGAATGTATTTGGAATGTGCTGCATCACTCGAAATACACATTCATTACGCAATCGTTTCTCGATATGTTTTTACGACCCTGCCACTTGGCAGCGCTGCAGTCGCGAAATTGCAAAAATTCACAGGTAGTTTCGTGACTCCTATGTTAAGGTACGTTTAGACGGGCAACATTTTACCTAAATATTTAGCTGAAATGGAGTTGCTGTCAACACTGCTGCAATCACAGCAATATTTCGGTATGGCTGGTCAATATTACTGATGTTGGAGGTAGTTGTCTGGGTATTGCCGAGGGATTGCCGTGTTGTCCACGAAGGGTGGAGAATATATCGTATTGCAGAGCAATATCTATCTCTGTCCTTGTCTGTAAATATTCCTCTCTCGCTCTCACCTTCGTTTCCAACTTCTTTCGCGAACAGCGCTGCTGTCAAGTGTCTGAGCGAAACAGTTTAGTTTCGCTTTTGTTCACTCGTTTACGGGCATGTTTTGAATTGCTTCAAGTTGTTGTTTCGTGTAGCGAACTTATATATCAGAAATGGACAAACGATAAAACTATCTCATTTATAAATTTCGATACATGTACGGCCTGAGTTGTGGGAGGTTGAAAACCATCTTTATAAAGACAGGGACATAAAGAAACACAGCTGGAAAATTGTAGCGGAAGAGTTCGGCATCACTGTCGATGAAGCGTACAAAACTTTCGAAGTCTCAGGACTTATGCTAAATGCGAGGCAGGAAGTTAAAGAAGAAAAGTGGAAGCGCTGGAGGAACTTCAAAATGTTCAAATGTTTGTAAATCTATCGGACCAAACTGCGTTGTCATAAGTCCGTACCTTACAAACTACTTAAACCTAGCTAAACTAACCTACGGACAACACACACGCCCATGCCCTAGGGAGGACTCGAACCTTCACAGCAAGCAACCGCGCGCTCCGCAGCGAGACGCCTTAGACCGCTCGGCTACTCCACGTGGAGGTTCTTCCACGTGGTTTGCGTTTAGCGCAATTAATTTCATTTTATCTAGGGATGTGCCTGTAGTGGGTGTTGATACCATACACACAGATGGAAAGGTAAGCAAAAACTTTTATTTATATAAACCAATTTGATTATACATTATTTAGTATACATCTTGTCAGAGTACTCGACCCTTATCACTTATAAAATAATTCATAAATTCTTCTCTTACTTCTTTGGCTCTTGTGCTTGCGTTTCTTGGTACTTGTTGGATGCCTTGTACATCGACGTTGTTGTTTCGCCAAGATCCTGATACTAGTCTCCCTGTTTCTGCATCTTCACTGTCAAAAACCCCAGGAGGTGAATAAAGCATTTGGCTCTAAGCATTACGACGCAGAAAATTAGGTAGATATGCACAAGCCAAAACAATTTCTGCAGTATTTTCAACTTTTAAGTCTATTGTTTTGTGCAGGATACGAAAAACTGCCACCAGTAATCCAAAAGTGTTTTCTGCAGTTCTTCTGGATCTAGATATCCGATAATTGCACACACGCTTCGGTGAATGGGGAGCTACATCTGTAGGAAAGGGCTTCATAATGTGTTTTCCGTTAATGGAAACGCATCGTCTGCCGTAAATACAAAACGGGTTGGCATTTCCCTCCCTGGAAGAGGCACAGGTTCTGGTAAATTCAGTGATTGGTTCATACGTTCTTCACCAAATGCAGTGTGCCTAAAAATTCCCCCATCTGAGATCCTCCCTTGGCAATCAGTGTGCACATATATGAATTGGTAATCTGCATTCACTACTGCAAATAACACTATGCTGAAAAAATGTTAATTTTGAAGTATTTACTACCACTATTAGGTGGGCAGGTAATGGCTATGTGCTTTCCATCCATTGCCCCTACGCTGTTAGGAAAGTTCCATTTATCCTGATATTCTTGGGAAATGGTTCTCCACTCTTCAGGTGATGAGGGCATCTAGAAAAATAAGAACTACAATAAATACAAAAGCAGGATGTATGCTAGAGATGTAATGATTCACAAGTTAATTGTGTATATACTGGACATTTATTCAAAGGGTATACTCGTACATAATCTATTGTATACTGATTTATGCTTAGCAATTTTTGATGTTATACTGTTTCTTTGCAGACTCAGTTGGGGACTGAAATATCAAAGGAGGAAGAGAGTGTGACGTTGGAAGCGCCTAACGTACTATCTACCCCAAGAAAAATTAGAAAATGCGGTAATGAGCAAAGTGATGAGCAAAGACAAGCTATTGAGAGAGATTGTTGTTGTTGTTTTAAAGGGGACTAAAAGGCTTGGTTATCAGTCCCCTGTTCCCAGCAAAGAGATCACATAATGGGATTGGCAGTTGAAGACGAAACATTCCACAGCCAGTACACAAAAAGTACAGGAAGGTGGCGTGTGCTTAAAACGACGTAATAAAAGGAGAAGGGAAACCACAAAGTAGTAGACCAAAGAGTCAACTGTGCTAAAGTATCACAGCAGTAGCGAATAGCTGGCTGGCTGGCCGCTAGGATAGCAGTGGATGAGCCAGTCATCCTGTACACACTAAAGCTGCCAGTTGGAAATATCACTGTCAAGACAAAGGGAACAGAAGATTAAAACTGTTTGAGTGGTGGGCACCCACCATTAAATCATACGATAAAATCTAGTTGCACGAATAAAACCTGTTAACCATGAGGGCATCGTCAGCCAAAAGAAAAGGGAGCTCAGAAGGCAGGTTAAAAGACTGCCGCAATGCAGCTAAAAGTGGACAGTCCACCAAGATGTGGACCACAGTCTGCAGAGCGCCACAATGGCAATTCGGCGGGTCCTCTCGACGTAAGAGGTGGCCGTGCGTGTATTGAGAGGGAGATTGAAATTGTGAATAATGCGTCACCGAAGCGCAAAAATCCATTTTCTGCGTTTGGTGCCGGCCGCGGTGGCCGAGGTGACTGAGGCGCTCCAGTCACGGTCAGCACGGCCAATACGGTCGGGGGTTCGAATGCCCCCTCGGGCATGGATATTTGTGCCGTCTTTAGTCTTAGGTAGCTCATAAGTAGTTTGTAAGCTTAGGGACTGATGACCCCGTAGTTAAGTCCCATAAGTTGTACAAACATTTGAACATTTTTGCGTTTGGTGAGAATATGGCTACCAATTTACTTGGCTATAATAAATTCATACGGGCAGAGGTAGAATTTAAAATAAGTAAGGTGCTTTATGAAGCAGACTTAGCCATGCTTCAATCCGAAGGTGGACCATCTACTTCCACCATTTGCTCAGATACAGTTTATTGTGACGAAAACAATAGACATAACAATGCATATGCCGATACTATTGCTGCTACCGTAATTATTGATGAAGGAGAAGAACAGCAGCAGTGATTTATTTGACTATGGACTATGGTGTTTGTTTTTTATACGTGTTCTACTGAGCAAAAATAAAATATAAATAATAATGGTTTTCTTATTTAAAGTGATTACATTTTACTTACTGTGTTAGCGGCATAGTGTGCTAATGGCAACGAAACATTCATTTTACGAGGATATTTAATTTAAAATAAAGTATTATTTACCTCACTCTTTGTGATTGCATTTTAAAAGAGCATTCAGCGATCGCTGCCAACATTGGCGCCCTACGGAGCTGGCATGGTAAGTGAAATTTCTACCTTTAAAACTCACCTTAATGAATTCATTCAGTCCTTCTATTGAAGCACTGCAAACGTCTGGTACCAAGATGCTTATTGAAGAATAGTGGACTTTAAACAGGTACATCAAACTTCTATATGAGTCTCCAGTAGCTAAAACCCGAAGTGTGATTGCAAGTCGTGTTGTTACGGGAATGCAGTCTGTAGTGTTTGTATTGGATTTAGCTATTTTTTGACCAACTGCCTGGGCGATATATTCAAAATCGTTTTTCGACATTCGAGTAAAATTCTGGAACAGATAGGTATCTAGCATTAACTCACGAGTTAAATTTTCTGAATCCGAACCATTCCGTCTACTCAAAAAAGGACGCATCCATAAAGTCCGGGTTCTCTTGTTTCTGTTTCTAATAACATTATTACTTGTCTCGTTTAAAAGTAGGAGAGCTGCACTCACTTCCATAACCTCGTGTTCATCCATTTTGCGTGAACTAGTGTGGCCATGCGCAAATATTTCTGGTTCGGAAATTTGTTGCCGCAAACATTGCAGTGCAATAGTTGCCGACATGTTGTCGTTGGTGTGGCTGCAATGCTGCCCAACAACATTGCCGAAAATATGCAATTTTTATAGCCCGTCTAAACGTACCTGACTCTGGTGTGGTATTTTGTTGATCTGTCTATATTATCGAGAGATTGGTTTAGTTTTTACTTTTATTTGAAAGTGAGTTTGCTAATGGTTGTTTTTCGTGTTAGCATAATTTCGTGTCATAGTTGTATTTTATTCGTGTATTTCTTTGTTTTAATTTTTTCTAATTAAATAAGTTGGGTGGGCCGGGTGTGATTGTTGAGTTAGATTAATCATGTTTTGGTAAGAGGAAATATGGGAGGAGTGGGTCGCGTGTAGGTTTGTGGGTATGGGGGGGCTGTTGTTTCCGGTGCGGATTCAGAAGTTGTTTTGAAAAATTGATGAAAATAGGACAAAAGAGGTTTTGGTTAATTTGATTGAAAAGTATATTGAAATTGGCTCGACTATTATGTCAGACTCATTTGCATCGCATAGGGATTTGGGGAAGAGGGATTTAAATACACTGATCAGTTAACCATAGTTTGTACTAACACCATAGAGGGGATTTAGGGGGCTGTTAAGTCTGTGGTGGGGAGGGGGAAACGGCGCTCTTCTGCTCTGCAGTCTCATCTCGATGAGTACTGTTGGCGGAAGAGCGTCCCTCAGAAAGCAAATGGCCGGATTTTTTGCTTATATATATATAGACGGATCCAAAACACCTGAGGGAGCTGGTTGTGCATTCCATTGTCCCAGATTACACAAATCAAGAAAGTTTATGCTACCACCATTGACTAGCATCTAACTGCTGAATTAATAGCAGTTAAAGTAGCAATTAAGTTTGGAACAGAAAGGGGGAATAAAACACTAATTTTGACAGATTTTGGAAGCATTTTAGAAAAATTACAGCATAGAAACTGGAAAGCCAACAACAGCTATATTTATGAGTTGGTGGAAATAATAATGAAAGCCAAAAAAGAAAAAGGATAAAGGGTCATTCAGGCATTCGACACAATGAAGCAGTTGATGCTCTACCAAAAGAAAGCATCAAAGATGGGGAACCCACTATTTATACAGCTTCCATATTTCGACTTTATACAAGTCTCAAAAAAAAGAGTAATATTATCAATGGGAACAGCAATGGCAAGTTTCGCAGCAGAAAAAGGGCCTCTCATATGCTACACTTCAGCGTACCATTCCAGCAAAACCGTGGTTCTGGCAGAAGAATTTTCCAAGGAGATGTGTAACATCAACGAATAGAATAAGGTTAGGACATGCATGCTTCCCTGCACATCTCCACGGGATTGGAGTGAGACTCCCCCAAGTGCAATGTTCATCCAGAAGAAGATGGTGATCTTAATCATATCATCCTTGGATGCACCAAATATGCCCCACAGCAAAATAAGCTATGGCAGAAGCTCGCAAAAATGAAAATTCCCTTTCCTACAAACATAAGACTGTTAATGAATGACAACAAGCCAAACCTTTATGATGTTTTATTTAAATTTTTACAAGAATCGGATATACAGTTTTGACATCAAGTGTGGAATTTATAAGTTTGAAGTTTTTAACTTTAAAATTTGTAATATTGAAATTGCAATTTTTCTAACCAAGTTTATAACAGATGTGTATACAAAAAGTAATTGTACACTAAATTAAAAAATGTAATGTCTGTATTGTTTCATGCAAAAAGCCAATAAAAATAACATCAATCAATAATCATTGTATTTCCAATCATTTTTGATTCAAATTGCAAAAGTGTATGCGCCAAATGTCAAAGAATGTGCCATTAACGAATGTCAAAGAATGTGCCATTAACCTTGCGGGACGTCTACTCGGTGCTGCGCCAGAGGTCCCTTCAGTTGTGGAAGGAGACGTGGCTGGTAGTGACAGGTAATAAACTGTGGTTGGTTAAACCAACTGTCCGACCATGGCGAACCTCCTGCCAGCCATTCAGGCGTTTCGAAGTGACACTGACGCGCCTTCGCATTGGACACTGCCCTTTGACCCACCGCTTTTTATTCCGTCGGGAGAATCCACCGATTTGTGATGCTTGTGGCGTGCAAATCACTATGCGCCACATTTTAATTGCAGGCGCCTTTCAGCCACATCAGTCGCTTTATTTCCCCATATCCCAACATGCCCAGGTACCCAAAGAAATGACACCTCTTTACCCCGCCGTTGGAGGAGGTACAGTTGGTCATGGATCAATTGCGTTATAGGTTCAGCCGGGTACATGACCAGCAGTGATTGGAGGGCACTAAGGGAATCGGAACAGAGTAGAAATTTTGTACTTCGAGCACGCCGGATGTGTTCCAGTGCCTGTAGGATAGCATTTTTTTTATCAGCTCAGCCGAGAAAACGGAGTAGGCAGCGGGCAGGCGAATCCCTATGATGTGACCTGGAAACACTGCAGAACACCCCACCGAGTCCCCTTGTTTTGATCCGTCAGTGTACACCACTGTACAATTACGATGCTTATTTAAAATGTTACAAAATTCGGACTGAAACGCCATGTCCGGGGTGCAATCTTTTTTTAAAACTGGTTAAATGTAAAAGGAGGCTGGGCCTCTGAAATAACCAAGGGGGATATCTACTCCATCCTCGAAGCGAAACAGTGAAATCTGAAACACCCATATCTAAAAAACAGTCCTTAGCACGAATCCCAAAAGGCCTCGTAGCTCGAAGCCGATTACGAAACAACCGTTCGGTTGGTTGGATGGATGTATGTTTAAGGGGGACCAAACTGCAACGGTCATCAGTCCCCCATTTCACTGTGGGCGTAAAAGAGACAGGCTCAGAGTTAAAGTGTAAAGTAGGAGAGGAATCCCACTGAGTCCATAAAACATCTAAAACGACAAGAAACTAAACGAAAGAAGACCATCACACAAGACAGCTTATAACAAGGAAGCCGATGACTGTGGCTGGCCGACCATAAAAATAAAATAGGAAAAGTCTGCCACTCGGCAGTACAAGGCAATCTCTAGTTAGAGAGAATGATAAAAAAACCCTGCTCGAATAAAACGTAAAACGGAATCTGCCATTGTAGCATCGTTCCATAGGCGGCCGAGCCAGTATCGGAAGCAGGTGTATATGGGGGTGGACAATCAGGCATATGCCTGACGCACCATGAGGAGCTGTCGCCGTATGGAAAGCGGTGGCTCAGCAGCCTCGGCGCAAAGGCTTGGTATAAAGCTGGTTCTAAATGCCCTCGTAGCCAACCGAATCCCTTCATGGTGCACCACGTCCAACATTTTTAGGTAGGAAGGTCTTGCAGACCCATACACCGTGCAGCCGTAATCAAGTTGGGATCGTACAAAGGCTCTATAAAACTGGAGCAGACGAGTCCTGTCAGCTCCCCATGAAGTGTGACTAAGTCACTTTAAAATACTGAGTGCTTTGAGGCACTGCCTCTTCAAGTCTTTAAGATGCGGCAACCAAGTAAGTTTACAGTGAAATGTGAGCCCCAGAAAAAGCACAGTGTCTTTAAAATTCAGAATAGTGTCCCTCATCCGCAGTTCGGGTAAGTTAAAAATAAAACGTGAACGGTTAAAAAGAACACACTCAGACTTCTCGGTTGAAAACTTAAAACCAGTCTTCTGTGCCCATTCGTCGAGCCGTCTTAGAGAGAGCTGTGACTGACGCGTTGTGGTTGCAAGGCTAGAGGAAGAACAGAAGACAGAGAAGTCATCAACAAATAGTGAACACTGGACAGGACGTTTCACAACAGAAGTAATGCTGTTAATAGCGATAGCCAGCGTCACACTTAAAACGCTAATCAGAGGAACACCGTTTTCCTGCTCAAAGCGCTCAGAGAGCACGCTACCAACTCGATACCTAAAAAAAAACGTGGAGAAAGGAAAGACCGAATAAATATTGGAAGACAACCTTGAAATTCCCATTCGTGAAGCTGCTGAAGTATAAGATGCCTCCAAGTAGTGTCGTAGGCCTTCTCTATATCAAAAAATACACCCAAAAGGTGGTGACGACGCAGGAAAGCCTGTTGTACAGCCGCCTCCAGAGATGCCATGTTGTCAAAGGTGGAACGATACCTCCTGAACCCACACTGGAAGCGACTAAGTAGCTGCCTGGATTCCAACATCCAGACAAGGCGGCGGTTGACCATCCGCTCTAAGGTCTTTCCAATGGAACTAGTGACGGCAACACTACAATAGCTGCTTGGGCATGTGCGATCTTTCCCGGGTTTGAAAAGGGGGATTAAAATTGCTTCTCTCCACGAATCAGGAAAGTGACCTGACGACCAAATGGCATTAAAAAGATTCAGAAGGATTTTTTTATTTCGCTGTATTTAGTGCCGCAGCGTACTGTAGTGGATGCTATTATTGCCAGGGGGTGTGTCATGCGCCACAGACAAAGCAGAATCCAGCTCCCACAGTGTGAAAGGACAGTTGTAATCCTGATGACCAGTGGACCTGTAGTCCAAATTGCCCCTCTCAGCAACCACTCTGTGGCACTGGAATACCGGATCCTTATTGGCAGTAGCTGTAACATTGGCAAAATACATAGCCAAGTTCTGGGCAATATTCCGCAGGCTGGTGTGGAGCAAGTTGTTGTTGTTGGTTTTTGAGGGGACTAAACAGCTAGGTTATCAGTCCCCTGTTCCTAGCTTAGAGTCCACTGTCAATAACGTAAATATAAAACAAAGCTCTAAAAATGATAACGCACATAAGGGACATACTGACAACTGTCAAGATACTAACAACACAAAACGATGAAACACAAAAGATAAAACCAAGTCGGGATCTCACCTAAAACTGGACAGCAGAAAAACACAGCTGGCTGATCACAGAGAAAAAACAGGATGAGCCAGCCATACTGCACACACTAAAAACCCCTAGGTACTTCAAATAAGGACCTGTAAAAATCTGTTAAAAGTGCTGGATTGGTGGTGACCTAAGACAGCAGACCACAGCACCCATCACTAGATATGAGTCGTAAAAACCAGCCGCGCGAATAAAACTTAAAACCGCGTTAGCCATAGAGGCGTCGTCGCCTAAAACTAAGGGTAGCGCGTCTGGGAGATTAAAAGAGTGCCGCAAGTTGGCTAAAATCGGACAGTCCATCAAAAGATGGGCCACTGGCGTGACTACACCACATCGACACACGTGAGGGGACTTATGGCGGAGGAGATAACTGTGGGTTAACCATGTGTGCCCAATACGAAGGCGGCAGAGGACAACCGCCTCTCGGCGGATCGACCGCAGTGAAGATTTCCACAGGGCTATGGACAGCTTCACTGCCCGAAGCTTGTTTGGTGCATTCGCCATAGCGAGACGGACCGAAATCGGGTAACCCGACCTGGGCCGTCGTGGAGGGAGAGGTAGTGCAGCTCCTGGAAAAAGGCGCCGGCGGTTCGGGTGGAAGGGCGAGGCCTGTACACAGGTAACGTAAGAAGTTATCAGGTGTTGCCTACGGAACCGCAGCGGGAGGACCCCAGCTTCGACGAGGAGGCTTGTCACAGGGCTTGTGCGAAAAGCCCCTGTCGCCAACCCGACAGCACAATGTAAAATTGGGTCCAACGCCTGCAGTGCTGAAGGCGAGGCCGAATCGTAGACTATGCAGCCTTAGTCTAGGCGCGACTGAATGAGTACCTTGTAAAGTTGCAGGAGCGTTGGGCGTGAGGCTCCCCAAACAGTGTGGCCGAGACAACGTAGGATGTTGAGGTGTCGCCAGCACTTTCGTTTCAGTTGGCGAAGGTGTTACACCCAGATGAGACGGTTGTCGAACAAAATGACTAGAAATGTGTGCGTCTCTACGACATGTAGCAGGTCTCCAGCTAAATAAAGTTCGGGTTCTGGGTGTATTGCCCGACGTCGTCAGAAATGCATTACCCGGGTTTTCGACGCCATTTCCCATGATAGTAGTCACTGGACACCTCCCGCCTTTCCCAGAAATCCTCCGTATGGTCTCCCATACAGTGGAACGTTTGGTGGAGCGGGTAACGGTACTCAAGAACTGTTGCCAAGATCTCTTTCGGCTTTCTCGTATTATCTGGCGACATTTTGCACGCGACATTTTGCCCTCGACATCCGAAAGGCCGCGAGGTTGTTTGCAGTTGGCCGACTCTTAAATCTACGCAGAGCTGCACGCCTGACCCTAATTGCTGAGCGACATTCAGCCGTTCACGAAGGGACAGGCTGCCGTTTAGATCGTCCTAATGACAGCGGCATAGATGCATCAGCAGCACTGTGTATCGTTTGAGTGATAAAATCCACCCATTCCTGAACATTGCCGCGAATTTCCAGCTCAGAGAGTTGGCTGAACAGTGTCCAGTCGGATTTACTGATCACCCAATGAAGTGGTCTGCATTCGGGCTCCACTCTGTCTGGCAGGTGAAGCCAGATGGGGAAATGGTCACTACCATGCAGGTCATCGACCACTTCCCACTGTGTTGAGTGGGCGAGGGCTGGAGAACAAAGCGAGAGATCTATGGCTGGGAACGACCCCGTTGCAGTACAAAAATGTGTGGGTTGCCCGTGTTTAATAAATGTGCGCTCGATGACAAGAGAGGCCTCTCGGTTGCTCGACCCCCCGGGCAGGCTCTGGCAGAACCCCAAAGCACATTATGTGCATTAAAATCCCCACAGAGGAGGAAAGGGTGGGGGAGCTGCGTCAGAAGGTCTTCGAGGGCCGCTACATCAAACGTGTCTTAAGGTGGCAGATAGAGGGAGCACACTGTCAAACAGTGGCGCACATAGACAGAAACTGCAACGGCTTGTAACTGTATAGTGAGAGAGAGGGGCTCAGAGGTATAAGCTGTATTAGCAAAAATTGCCACTCAGCCTCTCGCTCTCTCTCCACTAAGATCGTCTTTCTTGTGGAGTATATAGCCACGGAGCTCAGGGTTGTCAGTGGATTTGTGTTGGATGGTTTAATAGTAGAGAGTGTCTCAGGCATGGATTATGTTAGCAAAGTAAATACAACTATAGACGTTGGACAAGGAAAATGTTATTTTGATGTAGCAAAAGAAACCATTTCACTTGATTTGGTTAGTACTGAAGAGAGTATAACACAATTGTCATGTGCTATAAATTTTCAAATTGGTTACCCAGAAGTATTACTTATAGAAGCTCAAACTAATGATGAATTTGGCTACAGATAAAGGTAGAGATGCACAGTATTTAACTCAGGAGCAACAAGAGTTACAGCAAATATTGGCAAAATTTTCTGAAGTTTTCAGTAAAAGACCAGGTGCAATAAAAGGGTACTTTTATCGCTGGGAGACAATACCACATGATACTTACTGCCATTACTCATACCCACTGCCTTGGTCCAAACGAGAAGCAGTGAATACCGAAATAAATCGCATGATCAGTTGAAACATAACAGAACCTTCCAACTCACCTTACTGTACTCCTATTCTGGCTGTGAACAAGCCAGATGGTGGTGTGAGATTAGTATTGGATGCTGGGAACATTAACAAAATCATAGTGCCTGTCAGAACAAGACCTGAGAGTTTGGAGGAACAACTATTAAAGTTTTATAATGTCAAATATTTTACTGTCCACTCCCATGAACCACAGACATTGCCGAGGTGGGGTGGCTTGCGTGCCTCAACGATACAGATAGCCGTACCGTAGGTGCAACCACAGCGGAGGGGTATCTGTGGAGAGGCCAGACAAACGTGTGGTTCCTGAAGAGGGGCAGCAGCCTTTTCAGTAGTTACAGGGGCAACAGTCTGGATGATTGACTGAGCTGGCCTTGTAACATCAGCTAATGTGGCAAAGCCACACAGCTACTGCGAACGGCTGAAAGCAAGGGGAAACTACAGCCGTTACCTTTCCCGAGGACATGCAGCTCTACTGTATGAACATATGATGATGGCATCCTCTTGGGTAAAATATTCCGGAGGTAAAATAGTCCCCCATTCGGATCTCCGGGCGGGGACTATCCAGGAGGATGTGATCATCAGGAAAGACAATACTGGCATTCTACGGGTCGGAGCGTGGAATGTTAGATCCCTTAATAGAGTAGGAAAATTAGAAAATTTAAAAAGGGAAATGCATAGGTTGAAGTTAGATATAGTGGGGATTAGTGAAGTTCGGTGGCAGGATGAACAGGATTTCTGGTCAGGTGAGTACAGGATTATAAATACAAAATCAATTGGGGGTATCACAGGAGTAGGATTGATAATGAATAAGAAAATAGGAATGCGGGTAAACTACTATGAGCAGCACAGTGATCGCATTATCATTGTCAAGATAGATACGAAGCCAACACCGACAACAGTAGTACAGGTTTATATGCCAACTAGCTCTGCCGATGATGAGGAAATCGAAGAAATATATGAGGAGCTAAAGGAAATTATTCAGACAATTAAGGGAGAGGAAAACTTAATTGTTATGGGAGACTGGAATTCGGTAGTAGGACAAGGAAGGGAAGGGAGGATAGTAGGTAAATATGGTCTGGGCAAAAGGAATGAAAGAGGAAGCCGCCTGGTAGAATTTTGCACGGAACATAATTTAGTTATAACAAACACCTGGTTCAAGAATCACAAAAGAAGGTTGTATACGTGGAAGAGACCAGGAGACACCGGGAGATACCAGATAGATTTTATAATGGTAAGACATAGATTTCGGAACCAGGTTTTACAGTGTAAGACATACCCAGGGGCAGATATAGACTCTGACCATAACTTGTTGGTTATGAACTGTAGGCTGAAACTGAAGAAACTACAAAAAGGTAGGAAAATAAGGAGATGGGACTTGGATAAATTGAAGGAACCTGAGGTTCTTAACAATTTCAAAGGGAGCTTTAGGCAACAATTGACAGAAACAAGGGAAAATAAAACAGTAGAGGAGGAATGGGTAAAATTGAGAGATGAAATAGTGAAGGTAGCAGAGGACAAAATAGGTAGGAAGGCAAGACCTACAAAAAATCCTTGGATATCACAGGAGATACTAAATTTAATCGATGAAAGGAGAAAATATAAAAATGCAGTAAATGAAACAGGCAAAATGGAGTACAGACGACTAAGAAATGAGATTGACAGGAAGTGCAAAATGGCTAAGCAGGAGTGGCTAGAAGGCAAATGCAAGGATGTAGAAGAATGTATAAATAGGGGAAAAATAGATACAGCCTACAGGAAAATAAAAGAAACATTTGGAGATAAGAAAAACAGCTCTATGAATATCAAGGACACGGATGGAAAACCAGTTCTTAGCAAAGAAGGGAAAGCTGAAAGGTGGAGAGAGTATATAGAGGGGCTCTACAAAGGAAAGGAACTTCGAGACAATATTGTAGGAAGGGAAGAGGATGTAGATGAAGATGAAATAGGAGATACTGTACTGAGAGAAGAATTTGACAGAGCCCTGAAAGACCTAAGTCGAAACAAGGCCCCTGGAGTAGATGATATACCCTCAGAGCTACTGAAGTCTCTGGGAGAACCAGCCATGACAAACCTGTTTCACCTGGTGTGTAAGATGTATGAGACAGGCGAAGTACCCTCAGACTTTAAGAAAAATGTTATAATCCCCATTCCAAAGAAAGCAGGTGCAGACAGGTGTGAAAACTACAGAACCATCAGTTTAATAAGTCATGGTTGCAAAATATTAACACGAATTATATACAGAAGGATGGAAAAACGGGTAGAAGCCGACCTCGGGGAAGATCAGTTTGGGTTCAGGAGAAATGTAGGAACTCGGGAGGCAATACTAACTTTACGGCTTATCCTAGAAGGTAGATTAAGGAAAGGCAAACCTACATTTCTAGCTTTTGTAGATTTGGAGAAGGCTTTTGACAATGTTGATTGGAATAAACTCTTTCAAGTTCTGAAGCAAGCAGGAGTAAAATATAGTGAGCGTAAGGTTATTTACAACTTGTACAAAAACCAGACAGCGGTTGTCAGAGTTGAAGGGCATGAAAGGGATGCAGTGGTTGGGAAGGGAGTGAGACAGGGTTGTAGCCTTTCTCCAATGTTATTCAATTTGTACATTGAACAAGCTATAAAGGAAAGCAAGGAGAAATTTGGTGAAGGAATTAAAGTTCAGGGTGAAGAATTAAAAACTTTGCGTTTTGCCGACGACATAGTAATTCTGTCAGGTACAGCAAAGGACCTGGAAGAGCAATTGAACGGAATGGACAGTGTGCTGAAAGGTGCATATAAGATGAACATTAACAGGAGCAAAACTAGGGTAATGGAGTGCAGTCTAAGAAAATCAGGTGATGCTGAAGGAATTAGATTGGGAAACGAAGCAATAAAGGAGGTAGATGAGTTTTGTTACTTGGGCAGTAAAATAACAAATGATGGTCGCAGTACAGAGGATATAAAATGCAGAATGGCAATGGGTAGAAAAGCGTTTTTGAAAAAGAGAAATTTGTTAACATCAAATATTGATTTAAGCCTAAGGAAATCCTTTCTGAGGGCATTTGTATGGAGTGTTGCCTTGTATGGGAGTGAGACATGGACGATAAACAGTGCGGACAGGAAGAGGATCGAGGCTTTTGAAATATGGTGCTACAGAAGAATGCTGAAGATTAGGTGGGTGGATCGCGTAACTAATGAGGAGGTGCTGAACAGAATTGGGGAGAAAAGAAATTTCTGGCATACCTTGACTAAAAGAAGGGATAGATTGGTGGGACACATTCTTAGACATCAAGGAATTGTGAATTTAGCATTAGAGGGAAGTATGTGGGGTAAAAATCGCAGAGGAAGACCAAGAGATGGATACAGTAAGCAGATTCAGACAGATGTAGGTTGCCGTTCTTATGTGGAGATGAAGAGGCTTGCTCAGGATAGGGTATTGTGGAGAGCTGCATCAAACCAGTCTCCGGACTGAAGACCACAACAACAACATTTTACTGTTCTCGATCTGAGGTCATCATATTGGCAAATAAAATTGCACAAGGATAGCAGAAAATACACAGAATTCGTATGTCTAGGGCGAAGCTATCAATTTTGCGTTCTACCCTTTGGGTTGAATATTTCTGCAGGAGTATTTATCGCAGCTCTCGATAGTGTGTTGGGCCCAGAGCTACGAAGCAAAATAACTCTATACGTAGATGATTTGCTGATTGCAACTCAGGTTCTTGAGAGATTCAGACAAGCAAGGGTGACAGTAAACTTAAACAAATCTTTGTTTGCACAAAAAAACATCAAATTTATGGGATACACAATTTCAACATAAGGAATAGTTCCAGACCCGGATAAGATCAAAGCTATTAAATATGCCCCCCAAAATAAAAGGCAGCTAAAAGCCATCCTAGGGCTAACATCTTTCTTCCGAAAATTTCTGCCAAATCAGCTCTTGAATAGTGACAACCTTTTGAATTTGTTGCGAAAGGGTCAGGTGTGGAGGTGGACGCAGCAATGCGAGTGTGATTTTCAAGCCATTAAGAAGGCCCTGGTTAATGCTAATTTATTATATCACCCAGATATGACTAAGGGCTTTTGCCTAACCTCAGACGCCTCGGTTCACGGTGTGGGAGCCTGCCTATTTCAGTAGCGGACTGTGGAAGGAAAAGTTGAACCATGTGTGGTTAGCTTTGCAAGTAGAACTCTAACCGAAAGTGAAACAGCTTACTCAGTAATAGAGCTAGAAGCACTAGCTGTCGTCTGGGCACTTCGCAAATTTCATTATTACATTTGGGGGAAGTATAGTCGTGTTTTTGGAAACTTGTAAGCAACTGCATAAGAGATTGGCAAGATGGTCACTCTTTCTACAGGAGTTCAGTTACGAAATCAGTTTTATCAAGGGAGAGCACAGTGTCATTGCGGACGCCTCTCTCGTTTGCCTATTGGACTACAAGAATTTCGGGAGCTTTCTGAACAAGCATCCAATTTTCGTTTGGTTTGGATGGTTTAATTTTTAAATGGACTAAACGACTACGGTTATCAGTCCCTTGTTCCAACCGTAGAGAGTAGAATAAAAGGCACTACAATGTAGTAGAAAACGATGTGTTAAAACTCACCAAGCAAAGGGTGTAACAAGTCAAGAACAAAAGAATGAAAGTAAAAACGGATAAAAGAAGAGAAAGGCGGAAAGACGATACCAGAGTGTCCGGGTCAGGTGGCCACAGACGAGGTTGTAGGGCATCTGGCCGCTTTTGCACATTAAAACCACCTGCCTAAAAGCGGTAGGCGAGCGGAGAACAAATAGATAATGAACACTGTACAAAAAAAAATCAAATGGATCGGTACAACCCACTCACACGAATAAAATTTCAAACAGCGTCAGCCATAGGGGCATTGTCAGCTAAAACAAGTTTTAAATCGTCAGGTAGATTAAAATTCCTTTTCTGAGCTGCTAAAACCGGGCATTCCAAGAGGAAGTGGACGACTGTCAGACGCGCACCACATCGACACTCGGGAGGATCCTCTCGACAGAGAAGGTGACCGTGCGTAAGTCAAGTATGGCCGATACGCAGCCGGCAGAGAACAACAGAGTCCCTGCGGGGAATCCGTATAGAGGACCTCTACACGTGCATGGTCTCCTTAATCGCCCGCAACTTGTTCAGTGTTTGGAGGGAGCGCCATTCTGCGTTACACAGTCCAAGAACTCTGCTGTGCAACTGCGAACAGAGGTCATGAACTGTGATACCTATAGCCAAGGTAGGTTTATGGATAGCCTCCTTTGCTAACCTATCAGCTAGCTCGTTCCCATCGATCCCAAATTGTCCTGGAGTCCAGATAAAGACCACTGACTGCCCATGTCGGTCGATGGCATACAGGGATTCTTAGATGGCCTGAAGCAAAGTATGGCGAGGGATGCACTGATCGAGCTCAGGGGAGTCACTACAGATGAGGAAGGACTCCCCAGGGCAGACAGAAATATGCTCGAGTGCACGAAGTATGGCCACCAGCTCTGCTGTGAACACACTGCAGCCCTTCGGTAAGGAGCGCTGTTCATTGTGTCCTGCATATTTATACGCGAAGCCAACCAGACCTTCTGCCATCGAACCATCCGTGTAGATGACCGTGGAGCCCCAGTACCCGTCAAGAATTGACAGAAATTGGCGGCGAAAGATCTCAGGGTGGACAGAGTGTTTGGAGCTCTGCGACAAGTCCAGTCGAATAACAAGTCGAGGAATACACCATGGTGGCGTGCGCGACTAGAATTTTATCAGAGATGGCAGAGGAAGAGACCCCAGGTCACTCAGGAGAGACTGGACACGGGCACTAGCTGTCAAACCCGACCTCGACCGCCGTTGTGGGATATGGAGTACGGCGTTCGAAAAAAAGTACGTGGTAGTTGGGATAATTGGGGATACCATACACATGGGTTACGTAATTCGCCAGCAGATGTTGGCGCCTGATTCGCAATGGAGGCACCCCAGCCTCCACTCCGATTTTCGGATTCTTTTGATGCATGACGGAACGTTTCGTCCATACTACTTGAAAATGTGTTGGGAAATAAGTATACTTAAGTAGGAGGACGAAAGGTAGAGAAACGTCAGGCAAAGTTTAAGGGACAACAATAATCCAGAGTTAAAGGAGTATTACAAACTGCATGAAGGTGTTCTCTTTTACCGAAGTGATCCTGGTTCAAATCGTTGGAGAGTTTGTATACCAAATAAACGTGTAGAAAACCTCATTAGGTATACACACAATGCATGGGGACACTATGCTGTCACAAAGTGTATGGCAAAAAGTTGAATCATATTGCCATATACCTAACCTATTTCGCCAAGTCTATTACATTATTAGAACATGTACAACTTGTCAATAGGTTAAATATTCAAATATCTCTAGACTGACTAATTTAAATCGAATTGTGCCAAAGGAACGCCTCGCTATGGTATCAATAGATACAGCTGGTCCAATGCCCCCGCGAGGTGGTGTCAAGTATTTAGTAGCAGTATATGATGTTTTTAGCAAATATGTATGAATGCCACTAAGACTATAACTTCTAGTCCAACTATCAAAAGGCTCACAGAAGATTACTTTGTTAATGTGGGAAAACTGAAGGTTGTCATAACAGACAATGACACGAATTTTACCAGTGGTAAATGGAAGAATTTTCTTAAGGAAAATAACATCAAACATATTATGGTTTCACTTTACCATCCAGAAGCTAGTCCAGTGGAGAGAATATTCAAAGAATTTAACCGCTTTATGTGGACCTATGCACCAAACAAACAGACTAAGTGGGTAGAATTGATAATACAATTTATGCAGATTGTTAATAATCTTCCTCATCCATCAACTGGTTTTACACCTGTAGAGTTGATTTATTCAGAAATAAATGATGATGAGTGGTCAAAACCTTTGCCTAGAATACCCACACCCATTGTAAGAATGGAAGATAAGATCAGACAAGCCTTTAATATTCTAACAGAGGAGGCAGAAAAAAAAAAAAGAAATATGACAGCAGGTTGGGAAAAATCAATACGTTTGACACAGGGGATTTAGTTTTGCTTAGAGGACACCCACGAGCAGATAAACTGAGAAAGTTAAATGCTAAATGGCAATTAGTATATACATAACCTTTTGTCATAATCAAAATCCTACATCCTGGAAGTTACCTAATAGCCTATCCTGGTTCAGGAAAGGTGAAAGGTTTACATTCACATAAGGACCTTAAACCGTATATACAATAACATGGGTAGGACACCTACACCGAATTAGAGAAAAACATGTTGCAGAACTAAAACAAAATACCCTTCTAGAGAATAATTTATCACTAAATATTTCTCTCTCTCAAAGCAAATTGTGTACATATGTTAATTGTTTAGATGAACTAAAATGAAGGACAGAAGCAATATCTCCATGTTACACAAATAAGTAAATGATACAATAGAATAAAATATTTGAATTACGCCTGTCCAATATATTCGATTGGTGTATTAAAGTCTGTAAAAACTTATCCAGCAAGTGAAGTGTGTTGATAATGATTTATAGAAGTAGATTCTTATGCTTCAGAATTAGATAGACACTTAGACCAAATCCAAACAGTCCACATGAATACTGCTCTAACTACATATATCTCTAGTAATAGGATAAGCTTCCTTCTTCATAGAAGTAGTTGGAGGGTGTTACAGTTGGTCCTGTATCAGAGGTAGCGCGATGCAATAAATTCAATCGATTCTGAGATCTGAAAAAAAAATTAAAGGGAGTGTGATTTTCCTCTTTATTTTTTTCTAAATATGATGAAGTTAAGAAACTCATTAAAAACTTACATATAGTTGGCTCAAACCAAAAAGTAATTTTTCAACTGTATGTAATGTTTCAAATGTAACTGCATTACGAAATGATAAATGGGAGGAAAATAATGTAAATATTGCTTAAATAGACCTTAAGGTTAACTAGCCAAAATGATTTCGAAAGAATTGATAATTTTTGGTGGTATTGTTGATATCCTAAATAATCTTGTATCATTTGTTCTCACACTTATGTGACATGTAGATATTTATTGTCCTAAGAACAATAATGAAAGAACTTAATTCAGAAAAGGTTACAAAGTTTAATCAAAGTACTCACCATAAGACAATGTTAACTGATTTTAAATAGTGTCATAAGGTGATATGTGAAATAACAATATTGTCTGTTGTGAACGCGATTCAAAAGTGTTAGTAGGGCTATTCATCTAAAACCATTAAGTGGAATTATAGTGAACGTAACAAAATTATTTTTTTAATTAAAGACGGTGTGTGAGACCAGTAAACACGATTAGTGATTTACTGTGTTAGAGATGTTATCCTCGACAAGTAATCCAGACAGCAATCCAAACAATGAGGAAACAGCAAGTGACACTGTAGACACACAGGTTCACACGTGTTATGATGCACAGACACACATGCTGTAAGGTTAAATCTGGTGCACCAACATAGTATATCATGCGCTCTGGTGGTGTTCTGCCAACTTTGGATACTACTAGGCAGAGACAAATAATCCCCAGCACGTGGTGGAATTAAGATGCGAGTACTGTGTGGATGGACGCCTGTGACGTAATACTTTCAAGAACGCCAATAGGTGCAATTTTAAATTCGTCAGGGTGGGAAATATAAACTTAAAAGAAAGTGCTCTGGACAAATAAACGTAAGTGTAGAGAGAATGTCTCATCACACATAAAAGACCATAATGCCCTGTGGCATGGACATAAAATGTATACAATTTTTAATTATTTATGTTTATGTGTCTATGTATATATGTGTATTCTGGTAGACTGATATATGACCTTATATGTGTAATTGTATGTAGCGTCTTTTGCAATTTGTTTGAACATAAATATTGATCCTTTAAAATAACAGAAAGAAAAATTTTATATGCATTTGAAAGAAATGTAACCTCCCTAAAGAGCCAACATGAAAACTGATATAGATGACATTGTTATTATTACTATGAATTATGGTTAAAATAATTCAATAATAAGACCTACCACTTCTTATCCAAAAGGATACTTCTGCCGTATGCAGATGTGATGATACATGAGTCAGGAGATATATGGGTAAGAAGAGTAGGGGAGAGGAATTTTCTTTTGCTTGAATTTAAAAGAAAATCATAATTAGTTAACTGAGTAATTTACGATATATTTACTATCAGTTGATAGATCATAGATAATTCATAAAATGATATATATAAAATTAATCTTAGAGAATAAAAAACACTGGTGTTGTCTTATGTTTTAGACGTAAGAGTGGAATTATTCAGTCTTGTTTAATTATCTGAAGTGATGGGAGCAAGCCAATCTTGTAAGTGTTTCATTGAGTAAAAGTTTCGTCTATTAAATTTTCTGAAGTTTTTCTCTCAAGAAAGAAGTCTTTTCATTTATTAGTGACGAATTCATTTATAATTGGTCAACCCATGAGCCCTGAGTATCCAGAAATAGTAAATTGTCAGTATTCAAGCTTGTAATTAATTACCTTCAATTACGAACTTTTGAACCAAATAGTAATAAAATCAATGAAAGACTATATTTATAATAATATAATATATAAAAATTAAACAACGAAAGACTAATAATTTAATTCTCATTATGTATTAATATAACGGATTAAGCAAGGTACATGAAAAGCATCATATGTAAACACAGCTGTAAGTACCATGTGTAAACATTGTTTTAAGTACTTGTTTCGTTCGATAGGTACGACTTCAAGATGACGCGCATCGATATATATCATTTGCGCACTGCCGCCATGTTCATCGTAAACATATTCAAAATTTAACATTCATTTTTCACTGATGTTACTGTTACGAATTTACTAGAGAGGCATTGTGGTTTCATGTCTATTTTTCGAATGAATGCTTCAGGATTTCATTCATGACCGGATTTTAGAACTTTTTTTTTTTAATTTCTTTCTCAAACATATTTTCGAGCACTGTGTATTAAAAAAGGCGTCCTTCTGAATGGTATGTTTAAAAACCGACAAAGATTAGTTTATTGCATGTTGTGTGGTTAATTTGTGCTAGCTCTTGCTGTGAGGTTTAGCAATGATATTTAATTTTGCTTTTTGTACATGTATGCATGCATGCAGTACTACTTCAACTCCGCCAATCTCAATATAGAGAAGTTTCCAAGCAACTGAAATCCCATGTTATTTTTGTACCTGTTATGTGAACACAAGTTCCAAATGCGTAAAATGTGTTTCTTTCCCACTTGTGTGTAGATTTTATCATATTTGTGTACATGGGTAAATACTTAATTCATTTCTGAACCTTTCCAGGTAATTAATTTTTTATGTGAAAAAATTTCTTTGTATATATCTTGACATAACGATTGGAGTAATGGAGTATTTGGCAGGTTGTTTTTACTTTTGGAGGGAATTTTGGGAAGACTCCATATGGTATCATTGGGCAGGATGTTCCCTTTACCGTAACTAACATATTTTTGAAACTCTTTGCTGCTACTTTAGACATATGGCAATAATTTATTTATGAAATTTTCAAATTACCATCCTTTACTTTGAAGTATTTTGAAAGTCTTGCTCTGTGTACTCTAACTTACACATGAAGTTAAAATACATATTTTGTTAGTGCATTGTAGCCTAATCCTCTGTTTCCTTGGAGGAATGTACTGAACTTAACCAGAATGAATTTTTGGAAGAGCTGTAGTGTTGTAATATTTGAACAAATGGTTGAGCATAGAGCATAGAGGAACAGATAAGGATGACACCATTGGGCTGGAAAGGGTTAACTACTTGCTCCAAAGTACTTTTGTTTAGAAAATATGCATGGTAATGGCATGTTTTATGGTTACTGGTAATAATAGTAAGCTGTTGCTTTGATTTTAATGTGTTGTATAATACTCAGTGGAATCTATGGCTATAGTGTGTGTTCATATATTGCTATGTATGCATTCCCACTAGACTGTATTTATTCTTATCTATATTACGTTTTACTTTTCTATCATGGCTACTACTACCGAAAATCTTAATTTTTGTGTGTTATGTTTCTAGAACCTTCAGAGTACATATGATAGCCCTCTTCAGAAAAGGCTGAAAGTAACAGGCTGGACACAAATGGACAGAATGGAAAAAGACAAAGGAAAGAGATCTAATAGAAGAGGAAAAATTAAAGCTAAAACATGCTAAAGTGGATGCTACTCTCCAACAAAACAAGCATTTGGCAGACATCAGCCTAAACCTCAGGCGACTTGTAGACAGGATGAGTTACAATCCATTCCGTTAAGTCGTCCTGCTCTCTTTATCTCTGCCAAGTAGCTTAAAAATTACCCTAGGGCCCTAATGTTACTCCAGTACAGGCCGTTTCTGTTGCTGCCACTGGATTTTGGCATAAATGCTACAATTTTTTTTTCTTTTTTCAATTTAAAGTCCTTTTTCCCTCTTCCAGACTTTTTACAGTTATCAATGTTTTTGTAAGCTCTTAACATACACCTCCATTTGTTCTCACACTGTTCTGCACTAAATACCTTTCCAAAATTCTCCAAGTAAGCAGCCATACCATCACACAATTGCAGCTTTCATTTAAGCCTTTTGCTGTTGTTCTTGTAGAACTCTGTAACAGCTAATGTGAAGTTTCTAAACCACAGCGGTTCCTGTGTGGGAAGTTTTCTGAAAGTCAGGTATTCTGATAATTCAGACTCACGATTTAGGAAAAAAAACTATGTTGTATAATCATTGAATACAAGTATTAAAAATGTAAAGTTTTATTTTATTATTAAAAATTCCTGTTACAAACCACTATCCTCATTGATCTGATTTTTATATTCAGAATGTAAGTGTGGTTTAAACTGCTGAAATAATAGAATTTGACGAAACTGTGAGAGTTACTGTCCCTTGATTTTCATTCACATGATTCTTAATGTTTCTCAATCTGTGGCTTCCATTTGGCATAGCACATATGTTGGAGTGGTTTGAAGTATTTAGCAAAATATATTTTAAAGCTGTTTAATAGCTCACATTGTTCAGGTACAGTAGTCTTACAGTTCAGAGGATGGGTATAATTTTTAATTTGGCATTCTTAAGGATATACAATATTTTATACAAAATACACACTTTTGTCACAAAAGAAAGATTAAGAAAATAGGAACAGATGATGGATGGTACTCACATATCAGTACAAAATTGAAAACTATAATTTCACCCGGTAATTATATTTAAAAGTAGTTAAGCAATGTATTTTGAATATTTAATTACTGCCATTACTTTTATATCTCCTTTAATTAGAAAGAGCTGTACGCGAAGGAGATCCTCTCTGAAAGATAGGAAATGGCCATTCTTTGAGTCTGTACAAAATAAGTGAAAATCTAATATGAGTTTGTGCAAAAGTCACATAGGCCAGTATGTTAATAACTTAATTTAAATTTGTGTACAAATTGATAACCTTTTGGTAAATTGACAGTATCTACTCACATCAGAGAGTGCTAGTGTACTATTGTACTAACAGTACTGTTCTTGTAGGTGAATAAAAGAATACTTGTAAACAGTGGTAGGTTAAGGCAGATTTCAGTATCCGTAATGTATAACGTAAATTTACAAAAGAGAGGGAGTTCACTGTATTTGAAAGACATTTATTTTATGTTGTGTGTCCTCAGGTTAAAGTTTTATGTGCATACTCACTTTATAAACTAATCTGCCATTCACAATATGCCACGAGTAATATGTATTCTTTTTCAAGGGTGATATTTGCACTAAAGATGGTCACCCAAAGGCAAAAGTGATTTCAACACTATGCAGCAATTATGTGAGAGCACAATAAACAAAATTGGATACAATGACTAATACACATGTCCATACATTTCTGTAAAGACCATCTCTTTATCTCGTTCACACATTGGCTACAGCCTTTATACATACTCTCATATTTACATTCCAACCTGAACTTGCCATGTTTGATTTGGCTCACATTGAAAACAAGTTTCAGACTAAAAAGTTGCCAAAGTGGCACAGTGTACAACTGACAGTTTATAGTCCACTACAGGTATAATTAGAAATCTGTGTAGGAAGTGAGTATAGAACCATACCAAAATTGAGATGTAAAGTCTATAGCCAAACAGTCTGAGAAGTACTTTGCAAATTTTTACATCCAAGAAGAATGTAACTGACAAACTAATAACTGTCAATGAAACATTTATTATTCAGATTAATGTATGAAGGTAATAAAATTATATTTTAAGTGATTAAAAAAGTATTTGCAATAACATCAGCAGTTTGTAGATTACTTACAGCACACTATACAATAAGTATATGCAAATTTTGCAAATGAAATAGGAGTGTTGCAGAGTACACTAAAATAAACTTACATATATTCTGATCATGCTATGTGAAAGTACCTCGCTGAATGCCCATACGTTACCTGAAAAAAATTAGTCATTATAAATGGCTAGACACTAGCCAATGAAGACAGGAATATTATTGATAGATGTGAAGCATTGAATTAAAATTTGTGGTGCGGCTGGGAATCGAACCCGGACCTCCATGCTTGATTTCGATTCCCGGCCGCACCACAAATTTTAATTCAATGCTTCACATCTATCAATAATGTCTTTGACATATTTGAGACGTAAATCCGTCTCAGGGATTATTTGTTCATATTAAGACAGGAATAATGAAATGGACTTTTTATTAACTATGTGAAACTGAATAAATGAATCAAAAGAAACAAGTGCACAGTGAATTATGTTCTTTATTGGCAATTTAATGATACCTGTAGAACATAGTTTGACATGTGATGCTGCTCTTATACTTGCTGCAACCACATTGCGCATTTCGACCCTCGTTCTCTCATCTCTTGCCTACACATAGCGATCCTCTTCTTCCTCTGGAGCAGGCAGATGATGTTCCCCTCATATGGAAGAGGTATGTACTTAATTACACACTACATGAAATATGTAAGTTATGTTTGTATCAAGAAA
This sequence comes from Locusta migratoria, assembly GCA_026315105.1. Lineage (NCBI taxonomy): Eukaryota > Metazoa > Arthropoda > Insecta > Orthoptera > Acrididae > Locusta > Locusta migratoria. The sequence goes on from CM048745.1 coordinate 394,946,054, forward strand.
TTGAAGCAGTAGAAATATTGTGAAACATTACACACGATATATAAATCTTAATAATATTGATAAGTGTACCTCGTTCTTGGAATGCAAGGTTGTCTTCTACTGCCAGATTGTGTAGAACACAACACGCTCTTATAAAAATATCGATGTCTGTTATGTCTCTTAATTTCAAGTTATACTACTACCTAAATCTTTCAATAGTACAAAGCAGTGTTACACCACAAACCTATTTTTTGACAGTAGGACGATAAACTTCGTTTCTCGCCGTGATAGGTGTCCAGTATTCCGGTATGGTGTTAACAAGTGCCTCCAACAGGGATATGCACTATCGCCCAAAATATGAAAGCCTCGACACTTTCCCTCTATGGTTTCAAACAGAGAACTAAATACACTAACGTGGATCGATCGAGGATAACCAACGAATAAATCCCTAATTCGTCTCCTGTGATCAGAAACCACCTGTAGCTGAACAGAAATAAATTCTTTCGATTAAGGTACGAATCTGGATCCTCTTTGGGCCTATCTGTTCTCACATGGGTCCCACCCATTACATAGCTTTGTTGCGGAAATGGGACTATCTCATCCCTCTCCTCTGCAGAAGGCCATTTCACAACGTCAACACTGAGGCTGCTAATAAATTTAATAACTCTTCTAATTACCATGCACAAAGAGCTGATCGACACATTAAATCTATCTGCCACATCACGGAAGCCTGCTGCTTCGTGGCCAGCAATCCACAAAAATATCAAAAGATGTTGCAGAGGAAGTATGTTTCCATTCCCACACGCCCGGTAGTTATAGTAAGTGGAGTGTCTATATTTTTCTGGCAACTCTTCGTCCAGGTGACCCCGTACCCGGAAATGTTCGACGAATTCACTTTCAGAATATCGTGGCACCACGTATTCAAAAGTTTTTCCGACTACTGGTTTTTACTAGGCAATAACACTACGCCGAAATCGTCGTCGTCGTAGCTGGAGATGAAGTCTGAATCGCTAATCATCTGGAATAAACGTAATTTGTTAAGATTTTGAATTCTGTTAAGTCTTCTACAGTTGATTTTATAGTAATAAATAAAGTGAATGAAGACGTAGTAACATAAAGTACTTACAATTACAGAAGAAACTAACCCAATGCACTTAATTGGAACACACTTGTGATCGAAACATTTGAAGTTTGAACAAACGCGCGTCGTGTACCCCCTCTACAAATTCGAGTGCTGTGCGCATGCGCGAATCTGGCTGCCAGAAAAATTTCCTCTGGCAGCATCTGCCTACTTGGCTCTGCCTGCTAGCAGCTCTCCGAACAGCTTGCACCCTACTTCAAATAGCCAGATTTGGCGCCAAGCGCTCTTCAAACGCGACTTTTCGTACTGCGCATGTGCGGTAGCCAGAAAGCAGCTCTTCAAACGAAGCTACTATAAAACGTGATATAACGAAAAGGCATCAGACATGAAGAAACAAAACGCAAATGACAGCTAAACGTAATTTTTTCTATCGTTAAGTATGGTTGAAAATTTGATAATTATAAATTTTGTCAGAAATCTTTAAGCTATATTAAAAATGAATTGCCGCATGTACGAAAGTCATAGACATACATTACTAGACTGGCAATGCCATATACAGTATCATTGGTGTCAGTGAAGTCTCGCCGCCATACTTCTATAAATGTGTAAGCAGTCGCCTGTGTTATTACAGAAAACAGTAGTAAAAATACTGACGAACTGACTTAACTATGCTGTTTTTACTTTTGACATATGCGAAATTGGTGTGTTCTATATCGCTATAATTTTTTTTCGGCTGGAGTAGGTTTCGACACTTACATTAACGAGATGCATTGATAGATTTATTGTTATCTGTACCAATTTCATTCAACTTCGGATTTTCTTTCAGTAATATGGTCGTCATAATGTTGTTTATAGTGGATAACACATATCATTCTTTTGAGAGTTCTTACGAAATCTACAGTCTGCTTTGACACACACATTAATGAGTCGCGTTTCCTGCTTTTATTAATCGATTACCACTTTCAGTCAACTTTGGATTTTCTTTTAATAGTATGACCGTTATAGTTGTGCTATTTGTCGTGCATATCATATCTTTATTCTTACAGTCTTCTTTAACTTGGTGTACGTAACGGTAAAATTTTATTTCCCATCCCGGCGGCCTCGCATTATTATGTCGTAAAAATCATCCACCATGTAGTGGAAAATCGTTCCTAAAAAAGCTAGAAGCCAATGCACACAAGCTTAAAAGCAGCCAGACAGATTTAACATGAAACGTTGTTTCTTTAGAAGGCCCTCTATGGTATTATCAGTTATGATTATATCTTTGCAGCGTTGTAAAGATAGAACTGATGCCAGTTCGTGTTATTTTTGAGTGATGCAAACAAACTGAGTACAGGCAACACCGCCTAGAAGACAAGGCCTGACAACTGGCCGTGCCTACGTCACACCGAGAGGCAGCGGACGCAAGCTACGAAGCAGTGGGCGTGCCCCAGCGGCTAGCCAGTCAGCTGGCAGCCGCCGCCTCTTGGTGTGACGTAATGCCTTGTCTTGGTACAGGTCGTGTTTTATTTCTTTAATGCTTCCACTGCGGCATTGTAATATCGGTGGCGTAAAGGTACGTGCAACGCAATCCTCCTACGTCATCGTAGAGTCAATGAGACTGACGATCACACACAGCGCTTGGAAGCAAATAGAGAAACAAAATCTCAAGCGCGATCCGTTATGATTCTGGAATAACGGGTACAGTCAACTCCGACTCGCTCAGTTGCAGCTTACGCAAAAAATGATTTCGACAAAACAGACGATCCAACAATCGATAACACAGTGGATGCATCAGTTGGCTTCGGAATTAATGAACAATGTGTGCCAATATTACAATGCTTTGAGATTTAGGGAAGAACCGTTTTCTTTCTCTCTCTCTCTCTCTCTCTCTCCCTCTCTCTCTCCTTTTTTTTTTTTTTAAAGGGGACAAAACTACAATGGTCATCAGTCCCCCATTCCATCACAAAGTGTCAAAAATAAAAGCGCGGACGGCAAATAAATGCGCCCAGAGATAAAGTGTGCAAAGTGGGAGGGGATTCCCACTGGGTCCAGAAAACATCAACCAAATGGAGAAGAAACTAAACGAAAAGGGACGATCACACAAAGACACCTTACAACAAAGAGACCGACCATAGGAATAAAAAAGGAAAAGTCAACCACTCGGCAGTACAAGGGAAGGACCAGTCAGAGAGACTGATAAAAAACCTCTGCTCGAATAAAACTTAAAACTGAATTCGCTGCTGAAGCATCGTCACGTAAAACATCTGATAAAACGCCAGGAATGTTAAAACGACGCCGCAAGGCGGCTAAAAAAGGACAGTCCACTAGGATGTGGACTATTGTTAAGTGGGAGCCGCACTGACACTTGGGCGGGGCCTCACCACGAAGGAGATGTCCGTGGGTGAGCCACGAATGCCCAATAAGGAGTCTACACAGCACCACGGAGTCCCGGCGAGAGGCCAGCATGGAAGAACGCCATGCGGTCGTGGTCTCCTTGACTACCCGAAGCTTGTTGGGTGTGCCCAGGCTATGCCACTCGGCATCCCAACGCTGATGGACGCGGTGGCGCAACAATGAACGGAGATCAGACGCCGGGAGGCCGATGTCCAGAATGGACGCACTAACTGCCTGCCTGGCAAGTCTGTCAACACGTTCATTGCCCGGAATGCCCACATGACCCGGAGACCAGGTGAACACCACAGATCGCCCGGACTGTTCAACGGCCTTCAGGATTATGTTGTGCGGGTGGAAAGGCCTAGTTGAAGAATTTACGCCGCCACCAGAGCGAACATGTTATAAAAAGCATTTCTATTCTGCTCGCTGCGAGAAAAACATGCTAAAGCTCTACTGTACAAACGTGAGGTTTTCTTTATTGGCTTTCATTATTATTTCCACCAACTCATAAATATAAGGACACGGAGAACATTAAGGGATCGGGCAGCCAGGTAGGACAGTGGTGGATGAGGTCCAACAGGTCCAATGCCGAATGCGATGCTGAACCGTAGGCAATGCATACAAAGTCAAGCCGTGACTGTACCAGTGTTGTGTAGAGTCGCAATAGTGTGGAGTGATCAGCGCCCCAAGTGGTATGGCCCAGGTGGCGAAGAACATTCAGATGGCGTCAGCACTCCTGCTTCAGCTGACGAATGTGAGGAAGCCACATCAGCCGGGCGTCGAAGACAAGCCCCAAGAACCTATGTGTGTCCACTACTTGAAGTAAGTGGTTGTCGAGGTAAAGTTCGGGGTGTGGGTGAACAGTCCGTCGCCGACAGAAGTGCATAACACTAGTCTTGGACGCAGAAAACTGGAAGCCGTGGGCAAGAGCCCAGGACTGCACTTTTCGAATCGCTCCCTGCAGTCTGCGTTCAGCCACTTGTGTGCTGGAAGAGCTAAAATAGATGCAGAGGTCGTCAGCATATAGTGAAGGGGATACTGACGATCCAACTGCTGTCGCTAGGCCATTAATGGCTATTAAAAATAAGGGAACACTCAGAACAGAGCCCTGAGGAACCCTGTTTTCCAGCACATGAGAGGTGCTTCGAGAGGCACCAACTTTAACTCTAAAAGAACGGACAGCTAAAAAGTTATTGATAAAAATCGGAATGGAGCCCCGGAGGCCCCACCCATGTAAAGTAGTGAGTATGTGGTGTCGCCACGTTGTGTCATATGCCTTGTGCATGTCAAAGAAGATGGCAATGAGATGTTGGCTCCTGGAAAAGGCTGTGCGGATTGCAGACTCGAGGTACACCAGGTTGTCGGTGGTGGAGCGACCCTGACGGAATCCGCCCTGGCATAAAGCCAGTGAGCCCCGAGTCTCGAGGATCCAGCACAACCGCCTACTGACCATGTGCTCCAACAGTTTACAAAGAACATTGGTCAGGGTGATGGGTCGATAGCTATACAAATGAGCAGGCTTTTTGCCTGGTTTCATCACCGGTATGATGATACCCTCCGGCCACTGCGAAGGGAATACCCCATCGCTCCAGATCCGGTTGAAAATGGCGAGGATATTATCCAGGCTTTCTGCGGACAGGTGTCGTAGCATTTGGGCATGGATGCTATCAGGCCCAGGGGCCGTGTCAGGACATTGCGCGAGAGCACTCCCACTCACAGAATGGAGCGTTATAAGCCTCAGTGCGGCGGGTGGTAAAAGAGATAGGCTTACGTTCCACCCGCTGCTTTAACACACGGTGGGTAGTTTGCAGAGGCCGAAGCACGAGTTTAATGCTCAGCTAACATCTCTGCAAGCGTAATTGGATCCGTTCATATGGCTCCATTCACGGAGATCCCAGGGATTGTTGTTGTTGTGTATCCCTGTAAACGCCTAATCTGGCTCCAGACCTGGGAAGTGGAGATACCTGACCCAATGTTGAAGACGTACGTCTCCCAACACTCCCGTTTCCGTCTTCTAATTAAACGGCGAGCACGAGCACGGAGCCTTTTAAATGTAATGAGGTGCTCAAGAGAAGGGTGCCGCCTGTACGGCTGTAGGGCTCGCCTACGGTCTTTAATGGCGGCAGCGACCTCTGGTGACCACCAAGGCACCGTCTTACGCCTTGGGCGCCCCAAGGAACGATGAATAGTACCTTCTGCAGCAGACAATATGGATCGACTGGCGCTCTCAACCACCACATCGATGGTATCGAGTGGGGGAGGGCCAACAGTGGCAGCAGAGGTGTAGCCTTCCCAGTGAGCCCTGTGAAGAGCCCACCGAGGAGGGCGTGCTGGGGACTGACGTTGTGGGAGTGACAAAAAGATCGGAAAATGATCACTGCCACACAAGTCATCATGGACACTCGCCGAGAATGTGCCGTATGCCACACTGAAATGTGTGGGGGCACCTGTATCCAAGGGGCAGAGGTCGAGCTGAGAAAGCAGGTCCTCGACAACCCTGCCACGGCCAGAGATTGTAGAACCACCCCACAGGGGATTGTGGGCATTAAAGTCCCCCAATAGCAAAAAAGGCGGCGGGAGTTGCGAAATAAGTGCAGCCAAGACAGCCATAAAGACATCGCCATCTGGAGGGAGGTAGAGACTGCAGACAGTGATCTCTTGCGTTGTCCTTACCCTGACAGCCACTGCTTCTAACGGTGTCTGAAGGGGCACAGGTTCACTATATACAGAGGTAAGGACATACACACACACACACTCCACCTGACACCCTGTTATACATGCTACGATTACAAAACTATCCGCTATAGCCCCGAAGGGCAGGGGTCCGCATTGCCGGAAACCAGGTATCCTCGAGGGCAATGCAGAGAGCAGGTGTAACGTAGCTAAGCCAGGCGAGTGAAAAAAACCGCCGCAGTTCCATTGGAGGATGACAGAGTCCGACAGCTGGGAAGGCATGAATGAAAAAATGTTATGCATTCACCTCAACATCGTTTGTAGCCACCGGTAGCGATGCATCAGCTTCGAAGTCCATTGCGCCTGATGCATCCAAGAGAGCAAGATCCTCAGGGGATGCGAGTATCTCCACCTCTTCCTCAGAGGCAGAGGTGGAGGGGCGGGTGGCCCAGCGGCCACCGGGGAATCTTTGGTGTTATCTTTCTTCTCCTTTTTTCTTTCGAACCCTCAAGTCCCTCGGGGGCTTCGCTGGAAGGAGGGGCTTTGCAAACTCAGCCTCCGTCTCAGTGACAGAGGGAGAGTGCGACGCCCTGTGGCCAGCAGCCAGCGACGATGCCTGCTGCTGGCCGCCAGTGCCGGTACCAGCACTGGTGGAAGCCGCAGAAGGGAGCGTCCTGAGGGTCCCCTTCAACCACAAGGTTGAATCTTCTCCGATGGAGGGTTGGGGGCTGCTCCCGAAGCCAGTGCCTTGGGAGCAGGAGGAGGAATGGAGCCCCCGGCCACTGTGGGGACAGGCTTGAGTTGACGGCCCTTAGGGCCGGCAGAGAGAGGAACACTAAACACTAGTGTCTGCTGCTGTCTTAAAAGAGGATGGCGATGATGTCACTGCTGCGAAAGAGGCAGTCATGGTAACGGGATGAAGTCGCTTGCACTTCTTTCGAGCCTCAGAATACGAAAGTCGGTCCAAGGTCTTAAGTTTCATAATTTTCCGTTCCTTACGAAGAACGGTGCAATTCGAGGAACAAGGAGGATGATGCAAGCCACAGTTAACGCAACTGGGAGGCTGTGTGCATGGCGCGTCTGGGTGTTCTGGTCATCCACAGTCCCTGCATGTAGCGTTGAAAGTACATCTAAAGGACATGTGGCCGAATTTCCAGAATTTGAAGCATCTCATAGGGGGAGGAATGTAAGGTTTCACGTCGCACCGGTAAACCATTACCTTGACCTTCTCAGGCAGGTTATTGCCTTCAAACGCCAGGATGAAATCACTGGTGACAACCTTGTCATCCTTTGGCCCCCTATGGACACGCCGGACGAAGAGGACTCCTCTACACTCTAAGTTGGCGCGTACTCGTCGTCGGACTGTAACTAAAGGTCTCGGTGGAAAATGATACCTTGGACCATATTTAGCGACTTATGTGGTGTGATGCTCACACGGACATCACCCAACTTGTCGCAGGCAAGTAAGGCCCACGATTGAGCTGGGGAAGCTGCTTCTATGAGCACTGCACCGCTTCGCATCTTGGACATTCCAGAAACTTCGCCGTACTTGTCCTCAACATGTTCCACAAAGAAAAGAGGCTTCGTAGATGTAAAAAAACTCACCATCCGTGCGGCTACATACTAGGAATTTGGGAGAATATGGCTCATTCGCAGATCTAGCCCGACGTTCCTCCCACGGTGTAGCCAGGGAAGGGAACGAACGGGGGTTATATCCAGCAGCATTGTAATCTCCTCTTCCACGCTTAGAGACGCCGTTTTCGCGACCGACCACGCTTTTATTTGCTCGTTTTATTTTCGTCCCACGAGCAGCTAGGGAAAAGAGGTCCACCCAGGCAGAGCCCCGCTTGCCTGGGGAAGCCTTGTACAACTGAGGTGCGGCAGGTTCCTCAGAGGTTGCTCGCTTGCAGCTCTTCAACCTCAACAGCCATGCATCTCCTCAGCACGTAGCACACCTTGAGATTGAGGCTTTTTTTTATAGAGGATTATACCGTCCTCGCGACCCAGGCGATTAAGCCAACATCCCTGGGCTCTGAAACGTACAACGTTCCACCGTCGCGCCGAACGATGGTCGTTGAAGCACGCACAGAGCTTACGGTGTTGCAGACTATTGGCGCGACACAGCCCGCGGCTCAGGACCCCGGGTTCGGTAGAATGAATGAACTGTAATTACTTAATAACCAAGTAAACGTTATACCATGCAAACTGTAAGAAGCATTTAGAGGCTCTCAAATTTTCAGAAGCTGCTTCCGGCAACTCAAAATTAACAACTTTTTACAGTGTAACTATACTTACAGAGAGAAAAACAGGAGAACTTAAAAGTGGCGGCATTCATTGCGGAACATTGTTCGGTGTCAGCAGTAGACCATCTAGGAGATTTGTTGCCAGCTTTGGACAAGTCATCCCTTGTTCTCAGTGGAATGAAGCTGCATCACACTAAATGTGCAGGCCTGATTACTAATGTGATTTCAACATGTTTGCTTGAGGACCTCATTGAAGACATTGGCGATAGTTCTTATTCGATGATAATAGATGAGAATACGTCCATCGATATCAAGAAAATGTTGTGTATCATAGTGGGGTATTTTAGCCAAAACAAGAAAAGGATCATAATAACGTTGTATAGACTGCTGGAAATATAAGGTTGTGACGCTGACACTTTAACTTGTGCATTTAAAAAACAGCTAGCTACAGATGGGCTTGATTTAAATACGTTAATAGGTATAGGTATATATGGTGCTAATGTTATGGTAGGAGAGCATCATTCATTCCTTTCAATTCTCAAAAAATCTCTATCTCATCTTACTGTTGTCAAATGTGTGTCACACTCATTGCATCTTGCCCCAAGAAAATGCTTGCAAAGTGCTACCTCCACATGTAGAATAAATCGTTAGAGAAGTTCACAATTGATTTTCGTGCAGTCCCAAGAGACAAATTGAATACTCTTTGTTGCATGTAACACCGGCCGGCAATAAGCCGCTCAAAACAGACGAGTTGTCAGGAACGCGCTGGCTGGCTCGCATAGGAGCCATTACAAAAGTTTACACCAATGTGATGCTTTAGAGCTTCACTTTAAATTGGCTAAGGATAAAGAAAGGTGCTATACTGCTGGGCAATTGCATCTTATGCTGTCATCAAAACCTAGTCAATTATATCTTAAATTTTTTGAAACAATCACTAAAACCAATCACTGATTGTAATCGCATGTTTCAGGCTGATAATGTCGAACCTCTCAAGCTATTATCAGAACTACATAGTTTGCTGCTGAACTATCTGTCAATTTTAGTCGCTACAGAGTGATTAAAGAAAGTCAAGAAACAAGATTTGACTGTGTTCAATTTCAGATATTGTATGAAGCATGTACAGTAATTTGGATTCTGTTTCAATGAAATGACAGGCAGCATTGATCCAAATGATTTACGGGTTATAAGAGAACGGTGTGTGTCTTCTTTGTGAATTGTGCTAAGGAATTCAGAAAACAATTCCTAAAAATCTAAAGCTGTTGGAAAAATTTCCTGTTTTTCGCCTGATTTGGCTACTAGCCAAATCCACCCTGATGTGGAAGATATAATGGCCTATTTTAAAGAATTAATTGGAGCTGACAATGTTGTCAGCGCTTTGAGCGAATGGCGAGTTCTACCATTCCAACAGTGGAACAAAGTTCAACAGCAGAGGCATTTTGGGCTGAAGTAGCAGTCTTTGAAGATGCCGCTGGAGAGCGGAAATTTTCGATCATCAGCTAGTTTGTGATGGGAGTTTTGTGGCTGCCATTCGCGAATAGTAGTGTGGAGAGAGCATTCTCCATAATGAATGTAATAAAAAACAAACTGAGAAATAGAATGCACACATCCACAGCTGATCACAGTGCGGTACAATTTGAAAAACGAAGGGTGTAATAAGTTAGAGCCAAGCACTAAAATGCTTATGAAATTTAAATCAGAGGATGTGTATAAAAATCAAAACGATGTTGATGTCATGTCGTTTCTGGCATAATAAATAGGTTATACTGATGTTACTTATATTTCATTTAAATATAAATGACAAGAAAGAGTGTTGGATTTTGTACAGTAATTACAGCAGATGACGCAATTTCATTCATTTTAGCATGATACTTAATATTTTTGTGATAATATATCAATCCATTGTGATTGCTTTGACAATTTATATTTTGTATTGTTAGAAACTTAAGTAATAAAAAAATTAAATTTGCTGCCGTAATTATACTTTTATCACTCACTAATAGCTCTCTTATCTATATATAAAGTTGTTATATCATCTAATGGTAAATCAGTAGAACAATGAAGAAAGCAAATGTGGCACCAATGAAGCAGGTTTTCTATTTTTCTTGCCAGGCTGTATGTTTTTAATTTCTGATAAATACGATAATTTTATGGCCCTGATCACGTAGTTAAACCCCTTCAAGTTGCCATTATTGACAATAACTGTTAATTTGAAGAAAAAGATAGTTTTAATAGTTGCCAAAATAGTGTCATTATGGGGAATGTTTTTGTCTGGTATGGGAAAAATACGAAAACTGAATCTGGAGACGACTGGCAGTGGGTTTGCCACTCTGTTGCCGTGCAGTAGTGAGATTGGGGATGTGGAGCTGGGCGCGGTCGGACGCACTGGAGCTCGCGGCTGAAGCCGTCCATGGCATCCATCATTAGGGTACTAATTTTTTGGTTAACCATTTTAAATGTTTTCGGCATGAGGAACGGCAGAGCAGCCAATCAGGAGTCGAGTTATGCCGGCCAATAAGATTGCGTGTTTCATGACAAGTAAATTTGGCGTCAATTTCGAAGTTTATTAGAGGATTTCGGTGCGGCGTTTGTGTGATTGTAATTGATTTTTCATTTCTAAGAGATTTTTAGATAATTTTTGCACTACGATCATAAGTGACTTGTTATTACTATATTGATTTCGGTTTTTAAATGAATTGATGTACTACCATGCGCAAAAATATCCGAACGACCTGAATTGCGTTTCGCCTGATGTGCATGCAACCCAACTAACGCACGTGTCTTGCGGGTGCTCTGCTCGCTCCGCGGTATAGTCGTTCGACTATTCAAAATGGATCCACTACAGACAACTGCTCTTTATGACAATCATTCCAGATGTAAATTAACACCACGAGTTTGCAAATAAAAGGAAACAAGTTATTAAGTTCTTAACGTTTATTAAATCCAATTTCTTACAATGACAAATCTTAAGTATTGTCACACTTATTACAGTCGGATATAACAAACTCCGTCACATAAAACATTAATTAATCTTTAAACAACATTTAATATTGTTACAAACAACAGATTTTACTATAGTATCGGAAATCCTAAAGTCCTGTAGAAATTCGAAGTACTTTTGTTCTCTAAATAGTTTGACAATTGCGAAACGTCGTTCCACTGGCGAGCGGATTTTTATTAACCGATTGTCGAACGAACCAGATAATAAAAACTCAATTAACAGCAGCAAACACCTTGTTCTGGAATCAGACCAATCACCTGTAGCTGTAGCTAACCAAGCAATGCATTCTTGTCTTATAGATACTTGATTATGCCTAAGATTGTCACAGCTGACGAAGCATAAAGATGTGTGAAATATTGGAGATTTCCTCACAAATATCAGTACGCGCAAATCAAATCATATAAAACGCCAATTCTAAAAATATTTTTATTTATTTATTTTTTACTGAACCAGGAACTTAATAATCACCGTTATGTCCCTAATCACAAATGCCCAGACTCAGTTCTGTATGGGACGTACATACAAGGCTGCTCCTGTCGGTGGTTCGAGTCCTTCCTCGGTCATGTGTGTTGTCCTTATATTCGTTTAAGTAGTTCTAAGCCTAGGGACTGTTGACCACAGTAGTTTGGTTCCATAGATTTACAAACATTTGATTTTGAGTTACATACCCGCTATCTAAATGGAAGATAACTAAGTGAAGTTAGATGTTAGTAGTCGAATTATTTCACCAGCAGCGGGATGTTTGAATCTGTAATTAGGATATAATTACGTTATGCGTCACCGGGAATCGAAACCCGAACCTACCCATGTCATTTCTAAGCACGAATGGACGTTAAATCTCAAATGTTAACAGGAATGACGATGCGTGCGTGTATGACTAGCAACAACGGCACCTATCGTTTTTATAATTATAATAATTTGGCTCAGTGTCCTGGTGCAGGTCACTCAATTGTGCGCCACTTCAGAGACTTGCACGTCCGTAACCTGCCTCAATTATCTAACCGGGAAAGGCGACCTAAGGTTTAACGTGGAATCAAAACCACGTGTAGTTTATGACAACTCCTCATATTGTTGAGACGTGAAAGCTGGGTTAAAAATCAGATTGAAAAAGAAAAATCGGTGATCTGACTTTTTTTTGTTTTGTTTGTTTGTTCTATCGGTAGTTCTCTTCGTTGTGGACGCAGATCGTTTTTGTTCGTTCTTGTTCGGTCCGTTGTTGGCTCAGCTTTTTTATTACAGAGGGCGTGCAGCCCTCTGACCGGGTGCGCTGAGCCACGGCGACCGGCAACTAGGTTTCGAACCCGCGATCCTTCATTTACCATTCAAGCGATTTATCCCAAGACCACCGCAACAACCTGGTTCGCGTTGATAATGCACGAAAAGACATTCAAAATAATTTTTTACTAGTAGTCCAGTGTGCTCTATCTAGGGCGTCAAATGAAATTATGAATATTTTGTACTGCACCTGGATTCGAATCCATACACATGTCTTTTGTCGAGACCTAGAGGAGTCGGCAGTCTCGGAAAAAGCAACGAAATTATTCAACTATATGATTCCGAGAGGGTCGAGGGTATGTAACTCAAAATCAAAAGTTTGTAAATCTATGGGACCAAACTACTGTGGTCAACAGTCCCTAGGCTTAGAACTACTTAAACTAATTAAGGACAACACACACACACCTGACCGAGGAAGTACTCGAATCACCGACAGGAACAGCCTCGTATGTAAGTCCCACACAGAACAGAGTATGGGCAGTTGTGATTAGGGACATAACGGTGATTATTAAGTTCCTGGTTCAGTAAAAAATAAATAAACAAAAATATTTTAAGAATTGGCATTTTATATGATTTGAATTGCGCGCTCTGATATCTCCAATATTTCACACATCTTTATGCTTCGTCAGCTGTGACAACCGTAGGCATAATCAAGTATCTATAAGACAAGAATGCATTGCTTGGTTAGCTACGGCTACAGGTGGTTGGTTTGATTCCAGAACAAGGCGTTTGTCATATCAATTCAAGTTCAAAGATGTGTACACATATTTGTTCAGGTATGAATACGGAGAAAATGTTGGTGATTCGCAGTTAATACTGAAGTTTCCATAGTACGTTTGCTGCTGTTAATTGAGTTTTTATTATCTGGTTCGTTCGACAATCAGTTAATAAAAATCCGCTCGCCAGTGGAACGACGTTTCGCAATTGTGAGAAAACTATTTAGAGAACAAAAGTACTTCGAATTTCTACAGGACTTTAGGATTTCCGATACTATAGTAAAATCTGTTGTTTGTAACAATATTAAATGTTGTTTAAAGATTAATTAATGTTTTATGTGACGGAGTTTGTTATATCCGACTGTAATAAGTGTGATAATACTTAAGATTTGTCATTGTAAGAAATTGGATTTAATAAACGTTAAGAACTTAATAACTTGTTTCCTTTTATTTGTAAACTCGTGATGTTAATTTACATCTGGAATGATTGCCATAAAGAATCTGTAATCAGGATTCTGATTCCACTGATCTGTAGTGGATCCATTTTGAATAGTCGGACGACTATACCGCGGAGCGAACAGAGCACCCGCAAGACACGTACGTTAGTTGGGTTGCATGCACATCAGGCGAAACGTAATTCAGGTCGTTCGGATAATTTTGCGCATGGTAGTACATCGCAATTATTATTTTTAATGTTGTTGATTGTGTGCCACGTATTTGCGACTGTGGTTTCTAATTTGTTGTGTTTGTGTTTCATTACAGGTTATGAAACTGCTTTTCGATAGTTCGTGGAGAATATGGTAACGTGTGGAATTAATTACAGGATTAAGGATTTCAAGGTTTGTTAATTGTAGATGTAGTTGGTGGCGTTTGGTCAATCTCATATTTCACATGTTTTGAAAACATGTCTTCTAAAATTTCAGGGAGAACTCCTCCAGTGGTGTATGAAAATGGGGTTGATGGCTAAGGACAGAAAATGCAAAAAATATTACAATCCAACGAAACTTATTCGGCGTTCGAAAATTAGACAGTTGCGAATGGCAGTGTGTTGGAAGTGGCAGTTGGCTCGCTGGCAGCCACCTGTGTATTGGATACAGGGTAACAAGTGCAGTAACAACTTTATTATGAAGGAACTGAGTGTTTCAAAGCACACGCTTGTTGAATTGCGATGTTTTTGCCTGGAAGTGTGTCAGCTTGATTGTCTTCGGAATGAGGATTAGTTGAGGGGGGGGGGGGTGAGGTATTGGCAAGGTTGTAGAGATAGATGAAAGTAAATTTGGAAAACGTAAATTCCATCGTGGTAAAAGAGTTGTTGGAAACTGGGTTTTCGGGGGGTTGAAAGGGGAAGTAAGAATTTTTTTTACGGTCGTGGCTCGGAGGACACAAAAAGTACATCATGCAGTACTAAAAAAATATATATCCTCCCAGGGACGCCAATTATATCAGACAGCTTTTCCAGTTATAAATGTTTACAAGATGAGGGGTTTATACACTTTTCTGTTAATCATTCACTAACTTTCAAAGATCCCGTCAGGAAGCACATACTAACTCCATTGAAGGGTCGTGGTCTGCGATTAAGAGAGGGTTTGGGCAGCACAAATAAGTGCAAGAAAACTTTTGATTCGTGTGGAGGAGAAGGTGCAGTGATGAAGATATGTTTGTATCGGTTTTAGAGGCTGTAAAGAGAGTTTATCACCCTTAATTACTGTTTTCAATTTTTATCCTTATTTGATGATATTTGTGAAAGGTGCGAGTGTGACGGGCCGATACCGAAAAACGGCTTAATTTTACAATATGGGTCGTGACCTAATGCATAGTTCGGGTATTGGCTAGTGGCACGCCATGTGATCAGCCAATCAGGTGATAGTGTACCGCAGCGAGTGAAATTCGCGGTTTTTTTATTCGCGCAATATTCGAAGGTACTCATTTCGCGTTGCTTACAACCAGCAAATAGATTGTTGTTGTTGTTTGGGAGTTTAGAGGGGACTAAACTACATGGCTATCAGTCCCCTGTTCCTAGCAAAGACAAGACATCCAAGTAGGAAACGGTAAAATACTGATCAATACCCGGAAGGGCACACTGTGACTATGAACTTGATACTCTCACAACACTGAAGTAGACGGGAATAAGAGACATCAAGTGTTGAACTAAGGTGAAATAGAGCAGGGAACAGTGGCTGGCTGATCACAAACAAATACAAGATGAGCCAGGCACTCTGCACAGACTAACAACTGAGGTTAAAACAGGGTAGAAGTAAGAAAAACATCAGAGTAAAATATGAGAGGCGTGAGCCTGAGACGCTAGGCACAAACCGACCACTAAACAGAATGATAAAATCCAGCTGCGCGTATAAAACCTAAAACTCGGTCCGTCATAGATGCATTGTCAGATAAAATCAAGACAGGCGCAGGAGGTAGATTATAAGACTGTCGCAAAGCGGCTAAAAGTGGACAGTCCGACAGGATGTGGACCACTGTCAACAAATTTCCACAACGGCAATTCGGTGGGTCCTCTTTACGTAAAAGGTAGCCATGTGTCAACCACGTGTGGCCAATACGTAGGCGACACAGGACAACAGAGTCCCTACGGGAAGGCCTGAAAGACGACTTCCAAACGTCCGTAGAGGACTTGATCTCGCGGAGCTTGTTGGGAGTGCTCTGTGTTGCCCATAGTGTGTTCCAAGCCTGAAAAACCTTGTGGCGCAAATCCATTCGGATATTCCGTTCTGGGATACCAATATCCAGGGGAGGAGCGGTGGTGGCGAGCTTAGCCAGCCAATCGACATGCTCGTTCCCCGGGATACCAATGTGGCCAAGGGTCCAAATAAAGTCCACCGAACATCCAGACCTGCCGAATGAAGCGATGGCGTTTTGGATGGATTGTACCAACGGATGGGAAGAGAAATAGTTGGAAAGGGCTTGCAGGCTACTAAGGGAGTCGCTGCACACGACATACGACTTCCGGGGGGCACGTTTTGAGGTGGTCAAGAGCACGAGAAATGGCGATCAGTTCAGCTGTAAAAATACTACAGCCAGGTGGCAGGGACCGTTGTTCTGTGTGGTTGCCATGAACAAAAGCGTAACTGGCTCTGCCATTTACCAAGGAGCCATCAGTGTACAGGACTTCTGCATCACGGTGAGCAGAAAGGAGTGCCAGAAACTTGCAACGGAGTGTCAATGGTGAAACCAATGCCTTTGTATCGCAGGACAGTTGCAAGTGGAGCTTCAAACGAGGAATGGACCAAGGAGGAAGACGGGATGGACCGGAAAAAACGTCAGGGAGAGGTAGGGAATGAAGTGAAGAAATGAGTGTACGAACCCGGACCGTGATTGGAAGACCTGATATAGGCCGATGTGGTGGAAAAGGAGAGGTAACATTCGGAAACAAAAGCCTGCGAATCGGATGGTGTGGCGTGGCATGGACTCGAGCAACATAGCTAGCGAGAAGCTGCTGCCGGCGAAAGTGTAAAGGAGGGCTCCCTGCTTCGGTAAGAAGACTTGGCACAGGGCTGGTGCGGAAGGCCCCAGTCGCCAGCCGGAAACCACTATGGTGGATGGGGTCAAGGATCCTCAAGATGGATGGTGCTGCCGAATCGTATACCAGGCATCCGTAATCAAGCCTTGATTGTATCAAGGACTTGTACAGCTGCACGAGGGTGGAACGAGCAGCGCCCCAAGCAGTACGGCTCAAGCAGCGGAGAATATTTAGATGTCGGGAGCATTTTTGTCGCAGCTGACGCAGATGTGACACCCAAGTAAGTCTGTTGTCGAATACCATGCCAAGAAACCGATGAGTCTCTACGACAACGAGCAATTCACCACCCAGATATAACGCGGGATCCATGTGAACTGCCCGCCGGCGACAGAAATGTATCACGCGGGTCTTCTGCGCTGAAAACTGAAAACAATGGGTAGAGGCCCATGATTCAGCTTTCCGGATGGCTCCCTGTAGACGCCGTTCAGCGACGCTAATACTAGCCGAACTATAATACAAACAAAAGTCATCAGCAAACAAGCTAGAACAGACAGAGGATCCCACAGCCGTAGCAAGCCCGTTTATGGCGATTAAAAACAAAGGCACACTGAGGACGGAGCCCTGTGGGACACCGTTCTCCACGGCTCCATCCTGTAATGATGATATCTTTTGCTGCAGTCGCAGCAGCGCCGGTTTCTTTGCAATCGACGGTACCACTGACCTCTCCATCTGTGGGCCCTATGGGCCAACAACTTTCTACTGCCCCCTCGATGGGTTGGGACCATCTACGTCCATTGCTCCCCCAAAACCTGTGGGAGCCATACCCACCCAACCATTGGGGAATACAGTCCCCACCCCTCAGCCAGGGAAGCAACAGTCTTTCCCTGCCCCTCTCGCCCGGAAGAAAATAGATTAAGATTATGTGTTTAAAAAGAGATCTGTAGCTCCACTCTGATGGTAAGGCATAGGTTAAACAAGATGTTTATTTTTAATTTTTTCTTCGCATGTGAGCGCCGAAGGCCTCACGTTCTGAAAAAAAAATCTTTGTTTAACCTACACCTAACCTAACGTTCACTTTAAAAACAGTTATCTGTAGCGTAGCCTTGAGAAGGTTAGGTACAGGTTAAACAAAAAGTTTTTAAGTGTGTGAGGGCACATAGCGCAAGAACTCCGATTCAGAAACACTCAAAGGATTTACTGTTGTTCGTTCGATGTAAATCATTTGAGACCGAGCTACTTAGAGCGTAAGCTTTCTTGAAAATTACCCTGCATCGTCGTGACATAAGTAATGTCTTTCGTTCATAGCATACCGCAAGAATTCTCCTCGTGATTGTTTTTGTTTGCGATTACAATAAAAACATCATCTTCCGCAGTAAAATACACGTGTTTCGAAATTTATATCTCTCATTACGTTTACAATTTACTGTGAAGCGAAAACAATTGTTAACGTGATATCTGATTGGCTGTTATCGTCTGTGCTACTACGGCCGCTGCCAACATCTCAACATTCGACATCGCACCACGACACGTCAAATTTTACCCCGAACAACAAAGCATTGGCATATAACATTTACGAGGTTTGCAACTTTGCTAACCGGACAAGAGTACATACAAGAACGTGTGAACCATAGAGTACGTGTAGCATGTTTTATTTATTTTTTATCATATGTGTGAATAGGGTTACCAGATGTCCGTCTGCAGAAAAAAAAAGAGGACATTTCTAGATTCATAAAAGAACCTCTCCCCCTCTCTCGTATTGACAACTCAAGCACTAGTGATGTCTCTACTGTAATATCAGTCTTGTTTGTAATACATCTTACATTTGTTCATCTTCTTACAACTTAAGAACCATGGAATGTTGAGACCCGTAGAACGAATTACAGGACTACATAGCAGTAGTGAAACCCTGATATTTCATCACTTCACTTGTAATTATCGTCTTAAGTGCTGAACATTTTTTCCATACTTTGGCGATTACCCCAGTTTTCACCTGAAAGTTTTTACGATGCATCATTTACGGAAACGATAGTGCTGTTGACTGTAAAATCGTCACGAATAAAGTAACTAAAATTATCTAAGCGTTCCTTGATATAGTTATGTTCCCATTTCGGATCAGACTGACGTGACTATATACATGATTAGCATCTCGGTTCTAGTGAGTGAATGGAATATTTAAGGCCTAGGTGAAAAAGCAATGAATAAAATAAAAAGTTTATTTAAACGTACAAAGGCTCGCAATTAATTATTAAAAACTACTCAGTTTTTAGGATGAAAGCTTTAAATCGATCTTTTCAAAACACTGTTTATGTAGTTACATCTCTTTGGTCCTAAAGAGGCGAATGGTAAAACGGCTTTTCAAAACACTGTTTATGTAGTTACATCTCTTTGGTCCTAAAGAGGCGAATGGTAAAACGGCAGTGGTGACTGTGGCATGTGACCTTATTTGTATGAAGTTTTGAACAAGGTTTTAACTTACGTACAACGAACATTGCACTAGCTTTTGATCTCATAAGTGTAGTTAACAGACAAATCACAGAACTGCCGAGTCCCAGCACAACGGACTGAACGTCTTATTTTTGGTTATCACACAACACTCCGACCAGAGAAAGGAGGGGAGTGTTTCATATTATACTATGTGCATTGCACTATCTACCATTGTTTTAGACGTACGTTTGTAATTGGCCGCCTCGAAGCTCCTATTCCGCGACAATTGCCACGCCAATTATTTCTAGCTTGACCTCAGAGCAGTATGGCACAGAAACGAGAGAAAAAATCACATTGTTTCAAAATAATTTGAATCCTCTTAGAGTTTGTGATTTTGACAGTTCGGAGAGTTATATTTACGCACTTTCAAGTTGAAGCATTGCACAACGCAAAAAAGAGGACATTTCCCCATTTTTTTAAAACCCCGGCCGGGTCCAAAAAGAGACATGTCCGGGTAAAAGAGGACGTCTGGTAACCCTATGTGTGAAACATTGATCAACTGATTCTAAATTTTCATTTTACGATGCCAATTACTTCTACTGACCGGACAAGGGTACATACAAGAACCTGTGAACCACAGAACAAAATATGTTTTATTTTTACTATATAGTATGGCCAAAAAGTCGCCTTCGCTGGATACAGACTTTGAAATAACAACCAATCTACGTTTGTTGTCAGTATCTTCTTGTCGATATCCATACTGATAGAAACTGTAACTTTTTCATCGTCAAAGACCTTTGCATACATCACTGTATGCAGCTGCTGCATAAACTGCAGTTTTACCTTACAGCCGAAAGTTACGAAATGATTTATTAATTCTTGAACTATTGCCGGCAGTTGTTAACTGCTAATATGGCATTTTACACACTAGATTATAAAAAAATGTTCAAATGTTTGTAGAGTCTATGGGACTTAACTACGGGGTCATCAGTCCCTAAACTTACAAACTACTTATGAACTACTTACAACTAAGGACGGCACAAATATCCATGCCCGAGGGGGGATTCGAACCCCCGACCGTAGTGGCCGTGCGGACCGTGACTGGAGCGCCTCAATCCCCTCGGCCACCGCGGCCGGCACACTAGATTATAATTTGTAGCACTAAGAACGACGTGTTTTTGTTAATTCTTCAGTGCGCCATTGTTTTGAAATGACAATGGGTAAATAGTAATACGAAAAAAAAAGAAAAAGAAACAGCAAGCAAGATGGCGTATGCCAGAGAGTTCTAGGAGAGGAATGTCACGTTGACATCTTCGAACGCCTGGCTTACGTAAAATCAAGTGACGGTGTCAAATTGCCCCTATTTTTGCAAATATCTGTAACGGTGCGAGTTATAAAAAAAATATAACAGAGCAAAGTTATAGAGAAATTTATCCTCTACAAATTCGGTTATTCAGTTTTCGTGTCAGACGAATATACATTTAGAGCTGTCAAGAGACTATCGCAATGGCCCACTTTTAGTTTTACTACTGTATCCTAAGGTGGGCCAGAAACGGTTGATGTGATAACTCTCTAAAACTTACAGAACGCGAAGTGGAAACAAATCAACACAAACGTAGGCGAAATTTGCTAACTACAAACAAAACCACACATCACAGACTAAAACCAACCGCCAAAATAGAAAAACAATAGCAATGGGGTGTAACGAAGACAATGACATCGCAAGTAAATTTTACAACTTAAAAACACAGAACGTGCACAAAAAGTTCTGTTTTTAATATGTAAAACGAATTGTACGAATCTATGTATCGATATTTTCAAAGCCACCAAAGACGCTTTAACAATAAAAAGCGAAACGTCTCTTGTAAAATAACAGTCCTAACTGCAATCGGCATAAGACTGAAAATCTGTTATGCCGAAGTAACAATTGATTCATTATTACACTTACAATGCTAGTAACGTTCCGAATGTGTCACTTTTACACGCGACTCCCAAAGTTGGATTTCGTATACCGAATTCAGAATCGACTTTTGTTCCTATCCAAACGCACAACCATTTTTAAAACTCAGAGCTTGTCGGATTACGTCATATTGTTACAAAGTTTCGCCATATGGAGTGACCTCTTGTACAGCGAAGATAACATTCGACTGATCATGAAGCATTCTACCTGTAATAAATATAGCTGCAATGACAATAATAAACATGGAAGAGATCGTTTCCGACGCCATATTCAACTATCCGCTTCGAGACATTTTTAACACAATGAATTCACTTTTTGGTTAACACTGCACAGCTAACGTATTAACATACACCGTATTTCATTAATGTAGAATGGTCATCTTTTTACAGAATTAATGTTTTACGGGATACAAATACAGTAATTTTAGAGGTCGCAGTTACAACTAGCCAACAATACTTAAGCCATGCAGACGTAATACAACAGTCGAAAGTTTCCAACAATGATCAGTAACTATCCGGTCATAAGTTTATTTTAGACGAAACGTGGATTCAGACACATTAGACTATAAATAACTAATGTTGGCGAATTTATATTGTGAGCTGTACGGTCGCTCGAAGTACCAACGTCTAATAGTACTTAAATACAGCGGGTGACAAGAACTCATTTTGGATACAGAACTCGCACAGCCAGAATAGCATTGATGAAATCCGGTTAAACTCATGTACATTAATGTACAATGACTGTAGTACCGCAGTATTTTATTTTCCACACTGCAACGTGCAACATCAATGTCCACAAATTACGCTCAACAATAATCTGATCTCTTCCTATAAAACGTACTGTACTTCAAAGAGCTCTCACACTGTCGTTTACAACAGGCCTACTCACTTTGTAATGTTCATTTTATCGGACCGTTGGACGTGAAAATGTGGACTGTATCCTATCTTCTCTGCGTACAAGTGACCCATTGTCATAAGAAGTTCAAATGCCTTACCGTTTTGTTATTTAAAGTTCAGTAAAGTCAACAGAAGAACACTACCAATTACAAAATGAGACACAATAGCTGTATGCTGCGAAAAGTGGAGACTACACTCAGATAGTCGTCCTAGCTCATGTAATATTGCGAGTCATCGACTGACACCGCGTTTTCTACGTGACTATTATCGCGGATATTATATTGTTAAGTGCAACAACGAGACACTTTCACGGACATAGCTCTGTTAGCGGCTTACTTTAGCCTATGCCACACTTGTGATTCGGTCATGGCTTTCGTGCTCACGCAGGGACAAGCGTCCACACAGTGCGATGCCGAAACTTCAACTGTCTCACCGGCCGACTGGAACAGTAGCTGCACAGATGGCGCAACTGCGCAACGCAGCCTCGTTTTCGCCCGTTCTGCGCATCCGCTTTTTTGTTCGCTTTTCCAAGCGTCGTGGGCAAATCTGTGCACTGTCTCTCAATCTGACTGTTTGTTGACTAGCGAGAAATTTACCAGTTGCCACTGTTTCTACTGCGCATGCGCGGCCTCCGCCAGTTGCAACTGCAAATGCCAACTAGAACGCTTTTTTCTCGTGTTTTGTGGTTTGGCCACTTGCAGCGCTACTTGACTCATTTGCTCTCTCAGCTGAGAAGACGAAATGCTTATGATTTAAAATAATGAAACACAACAATAGGAACAGTTTCTTATGCTGAGCACTATACCTTTTCAGACTCCACTGGATCGTTAAATACAAATATTAATGTGACGTTTACATGTGGCATTCTGCTGATTTTGATCCGTGCTGTGTCGTATTTCAGAGGTTATAAGGCACCACACCACTGAAAATTCCATATGGAAAACAGTGGTGGTATTTTTGTGTATATGGTGTGTAATGGAGGAGGCAGTACTTTATAACCTAAAGCCGATTACAGAGCGAGAGAGGCAGTTAAATCACAGAAATGTTTGATCTTCATCTCGATAATTACCCAATGCGGGTCATGTAAAGCATAACAACAAGCATAACTCTTTCAGGGTTTCATTAATCAAGTAATGGATATTTGAAATCATCAATAATACTGAATGAAATTATGTCAAATTGTTAAACAAAGCTCTCAATAACTCCAGACATCAGTTTCACGATTAGCATCCTATTTTACTTTACTCTTTTTAAAATGAAGGAATTGGACAAATTTAAATTGTGGCTTACATTTTGCATAGATTTCGCCGTCGATTCGTACTAATTATCTGCTATTTAATGTCATTGTTGATAAACTAAAATTTCGTTCATGACCAAATGTAACCAATACTGTAAATAGTCTAATTCCAAGAAAGGTTATGAATTCGAACTCAATATGTTGATAGGAAGAGACTGAAAGGTGTCCAGTGTGCAAACGCACGGCTGGTGCTAGAAGTATTACATATAGAAACTTAGTGTTTGTTTGTTTGTTTTTATTTTTACGCTAGAAGCAATGAATATGAAAACTATTTGTATTTAAAAGGAAACAGTGGTCAGTTGCTTTCGAAACTGCATAGGTCATTCACCAATAGTGACCCACAATTGTCGATATTTGCAATCCCGTACTTGTATGGAAGAAGCAAAATGTAATTTTTAAAGTGAGATTCTACTTTCAGTATCATTAGATTTATGTAAACGTCAGACATCGGCAGAAAAATTTCCAAAGGGAATAAAATGATACTATAATGTATTAAATTTTTACGAGACTGCTATTTACCGCCCGTTTAAAAGAATAACCTGAATTTTGAACTTCCTTTCTTCGAGGAAAAGAAACAAAATACTTTGCACATGTGCTGGTTTATCTGTTTGGTGCAAGGTTATGATACGCTTTGGAGTCGGTCAGAAGAATTTCCCCTTACCGTCACAAACGATTGCAACTCCTTTCGCATCGCAACTCGAACGTCTCAATGGCAGTTATATTTAGTTTGAAACGATGGCGACCGCAACTCGAACGAATTAATGTCTCGCAAGACACAAGCTATAAATTCCTTAAATTCCTGTTACTGGTGCAATTAACGAGATGGAAATGCCTTTGAAACCCACTTTGCGACACGTACACTGCACAAAAATAATATTAGCTTCAGATTTCTATAAATGAAATTATGCGTTTCTTGACTTTTAACGCATATTGAACATCATGATTTTCCTTTACAGAACGTAAATAACAATAAAATTCTCAACTATTAGGTAATTTTACCCTAATGAGTAACTTGTCTCCAAAACGTATTTTTGGAAATTATGGTATCGAATTTTTTTATTCAGTACATTTTATTCTGTGAATTTTCAGCCTGTAATTATCCGTTGTCAATTCATTCTATATGGCAGGGTTCTCAAACTTTTTGAGTCGCTGAGCACCTTTAAAAAGTGGAACTAAAGACGGAGCGTTAAATTTTGCGTCGCAGTCCTACACTGCATTTAGTAAATTCATTGACAGTATTATTGAAGAAGAAAGGTAATGTCACAATTTAAGCACACAAGACATTAAGATTAATCACTGTAAATGAAAATTAAAATACACAATTTTCATAATGAATTTGTTCTACCAAGAACTGATGGAAGAATCAGTTAACATGAATCACTGTAAATGTTTATTTTATCCACAATTTCACATTACACAGGACTTCGCGCACATACAAAAAAACAGCAACAAAACATTTGTGAATAAATTCAGCAGAACAAGTATTGTAGATCAACAATTTTTTTACACACACAAATAAATAGGTATATAAAGATATAGTTACAATCTTTCCTTGGTTTGTGAAAAAAAATAATAAAAATAAAAAGAAGTCTGTCAATGAGAAGGATGAGACTATATCTGGTTGAATATTGGACAGTTCCAACCGAATATCTTACTCTAAATTGAGATGGGATCTGTATTTTGTTTTAGTTGAAATATATGCAGAAAACACCGATTCGTATAAATATGTGGTTGAGAAAGTTAGAAGAATACGTTTAGCTTTATCTAAAAAAAAGTTTAAACTCCTTCTTTAGCGAACAACAAAATACGAGACTAATTGCTTGCTTTCAAACTTTGCGATTATCTCCGAATCTGATGTCAAAACAAGAAAGCATTCGTAGTGCTGCGACTTAAAAGAGGCTTACTTATTTTTATGCAGTATACGGATTTACAAGCCAAATATTTTCTTTAATGTTCCCTCGTAACGTGTCTGGAAAATATGAATTCAAAGAATCAATAAAACGTAACAGGTGAACTTTCAACACATTTACGATATCCTCAGGAATGTCTGAAGACGTTTGTCATTGTGAAACTATCCGGGCTTCCATGTTTGAGTGATTCTGCCCAAAGCTTTATCTTCTTTTTAAATCCTTCGACATTAGCATTAGCATCAAAAATAGTCACTGCTTTTCCTTGGATGGATAATCATGAGGTTTTGTAAAAATAGCAGCTAAGTACGTCAAGTACATTAGCCATCCTAGTCCAGGCGGCAGGTCGTAAAAAAGGGGGTTACCTGGAAAGTATTCCTAACCTAATGACATTTTAGTATGTTGTGTGTAGGTACTTCGTGGAGTAGTATCTGAGTTTTCGTCCTCGAGGACCCTGTGCTTACTTTGCAGGGGCCGAGAAACCTCAAAATTTTTGGCCTTTTTTCACCATTTCGCTTATAATTTCTAAACCATGCGTTTTTCGAAAAACATACCTCTGACCAAAGTTGAAGAGCATAAAATTTCCTACATATGTCACTGTTCAAAAGTGTTTTCCGACCCACTAACGACTGAGATAGAGATGTTCCAAAATACAGTAATTTTCTAAAATTACCAAAAATAGCTCCAAAACTCAATTTTTTGCCTTATTGTCCAAATAGATAAACCTAAAAATTATATAAATCGGAAATAATTGCTACAGAAGGTTTTAGTGTTTAAATGGGTACGTTTGTGTTCAAATATGACTATCCTAGGTTTTCCCCTTTGTCGGAGTTGTCCTGAAGTGGTTCAAATGTTTGTTAAGCTTAAGGGACTTAACTACGTGGCCAACAGTCCCTAAACTTACAAACTACTTATGAACTACCTACAACTAAGGACGGCACAAATATCCATCCCCGAAGGGGGATTCGAACCCCCGACCGTAGTGGCCGTGCAGACCGTGACTGAAGCGCCTCAGTCCCCTCGGCCACCGCGGCCGGCTCCATAAGTGGTGAGGGGCAACAATATACACCAAAAATGGGGTATTTTTTCGGTTTTGTGATTACATCTCGTAAATGACTTACAATATCGAAAACATAGTGGAATTAAAAGTTGTATGGCATGAAAGTCTACATTGAATGAGACCATCAGAATATTTTTTGGACCATCCGTTTCTATATTAGTGCTCTTCAAAATCAGGTCACCTCTTCCATCAGGAAGATCAGATTTTGCTTTACTAGAATATTGTGCATAATGTGAGTGTGCAGTGATCACGCGGTGGCTTCCTGCGTCCGTCCATTAGGGATGGGAAAAACCGACCGGTTAAAACCGATACCGGTATTTATTTGGTGTCGGTTGTAACAGGTTTTTTTAGTTATTGCCAAGAACCGGGAAAAAACCGGTACGACTACTTCCTGTAGTAGTGGTTCAAAATGTGCTTTTCGTAAATAATTTTAAACAGTTAACACTAGTAGACCCTATTATTAAGGGCGATTCCTAAAATTTCCACTGCTGTGAAATATTAGGTCATCGCAGAAACTAAGAAAAGCGATCAGTGTTAATTTAAGAACAATCCCGGCAGTCAGAAACGCGCAACAAACGCGTGGTATAAGAACTTCAGCACTGGTGCAGCTGGTGAGGCATCGATGCATCTGTTGCCGTGTGCCGTGGCCTATTAGACGACGCGCGTGCACCGGCAGTGTACGAGACTTGCCTCCGTCTGGTCGTGCGGCAGTTCCTTGCTGTCGTCGACAGACATCGGTTGTGTCTTAAATGACACCATCCCGAGTGTGGAAGTACTTCACGAAGTACGGTATCAGTGAGGTACAATGCTCCATTTGCTTTAAAAAGCTGAAAACGGGTGGAGGTAGTACAAACATGCTGTGTCATTTAAGGAGAAAGCATCCAAAATGTTTCTTGGAAGAGAAGGTAAATTCGATTCATATACCTATTATGTAAGCTTGGAATAATAACTTTTAATGTACTATCATATTCTTATGCTAACAAGTATTATTAATGTGATTCCTTGAAAGCGAGGAGCTTTTTTATAACCAATGTGGGTTTAGCTAACATTGATCATGTGGTGCCTCGCGAGGTAGCCGTGCGGTCTGAGGCTCCATGTTACGGACTGCGCGGCTGCTCCAGTCGGAGGTTCGAGTCCTCCCTCCTCCCTCGGTCATGGGTGTGTATGTTGTCCTTAGCGTAAGTTAGTTTAAGTTAGTTAAGTCTTGGGATCGATGACGTAAGCAGTTAGGTCTCATAAGAACTCACACCCATTTGAACATTCTTTGATCATGTGGTACACAGCTTTTCTAGTTTAATTTGCGTAAATTTCCACTGACAACAATCATACTGTTAGTCGGAACAGCGACTTTATTTTCGATATACTTCTGCAGCACTGGTTGAAGTCCATTTACTGTCTGTAACTCATATATATTGTGTATATAACGAGATATTCGTATGCCCTGGCTCACAAGTCCAACTTACGGAGTGGTTGGCTCAATATTCGCAACTGCCGCATGGAAATACTGGGCCAGTAAATCTGTATGCTTCGTATATTGTCTTCTACGGCCTCCTGGCTAGGCTTACACACTCTCAAGAAGGCGTAGTATTGGGAGGGGATCTTGCAAAATATGGAGAGACTAATGATTTGTCGTATAACGTAAATTTACCTAAATTTTTACTACAATTCGTAAGTTTCTGATTCGGCCGAAATTAGAAGAACCGAAAATTCGATTACGGTTTCTGTTTCGGCCGCAAAATATGTTTCGGTCGAACTTTGCTGGAAATAAAAGCAATAAAAAACCGAAAACCGAGCAGTTTTTACAGTGCGGTTACACTACTGACGAAAAGAACCGGTATAACCGAAAACCGGTTGTTTCAGCAATAACTGCCATCCCTACCGTCCACAGGACGACGCAGTTTATTGCTCTGTTGAGGCGCGCGGCGTCACCAGCAGTCAAAAGCTGGCTGGGTCTCGCCAGCGGGGATGCCAAATTAGCGGAAATTCCGCTAAATTTGACGGATTTTACACACAGTCAGCGGGTTAAAATTGTCATTTAGCGGCCAACGGATTTTTTCACGGATTTGTGTATTTTTTTCTGCAACAATATTTTTCTGTTTAATTCACTGTCACTATTGTACTTCCGACCAATCATGTACTTATTACATACGCTTGAAGTTTAATAATCGATTTCGATATAGTGATTCCCCTGCCTCAACACAACAGAACAATCCTTTCCAGCTTTCTACATGCGAAGTGAGAGCTTACGAGATGATTACCCATGATGCAGCGGTTACGCCGTCCGCGTACAGTGTAGACGCGTCCACTTGCACAAGATGCACGCATACGATCGCTAGTACACGGAATAGGATGGATCCTATTCTCACGCGTATGGAAGTGCTTCGTGCATGCGCAGACGACCGAATGGGACACAGCTGACAAACGAAGCCAAGTCGGGAATTTGTTTGAGAATATGTACTTGTCTCCTGCTCAGAGGAACATAGATTTTCGACTCAGTCTTAAGTATTTTAGGAGGTGATACTATAGAGGAATTGCATTAAAAATTTAATATAACCTGTGTACAATTTTTATTGAATACAGAGATATAGCTTTTATTATGAAATCCAAACAAACGTAGAGCAAATATAAATCAAGAAATTTTCACTGATTTATCCGTCGGTTCTTGGTAATACAACATCACACTTACTTAAAAGTAGATTTGTGTATCTTCTACACGTTCATTTCCACATAGTTGCCCGGTTTTCGGCTTACTAGGACATATTCAGACTTTAAAATACGTCGAAAACCGGTTATTTAAATAAAAGTGTCTCGCTGCGGAGCGCGCGGTTGCTCGCCGTGGAGGTTCGAGTCCTCCCTGGGGCATGGGTGTGTGTGTTGTCCTTAGGTTAGTTTACCTAGGTTTATGTAGTTTGTAAGTTACGGGCTGATGACACGCAGTTTGGTCCGATGGATTTACAAACATTTGAATATTTAAATAAAAGTCAATATGGTGATTTACCAAGAACCGACAAAAGAACCAGTCAAAATATCGAAATCAGTTTGTTGTACATACTAAGAGCTGTATCTCTGTACCCTATAAAAATTGGACACACATTATATGAAATTTTAACTGCAAAGCGTCTTTATTACCATCTTCTAAAATATTTGCTGTTTTTCCTGAAACACGCTGTAGTTAACAGATGAAATATTTGTTTTTGGTGAGCATTATTTGAAGCTTTATCAAAATGAAAGGTCTACGTATATTCACCTGAGCTTATCATCATATACATAGGCGCCTCAAACAGCAGCGGCTGGAAGTATGTAATCGCACCTTATAATGAGGACGTTAACACATGTGAACAACGTAGTTACGCATGAACTGCACGAAAACAAATATAGTCTAAAACACAAATAAATATGCGTCATAAAAATGTAAAAAAAAGGTCAAAAAAATAGACCCAAAAGTTTAGAAAAGAGTGGCTTAGCAATAAAGAATTGAAAGACTGGCTTGTTGAGGTCCCCGCCGATCCTACTAGTGCGCGATGTCGATTTTGCCAGTGTAATTCGCGTCTGTCGGATTTATTGAATCATTCAAAAAGCATATAAAAGCTGAAGCACGCTTTGCTTCAAAGGGGCAGTTGAAACTAGAGTCACATGTCGTTAGGCATTCCGATGAAGTTCCTGTTTCAGAAGCCGCATTAAGTTCATTTGTGGCTAACCATTGCGCATAAGAGCAGTGGATCACCTCTGCAGCCTATCAGACAGGTATTCTATAGGTGCAGAGCACGTCTCTCAGATGCGTTTGCATAGAAGCAAGTGAAGTGGTGTGATTAAAAACTTCCTTTACCCACGTTCCAAGGCCAGGTAATTTCAAAGAAAGCTTGCAATCGAAATATACGGACATGATTCGATATATATCGAACGTGCGATATTGCTACTCATTACAAGAGTGCGTGTTTCGATGTGTTCACCTAGAACACCCGCGACTCAGTCTGTAAATTATCGTTCGTGATAGCGCGTGTATATTTCTATATACATTTGTGACGAGTGACAGCGGTTGTTTTTCCGGAAATGAGCCTTTAACGTGGAAAAATTTAATTCCATATTTATCAAGTGTTGGAAAGAATGTTAAGTTTTGCATAAAATATGGTTTACTAACCGACGACAGAAAGAGAAATTGTGTACATAGGCATGGTGTAGAGTGTGTGAGAGTAGGTGGCAATCATCCGATACCGAAATCCCATTTCAATTGTTTTGTAATAAATGCGGAAAGAGAACAACTTTGAGGAAAAACACCTGGTTCGAGTCGTCAAAATGTTCAGTAGACAAAAACATAATTTTAATTGCTTGTTGGATAAGAAACTATATCCTGCAAGAGACAGCCGCAGAAACCTACTTAACTTTAAACATCATATGTGACTATTTTGCTTTCTGCCGTGAAGTAGCATATGTAATAGTGACTAATGAAAGTGTTCCCATAGGGAGTCCATGGAAAATAGTGAAAGTAGACGAATCCCATATATCAAGAGGAAAATAACAAAAACGAACCAGAACACATTTTGGTATTTGGGCGGATAGAGAGAGAAAGTCGGAAGTGTTGCATAGTTAGGGTGTATTCCAGAGGAAAAGAGTGTTTAGTGAGCCTGATAAAGCATTTTATACTGCCAGGGAATAAAATAATAACGGATGGTTCCAGTCGTATATGTCGCTGAAGAACGAAGGATTTGACCATTCTCTTGTTAATCATTCAGTTGAATTCATTTCATCTCAAGATCCTGAAATTCATATTAAAAATATTGAACGTCTGTGCAAATCTCTGTAGTGTATCATTACAAAGAGGGCCGTCCAGGAGACAGAGATCAACTGTATTTATTTCAATACCTGTATTTCCATAATTTAAAACTACGTGGCATCACTGACGCTACCGGAAAACTCCCTTTTATTTTTATTTTTTTTATTTTATTTTATTTTATTTTATTTTTTTATTTTTTTTTTTTTGCAAGATATCGCCAAAGTCTATCCTGGTTACGGAAAAAAGGATTACAGTCATTTGCGTATACGACAAATGGAGTCGTTGAAGAGGATTTCGTCGGTCAGGATTAATGTAAGTACATTACCTGTATTTGTTTTACTTTCCACAAAAGGCAAATAGTCATAGTAATCAATAGACTCACACGTTATATATATATATATATATCGCACGTTCGACATATATCGAATCATGTCCGTATATCTCGATTGCAAGCTTTCTTGGATATTACCCAAGGCCAGTCTGAGAAAGGATATAGGAGACGGATATTTCAGTGTACTTTTAGACGAATCGACGGACATCAGTGTCAGCAGATTGTTAGCTGCGTGTGTAGTACACTTTTCTGAGTCCCAAGGTCTCATTGTTTCCACATTCTTGGAAATGATAGAGCCACTATACTGCAGGAGGAGAAGAAAAATGAAATATTGTGGCTTGAACTACATTAATGTGGTGAGTGGAATCCGAACTTAGTAAGAAGAAAACAATTTCTTTGGAAGTTATCAATGCACTGAAATTTCAATTTTAGAAGGGTCAATAATAATAGTAAGCATTTAGCGGATTTTAGCGGAAAAAATTTTCTGAGTTGGCAACGCTGCTCGCCAGTTCCCACCTTTCTTCCGGGGTGGGCGCACGCCAGACGACGTTGTTGTTTAACCATAGCGAACGCCACGCCACGCGGCTAGAGGTGTGGGTGATTGGCGAGGCCGCAACGAGACGCCAGCGTGCCTCGGCGTCTCTCACTCCCACCCGCGCCGCGACGCATTTTAGGCTACGGCCACACTTGAGTTTTTTGAAGCTGGACGCTGAGCGTCTAAAGAATCAGCTTTAAAAGGCGCCAGGTGGTGGCCACATCGACCGCGTATATACAGCAGCTTCTTACAGGCGTCCTACCGACCAAAGACGTGAATGTGGCCACATTTGGCTCAGTAGCGTTTCAGACCTGCATGGGTGACATCGCAGCATCGAGATATGAATGTATTAAGTAAACAGTCTGCAACAATAATATGTGCTGCATTGTTACTGATTCGACGGAGACGACTTAGACAAAAAAGACGTATTTGGATTCATCCAATAATTGAAGACAGATCAGAGAGGGGAAAATTCACTCTGATACACAACAAACTTAAAGAAAACCCTGAAAAGTTTTTTGAGTACTACAGGATGTCTATTAAGTCATACGAAACTCTGGTGTCTAATGTATCGAGTGCTATTACTGGAAGAAATACTCGACTACGTGATTTTATAAGGGCCGAAGAAAAACTATCAGTTACTCTGAGGTAAGTGAAGTTTTATTACTTATTTTATTATTTGTTTACATTGCATAAAATGACAGCTAGCCAACCGTCACTTTTTTTCTGTTTTTATAATCCTCATTCTGAATGTCGTATAAAAATGGTCGAGCTTGAACTTCTAATATAATACGTTCCCTATCAAGTTCAATTTTTTCCACTGTAATAACACTTGATTACACACACTACTGTGCGTTGACAGACTGCACAGATAGTACTGAGTTTGCGTGGGAATGCAGTGTGAGAAGCGTCTTTTGACGCAGCGAATGGGCGCTGGCCCATCCGACTGGCGTCTGACCTTGAGGATGCGCCTTCTCTTCCCGTCTGACGCCGGCAGAAAAAGACGCCGTGTGTGGCCACTACCGGCCTTCTCCAGCCTGCCTGCGAACGAAGTCGCTGATTCGAAACGAGAGCGTCTAAAGTTGAAGGGTGGGCTACTTTAGACGCTGGTCGCTGGCGTTTTTGGTCGCCCCGTGTCATATACGGGAGCGTCTAAAGTAGCCACCAGTTGAGTGAAAATGTCGAAGGAAATTGTAAATGCTGGCGTTGTGTTTCTCGCAACAGTTTTAAAAGAACAATTAATGAACCAAAAGTAGAAAAGAATAAAAGAAAATGGATGAGGAGGAGGATTTCGAGGAGGGATAAATATGGTGCTTCTGCAAATCTTTTGGGTGAATTATCGTGTGAAGGTCCTTCTGCCTACAGAAATATAATGAGGATCACATAAGAAAATTTTGATAGATTACTGTAAATGGTAGAGGATAAAATAAGGAAACAGAATACCGTTATGAGGAGGATGGCGACCTCACCAAGAATAAAATTTAAATAATCGTTATTTTTAATGTCCCATAATACTGGAAAACTTCGATAAATTTTCAGAAATTTGATTACAATTCCACTTCATATTTTGTTTGGTGGGACACAGAACTTTTAAT
Organism: Locusta migratoria; assembly: GCA_026315105.1. Classification (NCBI taxonomy): domain Eukaryota; kingdom Metazoa; phylum Arthropoda; class Insecta; order Orthoptera; family Acrididae; genus Locusta; species Locusta migratoria. The sequence continues at coordinate 394,979,646 of CM048745.1, forward strand.
ATCTTCATTTACGTCGATCACAAAATTTCTCGTTGTTTTGACGACCGGTTTTGGTCAGGATGACTATTTTCAAGTATACAGCAAATCAGAAACAGAAGGATACATCCAGTATTAGACTACCTTAGAAAACATAAATAAGGCATTAACTTACAGTCATCAATACATGTAATATAGCCATATGGCTTCATCACAGCATAAGTGTATTTTCATTCATGAATGTAACAACAGGTTTGATGTACAATATTTTTAACACTTTTTATTTTATTTTGATGACTGTAATGCTTTATTTATGTTTTATAAGGTACCGTAGGCTATTACTAAATTTGTCCTGTTTTCGATTTCCTGTAGACTTGAAAATGGTCATCACTGACCCAAACCGGTCGTCAAAACGACGAGAAATTTTGTGATCGACGTAAATAAAGATATTAAAAGTAACTACAAAATAGATCACTGATATAAATTCGCGACCATGTCGCACCTTGGGAAACAGAACTGTTTGGCATCACCTAACCTCCAAAACAATATATCATATGTTACGTCGTGTTTCAATTGTTTTTATGAAGACGCTAGCGTCTGAAGTCGCTGCGTGTCATTGCGTCAGCGTATTCATTCGCTATTCACCCATACGCCGAGCGACAACATACGCCAGCGACTAGCGACCAAATACGCTCTGTGTAATATACCCTTAACTGTGGCGTCTTTTGACGCTGAGCGTTTTTTTCACGCGCGCGTTTCTGTTGGACTTGACGCCGACATTATGGGCCGCTGCCTGTAGAATGGCGCTGGCCACACGACGCGTTTCCGCACGCCTTGGGCCTGCAGACTTGGGCGTGCACGCCGCGCCAACGCGCTGTACTGCACTGGGCTCCATCCGTGTTGCGTGTTTCTCACGCTGGCCGCTGTAGCTGGACACACGAGCGGCCGGCACGCCGCGTTTTTAACACCCTCCTAGGGGGTTGACGCCTTCTAGGAACAAGGCCAGTACAGGGTGACTGCCTGTCTACTAGAGCGGAGTGCGTTTATTTGCATTATCTATATTAGTATTATTTATATAAGTGTAGTATAATATAGCGTTATTTATATTAGTATGATTGATCTGATGAAAAATTATCAGTGTCGGGGCAATGTGTCATCACTGATTTGGCAAGGGATACTGCACGCCTGTTGGAGAAACTTGTGGGACAGCCTGTATGCAGGTGTTCTCGTGACGTAGCTTGGTTAATGGGCTGGGACTCGGCAGCTCGCTATTTCGACAGACTTTACCACCCTCGCTTCATTGTCATTGTGGCCGTCTTCCATAACGTGTCAGAATTGAGCCTCTGGACAGTGAAATCATTATTATGGAAGTGTAGAAACATCCGTGGCTGTACAATACAAGGGATCAGGAATAGGCCGGCCGCGGTGGCCGAGGGGATTGAGGCGCTCCAGTCATGGTCTGCACGGCCACTACGGTCGGGGGTTCGAATCCCCCCTTGGGCATGGATATTTGTGCCGTCCTTAGTATTAGCTAGTTCATAAGTAGTTTGTAAGTTTAGGGACTGATGACCCTGTAGTTAAGCTATACGAACATCTGGATCAGGAATAAAAAAAGAGAGAGTGATGGCGAGCAGCCGTTCTCGGAGAAAAGTGGGATGGAATGGATGAGAAGCTAAAATGAGATCAAGGTAATTACAAACAGTAAATATTTTATTAGTATACGTATATATATACAGTGAATAATGTTTATTCATGTGTAAAATATGAACTAGCCAATTTCTAGACTACAAAAACTAGTCTTCACTCGATGTTGTTCACATAATGATCTTGCCCATGGTACAGATCCTTGAGGGGAACAGAAATAACCAGCAAAATTTTCTCTGATATTTTTACCACTGTTCGTTCCTTTTGTCCCATGTACAGGAATACTTTCCATTCTGCAAGTCAATGTGTCATCAAAATTGTAGGCGTCATTTTGCACTCCCACAGTAGTTGATACGAAACTGCGCACGCAGCTGGCACGGACGCGTTGCTAATGGGACTTCGCTGTGCTTCACGCCGCGTGAGAGAGGCGGCCGCGTGGCCACCGCTTTCTGAGCTCCGCGTGTTGCTACAATTCCGGCAGAAATGCGCGTGGAAAACACGCTCGTGTGGCCGTAGCCAATCGGCCCGTATCTTACGCGTCACGAGACCTCGCCGCCCTTGTGTCGTCGTCACTGCTACCCTAAGAGCACCTTATTTTTGCATATTTATACATACATTGCATATGACGAGTTGCGTCATCTTTCAAGCTCTATAACCATTCAACCCATAGAGCATCAAGGATAAACAAACAGTATTCTAATAGAGAATATGCTGCTCTTTATAATGGTGAGGTTTAAATTAATATCTGAGTTAACATATATAGAGACATTTGTCTGCAAATCTGATCAAATATAGTGTTCTTATTTTTTGGAGGCAACTTTCTGGTCGTTTACCTCAGGAAGTACAAAAGATACAGTTTTGTCATTATTAAGGTGGGATTCCTATGCTGCGCTTGACGCATGCTGCTGACGTTGTGTGTCTGACGTAGTGCGGCTGACGCATAGCTGGTGATTCCTATAGGGTATATTACACGGAGCGTATTTGGTCGCTAGACGCTGGCGTCTGTTGTCGCTCGGCGTATGGGCGTATAGCGAATGAATACGCTGACGCAATGACACGCAGCGACAAATTTAGTAATAGACTACGGTACCTTATAAAACATAAATAAGGCATTACACTCATCAATATAAAAAACCTGTTAAAAATATTATACATCATACCTGTTGTTACATTCCTTAATGAAGATACACTTATGCTGTGATGATGCCATATGGCTATATTACATGTATTTATGAATGTAAGGCATTATTTGTTTTTTTAAGATAGTCTAATACTTGATGTATCCTTCTTTTTCTGATTTGTTGTAGACTTGAAAATGGTCGTCCTGACCGAAACCGGTCCTCAAAACAAAAAGAAATTTTGTGATCATTGACGTAAATAAATATATTAAAAGTTATGCGTCCCACAAAAAAAATAAACAAATAAAAAAAAAAAGTGAAATGTGAAGTGGAATTCTAATCAAATTTCTGAAAATTTATCGAAGTTTTCCAGTAGTATGGGACATTAAAAATAACGATTATTTATATTTTATTCTTGGAGAGATCGCCATCCTTATGATGGTATTCTGTTTCCTTATTTTGTTGTTGTTGTTGTTGGTGTTTAAAGGGGAGTCAACTGCTGGGTTATCAGTCCCCTGTTCCCAGCTAGGAGTGAACTGTTAAAAGTTTCCTTTTCGTCGCATACTACTCTAAGTCCAGGATGCTCCAGGTACAGAGCGACAGTCAATCGTAAAATGATGACAGAACAATGGACAAGACAGGAGTGGACAAAATAGACAGAAAACTAAAATAAGGCTGCATAAGCGTGTGGCTGGCTGATCACAAAATAATACAGGATGAGCCAGCCACTCTGCACACTTTAAAATCCGTAGTTAAAAAACAAGTCATAAACCGTAAAATGACAGTGGCCTATTGTTCTGGAGGGGGTGAAGCCCGGCAGGGCGGGCTTATAGACCCCACCACTAAATAGACCCATAAAAGCCAGTTGCACGAATAAAACCTAAAACACGATCGACCATAGCAGCATCGTCTCCTAACATAAAAGGAAGCGCATCTGGGAGATTAATGGCCTCAGCGATTTCCGGCGTCCACCAGGGCACAGACTTACGCCGTGGGGAGCCAAAAGTGGTGGGAATGGTTGACTCAGCGGCTGAGACGATCGTGCTGGTTACCTGGTCAATCGCCATGTCCACGTCAGCTGGCAGTGGGACAGGAACCGTTGCAACTGAGGTGTAGCGTTGCCAATCAGCTTGACGGAGAGACCATCGAGATGGGCAGCCCGGAGGTTGAAAATCCAGGAGCGACACGAGGATGGGAAAATGGTCGCTGTTGCAAAGGTCATCATGGACCCTCCACTGGAGATGCGGGAGCAGGCTCGGGGTACAAACAGAGAGATCTATAGCTGAGTAGGTGCCGCGTGCCATGCAAAAATGTGTGGGTGCACCAGTGTTTAACAGGCAGACGTCTTGCTGCGATAAGAGCGTCTCTATGTCCCTACCGCGAGCTGTTGTCTGCGCTCCACCCCACCAGGGATGGTGAGCATTGAAGTCCCCCAGAATCAGAAATGGTGGGGGAAGTTGTGCCACCAGGGTAGCAAGGTCAGTAATTGAAATCATCTCATCTGGAGGAAGGTAAAGTGAACAGATCGTCAGTTCCTGCATAGCCCGGATCCGAACAGCCACCGCCTCAAGAGACGTGTGTAGAGGCACAGCGGCACTGGGGACAGTGGCAAGGACGTAGATACAGACACCTCCAGAGACCCTGTCATATACGAGACGATTTTTGTAATAGCCCCGATACCCACGAAGGGCTGGGGTCCTATTAGCAGGAAACCAGGTTTCCTGCAGGGCTACACAAAACGCTGGGAAGCGGCACAACAAGTGCTGTAACTCTGGCAGATGGTGGAAAAATCCGCCACAGTTCCACTGGAGGATCAGAGAGCCTCCTGGTCGCTGGGGCATGCTGAATTCGGCGGCGCGGTAGGGGTCGCAGTATCTTCTGCCGTCGCCAATTTCTGAGGCAGAGCCTCAACGTCCATGACTTCCGCAGACTCGGCAATTGCCAAGTCTTTGGGGGACGCGAGGATCTCTATCTCGTCCTCAGAAGAAGAGGTGGAGGGGGGTGGTGGCAAGGTTGCCACCGGGATATCCTTCTCCTTGGGCGGTTTCTTGACCTTCTTCTTCTTGGTTTCGCGCTTCTCTTTAGGTTTCTCATGCTGGGAGGGCGCTGCCAGCTCAGTCCCCAGGACTGAGGAGCGGCGTGCAGCCCTACGACCAGCTGGCAATACTTTCTGCCATCCACTGGCATCCGCTGATTCAGCCGGAGAAACCTTAGAGGGAAGGGATCCGAGCGACCCCTTCCTAGTGCGAGGAGCCAGAGCAGGCTGTTGTTGCTCTGGCTCTGGGGTGGGGACCAATGTCCCCTTTGGTGTGGTGGTTACCGCTCCCAAATCAGGGTCTTTGGGGGCGGTGGAATTTGATGTGCCCCCAGTAGTTAGGGGGGCAGAGGTAGATGGTTGGGCCTGGGAGCCCACTAGGACCGACTGCACACGTGGCAATTCTTTAGATGAAGATACGGCTGCAGCAAAGGATGTCTTCATACTGATGGGATGCAGTTTTTCGTATTTCCTCTTCGCCTCCGAGTAAGACAGCCTATCCATGGTTTTATATTCCATTATCTTCCTCTCTCTATGCAGAACAGAGCAGGTGGGCGAGCAAGGGGAGTGGTGTTGTCCACAGTTTACACAAAGTGGAGGAGGTGCACAAGGGACGTTAGGGTGTTCCGCACGTCCACACTCTCGACAGGTGGAGTTGGCAGTGCACCTGGAGGACATGTGCCCAAACCTCCAGCACTTAAAACAGCGCATAGGGTGAGGAACGTAGGGCTTCACGTCAATCCGGTAAATCATCACCTTGACCTTCTCAGGCAACGTGTCACCCTCGAAGGCCAAGATGAATGCGCCGGTTTGCGACCCTGTTGTCCCTCGGACCCCTATGCACTCGCTGTATAAAATGAACTCTTCTCCGCTCCAAGTTCTTACGTAGCTCGTCATCGGTCTGCAAAAGGTTGCTCGCTAATGACTGTTCTACCTCAACAGCCATGCATCTCCTCGGCACGTAGCACACCTTGAGATTGAGGGTTTTTTTATAGAGGTTTGTACCGTCCTCGCGACCCGGGCGATTAAGCCAAGATCCCCGGGCTCTGAAACGTACAACGTTCCACCGTCGCGCCGAACGATGGTCGTTGAAGCACGCACAGAGCTTACGGTGTAGCGGACTGTTGGCGCGACACAGCCCGCAGCTCAGGACCCCGGGTTCGCCAAGCCCGTACTCAGCAAATTAATGCTGAGCGCCTGAGGGGGTTCCTTATTTTATCCTCTACCATTTACAGTAATCTATAAAAATTTTCTTATGTGATCCTCATTATATTTCTGTAGGCAGAAGGATCTTCACACGATAATTCGCCCAAAAGATATGCAGAAGCACCATATTTATCCCTCATCGCAATCAAGCTTCTAATCCATTTTCTTTTCTACTTTTCCGTTTTTCTTTTGGTTCATTAATTGTTCTTTTAAAACTGTTGCGAGAAACACAACGCCAGCATTTACAATTTCCTTCGACATTTTCACTCAACTGGTGGCTACTTTAGACGCTCTCGTGTATGACACGGGGCGACCAAAGACGCCAGCGACCAAAAACGCCAGCGACCAGCGTCTAAAGTAGCCCACCCTTCAACTTTAGACGCTCGCGTTTCGGAGCAGCGACTTTGTTCGATGTCCTTGTTTACACGGAGCGAATTTAGCATCTGCGTCCAAATACGCCAGCGACTAGCGACGAAATTCGCTCCGTGTAATATACCCTCATAGAACGGCAGCCGCAGAATGTTTAGTTGATCTGCTGCGTCTTTGCCGAAAGTTCAAAAATGTTCAAATGTTTGTATAGTTTATGGGACCCAACTACGGGGTCATCAGCCCCTAAACTTACAAACCACTTATGAACTAGCTAACACTAAGGACGGCACAAAAATCCATACCCGAGGGGGGATTCGAACCCCCGACCCTAGTGGCCGTGCAGACCGTGACTGGCGCGCCTCAGTCCCCTCGGCCACCTCGGCCGGCTGTGCCGAAAGGATGAGCGAGCGCGATTTGTTGTTTTATCTAATATTAGAAGACGTTAAGAAATTCAGGTTCAGCTATGTGAGGAAAATGCTGAAACATATCCGATTCACCTCAAAACAACTGAGGAAGGCATGTGCGATTTTTTTCCCCTGCACTGACAGGCTCATTGTATTACAACGACAAACATATTTTTCTCTACCGTCCTTCTTGCTGTAGTTGACTCCAACTACAAATTCATTTTCACTGATGTCGGGTCATATGGGAAAGAAGGTGGCAATGGAATTTTTTATATAAGTAATATCGGGAAACTGTTTCCAAGTGGTAAGATGTTTCCTCCGCCTACTAGGCTGCCGAATTCGGACATAGGAATGTCACATGTTTCTGTAGGTGAAGAGGCATTTCGGTTACATCCAAACATGATGAAACCTTTCTCTCTTCGAGTTGCTTGTACTAAATAAATAATAAAAAAGCTACTTTTAACTACCGTCTTTCAGGAGCTCTTATAGTTTCTGAAAATGCCTTCGCTCTGTTAAGTATTTCGCATATTTTATCCGCCGATCAGTCTAAAGCCAGAAACGACGTTTTTGTTTTTTTTAATCTGTAGGACAAAACTGCGTGATCATCAGTCCGTAGCTTACAAATTACTGATAATGTTTGGAGAGTTATTAAGACATTCTCTGCTACTACAAGACGATGACTTTCCACAGTCATACCTCCTAAAAGCATATTATTCAGAACACTAAGCATATCAAGACACCTGCGCAAGCAATAATTAGGCATCCTGCACAGATACGCTGATGTAATTGACCGCTATGTAGTTAAAGCCCACTATCACGCATATTCCATCTCTTTAAAAATAGCTACTATACTTTTTAATAGGAGACGCAACCTTAAGCCTTCAATTAAAAAACGTTAATAATAAGTCAATGAGTATTTTACATACTTGAAGCGTTTATTCGTAGACCCCAAAACGATTTGGCTGCATTCGAATTACAAATACATCTAAGAAATGTATGAAATACAGAATGTGTAAGGGAATGCCACACACCAAAAATGCTAAAGATAAATTATATTTTCTATTACCGTCATATAGAACCATTTTCACTATGAACTTGGCATAAACCAACAGGGAGAAACAAGTTGCAAGACTTTCAGGAAAATGAAGCGAAATTAGCAGCCTACAGTTGGTTATAAATTACATTGCCTGTTAACTGTATAAATATAAATTACGGAATACGCGGAACTCTGTTCAGTACAGTCAAAAAGGTCTAAGGTAATAGGCAGTGGTTTACAATCAGATATCCATATCACTCTCCTCCTCAAGGAGTCTGTGTGAAGATTTATGTTCAGAACATTCAAGAAAAAGGCTACTGTGGTGTTGAAACTACAAGAAGCAGCTCATTTACTCAGGAAGGCAAAACGTTATGGTGCCCGGAAATTTGAATGGCGGAGTAGGGGTGGTGTATCCCTACTTCTGGAACACCCTGTTCACTACCTGCGCCGGACGTAGTGGCCGAGGGGACTGAGGCGCTTCAGTCACGGTCTGCACGGTCACTACGGTCGGGGGTTCGAATCCCCCCCCCCCTCGGGCATGGATATTTGTGCCGTCCTTAGTTATAGGTAGTTCATAAGTAGTTTGTAAGTTTAGGGACTGATGACCCCGTAGTTAAGTCCCTTAAGCTTGACAAACATTTGAACATTTTTTCACTACCTGCAGCGTGCGGGTCTCCCCGCAAGTGTCTACACATTCCCTTTCCCCGCTAGTGTCACAAACTCGGCAGAGCGACGCTCGCAGCGTGGGAAAGGCGATGCCGGGAGGGGGAAAGCTGTCTGCCATCTGTTCCCTTCGACAACCTGCACACGGAAAGTTTTTCACTACATAAGCTCTCGATATTTTTGTTACTGGTAATGTTTTCCAGTTATTTATATCGATATAGTTTTGCTACTTTCTTCGTTGTAGGGCTATTGTTTACAAAGTCAAATGTACATTAATTAAAATGACGTTATGTCTTCTTCTCATAGGGCACACCTGGCTACCTATCATGTTACTGACAGGCATTATTCTCAGATACAGTAGACTGACCATCGTTTTGCGTAGTGGATTAATTGCTTACTTTTGATAATGTTATAAGAAAAGTTAATGGAGGCAGTGAGAGAGCATAGGAAACTGTATGATACAAAAAATGGTGACTACATGAAGATAAAACTCAAGTACCGGATGTGGAGTGATATTGCGCATGATTTGAGTTTCAAGTTGTCCATACCATATCCTTTCAATCACAATATGTTCGGAGATTTCAAGTTTTTATTCATTAATGAGTAAAGAAAAGCTTCTTCCTCAGCGTTAATGTCGGAATCAGATGCGGAACTCTATTGTAACAAAGATAACTCTTTTATCTGCGAATCTCACTATCTGTCTATCTTGCGAGCCTAGGTGAGTAACAAGGGTGTAATACTGGAACGTCCACCTTAGATCTACGCCCTAGAACGTCCAAACGAGATCAATGGACCATTACGTTTTTATCATATTTTCAAATGCTTTATTTTAGAAACTGTGCAGATTTTTCGTATTTATTGTCATTAATAATGATTTTACTATTTTTCACTTGGTTAATAATAATAATGTAGCCACATTCTTATTTGAAGCTGATAAAATTTAGTTTTAATCCATATCGTAACAAAAATGAGTGACAACATATTATTAATACATAAAATTGCTTGCATTTTTTAAGTTTCTGTTTTTCACGATATAACAATAGGTGACAAATGTTTTCACAGGATTGCTTAACTATTCATAAATTCTACTCTTTTCTGTAACAAATAAATATTGATTTACTTGACTATTCACGTGCACTTGTGGCATATCCGCTTACTTAGACATGAACCACATGCAGATTTTTTACGTATGAAGTAAATGTCTCTAGTGTTGATTTTGTTGCACAATCCAACTTGGCAAGTTTTTCGTATCGTCCGTACTTTCGATTTTACTTCTTCTCTGTCAGCAGTCAAAATAGATGGAGTCTTGAGTTGTTAAGGGCGACAACGTCTGACCTAAAGCACTGGATATACCGAGCTGAACAGTCCGCCATTTTGAATCCCAAACCGACGACAGTGTTGTATGCTTTGTGTGCTGTAGCGAAGTGAATCAGCGAATACTTTGTGATTTTATTGTTTCATAGTGTGAAATGGTTGGTTGTGCAGCTCCAAACTGCTCAAATAATAGCAGACATGGTCGCTGTAAGTTTTATCGGGTTTCTTCACATACAGATCGGCGTAAAAGTTCGTTTGTAAATTCCAGACGAAGTATGGACGCCAAAGTCGAGCAAACTATCTGTGTAGTGTTAAGAAGAAAATCTTTTTTATTTGTATTAGAAACATTTATGCGCAATGAAAATATAGGCCTACACATGCAATCAATTGTTTATTTTAATTTTGATAGAGTATTAATATAACACGACATACGGTGTGTTTAAAGTTGCTTTTCTTGATTTTATTTAGACCAACTAAGGATGTATTCTAAGGGCTGTTAATTGTATTTTAAGTGATGCTTGATTGCAACTAGTTGTACCCAGTTAGTAGTATTCAAATTATATAAATTTGCATTAGTACAGTGTTTAACTTAAATGCGACTCTCAACACGGAAATACGTAAGCCTAAGCCAAGCTGTGAACAGGATGTCTGAAAAACAAAAATAATGAACTGAACTTCGCAAAGAATGGGAACAGGAAAGAAGTCGTAAATGAAAGGCATTAAACTCAAACTTAGCATGCAACATTGACTTTATTTCCAAGTGCATGCTACCAGAGAGAGACTTTTTTTCAGTCGTTACCTAACGAAACCAGACGTTGTAATTTATTAAACACATTTTTGACGTAAAATCTTCTGAAATACTGTGTGTGTAAAATATGCGAGACATTAGAGGGGGCAATATGGGAAGTACAGTATCGCAATATTTAACATTATTCCGCAACTGTTTTCGTATGCAGCTCTTAGTTACTGTAAACGTATGTGAATGTACTATTTATAAACCAGAAAATACGATGATTGTAACGTATTATAACTATATTTGATAAATATTTAGAACAGCAACATATCCTTTAATATGGAATGTAAATGAATGTGTCATATCTCTAAATACCCCTCTAATCACTATCTTTAAGTTGCTTGCCTCTTACAGTCAAACGTAAGCCAATAAATTTGCCGTGCTGTAATATTTTCTGCGTTAGGAAAGTATATTTAATGGCGTTAAGAGCATATTAAATAGCGTAAGTGTTCCGTAGTCTTTAAATGCGCACCTTCAACATGGGATTCAAAATGGCGGATTGTTCTGCTTGTACTATACAGTGCTCTAGTCTGACCGGTGCCATCAAATAAACGCGTAATAGTCACTATAGACAACACTGTATGAAACTAATCATTGTCGGCTAAGAAAAGCGCCAAATAAACCGGATAAATTGCATAGCCTTCAGAAGCGGTCAATTGACCGCTGTCGGGAACCAATGGTAAATGTGTAAAAATCTTATAAATTTGCAGTTACAAATCAAAATTATTAAGGTAGCTTAAACATCATCGAAAACTATTAAACGTCAGAAAATCTGAGGAACATAGTATTTTAAACACCGGAGATCTTCCCATCTTAAAGTTAGAAATGGTCATTTGACCCCTACCGGACGTTCTAGTGCTAGAACGCGCGCGCCACTCCGCCTGCCTATGCTCTCGCACGCGCCCCAGTGTGCGCTGGTCCGGCGCAGCGCGTGTGGAAGGCTCGTGTAGCGCTGGAGTGTCGCGACACTACGCGAGTGCTATGCGCGTCTCAATTTGCGCCTAGCCTAATGGATTTTCTGTGCGAAATTCATTTACAGAATACTTAACAGCCGTTTTTGTAGATACAAGGAAATTTTGAAACCATTTCTAGCAGTTTCTCATCTTCCACCACCGTGAACAGTACTTTTCCTCGGACGTGCTGTCGCTTTCCGCTTTGCGGCTGCGTCTAGACTGCTCCCAGACCGGCTGGGCCGCCGCCGCACGCGGCCGTAGCTTCAGCTGCATGCCGCGGATGCAGCATTGGGACACGGTCCCGTTTAACACGGTCTGTTAAAGGTGGGTTGTCCAAGGCGCGACTGGTGGCTGCGGCTGCGGCTGTGCGGCCCGTGACGTCAGAGGCTGGCTGTTCGCGCATGCGCAGTTTGAGTTTGGGGTGCGGCGCGCGACTGATGTGATGGCAATCGCAACACTGCAGCAGTGAGCACTGAGCAGTGTTGCGATTGAAGTCGTCGACGACTCAAGGCGTTGGAAGGAAGATGTGGAGCCAGTCCAACCCGAGAAAATCAGATATGAGCCACACGCAAGACGTAATGCTCTGTGAGCTGGTCTCGCAACATTCATGTATATTCGATTTAAAAAACCCTAAGTACAGGGATATTTTTTTAGAGACAGTATATGGGAAGACATTGCTGCACAACTGAAACTAACAAGTGAGTTAAATATATGTAAATTATTTTCTAATAAAGTGCAATTTTTTCATTGCAGTTAAAAAAATCAGGACATTCCATACAAATGTAGAATTATAATGATGAAAATAAACTTGCACCTCAATTTTTTGCATTATTCTTATTTGTGGTGATATAAATTGCAAAAGACTAGCTCATTATAATACACTTCCGTTTCTTTGGAATTTTAGGTGATGTTTGCAAAAACAGATGGAGGAACATCCGAGACACATATCAAAGAAATAAACGGGAAAGAAAGCTTGGGACAGGATCAAATCCCTCAGCAAATCCAAGGAAATGGGTGCTTCTTGATCACTTAGCTTTCCTGGATACAGTTCAATATGAAAGACAGTAAGTAAATTTCTTTATATTAAGGGCAAACTGTGTTCAGCTGCATTTCTTATCATTGCAAATAATATATTTTGCCTCATATTGATGTATTTTACAAGCTACAACAAGAAACACTTCATTCCAGATCTATCTCCAACATTTCCGTGTCTCAGTCAGAAGAAAAAACAGAAAGTGCAGTTTCTAACCTCGTAACTGAATTTTAGGCCAATACAGGAGTTGAATCTCTTCAGCTGGAAACGCCTGAGTTGGAAGGAATGGAAGCTACACCAGATGAACATGCAACCTCCATGCAGATGAATCAAGATCCTCACTCCAGCAGCACAAATTTACGGAAGAGGAAGAAGTTAAGTTCTGAGGATAAAATACATGCCCTGCTCGTAAAACGACAGGCTGAAAGAGAAACGGCATTTGAACAAATAAAAATAAAATACCTGGAGACAACTGCGAAGGAAGATGACGTAGATTTGTTCCTACGCAACATGGACATGACGATGAAATCATTCCATCCTACTATTTTAGCAGAGACAAAGAGAAGAGTTTGCAATCTAGTGATGGACATGCAACTGAAAAATGAGAAGTTTCACACTACGTCAGAACAGGCTAAAATTACCTGAGACGATCTAGATGTAAGTTTCATATATTGTGTATTTTTGTTCATTAAAAGGGTCATATCATTTCGAAATGTGTGCGATTCTTTTCCTTTTTTAAAATTATTATTTAAAAATTCCACACGTTTAATTCTTATCGTTTTATTCAGTTTCATGTTTTTCATTTTTGTCGTTTTAAATAACTTGGTACGAAACCACATTGTTTAGTAACAATAGTAGAGCGCCATAAGCGCACTATCATTGTCAGATCTGTTGTTACGATATAAAGCAGCAAATGACAGGAGGAAATCTGATAAATTATATTCAATAACTTACATGTGGTCCAGTGTTACCAAACAATGACGAGAACCACTAATGAGTATTGGCCTGATGCAATTAAACTCACATTAGTGACTGTAATTGACAACACTTCCATATAGTTATAGATAAAAGATGCCTCGAATATTAGTCACAGTGTAAAATGATCATCTCGTCGCCTTTTATCATCTTCTAGAAAAAAAAAAGATTTTATATATTGAACAGAATATAAAATATAGTTGTTGCGACAGCAAAATACACGTTGCGCATCGACGGAACTGACGCGCTAGTCACGACGCTACGTGCAGTAGATATAGCAGCCAAAATCTCGAAAATTTATGCAGATATCGTCCTGCTCTGAACTTTAAAAATCCATACGCAAAGTAGCCAGAGACTACATTTCTCATTGTAAATATCTCAAATTTTAAGAAGTAGCTTACTTATAAATTAATTATCATAATAAATATGACAAATATTGAAAAATATATACTTCATTATCAAGCTGAGATATCGAACCACAAAATATGTAATAACCAGAATTTTTTGACAGTTAGATTCCTCACAGACGATAGAGATGTAATACAGAGAGAAAAAAACAAGCCACACCCAAAGAAGCACGTTTTAATTTTTTAAAGGGAAATAATCTGTAACGAAAACTAAATATGGGAACTGATGTAGCTTTTCTTCCTTAACATGCCGTATTTTTTACAGCAAGAAAATCGAAAATTTTATTTTCCTCATGAATCTCCTTAGTCACCGAGCAGATAGTCCAGTCAAATTAGGCCCAATTTTGACGTTTAGAGGAAAAAAATTCGAATAAGCTGAATTTTTGCTCAGATGTTCCTTCCACCTTTGTAAACAACATACTTAAAGTCCCCACCGATCTGGCTGGAGCTTCGTCCGCCATATTGGAAAATGGCGGCAGAGAATCACATTTTCGCATTTTTAAGGAAAACGGTTGGTTTTATGAGAAAGTTACTTCAGTACAAAATTGTCTACAAAAAAGGCGCCATAATTTTCTACATAGGATTAACGGTTTTCTCACAATTGACCTGTATTCACACGTTATTAAGAAACAGCGTCTTGCTGCATCTTGCAAATCTATTCGTACGGTCTCCCACAATAAACTAAAATGTTTTTGTATGTCAAATTTCAATATTTACGTATATATAGTGTCGACATCGTGACGATTTTAATGCACTTTCTAGGTGCTTCAGTACTGAACTTTTACTGTGAAAATGGTTGTGGGTGAAAAATAACATTTGAAATGGAGAATCATCAAAAATGTTTGATTTGTGATGGACTACAGGTAAAGGCCTTCGTACATTGATAAATGCCAGTGGGAGACGTAGTGATGGAAAACGTGAATCTCTTAATAGATCGCTGAGAGTGAAACTCCACGCACATTGCCGGAAAGATTATACAAGAGAGAGTAGTATCAAGAAGCGTGAGAGAGAAACTTCCGTTAGTACGAACAACACACAGCGGCGGTTTTGTTCCAGAGAATATCCATCATCAAAAGAAGTGATGAAGAAATGCATCGAATATGAGCTAGCACCATATCCACTTTCTATGTTTACTAAAAATGGGATGCGCAGGACACAAAAGTCTTACCTTTACACGATTTTTGAATCTGTAAAGAATGAAAACCTTAATGTGGGAAATTGTGTTTACGCGGCTGATAGTGGTTTCTTTCTGCACCGTGTAAACAGGAAGCAAGGGAAAATATTCAGTGACATTTGTGGGAAATACCTGGCTTTCATTCATAATCACTACGGACCTAACTCTATTGTTGTCTTTGACGGGTATTCTGATAGCACTAGCAGTACAAAGCAGAACGGCAAAGGAGAGCTATTCTGAAGCTTTCAGTATACTGGTAGTCAGTGAAACTATGATCATTCCAATGTCAGGACAAGTTGTTATGAAATGATGCAAACAAAATGCAACTCATATTCCTGATATCTAAAAAACTTGGACAGGATGGGATCAAAGTGAGAGAAGCTAAGGATGATGCCGATACTTTAACAGTTCAGACAGCAATTGAGATAACAAGTTCGAACCCAACTGATCAAGTTGTAGTTGTAGGAGAGCATGTTGACTTATTGGTTTTGATTGTGGCATTAACTGCGTCTCAGAAAGATATTATCTTCCTTAAACTAGGAAAAGAAAACAAGGCACAAACATTATACTCATCACTGGAACTGTAACGAAATGAGGACCTCCAAGAACATATGTTGTTCCTTCGTGCATTCAGCGGATCTGAAAGGAAAAAAGAAAATCATTGAAGTTCTGAAGAATTGCAAATATTTGATACCTTCTGCGTCAGGGTTCAAGGTTCTCAGTGCATCACATACCGCCATATTTGAGGCCGGCTGTCCGTGGTTTATGGCTCTGTATGGGGCTTCTGTCAACGAAATGTCTCTTAACACGTAGCGTTACCATCGTTTCATAGCCTCGGCGACCAGAAATAAAATGTACCTCTCATCACTTGCGCCAACAGAGGAGGCCGTTACGCAACACTCCTACAGAGTGTACTATCATTTGCAATAGTGGATGCGTGTTGCAAAGTCCCCTGAGGAGAGAGCGTGGAGAAAATCTATCAACAAAAGTTACCTCCAGTCCCTACTCTACTTCCCCCCGCCCCAGACTGCCTGCTGAAGCTTATAAGCTGCAAATGTGTAAAAGGACGTGGATCTACCTGTAGTTGTAGGAAGGCTGCCCTGCAGTGCTCCAAAATATGCAACTTCTGCGGAGGTGTCTCTTGTCTCAACAAATGCTTAACACATTCACTTCAAGAAGAAGATAGTGAAACACTTACAGCTGAAGGTAGCGGTGTAACATCAGACCAGGATCCAGACGGTCACGGAACTTGCAATAGTGAGCAGAGGACGATGACTGCTAAGAGTGCTGTGAATATATGTATATATTCATGTATGTAATCTTGTGTAATGTATGTTTACTTTATCAATAAATGTTAAATGTTTCATATCATACTTTTTCTAAAGCGCCGGCCACGGTGGCCGAGGCGACTGAGGCGCTTCAGTCACGGTATGCACGGCCACTACGGTCGGGGGTTCGAATCCCCCCTCGGGCATGGATATTTGTGCCGTCCTTAGGATTAGCTAGTTCATAAGTAGTTTGTAAGTTTAGGGACTGATGACCCCGTAGTTAAGTCCCATAAGCTATACAAACATTTGAACATTTTTTTTTTTTTCTAAAGCAATTACACTGACACCTGCAGTCAGAAATGAAATTCGCATTATTATACGATCAGTATAGACAAATAATGATCGTTTTGAAGGTGAACCGTTAATCCTATGAGAAACGTACATAGGACATTCTTTTGGTAGATAATTTTGTCGTGTTTAAATTTGTACTGAAGCAATTTTCTCATAAATCCAACCGTTTTCCTTAAAAATGCGAAATTGTTATTCTGTGGCGCTGCCGCGGTGGAGTAGCGGGGCGCTCTATAACGTCTCGCTGCGGAGCGCGCGGTTGCTGGCCGTGAAGGTTCGAGTCCTCCCTGAGGCATGGGTGTGTGTGTTGTCCTTAGGTTAGTTTACCTAGGTTTAAGTAGTTTGTAAGCTACGGACTGATGACCACACAGTTTGGTCCGATAGAATTACAAACATTTGAACATTTTCTCTGCCGCCATTTTCCAATATGGCGAACGAAGCTCCAACCCAATAGGTAGGGACTTTTAGTGCCGGCCGCGGTGGCCGAGCGGTCTGCGGCGTGCCAGTCACGGTCTGCACGGCCGCTGCGGTCGGGGGTTCGAATCCCCCCTCGGGCATGGATGTTCGTGCCGTCTTTAGTATAAGCTAGTTCATAAGTAGTTTGTAAGCTTAGGGATTGATGACCCCGTGGTTAAGTCCCATAAGCTCCACAAATATTTGAATATTTTTGATTTGGACTTTTAGTATGTTGTTTACATAAGCATAAGGAACATCTGTGCAAAAACCTAGCTTATTCGTAATTTTTTCCTCTAAAAATTCTAATTTGACTGTACTAAGAGCCGCAGCTTGGGAAACGGCAGGGTCTCCCGTCGTGTTGCCGCCGTCCTCCATAGCCGCAAAAGGAAGTGGGATCGAGATGCAGTCTCAGTTAAAAGGCGCGTTCACGCGAGTCAAGTTTAGTTGAATGAGTTTACTTGATCAACAAAAGCTGAAAGCGACTTGAAACAGTTTTCCTTCACAAGTTTCCACTGAAATAGATTAATTCGGTAAAAATGGCTTTGAAATTAGCGGTGCGCGAAGTGGTGCGTACTCTTAACAGTTATGCTACAAGAAGAGTTGAGGACAATTTTATTAAGCAAAGGGCGAAAGCGTCGTTTTTGGATGCGTGAGTGGATATTAAGAAGAAACAGACTGGGAGTTTCTGAGGCTTTGTTAAGGGAACTAGCGTTAGAGGACAGGTAAGAATATCGAAACCATTTGAGAATGTCGGAAGAAAAATTCGAGGAACTGCTACTGAAAGTTCATTCCCGCATAAAGAAAACTGACACAGTGATGCGACAAGCAATTTCTCCCAGGCTAAAATTGTAAGTAACATTGAGATATTTAGCTACAGGAGATTCATTTTCAACACTTGCATCTGTATACCGTGTGCCGAAAGATACAATTTCAATGTTTTTTAAGAAGGTCTGTACAGCTATATATGAGAGTTTACAAAAATTTATTGAAGTGCAATGTTTTTGCAAAATCATTACATTAAAGATGCTTTACATTTTATTTTATTTAAAAATCCTCTTTACTGCTGTGCCAGAATGTCAGATTGTTGCTCTGAATCTTCTTCAGGTTGTTTGCTTTCAGAATCTACTGGAAATGAATACGACCAATATATTCCATCCTCACTATTTGAACACGATGTTGAAGGCGTAGCACTTGGAGAATGTGATGCAGTTGTGTGCTGTGATTGTTTCTTTATATGTTCCAACCGCGTTTCTCTGACAATACTGCTGTGGAGATATGGACGGGAAGCATATCGTTATACGAAATGCACCCACAGTGGATCAGAATATTTTAATTACAAAGGGAGATACAGCGTAATTTTGCTACCGTTAGTAGACGCAAACTATTGTTTTCGATATTTTGATGTAGGAACTAATGGACGAGCAAATGATGCCGCCGTTTTCGGAAAATCATCTTTGAAAGCAGCATTGGAAGATTTCAGCAACAGGTTACACTTTCCAAAAAGTGGAGTAATAGTTGCTGATGATGCTTTTCCTTTACGAATAAACATTTTAAAACGGGCGAAATACCAATTTGTCAAGAAAACAAAAAATCTTGAACTGCCGCCTGTCAAGAGCTCGTCGCGCAGTGGAAAATGCCTTCGGAATTTTTTTTTCCAGATTTAAAGTTTTCGAACGACCTAGAGCCGTTCAAATTTCCTCTGCTGATGCAGTTGTCAAAGCAGCATTATTTATACACAACTGGTTAAAATGAGTTCCAGTGAAACACACGCCTACAGGCTACCTTGATCATGAAGATCTTAATACACGGCGCACTATTCCAGGTCATTGGAGAACCAGACTGCACAAGTGAATGGTTTATTGAACTTGCAGATTAATTTAGGGAGTCCAACTACACGAGATCAGCGTCTGCTGTGCGTGATGAATACACAGAACATCTCTCAGGAGAAGGTGCTGTGCCATGGCAGCTGGATATGATACACGATGACAAGTGATAACTACAAGTTTCTGACAAATGATTATTATTACGAGTTGATGACAAATGATTATTATTACGAGTTGATGACAAATGATTATTATTACAAGTAAATGTAAAGTTACTCAAAGTAATAAAGAGAGTACTTACAAGATTTGATGTTGTATCTCTTGTATTTGTGTTTGGGCACATACAATTCCTCTATTTCTATTCCACTTTTCTTTAATTTGGACACTAATGAATATTCTTTTTTGTACATTGTTCTGATTGTTTTTATTTTGTTTTTTTACGCCGGCAGTGGTTAAACCAGTAATGTCCATTTCTTTCACGATACCTCGCAAAGCGTTTTCCCGCACATCTTTATTTTTGTAAGTGTCGAAACGGCATTCGTGCTTATGGTACAGTTCTAAAAAGTGTATCATCACGCTTTCTGACCACTTGACACTCATTTTGTGAGATATTTGAAAAAGCAATACTTTCGCAACACCGAAAACAACGGCCACTCAATCCAAGTTTTAAAACATCTAGTGGGTTTACATGTGTAACTACGTGGTTCAACTCAAAGTTGAATCATCACTTGAACGGAAAAGTTTGACTCGGTCAATCCTTTCTTGATTGACAAAAAAAGTTCATCAACTCTATTGAAACGAAGGTTCACACGACGCTTTTCGTTCAGCTTTTGTTGATCAAGTAAACTCGTTCAACTAAACTTTGACTCGTGTGAACGCGCTATTACAGCAGCGTCTTGGACAACCCATCTCACTGCGGAGCGCGCGGTTGCTTGCCGTCGGAGGTTCGAGTCCTCCCTGGGGCATGTGTGTGTGTGTGTGTGTGTGTGTGTGTGTGTGTGTGTGTGTGTGTTTGTGTGTGTTTGTC
The DNA here is from genome assembly GCA_026315105.1 of Locusta migratoria. Lineage (NCBI taxonomy): Eukaryota > Metazoa > Arthropoda > Insecta > Orthoptera > Acrididae > Locusta > Locusta migratoria. The sequence continues at coordinate 394,999,668 of CM048745.1, forward strand.
CTTAGGTAGTTTACTTTAGTTTACATAGTTTGTAAGCTACGGATTGATGACCACGCAGTTTGGTCCGATAGATTTACAAACATTCGATTTGATCCGTCGCATGTGCGATCGATTGCTTCGTAAATCGCGCGTGTGTGGGAAAATCGCAGCGATCGATCGCACGTCGCATGGAAATACCATGCGATCTGTGATCATTGCACAGGCAATTTCATTATGGCTTCCTTTTGCTGTATACTGCCTCTGTCTATTCTCATCGGGTTCCAAGTGTATGTGTATTAATTGATCCGAAATAATGGCCACATACAGCAAGGACTTCACTATTCAGTTCATTGAACTATTCAGGGAGCAGGAATGTTATTGGCAAGTGACGAGTAAGGCTTACCACGATAAAATAAAGCGTGAGAAATGAATACAAGTTCTGTTAGAAAAAAGTAAGACAGGTGCAACCATGTACAACCATGGTCGTAATTAGACGAAAGGTACACAATTTAAGAACAGTTTTTAAGAAAGAACATGGCATAGTAGTCGATTCATTTTCATCTGGAAAGGGGACTGATAAAATACATAAGCCACAGCTGTGGCATTACCACCACCTCTTGTTTTTGAAATATAATGCGGAACCGTATGCATCAACAGCCTCTTCCATGAGTGGGGTGAGTAAAGGCCAATCAATAGACACTGTCCAATACGTCTTGGTAAGAAAGTTTTGACGAAACGGTCGTCTGTTATCATAGGAAGTTTACTTATTTTCGTCACGCTCACTCCTGCTATAGCAGAGGATTACACACACAGCTGTTATGAATGATATATTAATAAACTACAAATATATTGGATATTTTTCTATTGGAACGACTGTTTACGTCATGGGTGGTAAATATTTTTCGTTCATGGTCTAAGCGAATTGATGTGATGAACAGTGTAAATAGTCCTTGACAAACAGTGTGAATTGGCCTTAAATAATAACTTAATTGATATTTGAAATTTAGATGTTTATATATCAGTGTGTTTATAATGCAGTGGAGGTTAAATTTTACTTAAGGCAGCAGTGTAGTTTTCGCTAATTCAGAGTGAACATACACTATAACGGCATCAAAAAAATTACTGGTTCTGTCTAGAGCTCCTGAATACCCAGGCTGAATCGTCCGCCATGTTTTCCCCAACACGGTTGGAATTGCGCTGCACCAACAGCGTAGACGCGCACGTCCTGCCATCTTTCACAAACGATTTCGCGAAAAGTAATTGGTAGAAAAATTTAATTTTTTCGCTACTTAAATCTTTATATGTCAGCATTGTGACGAAATCGGCATAATTTTGTGAATAGCTATAGTTAGTAAGATATTGGCTTTGAAATAAGAGTCAGCGCAAGGTTAGGAAAAGTTTCCAGTAAAAAATAAGGGCTACTATGATATTCCGCTTGGTGCATGTTATACCTTATGTTGCTGAGGATGAAATTTTCCTGAGGTATTGAAATTTATTTTAAACTTAGCAGATCTTTACCTTTCACTCAAATTGCTAAAATTTATTTTATGTAGCGAACTCATTTGCAATGGTGATAAGACCAGAATGAAATATCGCATATTTCATACACGGTCAGAGGTATCAAAATAATATTTTGGAAAATGATAATATGCGAAGAGGGGCATATTTTACCATATGGTTACTACGCAAAACTTCATTAACTGACGCGTTATTAAGAAAATGTAGATTTTTTTAACAAAAAGGAATAAGTTGGTTTACATTTTAGGAGGCGATCCACTTATAATATTGTATAAAGATATAAAATAGCCAAGATCGCTTATCATCAATTTTTATTGACGACGACCGGTTTCGCTGAACTATGTCAGCATCATCTGGTCAAATAAAATATTTTACAAGGCCATAATCTGCTTGTAATGTCAAACAGTTGTTATATACAATTTACAGTGCATAGGTGCACTATGTCATAATAATAATAATAATAATAATAATAATAATAATAATAATAATTGGTGATAATTATGTTTTATTATAATGACATAGTGCACCTATGCACTGTAAATTGTTATATAACAACTGTTTGACATTACAAGCAGATTATGGCCTTGTAAAATATCTTATTTGACCAGTTGATGCTGACATAGTTCAGCGAAACCGGTCGTCGTTAATAAAAATTGATGATAAGCGATTTGGCTATTTTATATCTTTTTACAATAAAAAGGAATAAAGTTAGGAATTTATTAATCAGTGTACAGGTATTCCTTCATCAGTCACAATTTTTATTTCTTTCCTTGTGTTCCAACGTGTTTCAGACCTACTACTCAGTTTGCAAAAACTAATAGGAGATACATTCCTTCAATTTAACGCCTGTCAGTAATAGAACGAAAGTTACTAAATCTAATACGGATTTTATGCGAGAACACTGGAAAATGACAGATACCAAGAAACTCTTCACTACCTAATGAACTGACTTCTTCTCATTTCCTCACGTAATAAATCACTCTATATTGAGGTATTTACAATGTCCTTTTCATATAACTGAAAAATTGAAATTGAATATTACATACACACACAGCACTTTTGTAGTTTGCAACTATTAAACTTGATGGGTTCTAAAGCACTGCTCATCACGTTCCATCTCTTCAAACAAGCGACTTATTCCACCTTGCAATTCGCGCAAGGACTGATCTGTAATATTTTCGTACCCTTAAACGTTTGGCTCTGCAAGTGGAACAAATCTGACGTGACTCCTAGCTTAGACATCAGAAAGTAGTGCTCATTTCAGTTCAAGACAGATAAGTCGTCCTTAATCAGACTCAAAAAGATCCGAACTACCACTCCTGTAAGTTGAAAAATATGAATAATTACTGGTAAGTGACCTCACCGGGTACGGGAATGTGGTATTGGCAGTTTCTCAGTAAATAAATAATTAACAAATTACTGAGAGGTAAAAACGTAATTTATTATTTAAAACAATTAAACTTGAAATGCAAATAGCATTATGAAATAATCAAGTAAATTTAATAGGTTATCAGAAGAAATAAATCAAGATAAGGTTCTGCCATAAACAATATCATTGAACTATAATTTTAAGAATGCCTGAGGTGTTGCAATTACGCGTAACTCTTTCGTTAATAAGGTGAAATACCGGACGACAGGATATCGCCGTAATGTCAGGAATAATACTGTGGTGGTGTCTGTGGCGTTGCACGGAACCTACACTACTCAAATATCGTCGTTCGCTCGCGTTGCGTATGCGCACAAATACAATATGCTGCGTCGATGCTGACAGCGGCTGCGTCTCTGAAACCTGTAGAAATGTAGTTGATTAAATCGATGGCTGGGATAAATCAGCCAAAAACTTCCTATTGCACTTGGTGAGGCCAAGGCTCGCTATTTTTCCCTAGTCAAACTAATATCGGCTGGGTACGCTAATTCAGCAAATTAGCCCACCAGAAAATGCACTTGTGTGCTGGGGTCGAAAAAAGCGACCGATTGCAGCGATATCGCATGCGACGGATCGCTGCGATCGATCGCTCGTGTGTGGGGGCCCAAGGAGGTTGGAATCTCTGGAGATGCCCTAGCACTGAAAAAGTGAAGCCAGCAAACTGCGAAATCCGGCATTTGTGTGTGCCTAAAATATTCGTCGTAATATGTGGTAAAGTAGTTCTAATCACTGAAGTGTATGTTATATATAAGTAAATACTTCGATGGAACTATCAATTTAGTGGCATTACATAAAGAGGGCAATATTCATACTGGATCGTAAAACAAAAATATTTGTTTTGGGCACAAAAGCATGGCCCACTGAATTCAACCAATGACTGTTCTAGGCATAGGTAACGCCACCTCCTCTTATTCTAACCTCCCTGGTGGGCCCCTTAATATAGGCGGCAGTGGCCGCAGCGCTGCAATGCGCATGCGTGGCTGAGGTTCAATTTCTCATCTGAGCCCCCTGGAGGTAAATTATGGCACTCCCGCAGCAGGGAGGGCGAGGGGAAACGCCACTTTTAACATTGGCGTTGGAGCCCAAAGCAAAGACAATGCAGGTATTGCGCACCTCGCCTTGCGCATCTGCAGATCCTCTGTTTAGGCAATATCCGCCCTTCATATTTGTTTTTGTCCCATTGAAGATTTATCAAAAACACGTCATATTTAGTAAAATATCTTATAACTATAAATTAAAGACGCATCAACTGTAAAAGCATTCAGAAGATCCTCTCCAACTAGCAAGAATAGCCGTGTGGTTAGTGGCATCACGTTGCGCTGTCCAAGGTAATGGGTTTGAAACAGACTGCGGAAACATCAACGAGCCGAGCGGGAAGGGGGGGGGGGGCGCCACTATCAAGATCCGGCACTCAAAGAAGTTAACCCCCAGTCCTCTGAAGTACCAGCCGCCAATGGCCCCTAATGATGTGTTAATGATCTATAACTGAAAAACAAATATAAATTATTATTATTGTTTTTTTTTTTTTTTTTTTTTTTTTTTATTGCGTCGTATCACAATGGACAATGTGTAAAGTGTGAGTCGTTTTAAAATGTTTGTAGGAGAGGTGACAGTGGAGATGATGTAAGGGATGTCAAATGAAATGTTTGGTGGGTAGTCAGTACAAGGAATAGGGTATTTGACTGTTTTCTGGAAATCGTTTTAAATTGTTAATTATGTCATATTATGGTCCGAACATGCTTTTTTACCTGGTGGATTTCAGTACTTTTTTTAAAAAAAGAAATGAAATTCAAATAATTTGAAAGCCCGCTAAAACGCTACATTTGAGTCACGTGATGCCTGTGACGTCATACAACACGCTGCTGCTCTCGTACGAATAAACAAATACCTGTATATTGTTTAGGCCGAGGCCTCGTGTTTGGGCGTTAACGTTTGCATAATGACCTACAAATAATGCTTAGTTCCGCACTGTACCAATACATCTGTCAAGACATAAGAAAAATTGTTCTTGCAAGTACCAAAAAATGAGAAGATACGCAAAAAGTGGTTGACACTGGCGCGAAGAGATCCAAATGAAATAGCGGCTACTTCATGTGTGTATTTCTGTGAGGATCATTTTGATCTAAGTAAACAATATTATTCCATTGGTAAACTAAACTGTTTAGTATCATTCTCTTTTTCTGCAAAGGTGTAAAGTAGTATTATGTGTAGGTTAATGATCTGATGTTTACATTCGCGAAGTAAAACTTCATAATGTTACACGCCTACGATTTATGTGTAATTAAAGCCGTTTCCTAATATATTTGGTGGAAGAACGACATGAATATTGTTGCAGCCCACTATAAAAGTATAACACTGATTATTTATCTCCTGTAAGTGCAATTTTATCACCAATAGATCTTAGATAAAATAACGTAAGCCTTTTCTTCTGCACAGGGCTCTACCAAGCGATTTTCATTGCAAGTAAATAACGTATCAACTAAATGTTCAAATTCAAACGTTTGTTAAGCTTACGGGACTCAACTACGGGGTTATCAGTCCCTAAACTTACAAACTACTTATTAACTACTTACGAACTAGGACGGCACAAATATCCATGCCCGAGGGGGGATTCGAACCCCCGACCGTAGTGGCCGTGCTGACCGTGACTGGAGCGCCTCAGTCACCTCGGCCACCGCGGCCGGCAACGTATCAACTGATCAGCGTTTTTAATTGTGGATGGGGCTTCGTATGTGGACGAGTAAACGTAAATGGATTAGTTTGTAGTGTCAAAAGTAGTGACACATTCATATCAAACCAAATCTTGAATATGTAAGGAAAATACTGATTTGCATGGCAGAAAGTTCGCAAACATTCACTTATAACAACAACAAGCCAGAAAAGCGCTGTAATTTTGGCGCTATAAATATATTCCATCGAGTCTCGCTCGCAATATTTACGTGAAAGTGACATGCCTCTGGCTACGCGAAATGTGCGTTACCAACCTACGAGCGATATGAAAACACCGCCGACGCAACCCGCTGTCCCTGTTCTAGAATATAGATATATTGTATAACTATACACAAGACAATTTTACTGTATTTTACAGGTTTTGGTGTTTCACTTTGCACCAGTATTGAAGTAGTTAAATAAAATTACTTCCTTAACTGCGTGCTTTACTGGGTTAAATTTTACTAACTATCCCGGCGGCTTCCTGTGATTATGTTGGCATCAGGTGCTGAATAGCGAGAATCATGCAAGGAGGTTATTTTTACCTCCATGGAATCATGAGACGTCGCCATTAGCCAATCGCGTGACAGCGCAAATATTTTGTCGTGAAACATTTGATTTACGAGGGCAGTTACTTTTACTGACCGGACAAGGGTACACACAGGAATCATAGAGCAGGAACAGCATTATTTATTTACTTCATGGTCTGTGTGATACACTAATGTAGTCATTCTATGTGGTCTTAACATCTGGACAAAGATTTTCTATCTTGTTGTTGATGTTGCCAACATAATCACTCAAGGCCGCTTGGATAGAAGATAAAATTTCACCCTTTATTGCATAATATGGTGATTTCAGATTAAGTCTGCTGACATCAACAAATAGGGTACTTTTTTCCAATGGCATAAAATATCTCTCGAAATAATTAGCTTTAAAATGTAGGTATGCGTTACTTACAATGCAGTTTTCACGTTTCTTATTTCTGACACGTAAAAAATAGGATTGTTTTTAAAGAATGAAGACACCATAATTGCATCAACTTTAGGGAGGTTTCCGCTGTCAGCCTTCACATAACCATCTTCCACTGTGGCATAAAAACTGTAAACGCGTTTAGATCACGAAAAAACTGAACTCAAAGCTGCGAAATGGAGGAAACGCGTACAATAATACAGCTCCGACTTCTAGTTGCCGCGCTGTAGATGTTCTATGACGTCACCAGTACTTCAGCCAATAACGGAGCGTTTTCGATCACGTGATCTACAGATGTTTTGTAAGAATTATGAGCGAAAATGCTGTCTGAATGTTATAATCATTCAGAATAACAACAATTGGAACTATATTTTTAACACAGGAAAATACCCTATTATGGACAGGAGCGGCAGACCCCCTATAAATTATTTGAATCATTAATGTTATGCAATAAATAAAGTTATTATTATCAATAATATGTTCGGTCCTGTGTAGCAAACTACTATCATTTCCAGTCACACAGACAAATCCACGACTTTTCCAATTAATATTGACTTTCCCCTCCAAAAAAATTATAAATTAAAAACGGGAAACAACAGTAAACGAATTCGTTAAGAAAAACAGTCTTTCTCAGCTATATGTTCATTATAACCAGTATGTTCATATTATTTCATAACAATAACTCGAATATCTCAATTAAAAATGGACATCAATATTCATACAAATTCTATACAAAAGGAAAATCAATGCTTTACATTAATATGAACACCGTCAACATGAATTTAATACTGACTGGTTAGTCAAAATATCCCCTATCGGAAACGTTAAACTTCGTAACAGAACGGAAATTTACATACACGTTCGTAGTCGTAACAAAATATTCTGAGCAGGGTAGATTTATAAACAACACTTCGACTGGCGAACCTGATTCAACTGCCACTCACTGCTGACGTGCACAAGCCATACATTACCCAATCGATGAACTGCTAGGCGACTTCGTTGTGGCGTGGGCTCCTGGCGATTATAAGCTGAAAAGTGCGCGACCACGAAGTAAATCACCCTCCGATAATCGGAAGCTGTACTGCCTAATATCAGCCACTGCGCTCTCGGTAGTACACAGTGCCTACTACCTCAAGCAGTTCTGCCAAGTCTGGGCCACTTCAGTTAGCATAGACAAGTACGCAACAAGTATTGAAGGCCTAAAAGACTCCAGAAAGCTGAGTACGTCGTAATTAGTACCTCGGCGCAACGAATTATGGCTGCCTGACCTTGTTCTCACTGAACCAGTACCAGTTTAAACCTCAGAAAGCAGTCTGAAATTCGTACAAGTTCCCAAGTCCAAGAATCGGCTAAACAAGCAAATCGCCACGTCTGTACCCACGGAGAGCAAGAAGCGAGACCGTCTGCACTTCAAGAGAGAACGACACCCAGTCTCTCTGTACTCCAAGACAGCACGTCCGCCCCCCCCCCCCCCCCAAAAAAAAAAAAAAAAAAAAAAAAAAAAAAAGGTTTTTCACAAGAAAGCCAATCAGATTCAAGCTTTCTAGCTCTGGCCAGTGAAATTTCACTTACGCCTGGCCGATTTCGAAAATCTGAAACTCTACCCAGCAGCCAATCAGAGACGGCTACCCCTTCTCTTAACTCTTCTTGGAGGGTTTCTCACGCTTTCCGTAACCGTCCATCAGACTCATTTCCAGTTCGGGCTGCGAAGGAGTTTTTCCATATATATATGAAAAACGATTTTGGATGCTCCTTCCTCGAGAGAGCAGAGCGGCTCTTTAAGAGCTAACACAATACTCGCCTTCCGTCAGCCACAATTCGGAAAGCTCGGCGGACATTTTTACAAGCCCTCGGCCACAGACAAAACTGTGCCTCGGCCCAAGGCCTCTGCTGTGTATCGGCGCGTAGCAACCCTCTGACCCCTGGGCAGCGCCAGCAGGTAAAGAAACGCCATCACTGGCCGCACACTGGAATCTCACCCCCTGGGCCTTCTTCCTAACCTGAAACCACCAAACAACTCCCCTTCACACATAACACCGCCCTGCTCCAATAATCCATCAACAGCAGCAGCAAATTATGCGTAATGAACTAATTACACAATTAGTCTTACGTTAAATTACACAGTAAAAATGAAGGATGGACTGCCATCTCTCAAATTATCTGCTGTGATTTTATAGGACATCATACTTCAGTTCATAAGAGATATACAAGTAGTTTCTTGTCCGCATCATACAGTGGAATGTATATGTTTGGAACTAGAAGAGAAGAATACAGTAACCTAAACTGCGACTTTGCTATTAATGGATTGAAATATAATTTTCTGACATTCTACTGACTGGGTTTCTAACTGGAGATGATAAAAAGCAGAAGCCCAAAAATATCCTTACATTCATAGATGCATCTACGCCTAAACTGAATGATACACAAGATGGTCTTTCTTTTATTTTACTTTTTTTTTTTTAATCCCTTCTATAGCTTTGGAAATATGTTGTACCACAAGGTGAAAACTGCACACAGCGTGTACCACATAAAAGCGGGAAGCCTCACGCCTGAGATTCAAGTAACAATGAACTAAGTAAAAAACAACAGATAACATTACGTACAAGTAGTTACCTACGAATAAGGAATGCTGCAAGTGGTGGCCTTGGGAAACCAGGCCACTTCACAAGCAATTTTAATATACATGATTAGTCGGTACGTGAGTTTTACCGGTTTTATGTGAGACACCGTGTCTGTATATCAACCCACTACCACTGTCAACGATTTTTTTTATCGTCTGATGGAAATTCTTTTTCCCTCTTTGTCTCCATAGTGCTTTCATTTCTATTTTTTTTTTTTTACTTTAAGTGAAACACAAATGCTCGGAATTAATAGCTTTAAAAGCGGCAGGACAGGTCAGTAAAAGATGACACGCACATATCACTTTATTTCTTACTTTTTTTCCTTTCTTTCATACTTTTTTCCCCACCCACTGTTAGTGAAAGATCGAAAGAAACACAGGAGTGACAAAAAAAGTCTCATTTGAGGAAGCTTACAGAGAAATGATTTTGTTACTATTATTTTTACTTTGTAGTGAGTCATCGAATTTTTAAGCACATAAAAATACGTGGTAATTGTCACATCCCATGAATTTCAACTGATATTTAGGAAAGTTTTGTACTTTGCATGAAGAACTAAAACAGTATCCTGAAAAATTTATTCGTATTACAGAATGAATTCTAATGCATTTCAGTATGCGCTGCAGAACATTCAAGACAAAATTCTGCAACAGGACACAAATTTTCGAAGTATTACAGTAGAAGAAAACCAGTGTATAACAAGGAGGTTAGAAAAATTAGTACGGTACACAATAATTATTTTGAAGTAGAACTTTGTACAGCATTCACTGCCTCCAATTCATTATAATGAAGCTCTTATACCGGGTGATCAAAAAATCAGTAAAAATTTGAAAACTTAATAAATCACGGAATAATGTGGATAGAGAGGTAAAAATTGACACACATGCTTGGAATGACGTGGGGTTTTAAGAGAACCGAAAAAAAAACAAGTTCAAAAAATGTCCGAAAGATGGCGCTGGACAGCAAAACGTCAGTGACTGCGCATGAAAATCGTGTATAAAAGGAGCTGTAATGAGAGAAAGAGAATCAGATGCACCAGCAGTCGCAGCATGTTGACGTTACCTGGAAAGGCGCTTTTAGTGAAACCGTATTATCAGAATGGGGAAAGTGCTAGTTCAGCGTTACGATCCTATCGCCGTAGGAAGGGTATTCGAACGGGTAAACGTCCGTTGACAAATGCAGAATGGGGAAAGTGCTAGTTCAGCGTTACGATCCTATCGCCGTAGGAAGGGTATTCGAACGGGTAAACGTCCGTTGACAAATGCAGCTGTGGCGAGAATGATTTCGAAGTTCGAAGCCACGAGTTGTTTAGACGATAGACCCTGTAGTGGCCGACCGAGCACAAGGCGTAATGCTGCTGAGACAGTTGAGGAAGAAATGGAGTGTGTAGTGGGTTCGTCTACGCACGGGTAAGTCAGCGCTCGTGCTGTAGCACGTCGCACCGGCATTCCATACACTACTGTTTGGTTGGCAATTAGGCGTACCCTCCGATGCTATCCTTACAAAATCAAAAAAATGTTCAAATGTGTGTAGAGCTTATGGGACGTAACTGCGGGGTCATCAGTCCCTAAACTTACAAACTATTTATGAACTAGCTTATACTAAAGACGGCACAAACATCCATGCCCGAGGGGGGATTCGAGCCCCCGACGGGGTAGCATAGCGCCTCAATGCGCTCGGCCGCTCCGCCGCGGCCTTACAAAAGCCATCGGCATCATGAACTGTTATCTGGCGGTTTAATGAATCGGAGGGCATTTGCGGTGAGGGAGTTTCAAAAGATGACGGAAGATGACGATTGGTTAAGTAACGTGTTGTGGACCGACGAAGCCCACTTCACGCTCCGAGGGTCTCAATGGCCACAACTGCAGAATTTGGGCTACCAAAAATCCTAGAACTGTCGTGGAAACTCCATTGCACGACGAGAAAGACACGGTATGGGTTGGATTTACCACATCTACCGTTATCGGGCCTTTTTTCTTCGAGGAACTGCACGATTCTGGTTTTGTAACTGCTACCGTGACGGGTGAGAGGTATGCCGATATGTTACAGAATTGCATCATCACCAGCCTGGCTGATAAACACCTGCTGCAACGTACGATTTTTATACAGGATGGCGCTCCATCCCATATTGCTAGAAGAGGCGTGAAAGATCTCTTGCGGGCGTCGTTTGGTGATGATCGTGTGCTCAGCCGCCACTTTCGTCATGTTTGGCCTCCCAGGTTCACAGACCACAGTCCGTGCGATTATTGGCTTTGGGGTTACCTGAAGTCGCAAGTGTATCGTGATCAACCGACATCTCTAGGGATGCTGAAAGACAACATCTGACGCCAATGCCTCACCATAACTCCGGGCATGCTTTACAGTGCTGTTCACAACATTATTCCTCGACTACAGGTATTGTTGAGGAATGATGGTGAACATATTGAGCATTTTCTGCAAAGAACATCATCTTTGCTTTGTCCTAATTTGTTATGCCAATTATTGCTTTTCTGATCAGATGAAGCGCCATCTGTCGAACATGTTTCAACACTTTTTTTGTGCTTATAAAACTCCATACCATTCCAAGCATGTGTGTCAATTTTTACCTTTCTACCTACATTATTCCGTAATTTATTACGTTTTCAAATTTATACGGACTTTTTGATCACCCTGTATTTTACTTACTGCAAAGGCTTACCTCAGAAAAGTGTTCATTGGACTCTCGATATGCATAAAAAAGTAAGTAGCATTCTGATTTTGGGAAATGGCTAGCTGTGTCTTCATGTAACCAATTCGGATCTTTTCTAGTTACAAAAATTTAACTGACATGTTTCTCCGATTATTTTTACTACCTTGTAGAAGCAGTTACTATCATCGTCTAGAGCCAGTCACGAATTTATAGAATCATCTTGTAATATTGATCTACGAAAAGTTTTGAGGTATTCCCGCGTGGCTCACTAATTCTGTTTAGACTAATAAATAATTGTGCATATCTCTTAGATCTAAGGTACTTAAGGTGATGGAACAAGGGCCAAACGTAAATTCATTTTGAATGACACTTCCTGCAAGTGACTTCATTTTGCTAAGTTACATAATTTGTTCTCTCTGAAACTTTCTTGAAGGCATTGCAACTTCCATTTTACCATTTTCATCCATAGGATAATACAACAGTTTAAGAAAAGAAAAATGTCTTTTTAATTACTTATTTCTATAGACTGTGAAAACATATGGAATAGGTTAATTTTTATTGCATAAACAGAAATGAAAACAAAAAGTGTTTGCACATTGTCAAAGTCTGTATAATATATTTCACGAATTTTTTCCCTCGTAGGTATCTGTCCACTGGCATGTCCTATCATGCTCTAGCTTCATCTTTCCGAATAGGAGTGTCCGCTCTATCACTGGTGGTGAAAGATGTTTGTATGGCCATATGGGAATCACTTGGTCCAATTCATTTACCAACGACAACTGTTTCCAGATTTAAGGAAATTGCCAACGACATGCATGCGAGATGTAGGTTCCCAAACTGCATAGAATGTATAGACGGAAAGCACATCGCGTCCTATGTCCTAAACATTCTGGAAGCATGTTCTACAATTACAAGCAATATTATTCAATTGCAATGCAAGGTGTTGCTGATGCAAGCTGTAGCTGTTGATGTTGGGGGGAATGGAAAACAATCTGATGGAGGCGTGTTTTAGAAAAGTATGTTATATAAGAAACTTACGAATGGTGAATTGTTACTACCGCCACCAACAAAACTGCAAGGTATTTGTCATAAACTACCATATGTCATTCTGGGAGATAACGCTTACCCCTTGTTAGAGAATTTGATGGGACCCTTTCCACGTAGAAATTTGGACAATGGAAAGATTCTGTACAACGATATGCGTTGCAGAGCAAGAAAAAGGTTGAATACGCATTTGGAATTATGACAAACAAGTGGAGACTATGAGAAAAGAAATTGAAAATCCATTGACGTTGCTGATCACATAGCTAATTGTATTTTCCTACTTCATAACATTGTCATTGACAGGGAAGGATACAACAGTAAGTGTAAAAGTTTTGGAACGATGCAGATAAGGAATTATCTGGCAGCACGTTAAACAAGAACTCCACTTTCAAAGAGAGTCAAAAACACTTTTATTGAATACTTTGTTAAAAATGCAACTTGAAATGATTTAAAAAACCCAACTATTCTTCAAAATCCTTTGCAATTTTCTGTATTTTATGTACATACCCGTTCATAGCAAATAAAATAAATCACAAAAAAGTATATTCATAACAACACATCAGAAACACTCTTTGACCACTTCGTTACATGATCTGGTAATTGCGCCATGGCTGCAATATTTGCCCACACTGTAATCACAAATATGTGGTGAACACAGCAGAATTCCATTTATAAGGTCCTTCACATCCATTCTCTCTCTCTCTCTCTCTCTTTGTGTGTGTGTGTGTGTGTGTGTGTAGGAGGAGGAGTTGATAAGAATTGATCAGGGCAACAAGAGTACTCGTGTTTCATTTAACATGGATAGTACTAACCTACTGGAAGTAGTTCAAAATATCAGAAACGGTTTTAAATAATTACATCACACAAAGGGAAAATGATTGAGCCGGCCGCGGTGGCCGAGGAGACTGAGGCGCTCCAGTCACGTGCTGTCCTTAGTCTTAGTTAGTTCATAAGTAGTTTGTAAGTTTAGGGACTGATGACCCCGTAGTTAAGTCCCATAGACTATACAAACATTTGAACATTTTTGAAAATGATTGTATAGTATGTCTGATGAAAGCTACTGACGAGAATGCCACAGTAATATGACGCTGAGTTGTATTTGGTGTTACACTTGTCATAAAAAAAGGCAGACATGTGAGTTTATTGCCGAAGATGAAAAACATTTGTTGTTAAAAAACTGATTCTTTACACGTGATGGTGTAGCATATTACCTTTCAAATGAACCATTTTTCAAAAATCGTAACAGTCACTGTGAAATGACGCTATTTGTCGTACATGCGCACATGTACACATATTGTACTGAAAAAGTTTGACAGTGTGCAGCTTACTTTTAGATATGGTGTACACCACATAGTCAAATGTAGCTAAAACAGAAAAGTTTTTGAGGTGGTAGTCACATTGATACGTTACACCGCATAGTGAAATGTAGCTAAAACAGAAATGTTTTTGAGGTGGTAGTCACATTGATACGTGTCTCCTTTCACGAGTAATTGTGAATTAATGAGCGGCACCTATGCTATGATAACTCGCTTAATTCTTTTATGTCATCTTGCTGAAGAAAAGAAGAAATATTTTATTTTCTCCTTCCTTTCCCTTTGCCTGGGGGAGCTGAAAACTGGAGGGAATCACAGCCATTACAGAGAAGGGTATTTTAGTAGGTATATTGAGAACACTTGCAATTTTTCCTCTGAATATGAATTGTTAGGGAATTACTATAGTCGGGCCGGAATACGATGATTCCTGGCTCCGCCGACTGGGCTGGGAAACCGCCCCAACCGCGGAAACTGAAAGCAGCCGTGTTGCCAAGTAGTTCGTTCGTTGCGTGACAGTATAGCTTAACGGTCGGTGCTATCTGACAGAACTGGCAACAGTGCAGAGTGCAGCCCAACTCGCGCATGCGCAGAGCAAAGCTCGCGTTTGACTTATTCCAATGGTCTGCTGCTGTAGCCGGCGTTCAAAGCTGATTGGCGCAAGCACCAGGGATCATGCTATTTCGGCTCGACTATAGGTTGAAAAAATAATAATAATAATAACTTTTGCTGCAACGCTTCTGGTAAACGCAGAGACGACACGTCTGATGTGCTGGAGAAGCAAAACAGTAGCCTAATCGGCTCGCGCCGGAAATATTAAACATTCCGAATGTCGTCGGCTCGTCGAGAGCTGGATCAAGCGATCTTGGAAGAAAACTTCTTATTATACTGTGATTTGTTGATGTTAATCGTATGTATTAGCAGCTGTGCATTTCGTTGCGTTTCGTTTCCGGCTTTCGAAATCATTTGGCACGTTTCGCCAGTCACCTTCAAATCATGAATCGTTGGAACTTGGAATCGTCACGAGACAGACTATTCTTCTGAACGACGATTCTCCGGAATACCTTCCGGTTCTTTATTGGTATTCGTTCAAATGAACGACTCATTCACGAATCGCCATAACTCTAGCCTTCCATAAGCGCCGCTGGTTACTCATGTACGGCTCGCAAGACTGACAATGTATGATTCGCAGATAAAAGCGTTATTATTGTTACAGCAGAGTTCGAATTAGATTCGGATACTAAAGCTGACAACGAAGCGTTTCTTTTCTTATTAATGAATAAAAACTTCAAATATCCAAACAAGTGTATTTTGATTTAAAGGAAATGGTATGGACGATTTCAAATTGAAATCATGTAAAAATGAAAGACAGATGCAAAGATAACAATTTTTCATTTCATTTATTGAAGACGACCGGTTTCGACACTGTGGTGTCATCATCTGGTCTCATTGACATTAAACTGCTTATAATAGTGCTACACATAAAATCTGGAAGGTGTACTGGCCCCTGCCGGCCTGAAGCCTGCCACTCGCAACGCCTGCCCGAGTCACGGACAGAGGAGCCATTCAACCACAAGAAACTAATCAAGAAATAAATTGTATTTTTCCCAGGCACCACGAGTCTTAATGTGCCACTACCCCACACCCATCCAATCCGCTATGGCCGTCCCCGTTATACTGGTGTCAGAAGAATTTTGGCGGAAAAGATGGACTCCAGGTGCCAGAAGGTACAAGTTTCGGAAATCATGGAGAGGTCAACCAGCAGCGGTCTACGGCAGCAAAATGAGTGAGTACCAAGCTTGAATTCTTCTTTACTGCTTTCAAAAAATGTTCAAATGTTTGTAATTGTATCAGACCAAACTGCGTGGTCATCAGTCCGTAGCTTACAAACTACTTACACCTAGGTAAACTAACCTACGGACAACACACACACCCATGCCCCAGGGACGACTCGAACCTCCACGGCGAGCAACCGCGCGCTCCACAGCGAGACGCTTTAAATCGCTCGGCTACTCCACCGCGGCTTTTACTGCTTTCCCTGGGTTTTTCTTCCTTTTATTTTTATTTTTATCTTGGGTGACTATCTTACGCTTCAAGAATGCCAGACGATAAAGTAACATTACAAGCAGCTGTTGACTATTTAGGGGAGACCGGGGCACATTTTCCATAGGGCAAGTTTTCCAACTCACTTTAGTTTCGAAACAAACCGCTAGATAGTACCACCGGCGATACTGTAGGAAGTAGCAACAAATAGAGCTGGGCAAAACGGTTATTCTCCGATATCAGTTATAATGGGTATCGTTATTCTTTTCTATCAGTTAATTTTAACGGTTATAAATAACTGCACGGTATTTTTCCACTAACTTCCAGATGGAGTTGCTACAGCTTACTCATACTGCTACTAGGTAGCGCTACTGAGCAGTTATCGGGCAGTTATCGTTATGAGTATTCCGTGAATTCTACTAGGTAGCAATGCTCTACAGTTATCGTTATTAGTACTCAGTAGTCAGTACTCAGTAGCCACTACTGACTACTGAGAACCGACAGTTATTGATATTACGTAGACACACCAGTACCCGACAGTTATGGTTATTTCTACTCAGTACTAATAACGATCTATCAGTATATAGTATATCTGGTGTGATTCAAATTGCGATTGCTGTGTAATGGCAAAATTTATCGTCCGAATCGTGCAATAAACACCCATAACTAAATGTCCTATGTATTAATATGCTATTACATGAAATCTGTGCCCTGGAAATGTAGCCGTAATTTTCGAAGCTACTATGAACAGGGTATGAAGTGAAAGTGGATTATTAAATATGTGCTTAAACGTGTGTGACGTGAATATTGCAGTTAAAATTATAAACATAACGTTGCTTCAGTAAGTGTTTTATGAAGCGTCTTTAAATGCAACATAAAAGTAAACGTAATGTGATCGTTTTGTTTCTTCCTAATAAAGTTCTGTATTAAATTTGAAAAACTGCTGGATTTGCGGAAAATTTTCTTTAGTTCATGACAGCATCCTGGTTTGTAAATATGATTATAACTACGAAGTAAATTTCTCCAATTATGCCGTAACGGGTCAATTGAAGATTGGGATACCACCCGTCGGATTTGTCGAAAAAGTTCATAAAATTTATTTGGCGATACAGCTTGCTACTAGGGTGTAACAGTTTACTTTAATAATGTGAACAGGCCGAATTTCGGCATTTCCGTATGCAGTGAAAGTGAATATATTAGCTCCAGAATGGACCACACTGAACAAGTCAATACTGCCCAGTACATGTAACTGATATCTGAAATTATCGGTATTTTAAAATATTAAATCTACTGTAAACAGGTTATCGGTCGTAATTGAGGGTGTAGATCAAATCCTCAAAGCTGCAATGTAAAGTGTACCAAACATTGCTCCAGTACTCTCAAAAGTAAACTGTTACAAATGTGCATTTACAAGTATAGGCCTACTACATGCGAAATCAGAAACTTAATGGTGTTGTAATAAGTGTCTTCAACACAAAACTAGACATACATATTTCCATATATTGTAAGAGAAATCCCATTTCAGAAAACTAAGGCAAGTTTTGTGTGAGCTTTGGAAAATGCTTGATATCTTCGGCTATTGACAGGGTATTCAGTTAAATTTTACTTAGGGCATGGTGTGCTATGTTGGTAACAAAATGTTCACTTTGCAACGGAAATTACTGACAGGACAAGGTTACATATAAGATCTAATCAACAACAAAGTAGGAACAGTATTATTTATTTAACTCTCAATTTGAAAATTTATTGTTATTTTATAGGCCTACAGTTGAGTTTTAAAAGAGCATTCAAAGGTCATTGCTAACATCAGCATGTTACTCTAGTGAGACCGTAAGAAAACCTTTACCATGACAGTTCTTCATTTTTGGGTGTGAGGATGACTGTTGCATACACTTAAAGTGCTCTCTCTCTCTCTTATGTTCAAAAGTATTGCAGACAGAATTAGGTTCCACATGTCAGGTGCTACATGTTCTTGCTTTTTTCTTTGTTTTATTCAGTAAAGACTTGTGTGAACAAATAAAACCAACACAGCATGGATAGCCACTGTAAATGACAGTGTAATTTTCATAAAGAAAATCTAACCTGGAAAATTAGTGCACTTGGCAGAAAATTCCTCTGTGTCACCCTGTATGATGAAAATCCTTTCTGTATCAACACAATTGCTATTAATTCATAAAATACTACCAAGAACTATGTGTGGCCCAGTTATTATAGCAAAAAATATAGGTTTTCATTAAAATGCTTCTCTGTGCATTGCCAAATTTAACATGTCTCTCCTACATGTGCATTTAAAGGTATAGGCCTACTATATATAAAATCAGAAACTTAATGGTGTTGTAATAAGTGTCTTCAACACCAAAATATACATACATATTCCCGTATATTGTAAGAGAAATTTCATTTGAGAAAATTTAAGCATGTTTTATTTGAGCTTTGGAAAATGCTTGAGATCTTCAGCTATTGACAGGGTATTCAGTTAAATTTTACTTAGGGTGTGGTGTGCCATGTTGGTAACAAAATGTACACTTTACAAGGGACATTACTGACAGGACAAGGTTACATATAAGAGCCAGTCAACAATAAAGCAGGAACAGTAATATTTATTTAACTGTCAATATGAACATTTATTCTGTTATTCTATATGCCTACAACGAGTTTGCAGCATACACTTTAAATGTCTTGAAAGCACTCTCTCTTATGTTCAACAGTATTGCAGACAATTAGGTTCCACATGTCAGGTGCTACATATTTCTTTCTTTATTTTTTTCTTTATTTTATTCAGTAATGACTTGTGTGAACAAATAAAACAACCAACACATGATAGATAGCCACTGTAAATGACAGTGTAAGTTTCAAAGAAAATCTCACCTGGCAGAAAATTCTTCTGTGTCACCCTGTATGATGAAATTCTTTATGTATCAGCACAATTACTATTAATTCATAAAGTACCACCAAGAACTATGTGTGACCCAGTTATTACAAGAAGGGTTTTCATTAAAAACATTCCTCCATGAAGTGCTGAACTTGACATTTGTCTCCTAAATGTGAATATTCTGTTGTATAATTTTTGTGCAAACTGATGTGTTTAATGTGCTGTAGAAAATTATTTCAAAGTCTCATGCTAAATAATTAAATCAAAAACTACCATGTGTAACTGAAGAATACTATATGAGAACGATAGTCACAATTCTCACAATAATGCCTAAGAGAAAAGTCTCACCAAACCACCCAAGTAATTTGTACTCTGAAGCTGACATGAATAAGATATATGGTAGGTGTTTTTTATTAGAGATGTCTGTGATGCAGCATTGGCACCTAATATTAATGAAGCCACTAAGGTTGAGGTACAGGGTATACTAGTACTTGCAGATGGTTCAGATTTGCTTTAATAGTTTATACCACCTGCAATATTTAAACATGAGAAAAATGTTCAAAAATATAACAGCCATACTCGTTAACTAACTGTGCTGTGGATGTTTTCTCACAGAAATATCACAGTAAGCACTTTTTGAGAAGGATTAAGTGTTTTTTCTTTATATTTACTATTATTTAATTTACTGAATGATGTTTAACATCCCAAACATGCACTAATACAAATAATGAACTGTGTGATCCTGTTCTATGTAAACCAGCACTGCCATTATTTCTCATGCTTTTATTAGACAGCAATATCACCTCAATACAGACACAGGTGACTAGGCAACAAGTGAAGACTTACTGTCTGTGATGAATTAAGGCACTTAAAAATGTATCAATATCCAAACTCTGTTTATAATGTGGGATCATCAGTTGGGTTGAACCTTGACTCCTTTCCCAAATCAAATCGAGCATTTCAAACACTCCAGTGTTAAAAATAAAGGAAAAAAATATGGTTAAATGCTATTAGATGGGGCCCAAACTGTCTCTGGACAAGGATGGGATCAGTTCACTGGAATCATCAAATAACACAGGCATCAAATATTTATTTAATTTTAGGAGGTGCCCATCTATCTTCTTCTTTTCATTAATTCCAATCGTTTTGGGGACAAATTCTGTAATGGCACTTTGTACAACTTGCTGCCTTGAGGTGGATGGAACATGTTGCTCGTCTTCCATACTGCATGTGACTGGTGTAGTTACCTCCATCAGCAGTTTTTCTGCAGGTCTGGTTTGACCTGCAGATACATGGGTTTCACATCAACATAAGCAAATATTAAGTTGACTATGGATATGGGATGAAAATTAAAGTGTCTTTCATTCTGCTAAAAAAATTTCAGTTTAGTGCACAATTGTTCTTCATGAAATTTGCAGTCTGAAATTTAGTTCATAGAAAGTTACAACTGATTCAGTTTTCTCTTGCTATACAAATGTATAATAGAGTACCTAATAATTGCAGACTTCTCATAAATACCGTACTTTTAAAGAGATGCTGATGTGTAATTATGGCCCTTAATTTGCAAATACTTAAGAAGACATTCACTGTAGTCATCCTACTATTAATGTTTAAATTTTTTGTTAAGTTAAAATTTAAAATATTTGTGGAATATGGTAGAAGACTTAATTAAAAACAATAAATATTTTTGAATTTGCCAGGAAGTCCTGGATTAGACAGCAATATTCTCGTAACTTGGGGAATACAGCCCCCCCCCCCCCCCCCGCAAGTTGCAGTCGCCTCGAAATAAACATGTTGAACCGGTATACATGTATATTTTCACGAAAATGCGCCTTTTAACAAAGATTTAAGCGTTCGTTACACGCACCTCGGAGTTTGAGTCCCATCAAAAATGTATTAGAAATGTAAGATTTCCGTTTTTCTACCTTCCCCTCAATCCTTAACGAATAAATGGCAATAATTGACGTAAGTTTGTTTACAATGTATTGGCAGCAGGGCAGTTTCTTCCTCGTAATAGCATAAAATATTAATTATAACGATTAGAGCATATTTATTCTTTCATTTATTAATCCTGTCATACAATATTATGAACCTTTTCACTGACCAGCATTGGTTACAAAAGTAAGTTTTATTTTTTTATTATTTTTGGAGGATTTCTTCATAATTCTAAAACTCGGCACTCTACGAACGAAATATGTATCCTCTCTGGGAATATCATGACCTGCTACAGTTAATAACCGAATACCAAAGAGGTATATAGGTCTTTGCCAAATACTCATAACGATACTGCCAATGAAAAGTAACTGCCACTGACATTTCTACTATTCTCAATACTCAATACCTTAGCCTCCAAATAATACAAAGCCTACACACTAGGAGTAAACTCTTGTCGCCGCTCTCGTTGAAACAGCAGCCGTTAGAGGCGCCACATAACAACCACACGCGCGAGACTTGACTGAAGTGCGTCCTGCTACAGTGCGTTATAATGCACATTATGCATCACAAAAGAGTGTAACTTACTGTTTTTACGTAAAAATCTACAACTGTTTACGTGTTTGTGGAAAATGGTATATTGTTGTGTGCCATTTGCAATCAGGGCTCCCGAAATAAAGCTCCTGGAGTTAGTTTTCACTAATTTTCGAGTAATGAATCCACGAGACAACTATGGATAAAAACAATAAGCAGACATGGTATGTGCATTTTAAAGTGATCAGTGCTGGTATAATTTATTCTAGTGTTGCCTAAATATTTCATTTTTATCTCTTGTGTAGGTGATACAAAGGATAAGTTATACCAGCCCAATGAGCATTCTATGGTATGTAGTAACCATTTTCTTACCTCAGACTTTAAATCCGGCCTGAAGAAAAAGAAATTGAATCCTGATGCAGTTCCCAGTGTTTTCGAAATGTAACCGCCAAGCAAACGAATTAAGATAAAAGAACCGAGAAACATCTTGAGGAGGAACCAACAGAATTGCCCTCTGTTTCAATGACGACTGCTGCCGCTACGTATGTCGGCGGATATTTGGTACGTGTCGTCGAAGAAAGTATACATTGTGAGGATTGTGTCAACAAGATCAGCAGTGTACAGTCTCCGTCACCAATGATGGTCTTAATAAAAGGAAAAGACAGAGGTGGACTTCGATACCCCAAACCTACATTCGTCATGTTCCTGGCAAGACTAGAAAGTGTGACTAACGAGGCACTGGAATCAGTCATATACAAGCCAAAAGTACTGTTTGCACTTTTACACATGTTACTGTCTCATACTAGTCGCAACCCGCGTTGCAGTGCGGTAAGAATTCGCATGCAGAGCTACTGAGCAGATTAATACTGCAAAAATTTCTGCGGCCCTACTTAACTAATTTTACGAACAATATGACAGACCAGGTACGTAGGGAATATTTTGCGAAAAGAAATGAAAATTTAGAAAGGAAGCTCTCTAGGAAAAGCCGCAAAACAATTCCAATCAATTAGGCCTAATAATCAGTGTACATGATAATAAAGAAACAATCCCTGTTATCATTGTTAAATAAAGACAGTAACATGAACTTCAATATTTGTTCTCGACATCAGTGACCAAAATAAACCGTTGTGGTATATGGACATATTTTTAAGCCTTATTTCCAATTCGGTTTCATAAGAACCTACACGGCATGAGGTTGGCTTGTGGCGCCAACAGCGGAATAAGTTTGAACTACAGTGGCGACACTGCTCAACAGAGGTAAGCTCCTAGTGAGTAGGCTTTGTATTATTTGGAGGCTAAGCTCAATACTCCCTAAAGCGTCTACCGTTATCATAGTACCTCGAATTCGCATTGGTCACTCCATGTTATTAGATACAAGATTCCTACGAGAACGTAGTACACACTTTCACCAACAGATGGATAATCGTTAAACAGTTATTACCCATGATTCTTACGCGGTTAATTCCATGGAGTATAGAACTGACCAGTATTTGGACAGGACATCTGGTCGATACTGTGGTCGAATCGTTTCATTAGTACCAACTTTTGTGAACAGATGGCGCTACGCAGTACGCATAGTTATTACGATAACTGCCAGTATTTGATGGGCGGTTATTACAATCACGGTTATTCATAAATAACCGGATATTTCTATCAGTTATCGTTATTTTGGCCCAGCTCTAGCAACAAAGCACGCTTCATTTACGAACGTTTCAGTGTTGTACCAGCAGTCACATTGTCGGCAGGGCTGTTTTTGTCATTTTTGCAAAGTTGAGTAAACTTTCACGTTTTTATTGAAACTGAAAATAAACATACTAGCATTAAACGTGTTATTTTGACGTTGCACGTACTAAAAGTAGGTTTCTTTCTTCACGTAACTGCGCATTTGTTTCGTAAATAGCTTACACAGTTACTCATGGACGTAGTGCTATAGTTCGGAATATGGCGACGGGGCACGTTTTCCGAGAGAATACGGGGCACATATTCCATCAATTGTGGCAAGAGCTGCGCTGCAGGCGTTAACACCAGTCAATATTATGGCAGGTTTTAAAGTTTCGGGAAATTTTTACAGACTCAGATTTTATGCCAGCCTACTTTCTTTACAGACAGACCAGCTCACACTTAATCAAATTCCGAATGCCCTATCAGTTCCGGACTGGATTCAAACTTGCCAGAAAAAACGACAGATCACAGCCTGCATTCGAACCCATCGATTTCATCAACTCCTACTACATCAACACAGACTAGCATTTCCGAAGAAGATGTTCCCTTGAGTTCTACAAAGACCTTTCCTCTTGCTTGTGAAGAAGGCGTTCCTTCTACATCCATACAAATTTGGCCAACACCAGAAGATATTAGGCTTTTTGAGAAGGCGGCACCTAGGAAGCAAACACGACGTGGAAGGAGAAAAAGGATGTCAGCTATATTGACTGATACGCCAATTAAAAATCAGCTAAAAATCTAAAACTATTTATAAAAAAAAAAAAAAAAAAAAAAAAAATGGAAACTGCAAAAGGAAGCAAATAACAGAGACGAGAAAAAACAAAAGCGAATCCCAGCCAGGAAACTGTTCGTATCATTCTCTTCAAACGTAAGAGGCAGTAGGCCTAAAACGAGGTATTGAAGGTCTAAATTCCACTGATGATGAAGAAGATGAAGACTGTTTATGCATTTATTGCTTTGAGTCTTACGCCAAGTCTAAAGCAAATGAAAAGTGCGTACAGTACACGAAATGCAAGAAATGGGCGCATGAAACTGTACAAAAGGGAATGTTGCATTTTTTATTTTCTTACATTGTGATTCAGACAATGAGTATGAGTATTGTTTTAAAAAATTCTGTATTTGTAAAATATGTAAGTGACATATTTTGTAAAACCATTAAGTAGCAATTTTTTTATTTAATGTGGTTACTTTTGCTACCCTTCTTTTGTAATGTACTGTAAATTCATAATAAAAATACATATTCAGTGAAATCAAGATAATTACCTCTGTTTTACCATTTAAAGCATAGTTGGAAAATTTGCCCCTGTACATTTAAAGTAAGCTGGAAAACTTTCCCCGCATACGGGGCAAATTTTCCAACGCAACATGGTCAGACAAAATCATTTGCTGCCAAGAAGGACATGTACTATTTTTTTTAAATATTTGTATAAGACTGTAGGTAAAGGTATAGGAAATACAATGATCCGCTGTTTACCTCTAAACTGATAAAAATTAAAGGTACAAAAATAAAAATGTAAAAAAGTGGAAAACGTGCCCCGGTCTCCCCTAGTATATAAGGTGAGCCAGCTGCAGGCTCAACTTGATGATCTAAAGGTCGCGGGTCAGGTAGAGTCAACTCCAAGGATAGCAACAGTAGATACTACTGCCGCGGCGTTGGTTACGCCATTTTCGGAAAAGTCAGGGGAAGATGTTTTTGTATTTTTTGATAATTTGGCCACAGCCGCCAGGTTGGGAAATTGGTCACAGGATCAGATGCTAAGCATTGGAAAATTAAAATTGACAGGAGAAGCTAAGTCAGTTGCAATGTGCCATGAGAATTTGCGAGAGACTAGGACTTTTGAAGGATTCCAAGAAATTTTAATTGAGAGGTTCCGTCAGAAGAATACGAAGAGGTATTGTCGGGAAAAGCTGAACACCATTTTTCAAAAACAGTGTGAATCAATTGAAGCTTTTGCGGATAGGATTAGGAAGGTGAATATGGGTACTTATGAACTAACAGATGATCGGATAAATTCAGTTGTTTTACGCGAGGCAGAGGAAAGAGCTGTTGATGCGTTTTTGAGGGATATGCCACCAGGTTTGTCGAGAAAAGTTAGGATGGACTTCCCAAAGACATTGACCGAGGCTCTGAGGTTAGCTTTGGCATTAGAAGAAGTAGAGTCAATGACGTGGTCACGGGAACGAAGAACAGTATTCTCTACCGATGTGACATGTTTTAGGTGTGGCCGTGAGGGGCATATGAAACGGGAATGCAAAGAAGTGCAGTGTAGGCAGTGCAAAAAATTCGATCACGTACAGCGTGACTGTCGGAACAATGGGCAGCATAAACGGAAGGATTATTCTCAAGCTATATCGCGTCCTCAGTCGTTAAACAGGACGGGGAGCGGGATGTCCACTGTGCAACGCTCCCAGTAAACGTTAGCACTTGTGCAGAATCATTTTTCATTGATCAGTGGGCAACAGAAAAGGTTAATAAGTCCAAATTGATCCTAAACGTGCTCCGTGATCCGTTTATTAAACTGTACTTCCAATTTCTAAAGTGGATTATGCCCAAATTTAATTCAATGAATGCTACTTCCAATCTTCAAAAGTTGTGCTAAACTTAAAGCAAAAAAATGGAAAAATCTTTTGAAGACATATTGCTAACCTACATGAAACAGGATTATGTTCAGAAAGAACTTCTGTATACAATTATTGTATATCCTGTGGAGGCTGCAGATGATACCAATTTTTTGGACATTAACAGCATGTATTTAGGCGTAGAACTTCTGGAAGGAATGAAGTCTAAGGATGTTGTGGCCATGCCTCATAATGGAATTTAGGGAGAGATGCCGCAACTTTTTAATTAGTGGATGTAAAGGAAGTCAAATGCGGTTTAAATTTAATGATCCTCTGCTAGATCATTTATCGGTATTATCTTCAAAAAGAGCCCTGTCTCGCACAGAGAGAGACGTCACACCTACCTTAACAACACTGGCAGATCTAGCACGAATTAAACCACCTGAGCCGGCCGCGGTGGCCGAGAGGACTGCGGCGCGCCAGTCACGGTTTGCACGGCCACTATGGTCGGGGGTTCGAATCCCCCCTCGGGCATGGATATTTTTGCCGTCCTTAATATTAGCTAGTTCATAAGTAGTTTGTAGGTTTATTTTCAGTGGTTGTATAATATTTCTGAAGCGGGTTGTATAATCCTTCTGCAGTGAATTCGTGACAACACTGGTTTAGTAACAGTACCAGAACAACAGAGAATTGGTATACAATATTTTCGAGGTTTGCTACTTTGCTAACCGGACAAGAGTACATCGACAAACTGTCAACCATAGAGGAGAAACAGCAATAATTATTTACTCCGTGAACGGCACGAAAAAGGAATGTCATCGGTCTATACGATTGTGTTTGCTTCGGCCGCTGCAGACATGACGTGTAAAATTTTGCCCTAAACTAGGATTTAAACAAACATTTCCGTACATAACTGTTACACTCGCTCCATCTATAAGTACCTTTCCACATTTTTGTACAAAGCAAAAAAAATTACGACTCCAATTACTTTTACTGGCCAAACAAGGGTACATACAAGAACTTGTCAACCATAGAGTAGGTGTAGTATGTTTTATTTATCATCTGTACGAAATATTGATCAAGTGATTCTAAAACTTCATTTTACGAGGGCAAGTACTTCTACTGACCAGACAAGGGTACATACAAAAATCTGATAACCATAGAGCAAAGCATGTTTTACTTATTTTTACTTCGCTGGAAACAGGCTCTAAAATAACAACCAATCCACGTTTGTTGTCATTATCTTCTTTTCGACATCCATACTGATAGGAACTGTAATTTGTTGATCGTCAAAAACTTTTGCAGACACCAAGGCGGTTAGAATTCTAACCTTCTTGGCATACACCGCTTCCATTTTTTACACTACAGTTGTAACGCACTTTCTTATTGGCCGCGGCAACGCGACTCCTGATTGGCTGCTCTGCCGTTCCTAACCTAGTGAGCGCTAGAGCTAGCCGCTGACGCATGAACTGCAGTTTTACCCATCATGTCTTAATGGTAGTATTGGCGCGAGACTTATTTGGCCGTATGAATTAAAGAGAGTATATACTTTATTGAAGAAACCATGAGGTGTCATTTTTATCAAAACTTATCTCGTGTTTGATAGCTGTGACAGAGTTCCATGTTGAACAGATGAAAATTTAGTGCATTCTTGAAATTTCGTTCGCAAATTGTGCTAACCCAACTTAAATAATGAAAAAGTTTCTCACGCGTTGAAGATTTTGTAACATCGTCAGAAGAATACATTTCAAAAAAAAAAAAAAAAAAAAAAAAAAAAAAAAAAAAAAAAAAAAAAAAAAAAAAATTTTAGTCTTAATAATATGCTGCTGCGGAACAAATTAAAATCTAAACGTAGTTCAAAATGTTCAAATGTTGGTAGAGTCTATGGGACTTAACTACAGGGTCATCAGTCCCTAAACTTACAAACTACCTATGAACTACTTACAACTAAGGACGGCACAAATATCCATGCCCGAGGGTGATTCGAACCCCCGACCGTAGTAGCCGTGCAGACCGTGACTGGAGCGCCTCAGTCCCCTCGGCCACCGCGGCCAGCTCTAAACGTAGTACAGTTCATACTGAACACGAATATGTCTGCTGCATATTTGTACACAGAATAACTATCTTGATTAGACTAGTTTAAAGAAGTATACGATAAATAGCTGTTCTGTGCCGGACCTGACAGACGGAGAACTTAAGAAGAAGGGGAGGTAGCGAGAATGAACTTCCTGCTCAGAGCACATGCTTCGAAGTTTTTATTCATACGAAATTGAGAACTTACTCAGAGAACGTTCTTTTGCTCTGAGAATCATCCCTGGAAAATGTACTCTTTCTTATTTAACCGGCTCATTATGTGTGGAGAACTTATTTCGTTTGTATCGTCTGTTTCGCTCCGTTAAGAAAATGTGTGAAAGTGCTTAAGGTTGTTCTCCAGAGGTCCCACATCGCTTGGCATGGAACAACTTCATCCCTTCCTTGTCTACTGTGGAAAAGTGTCTACATTTTGTTGGAAATACGGATTAATACCAGACCACAAAAGGAACTGTGTAGACTGTAACAAAACTGGGTAATTTTCAAGATAACCAGAACTGCCATGGCGCCCGCCGCCCTAGCGATATATATCGAAGCGGTTCATATAAATCGAAGCAGTTCGTATCGAAGCGATAAGTATCGAATCTACTACCGCGAAAAACCACACGATTCGAATCGGTACTAGTGAACAGTACTAAGTTTGTGTAGTGAAGTGAGTGTGCCGTTCTTACAAGGGACGTATTAATCCCTAGGATTGACACGAAAGAGAACAGTGAAGAATTTTGTAGAGAATACAAATTATTACCGGATACAGAACCGAAAAATTGTGTGTATACCACAAGGAAGGTAGTTCAAAATGTTCAAATGTTTGTAAATCTATCAGACCAAACTGCGTGGTCATCAGTCCGTAGCTTACAAACTACTTAAACCTAGGTAAACTAACCTAAGGGCAACACACACACACCCATGCCTCAGGGAGGACTCGAACCTCCACGGCGAGCAACCGCGCGCTCCGCAGCGAGGCGCTTTAGACCGCTCGGCTACTCCACCGCGGCCGGAAGGTAGTGTTAAAGTGGTTGCGAATAAGAGCGATGTACATATTCCATTTGTGTTATTTTGTGCACACTGCAGAAAGAAGACAACGACTAAGAAAAATACGTGGTTTGAGAGAGCGCGATTCTCTACAAAGTAAAATATTATTGCAATAGCTTGTTGGGTTAGGAATTATACTTTGCAGCAATCGGCGTCATAAAGTGGTTTGTCAGTACAAACTATGTGTGACTATTATTCCTTTTGCCGGGAAGTTGTTATTGTGACGAATAGTGCCAGACCCATAGGAGGACCCGATAAAATTGATGAGTCGCATATCGGTAGAAGGAAGTATAGTACAGGACGTATGTTAAGAAATGAGACTGAACATATTTGGGTGTTTGGTGGTATCGAAAGAGATTCAAAGAAGTGTTTTATAGTTAAAGTGCAGTCGAGAGGAAAAGAAACGCTGGTACCTCTAATTAAGCATTTCATACTTCCGGGTACAAAAATTATTAGGGATGAATGGAGTTCCTACTAAAATGTCAGTGGTGTAGGTTTCGACCACGAGTTTGTCAATCATTCTGTACAATTTGTCTCTGTTACAGATCAGTCAGTCCATACGCAGAATGTTGAGCGTCTTTGGAAAAACGAGAAGAGTCGCATTAAGCGTGAGGGTCGTCCGGGTAGTTGCGATGAAATGTATTTATTTCAGTACTTATATTTTCACAACTTGGGACTTGCTGGAAAGATAGAGGCAGGAGAGATTCTTCCAGTGTTTTTGTCAGATATTTCTCGCGTTTACCCTGGATATAGACAGAAAGGACCCAAACCAGTATTTATACGACTACAGGTATAACGGAAAATGATGGGGACGACGACGACAACGAAGGCAACTCCACGTATTGAAGAAGGCATGGGAACTTTACATGTAAATATACGGTAATTTGATAGAATCCGTGTACATCGAAGGAAATGGAATTACCATCGTTCCTGAACCGGAGATTCGGGCGCTACATAGTAAAAAAAACTTCTTGTTTAACCTATACCTAACCTAACATTGATTTAAAAATGGTAATCTGTAGCGTAGCCCTAGGAAGGTTAGGTATAGGTTAAACGAGAAGTTGTTGTGTGTGTGTGTGTGTGTGTTAGTACGTGAGGGCGCGTAGTGCCCGAATCTCCGGTTCAGAAACAATGTATCGAACATTCGATATACATATATGATAATGCCGTTTCCTTCTATGTGCACGGATTCTACCAAATATACCTTACTTCGTCGTTTGGATGGCACTGCACCGTATCCGTATGAACAGTCGTGATCGATGTCTCGATACGGCGCGCTTCGATATATGTCGGAGGGTCGCCGCCATCTTGATTTTTACGGCAGTTCCGGTTACCTTGAAAATTACCCAAAACTGAATGTGTCAAATTGGCAAAAAAATCAGATGATATCCGATTCCCTCTGCTACTGGTGTGTAGAAAGTGTGGCAAGAGAACGAGTATTAAAAAAAAAAAAAAAAAGAAAGAACACCTGGTTCGATAGTTTCAAATTGCCTATCGAAAAAAGTGTAATTCTAACTGCTTGTTGGATACGTAACTATACTTAAGAGACTGCTGCAGAAACGGACTTGACTGTGAGTACTGTACGTGATTACTTTGGGTTTTGTCGAGAAGTGTGTTATGTGATCGTCACCAACGAAAGTGTTCCCGTCAGACGCCCAGGGAAAACTATTGAAGTAGATGAGTCCCACAGAGCCACCAGAAAATATCAAAAAGGGACACTTTTGAACAGGAAAGTATATCACATTTGGATTTTTGATGGAATAGAGAGATAGAGCCCCGAAAATGCTTTGCTGTGAAAGAGGAAAAGAAACGTTGGTGAACCTCATAAAGCATTTAATACAGCTTGGAAGTATTGTAATCACTGACGGCTTCCAGTCGTGTAATACGATGCAGGCTGATGGATTCCACCATGAGTTTGTAAATCTTCGGTGAAATTTGTTTCTTATGCGAATCCTTCCGTAGATACTCAGAACATAGAGCTATTATAGAATTCTGTTAAAACCACAATTAAGAGAGAGACCAGCTGTACCTATTCCAGTATTTATATTTCCATAATCTGAGAATAGGTGGAAAAGTTGACACACCGGATACTCTTCCTAGTTTTCTACAAGATATTGCCAAAGTTTACCCAGGATATGGACGTAAAGGATTACTTCTTATGGCTTATACAACACATAGACTACTCCAAGGCGAAGGCTTCGCTAATTAATAATGTGCAGATACAACTGATGGTGTACTTCAAGATGAACACTTCGCTCATTAATAAAGTAAGTGAAGTAATGGTAATTTGGTATAATCCGTGTACATCGAAGCCGCGGCACCGTGTACATCGTAGTCACGGCACCGTGTACATCGTAGTCGCGGCACCTCTGCGGTCGATACCTATCGAACGGTAAGAAAAGTGAAGTGGAAAATTTGAATATCGTTTTTCGTTTCGACAACGGAGAGTGACATAAATTTTACTGAGCTTCAGACGAGTTTCGTAGTAATTTCGAGTGAAGGTGATATAATGTGTGCTTCTAATTGTCTTACGTGGAGGAATTTAATTCCGCGTTTACCTGACACACAAAAATCTTGGGAATTTGCATGGGAGTATGGGCTGTTGCCAGATTGCAGCCCCATTAACTGTATTGATTGTGGGTCGGGAAATTATGTGATTCTCAGCAAGAAAAATGACAAAGTGAATTTTCTGTGGCAGCTTATGTGTAAAAAGTGTAGAAGAAGAACATCTATTACAAAAAAACACATGGTTCGACTATGCCAAATTAAGCATAGATAAGAGTATGATAGTAGTTGCATGTTGGGTACGCAATATGACACTAGAAGAGACTGCAGCAATCTGGAGTTACATTGAAAACTGTATGTGAATATTACGGTTTTGTAGAGAAGTATGCTACGTAATTGTGACAAATGACAGTGTA
This sequence comes from Locusta migratoria, assembly GCA_026315105.1. Classification (NCBI taxonomy): domain Eukaryota; kingdom Metazoa; phylum Arthropoda; class Insecta; order Orthoptera; family Acrididae; genus Locusta; species Locusta migratoria. The sequence goes on from CM048745.1 coordinate 395,031,615, forward strand.
CCAATTGGCAGTGAGAATAAAATAGTAGAGATAAAAAAAAAAAAAACCGAACGCGAGCAAATTTGGGTTTCTGGAGGAATTGAGAGGGAATCCCGGAGATGTTTCATTGTTCGTGTACGGTCTACAAGGAAAGAAACATTAGTTCCTCTAATAAAACATTTTATTCTCCTTGGAGCGAAAGTTATAATAGATGGTTGGAAATCGTACCAATCACTGAAAGACGAAAGAATTGACCATGAATTCGTCAACCATTCAATAGAATTTGTTTCGTCAAAAAATGCATCTGTACATACATAAAACATTGAACGATTATGGAAATCTGTGAAGTCTTCTGTGAAAAAAGAAGGAAGACCTGGGAAGCGGGATGAATTATATTTATTCCAGTTTATTTACTTCCACAATTTGACACTTCGGGGAAAATCGTGTCTTCCGACACTCTGACAGCCTTTCTAACAGACATTTCCAAAGTTTATACCGGATACGGGAAAAGCGATATGACGCCTATTTATACACCACGGGCGGTGTTTTGGACAACAAATAATGTTTATGCTGTTTATCATATTACGATGTTAGTGTGTTTATTGATTTACTTAATAAATTGTCACAATTGAAGAAAGTGCTCCGTTAAATTTTACTTACTGTGTTGTACACCTTGTTTGTCAATGTTGATAAGGAAGTGTTTAATTTATAAGGACAGTTGAAGTTAATTTCCAAGAATGCCTGCAATCGAATAACTTCGGCCTGAAATGGTATATATCGTACTGTAAATGATTTAGTGTTTCTGAACCGGAGATTCGGGCGCTACGCGCCCTCACGTACTGAAAAAAGGAAAAACTTCTCATACGTTCGTAAACGGCGCGTACGAAATTGCGATTGTTTAGGGACCCATATCTCAGGTTCTATTCATCTCAGAGTGAAGGGGTAAAGTGTTCTGGATAGATCTAGGCCTTATAGCTATTATACAGTACATCGTCTAAATTTTCAAGGTTACACACTTCCTGGAGCCCATCCAAATTGAGCAAATCAGTTGGCTTTTGTACATGACGTGTAGTCTATGGTGGGCTTTAAACGCTTACTAAAGCACCATTCATTCATGGGCGGTTTCTGAGAAAATCTTCTAAATGTTTACCATATGTTCTTATAATGATATTCTCGAGGAAGTTTTTAAATTTTTTCGATATCGTTATCCGTTACCGAGATCCAGAGGTTGAAACTTATCGTAGTTTTGCCAAAAATCAGAAAACCGATTTTTAACCATTTTAACGAGTGAATCGCAAATATCTAAATAACTAACCATATAAAAAGTTCAAATGTTTACAATATATCCTGTAGACATTTATCTATAAACGGCATTTTCAGTTTTCGTAAATCTTAGTCCGTTAGCAAGATATGGTCGGAAACCTTGATATTTTGCATATTGTGCTTAAAGACGGCGTTCGTACAGCTGTGAAACTTACCGTGCGATTTGAAAAAAGGTACTCGGCGAAAAAATGTTATTTTTGAACATCTTAAAGATTGAAATCTTCGGTCGATGAAGGGGTGATTTTTGTTTTCGTTTACTTAACAGTTAATATGCAGCATCCGGTTTAGTGAACTATTGCAACATATTTTAAAAGAGTTTGCAGAGGTAAAAACACATTGCGTAGACTTCTCGCATGCTTGATTTTAGGTTACACATAGCTGCGTATGAAACGTAGAGCCGCGGTGGAGTAGCCGAGCGCTCTAAAGCGTTTCGCTGCGGAGCGCGCGGTTGCTCGCCGTGGAGGTTCGAGTCCTCCCTGGGGCATGGGTGTGTGTGTTTGTCCTTAGGCTAGTTTACCTAGGTTTAAGTAGTTTGTAAGCTACGGACTGATGACCACGCAGTTTGGTCCGATTGATTTACAAAAATTTAAACATTTTGAAATGTAGATAACATATCGAAATTTTCTTCAAAGTCTAGAGCAGAATGATATGTGGTTCTTGAGACATCGGTCCGTGAACGAATGCACGCGACAGTAATAAGTTCGAAAACGCTATTTCTGATTGTGATGTAACGTATCTTGAGAAATAGGAAATGATTAAAATGTTTTGTGTATGTTGTTTAGGTGTTTATCTAGAAAATCCGTTTCCCATTTGTGGAAATGTGTATTCGTCATCGCGATAGGCTACAAAAATCATAATTTTTTGTATCAAAAGATCCAACTGCGTGCATTGGCAAATCTACACTTCTATTCATGACAAATCGTCGAAATTTTTAAGATGCTTTCTAATATTTTGATTCCGGAAAGCTTTGAAAGTTTTTCCGATAAGACTATCCATTACAGAGATCTGTAGATTCCAAAGTACCGCACATATTCATGACAAATATGCAGTGTTATTAATCCCTTGATATTTCATCAACATTCACGTCTTTCAAGCCACTGGACGTGCAAAATTAGTCATCTTAATGGTTGGTTGAACGACTTGAATTATCGTGAAACAGCAAAATCATATAAAACTAAAATCTCAGCTGGACTCGAAAATATTTACATGCTTTTTATGGAACGATATTGATAGTGTTTAAACAAGGTTCTTTGAAATAGTTATGTGTGTTTAGCAATCATCTGAATGTAAAGCTCTTTTTAGAAAGTAAATGACTACGTAGTCAATTTGGTATGACGTTTGTACTAATGTGTCAAGGTATATAAAATACTATCCAAATTTTACTCACTATTAATTTCATGTTATATAAGCAGTACACTCTAATGTAACAGCTGAAAAATGCTCCTGCCGGAGCACAGAAAAGGCGAATATGTTATCTGACACAAAAGTGTGGAATTAGCTGCCTCAATCCTCATTCTGACTTACTCACCAAAACTTTTGGCATGCGTACATATTCGCGCTTCTTTCGGCTGAATGTGAGTAGGACAGAGACAGTGCAACAGGCAGAGAGAGCCATATATGATGGAACAGAGAAAGTGTCAGTTCAGAAGAAAGACATATGCATGAAAAAAGCTGTGGTAAGCGAAACGAGATGTCGGAAGTCAGGAACAGTGGCAACAAAAAACTAAGACAGATGCAAATAGTAGCAATTGGAGCAAAAGAGAAAACAATTGGAAAATGAGACAAATGGAGACCATACATAAAGCATGAGCGTGTGGCTCTCTAATACTATAGCACGAAACAATCTGTCCATTTTTTCCCAGCCCCGGTACCTGCGTTCTAAAGTTTTCCGGTCTACAGGTCAAACCCCAAGCAAACCATCCCCATGGACATATGTGTATCTACATCTACATCTACATCGATACTCTGCAAATCACATTTAAGTGCCTGGCAGAGGGTTCATTAACCACCTTCATAACTTTTCTCTACCGTTCCATTCTCTAATAGCGCGCGGGAAGAAAGAACACCTAAATCGTTCCGTTTTCGATCTGATTTCTCTTATTTTATTGGGATGGTCATGTCTCCCTAAGTAGGTGGGTGCTAGCAAAATATTTTCACATTCAGAACTAAAAGTCGGTGATTGAAACTTCGCAAACAGATCACGCCGCAATGAATAACGTCTTTCTTTTAATGATTTCCACCCCAATTCGTGCAACATTTCCGTGACGCTTTCCCCCCCGTAACGTGATAAAACAAAACGAGCTGCCCTTCTCTGAACCTTCTCAATATCTTCCGTCAGCCCACCTGGTGAGGGTCCCACAAGGGGCAACAGTACTCCAAGAGAGGACGCACAAGTGTGATGTAGGCAGTCTCTTTGGTGGAGCTGGTGCATCGTCTAAGCGTTCTGCCAATGAAACGTAATCTTTGGTTCGCCTTCCCCACAATATTTTCTATGTGTTCTCTCCAGTCAAAGTTGTTCGTAATTGTAACTCCTAGGTATTTGGTCTACCCCCATGAACCACAGACATTGCCGAAGTGGGGTGGCTTGCGTGCCTCAACGATGCAGATAGCCGTACCGTAGGTGCAACCACAGCGGAGGGGTATCTGTGGAGAGGCCAGACAAACGTGTGGTTCCTGAAGAGGGGCAGCAGCCTTTTCAGTAGTTACAGGGGCAACAGTCTGGATGATTGACTGAGCTGGCCTTGTAACATCAGCTAATGTGGCTTTGCCACACAGCTACTGCGAACGGCTGAAAGCAAGGGGAAACTACAGCCGTTACTTTTCCCGAGGACATGCAGCTCTACTGTATGAACATATGATGATGGCATCCTCTCGGGTAAAATATTCCGGAGGTAAAATAGTCCCCCATTCGGATCTCCGGGCGGGGACTACTCAGGAGGATGTTGTCATCAGGAAAGACAATACTGCCATTCTACGAATCGAAGCGTGGAATGTTAGATCCCTTAATCGGGTAGGAAAATTAGAAAATTTAAAAAGGGAAATGGATAGGTCGAAGTTAGATATAGTGGGGATTAGTGAAGTTCGGTGGCAGGATGAACAGGATTTCTGGTCAGGTGAGTACAGGATTATAAATACAAAATCAGTTGGGGGTATCACAGGAGTAGGACTGATAATGAATAAGAAAATAGGAATGCGGGTAAACTACTATGAGCAGCACAGTGATCGCGTTATCATTGTCAAGATAGATACGAAGCCAACACCAACAACAGTAGTACAGGTTTATATGCCAACTAGCTCTGCCGATGATGAGGAGATCGAAGAAATATATGAGGAGCTAGAGGAAATTATTCAGACAGTTAAGGGAGAGGAAAACTTAATTGTTATGGGAGACTGGAATTCGGTAGTAGGAAAAGGAAGAGAAGGAAAAATAGTAGGTGGATATGGACTGGGCAGGAGGAATGAAAGAGGAAGTCGACTGGTAGAATTTTGCACGGAACATGATTTAATCGTAACAAACACATGGTTTAAGAATCACAAAAGAAGGTTGTATACGTGGAAGAGACCAGGAGACACAGGAAGGTATCAGATAGATTTTATAATGGTAAGACATAGATTCCGGAACCAGGTCCTAAACTGCAAGACATACCCAGGGGCAGATATAGACTCTGACCATAACTTGTTAGTCATGAACTGTAGGCTGAAACTGAAAAAACTGCAGAAAGGTAGGAAAATAAGGAGATGGGACTTAGATAAATTGAAGGAATGTGAAGTTCTGGAGAATTTCAGAGGGAGATTTAGGCAACAATTGACAGAAACAGGGGGAAATAAAACAGTAGAAGAGGAATGGGTAGCATTGAGAGACGAAATAGTGAGGGCAGCAGAGGACAAAATAGGTAGGAAGGCAAGACTAACAAAAAATCCTTGGATATCACAGGAAAAACTAAATTTAATAGATGAAAGGAGAAAATATAAAAATGCAGTAAATGAAACAGGCAAAATAGAGTACAGACGACTAAAAAATGAGATTGACAGGAAGTGCAAAATGGCTAAGCAGGAGTGGCTAGAAGCCAAATGCAAATCCGTAGAAGAATGTATAAGAAGGGGAAAAGTAGATACCGCCTACAGGAAAATAAAGGAGACGTTTGGGGACAGGAAGGGCAGCTCTACGAATATCAAGAACTCGGATGGGAAACCAGTTCTCAGCAAAGAAGGGAAAGCTGAAAGGTGGAAAGAGTACATAGAGCAGCTCTACAAAGGAAATGAACTTAGAGACGATGTTGTAGGAAGGGAAGAGGAAGTAGATGAAGATGAAATAGGAAATACTATACTGAGAGATGAATTTGACAGAGCCTTGAAAGACCTAGGTCGGAACAAGGCCCCAGGAGTAGATGACATACCCGCAGAGCTATTAAAGTCTCTGGGAAAGCCAGCCATGACAAGACTATTTGAACTGGTGTGTAGGATGTATGAGACAGGCGAAATACCGTCAGACTTTAAGAAAAATGTAATAATCCCCATTCCAAAAAAATCAGGCGCAGACAGGTGTGAAAATTATAGAACCATCAGTTTGATAAGTCATGGTTGCAAAATTTTAACACGAATTATCTACAGGAGAATGGAAAAGCTGGTAGAAGCTGACCTCGGGGAAGATCAGTTTGGATTCAGGAGGAACGTAGGAACCCGGGAGGCAATACTCACTTTACGTCTTATCTTAGAAGATAGATTAAGGAAAGGCAAACCTACATTTTTAGCTTTTGTAGATTTGGAGAAAGCTTTTGACAATGTTGACTGGAATACACTCTTTCAAATTCTGAAGTCAGCAGGGGTAAAATACAGGGAAAGGAGAGTTATTTACAACTTGTACAAAAGCCAGATCGCAGTTATTAGACTCGAAGGGCATGAAAGGGAAGCATCAGTTGGGAAGGGAGTAAGACAGGGTTGTAGCCTTTCTCCGATGTTATTCAATTTGTACATCGAGCAAGCGGTGAAGGAAAGCAAGGAAAAATTTGGAATAGGGATTAAAGTTCAGGGGGAAGAAATAAAAACATTGCGTTTTGCTGATGATATTGTAATTCTATCAGAGACAGCAAAGGACCTGGAAGAGCAGTTGAATGGAATGGACAGTGTGTTGAAGAGAGCGTATAAAATGAACATTAACAAGAGCAAAACAAAAATAATGGAATGCGGTCTTAGAAAATCAGGCGATGCTGAAGGAATTAGATTAGGTAACGAAACAATGAAGGTGGTAGATGAGTTTTGTTACTTGGGTAGTAAAATAACATGCGATGGTCGTAGTACGGAGGATACAAAATGCAGAATGGCAATGGGAAGAAAAGCATTTTTGAAAAAGAGAAATTTGCTAACATCGAATATTAATTTAAGTGTAAGGAAGTCTTTTCTGAAGGCATTTGTGTGGAGTGTTGCCTTGTATGGGAGTGAAACATGGACGATAAGCATTGCGGACAGGAAGAGGATAGAGGCTTTTGAAATGTGGTGCTACAGAAGAATGCTGAAGATTAGGTGGGTAGATCGCATAACTAATGAAGAGGTACTGAACCGAATTGGTGAGAAAAGGAATTTTTGGCATACCCTGACTAAAAGAAGGGATCGCTTGGTAGGACACATTCTTAGACATCGGGGAATCGTAAACTTAGCATTGGAGGGAAGTGTGTGGGGTAAAAATCGCAGAGGGAGACCAAGATACGCGTATAGTAAGCAGATTCAAATAGATGTGGGTTGCCGTTCTTATGAGGAGATGAAAAGGCTTGCTCAGGATAGAGTAGGGTGGAGAGCTGCATCAAACCAGTCTCCGGACTGAAGACCATAACAACACAACAACAGGTATTTGGTAGAATTTACGACCTTAAGGTTTGACTGATTTATCGCGTAATTGAAGTTCAGCGGATTTCTTTTAGTGGTCATGTGTATTACTTCACACTTTTCTTTATTTAGTGTCAATTGCCAATTTTCGCACCAAGTAGAAATTTTGTCTAAATCGCTTTGCAGTTGCTTTTGATCCTCTGTTGACTTCACTAACCGATAAACGACAGCATCATCCGCGAACAGTCTAAGGGAGCTATTCAGATTATCTCCTAAATCGTTTATAAACACGAGGAAGAGTAGGGGACCAATAACGCTTCCCTGTGGAACGCCAGATATCACTTCTGTTTTACTCGATGACTTACCGTCAATTACAACGAACTGTGTCCTTTCTGATAGGAAATCGTGAATCCAATCGCAGAATTGGGGAGATATTCCATAAGCACGCAATTTCATTAGAAGCCGCTTGTGGGGTACAGTATCAAAAGCCTTCCGGAAATCCAGAAATATGGAATCGATTTGAGATCCCTTGTCGATGGCACTTAACACTTCATGTGAATAAAGGGCAAGCTGTGTTTCGCAAGAGCGATACTTTCTGAATCCGTGCTGACTATTGGTTAATAGGTCGTTCTCTTCGAGGTAGTACATAATATTCGAACAAAGTATATGTTCCAAAATCCTACTGCAAATCGACGTCAATGAGATAGGCCTGTAATTTTGGGGATCACTCCTATTGCCTTTCTTGAATATTGGAGTAATTTGGGCAACTTTCCAGTCTTTGGGTACGGATCTTTCGCTGAGTGATCGGTTGTAAATTATAGCTAAGTACGGAGCTATTTCATCAGCATACTCTGAGAGGAATCTAGTTGGTATACAATCTGGCCCGGAAGATTTATTTTTGTTTAGTGACTACTCCAGGAACATCTACTTCTAAGTTTCGCATGCTGGCAGCTGTTCTTGGATTGAATACTGGAGTGTTCACTTCGTCTTCTTTGGTGAAAGAATTTCGGAAAGCTGTGTTTAGTAATTCTGCCTTAGCAGTACTGTCGTCGGTAGTATTACCATTGCTATCGCGTAGTGAAGGTATTGTTTGTGTTTTGCCGCTAGTGTACTTCACATATGACCAGAATTTCTTTGGATTTTCTGCAAGATTACGAGACAGGATTTCGTTGTGGAAACAACTATAAGATTCTCGCATTGAAGTCCGCGCTAGGTTGCGAGTTTCAGTAAAAGATTGCCAGTCTTGCGGATTCTGTGTCTTTTTAAATTTTGCATGCGTTTTTCTTTGTTTCTGCAACAGTGATCTGACCTGTTTTGTGTACCATGGGGGGTCAGCCCCCTCTTTTATTAATTTATTTGGTATAAATCTCTCGATTGCTACTGATATTATGTCTTTGAATGTAAGCCACAACTGATCTACACTCGCAATTTTAGTTTTGAAGGACTGGAGACTATCACTCAGGAAAGCGTAAAGCGAATTTTTATCTGCTTTATTGAATAGATATATATTTCGTTTATTTTTGGTGCATTTGGGAATTTCGATATTCAGTCTCGCTACTACAACTCGATGTTCGCTAATCCCTGTATCTGTTTTGATGCTCTTTACTATCTCGGGATTATTTGTTGCTAGGAGATCAAGAGTATTTTCGCAACCACGTACTATTCTAGTGGGTTCATGAACTAACTGTTCGAAGTAGTTCTCAGAAAAAGCATTCAGAACTAGTTCGGACGATGTTTTATATTTGCCTCCGGTTTTGAATACGTAATTATGCCAACATATCGAGGGTAAATTAAAGTCGCCACCGATTATAACAGTATGCTTCGGATAACTATTTGAAATATGATTCAAGCTTTCTTTGAACATTTCTGCAACCGCATCGTCTGAGTCAGGGGGCCGATAAAAAGATCCAATTATTAATTTATTTCGGTGGTCAGGTATAACCTCTACCCAGACCAATTCACAGGAAGTATCTGCCTCAATTTCGTTGCAGGATAAACCATTTGTAACAGCAATAAACACGCCACCCCCTGTTTTATTTATTCTATCCTTTCTGAAGACCATTTGGCCCTTTGAAAAAATTTCGGCCGAATTTATCTCAGGCGTCAGCCAGCTTTCAGAAGGAGACAATCGTGACCCCATGGACATATGTGTAAAGGAGACAATCGTGAGTGAAGACAATGAAAGCCGACTAAGTCAGAAAGAAAGGATACTGGCAAGACAGGAAGTGAATGGGACAACGTCAGTGGGGGCAGAGAGACGATGAAAGTGGCAGAAACAGACAGTGGTGAGGAATCGCGAGGGAAGGGACGAAGACATTGAAAGTTTGACACAGACAGTAAGCGGCATTGGGAGGGACAGCAAACAAACGGGCAGAGACATATATAGACACTGACAGTGAGACGACATAGCTGACTATGACGGCTTAACTGGGCAAAAGTATTTACAAAGTTATGCACTAAAAGTGCGCGAATATGATCGCCAGCCAAAATTTTTGGTGAGGAAGTCGGATTGAGGCAGCTGGTTCCACACTTCTGTGTCACAGAACATATTCGCCTTTTTTTTTTGCTCCGGCAGGAGCATTTTTTTAGCTGTTTTATCCTATACCTAATCTTCTTAAGGCTACGCTACAGATCACTTTTTTAAAGTGGAAGTTAGGTTAGGTCACAGACATATATTACTAGACCGGCAATGCCATATACAGTACCATTGGTATCAGTGAAGCCTTGCCGCCATATTTCTATAATATAACGCGAAAGCAGTCGTTTGCGTTATTACAGAAAATAGTCGTAAAAGTACCGAAGAACTACGCTGTCTTTAGACTTTTGACATATGAGTAATTCATTTGCGTATATGGCTGTAATTTTTTCAGCTGAATTAAGCTTTGAGACATATAGTAATGAGTTGCACTGACTTCCTATTATAATTCCAATTTCATTCAACTTCGGATTTTGTAGCAGTAATATGGTCATTATAGAAGTGTAGTTTATCGTTGGATAACACGTATTCTCCTTATTTTGAGAGTTCTTACGAAATCTACAGTCTGCTTTGACACATGCACTAATGAGTAGCGTTTCCTGTTTTTGTGAATCTGTTACCAGTTTCAATCAACTTCGGCTTTTCTTTTAATAGTATGACCATTACAAATGTGCTACTTGTCGTAGATAACACATCTCTTTATGAGTGTATTTTTCAGACAACTACAATCTACTTTAACTGTACGTAATGGTAAAATTTTAGTTACCATCCCGGCGGCCTCACATGATTATGTTGGCAACGTCAACAAAACGATAGAAAGTTCTCGGCAAGATAATATATTCTTAAAAATCCACACAAAGTGACCTGATTAGTGTATCCTACAGACGATGAAGTAAATAAATAATGCTGTACCTGCTCTATGGTTGACAAGTTCTTGTATGTAGACTTACACACAGGAAAAGTAATTGCCCTCGTAAACGAAGATTTCATAACAAAATATTTACGCTGTCACGCGGTCGGCTAATGCCAACGTTACATGATTAACTACATAATGACGCGAAGCGGTCAAGACGCGAAGTAAAATTTAACCGTACGTAACAAGTTCTGCTCATAACACGATTCTATTATGTACGCCCATGTGTTAAATTTAATTATTGCGGAAGTATTAGTTCAAATGCAAATTATTTTCAATTCACCTAGTAAAGCTTACAATGCCACATCGTATCACATCATTGTAGTACCGTACGGAAAATTTTTGACGTGAGGTGCCGCAAGATCGTGGCGTCAGGCTTCAATCACAGAGGGACCTTTGCCAGTCTAGTAATGTATGTCTGTGGGTTAGGTATAGGTTAAACAATTAGTTTTTCTTCAATTTTTTTCGTACGTTAAATCTAACGGGTGATATCGAGACTTGAGATAGGTCAAAATTACATAAAATTAGCACATCAAAAAACATCATCATAAGCTATATAAATCAGCTGTTCCATCTCGTCAATTTTTCTTCATTGATAACGAAGCGAGTCGAGCGTTCGATATTAATCGATCGCAATTATCGAAGTCACTTGTTATGATTTATTATTAAATATCCGTATTTACTCACCTCGGGCGTGAATAGCCGCGTAATCGACATTCGATATATATAGATTCTGACCGTACAACTTAAGAGTGTAAGCATTCTTGGAAATTACCAAAATGTCAAATATGCGTATACATAGGATAATGTGGGAGATAATGAAATAATACTGTGACAACCAGTCGTCACAACTCTACAGCAAAGTTGCAAAAGTGTTTTTCAATTGTTGACTTGTGGAAATTGTTGTTGACGTGGCTCCAGTTATTATACACGTGTTGAAATAGCGTTACACAAATACGCATTACTGATACTAAAATAACAAATGGAAGTTAAAAAACGTTATTACTTTCCACCCCTTTCAGGAGTGCAAAGTTCTTAATTCTGGAAACGTGCGCAACACACACAGAACGAAACAATTAAACAATAACGCCAGAACTAAGAGCGTAGGGATCAAAAATGCTAAAGTGTGGCCATGATGTCTTAACCAACACTTGCAACAGGCAAACAGAATAAAGCATGCCTTTAGTTATCCAGTGTCTCCCACTGTAGTTGTCTGCACAAACACTAACGCAAATTCAACACATCTTTCAGTAAGATACGTAACGGTACCGGTAGATAAAAGTAAAGAGTATAAACGTTGCAATAGCATTATGCAAGATAATCTAACAGCAGAACTGCACTAAATTAAAAATTCCAGTGCTAAACTTGCTAAGGTGAAACAATATTGAGATGGCGTCACAATGTTCATCCACCAGCGGCAGAAGGCACTTTACTACCGGTACCGAACAGAATCGAATGACTTTTAAATGTTTGCCGGAATCAATGCCGCTCATAAACACATAGGCCTAGCTTAAGGAAACCAAGACTTAAGTTACATATTTAGCGTCCACTATTACTTCCACACCTGCAGTGCATAGACCATAGACTTACTAAATAAAAACGCATAGACCTACATGGCATACAAAACTACTACAAAGTACAAACTGAAAAACCACAGAACCTCTTCTTTGATGCAGCAATGTTGCCAACTGTGAAGCACAGATTCCCCTGAAATTGGCCAAAATTCTCTAAATAATTTAGCAGACTAAATAGTTGTGTTATATAATTCATATTTTCTTTGGGGTCGTGGGATAAGTATGAGTTTCGGAAACATTTAAATAATTAAACCAATTGTCAGTGACCATTGTTAGCATAGAGACATATTAGTGATCATGATCAGTATAATGGAGATGATTATTGAAATTAATAATTTCCAGTGCTTTCAGTTTAGTATTTTTATGACTAATTGTATCTTGTTACGAAATGATTAAGCATGAAAAATTTGAATTTAGCATGTAGCATATGTTTTTAGCATTTTTCCTGGTAAGTTATGCTCTTATAGTGGGATATAGTTTGTTCAAAAAACAAATTTATGTTATCAGGAACGTTTTAGTGTCCACCATGGCATTGTTGCAAATGCAACGGCACTAGCAGTGAGTAAGGTTCCGCAAGAGAAATTTTGTTTGTAATTATTTTTCTACGTAATTAACCAAGTAGTTTCTGTAATTTTTGCGTTCCAAACATTAGTAAAATATCGAGAGACATAAATAATCGTAAAATAAATCTAAAAACAGCTAAATTTCCCGATTCATCTATATAAACAACAAAAGTGAGAGAATATGAACAAAAACGAGAAACATTAATTCCTGTTGTGGTCTGTTCCTACATGACAGGAACTTTGTTTGGCGTGTAAAAATTCGATATGTAGTCTAATGTTTCGAACATTTTCACACTTCACTCGTCTTTTGTTACAAACCCATATAACTTACCTTTGATTATAATTACTTTTTATTATAAAACTAATGTCTTCAAGATTCTTGCCGTTTGTAGTTCAGATGTTGTAACAATTGTGGAATTGGTTTCTGCTTTGTTGGGAAGATGGTTTATTGTCTCGTTTTTGAGGATTTCCTTTCAGCTACAGCTGTAGTGGTTGATCTGATACATTTAATAATGTAGGTAATGCCTTCCATATAAGTTTCTTATAATCAACACTTGCTGATTTGGCTGTAATTGTAGTGAAGAAGTCCTGACGTTTCTAAGTATAAAACCGACGTCTTTCTGTAGAAGGATTAGCAACTTTGCTCTTAATAGAACTTGAAATTCTTGATTTAAAAGTCTTAGATTTCAAGATAATCTTAAATAAACTGCCCTGCAAAGTACCGTTTCATACCCGCCAATGGTTCTTAGGAGACATCATAAAGACAAATGTGGAGTTATTTTCTGGTTATTATAATACCCATTTTTATGACAGTACATACCTTCCACTTTGTAAAAAAGTATGTTAAAATCAGTTTAAATGACACTATTCACATTCATCCGATATCGTATTCAGAAATGTAACTCGCCAGCTGCTTGGAGTGCTGCTGTTGCGGCGTATAATAAAATTTAGTGGAAGTGTCGTGACTGTATCTTTTAGACTGTGGTTATTGTAAACGAAGATCGGATTGGGTGGGGAGCGAGTCGCGAACGACCGACCGACTGAGGGCGTCGGCAGAATCAGGGTTGCCAGAGTACTGTTGGGCACACTTCTGTATCCCAAAAGTCGCCACCTTGCACGCTGCTGTAGCCAAAAGTCGCGGATTTCTTACTTTTGTTTTCACTCTGCTCACTACAGAAAGCATTCAACTGCAGCATTGTCTGGAATCAGTCATACATTCAGGAGCGTTACTGTGTTCCTTCCTACTCACAAATGGAAAATTTTTTCCACTGAATTTTAAATGCTTCTAAATCTGAAAATTTTTCTTAAATAAATTAACGAAGGAGAATATAAATATTATATTATTGCGTATTTAAATACCGTACTATTAATGATAGCTGTAACTGTGAAGGTGCAAAGTTCTGTAACAGTTTTGGTACAGATTGTTGGGTAACCGTAGAATCATTTCTTCACACAACTCTTCAACTGCAACGTCTCTATTTAACGGTTATCAATTTCTGACCTGATACTTTTCCCTTTATTGTTCGCTGATGAAAACTAAATCAAAAATTAATTCAGAGGAAGAAATGCTAAAGGATTTTTAAAGCTGATTTACACAACTCATATGTTGACTGTTTGTGAAACTCTTAATAACAAATAGTGAAATGGGCTGCAGTAAATGTTCAAATGTTTGTTAAGCTTATGGGACTTAACTACGGGGTCATCAGTGCCTAAACTTACAAACTACTTATCAACTACCTTATACTAAAGACGGCACAAATATCCATGCCCGAGGGGGGATTCGAACCCCCGACCGTAGTGGCCGTGCAGACCGTGACTGGAGCGCCTCAGTCTCCTCGGCCACCGCGGCCGGCAGGGCTGCAGTAGATTTGATATTATAAAGAGGTAAACTGCACGCAAAAGGAAATGTCGCCAACTGTTCAAGTTTCGGTTAGCTAGCGGGTTTTTGGAAGGAATGTAGCCCAAATGGCGATAGTCGCATTATCTTCTTAAAATATCGCAAAATTCAAATGTAGGTAGCCCAAATGGCGACATATCGTCCAATCTGGCAACGCTGGGCAGAATAATGACTGACGTCACACCAGACCACTGACCGTACGACTAGAGAATGACCTACCAGCCGAGAGAGTCGGTAGAGCGTCGTTGCTAATAATCATCACTAAACGAGACAACCGAAGGTGACAAACAAAAACTAAATGGAACGAACTGCCCAATTTGTAAACCATTTGAGTCTGTGACATAGCCGAGTAAGATGCCAAACAACCACGAAGTACACAAACGTATATGGAGCATAGTCGAGACATGACTGAGGAGCAGCAGGCTGCGGCTCCGGGCCTTAAACAGCATGGCTGCCTGCGCAGATGATCTGTGCAGTGGGCACGTCACTGTGTGCAGTGCTCTAGTGGCGATGACAGCGCTTGCGGGTTGTGTGTGCCGCCTAGCGGCCGCTGTCACAGTCCGTGTGGTCTGGCGGGCTCTCGAACTCATTGTACCGGGATACCAGAGTGGTAATAAAATGTTTTGTCATTTTTTCACAGCATTTTGTGTAAGCTTTAGCAGATTTTTGGCATTTTCTAAACATTGATTTGGCATAAAAGATTTTTTAGAGTAGGCAGCAATGATAATTCCATAAAAATGGCTTAGGAGAGTATATTTGCTAGAAATAGCAACTAATTAATTGCTAGTAGCCTAATTAGGAACCTATACAGACAATGAATGGACAACATTTTTTTCAGTATAATGAATGTACAGGGCCGAAGTTAAAACCACAGACATACATTAATGTATGTCTGAGATGAAGTGAAGACTTGCATTATCAGTTTAAAAAATGAACACTCAACTGACGATAGGGAAAAAATACTGAGGTTCTTTCTGCTGTAAAGATATCGATGTTCAAAATTCAAATGTTTGTAAAGCTTATGGGACTTAACTACGGGGTCATCAGTCCCTAAACTTACAAACCACTTATGAACTACTTACGAACTAGGACGGCACAAATATCCATGCCTGAGGGGGGATTCTAACCCCCAACCGTAGTGGCCGTGCAGACCGTGACTGAAACGTCTCAGTCCCCTCGGCCACCGCAGCCGGCAGATATCGATGCCCAAAGCATGTAGGAAAATAGCAATTACGTTACTACCATTACAGTACGTTATTCATAACAAAAAATTAAGAACCCTTAAAAATTCTGGTTATATACAAAATCGCTAAGCAGAACAAATGCCTCCATAAATTCACTGACTAGTGTGCTGGGTGGTAAGTTACCAGGTCAGGCCACAATCTCAATGCTATTGAACAAGATATGCAACTACAGCATTAGCCCTTTACTTGACTTGCATTTATCATGATTTCCTGCCGCACCTGAGATTTTGAAGGGATGGCGAAAGGAGTATGTGCCTTGTGTTTATAAAGAGGGCAAAAGAATATAGGTACCGTAACTACAAAAGTCCTTAACTATGGGTTGCAGCAGAATTCATGAACATATTCTCATTTCAAATATAATTACATTTCCTTTCGGCAGAAAAGTGTCTGGTCATGCCATCCACCTAATTTTAAAAAAGATCACTCGGTGGCAGCTCGTGCACACTTTTATTGGTGCAGCCCAGACAAAAGTTGGTACTAGTACCATACTCTGTATAATGTAATTGTTCTGAAGTGTTCATTATACAACCTTAACAAATTCAAAAGATATTAAACATGGTAATTATACAGTTAATAATATAGTAATAAGGACCGTTTACAAGTCACCACAAAGACGTGGCGATGAGTTGAGACAGCACATACGTAAGACACACACATCCAACTCTTTCAGCTGTCAGCTATGGCCTTCTTCAGAAAATAGAATATTCACGCAATCACACAATACAGTCATACAACCATCACCTCCAGCTGCCACACTTTGAGGTGTGGCAGCCGCACTTCAAAGTGCAGCAGCCAGAGGTGATAGTTGTATGACTGTATTGTGTACCTGTGTGATTGCGTGAATGTTCTATTTTCTGAAGAAGGCTATGGCCGATAGCTGTAAGTGTTGTATGTGTGTTTCTTTTGTATGTGCCTGTCACAACTCATCACCGCGTCTTTGTGCTGAGTTGTAAACTGTCGTTATTACAATATTATTAATTCCAACATGGACTTTCCATTATTAGTAATTATACAGTTATAAATGTATTACATGAAACACTGTAGTTGTTAATAAAAATATACCATACAAGTGTGAAATCACCATTATTTATTTATTTGAGTGGGGTGGGGGAATGCGGTGTTTCCTTACATGCGTGTTTAATATTGTAGTTAGTCTAGATCACAAGCTTCACTGGTTTAATGTGCACTTTTGCAGATGTTTGAGGTTAAGCTGTGGTGACACAGTTGATTGAATAATGTTAGAGGTTTGCAGCTGTTTGGATGATAACCAAAGTTCACCAGCTCTCATGCTGATGTTTGTGATTATTCTGATAGTGCTTCTGTGGTTTGACTGATGTAAAAAGAAAACTGTTATTTAACTGTGGGAGCAAGTCTTGTTCCCCTTTAGGAATGCACCAGAGAGCCAATAGGAACTCTCCTGGCTTTTGCCTTATTACCAACATAAAAACTTCGGGGAAAAACCTTGACTATGAGTTGTTTCATGTGTCGCATACTGTATTTTATCCTACTAGCACATTAACTAATGAAGTCTGTGTGCTTGCAGGTTATTTATAAATAAAAGTGCATGCCTATTTTTCTGACAGGCAAACATGTCAATTACTCTGTTGTTGGCGTTGATAATTTCAGTAATTTCCTCCTCATTAATGGAACAAAGATCCAGTGAGTCCAGCCTTCCCTGAACCATACTTGTTCCTGAGAAAGCTCTTAATTCTTTTTAAAGTGCTGAAACTGCACTCTGCTTCTGCTGTTAAAACTGGTCTAGTTAGTGCAATTTGCAATGTCTTGTAAATGATTCTTCAAAAGCAAGTTACACAAGGAAACTGAACAGCTTACAAACCAATGTAATGCCTCTAAATGTATCCTTGCAATAAATCTCTGACGGTTCATTTCTCATTTAATCATGGTAAATAAATGAACTGTAATTTACTGAAAAAAGAATGTACTAAAGTAAATAGCAAATGTTCTCTGAAAGAACCAAATGTTTCTTTTGCTTTTTTTCCTGATTGATAATTTCTTAGCTGCTAAACACATAAAGAGTTTTGAAATTTTCCTTTTAATTGGTTTGTCAGAATTCCACACACTTCTTTGCATACGTTATTAGATTAACTTTAATGCTAAATTTGGAATTTTTTCTTGAACGAGCAAAAGTTTCATCTTCAGAAACTTGAAATCTTTGTATGTTCTCTTGTAGGTCAGAAACAGGTGAATCGTGATGATGTAATGCATTGGATATAGTAATGATATTTGAATTCTGCATCTGAACTTTTACAGACAATACCAAGATGTTTCATAAAATTAGAGAAAAAATGGTAAAGTAAGAAAAAGACTGGATTGTGAAGTAAATTTATTCAGGCAAATGATTCTCTTATTGTAATATCATCCCAAGAAACCTCTTCCTCACTCTTATAAAACATATCAATAAGTATAATTTGTTTTATTGAACAGTATTTACAATGCAAGAATGGATGTTTCATCAGCTTAAAGAGAATTAAGGAATTCTCTTGTTGCAAATTACCTGTAACAAATCACTTCGCCCCTCAGGGGCTCAGTATTAATTTGCTGAGTACGGGCTTCGGGAACCCGGGGTCCTGAGCTGTGGGCTGTGTCACGCCAACAGTCCGCTACACCGTAAGCTCTGTGCATGCTTCAACAACTATCGTTCGGCGCGATGGTGG
The DNA here is from genome assembly GCA_026315105.1 of Locusta migratoria. NCBI lineage: Eukaryota > Metazoa > Arthropoda > Insecta > Orthoptera > Acrididae > Locusta > Locusta migratoria. The sequence goes on from CM048745.1 coordinate 395,050,079, forward strand.
AACATTGTATGTTTCAGAGCCCAGGGATCTTGGCTTCGCCCGGGTTGCGAGGACAGTACAAACCTCTATAAAAAAATCCTCAATCTCAAGGTATGCTCCATGCTGAGGAAATGCATGGCTGTTGAGGTTGAACAGTTGCTAGCGAGCAACCTCTGAGGAACCCGCCGAACCTTGGTTGTATAAGGCTTACCCAGGTAAGCTGGGCTCTGCCCGGGTGGACACTTATTTCCCTAGTTGCTCGTGGAAACACCATGAAAAGACCATAGAATGTTGGCGGACATACAACCGCCGTATCTAAGCACCGTAGAGTCGATTACAACACCGCACAATATGACCCCCAAACGTTTCCTTCCCTGTCCACACCATGGAAGGAATGTAGGGCGAAAATTCAAGGTGAGGCTTATGTCCCAAAATATCTGGTCTGTACGCAAACTGATGGGGAATCGTTTATGACGACAAAGCCAATGTTCTTTGTTGAACATTTAGAGGATAAGTACGGAGAGGTGGAGGATATGTCTAAGATGAGATCTGGGTCGGTCGTGATAACGATGTCATCCCCAGCTCAGTCACGAGCTTTGCTAGCCTGTGACAAGCTAGGTGATGTTTCTGTTTCCATCACGCCACATAAGAGCTTAAACATGGTCCAGGGCATCATTTTCCACAAGGATCTTCTGCTGCAATCAGACGACGAATTGAGAGCTAACTTGGAGCGGCGAGGTGTGCATTTCATCCGCCGTATGTATAGGGGTCCGAAGAACAACAGGGTTGCCACCGATGCCTTCATCTTGGCTTTTGAGGGTGATACATTGCCCAAGAAAGTCAAGGTGATGATCTACTGGTGTGACGTTAAGCCGTACGTTCCTCCCCCTATGCGCTGCTTCAAGTACGGAGGTTTGGACATATGTCCTCCCGATGTGATGGCAACCCAACATGTCGGGAGTGCGGGCGTGCATCCCATTCAGACGCCCCTTGTAACCCACCCCCAGTGTGCATCATTTGCAAGCAGCAGCTCTGTGCTCCACAAAGAGCGTAAGATCATGGTGTACAAGACCCTGGACCGGCTGACACATGCAGAGGCCAGGTGTAACTACATGAAACTCCACCCAGTGACCATGATGACACCATACTCTACAGTAGCTTTGTTGTCGATCCCCACAGTACCCAGACCACAATGTGTACCACCACTGATGGCGGGCCCCCAGGCCCCATACACTGCACCTGCCCCCTTGACAGTTGGGGGTGCTACTCCTTAGGTTGCTTCCACACTCTTCACGTTGGGAGCAACAGACAAACCATCACAGGGGACGTCAGTCCCCACCCGACTGCTGGAGGAACAACAGCCTTCTCCGGTCCTCTCGTCCGGAAGGGGTCCCACAGGACACTCCCTTCCGAGGCTTCTCTCCGTGGGAAAGTGGAGCCCAGCAAATGGCTGAAGGATCCCCTGGCTGCTGATCAAAAGGCCTCCTGCTCTTCGTCAGCTCCTGCCGCCCCTTCTGAGAAGTGCCCATGGCCCTTAACACTGAAGGGCCAGCGAGAGGGTAAAAACAAGGAAAGGAAGAAAAAGGATTCCTTGGTGGCATCCAAGCCACCCCCACCCACATCTTCTGCTTCAGAGGATGAAGTCGAGATCGTCGATTCCCCTGAGGATCTCACATTTCTTGATTTGCCTGACCATATGATCTCTGCACAACCAAAATCACCTGAATCTATGGCCTTAGATTCTGTAGATCCTGACCATAAGGCAGCAGATGTTCCTAAGGAATGATCTTTTATTTCTTTCTGTTATGGACTTAGAGCGTGGAGAATTCATTCTCCAGTAGAATTGTGGCAGCTTCTTTAATCACCTGGCCTTTTGTATCGCCCTACAGGAAACATGGTTTCCAGCACAGCGGACCCCTGCCCTTCGTGGGTATCGGGGCTACTACCGCAATAGGTCCATATATGACAGGGTTGGTGCCTCCGTAGGGCTGACTGGCCTCCTTATGCCTCAGCCGCTGTAATCGCTGCACCACTGCCAGATGACATCGACAATGCAGTCCAGCAGGTGACTGACAGTATTGCCGTAGCCGCTGAGACAGCAGTTCCACAAACCACCGGTTCCACTAGGCATAGGTCCATGCGTCGGAGATTGCTGAGGCTATCCAGGAACATCGGCGAGTGCTCCACCAGCGCCATCGACGCCACCCTTCCATGGAGAATTTGATCGCCTTTAAACGGCTCCGTGCGCATGCTGGACGACTCATACAGCAGAGCAAGCGACTCCTGGGAGCGGTATGTAGCCAGTATTGGCTTCCGCACCTCCCTGACTCAGGTATGGACGCAAGTCTGATGTGTCTTGGATACTGCCCGCCAATAGGAATCCCATCCCTCACCATCCAGGGTGTGCTCTGCACACTCCTGACAGCTATGGCAGAGCACAATGCTCCGTGACTGCCACATACAGTGCCGACTTCTGCTCCCTAAAAGAGAGGGCTGAGCAGAAACGGTTATACTTCTGTACTCGTCATTGGGAATTATACAATGACCCATTTAGTGAGTGGGAGTTCCGAACTGCCCTTGCTGCGTGCCCTGATACCACTCCTGGACCAGATAGGATTCACAGCCAATTCCTCCGACACCTTTCACCAGATTCAACGCCGCATTCTCGCCCTGTTTAACCATCTATGGGCAGAGGGTGTTTTCCTGTCACAATGGCGGGAAAACACTAGCATCCCGGTGCTGAAACCTGGTGCAGATCCCCAGGTGGCTGACAGTTACCATCCAATCAGCCTCACCAACGTTGTCTGCAAGCTCTTCGAACGTATGGTGAGTTGGCGGCTTATGTGGATCCTTGAAGAGTGTGGACTCCTTGCTCCACAACAGGGGGGCTTCTGCCAGGACTGTTCTAACATTGACAACCTTGTGTCACTGAAGTCAGCCATTCGCACTGCCTTCGCTAGGCGTGAGCATTTGGTTGCTGTATTTTTTGACCTTCGAAAGGCATACGATACCACCTGGCGCTACCATAAATCGACTACTCTGCATGACTGAGGCTTACATGGCGCCCTTCCTATTTTTATTCGGAATTTCCTCTCCCACCACTCGTTTCTGGTGCGGGTTGGGGCCTCTTTTAGCTCCTCCCGTAGTCAAGAGAACGGTGCCCCACAGGGCTCCGTCCTTAGTGTCCCATTGTGTTTAGTGGCAATAAACGGTTTTGCTGTGGGGTCATCGCTCAGTTGCTCCCTGTTCACCGATGACTTCTGCCTGTATTTCAGCTCCGTTAGCATCGGTGTAGCTGAACGGCGGCTGCAGGGTGCCATCCGAAAGGCCCATTCGTGAGCCTCTACTCACGGATTTCGGTTCTCTGCGCAGAAAACCTGCGTGATGCACTTCTTCCGCCGTTGGGTAGTTCACCCTGACCCAGAGCTCTACCTGGGTAGTGAACTACTTCAGGTCGAGGAAACACATCACTTCCTAGGCATGGTTTTTGATGCCCAGCTGACTTGGGTGCCACACCTACGTCAGATGAGACAGAAGTGTTGGCGATATTTAAATATTCTTCGATGCCTCAACCATACTGGTAGGGGAGCAGCCCATTCCACCCTCCTTCAGCTCTTCCAGGCTCTTATTCAGTAGCGGATTGATTACGGAAGCTTGGTTTATGACTCAGCAGCCCCTTCTGCCTTGCAGGTCCTAGTCCCCCTCTCTCCACACTGGTGTGCATCTCGCAACAGGGGCTTTTCGCACCAGTCCAGAACCGAGCCTTCTAGCTGAAGCTGGTGTTCCCTCTCTGTGATATCACCAGCAACGGTTGTTGGTGACTTATATTGCCCGGGTCTTTCGATTGCGGTCCATGTCCGTTTCCTTCTCTCCTCACTTAATTCACTACCCCTTCCTCCACCTTTCCATTACTCCCCCTGTATCCCCCCCGGGACAATTCCTCGCCTGGAGCTTTGGTTGGATTTGTCCCAGGATTTGAAAGCCTCCGTTCCACCACTGATTCTCCGTAGCCAGTTCCAACCATTGCTGGACACATTTCATGGAGCAAACATTATTTACATGGACAGTTCTTTGGTTGATGGCCATGCTGGATATGGTGACCACATTGAACAGCGATCATTGCCTTGTGAAAGCAGAATCTTCACTGCGGAACTGGTCGGTATTTTGAGAGCTCTTGAACACCTCAGAGCTCGCCCCAGGGGGTCGTTTGTCATCTGCAGTGACTCCCAGAGTGGCTTACAGGCCCTCGAACAGTTTCTCCCCACACACACTGTGTTGTGTGCAATTCAAGATGCTGTCTTCGCGCTTGGCGTGTCAGGCTGTTCCATCGCTTTTGTCCGGACACCAGTCACATAGATATACTGGGCAATGAACGTGTTGATCAGCTGGCCAAGCAGGCCACTACTTCATGGTCTCTGGATATTGGCATTCCAGACTCAGACCTCCAAACCCAATTGACCGGCAAGGTCCTTGGGGTTTGGAATTCTGAATGGGCAGACTCGACTGAACCAAATAAGCTCCTCACACGTGGTCACCTTCTGCGTCGTCCTCAGTGTCGATGTGGTGCGCCTTTGACAGTCGCCCACATCTTACATGAATGCCGCAATTTAGCTGCAAAGTGACGAAATTTTAATATTCCTGACACTTTGCAGCTTGCTTTAGCTGACAATGCTTCTATGGTTGACTCTGTTTTAAATTTTATACATGAGTGTAGATTTTACAAATCCATTTAAAGTTTGTGTGTGTCTGTCATTGCTCTGTCCTCCACTTGCCTAAGTCTTTTAGGTAGGTGGTTTTAAAGTGTCCCAGAGTGGCTGTGATCACCCAGCAAAAACACTCTTGTACTGTTTCAGCTTTTTTATCCCTTCTTCGTTTTTACTTGTATCGTTTCTTTATATTTGCTTGTGAGTTTTAAACTCTGACTTGTTAACGCATTTACTTAGGAATGCTTAACATAATGTTTTATCTCTAAGACTGGAACAAGGGACTGATAACCGTCGCTGTTTAGTCCCTTTCAAAAACCGACAACAACAACAAATCACTTCACTTGGGCGATGAAAGAGAAAAAAAATGTAAATTTTGTATTTGCAAAAAACAACCTAACAGACTTTATGCTTTTACTGCAGGCACTCTGAAAATCAAATTTATTTGGTGCATGTGACTGTGAACATCAGTGGTGGCTTGTGGTACTGAAAGTTGGGTGTTGCACTGAAGTTTCAATGTTACAATTTTATTTTAGACAATTAATTGGGAGACAATTCAATACCGCAGCACCTGGCTTCTCAACATTCGTCATGATGTAAACCTCTCCGGAATTCATGTTATATGGAGGTAACAAAATAATTTTTTTTTTTCAAATCCAGTTTACGACCCTGTGAAAAGTTAGAGTTTCATCTATGACAGAAAAACATCAGTGGGAAAGTGCAAGCTACAATTTATCAACAATCTAGAAAAACTATTACCATTTTGGAATCAGCTATAACATTATACATTCGTATCATAAATTAAATTGTCACATCACTTAAAAGAATGGGTAGAAGACAAGTAAGAATCCACGAGTGATCACGGTCAAATACTGTTAAAGGCACTTTAACTTCACAGGCATGTAAACAATCAGTGTTTTCATAAATATACATCTCAAATGATCTCTTTTAAACTGTAGATTTCCAGTATTCATATTTTGCATAACATTTAAAACTGCTGCTTGTCGGCTTAGCCTCTTTACAACAAGGTTCACCTCGCCAGAAAATTGGGGAAGTCTGCACCTTCTAAAATATTTATGCTATTTATTTTCACTTGCACTCCACAAAGTAGAACATAATCTCACATGCTAGTCCTCAATGCTCAGAACATATTAAATACAGCAACACACAGAAACATCAGTATATATGTAGGAATACATGGAACATCACAACCTCTATATGCAGGTGGTGAACTCTCTCCCCATCTTCTTTTTCTTGCCCTTCTCCACCTTTTCAAAATAGTCTCGCTGTTCCTTCGATTCCACAAAGTGGGTGAGCTTCATTGACTGCGTCTCATTGACTGAGGAGGACCCAGAAGCCCGATGCTCACTTTGTGGCACACTCACCCACTGGCTGGTGTCAATAGAGATGGTAACCGTGGAAGGAAGGGATCGAGTTGAGTGCCAGCCTGTCTGCAGCCTACTGTCAATACTACGTGAAGTAATTTACCAGTGCCTGGAGTCTAGTTATTACAACGCAGAGCACGAATATTGAACTGTGAACGGACATGATAGACACAATGACTAGATGTTGGTATTTGGAAGGGAAGAAACCATACGTTCTCCACAAGCACCTCCAACCATTGTACAGGCATTAAGAATATATTTTCTTTATGCTAATGAATTGCATGTATTAATCGAGTGATCATGTTTTAGAAGCCACGTCCACATCTTTTTTACTTGTGGTCCACCTGATCCTGCAGCATCCCGAGGTGATAAGAGTTGTGCATATAGTCCCTTCAGTGGAGGCCAACTGTATGACACAAAAGCGGCGAAGATGCAGTTAAGGTTGCTTTTATCAGAATGGGATTTAGTCGCTCACACTTGCACTTAGCCTTGGTGTAAGTCAGTCTTTTAGTAGAAAGTAGTTAGTGTGAAATATTAGCTTTTTAATAAGAACTTTACCTTTTCATAATTCATAACGGTCTTTGTGAAGTTACTCAATTTTTTCTAGCACATACTCTTGATTGTCATATCTTGCATTGACAAAGTGTGACAACTTATAACTTACTGATTGTTATGATTTAGGTTACACATAATAAGTGAAATGTAGCTAGAATTACAAAGGAGTTTTCTAAATGCTACTGACACTCATATCTGTACTTTCTCCTAAGTAAACAATGTGGTATACAATGGTGTCAATGCCGCATTTACGAGTTAATGGAAATTGTGCAGTTTAACTTATAGTGTCAAACATTGAAAGAGACTTAAACAAATTAATACTAGTGCAGTATATGTTGAGAAAACTCTAAAGATATATGAATTTTTCCATTGACGATTGAACAATTACAGTGGAGAATCATATGCTAATGGAACACTGCCTTATATTTAGATGGAATAAAATTAAAAAATAAATTCTTAGCCATATTTTTATGACATTGTGAAAAGAGATCTACCTAACTGTTTACAATTTTATGTGACTTTTTTCTGGCTTTTTCAATGCCTTTAATGTCTTATCTGACACATTAAGTATTTTAGTGTACTTCTGTAATATAGTTTTATTTCTGATTGTCAAATTGTCCTTATCATATTTGTTTCATTTCATTTCTTCCTTTCACTCTGCAGGTTATATTGCATGAATTCATGTTAATCCATGTTTAAAGAAGTTTGCTGAGGTCGGAAATTTAATGCAACAGTGAACTGGCATGCAGGTTTTACCTAACAACTAACTGATACCATTTTTATTTGTCTACCATGCATCAATAAACATATATGGCACAACTAAACTGATGTGAGTAAAGTTCCATTGGCTGGTGGGAATACAGAGTATCAGCATCAGGCCTGGAATACACAGAAGTGTGGTGTCAGCTGCACCTGAAAAATAACTAGCATGCCACCTAGACCTGTCAGTCTCTGTCCTCACTGCCTTGACTGAGTACAACCTGCATGCTCAGAGCATTCACACTTGAAATAGCACACTTTGTAACGAAGCATGGTGGGATTTATTCCCATCTGCTTGCATTACTGGACCTCCTAATACCACCATTGCATAATAATAGATATGAATGTAATTAGTCTATTACCAGTTTCTTTTCCAAAACTTTTGTTATTCTTTTATATAATGTAACTAGATGAAGTCATTTTCTATTATTTGACGCCAGAGAAGTCTGTTCAATTAGTAAATATTAATTAATTCATGCCAGAAGTACTGTACATTGTTAAATTTCAGATAGTATGATAAATAGTGTTCCTATGAAAACTAGGTAAATTCTTTTCTCAAAATATTAAAGTGGGAATTACTGTGTTAGGAAAGTTTTGCCCTCATTAGTTTATGTATAATTACCATTTATTATGAAGTAATTGTTTGAAAACGTATTTAAATATATTTGCAAGTGCAATACTATACATTTAACCGAGATTTATATATTAATTTAATCAGTATTATTTATGCTATCTTCTACTAAAGCTTGTTGCATGTAATTGTTTACTATTCCATTATAATTAATATAATGAATTCAGTTAACAATAAGTAATTTTCAGTGACATTGTTTGAAACACATAAATAGGATGCACTCGCAGCATGTTTGAGAGAATTAGTTCATCCATTGTCCGACGCATAATCCACGTTAGTTCAAAGAATTGTTTTGGCTGCGATCTGATGCGCAAGTCACATCAGTTTGGACTTTAAATTTGAACAATTATGCAAAAATTAGTCAGTGTTGTTAGTGTGGAAGGTGCATCTGCTGTGATTAATTAATATTTGTGCCACATTACGATGTACACTTCGAACTTTTGTATTCCACACACACAGACAGTGTTAACTAGTACTAGAGATGTGCAGAATGTGTGTACCTGTTATTAATGGTTGTAATTAATGAGACTTATAAGCTGACCATAAATGGGGACAATTGGGTACTAATAATACATCATTAAAAGTGTTAACAAACAGCACTTCTGTGTGTTGCCTTCGTCATTTGTAGTGAATTAGTTTTCTCCCCATGAGATTACAGCCAACTGCTACAAAGAGCAACGATTGTCGACTATATCAAGAACTTCGAGAATCATCAATCTACGACCAGGTATGTCACAACTTGAATGAGTAAAATCCCCAACGTGCATGCCTCAAGTTCTCACAACTATAGGCTTTGTACAATAACAATAAAATATCCAATGTTTCTATTATATACTTCGCCATATTTTTTTTTTTTTTTTTTTTTTTTTTTTTTTTTTTTTTTTTTCAGTCTATGATGGATTAAATTACAAAAGAACACACAGAATACAGTATCATACACATATTATGAAAACTAAAAATTTAGATTTTTTAATCTAGTTTATTGATCCGCTCCACCACTATGGGGGTTACAGGTTGAGCTCTCCTAGATTTCCAGGGTCAGCACAAAGGGGACTATCCACAACTACATGTTTCATTGGTTGTGGAATATCAACACAGTCACAAAATGGGCTGTAAATCCATAGAGTTTCGTGATGGTGCCTCAACTTTTAGGATGCTCTGTGGGGTAGAAGTTGTCCATTCATTCCACAGTTGTCTTTGGAACTGAAATTGTTGCTTAGGAATTACGTGGCAGATTTACATACTGGTTTGTGGGACTTTAACCTGGCTGATGTTAGATGATTCACATCTTCATGAATTGGCAGTGCCATGTTCTTCAGTATTCTTGACCATAAATAAGATGATTTTGTCTTCTGATGTAAGGAGGTAATATGTTACTCAACACTGGCAGCCATTGAACTGGAGTAGAAAGTAATGTTCCAGTTACGATTTGTATAGTGTGATGCAACTGAAAATCCACAAGGTGAGTATGGCAGTTATTTAGCCATACTACAGAACAGCACTCTGCTGAAGAATAAACAAGTGCAAGAGTAGTTGCTCCCAAGGTGTTGGTGTCAGCTCCCCATGATGTTCCGAAGAAGGTTATTACAGCTCTTCAGTTTCGTGGCAGATTTATGAAAGTGGGCTTTGTATGTTAAAGCCCTTTTCATAGTCACTCCCAAATATGTAGGGGTGTCATTGTATCATAATGCTTTACCTCCGAAATTTACTCTGGGTTATACTTTGGAAGCCTGTTGTCCAAGTGAAGGCAGTTACTTCGGTTTTGTGAGGGTAGCAGTATGAGGTCTTGGTTGAGAATATATCCCACTTCCACAAAGATGGTGCACTGAACAGTGAGACTGATGTCATCTGCATATATGAATTTGAGGGAGTGTGTGTTAGACAGATCACACAATACAATGTACACCTGTCAATCATCATTAAAATGTACACTCGCCCCCCCCCCCTCTCTCTCTCGCACACACATAATAGAAATCGATAGGCACAAATAATCACACACAAACACACATACAAGCTTTCGTCACCACTGGCAGCTTCTTCAGGAAAATGGGGAGGAGAAGGGGAAGGATATGGGTTTTAAGGAAGTGGAAAAGGAGTCATTCCAATCCCAGGAGTGGGAGGACTTTCCTTAGGGGACAAAAAGGAAGGTAAACAAATACACACACACACACACACACACACACACATATATAATAGACGAAGATTACTCACCAGGCGAAGGAGCACAGGTGTGACAGCATCACAAATAAATAAATGAATACACACACACACACACACACACACACACACACACACACACACACACACACACACAAACGCGCAAGCTTTCGCAACCCAGTTGCTTCTTCAGGCAGAAGGGAAGGAGAGGGAAAAGGAAATGATGAGGGTTTTAAGGAAGGGGGTAAGGAGCCATTCCAATCCCGGGAGAGGAAAGACTTACCTTGGGGGAAAAATGTAGGGTAAACAAATGCACACACGCCCACACAGTCACACAGACACAAGTCTGAACCAGTACACCAATAACCTAATAACAGCTTTCACATCCCGCAGCTATCCTCCTGATCTGGTTCAGAAGCAAATTACCAGAGCCACCTCCTCATTCCTCCAAATCCAGAACCTTCCACCGAAGAATCCCAGAAGTGCCCCTTTTGTCACCGGATACTTTCCGGGTCTGGAGCGGACTCTGAATGTGGCTCTCCAGCAGGGATACGACTTCCTTAAATCCTGCCCCGAAATGAGATCCATCCTGAATGACATCCTTCCCACTCCACATAGAGTGTCTTTCCGCCGCACACCTAACCTTCGTAACCTCCTTGTCCATCCCTATGAAATCCCCAAACCACCTTCCCTACCTTCTGGCTCCTACCCTTGTAACCGCCCCCGTTGTAAAACCTGCCGTATGCACCCTTCCACCACCACTTACTCCAGTCCCGTAACCCGGAAGGTGTACACGATCAAGGGCAGAGCCAGTTGCGATAGCACCCACGTGATTTACCAACTAACATGCCTGCACTGTGAAGCGTACTATGTGGGAATGACCAGCAACAAACTGTCCATTTACATGAACGGTCACAAGCAGACAGTGTTTGTTGGTAATGAGGATCACCCTGTGGCTAAACATGCCTTGGTGCACGGCCAGCACATCTTGGCGCAGTGTTACACCGTCCGGGTTATCTGGATACTTCCCACCGACACCAACCTTTCAGAACTCTGGAGATGGGAACTTGCCCTTCAGCTTATTCTCTCCTTCCGTTGCCCACCTGGTCTCAATCTCCGCTAACTCAAATTCCCGCCCACCATCTTTAGCATCTTTGCCTTGGTTCTGTGGACAGAGCCTCTGCCTCAATTGGTATCTCTGTCCAACTTCTTTGCTTTTTACAAATGTCTGTTTAGGTGTGTTTGCGTTTCGATATGTCTGAGTGTGTGTGTATTTGTTTACCTTCATTTTTTTCCCCTAAGGTAAGTCCTTCCACTCCTGGGATTGGAATGACTCCTTTTCCACTTCCTTAAAACCCATATCCTTCCCTTTTCCCTCCCCTTTTTTCCTCTTTTTCCTGAAGAAGCTGCCAGTGGTGGCGAAAGCTTGTATGTGTGTTTGTGTGTGATTTTATTTGTTTCTATCGACGAGCCGGTCCTTTTGGTAAGTCATCTCTTTTCTATTTTTATTTATCCCACTGGGAAAGTTTCCCTCTATAATTTTCGTTTCATCAATTTTTATATATATTATACTCAAATTCATAAACTTTGTGGTGGTGCTAAAGGTCTGGTGGTAGACTGAAATCAAATGACATCAAAAGCATTAATCTTGCTGTTCCGTTTACATTTGCTGTACTAATGTAATATTTTGCTTAGTATGACCCGACATTTAAAGATTTCCACCAGCACACACTTTTTTGTAGAACTTTTAACATTGTAATATGGTAATATGTTGTTGAAGTAGCAACAATTAACATGAATTTCATTTTTAGAAACAGTTCAAACACAAGTTGTTACAAAAATACAGACAAAATCCATATTCTGAATTTATTATTACTCATTGCAGTTTTTAAACATGGATTTGGTAGGAGTTTTCCAAGCTTCTTTATTACATTTTCTGCACTGTATGTTTTATTATAGGACAGAAATTGTATCAATCACATTTAATAGGTTATCTTGTTGTAACGTAGTCTGACACACATACCACACCTTCAGATTTTTTGATTCAGTCAATAATTTTCAAAGTGTTCTTTTCTTGGAAAGGTTCTTTGATGCAATGTATGCTGCTAATAGTGACTTTACATGTTTCTCCAAGAATGTTCCACTCCCCAATTTTTCACATTACAAAATTTCATTTGTATTCTGATAGGTGGTAACTTATATTCTACATTTAAGGTTTTAGAAAGTAGTTTCACACTTTCTGTGGACTATTATTAGCTCGCCAGAAAAGAGCCAAGCACATGGCAAGTTGTGAGACAGATAGAGTAACTTTAGTTGGTTCTTCAGCCATTTTGAATGCACGTCCTACCAGTGGTTTATGTGGCTAAACAGTCATTTTGGGTCACCAGTTTTGGAGAGGCCTGTAATGCCTGTGTTTGTAGTTATTTTGTCACTGGAGTAAGATGACAATGCTTTAAATATTAACACATTAACTTCTCTATTCAATTTATACAAAAGGAGTTGACTGGCAGAGTGATTTATAACTGAGAGGTTTTACAGAAAGTACAACTGGTCTTGAAAACAAGAACATTCATAAGCACTCATTCACTTGCTATAAACAAAATAACTTAAACTTAATTCAAAGAATAAACATGAAAGCAGCACAGAATGTGGCATCCCTAACGGCTGGTGTGGAAGCACTTTGACAGCAATATGAAATTTCCCGTGAACAAACACACCTGACTTTCACTGCATAGTTTCTTCACTGCCTGGCATATTACTATTTTATTCTAAGTGGAAAATTTTGAAAAATGTAACTTATGCTCTGTATTCAAAATTTTAGAAAGCAAAAAGTGTATACAGTGTTGCACAGGCTATGGACTATCATAACTGTCACCAAAACACTTGCTTTTAGGATTACTACTTCTATAATCTGAAACTTAGCAAGGATTTCGCCTGCTGAGGAATTTACTTTCCATTGTCTAACAATTACAAACAATAAAGATCAAATAATTAAAATGTTTTATTAATTTATATAAAAACAGCTTGAAAGAAGCACATTTATGTAAATTCACAGCCATTGGTGATTGTTCAGAAGTTGGAATGATAAAAATCATTATTATGAAATAAGTATAAAAGGAAACTATAAAATGTTTAGCATTGGAGTTATAATTTGTGTTGGGTCATTATGATCCAAATCTTATGTCTGTAACAAATATGTTATATGACAAAACAACTTTAAATATTTTTATACATGTGTTGCTTATTCATTTTAGACAAACTAATCAAATGTCTAACAGTAATCTTAATAATATAGTGAGGATAGTTTACAACTCACTGCAAAGACGTGGCGACAAGCTGCGACAGGCACATACAAAAGACACACACATACAACACATTCAGCTATCGGCCATGGCGTTCTTCAGAAAATAGAACACTCACACAATCACACAGGCACACAACACAGTCATAAAACCATCACCTCCAGCTGCCACACTGGTCATGGTTGTATGACTGTGTTGTGTGCCTGTGTGATTGCGTGAGTGTTCTATTTTCTGAAGAAGGCCATGGCCGATAGCTGAATGTGTTGTATGTGTGTGTCTTTTGTATGTGCCTGTCGCAGCTTGTCCCCACGTCTTTGCGGTGAGTTGTAAACTGTCCTCGCTATATTATTAATTACAACCTGGACTTTACATTATTATAAACAGTAATCTTAAATATTTAAGCAATTAGCAAGAAAATTTATAATGTCTTTGGATCACATGGACCTGAACAGAATAGCAGTAATTGCAGGTCATTTCTTATTTTGTTAATGCTGCTACAAATGAGGGAAAGTAACAATGAAACCATCACTGCTTAGTCTGTGGACTGGCCCCAGGGGACAGTGTATCAGACTGTCTACACATAATGCAGCTTCCTTAACAAAATACTGCTAGTCCTCTTATATTCAACTGAATACCAACAGTATTGCACATAACTTGAACAAAAATAGTCATTTCACTTTTAAAAAAGGGTTGCGCAAATAAAAGTGGACTGGGTAACAGAGTTCCAAGGTACAAAGAAACACAAGAGACGGGAAAAAATACAGTTCTAACCTGACTGTAGAAGAAATTCAAAGGGACCACCATTCTCTTTTGCTACTTTTGTGTCCTGGTCAGCAAATTGCTGGAGGTGGGTGGAAGCTGGATTGATAGAATTGCAGCCATTTCATTCCAATTGTTCTGCTTCAGTTCTTAAAGACTACATGGGCAGTTAGTTACAGTACACCTTACAGTTGAGGGCTTCCACACAAAGTAAATGCACAGTGACTTGGCTGGCCAATTAGAGTCATGTCCGGATTGACCTCTGCTAACAACTCTGTCAGGCATGAAAATTGTGTAAATGTGCTGGCTGTATGGCCAGTTGATTCATCCTGTTGGAAGTAATTGGTTAATGCTGCTACAAATGATCCAAGCCACTTTTATTTGCCCCATTCTGTACAATATTTGAACATGCTCACAATTTTGGAAGAAGAACTATTTTCCCATTGCTCGTACTGCTAGCCGAGTATTAAGAGAAAATGGCTGATTTTAAAATTTTAATATACCTGAAAACAAACAAAAAATTATATTTACACTGCACAAAAAAACAATAATTAATTAGAAATGTGCATGACACACTTGATATTAAAAATGCTTTCCTTATTTTGTTCTACACTTACATTTTAACTTTACGCTTAACTTGCAGAATGCTCTTTTGAAAGGACCTTGGGATGTTTTGGCTCAAAACAGTAGCTAGGTCATCTCTCACATCTTCTGATATCTGGCATGTCAGTCTTTTTATCAGTCTCTTTATTTTTCCCAAAACTAATTTAAGGCCCTCTTTACTTGGCAACATAATATAAAATGCCACATACATGACCCATAAAATTATCTGTAAATTCAGTGATACTGAAACAGAATATATTTTGTATTATTCACAACAAATGATGTATCATCTCACAAGGAATAAGTGGTGTAAATGGTATCTATATACTTATAAGATGCATTTGTTGTCTGTCTGTTCTCTTATAACTCAAGATCCAGACAACCAAATAATGTGAAATTTGGGACATGTACACAAAATTACATGGGGATGGTTCTTAAACAGGTTTCGTTCCATTTTTTTGGAAAACAAACCAGAAAATTTGAGAAAAAGTTTGCACAATTGACCTTCAAAACAAGAGGAAGGGCACTGTCTACATAAATTTTTGTTCAGTGCATGGTAGAGGGTACTTATGGATTTCGCCAAAGTCCACAGTTTTTCTCTGATCTTGATAAAATTTTGTTCACTTGACCTTAAATGTACCCTTTCATTACATGCAAATAAATGGTTTTGTACGCTTCTACAGAAAACCTTATTTTAAACCTGGGCAAAGCTGGGTACTTGCAGCTAGTCTGCTATATAATTAGTGGTTACAGTATTTCAGAGTTAAGGGGAGTTGAAACTCCCTATCCGGACAACGATGATTTATTCATTTGGCTTCCCTGTATTTCAGGAACCATTGAAGCCATTGACATGAAACTTTTACAGGACATTAAACTGTATGTTCTGAGTCTACTAAACTACAATAATTGCCCCTGCTTTTGGAAATACAATTTTTTAATTACACAATCAAAATTTTTATTGTACCTAACATGTTCTTCTTATACTTCAGTAGACTCAGGATATGTATGTTATTATTCCCTAATAATTTAAATACTCTACTTGAAGCGGTTTCTGAGATTTAGACAAAAATGCATCATAAAATGTAAATTTTGAGTAATGGCTTCTAAAGTTTCAAAAGACTGCAACTCACTTAATATAAGCTTATTTTAAAATTTTTAGGTACTCAGAAGCACCTTGTACCATACTGTAATAAGCTTCCTGATCTTTTTCCAAGTTTTTTCTTCCTTTCCTTCTTTCTGGACTCCTTAGAAGCCAACTGTGCTCATACACTGCTTTATCCATACGAATCTTGACCATCCATTCAAGTTCTCTGATACAGTTTGCTCCAGGATTAATTCCCAAATGCTGTACCACTTTTACCCTTACCAATGTTGCCATTATTAAAAGCAATAACAGCATCACTAACCCCCACTTTGGTGTATTAACTCCAACAAAAATTTTTTTTGGTAAACGAGTCCATATAACATTATTAAACGACTCATTGGGATTTTGAGTCTGACCATTCAGACACTTCTTCAGTAATTCAGTATTTGCCAGGTCTCTGTAGATAGGTTTTATGATATCCATTTTAAGCTATACTCAAACAGGAAAAAACGCATGACAATCCAAAGTATTGTCGTCTTATTGCATTACTGAGTGCCATCTAAAAGCTTCTTGAAAGGCTATTATATAACAGAATCAGCCCAGTGATTTTTGAGAAACTACCAGTGGAGCAAACTGGCTTCCGTCCATCACTAAGTTGTGCTGATTAGTTTGTCTCTAACCACCTTTATAGAAGCAGGATACCAGATGAAGATAAAAACATCTCCTACCTTTATAAAGTGCAGCATGTGATACAGTGTGGAGACATGGTCTGATTTATAAATCCCTACAGTTGATACCATGTCAGAAAACAGCATGGGTTATCGACAATATGCTTGTTGTTGTTATGGTCTTCAGTCCGGAGACTGGTTTGAAGCAGCTCTCCACCTTACTCTATCCTGAGCAAGCCTCTTCATCTTCTCATAGGAACAACAACCCATATCCATTTGAATCTGCTTACTATATTCATTTCTTGGTCTCCCTCTGTGATTTTTACCCCACACACTTCCCTCCAACGCTAAATTCACAATTCCTCGATGTCTAAGAATGTGTCCTACCAAGCGATCCCTTCTTTCAGTCAAGGTATGCCAAAAATTCCTTTTCTCACCAAGTCTGTTCAGTACATCTTCATTAGTTATGCAATCTACCCACCTAATCTTCAGCATTCTTCTGTAGCACCACATTGCAAAAACCTCTATTCTCTTCCTGTCCACACTGTTTATTGTCCATGTTTCACTCCCGTACAAGGCAACACTCTACACACATGCCTTCAGAAAAGACTTCCTTACACTTAAACTAACATTCAATGTTAGCAAATTTCTCTTTTTCAAAAAATGCTTTTCTTCCCATTGCCATTTTGCATTTTATATCCTCTGTACTGCGACCGTCATATTTATTTTACTACCCAAATAACAAAACTCATCTATCACTTTCATTGTTTTGTTACCTAATCTAATTCCTTCAGCATCGCCTGATTTTCTAAGACTGCATTCCATTATCTTTGTTTTGCTTTTGTTAATGTTCATTTTATACACTCTCTTCAACACACTGTCCATTCAATTCAACTGATCTTCCAGGTCCTTTGCTGTCTCTGACAGAATTACTATGTCATCGGCAAAACACAATGTTTTTATTTCTTCACCCTGAACTTTAATCCCTATTCCAAATTTTTCCTTGCTTTCCTTCACGGCCTGTTCTATGTACAAATTGAATAACATTGAAGAAAGGCTAAAACCCTGTCTTATTCCCTTCCCAACTGATGCTTCCCTTTCATGCCTTTCAAGAGTAATAACTGTGGTCTGGCTTTTGTACAAGGTTGTAAATAACTATCCTTTCCCTGTATTTTACCCCTGCTGACTTCAGAATGTGAAAGAGTGTATTCCAGTCAACATTGTCAAAAGCTTTCTCCAAATCTACAAAAGCTAAAAATGCAGGTTTACCTTTCCTTAATCTATCTTCTAAGATAAGTTGTAAAGTAAGTATTGCCTCCTGGGTTCCTACGTTCCTCCTGAATCCAAACTGATCTTCCCTGAGGTCAGCTTCTACCAGCTTTTCCATTCTCCTATAGATAATTTGTGTTAAAATTTTGCAACCATGACTTATCAAACAGATGGTACCATAATTTTCTCACCTGCCTGTGTCTGATTTCTTTGGAATGGGAATTATTACATTTTTCTTAAAGTCTGAGGGTATTTCACCTGTCTCAAACATATTACACACCAGTTCAAATAGTCTTGTCATGGCTGGCTCTCCCAGAGACTTTAGTAGCTCTGATGGAATGTCATCTACTCCCGGGTCCTTGTTCCGACTTAAGTCTTTCAGGGGTCTGTCAAATTCATCTTCAGTATAGTATCTCGTATTTCATCTTCATCTACTTCCTCTTCCCTTCCTACATCATTGTCTCTAAGTTCATTTCCTTTGTAGAGCTCCTCTTGTACTCTTTCCACCTTTCCCTTCTTTGCTGAGAACTGGTTTTCCATCTGAGTTCTTGATATTTGTCAAGCCGTTATTCTTGTCTCCAAATGTCTCTTTTACTTTCCTGTAGGCTGTATCTATTTTTCCCCTATTTATACATTCTTCTACATCCTTACATTTGCCTTCTAGCCACTCCTGCTTAGCTATTTTACACTTCCTGTCAATCTCATTTCTTAGTCACCTGTACTCCATTTTGCCTGTTTCATTTACATCGTTTTTATATTTTCTCCTTTCATCAATTAACTTTAGTATTTCCCGTGATATCTTAGGATTTTTCTTAGGTCTTGCCTTTCTACCTATTTTGTCCTCTGCTGCCTTAACTATTTCATCTCTAAATGCTACCCATTCCTCGTCTACTGTTTTATTTCCCCCCCGTTTCTGTCAATTGTTGCCTAAAGCTCCCTCTGAAATTCTTAAGAAGTTCAGGTTTCCTCAATTTATCCAACTCCCATCTCCTTATTTTCCTACCTTTATGCAGTTTTTTCAGTTTCAGCCTACAGTTCATGACCAATAAGTTATGGTCAGAGTCTATATCTGCCCCTGGGTATGTCTTACAGTTTAAAACCTCATTCCGGAATCTAAGTTTTACCATTATAAAATCTATCTTATACCTTCCGGTGTCTCCTGGTCTCTTCCACGTATACAACATTCTTTTGTGATTCTTAAAACCGGGTGTTTGTTATGATTAAATCATATTCCGTGCAAAATTCTACCAGGCAACTTCCTCTTTCATTCTCTCTGCCCAGTCCATATTCACCTATTTTTACTTCTCTTCTTTTTCCCACTACCGAATTCCAGTCTCCCTTAATTGTCTGAATAATTTCCTTTAACTCATACATTTCTTCAATCTCCTCATCATCGGCAGAGGTAGTTGGCATATAAACCTGTACTACTGTTGTCGGTGTTGGCTTTGTATCTATCTTGACAATGATATTGCGATCACTGTGCTCCTCAAAGTAGTTTACCCACATTCCTATTTTCTTTTTCATTATCAGTCCTACTCCTGTGATACCCCCAACTGATTTTGTATTTATAATACTGTATTCACGTGAAAAGAAATCATGTTCATCCTGCCACCAAACTTCACTAATCCCCACTATATACAACTTCAATTTATCCATTCCTCTTTTTAAATTTTCTAATTTTCCTACCCGATTAAGGGATCTAACATTCCACGATCCGACCTGTTTGTCTTTGCTGTTGACAACATCCTCCTGAGTAGTCCCCACCCGGAGATCCGAATGGGGAACTATTTTATTTCCGGAATATTTTACCTGAGAGGATGCCATCATCATATTTTCATACAGTAGAGCTGCATGTCATCAGGAAAAGTAAGGACTGTAGTTTCCCTTTGCTTTCAGCCATTCCCAATAACTGTGTGGCAAAGCCACATTAGCTGATGTTACAAGACCAACTCAGTCAATCATCCAGACTGTTGCCCCTGTAACTATTGAAAAGGCTGCTGCCCCTCTTCAGGAACCACACGTTTGTCTGGTCTCTCCACAGATACCCATCCACTGTGGTTGCACCTATGGTACGGCTATCTGTATCATTGAGGCACACAAGCCACCCCACCTCGACAATGTCTGTGGTTCATGGGGGTGGACAATTTGCTTAACTGCAGAAATTTTTCTGTTGTAGTAGGAAAAGATATCAGCGCCCCCCAAAACACTGAATAATCACTTAATACAAGGTTCTGTGCTTGCTCCCCACATGCAGAAACACAATCTAGAAAGTTTGGATACGCAGATGACTGGGCCACTGCTACTCAGCACAGTGTGTTTGAAAGTACGGAAAAAGTCCTCAGTTCAGACTAGGCAAATATTGTCGCCAATAGAGATTATGGCCCAACCCAAAAAAACAGAAGTGTCAGGTTTCCACCACTGCAATAGACTTGCCGACAGAACCCTAAATGTTGATTTCGAGGGAAAAAGACTTCGCCATAACACACATCCCAAGCACCTATGCGTCACTTTGGACGTACACTCTCGTATAAAGAACACTTCACAGAGTTAGCCATGAAGTTGAGGAGCAGGAACAACATATTGCACAAATTATGTGGTAGTACTTGGCTACTTGGGGATCTTTTGTGCATATGCTGCGAACTTCAGCTTTGGACTTGTCTACTCGGCTGCAGAATATTGTGCACCAGTGTTGTTGAACAGCATGCGCGTTTATGTGCATGCGCGCGCTTGCACGCACACACGCACACACACACACACACACACACACACACACGCACACACACACACACACACACACAGCTGCATGAGACCATGCACATTATCAGTGGGACAATCCGATCTACTCTCACTTACTGGCTGTCGGTATTGAGTCACATCCCACCGCCAGATGCCAGAAGGAAGTGTGCTCTCATGTGTGAATATGAAAAGATCCTGGGTAATTCTCAGCTACCACTGCTAAAAGATGTAGCCCACGCCAAACGGAGAAGGCTGAGATCGAGACATCCTCCCATTTTTACAGCCAAGGACCTTTCGGAAAACAAGTTTGACGTCCTCCAGTCATGGACTGAACAATGGCAACGAAACTGCCCTTCACAGTGCCGAAGCCTGCGGCGAGAGAAGCCACCAGGGTTCCATCAGTCCTGTGCACAGGAAACGGGAGATGTGCAGACATGCTCCACAAATGAGGAAAAATCCCCTCCCCAGAATGCGACTGTGGTGCGGAGAGGCAAACTGTGCAACAAAATTAGCGATTTTAATAGATCTTGAAGTAATGCAAGTAAAAATTTTAACATTTTCAACCAGTGTAGATTATATTTAATAAAATACAATATTTCCCATGTGAATTTACAAGTTTATTTAGAATATTGCAAATTTTATAATGAGACAAAAATCAAAAAATGTTTAAAATGCCCTTTTTGTATTTCTTATTACAGATTTTTATCACTGCAGTATGTATTTAATTTGTAGTAGGTAGTTTTGTATTAGAAGACTAATAATTCTTTGCAACCCAATGTCCAGAGTCAGATATTGGAAATAGTTATAAGTTGGTAAGGTTTAACTTTTTGCCACACTATCAAGCTTGATAGTCTAATGATGGTTACTGCAATGGACTGCTATTTGGTTGTGAGGTTGACCACTGGTTACTGCAATGGACTCACATTTGGTAAACTGTGCTGGTGTGGTGTGGTGTGTGTGTGTGTGTGTGTGTGTACATTGAAAGGGGAGGAGTGTTTGTCAAGGAATGGGGAAGGGACAGGGATAGTTGTGCACAGAGTGTATCGAATAAATTGTGGGATGGGGTGGTGTGAAAAGAATCTGCAGTGTGGAGAGAGAGAGTTGGATTGGGGGTGAGGTGGTGAGAGACTGGTGAGAGCAGAGAGTAGAGGTGAAGGAATAAAGGGCACAGTAGGTGCTGGCATACCACATAGGATAATGATAATGGTATTTAGAGGACACAGCATTTGGTTGGACAAAGTGTGGAAGTGACAAGGCAATGGAGTGGAAATGATGATGAAGCAAGGGACAAAAAGTCAGGATAGGAAAGAAAACTGGTCATACCCTTTCAAAGTATATTTAAAAATTTTTATTTATTTATATTTAAATCCTGCTGACTATTTAACATTTTACACAATGATGAAGAGCAGTTTTCTGTAAGGGGAGTGAAATAAAAATTACAAATAACTTATGTAGTGACACTGTTACAAATTCTACAGTGGAAATTAAATGACAGTGGACATAACTGATTAAAATGCAAATAGATTATGGCTTCAATCAAAGAAGAAGAAAACCAAAAGCACTATACATATCCATTATCACTATTTTTTATTTATTTCTGAAATAACATAATGTTAAAGCTGGCCAGGAGAAAAGAAAGAGAGTCACTAAAAGGAACTGGAAGGACAAGGGTACAGATCTGCGAGAAAGATATATTCAATAGGGGGGAATAAAGGAATCAAGAATTAAGAGTACTGGAATGAGAGATATGACTCAAAATCAATTGTCTTTTGTCAAAGTGGCACACTGTGGGGATGGAGAAGGAGATGCAGGCCAGTGGCACGGTGTTGGGGGCTGGGAGGGCTAATGGCACAGGTAGTGGCATGATGGTGGGTAGGGGGAGAGGGGGCAGGTGAGGGCTGTAATAGGATGGGTGGAATGGTATAGAAGGGGGGAATTAAAGATGGTGGTATAAGTAAAGAAGATGGGAGAGTAAAGAGGGTGGAGGTAATGAGTGGGAGGATGGGGAGGGGACAATAGCAGAGGGGTTAAATGTGAGTAAATAATGTGCAGGTGAAGAGTATGTGGGAGGGGGCAAAAAGTGCACGGGAGAGGTCAAGATGGAGGGGACAGATTTAGCAGTGTCGGTGTTAACCACATGTTCTATTTGTTGTGATTCTGAACAATTCAAGCTCATAATATTAACAATGGAAAATCTGATTGTAATGTCAGAGTAATGGAGGATAGATAACAGTTCAGTGTAAAGAGGCTATCTGAACTGCTGACAGACAAGTCTGAGTAATTGTGTGAATATATGTGTTTCTTTTTCTGATGAAGGCAATGGCCGAAAATTTAAGTTGTGTGAAAGTGATTGTTTATTTATCTTTCCTGTCAGCAGCTCAGCGAGCTTCTTCATGGTGAGCTGTTATCTAACCTCCATTATCAACATTTCAAGCTTATAATATGATGTTGTGAAATTAAATAAATGCCAACATATGTCTTTTAGTTGATACAAGAACAAGTTAGTGTATTATCAATACACAAGAACAATGACATTAGCTGCTAGTGAGCACTGAATTACATAAATAGGAAATTTGAAAATTAGTGCCAGATCGAGATTCAAATCCAGGTTTCCTGCTCCTAGGTATGTACGCTGATCAGTATGCCATCCGGACAAGCGATCACCATAAATGCACAGGGTATGCAGTAGTGATGTAGTGCCCCTCCAATTTTCCTCATTAATCACTGCTGTAAGAATCTGAACATACCATGAATTTGCATTGAAGGAATCATTAGCGTGTTATCACCTAAACCCTTTCATTCCCAGTGTTGTTCCTCGACAACAACATATTGAAAGCTGATTTATATTGTATTTTGTGTATCAGTCCTTAAAGCCATATTGTCGTTGATGAACAACATGCTTCTAGTACGCCATTTTGCCGCTTGGTATGGCATGTAGCCACTTATGAGGCATTAATCTATCTGTCCTGGAGGTTGAGTTACTTTGCCGACTGTATGTGGCTGTGAGTGTGAACGTGAATGTGTTTTATGTTATTTTATTTCAGCAGTGAATTGTCTTGTCTTTGGTGTTGTGGCGAAAATTATTGATCTGACAGTGTTAGCAAATCAACAAAATAACGTCCCAAGTAATAAAATACCTTGATAAAAACATCTGTGTTGTGGGGAAAAAAATAGTTGATCAATAATTAAAAAACATATTTTTATGTTTAGTGCACTGTATTAATACAGAAGAAACTGAAATTTAATTTTTCCAAAGCTGAATTCATAATGTGGGAATGAAAGGGTTAATTATATAGGTGGTGTCTGTTCTTTCTGCCATGACCAATTTATCAGCAAAAATATGCTCAGGAGGAGTTACCATAACAATAAATAATAATCTAAGTATTGAAGTGTCAGATGCCTGTACTCTCAATGTTCTGTGGAAACTGTAAAGAGAAATGTGGCTGCTGTAGTTAGAAATGGTAGCCATTAGTGAGCGAAATGAAAAGAAAAAGACATTTCTAGATGAATAAGTAAAAAGGTGAAAATAGCAGCATAAGCGAATGGTTTAACACTGTCAGCATTGTGAGTGCATTACTATGAGCAATACAGTGACTGAGTTATTTGTAGAAGTCTTTAAAGAATGCAAAGACCAACCATTATAGACTAGATTATCATGCCACATAATAAGCTAACAATGAGAAAATAATATTGTGGCAGAAATATATTAACTGATAGAATCTGTGAAGGTGGATAAACACGTCATGGTCCTCTCATTGATTTGATGTGGGAGAGGGTAATGCTGTAGCGTAATGCGCACCGCAGAATCCTAATTGAGCGTGCCGACTACGTACTTGCAGTGTCTGTCACCAGAGGTGCGCAAGACTAGACAAGCAGCGCGCCCTCTATGAATGAATGCGGACGTAATGCGGAGTCGTGTAGGCAGTTGTGTAGTGAATACCAAAGTGTTATGTTGTTATGTTCAGTTCTATACTTCACAACTGATGCGGGTCCTTTATGTTAGACTTCATATTATAAAGTTCTGAGATAACAACACTCATTGGCGATGAGTGTGTTCGATTCCACGCGTTCTGTTTTCGCTTAGGTTCAAGAGAGGCCTTTGAAATGACGGAAGCTACAATTGATGAAGTGATACGCCGTCTCGTTGATCAACAGATGGCTCTTAGTGCACCATTGCAAAACCAGACTCAGGTCTTCACAACAGCTTTGGAGAATCTTACCCAGGTATTTCAGTCTTCAGCTTCGGCACGGTTCGCGCACGCGCGTCACACAGTACCGGCTGCGTCTACCCCTGTCTCATAAGTGCTGCCTTTTCCTGCATTTGACAAGGCTGCGGAAGAGTGGGAGTATTACGAAAAGTGCCTGCGGCAACATTTCCAGGCTTTTGATGTCCGGGATGCCTGGCTACACTACAACCTTTTTCTTTCATGGATTTCTCTTAAGATTTATCATCTGCTGTGCCAACTGGCCCCCCTGCAAGACCCCACATCTCTTACTTTCGATCAGATGAGTCAATTACTGTCTTCTTAGTAATGCAAGCGTACTCGTGTTATAGCTGCTTGAGTGGAGTTTTATAGATGTCGTAAACAATCACATCCATCATATTGGGCGTGGGCGGCTAAAGTACATGGTCTTAGTTGCCATTGCATTTTCTTTTGGAGATGCACAAAGGGTCTTATGCAGATCAGGGATGTGATTAAGCATATGGCGCCCAACAGGCCATACAACACGAAAACCCTTCGTTGTCAGAGTTCTTAAAAATTGCCCAAGTTTTCGAAGTGTTGAGGATGGCGGGTAATCAAATCGAGGCTTGGTGTGACGTATTAGCTGTTCAGCCTTCCCCCTCTCACCACCTGCAGGAAGACGAGCCCCCTGAGGACATTGCTGCAGTTGCCCAATGCTCTCTATGATCAAGTGGTAGGAGTCCTACATAACAGCAGAAGCCATGGGCGCGTGGCCCGCAAGAACGAACGGCTCAGGGCCACTCTAGTGCACCTTAACCTCCTGCCCTTCTTTTTTCGTCAATCACAATTGGGCCGCTTGCCCTCAGCGCTGTGCCATGTGCCATCGGTGCAGCAAAAAAGGTCATATTTCGTCTGTGTGCTGGGTCAGGATATGGATGTAGATACGGAAGTCAACTGTGTGGCGGCACTGTCCGTGGGTCCTTCTAAACATTTCCTGGACCTAAAAGTTTGCAACAAGGTCCTCTGTATGCAGGTTGATATGGGTGCAGCTGTTACTCTGATAAACTCACAAACATATGTAGAGTTGGGCTCCCCTCCCCTACAACCAGTCACTTGCATGTTGCTCAGTTATAACAAACAACGGATTCCAGTGCTTGGCCAATTTATCACTCAGGCGGCGTACTGCACTCATTCACCTCTTAACCTTTCTGGTAGTTGACAATGCAACCACAGAGAATCTTTTTTGGTATGGTCGCATTTCAGTTGTTCGGGTTTTCTATTTCGGACGATGTCAACCTAGTTTCGAATGAGGTACCCTCCCACAACTGGACGAGCTCTGCTCAGAGTTTTCTTCTCTGTTTACACCAGGTTTGGGTTGTGCTATGTCTTTTCAGGCACACATCTATGGGACCTTCCGTGCGCCTGTATTTTTTTCGGGCACGTCAGATACTGGTGGCCCTCCGTGATTGTGTCAAAGCGGAGTTAGATCACCTCACATCCCTGGGGGTCATTCATCCTATTTCCTCAAGTGAACAGTGTTCTCCTTTGGTCATCGTCATAAAGCCAACAGGCAAGTTGCGGCTCTGTGGCAATTTTAAGACCACATCAATGCACACAGTCAGTCATTGACACTTATCCATTGCTTCAACAGGAGGAATTGCTCACAAAGTTGTCAGGAAGATAATTTTTTTTTTTTTTTTTTTTTTTTTTTTTTTTTTTTGTTGAAGGTGGACTTGGCAGAGGCCTATCTTCAACTTTTCTTGGATTAGGAGTTGCAGTGTCTGTTGGTGGTTAGTACACCATTTGGCCTATACCAGTACTTACGCCTACCATTTGGGGTTGCCAGCACCCCAGCCGTATTCCAACGTGTTCCTGGAACAGCTCACAGCACCAATTCCGGGCTGTATAAATTATCTGGATGACATTGTGGTGTTCAGCATGTCTGCGAAGACCACTTGCGGAACCTACAGTCCCTTTTTTCGGTGCTCCAGGCCACTGGACTCAAATGCAATCTAGACAAGTGCAGCTTCTTCCAACCCACTATTGTCTACCTAGGTTTTGAAGTTTCACGTGAGGGTGTCACCCCTTTACGCCAGCGTGTCACGGCCATTTCAGCCTTACCTCGGCCTACTTCGGTGCAGGAGTTACAGGTTTTCCTCAGCAAGACTGCATATTACCACAAACTTCTTCCCAATGCGGCATCCACAGCACAACCATTACATGCCATTTTGTACAAATGTGTGCATTTCCAGTAGTTGCAGGGATGTGAAAATGAGTTTTCTCTTTTTAAACATAAGTTACAGTCTGCCCCCTGGTTAGACCCCTTTCAACCTGGGCAACAATCAGTTTTGGCCACAGATGCGTCCCAACATGGGGTGGGAGCAGTATTGGTCCATAGGTATGAAGATGGAACATAGAGGCCCATTGCTTATGTGTCGTAAGCATTTAACTTGGCACAACTCAAATATTCGCAGATAGGAAAAGAGGCCCTTGCCCTCATCTACGCATTGCACAAATTCTACATCTTTCTGTATGGCACAAAATTCCATTTGGTCACGGATCACAAACTCTTGATTTCCATTTTCAACCCTTCCAGATCCGTGACGGATAAAGCAGCACACTGCCTTCAGCGATTAGCCCTGTTTTTGTCGCAGTTCAATTATGAAATCCCCTTTCACCCCACGGCCAAACATGCTAATGCTGACGCGCTGTCTCATCTTCCAGTGGGTCCTGACCCTGTTTTTGATAGTGAAGAATGGCTCCGTTTTAAACTGAATGCGGTGAAACAACAGGTAGTGGATGGTTTTCCTCTTACCACATCATATATTGCAGTCATGGTCACAGCCGATCCCGTGTTAAGACAGGTGTACTCTTTTGTACAACACGACTGGCCGGAGAGACCTCCGGGCCGTGTTTCAGACCCACTTCACATTTACTTTTCCTTTCAGTATGTTTTTGGTCAGAGATGGAGTCCTCTTACTGTCCATGGCAGGCGCACCACCTCAGGTGGTTATTTCCTCCTCTCTACATCACGTCCCTTTCACCGTGGCCAGATCTGGAACAGGCTTGTGAACGGGTTCCTGTAGACTTTGCGGGTCTTTTCTTGAATTCGTCCTGGCTATTGGTGGTTGACACTTTTCAAAGTTTCCATATGTGGTATGTTGCACTTCTATGTCAACAGCAGTAACGGTTTCAGCATTATCTAAGATCTTTGCTCTTGAAGGCCTGCCTATCACTTTAGTTACTCATAACGGCCCACAGTTTTCTTCTCAAGAATTTGCTGAATTCTGTGCCCGGTGAGGTATCCATCACTTATTGGCATCCCCTTTTCACTCCCAATCTAACGGGGAGGTCAAACATCTTGTCAGATCGTTTAAGATCCAAATGAAGTAGTACAAAGTTCGATCTTCACCCGACATGGCGTTAGAGAGATTCCTGGCTTCCTACCATTTTACACCTATCGGTGATAAGAATTCTTACATGGCTGACAGCCTCGGACACTGCTTCACCTGCTGCGTTCCCTGCCGGGCCACCTCCGTGCAGCGCCACCGGCCCGTTTCCGTCTGGGCACTGCGGTGTGGGCCCGAGGGTTTGGCCACCGCACCAAATGGATCCCAGCAGTTGTCACGCGCTGTTCTGGTCGCCGTCTCTGTGAGGTCTGCATGGAGGACGGCCTCACATTTCGACATGTGGATCAACTGCAACCTAGGGTGGCAGGTCGGGAGTGGGAGGATGTCCTGACACATCCAAGGGTTCGTCTGTCACCTGATGAGGCTGAGCACCGAACCCATCCTCCTCCTGGCTGACACTCCATGGCGTCCAGGGAGTGGGGTCCAGCAATACCTACGACTTGTCTGGCGTCAGCCCCTCCCATGGTATCAGCTCCGCATCCATCGCCGCCATCACCACCTCAGCCTACATTGCTGCTGGCTACGGCACTGGGCGAGAGTGATGACTGCGTCATGGACTACGACCCACCTTCTTTGATCATACGTCACTGGCCACCAACGGGCAGGGCTCGCTGTGTTGCATGGCGCTTTCAGTCTGCACACCCGTACTCCTTGGTGCCGGCTCGGCGCTTTGGCCATGAGGACGAAATGGATGTGTCATGTGTAAGAGTGTAGTTTTTCTCTGCAGAAGAGGGAGATGTGCTGTAGTGTAGTGCACACCGTGGAATTCTAATCAAGTGCACCAACTATGTACTTGCAGTGTCTGCCACTAGAGACGCGCAAGACTAGACAAGCAGGGTGCCCTCTATGAACGAATACGGATGTAGCACAGAGTCGCGCAGGCAGTCGTGTAGTGAATGCCAAAGTGTTATGTTCAGTTCTACACTTCACAGTCGATGCGGGCCCTTATTGTTAGACTTCATATTGTAAAGTTCTGAGGTTACAACAGGTAATATATTGTAAGCTTATTGCAGAAAGTAGGTATGTAGAACAAAATGAGAGGGCAAGAGGCCTTTAGAGTTCTATAATTTTCACATTTGTCGGCACTTTCTTTCTTAGGAATTGTAATTACTATATTCTTGAAGTCACAGGCTATTTCTCCTGTCTCATACATCTTGCAGTTCAGATGGAATATCATCTACACCAGGGACCTTGTTTCTACTCAGATCTTTTAGTGATCTGTCAAATTCTCCTTGCAGTATCGAAACTTCCATCTCACCTTCCTCTAGTTCATCTTCCATTTCTAGAATACTGCCTTCCAGTTTATTTTCTTTGTATAGGCCCTTCAGATATAACTTCCACCTTCCAGCTTTCCCTTCTTTGTGTAGTACTAGTTTCCAACCTGAGTTATTGATATTCATACTGCTGCTTTTCTTGTCCACAAATGTCTCTTTTATTTTCCTGTAGGTGGTATCTATCTTTCCCCTAGTTATACATTCTTCTACGATCTTGCATTTGTTTTCTAGCCACTCCTGCTTAACCAGTCTGCCCTTCCTATCAACCTTGTTTTACAGGCATCTATACTCACTTTTGCCTGCTTTGCTTGTTACATTTTTATATTTTCTCCTATTATCAATTAGGTTCAGTATCTCTTGTGTTATTCAGGTATTTCTATTACACCTTGTCCTTCTGCCTATATGATCTTCTGTGACCTTCACTACTCTATCTCTCAGAGCTACCTATTCTTCTTCTACTGTATTACTTTCCCCTATTTTAGGCAATTCTTGCCTAATGCTCTCTCTAAAACTCTCAACCACCTCTGGTTCCTTTGTCCAGATTTCATCTCCTTAATTTTCTATCTTTTTGCAGTCTTCTAAGTTTTAATCTACAGTTCATAACTAATAAGTTATAGTCAGAGTCTATAGTGTCCCTGGATGTGTGTTACAGTTTAAAACCTAGTTTCTAAATCTGTGCCTTGCTATTATAAATTCAATCTGGTACCTTCCAATATCTTCAGGTCTGTTCCACATATACAACCTTCTTTTTGCGATGATTAAACAAAGTGTTTGTGATCATTAAATTGTACTCTGCACAAAATTCTACCACGCAATCTCCTCTTTCATTTCTTTTTCCCAGTCACCTACTACATTTTCTTTTCTTCCCTTTCCTAAAGTTAAAGTTAAAATACCATGAAAAGAATTTGACAGAAGTGTGAAAGACCAGAAACAAGGCACCAAGAATATTCAACCTTCCTTCAAAATTGCTGATATTTTTGAGAAAAATTATTCTATCTGGTATGCAAGAATAATGAGACAGCAAAAACACAGACTTCAAGAAGAATGTAACAATCCACATTCCAAAGAAAGTAGATGCATACAAGTATGATTATTACACAATCATCATTTTATTAAATCAAGGTTGTAAAATACTGACATGAAGTATTTAGGCACACAGAAGAATGGAAAAACTGCTAGAAGATGACCTTGGAAAAACATGTTTGGTTTCCTGAGAAATGTAGGTAGAGGTGAAGAAATACTGATCCTACAACTTATCTTACAAGTCAGATATCATAAGGGCAAATATACATTTACAGCATTTGTGGATTTAGAAATAAGCTTTTAAAGATGTTGACTGCAAACACTCTTTGAAATTCATAAGTTAGCAGGGGTAAAATATTGGAAGCGAAAGGTTTTTATAACTTCAACAGAAACCATATGCCTGTTGTAAGATTTGAAGGATGTGGCAGTTGGGAAAGTAGTAAGACAGGGTTTTTCCTAATCTTATTCAATATGTATCTTGAGCAAAGTGTGACAGAAAGCAAGAAGGCATTTGAAAACGAAATTAAAGCTCTGAACAAAGAAATATAACAATGACATTTCAGAGACAGCAAAGGAAATTCGTTATAAGGCGAACAGCAGAACAATAAAACTAGGTTAGTTAAATCAAGTGATACCAAAAGAATTAGATTATTAAAAGAGACAGTGAAAGTAGTAGATGTGTTTTGCTACTTGGATAGCCGATTAACTGGTGATGGCAGAAATAGAGAGGCTGGCTATAGATGCAGACTTGTCATAGCATGAAAAGCAGTTTTGAAGAAGAGGAATGTGGTAGTATATAATATAAAATTTAGTGTGAGGCAGTAGCCTTGCACAGACATGACATGTGGACAATGAAACGTTAAGACAAGATGAGAAATGAAGGTTTTGAAATGCGGTGCTGCAAGAGAATGCCGACAATTGGGTGGACAAATGAAATAATGAGGAGGTATTGAATCAAACTTGGGGGGAAACATCATGGCACAACTTAAGCAAAGGAAAGAATTCATTGATAGACTACAACTTCAGGCAGATATAAGTAACATTTTCATACAAAATTTTTAGGGATGAATAAAGTTAAGCAGGTTCAAATTAATGTAGATTTCAGTAGTTATTCAGAGATGAAACTAAGCACGCCCAACTTACAGTTATGTGAAGACTTGCATTAAAATAGTCTTTAGATTAGATTAATACTTGTTCCATAGATCATGAATATGAAACTTTGTAATGATGTGGAACGTGTCAGTTAAATGAAATGTGTGTATACATAATATTACATGACACCCAATATTTGAATTTTTCCCCCCTAAAGTACTAACTTTTATCTAGAAATTCATCTAATGTGTAGAAGGAATTGCCATTCAGAAATTCTCTTAATTTATTTTTAAATGCTAGTTGGCTATCTATCAGAATTTTGATACTACTTGGTTAGTGACCAAAGACTGTTGTGGCAGAATAATTAACCCCTTTCTGTGACAGAGCTAAATGTAACCTTGAATAGTGTAGGTCACCCTTTCTCCTAGTGTTGTAGCTATGCACACTGCTGTTACATTTGAATTCAGTTGGATTGTTAATAACAAATTTCATAAGTGAATATATATATTGTGAAGCTACTGTGAAGATTCGTAGATCCTTAAATAATTGTCTGCAGGATGATCTTGGGGGGGCTCCAGCAATTATTCTGATGACCCGCTTTTGGGCAATGAATACTTTCTTACTAAATGATGAATTACCCCAGAATATGATGCCATAAGAAAGCAGAGAATGGAAATAGGTATAGTATGCTAGTTTACTGAGTTGTACATCACCAAAGTTTGCAATCACCCTAATAGCATAAGTAGCTGAGCTCAAACGTTTCAGGAGATCTTCAATGTGTTTCTTCCAATTTAATCCCTCATCAATGCATAAACCTAAAAATTTTGAATATTCTACCTTAGCTATAGATTTTCTCTGAAATACTTCATTGATAATTTCATCAGTTAATTCCTGTGATTCGGGTGTGATAGCGATACTTGTATCATCAGCAAAGAGAACTAGCTTGGCATCTTTATGAATATAGGAAGGCAAATCATTAATATATATTAAGAACAGCAAAGATCCCAGTACTGAACCCTGTGGCACCCCATGCTTGATAGTTCCCCAGTTTGAGGACTCGGACGTTTTTTGTATATAATGTGGATTACTTATATCAACTTTCTGAACTCTTCCAGTTAGGTATGATTGAAACCATTTGTGCACTTTCCCACTCATACCACAATACTTAAGCTTATCTAGAAGAATTCCATAGTTAACACAATCATAGGCCTTTGATAGATCACAAAAAATCCCAACGGGTGATTTACAGTTACCCAGAGCATTTAATATAACATTAGTGAAAATATATATATTGCATTTTCTGATGAAAATCCTTTCTGGAAACCAAACTGACATTTTGTTAGAACTTTTATTTTTATTAATACGTGAAGCTACTTTGGAATACATTACTTTTTCAAAAATTTTCGATAGAGCAGTCACAAGTGAGATTGGGCGGTAGTTGTTAACATCAAACGTATCACCTTTTTTATGTTTGACAATAGCATATTTCAGTCTATCAGGGAAAATACACTGTTTCAGTGAGCTATTACAAATGTGGCTAAGAATCCTACATATTTCTTGGGAACAAGCTTTTAATACCCTGCTGGATATGCCATCACTGCCATGAGAGCTTTTACTCTTGAGAGAGTTTATTAATTTCCTAATTTCAGATTGAGAGGTGGGTGGGATTTCCATTGTATCAAACTGTGTAGGTATGCCCTGTTCCATTAACTGCCTAGCTTCTTCT
The DNA here is from genome assembly GCA_026315105.1 of Locusta migratoria. Lineage (NCBI taxonomy): Eukaryota > Metazoa > Arthropoda > Insecta > Orthoptera > Acrididae > Locusta > Locusta migratoria. The sequence goes on from CM048745.1 coordinate 395,083,378, forward strand.
AATGAACATTTGGATTCTATATTCTCCACAACATTTAAAAAATAATTATTAAAAGTGTTTTCAACTTCTGACTTTTTGTTTGTTATTTTTCATTCACTTTGATGGTAATGCTGTCTTCCTGTGTTCTTGGTTGCCCTGTCTCCCTTGTTATAATATTCCAGATTGTTTTAATTTTATTATTGGATGTACTAATCTCAGACATGATGCACATGCTTTTGGATTTTTTAATAACTTTCCTTAATACAGAACAGTAGTTTTTATAATAGTTGAATATTTTTGGGTCACTACTCTTTCTTGCTGTCAGATACAGTTCCCTTTTCCAGTTACAAGATATTTTTATATCTTTGGTGAGCCACGGTTTTTTGCTTGGTTTCTTACAATTAAATTTGACAAATTTCTTGGGGAAACAGTTATCAAATACCCTTATAAATATATCATGAAATAAGTTGTATTTTAAATTAGCATCAGGTTCCCTATCAATGTGCTGCTGTTCTTTACTACCTGAGTAGGAAAATCAATAACAGATGTCAAATTGCAAGAACCAAGTAAGACTTCCAGGTCATTCTTCTTATTACACTCTTGCAGTGAATCAACATTGAATTCCCCACAGATAATAATTTGCTTCCCCCTATCTGACAGATAGCGCAACAAGGCATCCAAGTATTCCAGGAATAAATGAAAGTTTCCTGAGGGGGGCCTGTACACTGTGACAATTATAAAAGAACCACCCTTCAGTTTAAGCTCACAGGCACATGCTTTTATATGTTGCTCTATACAAAATTTTTTTGTTTCTAAATTTTTTACACTGTGACAACTTTTGACATAAATGGCAACTCCTCCCCACACCACCTTCTCTCTACTTACATATGCTGCTAGATTATACCCACTAATATTTACTTTATTCATATCAGTGACAATGTGATGCTCAGACAGGCATAGTATACCTATTACATTGTCAGCTTCTATAGTTTCTAAACAAATCAGAGGCTCATCTTTCTTTAAACCCCCAATATTTTGATGAAAAATACAAACATTATTATTTAATTTACTATTGTTAGAATCTTGTGATATTTTAACAGATTTATTACCTGCCTGTCTGGGCTTCTCATTTGACACACAACTTATCCTAAAAAAGAGGTACTCCCAAGAGTTGCAGTGTCCCCCCTTATAAATTTTCCTATCAACCAACCATTTTTCCCTTCCCTTTCCTATTGAGGTGCAGGCCATACCTAGTAAAGTCCCACCATCAATAGCATCAACAGCGAGCAAACCAATGTCCGACAGAGTGGCTGCCCTTCGCAGCTGATCTAACTCCATGTTGACCCTCCTTACAGAGCTGTTCAACCGAGGCTGATCATACCGCATGAAGGCAGGCACCATCCGAACATTCGTATGGTTTGTTGCAGATGCTATTTTCACCAGGTCACACTCAATACTGTAGCCCTGATCCCTATTGAAACTGTTTCCCGCACCACCCACTATCACAACATAATCCTCCTTAGTAAACCCCTTGCACAATGAATCTAAGTCCTCTACCACTTGGCTAAGACTTGCACTGGGCTTGAAAAAGTTTGTGACATGGTACCTGTCACCTAATTTTTCCTGCACAATTTGGCCCACACCTCTCCCGTGGCTGCTACCTAGCAACAGAACTTTCCTCCTACTTTCTACTTTTTTTGAAACCTTTGGTTTCCTAATGAAATTCTGTTGCTCCTTAATTACACCTACATCTACTGGAGGCTCTTCCTCATTAGACTGTGGCAGAAAGGCAAACCTATTGTTTGTGCCAATGATAAAACTGTCACACACTACTCTTACTGAAGCCACTGTTCCCTGCTATCACTTCCCACCTCAGGTTACCCTCCTTCCCCCTTAACCTCAACAGTTTTTCTCTAACACTATCTAATTCAGCCTGAAGGGCTCTGATATTCCTCTTCTGTTCCTCTATTTTCTTATCCCTTGAACAAACCCTGCACAAGAAAGGAAGAGTCTCCTTTGTTTCCCCAATACCCACACCACCACTACATTCTCCCAGTGAAACCAACTGTCACAACAGCTGCATAGAACCCCTGAACTGACTTTCCTACAGCAGCTCAAACACTTAGCACTCTTGGTTGTTTCCTGTATTAAGCTAGATGAAAACGGTAAAAACTAAATTAGATACAGATATAAAGGAGCACTAAAGTTGAATAGGGCACTAATATATGTAAATACTAGTCGTACAGTGACGTAAAAGCAACGTCTATTACATGTTAACGCCAAGTCTGTGTACTCTGAAAATTAGGCCTAGTCACCAAATGTAAACAAAGGAAATGCGAAGTTTCTGGGACAGCAAATAAAATCTTAATCAACTCTACGTGAACAATAAATGAGAAGCAATGAAGGGATATGATGTACTTAACTTGTAATAAAGGCAAAAGAACTAATAAACGAATTTATTTAGATTTGCTGTGCAAGAACATAAACGAAACGTACGGCTGTAAACACTGCTGTATGGACTTTTCGTGATTAATGAAAAACTATGCAAGGGAAAGTGAAACCTTTAATTGTAAGCAAGAACAGGACTCTAATAAATATATTTAATTACTTATCGGTGTAAAGCTAAGTCTTATTACAATCTAAATTACTTAGCTTTCCCGAGAGGACAAAGCTGCTGCATCTCACCTAGAAGCCGCTATTGTTGCGTGGGCTGGAGACTACGAAAAACAGACAATATTTATCACACTTCTGTTACTAAGCACTGGTGTGGTACTGTCTTGAATGATTTCCTCTCTTAATTTACCCAACTGTCTTGATCCTTGTCTTTCATTATGTCATGTGAATAAACAGCAAATTGGATTCCATCTGAGTGATATTTTCATAATTTCAGCAGCTTTCTTAATTACTAGATCTGTATTTTTTACCAGTCATGATACATACATATAATTTAAAAAAAAAAAAAAAAAAAAAAAAAAAAAAAAAAAAAAAAAAAAAAAAAAAAAAAAAAAAAAACCAACATAGAAACAGTATAATTTTGTCAATTCACTTTGGTTAATATTGAAAAATCACCTATGGAGATTAATGGGTGCTCTTTCAGGCCCTGCACTACCTTCCTACTTAATGGTCCTGGTAGCTGGAATAAATCTTCTTGAGGCAACGAGTCAAATGTGTTAAGTAAAACCATAGGAAGAAGACTCAGTCGACAGCTTGGTATTTTGATGAGGTTCTTGTTATGGGTGTCTTGATTATGTATGTTTTGCCTCATGCTGAATACTCCTTGGTTTACTTTTAGTATTATGAAGCACAAAAACACATACTGGCTGAAGATCATCATGATTCCTAACTGGGTGAATATTGACTTGTAGTGCTCCAGTTGTTTGCTTGATGTTGGCATCAGGGAAGTCATTCTGTTTGAGACACCACATTCCATTTGAACTGTATGTTCTAAGAAGCTGTGAAAGTCTACTGTCTATAGCTTGTACTGCCCTTTTTCTAGGTGGATGCACCCCAAGCGTTCTTGGAGTAATTTTCTTGTTTAGCGATATACAGACTATTATGGTTAAGAGAGGAAACATATTAGTCACAAATTACATATCAAAACTCTTGTAGGAATTCCACCAAGCCATGAAACTTTGTTGTGTTTCAGCAATTTAGGTTGTTTCTAAACACCACTAACACTAACATATACACTTCTCACATTTGCAGTGGTACGAAAATTAAACTGGGTCACACCATATGATATAAAAGAAACAATTAATTCTTCTAACTGGGAAGTTATAAAAAATGGAGTCCCACAAGGTTCGGTCTTGGCACCTTTGCTGTTCTTAATATAAATTAATAACTTGCCATTCTATATTCACGAAGATGCTAAGCTAGTTCTATTTGCTGATGGTACAAGTATAGCTATCACGCCGACAAACAGGAATTAACTGTTGAAATTGTAAATGATGTCTTTCAGAAAATTATTAAGTGGTTCTCTACAAATGGACTCTCATCAAACTTTGATAAAACACAGTATATATAGTTTCATACAGCAAACGGCATGACACCATTAATAAATTTAGACGTTGAACAGAAATCTGTAGCTGAGGTAAAATTTTCAAAATTTTTAGGTGTTTGCATCGATGAGGGATTGAATTGGAAGAAACACATTGAAGATCTACTGAAACGTTTGAGTTCAGCTACTTATGCTATCAGGGTCATTGCAAAATTTGGTGCTATACATCTCAGTAAATTAGCTTTCTATACTTATTTTCATTCACTGCTTTCATGTGAGATTATATTCTGGGGCAATTCAACATTGAATAAAAAAGTGTTCATTGCACAAAAGCATGTAATCAGAATAATTTCTGGAGCCCTCCCAAGATAATCCTGCAAACATTTATTTAAGGATCACTCATGACATTTGTTATTAACAATCTGACCCAATTCAAAAGTAATAGCAGTGTGCATAGCTACAACATAGGAGAAAGGATGATATTCACTATTCAAGATTAAATCTAACTTTGGCACAGAAAGGGGCAAATTATGATGCCACAAAAGTCTTTGGTCATTTACCAAGTAGCATCAAAAGTCTGACAGAGAGCCAATTGATATTTAAAAAGAAATTTAGGGAATTTCTGAATGGAATCTCCTTCTACACTTTAGAGGAATATTTAGATAAAACTAAGTGATTTCTGAAAATGTACTGTGAGACAGTACATTTCTTCAGTTTGTTTTTTTATTTTCTCCAGTATGATCCCGTTACCCTGCATTTGTCAGTTATTACATGTCCTATGGTACTTATATAGACCATCTTCTTTACTTTTCAAATTACATATCTTAGAAGACTTTAGCTTCTAGATTGCTGTTTTTCCCATGAGCTACGTTTTGCAGTATTTTCCAATTACTTGTTCTGTTTTCCGAAAGAATGGTAATGAAACATTTCAAGTTCTTACTATTGTAGTTTCGCACACATTTCCACGTGACTGATGGTAAGGACGCTGCTATTGAAATAGTGCTATGGCAGCGCCAACCAGAATGCAGCGCGAGAAAGAGAGGACAGTTTGGTCTAACCACTTCAGTGTGTACATCCATTAGCTTCTCACATGTGTTTTGTCCTTTACGAACTCCGGAAGCAGAATTAAAGTTCATTTAATTTTAATAAACTTTATTAGCCACAAGTTTGGGACTTTCTGTCTCTTTAAGTAGTGTGAATGTTACTGTTATGGTAACTCTTGTGCAGGTTCTACAGAACTTAGTCGAACAGCAACAGCTTCTCACCACTGCTATATGCGAGTTTGTTCCTGTCCACACCAATGGCTACGTCTCATCACAGCCAACTCCCACTTTTCTTCCATATGACTACACAGAGGAGGACTCGATTGACTACAAAAAACGCCTTTGGCAACATTTCACGGCTTTCAGCATTGCGGGCCAACAAATTTGTAAGTCTTTATTCCGATTGTGGATTTCGCCAAAGTTGTATCACCAGTTGTCTCAACAAGCACCATTGAAAGAACCTTCCTCATTGTCGTTTGATGAAATGTGTACTTTTCTTTCAACATATTTTCAAAAACACATGCACGTCATCGCATCTTACCTTGCATTCTATAGGGTAAAAAACAGCCTAATCAGACCGATTGTGCTTGGGCTATTGAATTACAAGGACTCAGTCGTAAATGTCAATTGGTAGCTGAAATTCACAAAGAATCATATGCCGAGTCTATTGTTAGGGAGTGCAATTTTGTGTTCTGTGCCGCATAAAGAAGTTTGGCAACATGCTCTTCAGTTAGATAATCCCATGTTGGATGAAGTACTTTCCACAGCTCAGTCCTTTGAAATCACTCGTGCCACGGGCGCTCAATTATAGGCATGGGGTGACGTCGGTGAGATGCAGTCAGGTTGGGCAGATAACGACACACCCAGTGCTAGTGCAAACGAATGTGTTGCTGCAATAAACAAGCACCCGTAGCGTTGGCCAGGCAATCAACACAACATGAAACAGTAGAATAGAGCTTGGCGTTCTCTTCCTTCCTGCCCTTGTTGTTTCACCAAACATGCATGTGAAAATTGTCTACAGTGTTTGGTGACTTGCCATCAACGCAAAAAGAAGGGACAGTTTTTGTCTGTTTGAAAGCCGGACTAAGTACATGATGTGCACGATGGGGTAGCCAATGATGATTCTGTACTGTATGTAAATTGTGTGTCCCCTCATTCCAGCAAACTTTACCTCACTGTGCAAATGCTGTGAAAGGATGTGAGGATGCAGGTTGATACCGGCTCAGTGACCACTATTATTAACTTACAGACATATTTAAGGCTGAGTTCTCTGCGATTGTCGGCCATTACGCGTCACCTACACACTTATAATCAGTAGAAGATTTCACTCCTGAATCAGTTTGACGTAGACGTTTACTACAAATCTGTTGTGTGCGCCATCAGTGTGTTTGTTGTTGACAGCAGTGGCACTGTGAATTTATTTGGGTATGATGCTTTTTGCAGTTTTGGATTCTCAGTAGATGACACGGTGCACATCATCTCCGATGACATTTCTTATTCTCAGGTTGATTTCTTATCTCTTTTCTCCTGGTCTAGGTTGTGCCACCAATTTTGAGGCATATGTTACTCTCAAACCTGCTGCCCGGCCAAGGTCTTTTCGGGCCCAACCCATTCCTGTTGCCTTGCGTGAACTCGGACAAATGGGAGCTTGATCTGCTGACTGTTTCAGGAGTATTGTGTTCCATCTCTTCCAGCAAGTGGTCTTCTCCCCTTGTTATCATTAAAAAACCCAATGGAAGTCTTCGCCTCTGTGGTGATTTCAAAGCATCCATCAATGCTCAATGCCTTATTGACATGTATTCTACACCTCGCCATGAAGAATTGTTTTGAAAGTTGGCCTAGGGTCAGTACTTTTCTACGATTTCCCTATCTGGGGCATATCACCAGCTTCTGTTGGATACTGATTCTTGCCAGTTTCTTGTTCTCTACACTCCATTGGGCCTTTATCATTATCAAAGGTTGTCGTTTGGGGCTGCTAGTTCCCCTGCCATCTTTCAACAATTTTTGGAACAGTTGCTCGCTGCTGTTCCTGGCTGTATCAATTATCAATATGACATTGTTGTGAACGGGGCCACCACTGTCGAACATCTCAGCAACCTCCAGACACTCTTCACGGTTTTACAATCTGCGGAGTTAAAATGCAACCTCCAGAAATCTTGTTTTTTCAACAGTCAATTGTCTACTTGGGTTTTCAGTTATTGAGCAAAGGTATTCGTCTTCTTCGATAGCTATTGAGGCTCTCCCTCGTCCGACACAGTCAAGGAGCTTCAGGCCTTTCTAGGACAAATAGCCTACTTTAAGTTTTTGTCATCTGCGGCAACAGTGGCTCATCCAGTACAACAGTTGCTTTGTAATAATGTGCCTTTTCATTGGCCCGCTAATTGTGACGCTGCTTTTCTTCATCTCAAAGAACAACTGCAGCATGCAACTTCTCTTGCCACATAATGCTCTGGCCAACATTTGTTTCTAGCCACCAATGGCTCCCACTATGGAATCATTGTTTTGGTACATTGATACACTGATGGCTCAGAATGTTCGATTGATTATGCATCAAAGACACTCACTGATGCACAATGGAAGTATTCCCAGACAGAAAAGAAGGCTCTGACCATTGTGTATGCTTTGAAAAAGTTTAGTGTATTTCTTTTTGGAGCAAAGTTTCATCTAATCACTGATTACAGGCCATTAGTTTCTCTCTTCCATCCCTCGGCCCACCGTGTACAAGGTTGGGCTCTGTTCATTTCTCGCTTCAACTACGAGATTCATTTTCAACGCACTGCTCAGTATGCCAATGCTGATGCATTGCCCCATTTGCCATTGTGACTGGACCCAGTTTTTTACTGTGATGAGCTGCTGTTATTTCATGTGTATGATGCCGAACCATGACCACACCATGGAAGTGCGTGCATTTAGACTTCGTGGGTCCTTTCAGGAATACAAGATGGCTCATCATTGCGGATGCATACAGTAAATTTCCATTCGTAGTACCCATGAACTCTACGACTACTCGCAGCACACGCCAAGCCCTTCAGTCTGTTTTTTGTATCGAGGGTCTCCCAGAACTGATAGTGATGGACAATAATCCACAGTTTGTTTTGAGGGAATTTGAACAGTTTTGCTGAGCTAACGGTATTTGCTATCTGACCAGTGCTCCGTTCCACCCTCAATCCAATGCTGAAGCTGAACGTTTTGTGAGAACATTCAAGTCACAGATGACCAAGCTCAAGTACTACCACATGTGTGAACAAGCTCTTCTTCGATTGTACCGTCACCTGCAGAGTTGTTGCATGGACAGTAGGCAGACCGCACTCTGCTGCATTAATGCACCCACCACGGATGCCACCCACTCTGCAGAACCAGGCACAGTATCTTGCAAATACATCTCTCTTTTCAGGTCCTATGGAGGACACAGATGTTGGGAGTGTGGTACCATAATTCAGCAGCTTGGCACTAACATGTTTTTATTGCAGGGTGCAGATGGCGTGCAGCGTGGACACAGAAATCAAATTTGCGCTAGTGCACTAGAGGATGCTGCCGTTAAGTTTTTGTCAACAGATTTGCTGTCCCCTGTCTTTTCATCTGTAATAAAAGTATATGTAAACTAATCACTTCTTTAAGTTGCAGACCTTGTCCATCTCCTTGCTAGTCACCAGCCATCTCCCAAACCTACCATTCACACTACAGCATCCTGAGGACTAACACTCGTTTGTAATTCAATAAGACACAAATGCTCATGATTGTCTAAAAGTATAGAAAAAAATGTATCAAACTCTTAGGAATACACACTGACGGTAACCTCAGTTGGAAAGACCATATCAATCCAGTGTGTAAAAAGATACCACTAGTGTTCTACCTAATTTGGAAACTGAAAGATGGTCAGTAGTGACTCTCTCCATAAGAAATACTTTAGGCTCTATCTCATATGGCCTACTGTTATAGGGACATTCTTCACATATCAGGAACATTCTAAAACTCACAATTATCTGCATAATTTGCAACACTGGTCCTATAAACCACTGTCACCCTCTTTTTACAAAGCTTAGGATTCTAACAGTAGTGAATCTGTATATCTCTGGATCTGTACCCTTTGTCCAGAAGAACATTAAAGAATATATTGTCAGGGAAATGATACCAGAAATAAGGCAATCGTTGACATTCCAAGGCACAGATTAGCAAATAACAGAAAACTCCCATAAATTTGATGCTCTCAAAACTTTTAACTAATTGCCTCTCAATGCATGCAACTTGCCCCGTAAAAAACTGACTGGCTAACAAAAAACCTATTTTACAATATAGAAGAGTTTACAAAATGGATAATGTAGAATTTAATATTTAAAACTATGGCTGTAGACATCATTATTATTTTGTATGTAGAATGTAGAGATAAGTTCTTATTCTTTGATTGCATTTGTAATTTACTATTTTGTGAATGCCAATTCCACTACATACAGTCAACATCAAACATCATTAAAGGATCTAAATAATTTTTGGAGTAAGTATTTAGTATAATTTTTCATGTCATTTCAGGCCCACCACTTACAAAATATATCAATTCTTGGTTGTTTAAAAGCAACAAGGATGTCGTATGACTGGGCAATATTCACTCTGGAAAGCTAAGGTTTTCCCATAGTTTTTGGTTACACCTATGGATAAGTCTGATGGCCAATTTGAAGGAGTCATGAATAAGTTTATGTCCACACTCTTGAAAGCAACATATATTTCTTTATCAGTAAAAACGAATTTTATTTCTACTGCTAAAAATTGTGGTGGAGTGTTTCAATTTCAACTGAATAGCACATAAAAACTGTTGGTAAAGAATAAGTGTAGTACACTGGGTTTTCTCTAGCCCCTGTTTTCCCTTTACAATACCCCTAAAACTACCACAAGCATGCACAAGCTATTAACTGAGTATTGATAAGTCTTGTACTTTGAGGAGATGAGATAGTGCTGATGGGAGAGTACAGTGTTTGAAGTACCTTTGGTATCTTTTGTACATGACTCTTGGCATTTTCCCCAAGATACCCATTCAAAGAATCTTCTAATTGCTTGACAAAAATCAGAGCAATTTCTAGCCACTTACAAATAGCAACTAACTCATACCACACACAAGAAATATTTTCACAGTGACATTAAATTCTGACTGATACAATGTATTCCTAAACAATAACAACTAGGACCTAATTGAAAATAAATTTCAGGACTACTCAACTACAATTTTTCTGTGGAACTGAAGCCCAATGCCAAAGAAAATGTCTTGTTTTGTAACAAGAGAAAAACCTGGGATAAAATGTACTGATTCGCTAGAAATTTATGCCTGGAACTTTTGTTGAGGTTATGATAATTAATGGAATCATATAACAAACTTGTAAATTGCATAATTTTGCAACAAATGCAGACATTGCTGTTATGACTTATCAGTTAAAATTTGTGCAAACACAATCAGCTGCTATATATGCTTCTGTCACAATCACGATATATACTGACGTTATACTAATTTCTGTAGGCAAAGATGCATGCTTAACTTTGTGTCCTCCAGTCAGTTCCCAACAATAAATTGAAAAATTAATTAATCTTATTAATGAACAATATGTTAAACAAAATTAAAAGGAAATAATGACAAAAGATGTTTTATAATACAAAGAAGAATAAATAATAACAAAAAATGTCTATGAACAAAATAAAGTATTTTTATGAGTGACTGGCTTCATCAGGGTGCCCCAAACAAAAGCAATACAGGTGGGGAAAATTGACACTAATAGTAATGTAAAGATTTATCACTTACTTCCACAGTTTCGTTTGCTAATCTTCACACATCTCCGTGCCTCAATTCTTATTGATTTTACAATTGTTTGGAATACAAATTGCACGTTAAGGAACGTGAATGTCTTTTGTATCACTTCACTGAATTTATATGCTGACTGAAGTGCCACGTCAAAGACATTTATTATGACAGTTTTCCTGGAATTTACTCTCAAATTCAACATAATTGGTTTTATGGAGAGAAACTGTGTCTTCATCACTGTTTCAAGGTACCTTAAATAGGCAAAAAATTGTTGTTTCAGATTTCACCTCTCCGTTTGTCACAGATACTAGATATATGATACATACAATGTTTTTCATTACTAATAAAAGCTAATAAAGGACAGTCCAGGTTGGAATTAAACAATATAAGGACAGTTTACAACTGTCATTATAATGTTTTTCACTGCAATGTTTTGGGTCGAGAATCAAGGCAATCACACAGAACAGCTACACATAATAGTATAAAGTTTACTATACAAATTCAAAAATAAATAGAAAATCAGAAGTGGAGTATGATAGCAAAACCATGTGTTTTACACATAACTCCTGAGTTTTTAACTTTTTTTTCTTTTCCTAATTAACATGTGGTTCACTGAATATTCCACTACATGCTACAACACTTCACATAACTAGAAACATTGCTGAAGCTAACATATACCTATATTTTTCACTATCTTAATTAATTCTCCATAATGTAATGCAAGACTTTATAACTACTACATACAGTGAGCAGTTTGCTAATAATAAACAAGTCTGACTGAACAGAAATTTCCGACAACCACATTTAGTCTTGTAGAACAAAGTCTCAATGAGATAACATTGAGCATGAAGTCATTACATAAAAAGCATATCAGTGGTGTGTTGTTCTACATCTATGTGATTACTATGTAACTCATACTTAAGTGACCAGCAAAGAATTCACTAACTATTTTTGGATTACTTCTCTACGTTCCACTCTCAAATGACACATGAAAACTGAACAACTAAATCTTGCTGTTTCATCTCTGCTTTCTCTTTTTTATTATCATGATAACAACTTCTCCGTTTGAAGGTGGGAGTTAACAAAACATTTTTCTATTTGAAGGAGAAAGCTGGTGATCAAAATTTTGTAAATCAATCTCACTACAGTGAGTAAATTCCATAAAACTTTCAGTTTTATCCTCTGAATATTTTTGAAGCCATGTTTATGTGATCAGCTAGTTTACAATATAAATTTTCTAATGCAGGGTGTCTACATTTAAATCTATTAGCAACATAGCCTTTAATCATCTCTAAGATCTTAACATTTTTCTTAAGATCTGATTCACTTTCCCTTTTGTATGTGGAGCTTCTCAAAAGTTATTCCACCTCTGAAAACAGCTTTACAACTTCTGATTTTACAAAGAGTACTCTACAGCATTAGCCCCTTACTTAACTTGCGTTTATTGTGAATCTTGGATCCAGCGTGAAATGACTGGAAAAAGGTGCAGTTGACTCCCAACTATAAGAAAGGCAAAAGAATGGACCCACATAATTACAGACCAATATCATTAACATTAATTTGTTGTAGAATTCTCGGTTCTAATATAGTAAATTTCCTTGATACAGAAAAGCTTCTATCCATGCATCAGCATTGCTTTTGGAAGCATCGATCATGAACAAGAATAAATAAATTTACAAAATATCCTTGTTTAACCTTCTGGAATGCGCATTCTGCGGGTTAAATACTTTTCACAGTTCTGAAATGTCTTCGTGGCAATAACAAGTACACACACTACCTTTTGGAAGAATACAGATAAGTGTGTAGGACTCTCAACACCTACATATATATCAATATGATGGGACTGTAATGATAATCACACATTGCAAGTTTTGTGCCCATCTTGTTTTTTATCCTTATCTGTTTCACAATAATAGGTTTCAAAACAGATAGGGAGATTGGTCAGTACTGAGCTGGGGCAAGTACTGGCCAACCACTTATCTCTATTAGAAAAAAGGAAAAATTAATAAATCACATCACTGTCGAGAGTTTGCTTTAGATTAGTCACAATAATAGTTAGCAGATTCATGCTTTGAGGTGTGAGCTGGAACATTATGATGATGCAATTTCCGCAAGTGGTTTTTTTCCACAATTCTGTTTGTCAAAATGATTAAAACTAACAGTAATACTACAGGGACTAACAGATGAATCAACAGTCCATGTAGTATTGCTGTTGGTTTTAATCATTTTGATGTTCCCTTGACTATAAGGAAGTTTAGTTTAATGTGAAGTTTTAGTTACAGATTTAAACCTGTCAAAACTATGGTAAAAGTTTACTAAAACCACAATCCATGCAACTGATTGGCTAACCTCTCTGTAACATTTATATTACCTGTAAACTCCTGTATTACTTACAGCAGATTTGACAAAAGCCAAAATCAACAATTATAATATGGCATTGTACTTTCAACTTTTTAAGAAAAAAATCTTTTTGAAAGTAAAAAATCAGCAAGCTCTTGAAAACATGTATAACCTTTTTGACTCTCGGTAATAAACTATATATGCGAAACAACTGAAAATACATACATCAATCAGCAAAATGAGTACCAATATCATGAAAATTTGAAAATACTGTGTATAAAATACACAAAATTAAAAAATTCCTATTCTTCTTTTTATCATACCTTGTAGACAGTGGCAATGGGAAGGAGATGCTGAATGTGGAGGCTTCAATACAAAGAGAGACTGGGTAGAAGGTTTAGAATGTTGTGTGTCAAAACAACACAGATATATTAACATGCCAAAATTATTGGTGAGGAATGCAAAATGAAAACTGATGAGTTGGTTGAACAATTTTCTTTCAGTCTTCTAAAAAGAAAAATATTTGTCTTTTTTTAGTTCTTATTTATTTATTTTTGTTTATAATTGAGATATTAAATGCTTCAAGTATTCCTGAAAGTCAGCCAAGAAAGTATTTCTCACTAAAACAAATCAACGAAGTTTGTGTCTTCTACTAGGTGTCTTTAAATTGCTTACTGTAACTTCATTCCAAAATGCAAAAGTGTGTACATGTACAGGATGACCAGCCAGTCTAAAATAGTTTAGGGAAATAATTCAAACATTTTATTTCAAAGCTTTGGCTAAGTTTTACAAGTGTTCTCCCTGTACAATATCTGCCATGCCAACGAGACCAGGTGTGTCTACCTTACAGGACAGAGCCAGTATGGACCGCTCAATCCAAAATCACGCCACCCTCCTGGTGTCTGTGCTGAAACTACTGATGTTTTAATGCCACCTTGAGAGCCAATAGTGGACACTGACGATAGATCACGTGTGCTACCACTGAAGGACCAAGAGGTGCATGAGTCAGTTCCGTCACACTCTTCCATTCTAGCCTTCATACATAACAGATGCACTCCAGATGCCCAGCCTATGTGCAGGGTGAACGGCCTCATGCTGTCCACTTCTGACTAGTGGCTGTTCAGTATCAGCCACCAACTGTGTGAACTGTACCTTTTCTGTTCTTTAATCCAGTAACTTAGACTGGCACTCGTTCATTGCATCTGACCTAAGGATGACTCCTGCTATGTAATCCTTACTTTCAGAATATAGCCAATATTAACTTGAATCCTTTCTTTTATTTATCAATCAGTCATCCTTTCCACCTAAGGATGACTCCTGCTATGTAATCCTTACTTTCAGAATATAGCCAATATTAACTTGAATCCTCTCTTTTATTTATCAATCAGTCATCCTTTCCTAGGGTGCCCACAAACCTTCACCACTGGGCTGTACATAGAAATAGCACTGCAGAGAGATAACCTGTTACATGATCTTCAATATTTTGTAAATCTTAATGTCTAAACAGCCAATGTTGATGTTGTGATCAAATAATAAAACATAGGAGTTACAATGAAATGGTAATGTTTTTGCAGCAGTAGCAAGTACTGCCATCAGTAAAGTGCAAGCTAAAATGAAAGTAGTATAAGTGTGAATTAAATTGTGTTGGGCTACATTTAGTATGTGATCATCAGAGAAAAGTAAATTTAGTGCTACCTCATGGTACTACTATTAAAAATTATACATTTGAAAACATTTGTCTTTATACATATTCTACATATTGCAGTTGACCTGAAAATGTGATCATCATCATTAAATAACAAATAATAATACAATAATAATAATAATAATAATAATAATAACAATAATAGTGCAGCATTAAAAATAAATAAATATTTGCTGACTTGATGTACGCTACGTGCCCACCTGAAAAGAAGCTTTTGGAGATATGAAAAGGATTAGCACAGTAATACAAAAACATTGTGTTCAGTAAATAAGAAAGCAAAATTAAATATTTAAACATTCCAGTTCAAAATGCTGACAAATTCTAAAATAAGATTGTATACTTAAACACACAATTGCCTTCTACATAGGATCTAACTAAGTTATTTTTGCATTAAACATAATAAACAATAAGATACATTGTATATAGACAGTCCAAAGCTACATTTTATTTCTAAAACATCATGAAAGCAAATATTTATATACCTGCCACATGGGTACTTTTTTCCTGAAATGAGAGTGTTGCATGTATCGTGAAGCTTATCCTTATTTTGTTCTTGCATTACTTCTAATGTATCACAGTTGATGATATTTCCTAAATAATGGATTTCTTTCAGGCAGTAATCAACATTGGTCTGTGTTTTGGCCTGATTGAATGACAAACTGTAATCTGGGTAATTATGCTTTGTTTTCTCCAGAAATCTGAAAAATAAAACTTACATTTGGCCAAAACTGTATGCTATGTATGAAAAATTGGGTACAATCACAGAGAGAAATACATCTGTGACATTAACATTTTTTTCTTAATAGATACTAAGGTATACGTGGTTGCCTATGCTCTGTATTCCAAACCTTTAACCTATAAACTTACATTCTATTCCACGAAATTTATAAATTTTTAAAGTTTTGCAGTGACCATCATCAGCTAAAATAGAGGGCCGATTCGTTGGTCTTTCATCATTATATTAAATGAACTCAGTGAAAATGGGATGTGCAACCATTTGAATGAGACAGGCATCACAAACTAGGGGACCTCTTGCTGGAGTAAGAAGTAGTGCATTAGGAGATAGTACCCAATTCAGAGGCAGGTCAGGGTCACTTTATCCAACATGAATGATGGGCATATAAGGAATATGGTATCATCACCTACAACTTAATGTCCCTCAGTGCCTGCCACTTCTACCATAATTGTCACATGGATCACTGACACAGAAATAAATGACAGTCTGGAGGGGAATGGTGCATCTGTCATAGCACTTGAGCTGCTTCTACATTTCCCCTTATTCCGATATGCCACATTTTTCTCTGGTCGGTAAATGTGTTGCAAAGTCTAAGAGAAGCAGATGATAACCTGTTTGCTCAGAAGATACCTCACACCCAAAAAACAAGAATTAATTGATGCAATTGTAAATAATGTTTTTCACAAAATTATTAAGTAGTTCTCTGTAAACAGACTCTCATAAAATTTTGATAAAACACAGTATATACAGTTCCATACAGTAAATCATACAACTTCAGCAATAAATATAGATTTTGAACAGAAGTCTGTAGCTAAGGTAGAATTTTCAAAATTTTTAGGTGTGTGCATTGATGAGAGATTAAACTGGAAGCAGTACATTGATGGTCTGCTGCAGCATCTGAGTTCAGCTACATATGCTGTTAGGGTTATTGTAAATTTTGGTGAAAAGAATCTCCGTAAATTAGCTTACTATTCCTATTTTCATTCACTGCTTTCATATAGGATCATTTACTGGGGTATTCATCATTGAGTAAAAAAGTATTCATTGTACAGAAACGTGGAATCAGAATAATTGCTGGAGCCCACCCACGATCATCCTGCAGACATCTAATTAACGATCTAGGGATCCTCACAGTAACTTCATATATATATAAAGATTTTTGACTTACCTAAAGTACAGGCTTGTCGATAGAAACACGAAACACACAAAAACACACAACCATTCGAGCTTTCGCCACCAGTGGTGGCTTCTTCGGGAAAAAGAGGGAGGAAGGAGAGAAGAAAGGGAAGGATACGGGTTTTAAGGAAGTGGAAAAGGAGCCATTCCAATCCCAGGAGTGGAAGGACTTACCTTAGGGGACAAAAAGGAAGGTAAACAAATACACACACACTCATACATATCCACATCCAAACACACCTAGGCAGACATTTGTAGAAACCAAAGACATTGGACAGAGATGCCACTTCAGGCAGAGGCTCTGTCCACAGAACCGAGGCAAAGATGTTAAAGATAGCGGGTGGGAATTAGAAATTAGCGGAGGTTGAGACCAGGTGGGCAACGGGAAGAGAGAATGTGTTGAAGGGCAAGTTCCCATCTCCGGAGTTCTGAAAGATTGGTGTTGGTGGGAAGTATCCAGATAACCCGGACGGTGTAACACTGTGCCAAGATGTGCTGGCCGTGCACCAAGGCATGTTTAGCCACAGGGTGATCCTCATTACCAACAAACACTGTCTGCCTGTGACCGTTCATGCGAATGGACAGTTTGTTGCTGGTCATTCCCACATAGAACGCTTCACAGTGCAGGCATGTCAGTTGGTAAATCACGTGGGTGCTATCACAAGTGGCTCTGCCCTTGATCGTGTACACCTTCCGGGTTACGGGACTGGAGTAAGTGGTGGTGGAAGGGTGCATAGGGCAAGTTTTACAACGGGGGCGGTTACAAGGGTAGGAGCCAGAGGGTAGGGAAGGTGGTTTGGGGATTTCATATGGATGGACTAGGAGGTTACGGAGGTTAGGTGGGCGGCGGAAAGACACTCTCGGTGGAGTGGGAAGGATGTCATGAAGGATGGATCTCATTTCGGGGCAGGATTTAAGGAAGTCGTATCCTTGCTGGAGAGCCACATTCAGAGTCCGCTCCAGTCCCGGAAAGTATCCGGTGACAAGAGGGGCACTTCTGGGGTTCTTCTGTGGAAGGTTCTGAATTTGGGGGGATGAAGAAGTGGCTCTGAAAATTTGTTTCTGTACCAAATCAGGAGGATAGCCGCGGGATGTGAAAGCTGATATTAGGTTATTGGTGTACTGGTTCAGGGATTCGGGACTGGAGCAGACTCGTTTGCCACGAAGACCTAAGCTGTAGGGAAGGGAACGTTTGATGTGGAATGGATGGCAGCTGTCATAGTGTAGGTACTGTTGTTTGTTGGTTGGTTTGATGTGGACGGATGTGTGAAGTTGGCCGTTGGACAGATGGAGGTCGACATTGAGGAAAGTGGCATGGGATTTAGAATATGACCACGTGAATTTGATGGGACCAAAGGAGTTGAGGTTGAAGAGGAAATTCTGGAGTTCTTCTTCACTGTGAGTCCAAATCATAAAGATGTCGTCAATGAATCTATACCAAACTTTGGGTTGACAGGCTTGGGTATCCAGGAAGACTTCCTCTAAGCGTCCCATAAATAAGTTTGCGTACGAGGGGGCCATCCTGGTTCCCATGGCTGTTCCCTTTAGTTGTTGGTATGTTTGGCCCTCAAAAGTGAAGAAGTTGTGGGTTAGGATGAAGCTGGCTAGGGTATTAAGGAAAGAGGTTTTAGGTAGGGAATTGGGTGGTCGGCGTGAAAGGAAATACTCCATCGCAGCAAGGCCCTGGGCATGTGGGATGTTTGTGTACAAGGAAGTGGCATCAATGGTTACAAGGATGGTATCTGGAGGTAACTGGCTAGGCAAGGATTTCAGGCGATCGAGGAAGTGGTTGGTATCTTTGATGAAGGATGGGAGACTGCACATGATGGGTTGAAGGTGTTGGTCTATGTAGGCAGAGATTCGTTCAGTAGGGGCTTGGTAACCGGCCACAATGGGGCGGCCGGGATGATTGGGTTTGTGGATCTTGGGGAGTAGGTAGAAGGTGGGGGTGCGGGGTGTCGGTGGGGTCATGAGGTTGATGGAGTTAGGTGAAAGGTTTTGTAGGGGGCCTAAGGTTTTGAGGATTCCTTGAAGCTCTGCCTGGACATCAGGGATAGGATTGTGTTGACAAACTTTGTAGGTAGTATTGTCTGAAAGCTGACGCAGTCCCTCAGCCACATACTCCCACCGATCAAGTACCACGGTTGTGGATCCCTTGTCGGCTGGGAGAATGACAATGGAACGGTCAGCTTTCAGATCACGGATGGCTCGGGATTCAGCTGTAGTAATGTTGGGAGTAGGATTAAGGTTTTTTAGGAAAGACTGAGAGGCAAGGTTGGAAGTAAGGAATTCCTGGAAGGTTTGAAGAGGGTGATTTTGAGGAAGAACGGGTGGGTCTAGCTGTGATGGAGGACGGAACTGTTCCAGGCAAGGTTCTATTTGAGTCATGTCTTGTGGAGTTGGATCATTAGGAGTAGGGTTAGTTTTCTTCGCGGCAAAGTGATATCTCCAGCAGAGGCTACGAGTATAGGATAGTAAATCTTTGACAAGGGCTGTTTGGTTAAATTTGGGAGTAGGGCTAAAGGTGAGGCCTTTGGATAGGACAGAGGTTTCAGTTTGGGACTGCGGTTTAGAGGAGAGGTTAACTACTGAATTGGGATGTCGTGGTTCCGGATTGTGTGCAGTAGGATTTAAAGGTTTGGGGGGGAGTGGAGCTGGAAGTGGGAGATTGAGTAGATGGGAGAGACTGGGTTTCTGTGCAATAAGAGGAGCTTGAGGTTTACTGGAGTGGTTGTTGAGGGAGAGTGTGTTGAGGGAGAGTGTATTGCCTTTCCGGAGGTGGGTGACAAGGAGTTGGGATAGTTTTTTGAGGTGGAGGGTGGCATGTTGTTCTAATTTTCGGTTGGCCTGTAGGAGGATGTTCTGAACTGTGGGTGTGGATGCGGAAGTGGAAAGGTTGAGGATTTTGATTAGGGATAGGAGTTGACAGGTGTGTTCATTGGCGGAGTTGATGTATAGGTTAAGGATTAGGCGGGTGAGGGCTGTGGATTGTTCTGTTTGGAATTGGTGTAGGGCTTGATGAAAGGATGGGTTACAGCCGGAGATGGGAACTTTTATTGTGAGGCCCTTGGGGGTTATGCCAAATGTTAGACATGCCTGAATAAACAAAATGTGGGACCGTAATCTGGCGAGGATGAAAGCATGCTTGCGGAGGGAATGTAGGTAAAACTTGATGGGGTCAAGGTAGGGTAACATAATGTATGGAATGGAAAAGTGAGAACTATGCGTTGAATAAATGACTACAAAGTATTTAGAAGACATCATAGGCTTTCTTAAAGTTGCTTAAAAGTCCCTTACTTACATGCAAGAAGCTGCTAAAATATATAAAGCCTACAAGAAGTACTATAGATCTAGGTCAAAGATAATATCAATTGATTGATGACTGTACAGTGAAGTCTGTTGTATACCAGTATTTAGAAGAGACAGGTAACAGATGTTCACCTAGATCTCATGGATCTATACTGTGACAAAGGAGCTGCTTGGATTCTAAATCCCAAACAAGGAGGCATCTTATCATCTGCTCCAAGGTGTTTCTGATATAGCTATTGAAGGCAACATTACAACATGTAAGTGTGTATGTAAAGTCCTTGTATGATTTCAAGAAAGGGATTAAATTTGTTAACATCAAGTAACTAGGCGGTAATCCTTATGCCCAAATGAAAGTCAAGAAAGATTTCTTTCTTTCTTTCTTTCTTGCTGTGAGGTATTATGGCATTTTGTAATGGTCACTATTGTGTTCAGTTGAAATAGCACACCAGTGTTTAGAAAGATGAGGATGATGTATTTACACCTTTTGTTATGGATGCACTTGAAAATGGAACATGCCCACAACTAGCAGAGTAGAATAAAGTTTTTCAAAATGAAGCCCAGCAGAATAATGTCTTTCTTCATTATCAACTGAGGTCATCCTTACTGTAGAGACTATAAACACTCTTCACAATTAATGCAGATAACTTAAAATTAAACAATGTCAAAATTAGCACAAGGGAGGCTATGTGTAATGTGTTCAGTGAATTTGAAAATACAGTTCTAGGTACTGACTTGACAAACACTGACCAGATACACAGTGGCTATAATGGCACAATAGGGGATGACACACTCAAGGCCAAATTATCAAATTTCTCTGGAAGGAAGGAAGGCATCTTGGGGTTTAATGTCCCATGGACAGCGTGGTCATTAGGGACGGAGCTCACGCTCGGAATTTTTGGGGAAGGTTGGGGAAAGGAAACCAGCCGTGCCCTTGAAAGGAACCATCCCAGCATTTGCCTGGAGAGATTTACGGAAACCACAGAAAACCTAAATCTGGATGGCCAGAGGTGGATTTGAACCACCATCTTTCCGAATACGAGCCCAGTGTGTTACCACTGCGCCACCTCACTCGGTCAAATGTCTCTGTCTGAAGCTGTTTCATAGAGGAAGATCATATTGTAGTTATTACAATAAATCAGCACAAGAATCACAAAATGACAATTATCAAAATGATGTAGTAAACTTGTGGACCAAGTTTTATGCTAGTGTAGCATACTGAGATTGTTTGGCCTACATTTATATTCAACGACCTTTACAAAACTTTGGCGCAAAAATGGTATCCAGCATTTGTGTTCGCTGCTTTTCCACTACCAGTCAAAAGGGGAGGCCAAAAAGCGGACATACAAACTCCAAATGAAATAATAAATGATGGATTCCCCCACAGAAATGGTAAACTTTTTCCTCAGTCCTTATAAAGCTATGCCACTGGGACACAGAAGTCCAGTAGCACTCTTCCATAGTTAGTAACATTGGAAGACACTTCACATACAGCAATTCCTAGTGTAATATGAGCTACGATGGTAGCCTGGTTCTGCCCTGTAATTTGTGCCTGGGTGTGTTCTTTTGAGTGCCAATACACTGCTCAAAACAATTAAGTGATCAGATGAGATATGTACATCTACATAAATACTCTGCAAGTCACAGTGAAGTGCATGGCAGAGGGATATCATACACAATATACACATGGTAACATATTTCATTCAGATATTGGTTATAATTATAATTTGTATGATACAGTGTGATATTTTTATGTCTCAGCTCTTGACTTCAGGTTTACATTGCATTTACTTAGAGGAAGGCACCATGGGGTTACCATAATAGTGAAAAAGTCATTCTCGTTGCCGTCTAATATGGTGTGTGGTCACATCAGATGGACAATGCAATTCCACCCCTGTGTGGTATAGACAGTATGAGGTAATCAATTAGCTCTTGAGGGATATGTGGCCATTGCGTGAGTGCAACATTCAGCTATGAAACTATTGTAGGAGGTGCTGGTCTGGCTGCAATGTTTCTACCAAGTGCATACCAGACTTAGATTAGAATAGATTAATACTTGTTCCATAGATCATGAGTACGACACTTCATAATGATGTGGAATGTGTCAGGTTAATGAAGGGTGTCTGTACAAGACGTTACATTACACACAAAATTACATGACACAATTTTTACATTTACCAATTTATATCTAAAAACTCATCCAATGAGTAGAAGGAGTCGTCATTCAGAAGTTCTTTTATTTTTAAATGCTAGTTGACTATCTGTCAGGCTTCTGATGCTGCTTGGTAGGTGACCAAACATTTTTGTGGCAGCATAATTTACCCCTTTCTGTGTCAAACTCAGATTTAGCCCTACATAGTGAAGATCATCCTTTCTCCTGGTGTTATAGCTGTGCACACTGCTATTACCTTTGAACTTGGTTGGATTATTAACAACAAATTTCTTAGGTGAATATATATACTGTGAAGTCACTGTGAGGATCACTAAATCCTTCAATAGATGTCTGCAGGATGATTGTGGATGGGCTCCAGCAATTATTCTGATTACACATTTTTGTGCAAAGAATACTTTTTTTACTCGATGATGAATTACACCAGGATATGATGCCATATGAAAGCAGTGAATAAAAATAGGCATAGTAAGATAATTTACTGAGAATCTTATCGTCAAAATGTGCAATAACCCTAACAGCATATGTAGCTGAACTCAAACGTTTCGGCTGATCGTCTATGTGTTGCTTCCAGTTTAATGTCTCATCAGTGCACACACCTAAAATTTTTGAAAATTCTACCTTATTTACAGACTTTTGTTCAAAGTCTATATTTATTACTGGAGTTGTGCCATTTACTGTACAGAACCGTATATACTTTTCTTATCAAAATTTAATGAGTGTCCATTTACAGAAAACCACTTAATAATTTTGTGAAAAACATACTTTACGATTACATCACTTAGTTCTTCTTTTTTGGATGTGATTACTATATTTGTATCATCAGCAAAAAGAACTAACTTTTCATCTTCATCAATGTAGAATGGCAAGTCATTTATGTATATCAAGAACAGTAAAGGACATAAGACCGAACCCTGTGGCACCCCATCTTTGATAGTCCCCCCAGTTTGAGGAATTGGCTGATGTTTTGACATTACATGAACCACTTATTTCAACTTTCTGCATTATTCCTGTTAAGTATGAATTAAACCATTTGTGCACTGTCCTATGATTTTCTGTTGAAAAGTCTTTCTGAAAACCAAACTGACATTTGGTCAGTACTTTGTTTTTACAAATATGGGAGGCTACTCCTGACTACATTACTTTCTAAAAAAATTTCAATAAAGCTGTCAGAAAAGAGATTGGGTGGTAGTTGTTAACACCTGATGTACCGTATGCCCTTTTTTATGCAATGGTTTGACAATGGCATGTTTCAGTCTATCAGGGAAAACACCTTGCTTCAGAGAGCTATTGCGTGACTGAGAATCCTACTTATATGTGGGGAGCAAGCTTTAAGTACCCAGCTGGAAATGCTATCAATTCTGTAAGAGCTTTTCCTTTTCAGTGAGTTTATTTTACTGATTTCTAAGGGAGAGGTTGGTGGAATTACAATTGTATGAACCTTCTATTAGTAGCCTGGCTTCTTTTAAGAAACATCTAGATCCTATTTTCTCCACAACATTTAGAAAATGATTATTGAAAATATTTCCCATTTCTGACTTTCTTAAGAAAACAATTTTCAAATATCCTTAAAAATGTATCATGAAATAAGTTATATTTCGGGTTTGCATCGGGTTCCTTATACATCTCATCCCAGTCTAGCTGCTGTAGACTTTCCCTAAATTTTGCAATGTTTATATTGTTAACTGAATGGACTACTTTGAAAGTCTGAATTGATATACTGTATGGAGCTATGTCATGTACTGTAAAAAGCTGAGCACCATGGCCTGAAAGGCCATTCTCAACAGGATAAGCATTTATGTTCTTAAACTTATCTTAGTCTGTAAAAAAGTTATTTATCTATGTGCTGCTGTTCTTTGTTATCCGAGTAGGAAAATCAATAATAGAGCTTAAATTGAAAGTTCTGAGTAATACTACAAGGTCACTCTTCCTATTACACTATTTCAGTGAATCAACATTGAAACCCCCACAAATGATAATTTGCTTCCCCCTGTCTGACAGATAGCACAACAACGCATCCAAGTTTTCTAGAAAAAAGCTGAAAATTCAATAAGGGGGACCTATACACCATTACAATTATGAAAGTGCCCTCATTTAGTTTAAGTTCAGTCGCACATGCTTCTATACTTTGCTCTACACAACATATTTTTTTTTTTTTTTTTTTTTTTTTTTTTTCTAAATTTCTAAGATTGTGGAAACTTTTGACGTATATGGCAACTCCTCCTCTCACCATATTATCTCTACTTATATGTGCATCTAATCTGTACCCATTGATATTTAACTGAAAATGTGATGCTCAGACAGGCATAGTACATCTGTTACATTATTAGTTTCTAAATCTTCTAAACAAACCAAAAGCTCAGCAACTTATTCTTTAATCCCCCAATAGGTTGATGAAATATACAAAGATTGTTTTTCTATTTACTTTTGTGAGAATCTTGAAATTTTTAACATCTTTAGTACCTGCCTGACTGAGTTTCTCACTGGACACTGATCTTAAATTAAAAAAGAACTTCTATCATAGTTCCTCCCCCCTTCAAATTTCCTGCTATAAGCCCAGCCAATTTACCCTTTCCTTTCTGTCGAAGTGGAGGCCATGCCTAGTATAATCCCACCTAGAGAGAGAATAAACAGGAATCACACCTATGTGAGACACCGCACCAGATCCAAGCACCCTTTCCAACTCCAAATTAACTCTCCTGACAGAACAGTTCAAGTGAGGGTGGTCATGGCATTCCAAAACCGAGACAAACCCAACACTGGTATGACTTGATGCTGAGGCAATCTTTGCCAGGTCGCACTCTATGCTATACCCCAGGTCTCTGTCAATACTATTGCCTGGTCCACCCACGATAACCACGGTGTCTTCTTTAGCAAAGTCTTTACAGAGTGAACCTAAATCCTCGTCACCTGCCCCACACCAGCACTCAGCTTGAAAAAACTTGTGACCTGGTATTCCTGACCCTAATTCATCCTGCAGAAGTTGACTCACACCTCTTGCATGTGAACTACCTAGCAACAAAACTTTCTTCCTACTTGCAGACTTTCCTACAATCTTATTCAATTTGCTGCTGAAAGTTTGTTGTGTCCAGTCTACATCTACTTCTGTCTAAGGATCATTAGTTTCTAACTGAGGCAACAGGTCAAACCTGTTTTGAACATTAGTAACATAGCTGTCTGAAGAAGTTCTTGGCCTGTTCCTTATGCCTGTTGCCACTTCCCACCCCTGTTTACCCTTCTCTCCCCTTAGCCTATCCAGTTCACGCACAGCCTCATCTAACTCAGTCTGAAGGGCAGCAATTTTCCCCTCCTGTTCCACAATCTTCCTATTTCTACTACACAGTCTACAAAACCACTGATGAGACTCACTCACATGCCCGATTCCTGCGCCACTACATTTGCCCCAATTAAAAGAGTTACTACATCCCTCATACCAGACCCAAGAGCTAACAATTCTACAGTATGTCAGACACTTTACACACACGATACAAATTGATTTTAGTGTTACTAAGATAATTAAGTTACCGGAAAACAATGCAATATGTATATGAAAATTTAAGCCTACTCGCGACTATGTAAACAGTAGATGTTCAAAAATTTGTTAGTATAATACGATAATCTACAGATATAAAGGGGCAACAAACGTATTTAAGACACTAAATGAGTGAAGACTAGCATTAATTGCACTTAAAATTGTGGAATAAAGATTAATATGTAAGCTCAAAAATTCGGCCTAGCAGCAAGTATGTAAACAAAATGTACTTTTCGTAATTATTATGAAACTACACAAGTAAAACAAAAACCTTTAATAATACGATTGAAGAGCACACTAATACATGTATTAAATTAGTTAAAAGTATTTAAGACAGCTTATTACTTCTAAATTACTTATCAAATATGACAGCTGTGACTCCAGGCATCTGGGCAGCAGGGCGCAGAGCTACCAGGTCTTAAGTCTTGTGAACAAGCTGGCCACTCCATTTGTTCAATTTCCTCAGCTTCACCCATGTTGTTCATCAGTGCTCTTTGGGGGCAAGCATTACTGTCCACCAGAAGGAATCCATCTCTTATGGCACCAGCATAGGTCACAACAAAAGCTCGAAGGATCTCATTTCTATTCCTATATTCTCTCTAGATTCTTTAAAACACACATCACTGCTAACTTAAAAAACCTAAATTTCTGTGTTTACTTTTGATGATGTGTTCTGGTTCTACCATTACATTTTTCTATAATATGGTAAACCTTATAGGACTAAATTTATATTTGATGAGCAGAATATAAAATGCATACATACCTCTCAGCCCATTCTCTGTCCTCTGTAACATATAAATAATCATCCACATACCTGAAAATATAACCTGAAAATAGAAGAAAATAACCATTATTAAAAGAACAACAGTGATAATTTGCATACTACACAATACAGCAAGCCATATTCACATTAAAAACCACAGTAACTTTCTATACTTGAATATTAATCTCTGACAAACACTGAAGTTATTATAAGAATGTGCAGATTTTCTAGCAATTGGGCAGGTCATGGCATCTGTTTTTTACTATGTTGGATTGAAGTTTCAAGTAAAAAATACTGAGTACATCCACACAGCTTCAATGTCCATATTTATTCTCTGTGTTAGATGGACAGCATACAAAATATTCACAATTATCACTTGTATGTGTCCCCAGAGGTATAGGGATCAGTGTAACTGTCTATCATGGTGGAGACCTGACTTCAAATCCTGGCTGAGAACACATTTTCAACTTTACCCATTCACAATTAATGTAATAAATTCTGTGAATATTAATCCTTTGACTGCTGCGGACATGTTAACTCGTCCTGCCTCACCATTCCCCTGGTGCTATGGACGTGTTTACGCATGACCATTGCATTTCCCTACAATGCTAAGGAAGTGTTGACACATCCGGTGCTGCTGGCCACCTCACTGCTACGGACGAGTTTAGGCACACTAAGTGACAGCTTCCTGAGTGCTACTGACGTGTTAACACGCAGGACTGTCTTTCTGCCCTTCACTTCCAGTAACTGTTCAGTGTTCTGGCTGTATAGTTCAAGAGTATGTATACGTTTGTAGCTGTGATTAGTCTTTGGTAAATTAGACTTCAGTTTCCATGTTTTTGTCATTTTTGTTGTTTTCTGCGGCAGAAATGTAAGGTTGCTCTGGTTCCATGGATAAAGAGATCCTGGATATGCTTACTAGGAGTGACGTAAATGTGAATTTTCGAGCAGTGATGATTCTTCAACAGAATCTTGAAGATATACTCCTCAGCCCTCTACATAAGTGGGGAGAGCAAGATGTACAGTGTGCAGTTCCTTAGAATCCGAGGAATCAGAAAGTAACAGTGGAAGGTTTCGGAAAAGAGCTTGCATTAGTGAAACATTTCGCTGGAAAGAAACTGATTTCCAGCCATTAACCAGTGACTCTGATGACTCGAGTGCAGGACATGAATGTCAACTAGATACTGACTCAAGCATTCTTTCATTTTATTATGATATTTATGTCTGAAGAATTGTTGCAATTTATTGTAAATGAAATGAAACAAATTGATTTTTATGTGAATTCTCCACTGGCTATTTGTGAAAGTGCAAGTTAAGAAGTTAAAAATTAAGTGATTATTGGTCCAGAGATACACTTTTGAACACACCAGTTTTCAGTGAAATTATGTCCTGAGACCACTTTTTTCTACTTCTAAGAATGCTACACTTCAATGATAACTCTGCGAGTACTGGAGGTGACAGTCGGTTTAAAATTAGCATGATTGTTGACAAAGTTCATGAGACGTATTGCAATTCATTTCATTGACATCACAAGCTTTGAATAGGTGAAAGTCTCTTGCTGTTCAAAAGGCGATTATTTTTAAGCAATATAGTCCATCTAAGCGAAGTAGATTTGGGATAAAGACATTTGTACTGTGTGACTATCAGAGTGGGTACATTTCAGACTTTACTCTATATACAGGCTCAACAACAGAAATTGGGTCCCACAATTTAGGGAAAAGAGGCGATGTAGTGACAACTCTTATGGGACCATATTTAGAAAAGGGTCATATTCTGTTTGTTCATAATTGGTACTCCAGCCCAAACATGTTCCTTTGGTTTCACAACCACTGAACAGCCACATGTGGAACTGTTCGTAAGACTAGGCG
The DNA here is from genome assembly GCA_026315105.1 of Locusta migratoria. Taxonomy (NCBI): domain Eukaryota; kingdom Metazoa; phylum Arthropoda; class Insecta; order Orthoptera; family Acrididae; genus Locusta; species Locusta migratoria. The sequence continues at coordinate 395,111,775 of CM048745.1, forward strand.
CAACATGCCAAAACTGCAGAAGAAATTAAAACGAAGAGAAACTGAGTTCATTTCCACTGACAAGATCCTTGCTATCAAGTGGTGCGATAAAGAGTTGATGTTGACCAGTCACACATCACAGATGGTTGAAACAGGAAAGACTGACAGAAATATTGGCAAAAAAATAAAGAAACCACAGTGTATTGTAGATTACAATTCGAATATGGATTCAGTTGACTGTTGTGACATGTTACTGAGCTCAGTGGGATCAGTCCATAAGACTGTGAAATGGTACAAGAAATATTTTTTCCACATTCTGGATTTGTTCATTTTAAATGCTTGTGCTCTCCATGAATTGGTGACAGGGCAAAAAATGGCCCTAGCAGAGTTTAACCTTTCTCTTGTAATGGAGATTACATAAAAATATGCCACTGAATGGAAAAAAGCTGGGAGGGGAAGGCGCTACGACAACGAGAATCCTCTTTGTTTCACAGGGAGACATTTTCCAGATGTTATTGTGAGCGAACAATTGCAGAAAAGTACATTAAAGTGTAGATGCATCATTTACACAAACAGAGAGTGTGCCAGGAAACTAGAAACCAATGCAAAATGCAATGTTCCATTATGTTTTCAACCCTGATTCAAGACTTATCTTACAAAGAAGTATTACAATCATTGGGAACTAAATCAGAGAGAATTTATTGACACTCTGAATAAGTTACTAAGAATAGAAAGAAAAAGAACTAATAAATAAATAAAAATAAGAAATATAGAAAAAATAAAAACAAAAAATAAATATTTATTTTCGTCAGTGGCAGTCCAAAGCCCGGATCAAAAAGAAGGATGAAAAATATATTCAGAAGATACAAACACCGATAATATTCTACGATCGTAAAAACAATACTGACTGAGATTAGTCACTTATATGATTTGATGGCCAAATTTGAACTAAATTTACTTGGTATAGGAAAGAGGTACATAAATGAAACTTTATATTTGAGAATCTTGTGTTGTTAGGTTACTACATGCCAAGTTTCACGTTCATCATACTTGCAATCCCTTAGATATAAGAATCCGAACTTCGAGATTTTTTTCTGGCACCAATTTTTCTAGCGTCTTTGCTTAACATTTTCTGGCTGAATATGGCTTGTAAAATTATTTTCTTCATTATTCCTAAGAGAACACTTCTCCTTATGATTACATCTCATCCAGTATTATTTTGACGATAGTTAAACTTCACCAATGTTCATAGAGGATATGTACGATTGTTCACATAAAATTTCTTCGAAATCAGTGATGTTTGAGTGTGAAAATATTCCAAAGTTAGGCAATTTAACATGGACTGGCCAATACCGGTAACAAGATTAAATGCACATAAAGATTGTCCCGTAATATATCAGCAGATTGAAAGCCACATAAAAAGTATGCAGATACATTGTGTGTCAATGGTCACATTCAGAAGGCAAGACAGACGTGACCACTGGCTCCAGGAAAATTCAGCACAGGGCGAGGAAGGCTGAGTGGCAGGCTCAGTGCACGCAGAGGAGTTAGACGGTCCCAAAGGTGTGCTTGACCTGGAAGGCAGGATGCACGGCTTTAGTAGCGAAAGGGTGAAACAGTTATTTTCATTTTACCCAATCAAGTAATGACTTACCTACCTCCTTGAGCAAAAACTACTAACAGTCTTGATGCTAAATTATACAATCTGGCTTTGTTTACTGCAATGATTTTCCCTTCTCTATTATTACCTTCTGCAACTTATCCTTCGACTAACAGCTTCATCAAAGGTGAAGTAATTATTGTTGAGTATGAAATTAGCAAGTGTACTCAACAATAATTACTTCACCTTTGAGGGCCAGACCTACAAACAAATCAGGGGGACAGCTATGGGTACCATGATGGCCCCTTCCTATGCCAACCTCTTCATGGAAGAGGCATTCCTTAAGACACAGAAGTTGCCTCCCATGGTTTGGTATAGATTCATAGATGATATCTTTGTGGTCTGGACTCACGGTGAAGAAACCCTTCTGAACTTCCTCCACGACCTTAACTCCTTCTCCAACCTTAAATTCACCTGGTCCTTCTCCAAAACTCAAACCAGCTTCCTTGATGTTGACCTTCACCTTGCTGAGTCTCACATCCACACCTCAGTCCATATTAAACCCACTAACAAACAACAGTACCTCCACTTTGACAGCTGCCATCCCTTCCATATTAAACAACCCCTTCCCTACAGCCTGGGCATCCGTAGGAAACGTATCTGCTCCAGTTCCGAACCCCTCACTAGCTACAACAACAATCTATCCAATGCTATCCTCTCCCGCAACTACCCTAAAGACCTCGTCCACAAACAGATCTCCTGAGCTGTCCATTTCTCTCCCTCCAACAACAATGTTCCTAACCCCAGACCACCCAGAAGCACCCCCTTAGTCACCCAGTACCATCCTGGCCTTGAATGCCTCAACAAATTCCTCAAACAGGGCTATGACTTTCTCAAGTCATGTCCTGAGATGAGACCATCACTCCAAACTGTTCTTCCCACACCACCCAGAGTAGCCTTCCGCTGTCCTCCCAACCTCCGCAACATCCTTGTCCAACCGTACAACATGCCAACACCACCCTCCCTACCTAATGGTTCCTACCCCTGCAACCGATCCTGCTGCAAAACCTGTCCAATGCATCCTCCCACTACCACATACTCCAGCCCCACCACAGGAAAAACCTACCCGATTCAAGGCAGGGCCACATGCGAGACAACACATGTCATATACCAGCTGACATGTGTCCACTGTTCAGCCTTTTATGTTGGTATGACTACTAACAAATTGGCTGAACGGATGAATGGGCACAGATGGACTGTTCGCCTGGGGGACACCCAATATCCTGTGGCAGAACATGCCCTCCAGCATAACTCCAGGAACCTGGGCACATGTTACACCACACTTGCCATTTGGATAGTACCAACAAACACCAGTCCCTCAGAGCTACGGAGCTGGGAACTTGCCCTCCAACATATCCTCTCCTCCCGCCACCCCCCTGGCCTAAATCTACGCTAACCCCTCCCCTTCCTCCATCCTCAGCTCACCTATTCATTATCCCTTCCTTACCCCCCTCTCTCTCCCTCCCGCCTTCTCGCTCTCTCTGTCTTTCTCTCTCTCTCTCTCTCTCTCTCTCTCTCTCTTTCTCCGTGTGTGTGGTGTGTGGGTGTGTGTCCATCCATCTTTCCCTGTTAATGGAAAACATTTTAGACAACCTCCCGCCCCTCCTACACCCCTCAGCATCATTCATTTCACTCATCTTCTCTTCTCTTTACTACTTGATCTTTCCTCTTTGGTTATATTTATCCTCTCTGGCTTGGCTCAGTACATACAAGCAGTATCTCTGACATCCACACACCCGAAACACCACCTTCATGACCTAGGTCGTGAACTACCTTTCCCTTCTGTTCCCATCCTTTCTTCTTCCCTTCTCTCCCACCTGATGAAGGAACTGTGTTCCGAAAGCCTGTCCTTTTGTCCCCTTTTTTCTGTTTCTTTATTTGTGTTACTATCGGTGGTACAGCACAAAGGTAAGTACTGGCCAGCCATTCTATCTCATTTCTACAATATTTATCATCTCTGAGGAGAATTTTCATCATTAATAGAATTTATAGTTATACATTTGTAATAAAACATTGATTATGTTCTTGGTTTGTTTTAGGACAAAACATACTTGTAATGTTTATCTGGAGTACTTCTAATTTGTATCAAACAATGAAACTGTGTAGGTTTGATTTAAAAGTTACCAATTTCCAAGTCATAGGTTCTGCAATAATAGAGTCAATAATAACTACAAAGGGGGTGGGGGAGGGAGAGAATCACTATTAACTGGAATTATGTGGATTATCATTTCATCACTAAATATCTAGGAATTACTATTACATCAGACTAAAACTGGAAAGAACAAATAGATAATGTCGTAGGAAAACTGAACCAGAGACAAATTAGAAGTACTTCAGATAAACATTACAAGTAAGTTACGTCCTAAAACAAGCCAATAACATAATCAATGTTTTTTATTACACATATATAATTATAAATTCTGTATAACCCAGGACAATTCAACACTAAACTAACACCAGATGTCTCGAAAGGAAATACCATCTGAAGATGAATGTATAATATTCGAAAGCAGTAATGGTAAAGTACGATAAAACCAATTGTGGCTGGTTGCTGTTCTACACCAACAAGTTATTTCACATAACAGCCACAGTCTCAAGAGTGTCTGTTTATGACAAAATTGCACATTTCATTCACAGCCAGTATAATGTTTCCATTTTAACCCACTTATCCAAGTGACCAATTGAATACAAGAATTATGTTAAATACAAAACAGTTGTTGGTAATTTTCCCAGGAAAATACTACTTCTATGTAATGATATGTAATGTACAAGAAAAGCAACCACTCTCCGATAAATGGCTGTTGTGTGGAGCATAGACAAATGCAATAGAGAACACTATTTGTACTAGCGTTTGAGCTCATCTGTTTTTATAATGGGAGTATACAGAAGTTATCAAAATAAAAAATAAAAAAATGTTACATATTTAAATTGCTTCTCAATTTATTATTATTTATAATTTTCCACCCACATATTTGCATGTCAAATACAGCTCTGACTACAGATAGTTAAAAACTTTTCATTAGTCATGAAAATATACACTAAATATTAAGAAATCATGCACATACATGCACGCACGCACACACACACACACACACACACACACACACAATAGGAGAGGCTCAGGATAGAGAGGTAGGAACTGTAGCGTGCGGAAAAAAGGGGATGTTACCGTAAGTTGAGGCCTGGATAATTTTGGCATCAGAGAAAGTACTGTAGGGATAACTCCCACCTATGCAGTTCAGAAAAGCTGTGCCACAGGCTGGTCCACCTTGTTTTTGGCCACAGTTTGACGGTGGCCATTCATTCTTATGGACAGCTGGGCCAATATAGAAAGCGTGCAGTGATTGCAGCACAGCTGGTAAATTACATGGCTGCTCTCACAGGTGGCCTGGCCTCTGGTAGGGTAGGATAAGCCCGTGATTACTGGAATAGGAAGTGCTGGGTGGGTGGATTGGACAGGTTTTGCAACAGGGTCCTCCACAGGGATATGATCTCTGTGGCAGTGGCTGGGTTTTGGAATGGCATAGGGATGGACTAGGATGTTATGGAGGTTGGAAGAGCGATGGAACACCACTTTTGGAAGTGTGGGAAGGATCTTGGGCAGGATCTCTCTCCTTTATGGGCACGAGGACAGAAAATCAAAACCTTGGTGAAGGATGGAATTTAGTTGTCTGAGTCCAGGGTAGTAATGGGTGACAAGGGGAGTGCTCTTTCGTGGCTGGTTACTGGTGGTAGAGGGAGGATTTGGGATAAGTGGTGATATGGCATGGGAGATCTGTTTGCGCACTAGGTCTGTGGGGTAGTTTCTGTCTGTGAAGGCCCTCAGCATATTGAGAAAGGGAGTTTTTGTCACTGCACATGCACTGTCCCCGGGTGGCCAGGCTGTAAGGAAGGGATGGATTTTTTAAAGTGGAAGGGATAGCAACTGTCGAAGTGTAAGTACTGTTGCTGGTTGGTAGGTTTAATATGAACGGAAGTGGGGATGGAGCCATGAGTGAGACAGAGGTTGACATCCAGGAAAGTGGTATGTTGAGGGAGACCAGGTTTTGAGGATAAGGTGTCCTGGAACTCAGTCCAGATCATGAAAATATCATCAATAAACTTGAACCAGGCCAGAGGTTTGGGGTTTTGGGATGCTAGGGAGGATTCCTCCAGACAGCTCATAAACAGGTTGGCATAGGAGGATGCCATGTGGGTGCCCATGGCTGTGCCATGGAATTGATGGTAAACTTACCCCTCAAAGGAAAAGTAGTAGTTTGTTAGGGGGTATTGAGGAGGTAGTGTTTGAGATCAGCAAGGCTATGGGCATGTGGGATGTTGGTGTTGGGTTAGGTTGAATTGTGGGTTTGGAGAGGGGGACTAATCTACTGAGGTTATCAGTGCCCCGGTGGAGTGGGGAAGGAGTGAGGATAGGAAAGGAGAGTAGGGGGAAAGGAAATGCAGTCTGGGTAGTAGTAAAGAAGAAAGGAAGACTGCATTAGCTCGGGGCCCCGTGCTTGCCATGCGTGTGGGGGATGTTGGTGTATAGGGAGGTGGCATCCACTGTGACAAGTAGGGATCCCGGAGGTAAAGGGGTGGGGATGTGGAGAGTAGGTGAAGGAAGTGTTTGGTATTCATAATATGGGAGGATAGATTTTCGACAATTGGTTGAAGGTGTTGGTCAACAAGGGCTGACATTCTTTCGGTAGGAGCACAGTAACTAGCCACAATTGGGTGTCCAGGATTTGTGGATTTGGAGAGCATGTAGAAGGTGGGTGTGTGGGGTGCTGTTGGGGTGAGGAGGGAGATGGATTCAGGAGAGAGCTTATGGGAGAGGCCGTAGTATTTTAACAGGGATTGGAGATCTTGTTGAATTTGGGGATAGGGTCATTTTGGCACAACTTGTAGGTGGAAGAGTCAGAGAGTTGGGGAATTCCTTCTGCCAGGTAGTCACTGTGCTCCGTAACTAAAATGGTGTAACCATAATCTGCGGGAATGAGTCGTAAACTGTCCTATTAATTCCCGCTGCTTCACACGCGTACACTGGATGGCCTGCATCGGTTTTTTCTACTTCTAAATATAAATTTTCATAGCTTTAGCTTTAAAATGCTTTCCTAATCAAGTATTTTGATTAGGGATGGGTCGAACCCCAATTTTACTTAAACGAATCCGAATACTGAATTTTAAATAAAACATGTGCCGAATTCTGAACTCAAATAGAATCTTCTGAATCTTGAACCCAAATAATCAGTCAACTCAAGTCCATGTATTTAAAAAGAATCACTACTCTATTGTAGGCAGTGATGAAGATAAAACCTTCTGGGGTGGACCCCAAATGACAATTTTACACTAAAATATAAGAAATTAAAAATTTTATTTAAATTTTTACTTTAAATCTTAAAGATTTTTTAAATACCTCCTTCCATTAAAAGAAATTTTAAGATATATGTTGTTTAGATGCTCTAAAAGATAATAAGAAACTTTCTTCACTGTATTACCAACTGTTTCATTTTGATGAAATAAAAAAATACAATAATTGCATGATGAAGCTCTAGAAAGTAGAGGATTATGTATTTTTTATTTTTTCAAAGGAGAAGAGTCAAAAATAAAACTTGAAAAGATGAGTAGATATTTTGAAAGTAGGAAAAATAGATTCTTAAAAAATAGGATCTGTAAATGTTAGAAAATTTTATAGTGACATATCAGGCATTCCAGGAGTGATGGACAGGACATTCAGAGACAGAGAAATCCTCATTTATTTTATGTATGTGTACTTGTTATTGCCGCGAAGACATTTGAGAACTGTGAAATGTACTTAACGTGCAGATTGCTCATTCCGGAGAGTTAAGCAAGGTTATTTTGTAGATTTATTCATTCTTTCAAACATTTAAGATCATGCAACTTGTCTGCACAGAATTTATATTTGTATAAGATTTAAAAATCAGTGCTAGAAGTCAGTTGCCATGCTTCATTTCTAACTATTCAGCATAAGAATAATACATATGTAAACATTAATGTGATATGTATATTCCCCTGCATTATTCTTATGTCTTACGGGTTTATTAGGTGGACGGAATTTAATTGTGGTCACAGGTAACATGTAAGATTACATGGCATCATGTTTACATTTGTATTATTCTTATGGCAAAGAGAGTGTGGAATTTATGAATCATGATTCCTAGAAACAGTCCCTTGCCACTAATAAAAAAACATGCAAGTTGTAGCACAAAGGCAGTTGTTGTATCATCAGGCATATTGACGCAACACAGGCTTGCCAGTCAGCTTTATGTAGAGCTTATAGATAAGACTTCAATTGTACGGCTATTGTAGTAACACTAAACACTTACTAAATGAGAATGGAAATAACTTTGAAACTAAATGCGAAAATATGAAACAATTTTGTTAGACTTATAAAACAAATTTTACGAAAAGTTTATAACAGCAATTAGATAGCAGTATGGTAATTCTGAATCACTATCACTTGATTCCTTGTTATTCAGTTCCTTCTTACTACAGAGCACCATCCCTCATACAATCTAATGCATTCGATATCGAACATTTTTAAATGCCTGTTACACAATCTGATTTGGAACCCACTTCCATGTATACATTCCATTGGCAAGCTTGCACGTTTTACATGACCCGTTAGTGTCAGCTGTCACTTTTTGAAAGGCAGTTAGTGTACTTGTGTTTAAGTTTGACCTGTACAGAATTTATTGAAGGAGAGATCAAGTGATTGCTGAATTAAAGTCAATCCCTCTGGTTGGTGCACGATTAGAACTTTCTTTCCACATAATAAATAACTTTCTTCTTGAAATCCTAGTGCTTCATTACAGTTCACATACACTAGAATTTCACAAAATTTGATGAAACAATATGTAAAATCACAATGAGGCTACTCATGCAAGAATCCTAAAGCCTTATGTATTTTTGGTATTTACATTGCTACTTTATATTTGAAAGGCTGCTACATTTGAAGTTGAGCAATTTGACCAATACCAAAGTCCTATTTCCTTTGTTGGATGGTGTATTAAGATTCAATAGTCAAAAATAAAAAGGAAATTTGTTTTTGTGAGCGCAAAAGTATTTGCGCCAGTATTTATATTTGTGCCTGTAAAGCAAGCCTGTGTAGCACTGCTTATATTAGACAGGAAAAGTTACTTGTGGTGGCTCCTAGTGCCAATTTTCTTTAGAACTTCGTTTGCTTTATATTCGATTTGAACCCGAGGCGGATTTCTTAACCCCCAAAACCAGGAAAAGGTGTGGCTTAGACTCAGGTAATTATGGTAGATTGTTTTCACAATAGCCACACAACTGCGTGAGTTTCATAGTTGTTTCAATTGAATAAATTAAAAGTGAGATCATTTTGTATTATGATGTCACGTCTTTCAGCGGAACTATGGAAAATAAAGTAAACAACGCATACAGTGTTTTCAGCAGAAATATAAAAATAAATAGGGACTTAAGGGACCTACAGGTTAAAAAAGAAAAGGGACCTAAAGAACTTTTAAGGGGCAACAGGGATATGAAATACAAGACATCAATAAATTTCTTTTTAATGAACAACCCTACCCAATTTCACTTTTTTTATTTATTTAATACACAAGTCTTGATTGTACTTTATTTCTTTACTGCTAATGTGTTTTGCCCTTTTGAGGCATCTTCGGCATGATATATACACAAAGCCTAGTCTTAGGGCTTGAATATTTTGACTTCGTAGTTTGATTTATGCACATCTGCAGACACAGACCTATTCTTCTGAAGATGACCAAAAAGGATGATACGAGTTAGCAGTATTTAAATAAAGTGCAATCAAGGCTGTTTTTAATTTGCAAATCATTATCACAGCAAATAGGTGAACATTACAATTTGTTTTTTTGTACTTACTAAGCCCCGTAAACACCAACTTCAAAACTGTGGTTTGCTGTTACAGCACTACTGTACTCAAGTTTAAGATTGTTGCCTACAAGTGTTGTCATTTTAATGCGATCTTGCATTATATCGTGACATATCTTATAGATTCCATTTTTGGTATGGCTATGGGCTGGCGAAAAAAATAGTTTATAATTTTGTTTTTCCTTTCTTTATCTTCAATACTGTATTCCGCACTGTCTGTGATCTACAAGTTACATGTGGTTTGTTAACTTTAGTTTCAATAATTTGCCTGCTCCAATAAACTTAATAGTACTCTCATATAGCTGGCCGCGGTGGCCATGCGGTCTGTGGTGTGTCAGACACAGTCTGCATGGCTGCTACGGTCGGGGGTTCGAATACCCCCTCGGGCATTGATATTTGTGCCGTCCTTAGTATTAGCTAGTTAATAAGTAGTTTGTAAGTTTAGGGACTGATGACCTCATAGTTAAGTCCCATAAGCTCAACAAACAATTGAACATTTTGGTACTCACATATGCAAATCTCATCTTTATACCTAATCATTAATAAAATATCATAAGAAAATGCCAATCCCAAAGTAGTTACTATTCCACTTAATTCTCTCGAGTGTATTGTTGTGAATTTCACAGACACAGCTAACAACCTTCCATTCCGACAGCTTACAAAAGTGCTGTAATTCTTTCGCTCACATCATGGTTTTGGTGCAGCTATGAAATTCAGTGTGGCACGAATGACACATGCATACATACAGTGGCCAATAGTAATGCAGTACTGCTGCTGATCTCAGTAGCTGAACGTTTCCAATCACAGCTGAAATCTCAGCACGTCCTGCCTTTGATATTATTTTGTTGGTAGGAGTCGCAAATCGTCCTCATTGGAGCTAATGCCAACATACACGAACTACTTCTATGCTTAGTTTCTACCATAAAAGATGAAGTCGCACAAAAGTTTCGGGCACTGCATACCACTGTCTCCTCATACATTTCCTCACCCCATGGTCGACAATGTCCTACTATCACTCTCTGCACTCCCCTTGAAAGGACACTGCTGTAAGTGCAGGAGCCGAGAAGAGAAAAAAATTCTGAGACAAAGGTTAAAGGCAGTTGTAACATGAAAGGTGCCTCAGTTAAGCTTTATTGGAGTTATTAAAACATGTCAAAATGTGTGTCCCAATTTGAAGGGAAAAAAAAGTACTTTAGGGACCAAATTGAAAAAATAGGTACCTTTTAGGTACTTTTGGAAAAAAAGGACTTTAGTGACCAATGGGAACTCTGTTAAATACACTGCGTAAACAAAAGCACAATGTTATGCAAAGTTAACTACAACATTCGTAACGGAAGGTTTGCATATAACACTTTGGATTCAGGATTCGGTAGTATTTGGCGATTATGCATCGAATTTCGAATTCGGAGCCAATGTGCTGGATTCAGCAAATAATGTATTCAGCCGAACCACTTGGACACAACCCTAATTTTTATACAACTTGCCAATCCATATTGCACCACTGATGGTACAATTCAAAACATCCCGAAACATTTTAATTAAAGTTGTGTCCGAGTGGTTCGGCCGAATCCATTATTCGCCGAATCTAGCACACTGGCTTCGGATTCGAGATTCGGCGCACAATGGCCGAATACTACCGAATCCAGAATCCAAAGTGTTATATGGAAACCTTCAGTTATGAATGAACATTACACCATGTAATCTTCCATGTTAGCTGTTACCATATTTATATTCCGTCCGCGTAACAAACCAGAAAGACAACGGCAAACGCGGAAGAATATACATATCACGTTAATGTTTACATTTGTATTATTCTTATGCTGAATGGGAATAGTAAGAAATGAAGCACGGCAAGTGACTTCTAGTAGTGATTTTTAAATCTTGTATGAATAAAAATTCTGTGCAGACTAGTTACGTGATCTTAAATGTTTGAAAGAATAAATAAATCTGCAAAATACCCTTGCTTAACCCTCTGGAATGCACAATCTTTTCACAGTTTTGAAATGTCTTTGTGGCAATAACAAGTACACACATGTCGAATAAACGCGGTTTTCTATGTGTCTGAATGTTTTGTCCGTCACTCATGAAATGCCTGATATGTCACTATAAAATTATTTATCATTTACACATCCTAATTTTTAAGAATCTATCATTGAACTTCCAAAATATCTACTCATCTTTTCAGGTTTTATTTTTGAGTCTTCCCCTTTGAAAAAAGAATCACAATTCGTAATCCTTTCCTTTCATTATTTTTTATTTCAAAATGAAACATTTTGTAATAGAGTGAAGACAGTTTCTTATAATCTTTTAGACCATCTCAACAACATATATATCGAAATGTTTCATACAAATTTCTTTTAAGGGTAAGGGGTATTAAAAAGTCTTTAAGATTTAAAATAAAAACCTAAATGAAATTTTAATTTCTTAAATTTTACTGTTAATATTGTCATTTGGGATTCACCCAGAAGGCTTTATCTTCATCGCTAATGTGATAGAGTAGTAATTCTTTTTAAATACATGTACTTGAGTTGACAGATTATTTGGGTTCGAGATTCGGAAGATTCGGCACATGTTTTATTTAAGATTCGGTATTCGGACTCGATTTGGTAAAATTAGGGTTCGACCCATCCCTAATTTTAATAAATTCTAACAATGGTTCCAAATCCAAATTTTTGCATTTCTGGCATCAAAATAGTCTTAGTAGCATCCTTTAAAAATTTTCCCTTATTTCACCCACTTAATGGTTGAATTTCCAAAAAATATCAAAACATGTGTTTTTAAAATTCCAACCAAAAATCTAAATACGAAGTTTTGTATTTCTTGCTTCAAAATTGCCATAATAGGAACTTTTTTTCAAAAAACCATTCAACCCCTGTTTCACCGCCTTAGGGACGGGAATATAGAAAAATTGCTGATGCCAATAGTGTAAGATAAACAACATTACAAATTTCAAGTTGCTATGGTCTGTATATTCACTTTTGAGTGCCATTTTCTGTCTTTTAGAAAAGGATTGAGAACACGAAATTTCTTTCTTTCACTTTGGCATCTTTCCTGGTAGTTTGACTTATCGAACTGCAATATGCACTTATTGTTCTTTATTCTTACACTTTTTGCAGAAAAAAAACTGAAGAATGTGCATCATATTTTGCTGTATATAACCTCTTTCCTATTATAGTGTCAAAAGTCATTGCTGGTCTTCAGTCTGAATTTTATATAAGCTGATATACAGTCACGACACTACCACAGATTTGTGTTGTACACAGCGACAGCAGCGCTCCAAGCGGCCAGCTAGCTCCATTTATGAATACGATATTGGTTGAGTGCAAATACTATTGTTTACATTGATTTTAACGTACTTTTTACATTAGTTAACATATGTATAAAAAGAGGTAATGATTTAAAAATAACTTCACATTTGTCTTTATTAGGTTTTCTACATCCCTGATAAGGTACAAAGCGGTGCATTGCAGGACATTGTATTCACTATTATCTTGTAACCTACATGTTTTTACTGACGAATTTAACCCTCTATTAAAAGTAATAAAGGGCTAGGAAACACCACAAGACCTGCCCTTCAGAAGAAAAAGTCACTTTTCTACTCAGGAACGATAATGTTTCTTCACTACAAATCCAGTAAAACTGACGAGTGTGGAACATAGGAAACGCAAAGACGTGGCGACGAGCTGCGACAGGCACATACAAAAGACACACACATACAACACATTCAGCTATCGGCCATGGCCTTCTTCAGAAATAGAGCACTCACGCAATCACACAGGCACACAACACAGTCATACAACCATCACCTCCGACTGGGCAGTCGGAGGTGATGGTTGTATGACTGTGTTGTGTGCCTGTGTGATTGCGTGAGTGCTCTATTTCTGAAGAAGGCCATGGCCGATAGCTGAATGTGTTGTATGTGTGTGTCTTTTGTATGTGCCTGTCGCAGCTCGTCGCCACGTCTTTGCGGTGAGTAGTAAACTGTCCTCACTATATTATTTATTCCAACCTGGACTTTCCATTATTATATTTTGAACATAGGAAATGTATATATTCAATGCAATAACTACAGTATTGAATGTACCAAATCAGACATCAGAGCTGTAGCTGAAGGAAAAAGACACAGATGTGGCAATAAAACGATAGAAGCAATCATTCGGGTTTCCAACAAACAATAACACTATTCCACCATTGTTGCTACAGCTGAATCACAAATGGCAAGAATCATCAAAACATTTGCTTTTTAAGCTAAAGTAATTACACTCAAAAGAATATGCGCATATCAGATAAACCATTCGAATCATTAGACTCCACACAAAACTGATACGAGTCAAAAAAATGCCTTTCATAGGAAGAACAGGCCATAATAGAAATTTATGATTCTCTTATGCTTATATTCTACTTACTTTTAGCGGAATAAGCTGCAAATATACACATATTCGTAAGTATTTCTTCATGACGAAGTTGTTTTTTTATACCACTGAATCAGTTAAATTCAGCTGTTTTAAGTTCCATATATGTATGTCTCTTGATAGTTTACTAATGGACGTAAAGTATAAATTATACTAACTATTTTGTTAATTATGTACAAAAATATTTCTAAACAAATATTCCTCCTTCAGCGGCTTGCCCGCCGCTAGGAGCGCTAGTGTCATTGCAACTGTCAGTTGGTAACAACTTTCACAGCAGTGAGTGTCGCGACTGTATATGTTAGACTGTGCTGATACTTTCAACCACTGTATCTTTCACCATCTTCTAGCAATCGACATAGAACTCTATGGTGTACAATTGGAGACTTTGTACTACAGCAACACAGAGGTATCGTTCATTTCCATTGTGTAGTTTTTCCTGAAGAGTAAAATATTGACACCCACACATAGTTTTTTATATAAGTCAGCAACTTTCAACTCCCATATCTTCCACCCCTTATAGTTATCAACCCTCTACCACCATAGTGCACAATGGGAGAATAATACCTACTGCCACATAAAAACACTATTAATTGGTGATGTGCAGATTTGGCTGCAGAGTGAAATATAGGCACAAACACCTCAATTTTTATATATAATAATGGAAAGTCCAGGTTGGAATAAATAATATAATGAGGACAGTTACAACTCACCGCAAAGACGTGGCGACGAGATGCGACAGGCACATACAAAAGACACACACATACAACACATTCAGCTATCGGCCATGGCCTTCTTCAGAAATAGAGCACTCACGCAATCACACAGGCACACAACACAGTCATACAACCATCACCTCCGACTGCCACACTTCGAATCACGCTCTGCAGCGAATCGGGGACGGGAGGGGAGGGGAGGGGGAGGGGATAGAAAGGTTACGTCACGGTGGTGGGGATGGGTTAGATGGGAATAACGAGATGCAGCTTAGGAATGGAGTGGGGAGGCGGGTGAGGGGAGAAAATAAAATAAAATAAAATAAAGTAAAATAAAATAATATATATATATATATTATATATATATATATATATATATATACGGGGCGTATGTGTGTGTATGTGGTCTTGTGCACTTGCAGTGTGCATGAATTTTCATATATATATATATATATATATTATTTTATTTTCTCCCCTCACCCGCCTCCCCACTCCATTCCTAAGCTGCATCTCGTTATTCCCATCTAACCCATCCCCACCACCGTGACGTAACCTTTCTATCCCCTCCCCCTCCCCTCCCCTCCCCTCCCGTCCCCGTATATATATATATATATATTATATTATTTTATTTTATTTTACTTTATTTTATTTTATTTTATTTTCTCCCCTCACCCGCCTCCCCACTCCATTCCTAAGCTGCATCTCGTTATTCCCATCTAACCCATCCCCACCACCGTGACGTAACCTTTCTATCCCCTCCCCCTCCCCTCCCCTCCCGTCCCCGATTCGCTGCAGAGCGTGATTCGAAGTGTGGCAGTCGGAGGTGATGGTTGTATGACTGTGTTGTGTGCCTGTGTGATTGCGTGAGTGCTCTATTTCTGAAGAAGGCCATGGCCGATAGCTGAATGTGTTGTATGTGTGTGTCTTTTGTATGTGCCTGTCGCATCTCGTCGCCACGTCTTTGCGGTGAGTTGTAACTGTCCTCATTATATTATTATCAATTTTTATATATATTAAGATGAGATATACAGGTCAAGAAAGCAAAAGAAATTGTAGTACCCAATACTCAAAGTTCTTGATACACAGTCAAAATGTTATAATATGCACTGTTCAATGTGGTACATTCTTCTCAACACTGGGTGACTTGTGAGAGACCTATATTGTACAGGTCTAAATTTTGGCTGTTCAGGCAAATTCCAGCATAAAAATTTCTTTGTAATTATTGTGGAAATGCTTGCTAAGCAATAGTTACCTCATTCAAGGAAAGAGGACAAAAGACACTTCATATTATGTGGAAAGAATAGGGAGGGAGAGGTGACCTTGGATTGTACAAAGAACCAGCATGTGAGAGTGTGTTCTGTGCCAAATGTGCTGGGGCACTGTCATGGGAGAAAAACATCTCTTGAGCCACTTCCCACGATGCTTCCTCTTCACAACTTCCTATCTCCTTATTAGGAGAATTTGTTAGTGGGGTCATCTTACAATTTACCCCTTATGTCCATTGCCCATTAGCACCACACTATGACTGTCTCAATAAAGCACTCACAATCGACTATATCTATACACAAATTCCACAAGCTACCATATAGTATGTAGCAGAGAATACCTTGTACACAATAATTCACTTTCTCAATGATCTGCACAATTTTGTTTTGGTTCCTCTGTTCACATGTTATGACAATGTGGTGAAGGGATTTCAATGTGTACTAGGAAACTGCAGACGTGTAGAAGTAAATGATAAAAAAATTTGAGGTTACAATTTAACTTTAATGAAACATCTCATTTGTAACATATTTTGAAACCATGATGGAAAATGTTACACTAAGATTAATGGATTTTAGCGTAAATTTTGATGAAATCATCCTTAACATTTAGCCCTGAAGAGTCAAGCTGCTGCTACTCAGATCCCAATCTGTTGTGTAGATTGCAAGTAGTCCCCATAGAGGTGAAAATGGGTATCATATTGAGGAAATAAGGCAACACTGCCCTTACTAAAAAGTGAGTGGCCCACTAAGAACTCCTGAGAAAACTGAAGTACAACCAATCCTTCAATTTGAGAATCTTGACTTGCAGTTGGTGTCATGAGGGTAAATACAATAATATCATCAATCACAGTAATAATAATTCTATCTTGTGTCAAATTTCATTGAATATAAGAAAGTATGCAAGATAGATATAATATGCATTTGAGTATTTAAAAGAGAGAGAGAGAGAGAGAGAGAGAGAGAGAGAGAGAAGAAAATCTAACAGTTCAATTTCAAGATAAATAAGCTTTGTATTTAGTGAGCAACAAAGATAATAAACAGTTTAACAGGCAAATTACTTTAACTACTTGAGTCAAAAACAAAATAGTAACATAATGTCCACATGGAAGTGCTCATCAGCCAACCCCCTGTCTGTAATCCTGAAAACGTCACCTTATGCAGATGAAGACTGTACAGTTTCCTCAAACATATGATATCACAATAAAAAAATGTGATGATATACTGGCACCTGATTAAACTCTTCTTCGGTTAACAATGAATATATAATGATTGGGCAGTTCACTGGAGTCTGTGCTAAAGATTTTAGTTAGAAATAAAACAATTAAGTACTCACCATATGATAGAAATTCTCTCATGTATATCTGGTCAAAATCTGCATAATACAAATCACAGAGAACAGAGGAGAGACAACCCCCTTGTGGTATTCCTTTTATAACATGGAAAATATGTCTCCTATTTGTCTGTAGAGTAACAAAACTCATGTATTCAAATGCACTGCGAAGAAGCAATTCGGCATCACTTTCCTGTAACAATGACAAATAAATATGACTGAACTTAGACAGTATGTATTAAAACAGGTTTCATAAAACGGAAGCCTCTAAATGTTGGTCTACACTTGCAGGTTCCAAATACAATACAGTATCTAAAACTTACATCATGTCGTGATCAGGTGATGTTAATCTACAAAGTTGTGGTGGCCTTCAAGCTGGAGATGGGTTTGATGCAACTCTCCACCCTACTCTATCCTGAGCAAGCCTCATCATCTCCTCAAGAGAATGAAAACCCATTTCTAT
This sequence comes from Locusta migratoria, assembly GCA_026315105.1. Lineage (NCBI taxonomy): Eukaryota > Metazoa > Arthropoda > Insecta > Orthoptera > Acrididae > Locusta > Locusta migratoria. Next base: position 395,129,469 of record CM048745.1, read on the forward strand.
TGCAACCTGCTTAACTGGGCATTTATAAATCATTAAAAGTGTCAAAGAACTGCAATTCTGCGTGTTGCCTTCATCATTTATAGTGAATTAGTTTTCACCCCCTGAGATTTCATCCAGCTGCTACCAATAGCAACGATCATCGACAACATCAAGAACCATCGGTCTATTACATGGCAAATCCGCGATGAGAGTAACATTTACATTTTATTTTAATTTTTTATGAGTGACTGATGAAGTGTAACATTAGTGATGGTAGTGAAAGCCAATCACAAGAAGTGACACCAAATAAGGGAACAAATCCTATGTGGTTCATTCAGCTTAACAAAAGATTTAGAAGTAATAATTAATAATTTAGAATCCAAATTAGATTTAAAAAAAGGGTCAACACATGGCTAGCTTAAATGAAAAAAATGAATCAACAAATAAATAATTTAGACTCTAAATTAAATGAGCAAGAGGAAAAGTTGAATAAGAGATTTGATGTATTTTCAGAACGAGTGAACAAAAATTCGAAGTGTGGCAGCCAGAGGTGATGGTTGTATGACTGTGTTGTGTGCCTGTGTGATTGCGTGAGTGTTCTGTTTTCTGAAGAAGGCCATGGCGGATAGCTGAAAGTGTTGTATGTGTGTGTCTTTTGTATGTGACTGTCGCAGCTCATCGCCATGTCTTTGCGGTGAGTTGTAAACTGTCCTTACTATATTATTAATTCCAACCTGGACTTCCCATTATTATATTTTGAACAAAAATTTTAGTATACATACAAATAGACTAGACACTTTAAGTTCACAGCTAGATGCTCATGTAAGAGAATGTAAGGAGTATAAACAAATATAAAAAATAGATAACCCAAAGGACAGGCTCGTCGACAGACACAAATAAAATCACTCACAAACACACATACAAGCTTTCGCAACCGTTCAGGAAAAGAGAAAGAAAGGAGAGGAGAAAGGGAACGATATGGGTTTTAAGGAAGTGGAAAAGGAGTCATTCCAATCCCAGGAGTGGAAGGACTTACCTTAGGGGAAAAAAAGGAAGGTAAACAAATTCACACACACTCACACATATCCAAACACAAACACACCCAGACAGACATTTGTAAAAGCAAAGAAGTTGGACAGATACCACTTGAGGCAGAGGCTCTGTCCACAGAACTGTGGCAAAGATGCTAAAGATGGTGGGCGGAATTTGAATTTAGCAGAGGTTCAGACCAGGTGGGCAATGGGAGGAGAGAATAAGCTGAAGGGCAAGTTCCCATCTCCGGAGTTCTGAAAGGTTGGTGTCGGTGGATTACACCGTCTGGGTTATCTGGATACTTCCCACCGACACCAATCTTTCAGAACTCTGGAGATGAGAACTTGCCCTTCAGATTATTCTCTCCTCCCGTTGCCAACCTGGTCTCAACCTCTGCTAAATTCAAATTCCGCCCACCATCTTTAGCATATTTGCCACGGTTTTGTGGACAGAGCCTCTGCCTCAAGTGGTATCTCTGTCCAACTTCTTTGCTTTTTACAAATGTCTGTCTGGGTGTGTTTGCGTTTGGATATGTGTGAGTGTGTGTGAATTTGTTTACCTTCCTTTTTTTCTCCTAAGGTAAGTCCTTCCACTCCTGGGACTGGAATGACTCCTTTTCCACTTTCTTAAAACCCATATCCTTCCCTTTCTCCTCTCCTTTCTTTCTCTTTTCCTGAAGAAGCGACAAACGGTTGTGAAAGCTTGTATGTGTGTTTGTGAGTGATTTTATTTGTGTCTGTCAACGAGCCTGTCCTTTGGGTAAGTCATCCATTTTCTATTTTTTATATTTGTTTATCCCACCAGGAAAGTTTCCTTCTATAATTAATGTAAGGTGTATTATACATAAGTTGATGGTAGACTGTTAAATTAGTTATTATTGACTAGGGAACAAGTTGAATCTATTTCTATACAAATTTTCGATGAGCAAATTTCATCCGAGACACAAAATCTTTTTGATGACATGATGCATAAAGTTTCTGAAAAAGATGATACACTTTTAGAGAAATTAAACTCTTTAGATCAGAAGTTAGTTTCAACCAACCAAAGAAAAGAGGTTTTAGAATCCAATTCAAAATCTGAACTTTCACGGGTTTGTCATACAATGACAGAAACAGTTAATAAAGTTAATGTTTTAGAAAGATACAAAAATTTTTCAGATCTGAATTTACCTATTAGTCAATTAAATAAATGGGAACGAAAGGTAGAGGAAAAAAAATTTCATAAAAAATTTAAGGAGAAGGTTGAGAGTTCTCAGGAAAGTGAGGATAAAACTTTATAATCAGATGTAACTAATATTCAGTCAGAAAAGAATTGTAATGAATTAGTAAGGACTACATCTTCTAATTCAAAAGGGGAAAGTTTAGCATTCAGTGATCTAGTATCCAAATTTAAGTTCAATTATGTTTTCAATGAGAGACATTAAAAATTCATAGTTCTGGTCTAGATTGGGAGAGAGGTTTAGAGGAGAAGTTGACTACTGAAACCTCAGTCCTATCCAAAGGCCTCACCTTTAGCCCTACTCCCAAATTCAACCAAACAGCCCTTGTCAAATATTTACTATCCGATACTTGTACTCTTTGCTGGAGATATCTCTTTGCCATGAAGAAAAATAATTCTACTCCTAATGATCCAGCTCTCCAAGACATCAAATTGAACCTTGCCTGGAACAGTTCCGTCCTCCGTCACAGCGAGACCCACCTGCTCTTCCTCAAAATCACCCTCTTCAAACCTTCCAGGAATTCCTTACTTCCAAACTTGCCCCTCAGTCTTTCCTGAGAAACCTTAATCCTACTCCCAACATTACCGCAGCTGAATCCCGAGCTATCCGTGATCTGAAGGCTGACCATTCCATCATCATTCTCCCAGCTGACAAGGGATCCACAACCGTGGTACTTGATTGGCGGAAATATGTGGCTGAGGGACTGTGTCAGCTTTCATATAAAGTTTGTCAAGGCAATCCCATTCCTGATGTCCAGGCAGAGCTTCAATGAATCCTCAAAACCTTAGGCCCCATACAAAACCTTTCACCTGGCTCCATTAACCCCTGACCCCAATGACACCCTGCACCCCCACCTTCTACCTACTTCCCAAGATCCACAAACCCAATCATCCCGGCCTCCCCACTGTGGCTAGTTACCAAACCCCTACAGAACGAATCTCTGCCTACATAGACCAACACCTTCAACCCATCATGTGCAGTCTCCCATCCTTCATCAAAGACACCAACCACTTCCTCGATCACCTGAAATCCTTACCCAGCCTGTTACCTCCTGAAACCATCCTTGTAACCATTGATGCCACTTCCTTATACACAAATATTCCACATGCCCAGGGCCTCCCTGCGAAGGAGTATTTCCCTTCACGCCGACCACCCACTTCCCTACCTAAAACCCCTTTCCTTAATACCATAGCCAGCTTCATCTTAACTCACAACTTCTTCACTTTTGAGGGCCAGACATACCAACAACTAAAAGGAACAGCCATGGGAACCAGGATGGCCTCCTCGTACGCAAACTTATTTATGGGACGCTTAGAGGAAGCCTTCCTGGATACCCAAGCCTGTCAAACCAAAGTTTGGTATAGATTCATTGATGACACCTTCATGATCTGGACTCACAGTGCAGAATAACTCCAGAATTTCCTCTTCAACCTCAACTCCTTTGGTCCCATCAAATTCACGTGGTCATATTCTAAATCCCATGCCACTTTCCTCAATGTCGACCTCCATCTGTCCAACGGCCAACTTCACACATCCGTCCACATCAAACCTACCAATAAACAACAGTACCTGCATTATGAAAGCTGCCATTCATTCCACATCAAACCTTCTCTTCCCTACAGCTTAGGTCTTCGTGGCAAACGAGTCTGCTCCAGTGCTGAATCTCTGTACCAGTACACCAATAAATAACCTCCTAGTCCATCCCTATGAAATCCGCAAACCACCTTCCCTACCTTCTGGCTCCTACCCTTGTAACCGCCCCCGTTGTAAAACCTGTCCTTACTCCAGTCCTGTAACCCGGAAGGTGTACACAATCAAGGGCAGAGCCACCTGCGATTGCACCCACGTGATTTACCAACTTACATGCCTGCACTGTGAAGTGTTCTATGTGGGAATGACCAGCAACAAGCTGTCCATTCGCATGAATGGTCACAGTCAGACAATGTTTATTGGTAATGAGGATCACCCTGTGGCTAAACACGCCTAGGTGTACGGCCAGCATATCTTGGCACAGTGTTACACCGTCCGGGTTATCTGGATACTTCCCACCGACACCAATCCTTCAGAACTCCGGAGATGGGAACTAGCCCTTCAGCATATTCTCTCTTCCCGTTGCCCACCTGGTCTCAACCTCTGCTAAATTCAAATTCCCACCCACCATCTTCAACATCTTTGCCTCGGTTCTCTGGAAAGAGCCTCTGCCTGAAGTGGTATCTCTGTCCAACTTCTTTGCTTTCTACAGCATACAGTAGGTAGAAGGGAAGGAGAGGGAAAAAGGAAATGATGAGGGTTTTAAGGAAGTGGGTAAGGCGCCATTCCAATTCTGGGAGAGGAAAGACTTACCTTGGGGGAAAAAAAGAGAGTAAACAAATACACACACACCCACACACATACACAAACGCAAACACACCTAGGCAGACATACTGTAGAAAGCAAAGAAGTTGCTTTCTACAGTACAGGGAGAAGGTTTTGATGTTTTGGAGAAACCTACGGTTCAGATTATGCAGATGTTATCAATGAATCTGAACCAGATAAGGGATTTGGGATTCTGTGTAGTCAGAAAAGATTCCTCTAGATGGCCCATGAACAGATTGGCATAGAGAGGTGCCATATGGGTGCCCATGGTTGTACCATGAATTTATTTGTAGGTGATGCCATCAAGGGAGAAGTAATAGTAGGTGAGAAAGTAGTTGGACATAATGAAAAGGTAGGAGGTTGTGGGCTTGGAGTCAGTCTGGCATTGTGAAACGTAGTGTTTAACAGTGACAAGGCCATAAGCATTGAGGATGTTGGTGTGGAGGGTGGTGGCATCAACTGTGTCAAGCATGGTACCAGGTGGTAAAGGTTCAGTAACTGTTTAGTGTTGGTGGAGGAAGTGGTTGTTGTCTTTTATATAGGATGGTAGGTTATGAATAATAGGTTGAAGGTCTTGGTCCATAAGAGTAGAGATTCTTTCAGTGTGGGTGCAATAACTGGCCACTGTGGGACATTCATTGTGGTTCGGTTTGTGGACTTAAGGGAGCAAGTAGAAGGCGGCAGTGCGGGAGGAGAAGTGAGGAGAAATATAGACACTCACCCTACAATATTCCTATGCTCCTGCAATCCCCCAGGCTAGTGCCTGCCTTCACCTCCCTCCCCTGCCCACATTTGTAAAGAAGCCTGTTGGGATTTATTTCCATCTGCTTACTGAACCTCCCAATACCACTGTTCTATAATAATAAATATGAATGTAATTAGCCTATTATCATTTTCTTTTCCAAAAATTTAGTTCTTTTTTACAATGTAACTATATGAAGTCATTTTCTATAATTTTTGACATCAGAGACTTTGTTCAATTAGCAAATATTAATTAATTCATGCCAGAAGTATATTGTTAAATTTCAGATAGTGTGCTATTTATTATTTCTGTTAAAACTAGGTAAATTCTGTTCTCATAATATTAAATTAGCTATTACTGTCTTTCACAAGTAATGTTAGGAAAGTTTTGCCCTCTTTAGTTTCTGTATAATTACCATTTATTATGATGTAATTGTTTGAAAAGCTATTACATTATATATGGATATGAAATACTACTATTTAACTGAGGCTTGTATATTATGTTCTCAGTATTATTTATGCTATCTTTTACTATAGACAGTTGCACGTAATTGTTTACTTTTTCATTATAATTAATTTATTGTACATAATTAACAATATGCAATTTCCAGTATCATTGTTTGGAAATAAATACGATGCACTCGCAGCAAGTAATAGAGTATTGGTTCATCCGTTGTCTGAGGCATAATCCACGGTAGTTCAGAGTATTGTTTCAGCTGTGATCTGAAGCACAAGCCACGTCAGTTTGGACTTTAATTTTGAACAATTATGCAAAAGTTAGTCAGTGTTGGTAGTGTGGAAAGTGTATCTATAGTGATTAATTAAGATTTGTGCCACAATATGATGTACAACTCGTTTTTTGTATTCCACACACAAACTGTATTGTAAAGTCGTATTATTGATGTGTGGAATGTGCGTTCGTGGTCGGAATCATTGTAATTAATGAGACTTGTAAGCTGGTCATAAATTGAGACAATCGGGCATTTATAAATCACTAAAAGTGTCAAAGAACTGCAATTCTGTATGTTGCATTAGTCTTTTGTAGTGAATTCACTTTCGCCCCATGAGACTGCAGCCAGCTGCTACCAAGAGCAATGATCATCAAAAACTTCGAGAATCATTGAACTAACACCAGGTACGGCACACACTATAGCCTCATGTACATCTTCTTTTATACAAAACTACATATATATATGCCAGAGAAGATACACAAAACTTTTAAAATACACTTACTGACTTTGAGGAAAAAGTGGAGGGGACTCGTAGATCAAGTTTTATATAGGAACCCATGACCGAAAATTGAACGAAATCTATTTTACTGCAAACCTTTGCCTTACTTATTTTGGGATGAGGTACTATGAACCAAAAAACAAGTGGTTCACATAAACAAGAGGTTGTAAACTGCATAGCTCGAGAGATGTGAGGCAGTCTTTATCCTTGATACAGTGATAAACATCTCTTATGTTAGTATAGTGCTCATAGCTCATAAGGTATGTGTTTTTTGGGACCATGTTTAATGAACATTTTCCCCTTGTTTTGATCCATAGTACCTCCTCCCAAAATATGGAAAGTAAGAGGTTTTTTTTTTTTTATTTTTTATTTATTTATTTATTTATTTTTTTTTTTTTCACAGCAAGGATGAATAATACTCATGACATCACTGAATGACATGCGTTCCTATGTAAAACTTGAGCTGATAAATCGTCTCAACATCCCCTTAATGTTCTTTGGTGTATTTTATACACACCCTATAGATACAATACAGCATAATATCTTATATAACAATACAGCATTAAAATACTTGTGATTATAAAAGAACATTTAGTTCTGTAAGATTAGTTACCATTATTTCGAGACTACCATCTGATGGGTAGAGAAGGCTGTCCCACCTTCCCCTAATACAACATGATAGTTATATCACGAAAACAATTAAGACAAACAATGTTCAAGTTATATAATATTCAAACAGACGTTTGTATCAATTTTTAAGACTTGGTGTAATGCCCTTGGCTTAAAATTATTCAACAACAAGAAGACGAAATCTTAATAATGAGAATAAATGCTATAAACTGTACAGTTAGAAGCAAAACCAGACACACTAAATCCAAGAGTTAGGAAGAATAAAGTTAATAAAGTGGAAGCATTTAGAATTCATAGGATGTCTTAAGTAGGTAGTCAGCAAGTTAGGATAAACAGAGATAATATTTACTTAGGGTGTGGTCAACAAATTTTCTACTAGTCTTTGGAGTCTTTTGTGGTGACATTCCTCGGTAAAATAAGTAACATCCCATCATATAAAATTTTTAAGCTTTGCAAACACTGTGATCACGAACAGGATTTAAAGTAACTGACTACCAGGGCTAACATAGTGTTCTGTTTATATATCTGCAGTAGTAATGACTTTAACCTTCTAGAAGACTTTATGATTTATTGATCCATCTTTAAGCATTTTACATGCAATCAATGTCGTCATTTTACATATTGTGTACATCTCATGTACTAAGTCAGATATTTGATTTATTGAAATAATATACATCTAGGTAATACACATTAGGTATAAATGCAGTATTTTGAGTCAAAATACATACTGACTGAAACATTTCGACAAATAAAGAATCTGAAATAATTTATGCATGTTAGTGCTTGTGTCTATTTGAATTATGATAAAAAGAAAAGCACAACATTGAGACACTATAAATATTTTAAAATAAACTTAATTAATAGATTTTTTGGAAATACAACAGTTTTAATAGATTATATCATCTTTATTACACTTTATAAATTCTTCTATTGTATAGAAACCTTTTTGTTCAAGCCACTTTTTTGTAGTTTTTTTGAAAACACTCAGTGATACATTGAGTGCTGTGGTTGGCAGTATATTAAATAATTTCATTCCTGTGTATGTGAAGCTATTTTGAGTTTTTGTGAGCCTAGTGCCAGGGATGTCAATCCTCTGTCTTTGACATGTGTCATATTTATGAACTGATTCTCGAAGTTCATGGCTGTCTTGGTTTTCTTTTATGTTTACCAAGCAGGTAACAATGAACTGGGAGGCTACTGTTAGTATTTTTAGCTCTGAAATATTCCCTACATAATACATGGGTTTTTGCTCCCAAAATTATCCTAATGGCTTTTTTCTGCCAGACAAAAATCATTTTTGCACCAGGGGAATTACCCCATAAGAGGATTCCATACTGAAGATCATGTGTGTGGAAGGCAAAGTGGTTAGTTCCATCTACCACCGGACTCAGTGACATCATATGGTGAGACATAATTGCCCACTTTACTGTCGATGCACATGCTCTTCAGCCCTATACAAGGAGGCCACAGACATTACTATTGCAGATGTATAAGCAGAACATTGTGTCAGCCCTTACAGTAAGTGATTTTAACTGCTGATGACAATGACAGAGTTTTGTATCAAAGGCTTAAGAATTTTATTCAATGTGTTGTGGCTTGTAGACCAAGAAGATTTTATAATGCACCAATATAAAAGTGTAACAGATATAAACTGACCTCCACTGTACTTATCCAATATGCAGACCACCTACATTGCCTTCTGAATGGAATATTAGCAAACCATTCCTGTGGTTTCTGTCCCACAACCCTTCCAGTCACTTTTCTTAATATATTATCTGTTGAAACAAAGAGTTAATTAACAATTTAGTATGGACATAACTTAAAACTGCAACAATGACCTTTCACTTTACACACACTGAGTTTCACCGTGTGTCTGCTAGTTTGCATTAATAATAAACACAACAACAATTACAACAAAATTATTATTAATTAATGTTGAGTGAATTTAGATATTACCATCATATAGGCTATATCTACAGCAGATCAGTGTTCCATTGGTCTGCAAGTTCTAAAAGTGCACATTATTGATTAGAGCAGTGAGCTAAAACTATCCAGTGGTGGCTGTTGCTGAAAACACTAGTTTCTAACTGTCTCTCAGGGAGACTAGTTCACATTTGGAGAGCTGTCTGAGTCATATTTTTTTTACCCCTCTGGAGTTAGTTAATATGTGTATTAGAAATAACTAATACAACATCTACATCTATATCCTCCCAAAAGCCACCTTACAATGTGTGGTGAAGGGTGCTTTGTGTATCACTCTCAGTTCCTACTTTTGCTATTGTGCACAGTTCAAAGGAAAAACTAAAACTGTTAAGTATCTGTGTAGGCTGAAATCTCTCTGATTTTATCCTCAGGGATGTTTAGAGAGATATACATAGGAGGAAGCATTATATTGGTTGACTATTCAAGAAATGTCCAGTGACAGGCAAAGATATTACCAGATATGAATAATTTAGAGTTCAAGAACAGAGCATTACATACACCCAAGTTCAGAAATGTCAGTGTTCCTAACTCAAGCAGTCTGTGGAACATTAGCTTGGTCTTTAAGTCATACAATAGAGACAATATTATAGTTAGGATACAGTATATAAATATTCATTGCAATTTAAATCATCATATCATTTCTTTTGAAAATCTTTATTCGAGTACATAAAATGTAAGAACTCCATGTCATTTAAAATTACTACAATGAGGAGCATTGCATATCCATTTTAATGACTGTGTGAACAGGCTGATGGTTTACAAAGGTAAATGATGAGCTTTTGAATCTAAGTGGAGCCAATCGACGCCGTTTTTATTTAGCCTTTTGCAGGTAATATTTTAAACCTTAATTCTTTTATAGGTTCTGCATTCTTTCAAAAGGGTAAACAATAAGACAAATGGTCATAATAAAAATATTGAAACACAGCTGTATTTATTTATAAATGTATCAGTCAATTGGCATATTTTTCTAAGTCTCTATGCGTGGTTAACAGGAGCAATATTTTCAAAAATCTTGTTGAATCCTTCCTGGAATTTCCATTCTTTGTTTACAGGAGCTAGTGAATATGCTTTTCAGTATCTGTTGTTTTAAGTTTCACATTCATTCTTCTTGTCTCGAAGGATCCAAGTTGTTCTTGATGCCAATGGTATGTGACAAAATACTGAAGCTATACTCAATTTTTCTCTAAATGGCCTATATAGTCATTAGGCCAACAACATTAATTTTAAAGTTCAAATCTATTTTCTATTTTACATGCTTGCCTTTGGCTCAGTGATCATCTGTACAGCGAATTATATTGATCCTTTATTACTGATATCCAGCCTAGATTTTTCATAGTTAAATCTACTTGCTACTACATTATTTGTATTTATAAGACAGGTCCAATAAATTTCACATTCCAATGAAGATTATTTTTGTGTTTACGGGAGTTCAGACAAATATCATCCTCAAAGAATGATAACTTTTATTCTTATGGAAGGTAAGCTAAATATTACCTTCAACAAAAGATTATTTTTAAGACACAAAGTTCACAAAACATAAGTACAGCGGCCGGAGATGATGGTTGTGTGATGACATTTCTGATGAGAGCTAATGGCCAAAAACTTGAGTTTTGTATATATGAGTGTCTTTTTTGTTTCCTTGTTGCAGCTCAACATGCATCTTTGCAGTGAGAGTATCTTAATTAGTATATTAATGAATTCCAACCTGGTTTTTCCAGTGTTACAAACCATAATTAGTTATTTACTTAAGATAATACTGAAAATAAATAAATAAAAAATAACAAGAGTAAATAAAGCAGGCAAGTAACAGATACTGGAAAGCAAGTCCACTCACTCATGTAAACTGCATACAAGGAATTAAACATGCCAATCATTTCTCTTATCTGAAAACTATAGATACATCAAGTGGTGGTTGAAGTAATTACAAATAAATACAGACTTTTTCAATATTTTTAGGATACCATATATTTCGCCTGATAATACGAGACGAGGTATAAATTTTCATGAAAGATATATAGTTTTACATGATGCCCATTGAATAAGATGGTCCCCAAACTATCAATGACCTGTAAATTTAGTTCATAACAAATATCATCTAGGTAATAGTCTGCACACTGTTCTGTGTAATTACCTTGAGTATATACAAAAGCATCATATCGGCTATTCAATTTTATGTTCAAATGTGTGTGAAACCTCATGGGACTGAACTGCTATGGTCATCGGTCCTTAAGCTTACACACTAATTAAACTAAGTTATTTAAGGACAACACAAACACCCATGCCCAAGTGAGGACTCAAACCTTCAGCGGAAGCAGCCACACAGTCCATGACAAGGCGCCTTAGACCACACGGCTTTTCCCGCGAGCCTCAATTTTATGGACATACCCACTCTGTACTTCTAAACAATCAGTATAACTACACACGTCATAAAGCAAAAGCCTCCTTTAGCGTTGTTGTGGTGTTGCCTGTAGAAACACGTGCCAAATATAACTCATGCCATACCATGTCTTAACTGTGTTGTGATGCAACAAATGATGACATGTTTTGATGCAATATGTGACATCATAATTAATGAATTAATACACCACTTTTCATAATGGAATGTCAATAGTTGAGGATAGGTAACAACTCACCATAAAGAGGCTCACTGAGCTGCTGACAGGCAAAAAATTGATAATCACATACACACAACTTACATTTTCAGCCTCGGACTTCGTCAGAAAAAGAAACACACACATTCACACAATCACTCAGTCAACTATACACACACAACCACCAGTCCGGCCACTCCAGTGCCATCGAATTTACACTGTTATCGACTAGGTCATTTAAACAATGGTCCAATAACAATCCCTTGGGACATGCCAGAAATTACTTTTATGTTGGAAGACTTATTTCCATTGATATGGCATGTAGCATTATGTTTTGCTACAAACTCTCTAATCCAATCACACAACTGATCTGATATACACTCATATTTTTTCATTAGGCAACCATGTGTAAGTGTATAGATGCCTTTTAGGAGTCAAGGAGCATGCCATCTACCCAAGAGCCTAGAGTCTGGTTTTTGTGGATGAAGAGACTGAGTTGGACTTTAAACACTCATTACTTTCAGAATTCATTTTGATTCATACAGAGATTTTCTGTTTCAGAAATGTCACAATACGTGAGCATAAATCATGTCACCACATTCTACAACAGGCTGATGTCAGAGATATAAGCTTATAGTTTTGCACATCCATTCAACAACCCTTCTTGAAAATGGAAATGACCTTCAGTTTTCTCAGTCATTACAAATGCTTTGCTCCTTTAGAGACCTATGTTGCACTGCTCCTAGAAGAGAGGCAGGTCCCTTCACATACTCTGTGAAGAAATGAAATGACATTCCATCAAGTCTAGTGATTTTTCCTCTGCTGAGCAATGTATTTGACATTTATTTTGATATGTGCCATGTTGACTTTCATAGAGTGATTCAGAAGATGAATTATAGTGCATTATTTCAGTGAGCAACAGCTGTGTAAAATGATGTTTAATATTTCAGCCTTTTGTGTCTCATCCTCTGCTTCAGTGCCATTATGGCTGCAGCATGTCTGGACATGTGGTTTTCATCCATTTACTCTTTTAAGATGAAATGAAACCTTTTTAGAATTTTCTGTGAAGTCAGTACACAAATAGAACTTTACTATTAAATCTATTGAACTCTTCAAGCATAGCTATCCTCACACTAATTTTGCCATCACTTGAAATTTGCTTGTTTGTGAGCCACAGTCTATGTTTAAGTTTGCAATGAAGCTGTCATTGCTTTCATAACTTTTTCTAGTTGCTTGTCAAACCATCTCTCACAATTTATGAAGATTATAGGTAGATATATAACATATGAATATCATGGACACGGATGGAAAACCACTTCTCAGCAAAGAAGGGAAAGCTGAAAGGTGGAAAGAGTATATAGAGGGACTCTACAAAGGAAATGAACTTTGAGACAATATTGTAGGAAGGGAAGAGAATATAGATGAAGATGAAATAGGAGATACTGTACTGAGAGAAGAATTTGACAGAGCCCTGAAAGACCTAAGTCGAAACAAGGTCCCTGGAGTAGATGATATTCCCTCAGAGCTACTGAAGTCTCTGGGAGAACCAGCCATGACAAAATTGTTTCACCTGGTGTATAAGATGTATGAGACAGGTGAAGTACCCTCAGACTTTAAGTTATAATCCCCATTCCAAAGAATTATATGGATGGAAAAACTGGTAGAAGCCAACCTCGGGGAAGATCAGTTTGGGTTCAGGAGAAATGTAGGAACTCGGGAGGCAATACTCACTTTACGGCTTATCCTAGAAGATAGATTAAGAAAAGGCAAACCAACATTTCTAGCTTTTGTAGATTTGGAGAAGGCTTTTGACAATGTTGATTGGAATAAACTCTTTAAAGTTCTGAAGCAAGCAGGAGTAAAATATAGGGAGCGTAAGGTTATTTACAACTTGTACAAAAACCAGACAGCGGTTTTAAGAGTTGAAGGGCATGAAAGGGATGCAGTAGTTGGGAAGGGAGTGAGACAGGGTTGTAGCCTTTCTCCAATGTTATTCAATTTGTACATTGAACAAGCTATAAAGGAAAGCAAGGAGAAATTTGGAGAAGGAATTAAAGTTCAGGGTGAAGAATTAAAAACATTGCGTTTTGCCGACAACATAGTAATTCTGTCAGATACAGCAAAGGACCTGGAAGAGCAATTGAACAGAATGGACAGTGTGCTGAAAGGTGCATATAAGATGAACATTAACAAGAGCAAAACTAGGGTAATGGAGTGCAGTGTAAGAAAATCAGGTGATGCTGAAGGAATTAGATTGGGGAACGAAGCAATAAAGGAGGTAGATGAGTTTTGTTACTTGGGCAGTAAAATAACAAATGATGGTCGCAGTACAGAGGATATAAAATGCCGAATGGCAATGGGTAGAAAAGCGTTCTTGAAAAAAAGAAATTTGTTAACATCGAATATTGATTTAAGCCTAAGGAAGTCCTTTCTGAAGGCATTTGTGTGGAGTGTTGCCTTGTATGGGAGTGAGGCATGGACGATAAACAGTGCGGACAGGAAGAGGATTGAGGCTTTTGAAATATGGTGCTACAGAAGAATGCTGAAGATTAGGTGGGTGGATCGCGTAACTAATAAGGAGGTACTGAACAGAATTGGGGAGAAAAGAAATTTCTGGCATACCTTGACTAAAAGAAGGGATAGATTGGTGGGACACATTCTTAGACATCAAGGAATTGTGAATTTAGCATTAGAGGGAAGTGTGTGGGGTAAAAATCACAGAGGAAGACCAAGAGATGGATACAGTAAGCAGATTCAGACAGATGTAGGTTGCCGTTCTTATGTGGAGATGAAGCGGCTTGCTCAGGATAGGGTATTGTGGAGAGCTGCATCAAACCAGTCTCCGGACTGAAGACCACAACAACAACAACATATAGCATAGTTGGGCATTTAGCTGTATAAAGCTTTTATCAATTATGGGTCAGAACCTGTGACTGTAACTTGAAATAGGTTTCAGAAATTACTGCAACCAGTCACCTTTTTTCTTTTTGATGAAGTTATTTATTTGACCATGACTGGTTTCAAGATGCCAGCAGCTCATCATTGGATGGTGCATATATATTTAAGTGCAATTAGTTGTGTATCTGTGCCAGGGCAGAAAATGATAAAAATTAAACAGTAAATGTGGTATGTTACATTGCTTAATTACAATATAAGTTCATCTTCAAGATGTTGCTTACAGTTAGGAGTTTCAAATTAAGTGGAACACACATGGATACACTTAATATGAAACTCCTAACTGTAAGTAACATCTTGAAGATGAACTTATATTGTAATTAATCAGTGTAACATACAACATATAGTCTTTACTTCTTATCATTTTCTGCCCTGCCACAGATACACAGCTAATTGCACTAAAATGTATATGTACCATCGGATGATGAGCTGATAGGCAGCTTGAAACCAATCATGGTCAAAAGGTGACTGGTTCCAGTAATTTCTGAAACCTATTTAGCTGTTTAACCCAGATGATCCTGACGTCCTTCCAGAAGGATGGTGTTTCATTTTTTTAAACAGTTAAGGTAAAATGTTTCCTTTTGGCACAAAACACTTTCTTCAACATTGGACTGTCATTTGAATGTCGGTCATTGACACACACATATACTAACAATTATTGTGTTAGCACATCATTATATGTTAGTCCCCTTTGAAGTGAGGGATTCCGAAGAAATGTATCAGTTAACTCATGATTTTGGGTGTGTAAGTATTAACACATCAATTTAATTTCTATTATTCAGAAACATATGGATGGATTTACAATTAAAACATCAAATCTAACATGTAATATTAGTGTTCTCATTATTACTTCTAATCCAGAAGGACGGCCAATTATGCAGAGACTAAGGATGCAATTCGAGTAAAATCAATGTTGCAGCATTTGAATGATCTATTAGAGATGTAATAAACTATTTTTTAAACCAAAAGTCACCGACAAAAAAACTCAGGAACATCTGGGATATTTATCAGCACCTTTGCTCAAAACAATGAAACACTTGGATGAGTAGCACTATGATGAAAGCTAAAAGCCATATAATTAGAATAAAATTCAGAAAAAAAATCATATAATTTCTATTATGTTCAATTTTCAAGTTTATCCAACAGTTAATGGAGATATAAAAAGCTAAACTACACTTTTCAAGTACCTATTTTTTGGTTAATTTTGGTTCAAATTAACTGTGTAAAAACTGCTCACATTTTTTGTTTCTCTTTAGAGAGTGCAAAAAGTTGTGGTCTAGTCTTGTTTCTTTGATGAAAATGTTGCCAGAAGTATTGTACCTCAAAGTTACCAAAAACACAAAGGTATAATGTTGACAGCTGTGTTATGGTACCAAACAAATGTCTATATCTCTGCAAATATTATACTAGTTAATTTAAAACTCAACCAATATTCATTGGAATTATGTACAAATTTTCACATAAAATTTTATCAAAATCCAAGATGGACATGCAGGAACTTTTTCTGAAATTAGACCACTTGGTGTAGAATGAATGGCCCCTTTGGAAATGTCCACAAGGTCTCAACATGTGACATCATCTTCACTGTAGTTAAGAGTATTATGTAGTTCCATCTCAATGGCATAATCCGCAAGGTATTTTGATTTTTGAAGGAGAGGTTTCTTTTAATAGAATCCCATTATGGAAACACGTATCAGATGCCTTCTAAGCCCTTTTGGACAATTTCTTCAAACTACCCTGTTTACTTTTAATGACTAAAAATACATTCTTGCTAGCAGCATGCATCCTATTACTGTAGCTACTGTAAATACATTTTTTTTATAGTCTCCTTAAGTCAGGACGACTGGATACCCAAATCCTTTCTGTTGGTTGGGTGGTGGAACCTCCCCCTCCCCCCCCCCCCCCAATTCAGTGGTATACTCATACCCTATCCCGCTGATAGTTGAAAAGAAAAATTCAAATGAATCCCTGTTTATCTAGAAACGATGAGTCTACCCAGACAGTGCTCCACTTGCCTGGGTGGGTAAGCTTTATGCAACTGAGGTATCTGGATTAAATTTATATCGAAACATTAAACTGGCATGATTCTTCAGTTTCTCCCGGCGTATTTGATGATCAAAATGTCCATGGGTGTACTGCCGGTCTATAGTGTCCAACGGGCACGTGCCCGTTGGACACTATAGACCGGCAGTACACCCGTGGACATTTTGATCATTAAACTGGCAGTTTATTTTGTTAAAAAATGGAAACCACAGAAATTGCCTGCTAGCAACTGTCCCATCTCAACAGCCATGCATCTCATCAGGCTGCACATATTGAGACTGAGGGGTTTTATATAGGGTTTTTACTATTCTCATGGACCAGGTAGTCAATGATATCAAATTTAATCCAGAAACAATTGGGGGGGGGGGGGGGGGCTGGCTATCTTTTGACTTTTTATTTCAAACCTGGTGTCCTTGAGCTGGGACTGGTAAGCACCACCAGTCCTCTGTTGCCATAACCTCTTTGTACACTGTGTACCATGTGGTACAGCAGTGGAACATTATGTGGTACCAGGACAAAGAGTTTTACCAAGAAAACCAGATCAAAAGCCACTGGATAAGAGGTACATTATTTTCTTATACTTCAGTCATGGCAAGTCACATACTAGGACCAGTGTTTGTTTCTTTCTTTTCTTATTTTGAATTGGGGACTAAAATACTTGAATTATAAAGCATTTCTAGTAAGCTTACAATGGAGAAACACATTTTGTGATTGATCATGTACATTTATTAGAACAGAATTAAGTGTGAATGAACAAACCTTCAGTTTCAAAGTCCCCTCACATTTTTTAACATCATAAATTGTCTTCTTATCTTTGGGAATGTAGGTATCCCATAATTTTGTTAGCACTGTAAACATTTTAGAGTGGAGAATTGAACCAAATGCATCTGAAATATCTGCTTTCACAAAATACATTTTCTTGCGGCCTTGCAAGTTCCAATAATGATGCAACAAACTCCAGCTATGATTGAAGTCTGCTCCACGGAACAAGCTCAGTTCATGAAACTGGTCTGACAATTGTTGCAGCAGAATACGTGAGTCCTTTAAAGTTTCAAGTTGACCTTCATCAAACCTAGATAGATAAAATTTATATAATATCACAATTTAGATTCAATACAAGAAAACACTTGAAAGCATGGAACAAAAAAGAGTCAAGTGTCACCACTGTGAGAAACTCGGGTTGTAATAATAGTACAGACACCATTTGTCAACATAAACTAGTTTATTCACCAGTGAAGGTGGTTACAGAGAGAGAGAGGGAGTAAAAGTTAGAATGTATTATTACAAAGTATGTACATGTAGCACCAAAAACTGTACATGGAAGATGATACATACCGTAAGATTGGTATCAGATATTGTCGCCACATAATCCCTCCTCCCCTCCTTCTCCCCATTACAAAGTAAAGGTGGATGCACCAGAGGTGGAGGGTGTGTCAGCATCGCTGGCGAGGGCATGGAGTCCGGAAAAAAGAGGTTCTGTTCATACAATGCTCCTTGACTTTGCTTCATTGCATTACCAAGGCATGGGGCTTCGATATGCAAATCTTGTAGGCAAATTGGTTGGATGATGGGATGGCTCATGCACGAGAAGTACCGCATTATCCTTGTTGGAGTCAGCATCGCTGGTGACGGCTGTGTATTAGATAGTGTTAAGATGCCCTCCTCAGAGAATTGAGATGCAGGAGGGAGAAGTCAACACCTGGAGGGGAGGGAGAAGTCAACACCTGGAGGGAAGGGAAATTTAAGGACAACCTCATATGGGAGACAGCAGCTTATGAGGGAGAGGTGTTTACACTTAAAACTACAAAGAGAGCCGCCTGGGACATGATCGGATGGGACTTCAGTCTAAAAAAATATTGGTGGTGGTTGAAGTGAAGTAGGAGAGAAACCTCAGGAAACAGCATACGGAAAATCAGAGTCAGTTTGGCTGGCTGTTGATATCTGAAGTGGCGGGTTTTTGGTGAAGGAGTACGACTTGTAGGAGCTCAGACATATCTCATCAGGGGAAACACATCTTTGGTACATGGTGATGTCGATGAGTCGATGAATACTTGTTTCACACACTTTATCAAGACAATTTGATGGGTACTCCTCACAGCGATGTCAATGGTATTATCAGATTTCACCAATACTCTGTGTGGTCCTGAGTAAGACGGTTGAAGTGGCATACAAACTGTGTCATCACAGAGCATTACATATTGGCAGTCTTGCAAGGTAGTAGGAATGAACTTATGTAGAGGAAGGAAGGGGGTGCCTCAATGGGTGAGTTAGTTTTTCCTTGACGAGGTATGAGCGTACATGATTTACAAATCCAGGGAAGGGAGAGTCGTCTCTGCCAGTTCAGAGTGAACTAGGTATTCTGCATAAGCAAACTCTGCTATCGAGCCTTGGATGTTGTCTTTAAACATTAATAGAAGACCTAGCAGCACCCAGCTTAATGTTTCCAACCATGAGGGTGCATCCATACTGCCGGCTGGGCCGATCCGGCTGGCGCCTCGTCAGTGCACACCGCCAGGTTTGGGTGTTCACACGGCGTGTCGGGCCGAGCCAAGATAAAAAAGAGGGGGAAAAATCAACTTTTTCGATTTTCAAGTTGTAAAAACTTTTGACAGTATATAAGACCACACCACATTGTTTTATCAACTTATTTTTTCCTTATAAGCTTTGCCTTTCCCATGGGAAAAAAAGCCTACTTTTCATTCTACGAGAGTTTTTAGTTTCGTAACACTCCTCATTCGATTTTGATGAACATATGGGGTTAAAAAATCTGATTTTTGATCACATGGTAGTATAACATCTTAGCTTTCAAATAAAACATTCACCTTTTCAAATGTTGCTTTTTGTCAAGTAAGCACACTTGATTTATAAATCGTGTATTGAAAAAGTTCGATAGCGGACAGCTTACTGTTCTATGCTTTTAGACCATACATGACTGCAAGTGAAATGGAGCTAAAAGTATAGAAAAGTTTTTTAAATAGTAGTTGCACCAATATCTACCTCCATTCACAAGTAATTGTGAGTTATCTGACTGGCGTCATGCCGCAATCGCAAGCCTATGGACTCGGCGGCTGTTGAGCGTAACGTGAAGCACTACAGTGCCGAAAAATTTGATTTGCAGGCCATGTGTGTAGGTCCCTTGTGACGTGTTAATGATCCATAACCAGAAAACAAGTATGAAGTAATTTTTCTTGGGTAGTGACTGATTACAATGGACAACGATCTGCTACGATTTTACTTCAGATCATATTTTATTTTATGAGAGGACTGGATTTTTTTTCCACACTAGCCAATTAATGGAACATATATTTCATGTTTGGAACTAAAAGAGAGGAAAAAATTAATGTTAACTGCAAATTTACTGTTGATGGAGTGAAATAAAATATTCTAACATTATACTTAATGGCTTTCTAATTGGAGATGATAAAAGAAGAGGCTAAAAAATACAATTATATTTATGGATGCATCTATTCCTAATACAAAATATATTCTTATTTTCACTTTTGTTACTCTCAAAAAATGTTGTACCGCAACATTAAAATAGTTGTATATAGTGTGTCCCACATAAAAGCGGTGCCCTCAGGTCTGAGATTAAATTAAAATGAATTAAGTATAAAAAACAATACAGAACAGTGACATTAAAACGCGTAGTTACCTCCTCATAAGAAATGCTGCAACTGGTGGTCACGGGCGTACGTGAATTGTACCGGTTTTATATTCATTATGCTGTACTATATTTCAGCCCACCTCCAAGTTCAAAGAACTCTACACAGTTATCAGATACTTTTTCAGATTTTTTTTAAAGGAACCTTTCTAAGGGGAACTAAGGTTTGATGAACATTTTACTGAATCATTGATGGCAATTCTTTTGTCTGGATTATAGTACTTTCATTTCGAGTTTTATACTTTAACTGAGAGAAAATACGCTGATTTAGTTTAGCCTCAGACACCACAGGACAGAAGAGTGTGTCATTTTTTTTTAAAATTTCTTTATCCTTCTTGGTGGGCTTGTCTGCAGCAAGAAGGAATCCCCACCCACTGTTAGCAGAATATTGAAGGAAACATGGGGATGACCAAAACTTGTTCACTGCCGTCTGCTTCAATCCAGCTAACATTTAACGGATTTTGTTATTGTAATACTACTGTTCTCACATTGTAGTGACTCATCAGATTTTAAACACATACAAAACAGGTGGTAATGGACTCATCTCCTGAATTTTGACTGACATTTAGGAGAGTTTTTCCTTATGAGAACAGCTAAAAAACAGGTTTGAATTTTTTATTCCTTTTTCAGAATTAATAGTAATACAAGAAAAAGTAAGCAGAACATTTTTTCACAAATGTTATTAAAAAGAAAGGTATGCAGAGGAACCTGTGCTGAGTACATGCTGGAGATGTGAGATACTTAAGCTGCAGAAGCAACACCGTAGTCCAGTTGGCTCGTGCCAGCGCCGGATCGCACTGGAAATATTAAACATTCCGAATTTCGTCGGCTTGGCGTGAGCCAGTTGAAGCGGAGTCATCTTGGCCTGGCCAGCTGTGTAAACAGTGCAATTGAAAACAATGTGTTTATTCTCTTGGCTCGGCTCGGCCCAGCCAGCAGTGTGAACACGGCTTAAGGTATGGTGACAGTGGAGTGTGGCTTTTAATGATTGATGCCTTTGCTTGACAACGCCTTGTGCTTGTCGGAGGTATGTAGTTGTGTGGTATTTAACAATGCCACATGTCTGGCAAAGGTTAGAGAATAGAGATTATTTGAATTGTCTTCCTTGCTGTGATAATAGATTGGCAGCCAAACTGTACAATTTAAGCAGAACCGAACGCCTTCAAAACATTTCGGCTGTGATATTCAGTGATGGTACTGCTTATACCCAGCTTGTGAGGCAATCGATGCATGAAAGTACTTACTTGTATACTTCGGAAGGGGACTGACGATGTCCAAATGTACAATGGGGAACAAAAAGATTACCCAGACCGAATAATTTGAAGTCCAAGAACAGAGTATTGGACATGCCCTAGTTCCGAAGTGCGAGTGTTGCCAACTGTAGCGGTCTTCAGAGCTTCAACTTGGTGTTTACATTGTCAAATAGAAACAATATAATAGTTAGGATACAGAATATTGAGATTCACAGCAGCTTAACTCAGATATCATTCATTTTGGAAAACAATATTTTTGAGAAGGAGAGGTTGCTTACTCACCTCAGAGACGTCCGATGAGCCACAGAAAGAAACAAATGACAGAAAACAATCAAAATATCCACGGGTGTACTGCCGATCTATAGTGTCCAAAGGGCACAATATTCCGGCGATCATACATGTTACCATCATCAGGTGAACTGATGGACTGAGCTCCTGGAAATGCGCCGGCACGGAGATCTACGTGCTATGGCGGCTCGAAAGGAACTGGGTTCTTGCCTGGTGGTGGGCCATTTAAATACCCCCGCCCGCGGAGCGCCGGTCCGCGCCCTGCGCCGTGGTCATGGAGTGGAACCAATTGCGACGGCATCTGAGATAACGTCGATGTGAGGGCTCTGTCCGCTGTGGTCGTCACTATGTTACATTTTCTAGATTTACTCTTAATTAACCCAATTGCTGGTTCGCAAGCTTTGCTAAGATTATAGCCACAGTCACGGTTTATGAGGTCGTCACTTGTGCAAATTTCAATGGCATCTCTAACGACGCAGTCCCAGTATCTCGACCAAAATCCTAGTGTGTTCGTACTCCATCGAGTGATTCTCCGATAAATAAACAGCGACCACCGACTTGCTTGGATACATCAATCGTGTGTGCCTCTGGTGTTCAAGGCATCGATCCTTGACAGTACGCATCGATCCTTGACAGTACGCATCGTCTGTCCAATATATGACTTGCCACACTGACACAGAATCTGGTACATGCCGGCCTTCCTCAAACCAAGATCATCTTTGGCGCTCCCCACCAGTGCACGAATTTAATTCGGCAGACAAAATACAGTTCCAACCAGGTGTTTCTTCAAAATGCGGGCAACCTTCCCTGAGAGTGCGCCAGTATATGGAATAAACACAGTGCCTACCTCCTCCCTCATATTTTCATCTGTTTCCACAGGTTGTGCTGTAGTGGTTGGGCGGAGAGCCCGCTGAATCTGCCATTCTGAGTACCCATTTTTTCGGAATACGGTTCTCACATGTTCCAATTCCTAGGGTAGACTCTCCGCGGCAGAGATAGTGCGCGCCCTAGGTACTAGAGTTTTAAGTATACCATTCCTCTGTGAAGGGTGGTGACAGCTGTCTGCATGTAAATACAGATCAGTGTGCTTTGTCTTCCGATACACACCATGATACAGGGTGCCACCAGCTCTTCTCTTGACTGAGACATCAAGGAACGGCAATTTACCCTCCGTTTCAGTCTGCATAGTGAATTTGATGTTGGGGTGTATGGAGTTCAGATGTGTAAGAAAGTCAAGGAGTTTATCCATACGATGTGGCCAAATGACGAAAGTGTCGTCCACGTAACAGAAAAAGCAAGTAGGTTTCCATTCAGATGACGACAGGGCTTCCTCCTCGAAATTCTCCATGTACAAATTTGTGGACCATGGAGGGGGCACTCCGCGGGTGGAGGGTATTTAAATGGCCCACCACCAGGCTAGGACTCAGTTCTTTTCGCGCCGGTGTAGCTTGCGGCTCTCCGTGCCGGCGGGTTGACAGGAGCTCAGTCCGTCAGTTCACCTGATGATGGCGACATGTATGATCGCCAAAATATTGTGCCCGTTGGACACTGTAGACTGGCAGTACACCCATGGATATTTTGTTTATCAAATACGCTGGGAGGAACTCAAGAACAGATAGCAACATTATAGATTTTGGCCATTTAGGCCTTTGTCGGTTAGAGACACAAACATACGCATGGTGGGAGACAGCAGTCATGTCTGTGTGAGTGTGTGTGTATGTTTGTGTCTCACCAACAAAGGCATAAACGGCCGAAAGCTATAAGGTTGTTATCAGTTATTTGTGCCTTTCTGTGGCTCATCGGGCATCTCTGAGGTGAGTAAGCAACCTATCCTTCTTAAAAATATCATTTTGAAAAATGTTATTCAGGCATGTAGAAGTGTGCTGTGGTCTGTTCTGACATTTTTAAATCCCAGTACTACGATGTTTCAATCATAATGGAGCTTGTGTATGGAAACATAATCCACTTTAACATGGCCTCAGGAGAACAAAAATTGGTTTTACCTTTTTTAGTTCTTGAAAAACAGATGCCATTAATGACTTTGTAAGCCATGTAGCAATCTTGACTTCTTCTCCGGCAGGCTGTTTGACACTGAAATAAATTAGCTAAATTCAAATTCCCGCCCACCACCTTTAATATCTTTACATCTTTGCCTCAGTTCTGTGGACAGAACCTCTACCTCAAGTGGTATCTCTGTCCAACCTCTTTGCTTTCTAGAAATGTCTGTCTAGGAGTGTTTGCGTGTGGATATGTGTGTGTGTGTGTGTGTGTATTTGTTTACCTTCTTTTACCCCCCCCCCCCCCCAATAAGGTAACTCCTTCCACTTCTGGGATTCG
Source organism: Locusta migratoria (assembly GCA_026315105.1). Taxonomy (NCBI): domain Eukaryota; kingdom Metazoa; phylum Arthropoda; class Insecta; order Orthoptera; family Acrididae; genus Locusta; species Locusta migratoria. The sequence goes on from CM048745.1 coordinate 395,153,766, forward strand.
AATGACTCCTTTTCCACTTCCTTAAAACCCGTATCCTTCCCTTTCTCCTCTCCTTCCTTTCTGTTTTCCTGAAGAAGCAACCAATGGTTGCAAAAGCTTGTTTGTGTGTGATTTTATTTGTGCCTGTCAACAAACCAGTCCTTTGGGTAAGTCATCCGAATATTAAGACGAAAAATTCCTAGCAGGAAAAATTAAATATAAAAAATAGACGAAGATTACTCACCAGGCGAAGGAGCACAGGTGTGACAGCATCACAAATAAATAAACAAACACACAGACACACACACACACACACACACACACACATACACACACAAACACAAGCTTTCACAACCCAGTTGCTTCTTCAGGCAGAAGGAAAGGAGAGGGAAAAGGAAATGATGAGGGTTTTAAGGAAGGGGGTAAGGAGCCATTCCAATCCCGGGAGAGGAAAGACATACCTTGGGGGAAAAATGGAGGGTAAACAAATGCACACACACCCACACATTCACA